>CM042695.1:284880965-286177541 GCA_023614405.1 Avena insularis
GGCAGCCAAAGTAGGCATGGGAGTTAAATTGGTCAAAATGACCATTCCCTTATTTTATTTGTTTTGATTTACTTGTCTTTAGGAAAAGGGTGGGAAATGTTTAGATGATGTTTATTTCACCTAAGCATCCATTTACAAGCAAGGGAACACACAAACAAGGTGGTTTAAAAGAATTCAAAATGAAATGCATACTCACATGCATGCTTCCATAATTTTATTTAGAAAAGTTTTTGTTAACCCTAATTTTGATGATTAGTGTTTGATGATCCAAGCTTAGTATTTTTGGGATGTTACAAACCTTCCCCCCTTAAACAAAATCTCGTCCCGAGATTTGAAAAAGGACGAAAAAGGTTACCTAGGATTTGAAGAGATCGGGAAACTCTGTCCTGATGTGATCTTCGTGCTCCCAGGTAGCTTCCTCTTCTGTGTGGTTGCTCCACTGAATCTTGAGAAACTTGATGCTTCGGGTTCGGGTAGTTCTGAAGGCTTCTTCCAAAATACGAATGGGTACTTCAGGATAGGTCAGGTCATCGTTGATCTCTATGGTCCGGTGATTGATATTCTTGAACACTTTTGTCTTCTCTGGAACTTCGAGGCACTTGCGAAGTAACGAGATATGGAACACATTGTGCACGGCTGACATCTCTTCGGATAGTTCCAATTGATACGACACTTCTCCTCGACGGTTCAGAATCTTGAAAGGTCCGATATATCTAGGGGCTAACTTTCCTTTGAGTTGGAAACGCTGCATTCCCTTCAATGGCGACACTTTCAGATAAACAAAATCTCCTATGTTGAAGGCGAGGTCTCGACGTCTCTTGTCGGCGTAACTCTTCTGTCTGGATTGGGCGGTCTTGAGGTGCTCACGAATCTTGTGAATCTTCTCTTCTGCTTCTCGTAGGATGTCGGGTCCAAAAATCTGACTCTCCCCTACTTCCGACCAGTTCAAAGGGGTGCGACACTTTCTTCCGTACATGAATTCAAATGGGGCCATTTGCAAACTGGCTTGATAACTGTTGTTGTATGAAAATTCTGCAAATGGCAGACAGTCTTCCCACTTGGATCCATATTCTAACACACAGGCTCTCAGCATATCTTCGAGTATTTGATTTACTCGCTCCATTTGTCCATCTGTCTGAGGGTGATACGCGGTGCTAAAATCTAGGCGGGTTCCTAAACCTTCTTGGACTTTCTTCTAGAATCTCGAGGTGAACTGAGTTCCTCGATCCGATACGATGTTCTTGGGGACTCCATGCAAACTAACTATTCTAGCGATGTACAACTCCGCTAGCTTCGAACTCTGATAGGTGGTCTTGACGGGCAAGAAATGGGCGACTTTGGACAATCTGTCCACTATGACCCAGATAGAGTCATTTCCCCTACTAGAAGTAGGCAGTCCAGTAATAAAGTCCATTCCAACGGAATCCCATTTCCATTTCGGAATCTGCAAGGGTTGCAACAATCCAGCGGGTCTTTGATGTCCTACCTTGAATCGCTGTCATATATCACACTTGGCGATATAGCTTCCAATTTCTCGCTTCATCTTATGCCACCAAAATTGCTATTTCAAATCTTGATACATCTTAGTTCCTCTGGGATGGATAGAATAAAGAGTATCATGAGCTTCCTTCAGAATAACTTCTTTCAACTTAGAATCTGCTGGTACACAAAGGCGTCCTTTGTACCACAGAACTCCTTCTTCGTCTTCGGTGAATCCGGGTACTTTGCCTGTACCGATACGACGCTTGATTCCGTCGATACTAGCATTTCCTTTCTGCGCCTCTTTGATCTAGCTGATCAAAGTGGGCTGAAGTTCTATGCTAGCCAAAAATCCTTCGCTCACTAATTCTATTAGAAAATCTTCCATCTCCTTGTGCAAACTTGGTTTCTCCTTCAAAATCATGGAGTTCAAGCGGCACGGCAATCTGCTAAGGGCATCGGCTACCACATTGGCTTTACTAGGGTGATAGTGAATGTCCAGATCGTAATCCTTGATTAGCTCAATCCATCTCCCCTGTCTCATATTCAGCTCCTTCTGAGTGAATATATACTTCAGACTCTTGTGATCCGTATAAATCTCACAAGGATTTCCCATCAGGTAATGTCTCCATGTTTTCAGGGCTAGAACTACGGCTGCGAGTTCGAGGTCATGGGTTGGGTAATTTTGCTCATGTTGCTTCAATTGTCGAGATAGATAAGATATAACTTTGCCTTCTTGCATGAGCACACATCCGAGACCGATCTTGGATGCGTCACAATACACATCGAAGGGCTTCGTGATATCCGGCATGATCAAGATTGGGGCTGAAATCAATCTCCTCTTGAGTTCTTGAAAACTCGCTTCACACTTGTCAGTCCATTCGAACTTCTTGTCCTTCTTCAATAATTGGGTCATAGGTTTGGTGATACTCGAGAATCCTTCTACGAATTTGTAGTAATATCCCGCCAATCCGAGAAATGCACGGACTTGGGTTTGAGTGGTTGGGGCTTGCCAATCCACTACATCTTTCACTTTGGCAGGGTCAACGGTAATTCCTCCGGCTGATACAATGTGACCGAGGAATCCTACCTCCTGTAACCAGAATTCACATTTGCTAAACTTGGCATACAACTTATGCTCTCTAAGGGTTCCAAGAATGGTCCTTAGGTGTAGCTCATGTTCGTCTTATGATTTGGATTAAATCAGAATGTCATCGATGAAAACAACAACAAACTTATCCAGGAAGTCCATAAAAATCTTATTCATGAGATTCATGAAATAAGCAGGGGCATTGGTTAATCCAAAAGACATGACAGTAGACTCGTATAGTCCATATCTGGTGGTAAAGGCAGTCTTTGGAATATCCTCTGCACGAATCTTGAGTTGATGATAACCAGTTCTAAGATCAATCTTAGAAAACACTTTGGCACCGGTCAGCTGATCAAACAAATCCTCTATTTTGGGCAAGGGGTACTTATCCTTGATGGTGACATCATTCAACTTCCGATAATTCGTACACAAACGGTTACCTCCATCTATCTTGTCCACAAACAAGACAGGTGATCTCCATGGTGACGCACTTGGTTGAATCAATCCGATTTCCAGCATGGCATCCAGTTGCTTCTTCAGTTCTTCTAACTCCGATGGGTTCCTACTATAGGGTCTCTGGGCTATGGGTCATGTTCTGGGGATTAGTTCGATGATAAACTCGATATCCCGATCTGGGGGCATACCGGGCAAAACATCTGGGAATACATCGGGGTATTCACAGACTATCCGGACTTGGTCAATGGTAGGTTGGGCTATGCTCTTATTGCATTTGAATTAACGAGGTAAGGTTTCCGATATATGCTCGACTGATATTCCGGCTGTACTGGTCATGGTGATGGCTTTCTTGGCACAGTCAATCAATCCTTTATGTTTGGACATCCAATCCATTCCTAGTACTACTTCCAAACCTTTAGTTCCGAGTACTATCATATTAGCATAAAAATCTATGCCATGGATTCGGATAGGGACGGCTTTGCAAATTTGCCTAGCCTTGGTGGTTGATCCGGGAATTTGAACAATCATTACATTCTTCAATTTGGTTGGTTGAATTTTACTAGTGCATGCAAATTCTTCGGTGACAAATGAATGCGATGCACCAGAATCAAACAACACTCTTGCAAGTACTAAATTAACAGAAAACATACCCAGCACGATGTCTGGCGCTTCCTGAGCTTCTTCAGCATGCATGAGAAAAAGACGGCCATTGCGGTTGAGTGAATTCCCTGGGGCAAATCTTCTTCCAGGCTGAACACGACGCTGCTGCTGAGCTAGGGCATTGGCATTGGGTGCTGCGGCATTCTTCTTGTTGGGGAACTCGTTGGAGTAGTGACCCTTATTTCCACAGTCATAACAAGTCACTTGCGACTTGTCCTTTGCCGCAACAGGCACAGCATTGCTTCCAGTCCTCGGGGCAGTGTTGGTGTTGGTGGCAGCATTGTTGGTGTTGAACTTGGCTGGGGCACGGTTGAAATTGCTAGAGTTGCCGGGGTTGTTGTGATTTCCTCCGGGTCTAGGGTTTCCACGGTTGGGATAGGTGGGACGGTTCATCGGGGGTCTATTGGTTCTTGGGGCAAATCCTGGAGATGGGTTAGGGCGATACTTTGGGGTCTGATGGGTTCCTGGCTGATGCATCATATGACGCTTGCGGTTCTCATTGGCTTGGTTGATCTTTCCTTCCATCTAGATGGCGGAGTCGACAAGGGCTTCAATATCCGCAAAGGGGATATTGACTGACACCGTCTGCATCTCATCATGCAGACCATTCAGGAATCTCTCTTTCTTCTTGGCTTCCGTGTCTATCTCATCCGGGGCATACCTAGCTAATGACAAAATTTTGTCACGGTATTCCACTACAGTCATCCTTCCTTGCTTCAGTTCTCTGAACTCGTCTCTCATCCTCTTGATCAAACCCGGTGGCACATGGGTTCTGCTGAACTTGACCTTGAATTCCTCCCAGGTCATCATTTGTCCTCCGGTCATTGCACGAACACTGTTCCACCATGCCCTGGCATCTCCGGCTAGATAGTGGGTGGCGAACAGAACTTTCTCGTTGGCTTCCACTCCGGCGACTTCTAGGTTATCTTCCATGGTCTGCAGCCAATCATCTGCGTCTAGGGGCTCTTCTGACTTAGTGAAAATGGGTGGGTTGGTATTCTGGAAATTCTTGAGCTTAGATCCATGGTTATCTTGATTTTCGTGGCCTTGGTTGTTGTGGGCTAGCTGAGCTATCTATTGCAGAGTGGCTAGGTTGGCTGTACGGTCCGCTCTTTTAGCTTCACGGTCAGAAGTCAACATTTGCAGGATCTGCAACATCGGGTCCGGGGATGAACCACTTCCTCCGCGTGGCATCTGAAGATAGAGGTAGATCATGAGAAAAGAGGGAAATTTCTAAGGTTCTCGGACTTTGAAAAGTTTTAAAGTTTGACTCAGATTTTCTAGCAACTTTCTTTTCATTTATTCATCCACACGATACAACACACACCACAACAAGGAAAAACAGATGGTTTTAAGAACCATTCTGTAAACTACGATACAGTGGGACCGAATACTACTCACTACGCTAGTGCTCAGGTGCTACTACTCCTCGGAGTCTGTGGCTTCATCATCTTCATCATCATCGATGAAGGTGAAATCATCCTCATCGGTGAAGAAGTCCATGGCCTAATCCTCCAGAAAATCATCATCGTCGTTGAGATAGGAGTAGGGGTCTCCACGAAGATCTTCTCCTGCATTTTCCCTTTCCTCCAACTGCATGTCTCTCTCGTGGATGGTCTCCTCCAAAGATGAGATGCGGTGGCGGAGACGGGCAATAATGCGCTCCTTCTTGTCGAGCTGACGGCGGCAAGACTTGCGATCCTTTGCTAGCATGGCGATGGTTTGATCCTTCGTCTTGATGATGGCAGACTTGTGGTTGGAGTAGTCACGGCAATTATCCAACTCCTATTGACGATCATACATCATGAAGCTAAGGTGGTCCAATTGAGTCTTCAACTCGGGGTGGTATGGGGCTTCCAGTGGTTGTCCATTTGCATCACGCCTTGGGCAGAACTCAAAGCGGGTTCCCTTGATCTGATTGATACTCTGCCCACACAGACGAGCAAGAGCTTCCTGCATGGCCCTAGCAAGTCCATCGAGCCAGTTGTTCTCTCTTAAGGTAAACTGAATTCCCTCAGCGGTGGGAGGTTCAATCTTTCCTCGGAGACTTGCAACAATTAGCCACTGCAGATCTTCTCCTCCTTGATCATTGAGCTGAGCTCAAGAACTCAAAAGTGGATGCTCCAGAAGTTCCGAAAGCTGGTCCAGATCCCTTTCAAAGATAAGGTCTCCTCCATTCCCCAACTAATAAAACTTGTTGTACTTCACGTCCATCTATAAGAATATAGGATGAGTAAGTTAGTAGAGTGATCAAGTGTGTCAAAATTTTATGTATTTTGTAAGAGTTTTTGAGGAACATGAATTTTTATGAAAGAATCAAAGAGATAAGAAGGAGAATAAGTTTTTGTAAATATTTGCTTCCTTTGGTTTTGAAACTAAGTTTTTGGTTAAAACGTCCAATCTAACTAGGGTCTCCTATGGTCGGGATGGCTCTGGTATCAACTTGTCAACACCCGGATTTTTAATCCTAGATGCCTGTTATGCCATACATCGCAATCCCAGGATTACCATTTTTGCGAGACATAACAGAATTGGATACCATAGTACATCATCCATTACAACCGTACATAAGTTCTTACACAAATAGGGATCTCATGATCCAGTTCTTAATACAACTTCAAGCAGCGGAATACGTAATAATAACGGTAGCATAGGCGAAGCTCCATCTTCGGGGTCACAGGCAATGCTGACGATGGGAGATGATCCTAGTTGTCGTAACCTTCCTGGGGTCCATCTTCCAGGTACTCCTCTTCATAGTATGGCCACGGGCATAGCCAGGGACAAAGCCATGAGTACTCTTTAAGTACTCGCAAACTAATACTAACAAGTGAAGGTGGGTTTTGATAATAGGACACTAGGCTCTAGGGTTGTTTTGCAAAAATCCAGGTTTATCTCTACTAAGTTTCAAAGCTAGTCACAATTTTATAACTCCTAAAGGGGGAACTTGTAACTCATGTCACAACTCTGTTGTGGTCAAGTCAAAGTCTCAATTCATTTCACAAGTCATTTTGAAAAGTCTGACGGGGGAACAGTATGGCCACTCCAACTGTCCATAACCGCGGACACGGCTATTCGAATAGTTTGACACTCTGCGGAGATTGTACACTTTCACCACAACATTCGATACATCCGTCAGGAACAAATCCTGAATTCACCATACTCAGTATGCGGATAATCAATCCTAACATTTCAATTACATTCCCTAGTATAAGCACCTCTCCTGTGAGTTTGGCCTCCCAACCATGACCAACTGTCATCTTGGGTACTGCACAGGTGGATAATCTTCACAAGGTAGCCTCAGCTCAGACCTTGGCCGTGAGGGAACTAATACTAAGGTATATAAGCTTCTAGTCAAGCCCTACCCAATCTTCGGGTATTGTGGTTGTATGGTAACATTGGAATGGTATCGCATCCAAACAACCATCAGTTTTATAAAGGGCTAAGGCTCATGCCTCAACATTTTCATCACCAAAATCATCTGGTGTTCAGAAACACATGTCAAAACATCTCAGTAGAATGATCCATCATTCTAAGGTTTTCATAACCATTTTCACCAAGTATTCCCATCTAAAGTTGATCAAGTTTTATGCTTAGCACTAGCATCTACAAGTGGGGGTGAGTACTAATGAGGGGTGGTGAACTAGTGGGATTTCAACTAAGTACAACCTTATATCTTAGGATGATATCAAGGTTTCTAACTTAGGCCAAATTTTATGTTCTTTATGCAACCTTTATTTATATCATTCTAGAAGCTACAAGTCACTTAAGTCAACTCTAAGCTAAGGCTTTGATAAAGGAATAAAGTAGAAGCTTGCAAGTAAAACTAGGTTTGGGGTATCAAGTAGGTATGATCACATATGCTTAAGGCATATAGTTGGCATGGTAACAAGCAAGTAGTAACTTGCACATTATCAGTATAAGATTGCTAAATTGCAAGTGTTAGCTTGCAAGTATTGGCTTGCACAATCAACTAGTAGCATTAGGCTTGCCTTGTGCAAAGCAGTGGTTGAAGTTCTCCTCGGCTTCTTCTTCGTAGAATCCTCCTTCCTCCTCGTATCCTTGGTCGGTACTAGCGTCTATAAATAAATACGATATACACAATCACCAAGCAATACTTAACCACTTGCAATCATCACACAAAAGGGTCCTATAGATGATCTAGCATCATCACTAACATTACAAGATTAAGGTTTGGTTTAAATCCTTTTTATTTTTAGAAAAGTAATTTCTACTCATTGAAAAACTACTTAAGATTTAATATTCTCCAAACAAAACATGGGATCATGTTGACACATGTCATAACCACATATTTTAGTCCATGGGAATGTGATTTAAAGTGGTGTCACAATTTAATAAGGTTTTACCCTTTTATTTTAATTAAATAATGTGTCTAGAAATGCCTATGTGGTATTCTTTTATTACTTGAACATTATTTCTGTAAGTAAACCTATATATTTTTATATATTCTGAAAGGTATAGTTAAATGTGATTTTTGAGAGTTGGAATCAACTCAAAAGCTATTGTGATTTAACTTTGAAAAATGTTTGAATGCAGAAAAGCTTCTGCCTTGTTATTTTTACCAAGGATGATCTACAGATCCAAATGACTTGAATCCAACGGGCTTGGATTCAGCATTCACAGACCTTTCTAAAAAAATTGGTTTCATTCAATTTGGTCCACTGAATCGACCTGGGTTGATTTTTGAAAATGGGTACAGAAGTGTGTTTGGAATAAAAAGAAAAAGGTTTAATTCAAATAACTGGGCTGGGCGGGAAACGATAGTGGGCTGGCCTTCTAAGCGTAGCGCTTCTGTGGGTTGTTTAAGTGGCTGTCCCCACATGTCAGTGAGACGAGGGGGTGCGAAGCGGTATGGGGCGCTGTGGTGCGTTCGATCGGGTTCTAATCCAACGGTTGAGAGTCATCGTCGACGTTGGGCAACACCGGCAAGACAGAAACCTAGCGCGGCCAGTGGGGGTCGTTGGGGGCTCACCGGGGTGCGGGCGAGGGTCGGTGAGGCGGGCGAACGACGAAGTCGACGACGACGAACTCAGGGGTGGTCGCGGCAGCTCCTGGGGTGGACGAAATCGATGGCGCCCTTCTCCTCCAGAGGCGGCCTGCTCCGGCGCAATTCCGGCGATGCGCTGCTCGCCTTGCTCCGGGACTGAGGTGGGGTGGTTCTGGGTGAGAGAGGAGTGGAATGGTGTGAAGAAATCGAGCAGGGGAGTCCTCCTTTTATAGGCTCGACGGCGAGACTGAACGGGATGGGCAGGCGACGGTGGCGACAGGGCTACGGGCTGCTAGAGGCATGGCCGGCAGTGGCGATCGCTTGGTGGTCTCCTGGCGATGCGCTACGGCTTTAATGCGCGAGTAGGGGCGGTGCGGTTTGGTCTGGAACGGGCGATGCTCTGCACGGTAGAGGCGGCGTCTTCGACAGCGAGCGACGGCTGTGCGGCACGGGGCGGTGAACGGGGATGTCTGGCGGTCTCCTGGGTCGGTGGTGATCACGTATGCACGTGGCGAGGGCGGCGCACGGTCTGTGGGCTTCGGTCGAGGGTGGCGCTCTGGCGCACACTCGGCATGGTCGCTGGCGAGCTGGGTGCGGTCCGTGCGTGTGCTCCAGTGGCTGGCAATGCTCGCGGCTGGGACAGGGTGTGGCGGTGGACGGTGGGCTGCCTCCCAGACAAGGTTGGCATGGCTTAATCTTCTCCTAGCTTGCTGTCTCCACTGGGGTGGCAAGGGTGTGCTCGACTGTTCACCATTGATGGCAATGTCAAGCTTACAGTGGGGCTAGTGCTTGGTTTAGCTTGCTAGATGATCTACTGAGATGGTTGTGAGCTAAAGAGGGAACAAGTTAGGCTTCAATCACTGCTCACTATAGTGTTTAAATTTTTTATGATTTGTGTCTACAACCTGTTTGATGAAATGGCCGCAAGAATTCAAGTTTTTAATTTTGAAAAGATTTTTGGTGGGTGTGCTAGGTTGGTGCTGGTGAGTCTGCAGATGCTTGGGTTTTGAAAGTTGATCTTGTTTGAGTGGTTTTTGAAAAAGTGGGATCTTCCCATATGAGAAAGATTCAATTTTGAATTGTCATTTAAACTATGCATTTTAAAGTTTCTGGATGATCACAAAGTGGGCCTTGATACTTTGTTATGAGTACATTCAAGGGGTGCAAAGATCCAGAAAAGTTTCTGTTAGGTTCTGAAAGTTTGAGGCAGCCAAAGTAGGCATGGGAGTTAAATTGGTCAAAATGACCATTCCCTTATTTTATTTGTTTTGATTTACTTGTCTTTAGGAAAAGGGTGGGAAATGTTTAGATGATGTTTATTTCACCTAAGCATCCATTTACAAGCAAGGGAACACACAAACAAGGTGGTTTAAAAGAATTCAAAATGAAATGCATACTCACATGCATGCTTCCATTATTTTATTTAGAAAAGTTTTTGTTAACCCTAATTTTGATGATTAGTGTTTGATGATCCAAGCTTAGTATTTTTGGGATGTTACAGAGGTCCCTCAGGTGAAACCTGTAGCTGCATGTAATGCCTTTTTCGGGTGCTTTTGCCTATTTATTTATTTTCACCGATCTTTGCATTCATCTTATTCCGTAGGGGTTCAAGGTGGCAGGCATAATGCCACCTCTTGCTGAGAAGTTTGAGGCTGCGCCAGATGGTGAGGACGTGGAGTCTGACTCCGAACTCCCCCCTGCTCATTCACCTACCACTTAAGCCCCTGAATAAAGCGAAGGGATGTCTCGCAAGAGGTCCCAGAGTGAAGGTTTGGATGGAGCGACGCCGCCGACACCAAGGGGTCATGCCTTCCTTGAGCGTCATGCTAGGGACGAGGGTGCGACCTCCCCTATTGTTGTTGTGCCCGTTCGGGCCATATCTCCTTAGCCACCGGCCAAGAAGAAGAAGAAGGTGAAGAAGGATGTGCCAGTATTTAACTTGTCTGACATCCCGTTGTAAGTTTTTGGTGCCTTTGCATTTGCAATGTGCTAAGTATTAGCTCACTGTCTTGTTGGTCAGCTTGAAATGTTTTGTGTGCTTCTTAGGAGGAACTCCTTAGATGAATCCCTTGAGGAGGAGCTTGACGGGATGCATGGGGAGTCGAAGGTTTTTGCACCTTTCGCGAAGATTGTGCCAACTCCGATGACGATCTTTTGAGCTCCTTGAGGCCAATGACTCGTATGGTCGTCGCTTGGAAGACGCAAATCAGACTCTCGGAGTCTTCGGGCGACCATGTAAGTACCTTATCCTGTGTCATGAGCGAGCCCCCGAGTCCTCTTTTTTACTTAGCTTGCTTCTTCTTTTCTGCAGCCCTTCACCCGCGACATCAATCGTCTGGGCCAACAATACCTTTCCTTGGAGGGAAACCTCAAGCAACTCCAAGGTGCATATATTTCTTCTGTTTGATTGCGAGTTCTAATAAGTACTGTTTGTGCTGACTTTTCCTTGTTGAATATTGCAGATGAAAACAATGAGGCCCTTCGTAAACTTAATGCACTCGAAAAGAGTCTTGGCCTGCGGAGACCCTCCAGCACCAACAGCAAAAGGCCCAGGACCATGAGCAGCAGCTTACGGCTGCCACTACATCTCGGGAGAAGGCTATGGCGGAGAAACTTATGGCTGCTGCCAAAGAGCTATCCGGTAAGTCACCATGTTCCTCTTCTTGAGTTAGCTCTTCGTCGGGTGTGGTTCCTTTTGTCTCATCCAAAGTTTTTGTCGTGTCTTGCAGATGCTACTGGCGTTGTGTTTGATCGCAGCATCTTGGAGCATGGGGATCCCATGGCATATGTCGTTGCAGCAATCGAAGATCGCTGCAGCTCTGTTGTGGAATCGCTAGGCAAGGCCAAGGAGGTCCAATTCTACAAGGAGATCAATTCGAAGGGTGTCGCCCTTGATGACATCGATTCCTTAGCGGAAGCCTTGGCGGGTGACGCCCCCGCGAGCTACAAGAGGGCGCAGAAGGGTGCACGGCCAGGGGGTTGGCGATGGCGGTGGTGTCGGGCGCGTAGCTAGATCTTCAGAAGATCACCTCCAGGATGCTAACGGAAGCGGATGGCACCGAGGTAGCATTTGCTCCCTTCGCCTCCCACTACAAGCACTTTGGCCCGAAGCTGATTGATCTCCTAGCCGCATATGCGCTGGAGCAGCAGCGGGCGGTCAAGGCTAGAGTTCGAAGTCCGAGGCTGCTTCGGATGCTGCCGCCTAGGTCTTCTACATCGTAGTTGTAGTAGTATTTTGATTTTTCTTTGCCCCCGCGCATGTAATGCTTCATGCTAGACAAGTTTATTCTACCACGTAGTGACTAATTTATGTAAATATAAGTGCCTCTTTTGACTGTTGTCAAATTCCTTGACTTTTATGCTCTGTTACTTGTACACGCTTAGGGTCCTTCGAGTGCTGAACCGGTGGTCACGCCTCCTCCTTTCTTTGGTGCCCATCCGCCGCCGAGTGAGACATCGCAATTGCCATTGTTGCACGATCGCATCCAAAGCCTGGAGAAGGATGTTCTCATGATCCGTGGGCATGCGGACATTTGGAAATCCAAGACTGAACGGGATGTTGCTAGAGAAGAATTTCTCCTTAAGGAACTGCGGCAAGTTGGCGAGCAACTCTAGTGTAAGTCGCCTTGATCTTATTGTTCTTTTTCGAGTGCGTTGGTCCCTCATGTCTTCTGAACTGCCTTCGTGCAGTTGTGAATCTTCTTCCGAAGGAAGAGAAAGAGCACGTTGCGATTCGAATGAATTGCCTAACGCAATAGGAGTTGGAGGCCGGTGGCTTCTTTTGGATGGACTGTGACCGAGCGATTGTTCTCACAACAGTGCAAGACCGCGTCCATCAAGTGCTTCGGGTGCTGAAACATGCAAGGTCATCACTCGTAGCAATCTGGGCCATGATGTTTCCATTGGATGCAGCCCCCTCCAGCTTCTTGGGGTTGCTCGGAAAATTTCATGACACGAGCGCCGTGAAGGAGCTGGTGCATCATCAGCTGGTGGTGGGTGTGAAGGAGTCCCTATCTCTTGTTCAGTTGCATCATCGTGATGTCAACCTTGCGGAGATAGAAGCTGGGCCACCTCCTCCTCCGGATGGTATGGCATGGGACATGCGTCCGCATTATGCGGCAGTGGCGCAGTATGTCGAAGAAATCGTAGATGTTTTCGAGGAGCGGACGAACGTCCTGCTCCGGCATGGTTGAATCCTATAAGTAGAAAATGGAACAATGTAAAGTTTGTATATTGTCGTGTGGGCTTTAGTGCCCTTGTAAAGTTGTATGTATTGGCATACAGTGCATTATTTGACTATAGGTTGTGCATGTCCTTTTCATTAGCCTGACATGGTCAGCTACTCAGGGTTAATGTGTTGTTTGTCAATCGACGAATTCGTAAGGTGAGGCGCGGCCCTCGAGCGTTTTTAACAATGTAAATGTATGCAAGAGAGAAATTTTGGGCCAATAGACTTAGCTTTTATTCATCAAAATGTAGGAGGTACAGTGAGTAGCCTGGCTGAATAGCTCTATTGAAAGTAAAAGACAACTAAGGGTAGAAGCCTCACAATTGTGCGACATTCCAGGGGTTGGAGTATTCGACTCCAGACTCGACCTCCTTTAGGCGGTAGGCGCCACCTAGGATTACTTCAGTGACTATGTAGGGTCCTTCCCAGGGTAATTCAAGCTTCAGGTGAACTTTCTACTTGAGTCGCAGGACGAGGTCTCCTTCGACGAAGGACCTTGGGCGCAGCCAATGGTTGTGGTAGTTGCGGAGACTTTGCTGATACACCGCCGAACGGGCCACGGCGATGTCACGAGCTTCGTCCAGTGTGTCAACGGCGTCTTCGAGTGTGGCCGATGATTCGGCTTCGCTATAAGCGACGACCCATGAGGCCTTGTAGCGTACCTCAGCAGGCAGCATAGCTTCGGCTCCGGGCACCATGAAGAAGGGCGTATAGCCGGTTGAACTGTTTGGCGTTGTGCACAAGCCCCAAAGAACAAAGGGTAGTTCGTCCGCCCAGGCTCCCGCAAGTCGTTCGAGTGGGCGTAGCAATCGCTTCTTGATGATGTTACCGATGAGACCATTGGCCTTTTCGACATGCCCGTTTGTCTGCGGATGCGACACAAAGGCGTACGTGAGGTTGATGCCGAGGTCTTCGCAGAAGTCTCGAAACTCCTTCGAGGTGAAGTCGAGCCGTTGTCGGTTATGATGCCATGGGGCACTCTGTAGACAATGGATTCGAAAAACCTGACGGTGGCGGTGCCGCTTTGGTTAGTGACGGGCACGGCCTCGGTCCACTTTGTGAATTTGTCGACTGCTATCAAGAGGTAAACATGTCCTCCTGTCGAGGACTTTGGTAGTTTGACAATCATGTGGAGTCCCCGTTGTGCGAAGGGTCAGGCCAATGGTATGGGCTGCAGCTCCAAGCCTGGCACATGTGGCTTGTCTGCTTACCTTTGCCAGGCGTTGCATCTCTGTACGATGACCTTGGCATCGTTCATCTTTGTTGGCCAATAGAAGCCAGCTGGCAGAGCCTTGGCGATGAGGGCGCGGCTTCCCGCATGGTGGCCACAGATAACTTCATGGATGTCGAGGAGTATGCTCTTCATGTCACTGTTAGTGACGCATCGCTGGAGCACACCCGAAATTATGTGCTTGTACATCTCCCTGTTGATGATGGTGAAGGCCTTTGATCTGTGTGCGATCTGTCGGGCTTCAGTTGGGTCATCGGGTAGTTGGTTGCTCACCAAGTATTTGAGGTACGATTGAGTCCATGTTTTTTCGAATGATATGACCTACATGAGACTCACCAGTTCGACCTCCGTATCGAGCTCTTCGGGTCCTACATTTTTCTCGGGTGACACGGCCCCCGAGTGTCCCGCGGCTTCCATTGCGTCCTTCGGGAACTTCCGTTTGATTAAGTGCACGCGGATTTTCTCGAGGAACACACCTGGTGGCACTGGAGTGTAGGTGGATCCAATGTTGGTGAGCTTGTCAGCCTCTTCATTGCTTTCCCTGCCAACGTGTCGCAGCTCGCAGCCTTCAAAGTCACCTTCAAGTGTGTTATAGAGTACACATTATGCGATCATGTTGGCGCTATGGGCGTCACACTCGTTCATCGTCTTCTGGATGACGAGATTTGAGTCACCGTAGATGACGAGGCGCGTGGCATCGCACACCTTGGCCATCCTCATGCCATGTATGAGTGACGCGTACTCAGCCTCGTTGTTGGATGCACGGAACTTCATCCAAAGGACATATTTCATCTTATCTCCATGGGGGACGTCAGTATCACTCCGGTTCCTGCTCCAGCCTCGCAATTGGAGCCGTCGAAATGCATTGTCCAGGACCGGGACATGCTTGGGGTGTCCGGTAGCTGGATTTCCATCCAGTGAACGAAGAAGTCAGGAAGCACCTGGGACTTGATGGCAGCGCGCCGCTTGTAGATGATGTCTCGAGGAGACAACTCGATGCCCCACAAGGCTACTCGCCCTATAGCTTTGGGATTATTCAGGATGTTCGACAGTGGTGTGTCGTTGACGACCACGGTCTGATGCTCCTGAAAGTAGTAGCACAATCGACGTGTCGTCATGAATACGCCGTAGGCGAGCTTTTGGTAGTGGCGATACCTTTGCTTTGTTGGCGTTAATACCTCGCTGAGGTAGTAGACTGGGCGCTGCACCCCGTGAGTCTTGCCATCTTCAGGTCGTTCGACCACGAGGGCGGTGCTTACCACCTGGTGTGTGGCTACGAGATACAACATCATGGGCTCCCTATCCCTTAGCGTGACCAGGACTAGAGATGTGGAGAGCAGGCGCTTGAGATCTTCGAATGACTTGTTGGTCTCGACCGTCCACTAGAGATTTTCGGCCTTGCGCAGCAGCTGATAGAACGGGAGAGCCTTTTCGCCCATGCGGCTCATGAATCTGCTGAGCGTCGTGATTCGTCCAGCTAGCTGTTGGACCCCTTTGACATTCTTCGGCTTCTCCATGGCTAATTAGCCCTGATTTTCTTCGGGTTGGCCTTGATGCCTCGCCGAGAGATGAAGTACCCAAGTAATTGGTCGGATGGGACGCCAAAGGCGCACTTGTCCGGGTTTAGCTTGATCTTGTTGCGATCGAGGTTGTCGAATGTCTCGCGGATATCGTCAATGAGTGTTCTAGCCTCCCTTGTCTTGATGACTATGTCGTCAACATAGACCTGGACGTTGCATCCGATCTGGTTCTTCAGGCATACCTGCATGCACCGTTGGTATGTGGTGCCCGTGTTCTTCAACCCAAAGGGCGTCGTGTTGTAGCAAAATACCCCAAACGGCGTGATAAACACCGTCTTCTCCTGATCTTTGACATTCAATCGAATTTGGTTGTAGCCTGAGTAGGCGTTGAGGAAGGAGAGTTTCTCGCATCCTGCAGTTGAATCGATGATTTGATCGATCCGCCATAGGGGAAGTGGCCCTTAGGGTAGTGCTTGTTGAGCGACATGAAGTACAAACACATCCGCAGGATGTCCGTATCCTTTTTGGGGACCAGCACGGGATTAGCTACCTAGATGCTTTCCTTTATCTCCCTTATGAAGCTGGCATCGAGGAGTCTGTTGACTTCGATACCAACGGCTTTAGCCCTTTGCTCGGACAGTCGAAACATCGACCAGTTGACCGGCTTTGCATCGGAAACACATTGAGTGCATGCTCGGCGAATTCCCTAGGAACTCCTGGCATGTCCGTAGGACACCAGACGAAGATTTCCCAGTGCTCACGGAGGAAATCAACAAGCATGCTTTCCTATGCCGGTTTCAGATTGTTGGCGATCAAAGTCGTCTTGGAGGCTTTCGTCGAGTGAACCTGCACCTTTTTGGTGTTGACTATGGAGTCGAAGGACATATCAGGTGTGTTTTGTCTGGTAACTGGGGGCAGCCCGTTGTCTGTGGCCTCCTTTAGTCTTATGAGCTCCTCCTGCATGCCGAACGACTGGGAGATTCAGTTGAAGTCCCTGTCGTAGCTGTCCGACCTAGTGAAGCTTACTGGGATGGTGATCACACCGTTGGGTCCTGACATCTTCACTAGAAGGTACGCATAGTGTGGCACTGCCAGGAATCTTGCGAATGCCACACGTCCGAGGATGATGTGGTACTATGAAGGCCAGTCCACCACTTCGAACTCAAGACGCTCACGCCTGAAGTTGTCGGGCTTACCGAAGATGATGCTGAGCCATATTTGTCCTAGGGGGTATATGCCCTTGCCTAGGATGATGCCGTGGAATGTCGTGTCCGACGCCTCTAGGCTGCATAGTGAGATCCGCATAGCTGCGAGTGTGCTAGCGAACATCAGGTTGATGCCGCTGCCGCCGTCCATGAAGACGCGGCTCATCTCGAATCCTCCAATCTAGGCCTCGAGCACTAGGGCATAATGACCTGGGTGAGCTATCTAGTGCGGGTGATCCGAGCGGTCGAATGTGATGCATGACTTCGAGCCGCTGAGGTACTCAGGTATGGCTGGCGGAGAGGTGAGGACCAAGTTAACTTGGCGGGTGATCTTATTCTGCATCCTATTTGTTGGGTGCCCCTTTTGTATCCTCATAGACCCTAGTGGTGGTGGGCATGCGTAAGCTCCGTTATTCTGCGCCGACATAGCCGCAGGCTGTGCGGGTCCTCGGGGTGGTGGTGGAGCTCCGTGTGCGACATCTCCTGGAGCGGGGCGAATCCTGGGTTCACCACTTGGCGACACATCTGAGTGAAGCCCTCGTGGAGTTTCTGGAACTCCCTGCACTCCTTGGGCATATGGCTGGCCTTCCTCTTACTGTCATGTTTGTCGATGTAAAAGTGGATGGTGCAGGGACCCGACAGCTTTTCGAATGCGGATGGTTCCTCATCGGGGTTGCGGTGCTACCAAGTTTGTGTGGGTCTTCCACCGTCGCAGTAGTTGCCACCGCAATATCCGTTGTTGTGGTTGCCATCGTCGCGGCGATCGGTGTAGCCAGTCGCAACCATGTCGATCTCCTCGAGGTCATCGTAGACGCGCGACCTTCTTTTTCCACGGTGATCGTGTCTGCGGCCGAAGTCATCTTCGTCATTCGAACATGCTTAGTTGACGGCATCCTCGCCATCGGCCCAACGATTGGCGATATCCATCACGTGGTCGATGGTCTTGGGCTTGACACGCCCGAGCTCTTCTTTGAATTCTCGGTGCCTTACGTCGTCATTGAAAGCGTCGATTGCCCTTTCCTCCGAGATGTTCGTGGCAAAGTTTTTGATAATGGACCACTGCAGTATGTACGAGCAGATAGACTCGCTGGACCGCTGACAACAGGCGCGTAGCTCCTCGATTGAAGCTAGTCTCTTGCTGGTGCCTTTGAAGTTGCGGATGAAGCTGTATGCCAACTCTTCCCAGATGTGGATGGATACGGAAGGGAGGCTATTGATCGAGCTCTCGTGCGCCACCGCAAATCAGTTCGGCTGCCGCACCTCACCGCACTAAGGCACTACATGGCTATGTTTTTGCTCCCGCCATGGAGCTTGACTGACGACAGATGGTCATCGAGCCAGATCTTCGGCTCCTACGCACCATCAAATTTCAGGTTGTCTGAAGGGAGCTTGAAGCTTTTAGTCATTCGTGATTTCCATACGGCCCTGCTGAAGCACCTGGCGCAGCACAGCTCCCCAACTTCGTCTTCAGACTCGGTGGAGTGATGACCCACAACTATAGGGGATCGCAACAGTCTTCGAGGGTAGTATTACCCAATTTGTTGATTCGACACAAGGGGAGCCAAAGAATACTTATAAGCCTTAACAACTGAGTTGTCAATTCAGCTGCACCTGGAAATAGTCTTGCTCACAGTAGTTTATCAGTAGCAACAGTTTTGTAGTAGCAATAGCAAAGTAACAGCAGCAGTAAAATGAAGGCAGTAGTAACAATAGTAGCAAACAGTAGGATATGAATGCGGTAGGCATAGGGATGGATGGACGGGTGTTGCATGGACGAGACTAAGCATGTAACTTCAAAATCTAGGGAAATTGCAGATAAATAAGATAAAGCATCTAAGTACTAAACAATCATAGGCATGTGTCCCATATATAGTCATACGTGCTCGCAATGAGAATTTGCACAACATCTTTTGTCCTGCCAGCCCATTGCAGCGGGGCCTCAAGGGAATCTACTGGGAATTAAGGTACTCCTTTTAGTAGAGTACCGGAGCAAATCATTAACACTCCGTGAACACATGTGATCCTCATATCATAGACATCCCCTCCGGTTGTCCCAATTTCTGTCACTTTGGGGCCTTTGGATCTGGACAATGATATGTGTACACAACTTGCAAATAAGATCACAAACAATACTATCATCATGAATAAATAGTAACTTTAGATCTGAGATCATGGCACTCGGGCCCTAGTGACAAGCATTAAGCACAACAGGTTGCAACAAAGTCAAATACCACTAATAGAGATACTAGGCACCATGCCCTAACAATCTTATTCGATTACATGATAGAACTCATCCAATCCCTACCATCCCCATAGCCTACATCGGGGGATTACTCACTCATGGATGGGGGAAACATGGATGGTTGATGGAGAGGCGTTGGTGATGATGATGGCGATGATCCTCTCCAAATTCCCCGTCCCGGCAGGGTGCCAGAACGGAGTTTCTGGTTCCGGATCGCGGTTGTTGGTGGTGGTGGCGCAGTGGAACTCTTTCTGGAAAAACGTCAAACCCCCATGAGTTTATAGGTCAAGAGGCATCTTATAGGCGAAGAGGGAGGCCGAGGGCGTGCCCGAGGCGGCCACACCCCTCCCAGGCGTGGCCTGGGATGGCCCGCGCGGCAGGGGGTGTGGGCCCCTCGTGGCCCACCTCCACCTCGTCTTCTGGCTCCGTGAGTCTTCTGGTGAAATAGGATTTTTGGCATATTTTCCGGGATTTTTCCTGATAGTTGATTTTCTGAACAAAAACTAGACATCAAGGTAATTCTGCTGAAAACAACGTAAGTATGTGTTAGTTGTATCCAAATCACACAAGTTTAGAGCAGAAACAATAGCAAAAGTGTTCGGGAAAGTGGATATGTTTTGGACGTATCGACTCCTCCTAAGCTTAGCTTATTGCTTGTCCTCAAGCAATTCAGTTGAAAACCGTGCGATAAAAGAACTTTCACGAACACATTTGCTTCATATGATGTATATATTCTTAGCACATGAGTAGATACTTAGACAATTCATAATAAGGAGTATGCAACTAATTCTACTTAATATTCATTGCAAGCTATGAAGAGATTCCAACTCAATAATAGTAAGTAGCATGAAACATAAACAGAAGCAACATTGCAATGCTCATAAGATGGTATGATAAAGTGGTATCTCGCTTGCCTTTGATGGTGCAGCACATAAATGTCAAGGAACCTATGAAGTTCAAGTAAAGACTAGAAGTAAAGATATCAAAGATACAAGCATCAAAGTCATGACATAATTAACCAAGTTTTGAGACAAGCACATTACACTAAGAATGACAACTATGCTCTCAAGAAGGTTCTCATAGAATAAGTGGTGACTCAACAAGGAAGTGAAAAAGGTTTTGAAAAGTTTGAAATGCTTCCAAATGCTGAAAGTATGGTACTCATTAGCTTTGAGTTCTCATTGCCCCTATCATAGGCATCTTTAGATGGTTAATGATGAAAGTGAGGTCCAATGTGAGTTATATGCTTGACAGACCATAAACTGGAAATATCATGTCCCTTGAGTACGAGGGCCGCTCCTCATGCTACTCAACTTTAGTTACTGGTAAGTTATTGTCACAGTAAATACATGTGTATCATAGAGAACCGCCAATGGGGTACCCCTTGCACATGATACACGAGCTATCCCATAATAAAAATGACAAGGCAAGTAGACAATGAGCATCTCAGCAATCTCTTATTTACCATGGGAAAATGGTGCTTTTTTCTCTCTTTCCTCTTTTCAATATGTCTCTCTTTTTTATATATAAGAAGAAAGCTTCATAGATTGCTCATTATGGTGATGCTGCAAGTTTCCACCATGATTAGGCATGGCTTAGGCTAGCGGCACAGGCGTTTCTCTAACACATTTACATAACTCCATGGACTTACAAGCTCCCCTTTTATTTCACACCGACGACATCCGCAAACAAAAGAGCATGATATCAACTGGGTATATAAATACAGGTGTTGAAAGCATTCCTCATGACAGCACGGTTCTGCTAACTCCCAGCCTATAATTTTACAAGCATATAACTTTCATGGATAGTCACAATGGTTCAGGTTTATTAACTGCAAGAAATAAAGTGTGCCATCAAGTTCATGAGAGCTTTACTAACTAACTTTCTCATAACAAGCAAACATTTTATTTGGAAGAAAACAAGGCATAATGAATATGCACGGAATAGCAAACGATGCTAGTAGGTAGGTATGGTGGACACTTTTACAATATTGGTTTTGGGGAGTTGGAAACACGAGTAGAGCTCATACTCAGTGCAAGTGAAGGCTAGCAATAGAGAGGGAGTGAAAAACGAGAGAGCAATAACTGTCATAATCATGCTTGCAACAAAACAGGACTAATCGTGGCATAAAAGTGATACAAGAACTCTAAGGCAAAATAAATCATCGAGACTTACTGACTATTGTTCAGCCAAGTCGATTCAAATGAAACATTCAGAGGAGGATACCACAATATCATACCAAGTTATGAATAAAGCAATGCAAGCAAACATTCATATGACATGCTACAAACTATTAGCAACCTAGAGCTAATCATAAGAGAACAAGAACTATTAAGCATCCATAAATAACATACACCTTACATGAACAAACTAGGCATGCCCACAATGATGAGTATATGTAAAAAATGAAAACAAATAGAGTTCATTACCAGCCTCTTACCACACCTCAAGTTGTCATTAACCTTCATTATTGCCCTTCACTTGTGTGGCTTGAATAATAACATGAAACCAAACTCCACTGAGGACTGATGAACCCTGCAAAGAACTTCACAAAACCAAAGAAGAACAACAAATATTTTTGGTGTTTTTGATTTTTTTAAAGAAAGCACACAAAGCAAGAACAAACAAATCAAAATATTTTTGGATTTTTCTTAAGGCAAACCAAAGCTAAAAAGTAAAGAAACAAACCAAGAGAAACAACAAAAATATTATTGGACTTTTTGTGTTTTGAGAAAGCAGAAACAAAAACCAAAAACAAAAGCGAAACATGGATATACAAAGAACCGACGAAACATGATATATAGATGAGTGTGATGTCGGTATACCTCCCCCAAGCTTAGGCTTTTGGCCTAAGTGGGGATCAATAGCGCGGGTAGTAACCCCAAGCTGGTGGGTCATCGTAGGAATGATCATAATCAGGCCCTCGCGATGAAGAAGAAGACGCGCTCCAATCATAGAAGAGCTGCTGGTATGAAGACTCCCCCATGTTGGAGGGATGAACCGAATCATCTTCGGCATCCTCTCCAACATTCTCCTCTTGATGGGAGAGCTCTGCCACGTATGTGTCAAGTTCTTCCTCCGTGAGTGACCATCCTTGCCTATTATCAAAATTAAACAAAGCAGGTGCAGGCAAAGAGACTACCTTCTTAGTCCTACCCCCTCTCCAACCATGCTTGACAAAGGATATTTCATATGGTAAATCTCTCAAAGTAGCCCAAGAAGAAACAAAATTATGTTGAACCATGGAATCGAGATCGAGTCTCTCTATGGGGAACCAAAAATCTGAATGGTGAGGCTCTAAACCATGAAAAGCTAGCAAACGAGAGGCAATGAGACCTCCACAAACTCCACCTTTCTCGTGGTTGGTGGTAAGAAGGTAAGCTATCAAAGCACCCAAGTTATAAGATCTATCCCTATTCAAAGCAATTGAGATAAAAGCTAGATCAAATGAAGATAATTTTCTAGTAGTTTTTCTAGCAAGAACACACTTGTTAATGAAGTAGGAAAAATATCTAATGGATGGGAGATGAATGTTCCGAATTTTACCACTTTCCTTTGAGAAGACGTAACCTTGGCAAATTTCATCATATAAATCCATGATTGGATTAGGCCTCTCTCTGATCTTCTCACAAGCACCCCACTGTGGCACTCTAATAGCTGCACAAAAATCAGCAAAAGGCAGGTCGACAGCTATATTGTAAATTTTATAATGGACCATGGGATTAGACAAGGACCAAATAAACCAGAAGTCCTGCACCATATCCATGGTTATCTTAACATATTGATATGGTTCCTCTTCAACAAAGTGTTCCAACCCTGCATTAGTAATCATAGTTTGGAAATCCTTGAAAATTCCCGCAGCTCTCATAAATTCAGGGCATGGATATATGGAAGGGAAGACTTCCTCCTCACGATGGACTTTCATTGGTTCAGGTACCATAAAATCATGTTGATTCAGTTGGTATGAACTCAACTTTTTTCTGAAATTTTTAGACAAACATTAAACCAAATGATTTCCAAGTTGATAAATAATGAGGAACTACTTATAGGAACTTGCTAGAGGGATAAACATGCATCACAATGAAATCTCTAAGCATAGAACAAGCATGCAAGCTCACACAACCTATCACCTACAGTAGCAAAATACTCAAGATACAATCTACCAATCACAAATCTAATTGGACAAGCGGAGGAGGCACATATCGGAGAGCAATCCCTCCAAAAATCAGCAGCAAAGATGGGCTGAGAAAGGAGATCGAAAATTGGGAGCAAGAACAGCAGGAACTTGAGCTTGAAAACGATTTCCTGTGTTTTTAGGGAGAGAAAAAGAAGTGGCTGGAAGGAGGCATCTTGGAGGGGCATAGGTAGGCCCCACCAAGGCTAGGCGCGCCCTGGGGCTGGCCGCGCCACCAGGGGGTGTGCTGGCCTGGTGGGTCCCTCTAGGCCATTCCAGGTGCCCCTCTGCCCCTTTTTTCGAGGAAAAATTTAATATGGTTTTTCTAGAATTTTTTGGGAAACTTTATTTTTGGCCAATTTTCAGGTTATGAAAATTAATTTTCTCGCAGAAAAGGATTTTTAGAAGAAGCAAAAAGCAAACCAAAACTAAAACTACAGAAGTTCTAAGAGACACTAACAAGAAACAACTAGCAACACTAAGACTAATAAGACAAAGAGCAAAAACTAGGAAGGAGATAAATAAAAGTGAGCAGGTATAACCATTGTGAAAATATTGTTTTGTTCATTAAAATCCCTTTGTTAACAAGGTTGATCAAGTCTTGTTACCAAAACAATCTTATTTGAAGCAAAACTTTGCATTTCACAAAATTATTATGTTACCTCAAACCTGATAGCAATAGTCCCAATCATAATAGTTTCAAAACTTTCTTCTGGAATGGGACAATATATTTCTCCTTCTTTGATGCTCTCAATATTTTCAATGGAATTCAGGCAATAGCTCTTATCAATTTTCTTGGGGAAATAGACAGTATGCTCTTTGTCATTAATGTTAAAAGTTACTTTTCCTTGATTACAATTGATGACAGCACCTGCAGTATTAAGAAAAGGTCTCCCAAGAATAATGGACATATTATCATCTTCAGGCATCTCAAGCACAACAAAATCAGTTAATACCAAGCAATTATGAGCCACTTGAACAGGAACATCCTCACATATACCAACAGGAATAGTAGTTGACTTATCAGCCATTTGCAAAGACATATCAGTTGGTATCAACTTTTCTAGCTGGAGTCTCTTGTAGAGAGAAAAAGGCATAACACTAACTCCATCTCCCAAATCACATAAAGCAGTTCTAACATAATTATTCTTAATAGAGCAAGGGAAAGTTGGAATACCTGGATCACCAAGTTTCTTTGGAACCTTACCATTGAAGGAATAATTAGCAAGCAAAGTAGAAATTTCCTCATTAGGAATATTCCTTTTATTAGAGACAATATCCTTCATTTACTTTGAATAAGGAGGAAACTTAATAGCATCAGTCAAAGTAATTTGCAAAAATAAAGGTTTCATCCACTCATAAAACTTGTTATAGTGTTCTTCCTCCTTTGACTTGTGTTTCTTATTAGGAAAAGGCTTTGGTTTTTGCACCCAAGGTTCTCTTTCACTACCATGTTTATTAGCAATAAAATCTTCCTTAGTGTACCTAGTGTTCTTAGTGTGCTTATCAGGTTCTTCTTCAACTTCTTCCTTATCAGGAGCGTCATTGTTATTAGTACCACTTTCAGTTTCAGCATTAGAGACAGATATAATATTAGGATCTACAGCAGGTTCAGAAGGTTCCTCAACTGTTTTATGTTTCTTCTTCTTTCTCTTATGAGGACTACCACTATTTTCAACTTGTTGATAATTATGCTCAATTATTTTAGGGTGTCCCTAAGGATATAAAGGGTCTTGAGTGGCAGCACCACCCCTAGTTCTAATTCCATAAACATGTTTATCTCCAGAAGCATTAACTAGCATATCTTTTTGTGCCTTAGCAAGTTGATCAATTTGGGTTTGAACCATTTGAAAGTGTTTACAAAGCATTTTAACATCATTAGCAGATCTTTCCACAATATCTTTCAACTCATTAATAGCTCTAGAGTTTTCCAATAAATGATTTTGAACTTGTTTATTAAAATTACCTTGCTTAACAATAAAGGTGTCAAGTTCCTCTAAACATTAATCAGGAGGTTTACCATAAGGAATATCACCTTCATCAAAGTGTTGGAGAGAACGTACCTCAATAGTGGATGAGTGGGGAATTGGCTTATATAATTCTTCTATAGGAGGTAAATTCTTCACATCTTCAGATCTAATACCTTTCTCCTTAATACATTTTTAGCTTCTTTCATCACTTCATCATTTAATGCAATCATTCCCCTCTTCTATTGTGTTGGTGTTGGAGTTGGTTCAGGCACAATTGGTTCAGGAGTAATGGCCTCATGTGTATTTAGCTCAGTTGAAGTCTAATCATCATAATTCTTGCTTATTTTAGCCATTAAGTCTTCAGCATCTGCAGGAGTTCTTTTCCTGAAACACAATCAGCAAAACTATCTAGGTATGTCCTAGAATCATCAGTTAGTACATTATAATAAATGTCAAGAAGCTCATTTTTAGGCAATGGATATCCAGGATGTGCATGAATCAAGACACAGAACCTTGTCCATGACTCAGGCAATTTCTCTTCTTCTCCCTGTTTAAAATCAAAAAGTTTCTGCAAAGCAGCATGTCTGCACTAGGAGGAAAATATTTCTGAAAAAAGAAGCAATCAAGCAATCAGGGCTATCAATGGATCTAGGAGGTAATCTATTAAACCAAGCTTTAGCTTCTCCTTTAAGTAAAAAATGGAAGATCTTTGTAACAAAGTACTTGCGCATCTTAAAATCATCAGAGAATAAGGCACTGATAGTGGAAAGCTCATTCATATCAGCTACATCACTTTTCATTTTCAGTCCCACAAAAAGGTTCTTTCTCCACAATTCTTATATAGGATAAATCAAGAGATAAATCATAATCTTTATATTTAATGTCTATGGGAGAAGTAGCAAACTTAGCATCAGGAGATAGTTTAGGAATAATTGTACGTCTCTCAAGGAGACTCCTAATAGCACTAGCACCACGTGTGTTTTGGTACTCTTCAATAAATTCATCAGTCATTTCAATGTAACCATCATTAATATCATATCTCTCTCTAGACTCAGGTGAGCTAATGGGTGTAATAGTGTCTTCACTAGGAGTTTCAGTGTTTTCCAAAATAGTTCTAGCAATAGTAGCTTCTAGGAAAGGACCTAATGAACCACTCGCATCAAGCATAGTAGAAGTAACATCATGAGTATTAGAAGCAATTTTAGATTCAGCAGTAGTAGCAGTGTGTGTAGCATGTGTATGTGGTGGTGGTGTAACAAGCTTACTTATAACAGACGGTGAATCAAGAGCAGCACAGGTGTTTAGGACTGTACCTCTTCTTGTAGTGGATGGTAAAATAGGAAACTTTCCATCATGAAACTTTCCCATGATGAAAGGAATAGCAGTGAACAGTAATAGATCCAAGTGAACTTACAAATAAATCTATGCTCCCCGGCAATGGCGCCAGAAAATAGTCTTGATGACCCACAAGTATAGGGGATCGCAACAGTCTTCGAGGGTAGTATTACCCAATTTATTGATTCGACACAAGGGGAGCCAAAGAAAACTTCTAAGCCTTAACAACTGAGTTTTAAATTTAGCTGCACCTAGAAATAGTCTTGCTCATGGTAGTTTATCAGTAGCAACAGTTTTGTAGTAGCAATAGCAAAGTAATATCAGCAGTAAAACGAAGGCAGTAGTAACAATAGTAGCAAATAGTAGGATATGAGTGCGGTAGGCATAGGGATGGATGGACGGGCGTTGCATGGACGAGACTAAGCATGTAACTTCAAGATCTAGGGCAATTGCAGATAAATAATATAAATCATCTAAGTACTAAACAATCATAGGCATGTGTCCCATATATAGTCATACGTGCTCGCAATGAGAACTTGCACAACATCTTTTGTCCTGCCAGCCCGTTGCAGCGGGGCCTCAAGGGAATCTACTGGCAATTAAGGTACTCCTTTTAATAGAGTACTGGAGCAAAGCATTAACACTCCATGAACACATGCGATCCTCATATCACAGCCATCCCCTCCGACTGTCCCAATTTCTTTCACTTCAGGGTCTTTGGGTCCGGACAATGATATGTGTACACAACTTGCAGATAAGATCACAAATAATACTATCATCATGAATCAATAATAACTTTAGATCTGAGATCATGGCACTCGGGCCCTAGTGACAAGCATTAAGCACAATAGGTTGCAAGAAAGTCAAATAGCACTAATAGAGATACTAGGCACCATGCCCTAACAATCTTATTCGATTACATGATAGAACTCATCCAATCCCTACCATCCCCATAGCCCACATTGGGGGATTACTCACTCATGGATGGGGGAAACATGGATGGTTGATGGAGAGGCGTTGGTGATGATGATGGTGATGATCCTCTCCAAATTCCCCATCCCGACAGGGTGCCAGAATGGAGTTTCTGGTTCCGAATCACGGTTTCTGGTTGTGGCGGTGCAGCGGAACTCTTTCTGGAAAAATGTCGACCCCCCCTGAGTTTTTAGGTCAAGAGGCATCTTATAAGCAAAGAGGGAGGCCGAGGGGGTGCCCGAGGTGGCCACACCCCTCCCAGGCGCGACCTTGGCTGGCCCACACGGTAGGGGGTGTGGACCCCTCATGGCCCACCTCCGCCTCATCTTCTGGATCCATGAGTCTTCTGGTGGAATAGGATGTTTGGCATATTTTCCGAAATTTTTCCTGATAATTGATTTTCTGCACAAAAACTAGACACTAAGGTAATTTTGCTGAAAACAACGTCAGTCCGTGTTAGTTGTATCCAAATCACACAAGTTTAGAAAAGAAACAATAGCAAAAGTGTTCGGGAAAGTTGATATGTTTTGGACGTATCATGGAGCATGCGCGCTTTGCACGTGACTTGTCGATCTTGCGTTGTGCGAGCTCTCTACGAGCATCATAGTTGCTGCTCCTGCGTCGTTGGCTGCGGCGGCGCTGTGGCAAGTCATGTTCTTCCTCCTCGGATGAGGCTGTGCGGCTTCGAGTTAATATTACCGCAACCTTTTTCTTCGGCTCCACGGGTGTTTCGTCGTGGAGCGCAGCTCCGACGAGTCCAAGACCTGCAAGCGCAGATTTGTGGATTGCATTCCTTGGGTCTCCCACCAATGGCGGGTTGGATGCAAGGTAGATGGTGGCTGCCATGATCGTGGCCTACGGCGTCTTGGGCATAATGTTGCCCTGCGAGTCCATCGTCATGAAGGACATGGCAAGCGCCTTGGTGGCCTCGCGTTGTGCCGCGGGATCCATGCGCTCTAGGCGAGAGCGATACTTGCTGCCTTCGTAGCGTTTTGAGATAGAGCCGCCAGTGGAGAGCGTAGCTCGCAGCATGCTCAACTCGTCAGCCGCTCGGCTGAGCTGATCAAGCTTGCTTTGCTGCTTGATCTACCAATTGTGCTCCTCGATGAGGAGCCAGTGATATCCCATCAGCATGTCATGAGGGGCGTCGACAGGTAGAGGGTGAGTGCCTCACACAATGTCGTGCACCCTTTCCCAATCCTCGTTGGTGAGGTGGATCTCGTTGCGAACACGGTTTATACCCTTAATGCCTTCGGGTGCCCTGTTTCCATTGGGATTGGGCGGAGGTGCCCCGTTTCCTCTGTTCTCGGCCTGGGGGTTGGGAGGGGGATTCGGTGGCGGCTCGGTTCCGTCGTCGACGTTGCCGTTGTGGATAGCCGCGCACATGTAGCACGGGAGGAAGTCGTTACTCCCACAACTTTCAGATCCGGAACTGTAGGTTCCTTCCTCCGTAAGAGGTCGCATAGGTCGGAGTTGTAGCCGCCGCTGTCATCCAAATCACCCGTCAATGACGACGTGCGCAGCACGCCGATTGGTGGCACCCACAGGGCGGGCCTGATCGATGGAGGTAGCACCCGCTCTAGGAGATGCAGGGTACCGGTCTTGCCCACCTGGAAGCAGAATCTCCTGAATAGCATCTCGACTCCGTCTCCTATGGAATCGAAATCCTTGCATTTGGTCGGCGAGTGGGCGGTGAGTCGAAGGTGTCGAAGAGGAGATGATTCTCCATCGTGGAGGAATCGTAGATCGCGGTGGATGGGACCGTCGCGACCGCACGATCGGCGTCCCTAGTTCCCACAGACGGTGACAATTGACGAGGGTTCGACTCATCAATGCCCATTGTTATAGACTTGGGTTATGGAGAAGATGGGGATGCTATAGATCGCGAGACGGTTAAAAGACACACAGCAAGGGGACATGAAGTTTACCCAGGTTCAGGCCCCAGAGGGAAAATTCTACTCCTGCTTGTATGTTCTTGATTGGTGCCGGAACCAAAAGTTACAGGGGTGCGCAAATGTGATATGGCGTGAGGTGTGTGTATGAGTTGGAGATATCCTCCTCGCCGTGCCCTCCTGGCCTTTATATAGATAGGTCAGGTCCTAGGGATAGGTCGAGTCGGTTACAAGTTAGGGTTTCATCCTTGAATATTCTGTCTACGATATGGTCGTGTCCTTTAAGGAGTCGAGCTTCTACTGGGGTTGTGTAACACCCTCAGAATCGGCCCTATGCAAGTTTCAGCGCTTCCCGCCAAACCCGCATAGAAATGATTCAAAGGTGCCCACCAGGCACTTGCGTGCGGGTGGAAAACGAAGTAATATCATTACACAATAGTCCTCGATGGAACCCACAAAACAGATATATACAACAGCGACTCAAAGAGTCAAGAATACAGATGTACAGTACAAAGATCCAAATCACCTGGAAAACGATATAGCGTCCGAGTACGGACAAGATGCAAATTGAGCTAAGAGCCCTGAAGAATAACCAATGGCGTCCATAACCCTGCCCAGGCCAAGACGGAAGGGTAACCCTGCTAATGACGTCGATCTCAAACCTGCTTAAACAAAAGGGGTGCCGACAAAGGGCAAAGGAAAAGAGAGCGAGCGATCGAGGCAAGATCTCAGCGAGACTAGAATTCGGCGGTCCTCGCCTACATAGGTATGGTGGACTGAAGCGGCAGCGCAGCATGCACTAAACAACCTATAGAGACTCGACATAACTGTCGGCTATCAGAGAGGGACAAGAAAGACCTATCCGGAACCAACCTGATGCTACCACCAAACATACCCATCCTGGTATTTTCCCCTCGAGACCAAACGAGGAAGTCAACCGAGGAACTCACACGATTGGCGCTTTATTTATTCAGTTATCGTTGCAGCAATTACTAGTCAGGTATAGATAGTCATCCTGATATAATAAGCAGTGGGCACTTTTAGTTAACCATTCCGTTGTAGTTGCAACACTTACTAGTCAGATACAATTATCATGAGATATCCCAAACCCAGCAGTTGTTGGTACTTTTATTTAGTCATTCCGTTGTAGTGGAGCTGATTTCTAGTCATATCGGATACAAGTCAAATTAGGACAGTAAACTTTAGTTATAGTTGTCTATGATCGAGAACTGTGCTCCAAGTCGTCCATAACCGCGGACACGGCTTTTCGAAAAGATTTAACCTGAGGGTGCACCAAAGTATCCACACGCACTTCGACCCTTTTTGCCAGATCAGTTAACATACACCCATCGGTATGTCGGCGGGGCCTAAGTCATGATGTTTCCCAGACCCAAAGCAAGTACATGGGGGCCACCCCACTAAGCTACCAGCGAAGTTGGCGGCTCGAGCGGACCCAAGGTTTGCGTCGGTGGTCAGAAACGACTGGGAACCCGAAAGTGTGGCTGGCTTGCCGATACCGCAAAACACTCCGCAATCCTAAATGATCAGTGCATCCTCGCACAATCTTAAATAAAGCGATAAAGCATGGCATAAGTACAGGATAGTAATAAAGCTCCAAACTACTTTGTGGCCCTAGTACAATACTCAAATCAGGTACTAATCGATGGGGTGCCCACACCCCACCGTGGTTAGCGCTCGATCTCGGAGCAGTGTCAAGAACTCGGGGTCCTATGGGACACCAAAGGAGCGATTAAAAACCAAATATTGTCTATTACCCACGGTGCCTCTGCATTTACCTACTTCAATTTTAGTTATTAAACAGTAAAGTCTTGATCATCTCAACATAAAGCATAAAGCATTCCTCCAACAAGCGTGGCCTTTAGACGACCAATCACAGCACTTAAGCCAGCGACTACAACGCGCAAGTCCAACTATCTACCAAACAACGGGTAATAGGATGTGTCCAAGGCAATATAAGGCTGCAAGGGATATCACGGACACAAAAACTAGAGCATCGCAACACAGATAGCAATAGATCAACAGGAGGGAATAAAGACTATAAAAGTAAGATAGGTAGAAAGGGGGAGATGCTCGCCTGAAAAACACTGCCGAAGGTTCACCGGGGATCAGGTCGACACTCGCATCAACTCATCGACCTAATCCGTGAAGAAGCAAAGCACTAGCAAAACACCGGGTGCAATATTTAATACTACGGCAGAAGATCGGGCATGACGCATGTATGATGTGTGACATGGCAGGCATGCGATGCAATTAGGCCATATTAAGCGGAACCGGGGTCCCGACAATTAAATAGATGGTTCATGTTGTTTAACTACCCCGCAAATTAAATGTGGAATTAACAAGGCAAAGCATGACATTGATTCGCTACACAAATTTAAAAGGAGTCCAGAATAAGACAAAGGTATTCCGCATACCGAGTCCATATTTAATTATGAGGTGAATCGACATAATGCCCCCAAACCACACACATGTAGCGACATGAATGATTTAATGCAACAAGTTGATATGCAACAAGTAGAATGTCATATGTTATAAAAATAGGGGTCTCGGATAGGGAATCACATTAGGGTTCGGCGAACTTGGGCTCCGAGGGGTTCGGGGTCGGGTCTCAGGGTCCGGATCTGGGGTTCGGAAGGAGGTCTTGACGTTCAGATGGATCGGTCTCCGGGATCGAAGAACTTGGCGTCCGAGAGACGATCTTGTCGCATCCGCGGTCCTCGGGTCGTGTCGTTGGTCTTGTCGTTTCACGGCGGAGATCTTGGCGTCCCGGATCTTGGCGTCTTCGGGTTCGAGAGGAAGAACTTGGCGTGCCGGGACGAAGAACTTGACGTCATTCGGTTCCATGTCGACGGTCTTGGTGTCCTTGATGGAGATCTCGGTGTATCCGTGTCGGCGACCTTGGCGGTTATCGGGTTCGGTCTTCGGATCCGGGTCGGCGCGCTCGAGGTCTCGGCCTTCGGAAGATCTTGGCGGAAGCCGGGATCTCGACAAACTTGGCATCCATGGTGAAGATCTTGGATCGATTGTCGAGGGCAGGCTTGGTTCCGGCTCGGTCTTCAGTTGGCCTCCAGCAATCTTCACACGAACATCATATCCGCGTCATGAGCAGGTCTTATAGCGGTACCACCATTTCTTCATCGGTAGAAGCACATCCGTAGTTTATATCAATCATTACAACTAGCAGCGTCAGGTAGCTAGCAGAACAGTGGTCTCGATACACAGATTCTCGCAACCTGGCAAGATCAAGGACAACACGGTAGGGGCTCCAAAAGCGCCAGAATGTACTAAGGTGAAATTTGGCTGGGGTCGGGGAACACTGGACTATGTGGACGTCAGAGACGGGGTTGGTGGCAGATGGAGGAGGACATCAAACGATGCGCAGGAGAGGCTCGGCTGGAGGTGGGTGGAGGCGGAGGCCGTGGCGAGCTTGAGCGAGGACGGCCGATGAAAGCCGCAACGGCGGCGAAGCGCCGGAGGGACCCGTGGCGGCGGTGGTTGTAGGAGGCGGGGCTCGGGCCCGGCCGGAGCAGAGGAGATCGGCGGCGGCCGGCGAGGCGAAGAAGTCCGGAAGCGGTGCGGCCTTAACGGCGGGGACAGCGAAAGGTGCCGGACGAGCTGGGCACGGCAGAGGAGAAGGACCAGGCGGCGGGGCTCGGTCGCTCGAAAGCAGCCTGGCGCGCCGACGGAGGAGGGAAGCAGGAGGCGGGCGACGCGGCAGCGGGCGGCGAAGCGAGGCGCTGGCGGCGAAGGACGCCAGTGGGTCGAGGCGGGCGGTCAACGATGAAGAAGGCGGCTGGGCGGAAGGTGCCACGACGACGGAGGAAGGGCTGCAGGGAGGGGCTCCGGTGAGGTCGGGCAGACCGAGGAGGAGGACGGGGCTGCGGGCCAGCGGCTGCTGGGCGCAGTCTGAGTGCAGACTCGCCAGCGACGGTTGTTGCATGACGCCATGCTCGAGCAGTGGTCGCGGATTGCGCAGGCCTTGATCTGAGGAAGAAGCCTTGAGGTCCAGAGCTCAAGCGGGTCGTCGTGAGGAGCGAGAGAGCGGTTAGTGCGAGGGTGCGGGGAGAGAGAGAGAGGGTGTGATGCGGGGAGGCGCTGGGGAACTGACCGTGGGATGGACCCGGGAGCAGGTGGCGGGGTGGAGCACGAGGCGGTCGGGGAAGGGGGTGTGGGGCGCGCCAGGTGGTGGGGCCAGCAGGTGGCGGGGTGGAGAGTTGGCCCGGGGTGGGCAGTGTGTGTCGTGTGGGGAGGGGTGGTTCAGGAGGTGAGGTGGCGGCACAGGCAGGTTGGGTGGCGGGCTGGGATTGGTGAGGAAGGAGGGGTGAGGGGGCGGTGGGCTATTGGGGGGGGTGATGTGGCCGGGGTGAGGTGGCGGGGCTGGGTAGAATAGGATTGGGTAGTTTTAGGATTAGATATTTTGACTAGGGTTTTCTTTTGGGCCGGGTAGTAGGTGGTCTGACCGGTTGGGCTTGGGCCGGCCGGCTGGACTGCCTCCCCAAAATAATAGTTTTTGTTATTTCTTTTATTTTAAAATAAATTTTGTAAATAGTTTTAGATAAATAAAAGATCCGGCTGGACCGACGGTTTTGGTTTGAACAAAGAGGGGAGGATATTAATATAGAAAATAAAGTAGGTCTTTTAGCAAAATAGTTTTAATCAAATAGATGCATGCTGATGTCATGATGATGCACGAGTATTTTTAACACGCGATTTTCTAGTACTGGATTTACCCGGGGTGCTACAGGTTGGGCCACCCGGAGTCTCCTTGGGCAGCAAGTCTTCACGTGGGCCTTCCCTGGACTGGACCGGATACACCAACGTGAGGTACCCGTAGGGCATATCCATGTCAGTTTATGTCCTAATTATATATTTTTGGAATCTTAGCAAAATCTGCATCCCGAGAAATGTAAAACCATTGGTTGTTTGCACTAACTTTTGTATATTTGGATAAGGCCAGTCATAATAGAAGTATTATATTACTAGTACCAAACTATTTCTATAGTGCTTAGTATCATCTAGTTGTATCATAGTCTCATGGTATTTAATTATTTGTAGAATCTCGATGCAATTTGATGTACAATATGTATTTGACATTAAATTTTCTTACTACATATGCTATAAGTCCATATCATATTATGATACCACTAGCACCTCTCTTTTTATTAATTGTTATGTCACATCATTATTTTGTTAAGGTGCCATGTATGATACATCTTACAATACTATCACTAGGTCAGCTTAAGCATGAGGGTACGCTTGTAGAAGCCTGGTAAGTGGAAATGGGCTCATAGGATGACCTGGATTGTGCTTGGCCTACTAAAGATTCTGCATCCTTAAAAATGAAAGGAACGGCTGGGCCTAAAATTTCCAGAAAAGAAAGCTGGGCTATAACTCATTCTCAAAACCGAGAAATTTGGGCCTAAACTTATAAGTGAGCAAAGAGGCTGCTACTTTGGGGCTGACTGAGCTATTTTAGATTTTCCAACACATGCTGCAACCGGTGCAATAAAACCGTAGCTGATACAAGTGTACATCACTAGCGGTACTCGGTTCTAGAAAGAAAATCTATACATCCTCCATTGACAACTAGTGTACTAATTACTAAATCGAGATTAATTTTGAGCTCCGTCTTGTTCGATCCATTATTTATATTGGAAATCCTTGAGCATGAGAAGCGACAAAGCGGGCAGTTAGCAGCTAATAAGTGAGCACCAGCCGCCTTTGCTTGCTCCCAGCATTTCAGCATGTATAGTGCCAAAGTCCAAAGTCCGAATCATCCCCACACCACACTGCTTAGTGAACCCATCACACATGACATAGTAGTACTCCTTGTTAATTCTTCCCTAAGACCGCTAGACGGCTAGACGTTACACAAGAATGTGACAGAACTCAATAAAAACAAATTACCAACCACATAAACAAATGTTTCTGCACGCCGAGAGCTCCCTCCAGACGTCAGATGCTAAAGTTGACAAGTTACCAGAGACGGCCGGCGAGTTGATGATTAGTGAGAGGGACGAGGAACAGAAATGTTGGGTAGGTGAACGGTCAATAAAGCTAAAAACGCGACCGACGCGGCTCAGTGAAAGCGTGATGGTCGATGGAAGAAGGATGAGACGACGACGCATGAACTAGTAATAATGGTCTTTTTGTTACTTGAGGCAGTCTTCCCCCTGGACAAAACTACGTAGCTTTTAAGGTAATTTGGGATGCAAAGCAGTTAATTAACGGTTTGTTTCGTCTGGACAGTGCGCAGCAAGGGCTTCACGGTGTGCTCAGAGATTTCTTGTTAGCTCGCTTGGCCATTAATTTTGGTTCCTTGCCTTCTTTTGTATTACTTGCTACTAGTGCCAGAATTTTAGACACCAGACATTTTCCTTGATGCATCGATCGAGTCGATGCACATCGCAAGACAACAACCGCGAGATAGCTTTTGTTGCTTTTCGTTTTTCAGTCTTGCTTTTGGGGTTTGTTTCTAACTTTTGCGCCAAATCGAAGACGCAATCTTCTTGACACCAGATGATCGACAAGCATTTCGATGCGTTTTAGTTTACGGTTCTATAGCTTTTTAAGATGCCTTTGTTCTTATAGTATTTAATTTGTAGATTGTCTTAGCCTGTGCCCCAGCTGGACGTCGAATGACTTATTGGGTTTGCCAGACTCAAGTCAAAATGGCTTATCGAAAGAAGCATTATGAAACAAGCTTGATTGATCTGAGAAGACTAACATGAAGAGCCAGCAGCTAGCAATGCCCGCCCACATTAGTAACATGCAACGTTGCTGTGATCAAGCAATCAATCAATCAAGGCATCATTCTAGTACCCGGAGGCAATTGTATAATCCAAAGGAATGCGCAGCAGTTGAACCTGAACGCGCATGCACGTCGGTCGTGCTGTGCTGCCGAATCGCCCGTTTGTTCTTTTGCAGTAGGGCCGTCCGTACCTGAATCTCCATGCAGCCGCCGACTGCGAAAACTTTGGACTGTCAACAAGTGCTGAACTGCCATGTTTATTTATGGATTAAGTACACCAAACTAGTAGTAATTTAAGACATCTCCAACACCTTTTCCTATTACAGTGTTTATTAATATAATCTTTACAGCGTCAGTCAAATTCAGCACTTTTTGCAGTACGTAGATAAATCAGCTATAGATTATACTTTTGCTACAGTATTCTGAACTTAGATGGTGATGTACACGGGGAAAAGATCTCAGCCGAAGTCCTGGTTTGCAATGATCATCCAGCTGGCAGCTGGCTCGTGGCAAAATCGCAGACGCCACGAAGAAATAACCTCACCATCCTCCTGTCCCGGTCGGTCAGCAAATGTTAGGCAGGCAGGCATGAACTGAAACCCGTTTACCCCTGTCACCTCGACGGACCAGATCTCCATCAGATCCTCCAGAAGCAAAAAAAACTACTGTATCTAACAACTCCCGGAGAAAGTTGAGGAGGATCGCACGCGTGCGTTCGTACGCCTTAGCTAGGCACGGCACGCACGGAGAGAGCTCAACCGCAGCTGCGTAAGTGAGAGCAGTACATTGGCCGTGGAGTTTCATCTAATTGGACTCGATCTCCTTGACGTTTCTTTCAGGGGGTAGGTAGGTGCAGTGCCAACTTCGAATATCATTTCTTGATCTAATTAATCTGACAGGCCAGATGGAGAGCCAGCCGGTTGTGGTTAGGTACTTGTCAGATGGCGCCGGCTTCTGAGAATGGCGAACGGACATGAGATGCTGGTCTTAATCAGCAGTGCGTTGTCACTTTGTCAGATGAGAGAATGTTAGATCCTGGGATCAGGACGGCAAGATAACATTGTAAAGACGATGGTCTAGATGAAGCTATTGGTGACGGATGGATTTATCCTCACCTATCAAAGCGGGTGACTGATGGATTTCTGCCTTGGTGTAGTATCACCCATGAGGTTGGCCTCGAGGGAATTCTGTTTTGGCGTGATCGCAAATGGGATCACGCTAAATCTTTCAGATTTGCTAGTTCTCAGGCGTCTAAGAACTTCTTAAGTCTCAGTCGCCTCTTTCGTCGTTTGATTTACCTCGTGATTCGTGCAAAATGGAAGTTACACATGAGTTGCAACTCGGGTGTAACTGAGAATTTAATGAGTTGTAACTAGGTTGTAACTGAGAACTAGTACAAATCTTATGAGTTGCAACTAGGTTGCAACTGAGAATTAGCACAAATATTAGGATTGCATTAACGACTTAGACATAACTAGTTCTCAGACGCCTGAGATCTAGGCACTCCCTAAATGTTTAGGTTGTACTATATGGGAAGCTAAATGCAATACCAGAAAACAAGGTCTCCTTAATATATCATCACATGCAAGGCTTTTGCATGATTTGGAAGAAAAGAATATACCAGAAAACAAGGAAGTATCACATCATCATATTCTCCGGTCGTAGTCTCAGCGCAACACAAACGCGCCAACAATTTGTTGCGTTCCATTTTAGTACATCTAAAACATAATAAATGGTACTTCCATAAATGTCAATGGAGTGGCTTAATTTGCGCTAGTATGTGTGCAACATGCATGAATGCATGAACCTTGTTGCATAACACCACGTCTAGTATAGCTACCATAACCACTCACAAGCTAGCCACTGACCACACGGACAGAGACCCTTTTCTTTTTTCCTTCAACAAATAGCACCCATTTGCCGTTTCAGCGCGTACGCCAGGGTTATCAATCAACACACACCAAAACACACACAGGTCCAGCGTGCATTTAACCCTCCCTAGCAGAGGCCAAGCCTAGCTATCTGTCTATATCCAGAACAAGGGAGGGAGGTGAGATCCACTCGAAATCTCCATCTATCTCCCACACGCAAATGAGCTGCCAAAACCTGGGTCAGGGTCACCGGCCGGATCTTTATCCTCGCCTCACCTATCAAAGCGGGTGAAACGCCACGGAATTCGCCCATGCATGTGACGGATAGATGGATTTCTGCCTTGGTGCGTGACGACTGACGACAGATGTACACCAACATGAGGTGATGGCCGGCCGGCCGGTCCGAGGACTATTTGCCCTGCGTGGTGCATCGCCGCCTAAAAGAATAGAAGAAGAATTGAGAGGACAAGTTTGCTGAGAAGATGGCGATCGAGGGAATGGCCGCTGGTTGGTGCAACTCCACTATGCTTGCCAGGGAGAGAGCAGCACTGACTGACTCGTTCATCGGGTAATTGAGAGATGGGGGCGAACGGATGACCTCTCAACAACAACTAGTACGCACCAACCCGTTGTACAGTGGTACCATAGTTGCACCAGATTGCAGTTTTAGCAATAAGATAGTACATTTGTTGCCGTAATCAATGATTTGGTTATAAAACTGTTACGCGTGAGATAGCTCGATAGAATAATCACATGCGATAGAATTTATAGGTGACGGAACGGATGCCGCCCTCTCGCACGGCTCCAGAGGACCTCCGTGCGGGCCACGGCTACGGCACTGTGCAGCTTGCCGCCGGCACTGTTCCGCCAGGGCCCATGGTTTCCCCGGTTCCTCCCCGACCCCACTCCTCACACCTCCTGTTCTCCGCCTCCCCTGCCACTCTCTGTCGCTTGCGCCTCCTGTTCCGCCTCCGCGCGCGAAGATCTCTTCCTTAGCTTCTCAGCGATTGACCCTGACGGTTCACGCTGATGAAGGAGAAGATGATACGCGCAGCGACGCGCCTTCGGGAGCCACCTTCTGGTACGAGGCGAGAAGAGGGTGCTCTTCTGAATCGGAATCTCCGGATCCAGTAGATCAGGGGGAAAATTCCGAAGCGCAAGAGGAAGGCCCCGAAGTATCGCCAGATGTCAGAGGTGATTCGGCGGGAGTTAATGGAGGGAACGGGAATTTCCGAGGCTCAGCCGTTGTTTACGTTGACGGTACCGCAGATTTGGGGTCATCAGAGTCCGCAAAGCCATCGTCGAGCCCGCCAGGATCTGCTTCCCCTGTTGTACGCGGCGGTGCCCACAGGGATCTTGAGGGCGAAGGTTTCTCCGTGGCTTGGACAACCGCTTGGATGTAGGATCCGGCTCAATTCCGCCGTTTGCGGGTCGCATGGCAGAGGCGGAGCTCCCCTTCCTTCTCGACATAATCATCGCAGAGATGGAGACAACAATGGTGCTACTGAGACTGGCTCGAGAGACGATGCTCCTGTTTCTCTTGTCCGAGCTCCTGCATCAGAGGGCGTTGGTTAGTGGCGGGCTCATGTGACCCGCCCTATGAGAAGAGCTGGTGTGTGATTTCAACCAAATCTATAGTGTGACAGTTCAAAACCATGGCGGGTTTGAGTTTTCTGAATTTGGGGTGCCACGTCAATGGTATTACGGCGGTCCTACCCATCAGGGTCTCTTAGTACGGACGCCGAGGCGGATTTGGCTGCAACGGATTACTTTGGGCAGTTATGGTATTCCACCCCCACCCCCGGGCACATGAAGCTAGGGTTCTGCATCCTATCCTCCGCCTTGTCCACCAGCCGCCCCACTAGCCCCTTTCCCCACCCCGCTGATTTTATGGATCAGGAAAGAACTGGTAGATAACCTCGCTTTCTCCGTCGCTGATTTCATACCCACCACAGAAAAAGACAATCTTCTTATTCCGGTGCGGAATTTTGATCTGTCGCTAGGAGAGTGGAGGGGAGCTAATCAAAATACTGTTGAGGAGATCTATCAGAAAGTGGTGATGGCTGATGGGGGTAGAGGTCGTGGGAGAGGGAAGAAAATGCCTAAGGGTGGGCAATGGGTGCAAGCCCCTCCTGGTTTTGCTCCTCCGCGACAACCTGTGATGTCTGGATCCTTCCGCCGTGTAAACCGCCCTCCATAGTGGCCGCCTTGGCGAGCTCTTGGCCAATCCCTCCCACCCGAGCTTTCGGTCGGTTTCCCCACTCTGGCAAAGAACCACCTACTCTGTAAGGCTACTGGCAAGGTTTGTTGATGCAACAGGCGCCACCGGCAGCTCAGCAACAACAACATGCACTTGTTCCTGAAGGGAATATGCCCTAAAGTCAAATATTATATGGCATATTTCATAAAGTTTATGATTAAGTTTTGTATCATGCTATAACTATTTTGATAGGGAAACATCGATACACGTGTGATATATAAACAAACAGTAGTTTCTGGTGAAACTTTAGTCATTGGTTCATTGGTCAATGGATGATCAAAGGTTTCCTGATCATGAAGTTGCCTCGGCCCCTAATTAACAATGAGATCATTTCATTAGGGAATGAGATGATGAACATACCCTATCTATAGCATCGTATGATGATCATGTCACGAAGTTTAGGTTATGATGTTTAGGAAACATAGTGATTCTTTCTTTAGACTGTGAGACCATAGCAAATCACTATCACCCGAGGATGCTTTGATGGCACACAACGTCACTCAGTAAAATGGTGATCATAAAGGTGACGTTGGGTATCCGGAGGAACATGTTGAGGAGATTGCGTCAAGAGCGGGATTTGTCCATCCGCGTGGAGGAGGATACTCTGGTCCCACTCGGATAAGTTATATCTATAAGTTGCACATCATGTGACTAGGTCATAGGGATATCACTTATCTGATCGAGTAAAGAAGGTATTGTCGGTAACGAGGTTGAACACTAACATAGGGATGTCACTTGCTCAAAACCTTAGACAATATAGTATCACAGAGACAAAATGAATAAGACACAGTGTTTACGGATGAACGACAAATATCTTTGAGTACACAGGTAGTCATTATGGATATCTAGATCCCGATGTTGATCATTGGTCATAGAGGAGTCTTGACCATGTATGTAGTATTCACGAACTGTTGGGTAGCCCGCTTAAGGGCTTGACGAAGCTTCGATATCGTTAATGACTAGTTTGAATCACTGAAGAAGTGAGGAGAGAGAAACCAGAAAAGTTTTGGGGAGATCCAAAATCGTTCGAAGAAAGAATAAGGAACAGGACCGGAATAGAGTTTTCGGATAAATGGTTATTTAAATATGATTACTATATATTAATTATGAATTAATATATTATAACAGAATATTTAAATAAAGATTTATAAAAGGTGTCTTAATAGTTAGCAAAAATCCTAGAGGGATTTAACCTAAAAAGAAACGGACGGAAAAGGGCAAAGGAAAGCCGTTTTTTGAAACAACCCACGTGGGCGGCGAATAGTTCACGCCGCATGTTGGCAGCGGATACTACGCGTTGCATGCCGCGATCAGGCCAGGCAGGCAAGCGCACCCGGTGGTCGCCACCTTCCCCGTGCACCTTGCCACCGCCGCCTATTGGGTCGCGCCGGTGTAACATCCCAGCATTTAGGAACTAACGAAGGGTAGATTTAGGAATTTGAAATGTTGCATGCATTCATCTGTGAAAATGTGGGTAAATTTTTTTGCCAAATAAAAACCTAAAATGATCAAGGTTTCTTTCATACTTTGAGATTAGGTATAGTCTTGAAGGATGATTGTTATAGAATTTGATATGATCTTTGTGGACTTATGTGTTTTGGGAAATGAAATTTGAATTTAAAACTTGAGTGTTTGTATTATAATTCAAAAGAATTTTTGAATAATGTTTGAGTATTTGATTTAATTAAGAGTTAACCAATAATAACTCAAACTTTATATAAAGAGAGCAATTAAGTATATGAATCTCCATTTCATAATTTTATTCAATAAATAAGTTACAAAAATGTAACTTATGAAAATCATCAACAATCTTTACAATAGTAAATAAATAAAGAATAATACTTCTTTATTGTTAATAGTACAATCTTATTACAAAAGAATAAAAATAAATAGTACAAATGAATAGATTAAAGATTACAATTGAATATGAGAGTTATTACAAGTGACTAATCTATAAAGAAAAATAAAAACCTAAACTAAAGTTTTGATCTTCAAATTTGGTACCTGCACAATAAAAAGAAACTTAAAAGAAAAAGAAGGTTAGGATTAGAATTATTTTTACTCTCAGAATTGACAGTGAAGTGCACTGTTCACTTTTTCATCATTGAGTATTTAAGGGGCAAGTTTCACCAATATGAAAGAATATATCTTTCATAATTTCAAGCCATAAATCAAATAAACAGCAAGGAGGGGCAAGTTTCACCAGCCAGGTAAAATGTAACATGATAACAGTAACTTTCAAAATTCAAAACATATCCACAACTATGCAGCAAGCACACAGGCAGCACACACACCAAACTGCATGGTGTGTGCTGTCAGCACCATAGCAACAGCCCAATCACACAAAACTGCTCAGCACAGCCGTGGGGAAGCACTAGTGCCTCTCTTCACTGCTCACACCACACAAGAACAACTAGCTTAGCCAGAGCCAAATAAACCAGCAACACCATCTCACACCAGATCAAGCCACATATCACCTGATGGTGACATAAGGAGGGGAAGGATCAGGTGAATGGCAAGGCCAAGCTAACAGGAGCTAGGAGGAGCAGAGTTCCTCAAGGCCAAGCACAAGCATCAAGGGAACACAAGAACAACATCAAGAGGAGAAGGACTGGACCAGACAGCAACACCACCAGCACATCAAACCATCACAAGCATAGATTTTGTGGTGAGTATCATAAACAACCATATGATATGTTTATCTTATCCAAGCAAAATATATGTGCTGATGCATAAGACAACCTCTCGATAATCACCCAAGTGGGGTGAAGCTATCCTAGAGGTTTTAAATATAAAGATCAGGATCAAACTCTATTAAAAACACCAAATTCTCAAACCAGCCTAACAGAATTGGTGATACCAAAGGCAACTTCTATATTCTATCATTTGTTCTTACAAAATCTGGGCACATCTCCAAGAAGGAGTAGCACCTCAGATTTTATAAGCCACAAACAAAACCATATATATTTAACCAACTAGGATCCAAGATCTAGTAAGCAGCTGATGTCTTAATCAATTTTGAAAATGACAGCAACATAGGAACTTAGTTCCTAGAGCCTCAGACCAGCATCATTGGCTGGATCAAACAATAAGTTTCCCAACTTATCTATCAACATCCATCAAGTCCCAGAAATGACTATAAGTATAGTCAGTAACAAGATCTACTTATGTACCATCTTAAGAAGGTTTCATAAGCACTGATCTTATCACAAAGACAAACAAATAGTCCAATCTACACAAATCATCTATCAAATCATCTCCCTGAAACTAGATACAGGGATCATATCCTAGTTATTTATTCATGATCAAAGCATCATTAGATTCTACTGAATAAAATTTAGACCAAGCATAATCTGGCAAGCCAACAATAACTAGGTCAGTGAATCCTCACTGACTAGATCATTGTCAGTATCAAGATACTGACAACAGATAAACACATCAATTCACCAGAGTACCAACCAGAGGCAATACTATGCAACCCTAGCATTTAATCCAGCCTTAGTGACAAACCAACAACAACACCACACAATCAAAGGGGGGGTGACCACAAGCATTGAGGTGCAGAGCAACCAAATACCCACTAAACATCATAACCAGATCATAGGAGAATCTTACAAACACTAGAGATGAACCCTAGTAGCAATACAAGCACAAAACTATAACTGGCCACTAGATACACACAAAGGAATCCAAGGTGGTAAGATGAACTGGGATCCATGAAGGCATAACTCACCAGGGTCCTCGCTGACGAATTGAAGAGGAAGCACGGTCGACGATGGCTGCACGGGAGCACCTGCAGGGCGCCGCAACCAGCCACCAGCCTGGCGCCATAGTAGCACACGGGCACCACACCTCACCACGGGAGGGTTCGCGGCGGCGGCAGCAGCACCATCCCCAAACCCTAGGGTTCGGGAAGGGGCTAGCCTGACCATGGTAGGACCCTAGGATCAAATCGAACTGGACCAGATGGACGAGCATGGTCGACAACCTCGCCCCGCACCACGGCGGGGGCCAGGACGGTCCACGGCGGCGCGAATCGCCGACAACAACATCGCTAACCACGGGGTCGGGAGAGGAGAAGAAGAGAGGTGAGATCGAGGGAGAGACAGCGAGTGAGTTGGGCTGGGTGGGCCGAAAACCCTTCGGGGTGTTTTTTTACCTTGCCCTCCTAGGCCACAAGGGCCCAATAAACCCAAGTGGCCAGCCCAAATCATTTAGAGTCTGTTTTAATAATTGGAAAAGACTAAAATATCCCTGAATTTAATTAAATTCTAGAAAATAAAATAAAAGTCCAAAAATTATAAATAAAATATTTTTGGATTCACAATAATCCAAACTATCCAAATAAATTAAGAAATAAAATTTTAAACATATAAATTTTATTAAGAATTTGGTAATTTATATATTCCTTATGGAATTTTACAAAATTATTGAAAGATGATAAAAATAAATAAAAATCACTTTCATTATATATTAATATTGTAGTATTTTAGAAAAATAATAAACAAATATTTAATAACAATTTTTTATATTTAAGTGATAATTCTTAAAGGAATTATTAAATTCAATAAAATTCAAATAAAAGGATATAAAATACAAGAATACAATATTCTATTATAAATAAATAATAATAATATTTATAAATACTTTATTATTAAAAAGAATTTTTATAATAATGGGGAGAATGCATATCAAGTTAAATGATGCATTACATTACTTTGCATAATCATTTTGCTTCTTTAAATATTGTCCTTACCGGGCAATAATGATGTTTTTGTAGACATAGAAGCTCAAGGTCCAGTGCAAGCATCAAACTTCACTACCTTGCCATCACAAGGCAAGTTCATCACTTGCTCATATCCTTTGAAGAATCTTTATCAAAGTATTTGCAAATGGTGTGTTATCATATATACTCTAAAGAAAGAAAATATTATTTTCACAAATAAAGAAATCTTAGATACCATTCTATGTGATGATATAATGGAGCAATAGAACTTAGGGTTCTAATTGCAATAATGATGATCAATTAGGGACTTAATAACCCCTGACATCAGTGATTCTAGCACCGTATATTACGCGTTAGCCATGAGATTTGGAATGGGACAGAGAAGTCAGCTATATCTTCTTCCTCTCGCATGAAGCCGGATATGCAGGTCGTGGCTGTTATCCTCGTAGCATGCATATTAATTGGCAATTCATAGAGGATATGCAGCATATGGGTGGGAACCCTCAACGTCCCACGATAGTTCTGGCATCTAATGGTTTGTACAAACCATTGTCGTAATTCATTATGTGGGCATGGTGTACACCAAGGAGGCATGCGAGGTCGCGAAGGGGGCAGTGATTGGCTTGGACCAACTACTGGTCCCCACATCATAGAATTGTGGACGGGAAAGTATGCACAGTTGTGCAACAAGGAGTTGATCTCTCATGGATAAAGTAACGCACCTCTGTAGAGTGTAAGAATTGTAAATTGTTACTCCCTGTTCCGGGAAGGAGCTACGAACGCGGTAGGAAAGGAACTCCATGAAAGTTCTGGCCAACCTATGAAGGCTGCTGGTCATAGATTTTTATAATAAAATCAATCTTTGAAGAAAGATTTACAAAAACTGCATAGTACCAGGGACTTATAATCCGAGGTGGTAATTAGAGCATCAAACTTCCCACCTTGCATATAATGAACTTGTTGGGTAACGGTGTTACTCATCCTTTCCTTTGATCCCTTGCTTAGACTCTAAGGATCCCGAAGACGTGCCAATGTATGCAGTTGAATGTCAAGAAGATGTGTTCTACGAGGAGCCTGACCTGTCAGGAGGTGTTGAAGGAGTGGATTAACAAATCCGCTATGGTGTCGATGATAACGAGTCCAACTAAGTATCCTAGTTAGTAGTAACCAACGGAGCCGAGCAGCATGAACCCTATAGAATAAGCTGCTGAGCTCAACTCCTAGTTGGAGTTGCTACTTTTAAATTCCGCTGAAACACTTTATATTTTGGTTTGTAAGTTGAAACCTTTTGAAGTCGTGAACTTCTGGTATTGTAATAATAATAATGTGTGAATGTTTGTAATATGGACCCACAATGTTTCTGTTGTACCACTCTGAGGGATGTGATATTTATAGAATGGTGTTCTATGGATGTCATGTCAACGACTATAGTGTACTACACATGCAGTGGTATGCTAGGTCACTGCAGCCGGGTGTCCCACCCTATTCACCTAAAGGGACCAACCGGCTATAGCCCTGAAAAATCACTTTTTTCTTTGTTTTATTAGTCACACACTGGGACCTAAAGGTGGATGGATCCTCCGCCTATATAAGAGGTGTCCATAGGAGGATTAAAATACACCAATTTCCACCTGGAAATACATAACAGGCATGTGTTTCCTCTCTCCTCTCTCTCGTGCGACCATGGCCCTCTTGTCATGGTTGTGCAAACAAGGAGTTCTTCATCGCGGAGCATCATTGCTCTGCGGATTCGGAGCCGGGAGATCTACTTCCGCAATCTTGGCTGGATCGAGGAGAAGCGGGGGTCGTCATCAAGACACCGTACGTGTGTGACTCCCTCTGGCAGCACCGTGATTTTGATGCTAGGAGTTGTCGTGGAGCCGCAAGGACATCGTGACCTCGAGGTCAGCATCGGGGCGTCTTCTTTATCCATGTTCCTCGCGGTATGTTAACCGCGATCGGTCTTCAAAGTTATGAATACCGTATCCCCTCTCGTTACTGCATTATTAATAGATAGATCTTGGGCTTCCACGGTTGTCGCGCAGTAATTTTTTTGATTTTCTGCACCAAACCCCAACAGTTCCGCTTGTGAAGTCACAACAATTGCCTTAACCCCAGAACATGGAACAGAGCAAGCCTCAGGCGGCTGGGAAAAACAAGCAGAAGAAGGCCAAAGATGACGCCGCCATACCCCCTGCTGCTGATGTGTCTGATCAATCCCAATTGCCCCAAGTTGCCTTGAAAGGGAAGGAGAAAGTTGATTGCTATTCTAATGTAACTTGCTACAACTATGGGAACCCGGGCATCACAAACAGAGTTGCCCCCAACCCATTATGTTTTTCATTTGTGGTGAATCTGGGCATGAAGTGGAGCTCTGTCCTGTTAAAAAGAAGCCATGCCATATCTCTGATTTCTTTGGTAGTGCTGCTGGTCTGGATTTCTTCAATATTGTGATGCCTGACAAGCCTGCTAGGGAAATGCCCATTGACAATGTGGGTGTGGAATATGTGGATTCTAGCTCAATCTCTAAGGAAGAATTGGCTAGTGCTTTTACAAAGATCTATAGGATTAACTGTCCCTAGCAACTAAGGGAGCTTGATGAATGGACCTTTCTAGTCAAGTTCCCTTCCCACCTCAATGTGGAGGAGGTTGTTGGTTACCCATGTTTTGTCCTTCCCAAAGAAGGAGTGACAATCAATGTAACTACCTGGGATGGTGATCTAGACTATGTGGCTAACCTGAAGGAAGTTTGGATTCAGCTCAGAGGTCTGCAACCTTCTTGGTGTGACTGGAAAGTTCTCTACCAGTTCTCTTCTACTTTTGGAATTATGCTAGATGTTGGCTGGCAAGGAATGTGGCAGTCTTTATTTAAGTTTTTCCAGAGTCAAAATTTAGTGTAGATCACTCGAAGATTCTAGTCTCTAGGATTTTCAATATCAATGGGAAGCTTTATCAGATTGGGGTCACTATGGAGGGGCATGCCCTTGTAATTCAAATAGAGGAAGCCACTCATGATGAACCTCACCAGCCAAATGATCATTCTGATGATTCTGGAAACAAAGGGAATGCCTCAGAAGAAATGGATACATACAAAAAATCAGTCCCAAGTGTTCCTAGCTCTGCTCCAGCCTCTGGATAGCCTGCTGCTAGGAAATCCGCTTCTCATGGAGTGCAGCAAACATTGTCCTTGTCAGATAAAGTTCAGGAAGTAGCTCTGGCTTATATGCATAAAAGGAACTCTTATCCATCATAAAGCCTGCTTTCCCCCCTCCTAGAACTTTTGAAGGATCGAGTTCAGGATTGGATGTGCAGTCAGTCTACTTTTGATGATAATTGTATTTCCCTGCTAAGATAAATGGAGCTTGTACAAGATGAAGAGGATGGGATCTTCTTTATAGACCTGAATGAGGAAGCTGTAGTAGACCAAACCTTAGCACCACCAGCAACTGAGATGCTCCCACCCCTGTCCAAAGCAATTGGGAAAAAGGAAAGAAACTTGGGGACCAATCTGCAACACAAGGCAAAGTGCAAGGGTGATTGACAAAGGTATGACAGTCCTATAGCTGGCTCAACAGGCTCAGGTGAATAAGAACCTTGAATCTACCAAGCCCGCATCTTCTAAGCTTAAAGGTAATCTAAATCAAAACCCTTTCCAAGTGTTATACCCTCCTAACTTTGATAAGGTGGCCAACACTACGGGTGTTGTTTTTTCCATATGTATTTGTCAATTCCGATATGTCTAGTAGTAGTCATGTATATAGTTCTTCTATCTTTCTTGTTTGTACCACTGGGGCTGATAGTTTTCCTACTTTGGTTAATACTCTTGTTGTTTCTTCTCCTAGTTCTTCTATTATTCTCCCTAAACCTGTTAGTGCTGGTGATAGTGTTGTGCCTAGTGTTCCTTGTTCTAGTCCAATTACTACTAGTAGCTCTGTTGGGTCTTTAGGGCCTGATTCTCCCAGCACCCCTACTCATCTACATGAGGGTGGAGGGGCTATACGTGATGATTTCCCTTTATGGAATAAAGTAGGTAAGTATAGACGGGGCAAGCACTCCAGGAAAAACTTGCTTTATGATTAGTACTTCCTAGAATATTAGAGGCATTTAGGCTAATGGCAGAAAAACTGCCATCATAGATGTGTTCAACAAGCAGTGTCCTAACCTCATTGGTTTTCAAGAAACTAAAAAAGAAGTTATTTCTGATAGTTACCTTAATTCCTTAGTGTGTGGTAGGATGTTCGCCTGGAATTCACTCCCAGCCAAAGGCTCTACAGGAGGCATTTTGGTTGGGGTGGATCTGGACATGTTTGATGTTATCAGTTAGGAGATTAAAAACTATTCGGTTTCTATAATAGTCAAACACAAAGCTAAAAAATCGGTCTTCGGGTTTATTAATGTCTATGGGTCTACCTATGAAGATCATAAAGAGCTTTTTATCTCTGAGCTGCATAGTCTCTTTGTGGATTACCAGGGACATACTCTCATTTGTGGAGATTTTAACCTGGTAAGATATCAAAGTGACAAAAGTAATGGTATCATAGATCATAGGTGGAGTGACAAGTTTAATGCTTGGATAGAAATTTGGGGACTGCTTGATGTTAAACTCGGTAGCAGGAATTTTACTTGGGGGAATAATTAGGAAAACATGATTATGTCTACCATAGATAGATTTTTTGCAACCATGAGTTTGGTAGCATTTTCCCCCTAGCAACATTAGATACCTCCCTAGATTGGCTAGTGATCACACACCCCTCATATGGGATGCAGGTTTGGGTGTGATCCCTAGATAAAACATGTATAAGTTTGAAAAGTGGTGGCTAATGAGAGCAGACTTCCATGAGGTTGTTAGGAAATCACGGAACAAACTTGTTAGACAGGGGAGCGCCATTGATGTTTGGCAACAGAAAATGAGAAGGCTTAGAAATGATACTAAAGGTTGGAGTGGAAATATAGAGTCAAAGCTTAGGAACCTTAAGAGGGATCTCATGGAAGAATATGATTCCCTTGATATCAAAGCTGAGAATGATGATATCAGTGGTGATGAGCAAGCTAGGCTTAAGACGATTTATGCTGAGATCCATGATTTATGGCTTAAAGAAGAGGTTAATGAAAAAGAAAGATCTAGAGATAGAGATATCAAAGAAAGGGATAGAAACATTGCTTATTTTCATACTATGACCAATATGAGGAGGAGGAAGATTCAAGTCCACTCTTTAGATGGCCTAGATGGAACAATGAATGAAACATCTGGTATGTTAGAAGTTGATACCAATTTTTATAAAGGTCTTTTTTTAAAAATAGGATAGCTCTAGTTTTGTCATCAGAGATGATTTTTTCTCCCCTGATGAGAACATCACCCAGGAGAAGAATGAAGGGGTGGAGGCTCTTTTTACTGAATCTGAGGTCAAGAAAGCTATCTTTGAGTCATATTCAGATGGGGCTCCTGGCCCTGATGGTATGCCTTTTCTCTTTTACCAGCACTTTTGGGAGCTGGTTAAAAATGATATTTTGCTCATGTTCCAAGATTTCTATATGGAGAATTAGACATTTTTAGGTTGAACTTTGATGTTCTTACCCTGAACCCTAAGGAAACTGATGCTACTTCTATGAAAAAAATTCAAACCCATTAGTCTCTTAAACTGCATTTTCAAGATTTTTACCAAAGTGATCACTAGCAGGCTTTCCTTAATCATGAATGCTATAACTGCTATTAATCAGTCTGCTTTCATTAAGGGTACATTCATCCTAGAGAGTGTGGTGACTGTCCATGAAATCCTTCATTCAGTTGTTAAGTCTCATGATAAAGATGTGGTTCTGAAGCTTGATTATGACAAAGCTTTTGATAAGGTGGATCATGGATTTTTGCTAGATCTCCTTGCTAAAAGGGCCTTTGGCAAACTCTGGATTTCCCTTATCAAGTGTATAGTGTTTGGAGGTTGTGTGGGAGTCAAACTAAACAATGTTGTAGGAAATTTCTTCCTTACTAGGAGGGGCTTAGACAAGGGTATCCCCTGTCCCCTTTACTTTTTGATCAGGTAGTTGATGTTTTGACCAGAATGCTGGCTAAAGCTGCTGAGGCTAACCTAATCAGAGGTTTGTGCTCGAATGTCTATCTAGGGGATGTCACATGCCTTCAATATGCAGATGACACTATCCTCTTCTCTGACAGTGATCCTGATTTAGCCACAAACCTTAAAAGTGTCCTCACCTATTTCGAGCAAGTTTCTAGCATGAGGATCAACTATACCAAAAGTGAGTTAATTCCTCTTGGTTAAGACGATGTTGAAACTGAGATGATCACTAGTATTCTTGGTTGTTCTTTAGGCTCCTTTCCAATTAAATACTTAGGAATTCCTTTACACTATGACAAATTAAGAAGGGCATATATCCAAGCCTTATAGATAAGACCCCGAAGAGGATTGTTGGGTGTAGAGGCAAGTTTCTATCCTATGCATCTAGGCTGACTTTGATTAAAGCTTGTCTTTCCAGTATTCCCATCTATCTCCTTTATTTTTTAAAATTCCCAAAATGGGCTCTTGATCTGATTAATACCCAAAATGGAATGATTTTGAGGGCCACAAGAAGCTTCATCTTGCAAGTTGGAAGCTAGTTTGTAGTAAAAGAGAGTTTGGTGGTCTTGGTGTCCCAGATTTAGCCACTGTAAACCTTTGTTTTTTAGGATCCTATATTAAAAGATACTCACATGATGAAGGAAAACTCTGGAAAACCCTAGTTGACAGCAAATATAACACCCATGATCCTAATCTTTTCTGTAGTGAGAATATTGGGGTTTCCTATTTTTGGAAAGGTGTTATGTGGGTTCCCCAGGCTATTAAGTTTGGGTATAGGTGGAAGATTGGAGATGGAAAAACTACCAGGTTTTGGAAGGATACTTGGTTTGGTACATCCCCCTTATCCGTGCAATTCTTTAACCTCTACATGATCTGCAATGAACCTGGAAAAACTGTTGCCCAAGTGTGGAATGGTACTCACCTTAGGATGAATTTTGGAAGAAATTCCACTCCCACTATGATGAATTGTTGGTTTGAATTAGTAGAAACTGCATCCAGTATTGCTTATTCTGCAAATTGTGATGCTCTCATCTGGCAGTACAATACTAGCGGTGTCTATTCCATCACTTCTATCTATAGTATCATTAATTTTAGTGGGATGGTTCCAGTCTTTATTCCTTCTGTCTGGCAGCTGCATGTCCCACCAAGGGTTCATATTTTCCTTTGGCTCCTTTCGCATAACATAATTATGACTAGGGATAACCTAAAGAAAAGGAATATGAATAAGCCCAAAGATTGTACTTTCTACTCGGAATTAGAATCGGTGCATCACATGTTCTTTGATTGCATAGTTGCTAAGCAGATCTAGCCTCGTATTTCTGATTTCTTTGGTATATCTGTTGGTGATTCATATGAATCTATTGCTAGAATATGGATTTCTAAAAAGAAACATTCTCTATTAAATTTAGTTTGTGTTGTTGTTTTATGGAGTCTATGGAAAATGAGAAATGACCAGATCTTCAATGGTCATCCTTGGTTGGATGTTATGCAGGTGTGGAGAAGGATCTTGTGCTCAATCAAGCTATGGAGGTTGATCTTCAAGGACCACATGTTGGTGGAAGCGGACACTTACTGCCTGTTTGTGACTTCGATCCTGTGAGAGATGCCATAGCTGGGAAGTGGCTAAGAGATGCTCCTTCCCGTTCCGACGCCCTCCTAAGATCTCTGACGCAGAAGAAGGTGGTTGGGCCGGGCACCTGGGATACTCCCACTTTGGTGTTGGACTCCGACGTCGTCATGTTGTGGAAGGGTCAAAAAACAAGATCTGAGAGCTGCAAACTGAGAGCAGCCTCCCTTCTGATGTTCAGCTTTAGCTTTTGTTTAGTCTGTCATTTTTTTTGTTCTGATTGGCCTTGTGGTGTGCCAGATAGTCTTTGTCTCTTCTGTTCTGAAACATCTTGAGCTTTCCATGTTGTTGGCAAAATGCTTAGTTGTTTGACCCTTTTCCGATCCGGGGCTTCTTTTCAATGAAATGGAGCCGGGGGCGACGCCTCTGTCATTCTAAAGAATCTGTTACGCGTGAGCTATCGAGTGATCCTCGTCTCGTATTCGAGTAACCATGAGAACCGCAAACCCCGCGCGGTAAAGAAATGACACATTCAGTACAAAACACCTTGAGTGTAAATGACATTTCTCATTACTAGGAAATAATGCGTTTGTTTTTCTTTTGAAACAAACACATGATACATCGTATATAGGAAGTGACTTTTTTGTTCTAGCAAGTTTCCCCTCCCTTCATATGAAAAACTATACTATCAAGCATGCCAAATTCCGCTTGCTTTGTCATCCAAATTGATGGCCTTCATCAGATTTTGGATAAGATTAGCCAATCAGGCTTAACTGTAATGAGACGGCCAAGATCACATGAAAATTCACTGTTATACATCGCTTCCTCATGATATGATGCCCAATATTCAGGGGCAACTACTTCGACGATGCAACTCGGGCACCTTCAAAATACAAATTCTTGCATCACTAACTTATCACAAACAGGGTTTGAACGGTGGACCGTCTTCATCCACAGGGTTGGTCGAATGGTTGCATGTGTCGCCCTCTTTGCAAGAGGGCACCCGAGACAACAATACACCTCGTATTTCAATGGTGTTTCAGCATATGCATTTTGGGTATGCTTAAGGAATGTCTTCGGTTTGATAATATAGATATAATAGTATATAGCGATGAAGCACTTGGTTAAAGAATGGTAGATAAAGGAAATCAAAAAAGGACGACATCTTCGCAAAAAAAAAAACGACAATTGAAACCCTTGCAATGCTTGTCGCTTGGACAACTTAGAATTAAAGAAATGCCTGAGTTTACCACCAATGCCAGATCAAAGGTGAGGTGCATGGCCACGTGGGTCAAAGCTAGAGCGAAGCAATTGGGGAATATCATTCTGAGACAGTAGTGTCTATTTTTCGTTCTTCCTTTTGTTTTTTCTCTTTGACGACATGGAATCAAGCAAATATCATCCTCCGCTTCGAGGAATAAAAGTGTAACTGTGTAGCATCGGTAGCGCTTACAAAAAATGGAACTGAATTGATAACATTTGCATGTAAAAGGTTAAAAGGTTATTTAGGATTTATTTGGAGTGTGAATTGTTATATTTTGAAAACAATTGAATATAGATGGATTGGCCAGCTTTACTATGTATGGCTGCTGCAATTTTTGCCGGTATTATTGGTTCCTCCTTTGCTACTCAATTTAACTATGCTCCCTTAGAAAACGACATTTTAGGTGCAACTGTGTTAGTTCGGCGGTGCAACAAAAAAAACCTTAATTCAAAGATTCCGAAAATTCAAAATGTAAATACGAATGTAAATTACTACTCAAACATGTACCACGTGACAGCCATCGAATCAATATAATGAACAAATCAACCGTGAATGGAGTACTTGTTCAGTTCCAACATCACACACAATTATAGAACAACGAGTCTGTTAGAAAACTTAGGAATATACATTTGTTTTCATGCTAACCATCTAGGCAAAGCAAAAAATGTTTCCAGTTGAAGGATCTACAACTACAAGAAGGAAAGCCACTATCTGCACTAATATTTTCACCCTTTAAACGAATGTGTAGCTAGTAATACTAGCAATATATGTCAAATATCTGCAAAAACAGAGAAAAGAAACAAAAAAATCCTCAAGAAACTCCTTCAAGGGGACAGGGAGGCCAACCATGCAATGGGTGAATGCCACGTTACATCGTGGTGGACCCGTCCGTGCAGGATCGCGACAGCGCTGCGTCGCCGCCATCAAGGCCATCCTCATACTCCTCGCATGCCGCAACGGCCCGCTCGAGCACTCCGACAACCTCGCTCATGGCGGGCCGATCACGGCCGGGCAGCCGGACGCAATCCGCGGCCAGGTACCCGACGTAGGCGACCGCCTCCATCTCCCCCGGCGTCGGCAGCGGAAGGCGGATGTCGAGCACCCGGTGCACGCGGTCGGACTCGATGTAGGGCACGGCCATCTCGACCACGTTCCTGGGCGTGCCGCTCCCCTCGTATCTCTGTATCACCCTGCACCCGGACAGCAGCTCCAGCAGCAGAACCCCGAAGCTGTACACGTCGCTCTTGTCCGTCAGGTGCTGCAGCCGGTAGTACTCCGGGTCCATGTACCCCACCGTCCCGGCCGTCACGAATGGCACGTCGTCGCCGTCACCGGCATTGTCAAGGTTCTTGAGCAGCGAGAGGCCGAAGTCAGAGACCTTGGCGGACCAGGAGGCGTCGAGGAGGATGTTGGAGGACTTGATGTCGCGGTGGATGATGGCCGGTACGGCGTACGTGTGCAGGTACTCGATGCCGCGCGCGGCGCCCAGGGCGAGGCGGAGGCGGGACGGCCAGGACGCGAGCGGCGGGGAGAGCGGGGCGGGGCGCTTGTGGAGGTGGTCGTGGAGGGTGCCGTTGGCCATGAACTCGTAGACGAGGATGTGCTCGCCGCCGTCGGCGCAGAATCCCAGGAGCCGAACCAGGTTCTTGTGGTTCAGGCGGGAGAGGAGCGAGAGCTCGGAGATGAAGGCCGACTCGTGGTTGACGCGACGCGCAGCGGCAGCGGCGGCGGAGGACGAGGCGCCGGTGTCGCGCCGCTCCGCTCGCTTGATGGCGACCTCGCGGCCGTCGGGGAGGGACGCGCGGTAGACGGCACCGAAGCTGCCGGAGCCGATGCGGTGGGACGGCGAGAAGACGTCCGTGGCCGCTCGGAGCGCCGTCAGTGGGAATTGCTCAACCGTCGTGTTCGGGCCCTTTGAGAGCAGCATGCTGAGCCGACGCGGCACGCGCGGCGCCGGGGCTGTCGTGGGCTCGGCATGGATGCGCCCGGAGTCATGGGAGCTGCTGCTGCGGCCGCGGCTGCGCCGGCGCAGGCAGTAAGCGATCACGAGCGCGGCGAAGAGGGCCACGAGTCCTGCACCGATTCCGGCGCTGATCATCGCGATCACGAGATCGCTCGGCCGCCGCTTCTTCCTCGTGTGAGACGCCGACGCCGACGAATCTGACGTAGGCGCCTGCGCCATGAGGGGAGGAGTGTAGCCGCATGGGTAGCAGATGGCCGCGCCGCCGCCGCCGCCGCAGAGCGGAGCGGAGCCCGACCAGACGCCGCACGGGCACGACTTGGATGGCGCACACGGACCCGGCAGGACCTTGTCGAACACCTTGCTCACCCCGGCCGCGACGCCTCCGCCCCAGCACAGCAGCGAGTAGTCGGACATGCGCACCCCGCAGACCACCTTCCCTTTAGCCTCCAGCGCCACGAACTGCTGTCCCGACAGCTCCGGCGGCACCTCCTCCGGCCAGCAGGAGGCCGTCCAGTTCCCCCACAGCACGCACGTGAGCGCGTCGCCCACCGCCACTGTAGACACCGCGCGAATGAGCCTCGGCGGTGCCGCGGCCGCGACCGCCGCTGTCTCTCCCCAGCATCCTAGCGTCCCGGCGTGATCCACGGCGCAGGCGTGCCTCTCGCCGGCGGCGAGCAGCATGTACCTACCCTTGGGCTCTCGCCCCACCGCGTCCCCATCGCCGTAACACTTGACCTTTCCTGTCCCGACCAGCAGCCCGCAGACGAACCCGCCGCCGACAGCCATCGCCGAGAACTCCTCCTCTTCCGGCACGGACCCCCATGCCCACCTCCAGCACTTGATCTTGTTTTCCACGAGGGCGCACACATACTCCCCGCCGCCCGCCACGGCGGACAACGCCCCTCCCCTGTACACCCTCTTGGACAAATCCTCGCTACCATTCAAATCCCACCACCGCATGGACACCGGCGGCGACGAAGTAGGTCCAACGGAGCAGAGGTATCCATCGCCGGCGACGATGGCCGAGAAAGGCGTGCTGCTGCCGTCGCCGTATCCATAGTTGCGGGGGGTAGCGGAGCGGTTGGACACGCTGGCGCAGGAGAGCTGGTATCCCGTGCCGGTGGAAACGAAGGCGCAGGCGAGGTGGTGTGGGGAGGTGATGTCGGTGCCAACGGTGGCGATTGCGATGGTGGGGAGGGGGAAGGAGGAGGAGGCGGCGGCCGGGGATGTGAGGCAGAGGAGGAGAGCGAGCAGGGGTAGAGCTGCTGAGAGTGAAAAACTGGGAGACATTGGGTTGGAGAGAGGTTGGGGGAGGAGGAGGAGGAGAGGGAGAGAAGATTGTGTAGACCGACCATTGTCGCGTGGGGGCGGCGAGGGGAGGAAGGAGGAAGGGAAGAGGGAACGGGAGCGAGGGAAGGCAGGAGGTTTAAAGCTTGGTGTCCCTTTCATTTCCCCTTTTTCTTTTCTTGTTTTGAGTACATGAACCTATAAATAATGGAAAATGGTAGAATTTGGGTTGCTTGTGGTTTCCCTTTTGATGTTTGGTTGATGGATAAAGTATGATCACTTTTTCTATTTGCTATGTCATAATCGGCTGATAATAGATGAAATCACCATAAATCCATATATATGGTGGCTAGATTTAATCAAAATATCAGGTATCTTTGCAAGTCCGCAACAACTTGAAAATAAACTCGTGTGACCATCCTCCTAGTGGCTGAGAGGGCAAAACCTAAATCGTCATCCTCCTCCTCTCCTTCCACTCCTCGCAACCTCCTAAGGGTGCGACCTTGCGAAGCGACGCGAATGTCGGTGAAGAGGCGGTGGGCTATGGTGAGGTAGTTGAGCCACACTTGGAGGGGCGATGGTCATATGCGTCGTGAGGGCGTCGGGCTGCATCTGGCCACACCTTTTCATATAGGGAAGCATGTAAGAAGATCGTATGGAATCTAGCCTGTGTTGTCCTCGGTCGGGCAGGTCTGTTTCCCAAGTATGACATTAGTTCGCTGGCACCTGGGATGCAGTGTGGTGGCCAGTATGTGGAGCATGGTCCTACATAGCGAGGAGGAGCGCATGCGCTCACAAGTTTGACCTATGGTCGGATCGGCCAACATAAGTGATTCATTCTTGAAGGTGTTGCCTTGGAGTGTTGAGTCCTTGTCGTGATGTGCTTGGAGGCGTCATATCTGGTCTCATTCGAGCTCTAGGGTGAGCTTCTCTATCGTCTTATTCGATGGGACGGTGCTCTGCAAACTAGGGTGAGAGATCGGCCTAAAGGTGGAATGAGAGTGGACTCAAATTTCGTATTCAATGCGACAGGAGGTCTTGAAGTTAAGACCCATTCTCCCTGCTACCACATTGAATTGCATGCACCAACCAGTTCACCCAAAAGCTAAACCGAGAATGATGAACGGGCGGTTGCACGGTGATGTGTGTGATTTATTGAAGCTAAAAAATGATTTTTCTTAGCACTACATGTGTGTTTGGTTCTTGCCCAAGGTTGCCCTACTAAAATTTAACTAGCCAAAGAAACTGTCAAGGTTTTTCATGCCCACAAATTAACCAATATTGACTTTAATAATGAACAAGAGTTGATAGTGGAATATTGGCAATGCCGTAATATAGGCAACTATGCAAACCAGAACCAACCTTTCAAAAAATCTGTATGGTACACTTTGTCATAATCCAAACATATCCTACGTTCGTCTCTTGCTTGGCCCACGAGCACCCCGAGTGGTTGAACCTTTGATGTTTTTTTATTTGCTCGTGTTGGTGGTTTGTTCTCCTCCTTACCTTGTAGGAGTATTTATAATCGACCGTTTGGGCTTTGTTAATTTAAAATCCGGACGTATCTCCTTTCTCTATAGAAATACAAATTAAAAAGAAAACGATATCTACGTGACATGTTGTAATTATGGGTTTGTCTTGGACCAGGCCGTGCTCTTGCTATCTTTGCACAGAAATTTTTGACCACTATTGTCATTCTCCATCTCATGATCATCGCGGCATTAATAATCAATTTGACCACTCCCTACTATACCGGGTTTTCTTCCATGCGTCATGAATGCATAAGAACATGGTCACGATCGACCTCTATCCGTAGGCTGCTGTGCGCGCATGCGATTACTGAAGGAAAAGAAGGTAAATTTTATCACAGCCTTTGCTCCCTAACATGTGAACCAGCAACCCGTTTAATACTCCACGTGTGGCATTTGCACTGTGGTGGCTCCAACAACGTGCCCAGAGTCCAGACTCCGTCTAATAGCCCGCGAAGTGGGAGAAAATGATATGTTCATCGTGCTCCTCTGAGTCGTCTCTCTCGTTAAAGGGAGTAGACCCATTGTTTTCGAGAAAGCGAGACGACATGAAAAGAACACGAGTTACTTCCAGATGTGGAAACGATTCTTGTACGTACTCTATGACCATGACTCACTTGCGAAATTTATCACGCAGAAATTGGTAATTTCAGGGCTTGTTTGGTTTCTTGAAAATAGAGCGGGATAGGCGGGGATTAAATTCCATCCAAGTCAAAATCCTCTTATATCCCTTACGAACCACTCCAATCCATTAGGGAAGTGGACTAACCGAACAAAGCCTCGGGTGGTTTTGCGCGGCCCGCAGCAGACTAGCATGCATATTGGTGCTACCAGCTAAAACCTTGATCATTAGTACTCCCTCTTTTCGTTTAGAAATATAAGACGTTTTAGTTTTGTGAAACGAATGTATCTAAATGAATTTTATGTATAGATTCAGAGTGAATCTATATAGTAAAAACATCTAGATATATTGTTTTCACAAAACTAAAATATCTTATATTTCTGAACGAAGGGAGTAATATAATACAAGTCAGTGAGGTGATCTGTTTAGTTAGTTGCGAATACGGCACTTGCAAACCAGGGCTCGTCCACTCTACGATTCTCTTGAATCCGTTCGCCGTAACCCCTCCGTTTTAAAATATAAGATGTTTTAGGTTTATAAAAAAGATGAATCTAGACTTCTTTTAGTGGTAGATTTACTTCAAATTCAAGTAAACCTACACATTAAAAAAAAAGTTTAGATTCATTTGCTTTACAAAGCTAAAATATTTTATATTTTAAAACGAAGATGTCATAGGACAGGGAGATCTTGAGAGTGGGACGGTCTACTACGCGGTTTGAGGAATCTGGACTCAGCGCGCTGACCATCAACGTGCGTAGTAGGGTAGGGTAGAGGAGGCTCTGACCAGAGAAGTGAAAGCAGGGACGGTCTCTGCTACTGCTACTAGTAGCCAAGAAGAAAAGGCCGGATGCAGTCTCTTTCCGTCTTCTCGGAGACGTTCGTTCGATCGATCACGGCCGGAAGGAAAAAAACCAGACGCCCGATCGACGTATGTGTCTTTCTACGCGCAGTAGACTCGAGACTCTCAAAGATAAAGTTGGAGTAAAACAGAAATGTACGCCAGTTTGTACAGCCACTCGTTCTGGTGACTGTGTGAATTGTGTTGAGATCTTACTGGCCACCACGATAACCTGTCACTAGAATACAACCACATGCTTGCAAGTGGTCGATCACGCTCGATAAACCCTTCCACCATCTATCTGATTATCTTTTGACCTACTCCCTCTTTTTAAAATATAAAATGTTTTAGGTTTATGAATAAAATGTATCTAGACTATTTTTAGTGTATAGATTTACTTCAAATCTAAGTGAACCTACGTATTAAAACAAGTCTAAATATATTTTTTTCACAAAGTTAAAACATTTCATATTTTGAAACGGAGGAAGCATATGTTAGTTTCTCTTCTTTCTTTAAAGATCATGGTACATATTCCCTCCTTTCTTTTTCTCTCGCTTCATTACTAACTAGTTTTCATAACCGTGTGGCGTTGTTTAGGTCGACATGAATGAATAGTCGGTTGGTGCAGGAGATCTGATAGTGTGTACTGCTGTTTCATCTAGCACAGAGATTGAGGAGTAAAGTACTGTGTAATAATCTGAACACGAAATGCTAGCGCTCTGCGTGGTGCAACTTTCCAGCGTCGACCCTTTATTTCCGGTTTTTAATTTTTGTGTAGTGCAAGTAGGCCAAGTGCTGGTGGTGGATCAATCTACACGTTCTGGACCGAAACCAGTTTTACCAATTCATTTTCAGGAAAAGTTCAGAGCTTCATCGCCGGGAAAAAAGAAATCTACTACTTTTATCTTTCCACACATGTAAGCATTTCTTCTTGGGAGATTTCGTGGAATTCCAGATTTTTATCAGATCTCAAGCCATATCCCTTTTAATCAGTTGGTCCACCCATGAAAACCTAAACTTAGCTCCGTCCAGCTTGCTTTCAAAGCATGAGAACCAACCCCTGGTTGGATGTTTAGAAGGACAGTGGTACCCTTAGCTTATCAGAGTTCAAATCTCAGATTTGACGCTTTAACGTCTTATAAAGACAGAATATACTGAAATTTTAGTGGGAGGTGGCGTACCCATCGATAGCGAGATGTCTACGTTGACTTCGTCAATCTTAAAACCCGTCGGCTCAGTCTCTCGAAGGTGCTCATACGGATAGGATGTGTGTGCGTGTGTTTTTAGTGAATGTATATACGTATTGTGAGTATCTGTATTTATACCGTGTTTCTAAAAAAAAACATTACACGTCTGAACTAGTTTTGGCCATCCGTGTCAGTGCGCGTCACAGCAAAGCTTTTCTTCAGGCCACTCTGGATCTTGCAGAGGGTGGAAGTGGGATTCCGTTGACCATACTTCTTAATCTACTGCGTTTTAATTGACAAAATCACCGCGTCTACTACAATAAAGCAGCCGCCGGAGCCGTCCCCGAATTATTTCCTCAGTGGCCTACAGAATATTTTCTGCAGACCGATTCAGCACCGGTCAAATCCAAAGCTACATAGGTTCATACTTACTTTCCAGGTTTTAGGAACTACAAAGCATATAATTAAGTCCTCGGCTGCGAACGTGACAAAGCGGTTTGACGTCAACCTTCTACCACACCTCTTTAAATAATTATTTTTACCAGGAACCATTTAAAAGCAACAAAAGGGGGAACAAAGTGGTGGTACTAATGTAGTGCGATCGTGGTACTGGAAGGGTTGGTGGTATCTGAAGGGAACAGCTTACCGAAGGAAACCTTGTATGGGCTCCTTTTTCGTTTGCATAGGAGGAGCCAGGCTAATTCTACAAGCATATTCTAGATGGATATATCTACTAGCTAGTTAGTGGTCAGGCCATCTCCAGCAGACCGACCTATTTCGAATAGTTGGTCGGTTTGGATCAGGCCACGAACAGAAAACGAAGCCTTTTTTTCCTGGTCTGTTTAGGATGCGGAGTGCCCCCAATGGGCCGACCTATTTGACCGGCCCCACCCCGCACCATCATCGTCATTATTGGTAGTAATGATGATCAACGTCCCGTCGACCGCTACCAGTGTGGCTTCCTGCCCGGCTGGTGGAAAACTCGTTCCTGCCGAGGTTTTCCCACGCGCATAGAAGTCAGGCACGAGGGCGGGGCAACGTTTTGCTTCATGCCTGCCGTAGGGCTATAAAGATAGATGGCACGGCGAGGGGGATGGCCAACCTCAAAGCCGCCCACGTACCAACAATTCCTCTCCGCAAAATCACCACCTAGGCAAGGATCGGCCAGCTGGCTCGCCGTCGCTACCCCGAGGAGGACGAACTAATACCCCAGCATTTAGAAATCAATGAAGGATAGAAATAGGAATCTGAGCATGTGCATGCATTCATCTGTAAAATCTGGGAAAAAATTCACCAAACAAAAACCTAAAGGGATCAGAGTTTCTTTCACTATCTAGAGGTAGTAATAGCTCTTTATAGTGACTTCTATAAATTTTGACATGACCTTTAGGAATTAATAAGTTTGGGTTGGGGGGATAATTTGAATTCAAATTTGAAATTTAAATCATTTGGAAAATATTTGAAAAATAGAAGTTTATAATATTAAGTTGTTTTCCAAAATGATTTAGTAATATTGTTTGATTATTAAAGAAATATTAAAACAATAATAAGAATTTAAGACAAGGAAATTTAAATAAGAAATGAACTCTTATTTCTTTTTTTTATTCCATAATAATATTACAAAGTGAGATAGATACAACAAATAAAAAAGGAAAACATTACACGAAGTGAATTACAATAAAATGAACTTGATTAAATTATAAGAATATTTTTACAAAAGAATAAAAGAAGATTACAATGAAGTCCTAGACAACCTATCTATCCCTACACTAAATCTTGAGCATCCATGTTCTTGTTCCTGCAAAAATAAGAAAAACAACTCAAAAAGGAAATAGGAGTCAGTTAATTTTACTCTCAGTGGAGAACGGTGTAATACATTGTTCATATTACCTCATTGAGTAGTTAAAAGGGGCAATTTTCACCAATATATAGCATCTGTTCTTTTCAAACAAATAGCTTCAGATCAACATCATGAGCATAATAAAAGGGGCAAGTTTCACCAGGGCAGTAACTAGTAAAAGATAAGAAGTGAAAACCAATTCACTTGATATGATCCAAACTAGCTCAACAGTGAAGCAGCTCAGTCAACTAAATACATGTTATGTGATGTCGGCGGCAACATCACAAGCAGTCAAAAGGAAACATTCAGCCGTAGCACAACTACTAGACATCTCACTCTATTTCCACAGTCTCAAACACATAGCCAAGAACACAATGAGCCTACCAAAATCCCAACAAATCTACTGACCAGGATACATAACAAATCATCCATAAATATGGTGACATAAGGAGAGGATGGTGATCAAGTCAGCAAGATCAAGCCAGCAAGACCAAGCCAGTAAGATCAATCAGGACACAACATCATCACCAACAAGCAAGTTGTGAGGTGAGTCCACATAAAACCATCACATGATAAATCTTATCTAGATTATCAAAGCATGTGTTGTTTTATATGAGATCTCAGAAAAACACCCAAGTAGGGAGTATCCATCATAGAAGAAATTAAACTAAGGCAACCATCAATCTTTGCAAACATTACCAAGATCTCAGCTTGTGCATCACTGATCTTGGACAATAACTTTCCCAATCAAATATTCAATCAGTCTTAAATGAACAATTTTTGGGCACATCTTTTGGAATAGTAGCACCTCAGAAATTATTCCATAATAAGAATGCATGTCAAACAGTAATGATCAATTATATGATCATTCCAAGGGATTATCAAATTAATTCCATGTACTATAGTAATTATATTTGGTGATAATCCATCATAAGATTACTGAACACAAGGGTCAGCAGATACAAACAATTGTTTCTATCTAGTTATGCCTTAGACCAACTGTAAGAGATCCCAACCTTTAATAAGGTAGAGATCCCTATGTTAACAATGCTAGTCCCTGGATCAATAGCTAGTATCCACAGTTAAGATGTAATATCAAGAAACAAAGGTCAAAATACAACTTTATAACCAAGAATAAAATAATTCATTACATCTTACATAGCTCATTTGGCTATCTCATTACAATGCAGCAGAAATAACTATATAGCATGGAGTCCTTCATCTTCAAAGTGCCACAGGCAATCATGTTGGTTGTAGACTTGTAATCCTAATCAACACACTTCACTAACATCAAACAAACCAGCAACATAATAAGTTACAGCCACAAGGGTCAATACATTTGAATTGTATTGGCAAGTGATACTATGGTAGAATAGTGGTTTCTATCAACTATATGCATTTGGCTAAGTGGATCTTAGGCTTGCTTTGCTCAAAATAGATTTACCTTATCACTTGAAAATACTAAGTTTTTGTTTGTCAAAATCACCCAAGGCATCTCCCAATAGAAATTAGTGATCCTTTAACCCTTATTCAACCACAAGTTTTAACTTAGAAATTAGGATGAGGAGATTCTTGATAGCTTCCATTTCTTGATGCTCAAATTGTCCAATACCAGGGACATGGCTAAGTACTTAGTTTCTTCCATCTACAGAGGTGGTGCACTTTCCCCACAAGACTTGATTTTCACCAAGACAAGACCTTTCAGAAGCCTTCCCTTAGACCAGAATGGACGCGTTCCAACCTATCATCCCCTACCACCAACTGTGCATTTGGCTAAGTTATTGCAACCTATATGATCCAGGTAGAGCCCATAATGCCAAGTGGCTGCACTTGAAGCTTCTCAACATTTGACATCTCAAATCTCTTTGTTCCTGGGTGGCATTCCACAAGTGAGATACACTAGGATAAGCCATAAATATGGGCCCTGTGTAACCACTCAACACAAACCATTCTTTCCATTCCACCCAGGTGATTCATTCACATAGTTGTTTTATTAAACAAAACACAAGTCCTTGACTTGGAAATATTTCATAGCATGAATATAATCCACCCTTGTTTTCTACTAGCTAAGCTAAGCATGATAGTAGTAGGAATCTTAACTTAGGAAAATTCTACTAAGGTTTCATCTACTAGGATTTCCCATGGCATAGTTTATACTTAGCAAAAATTCCATGCAAGTCCTACTTAGAAATATCACTAAACCATAATGAAAATAATGGGACAAAAGTATGAAGCACCACTTGACTTTTTGGTAGAGAATATAAGTTCACTCCTTGATCTTGCAATAGTCACACTCTTCAAATTCCACTACAATTCAATCAAGCAAGCAAATATTCAATCTACCATTCAAGCAATCATCACATAGAATAATACAAACAAAGCAATGCATGCAAGCATGCCAAAGATTGTTTTATTTATAAAAGTGGTTTCTAATATGTTATAAAACATTTTAAAACACCTATTGGTCATTTATAAAAGTAGAAAAATAATTTGATAACAAGTTAGTGAAAAAGGCCACTTTAAGTCATTTTTGTTTTGCTAGAAATGATTTAAATCAAAGGAAGATTTTCTAGTGTTTGCCAAATATATTTTTAAACACAAATGTGTTTTAAGGTCAAGTGTTTAGTATTAAACCATTGGCCAAAGGTTTCATCTAAAAACCATTTTTAAATCAAACAATATTTTATTTTGCTGGAAATGTTTATAAACAAAGTAATAATTTTATAGGGTTAACCAAATATATTTTTAAATCATAAAACTTGGTGTTTAGGGTCAGAGGGTTTAAATCAAATCATTTTCCAAAGGTTTTACTCAAAAAGCATTTTTAAACCATAATCAATATTTTTATTTAGCTAGAAATGCTTTTATTCAAAGATTTATTCTTTAGCTTCACAAAATACACTTTTAAATCCATAAGTTGGTTTATATGGTTAGTAGGTTCAAATCAAAGCATTTACCAAAGATTTTACCTTAAAAATATTTCTAGAATAATTTTTATATTCAAAATATACCTACACATGTTTCTGAAAATACAACCAATTTTACAGAAGAAATTCATTAAACAAAGTGCATGGTTGGAAAGTACTTGTTTTTATGATTACATTGATATAAAATTTGCAAAATTTGGACGTGTGGATCAAAAGTTATGCAATTTACAATTTCAAACAACTAATAGATTCAATTCTGTTTTTAAAACAAATCCTGAGCCACGTGTCTTGTTCTTATTCGCCAAAAATGGTTCGTGCGGATCGGCTACTGAGGTGTGTTGGATATAATGTAAATCGTACGGCACAGAATCAATCGTACCCCTTTAGTTAAGTTTCTATCGTGTCCTTTGGATCTGCATCTAACGGCTCTAAGCCTCTGGTCATGGATTGGCGGCTCTAGCAACGGTGAGCGGTGGCGGCGCGTTCAGGAGGTGGTGTTCCGGCGAATACAGGAGGTAAGGGGGATGGGGAATAAGCTCACCGGGTTTGCTGGTTCGTGCTGATGCTCAACGTATCCACCTTTGGTCGAGGGGTGCTCGAGGTCACCGTGGATTGCTCACCGGAGTTCGCAACTGCGTCGGACACGCTCTGTTCGTCTTTGCTGGCGACAATACAGGCAACACCAAGGCAAGTGTAAGACACCGTTAGGTTTGCAAGAGTGAGGCGAGCATGAGAGTGTCCACGAGGGGGAGAGGGGTGGTCAGCACTCACTAGGGGAACTCGCCGGAGTCGAGGCAGTGGACGGCGACGTCGTGTCTTGGTCGTTGCCGACGTTGTGGGTCAAGCGCGGGCAAGCCAAGGATACTGGGAGATGCGCATGAGTCTGGGTATCAGTCTCGTGTGGTCGAGGGGCGACGATGTCTGGCCGGAATTGGGAGACAAGTTCGCCGGAGCAGAGGGAGGTGTTGCGAGGAATTGAGGCAGCCCGGTGGTGGTGGAGTGCGGGCGAATGGGGGAAAACGCAGAGGGGGACGGGGCGATTAAGTGAGCGAGGTTACCGTGCGGAATCAACGCTGCAATTATGAAAATTTACTCGAGGATTTGATTGACAGTGAACGGCAGCGAGGGGGAAAAGAATGAGTCCACGGTGGAGACGACGACTTGCAAGTGGGGTCGGCCGATCAGTGAGTGAGGGAGTTACGTGGTGGGGTCCAGTGGTCATTGTCTGCGCGGGTGTGGGTCTAGGTGGAAACTAAAACGTTTCGAGGGGGCGAGAGGTGGGCTGCTGGGCCTGGTGGGCTTGCTGGGTCAGGCTGATTTGTTTTCCCTTTTTTTGTTCTGTTTCATTTTTCTGTTTTATTTTATTCTATTTTGATTTCTTTCAAATGATTTCCAACACCATTTGAATTTAAATGTTTACCAAACTTTCAGAAATTTTGTATTCTGTTCAAACATGTATTTTAAAGATAATTTAGGAATATTTCTTTTATTCCCACATGGTTTAAATATTTATTTAAAATGGACCTTTGTCTTTATTTAAATAGGATTTTAAATATGATTCTAATCCATATTATTTATTCAAATGATTTAACTTTCTGTTTTAAATTCAAATGTTTTTCAAACCCCTTTTTGTAAGTTTTATTTATTCAATAGGGTGTTAAATAATTCACTTTGAAATATTTTAATATGTTTTATTAATCATTTAAATTGGGTATTTCCCTTTATCCAAATAATCTCCAATATGTTTTAATCCCATATAAATTTTATTTCAAATAATTCTTTGATTCCATTTAAGTTAATAAAATAACTTTTATTCCACTTGGGTAAATTCCATTTATTATTTTCTCATGATTTAATTAATCATCTCCATTAGGAATTTTGTCTTTAATTAGAATAGGGTTTAATCCCATATACTTTTATTTGTTAATCCTTTATCCCTTTATTTTATTTGAATTTGGATTAAGTTTATCTCATTTGCTTATGGATTGGGCCAAGTTTTAATTTGGCTTTTGAATATTCCTTATTTATTTATTTCTTCCTTTGTCTTATAAGATCCAAATCTTTTTATTTATAGATCCAAAATTGGTGATTCCAATTTGTGGAATTTTATTTAATATTTGTTTATCCTTTTAATTCTTTTTAGGATTACTTGTTCATAATTTGGTATGGATTTTAGATAAAAGCTTTATTAGCTTTGAAAATTAATTCCTTTTAACTTATTAAATTCATAAGTTTATCTATGGTTCCAAATTAAGTGAAACCAATTTCTATGGTTTTATAGTATTTTATTTGTCATTCTTGATCATTTATAAATGTTTGTTGACCAATTTTTTATATAGATCAAATTCATAGTCTTAGAGTGATCTTGGAAATGATTTTCTTCCATTAGGGTTTTAGAGTTTTGGTTTATTTTCCAAGTATTTTAAATTTCAAGATGCATTTATGAAGAATGCATTTCACTTGATTTGAATTTAGTTGGATTCAAATTTTATTCAAAGTTTGTTCAAGATGGGTTTTGATGTTTCCATTTTAAAACAAAAAGTTTCTTTTCACCCTAAATTTCAACAATTATTTATTTTGTTTATTTAATTTTCATATTACAAAATTTGGAAAATTTTGGGATGTGACACCAACATCATAGGCCAAAGGAAAACCATAGGCATCATGAACTAATATAATCAGTAGAGCTTTTCAACTTTCAATAACACCAAACCACTCTAGAACTATATAGAAAAGCCCAGTACCAGAATAAGCTCTTGTGTACCATTCCAAGGAAGGTGTCACAAAGATTTTATCTAACCAAGCAAATCCTACATAGAGAGTTCATCATCAAACTCTTGCAGAAATATTCAATCATATTCCTAATTAGGAATCATATTGTTTTGTTTAAAGGAACAATCACCAGAGGCATTAATAGTATTTGCCAGGAAGCCAAATACATGTTCCAGTACTGAAACTAGCCAATCATCACCAACAAATAGACATCAGACTAGATCAGAGCCACAACATCATCACTTGGGCAATGACAGCATTCAATATCAGATAAAAATTTGACGAACAGAGCCACTAGCAATTCCAAATTCATCACTAGACAATCATCCAGAACAGCATAACCACCAAAATTAATCCTAAATAATTCATTATCTCCAATGATCAACACAAAAGGGTAGAACCCTAATAGCACAGATGAACCCTAATTAGGGATTTCTCACTGGAAGCTCACGGAGGCTAACACAAGAGGCAGAGGGAGAATAAGAAGGGGAATAGAAGAACTTACATGAGGTCCTCGCTGACGTTTAGAAGAGGAAGCATAAGGTCCGACGAGAACACACAACGGCACGGGGAGCACCCGAAGGCGCTGCAACCCGCGCCAAGCCATGATACTGCGGCCACAGCCACATAAGTGGCCTAGAAACACCATAGAACCACCAGGAGCACAGCACAGCACCACCAGGAGCGGAGGAGCACACATCGCCGATGAGCAGCAAACCCTAGGGTTCAGGTTAGTGACAGTCTCGCTAGGAGAGAGGTCTAAAGACGAATTGAGCAGGACCGGTGGAGCAGTGTAGACTACCTCAACACACACCATGGCGACAGCCGGAGAGGCCTGGAATGGCTGGAATCAAGCGGCGACGACGGCGGCAGCACCACGTCGTAGTGGGACAAGAACGAGAGAGGAACGCGAGTGAGCGAAGAGAAGTGGGTGCGTACTGGGCCGGTCTGGTACAGTACCACTCTAGTGAGTGGGTTGACTAGCCCAAATGGGCCAGGTCAGGGCTAGGCCAGCCAAATGGGCTAGGTCCATATTTCAAATAGAAAGTCAAAAATAATTTAATAAAAGACCAAAATACCCCTAGGAATTAATTAGTCCTAAGAAATAAAATAAAAATCCTAAAAATACAAATAATATATTTATAGGTCCATAAAAATATAAAATACCCGATAAAATTAATAATTCTATTTTTAGTAGAATTAAATTAGGTTAATTATTTTTACAATATATATTCTTTAGTGAATTTTATAAAAATAAGTAAAATACTTAAAATAAAATAAAAAAACTTTTATCATTCTTAATTAGTCTAGTATTTTACAAAAATATTAGATTGCTATTTAAGATAGCAAAATAATATCTTATAAATTAAAACACTTATTCTTAAAAAGAATATTCAAAAAATAATAATAGGAGCTAAAAATAAATAAAAATAAATTTTAAGCTCCTCTACTAATATATTGTATTACAAAAATATTAAATATAATATTTTCAAAATAATAAGAATTATCCTTTAAACAATTTTCTTTATTGTATAAAGAAATTTAAGAAATTAATATAATGGGTAAAACACACAAAGAAGACAAATAATAAATGATGCATTGCATTACTATGCATATTCATTTTGCTTCTTTAAATATTGTCCTTATCGGGCAATAATAGTGTTTTGTAGAAATAGAAGCTCAAGGTCGAGTGCAAGCATCCAACTTCACTACCTTGCAATCACAAGGCAAGTTCATCACTTGCTCATGTCCTTTGATGAGTCCTTATCAAAGTAATTGCAAAATTGTGTGTTATCATCTATGTTCTGGAGAAAGAAAATTATTATTTTCTCAAAACAAATAAATTGTGATATCATCCTAAGTGGTGATATGGATAAAGTGGGCAATGGAATTTAGGTTTCCATTTGCAATAAGATTAATCACTTAGGACTTAACAACCAATGACATTAGTGATTCTAGCGTCGTATATTACGTGTTAACCATGAGATTTGTAATGGGACGGAGAAGTCAGTTATATCTTCTTCCTCTCGCATGTAGCCGGATGCACGGGTCGTGGCTGTTATCTTTGTAGCGTTGATGAGTGCGTGAAAACTTTGTTGGGAGACCCCAAGAGGAAGGTATGATGAGCATAGCAGCAAGTTTTCCCTCAGTAAGAAACCAAGGTTATCGAACCAGTAGGAGGAAGGAAACGACTCAAAGGTGTTGCTAGCAACTTGGAGACCTGCACAACACAAACTCAAGAATTTTCCCCAACGAACAGTGAGGTTGTCAATCTCACCAGTTTGCTGTAACAAAGGATTAACTGTCTGGTGTGGAAGGTAATGGTGGTTTGCAGCAAGTAAACCGTAAACAGTGGAAGATGTATCAATGGTAAAGATTGGACCGGGGTCCATAGTTCACTAGAGGTGTTCTCCTTAGATAAACAAACATGGCATGCTGGGTAAACAAATTACAGCAGGGCAATTAACAGTACTGAGGAAGGCATAACAATGCAATACTAGACATCATGATCCTATGAGATTTGATTGGGCAATATAATAAGATACATAGACCGCCATCCAACTGCATCTATGACTAGAAGTCCACCTTCAGGTTATCATCTGAACACCCTCTAGTATTAAGTTGCAAGCAATAGACAACTGCTTTAAGCAAAGTGTGTAAGGTAAACAATTCACTTGTTCCATGAACAAGAGACCGTTGTTTTCTCCCTAGTGGCAACAACACATCTACAACCTTAGAGATTTCTGTCACTTCCCTTAGATTAAATAGAGGCATGAACCCACTATCGAGCATAAATACCCCCTCTTGGAGTCACTAGCAACTACTTGGACAAGATAGCTACTAACAACGGAGAGCATGCAAGATCACAAACAACACAAACATGATAGAATCAATAAGACAAAACCATTAATCAATCTGACTTAGTAATGTTAATATCCATCAGATACCCGCATACACAACATGCATGATTACAAATAGATGAGATCTTGATCATGAATGGAGCTCACAAGATCTAGACATGAAAGCACAAAGGAGGAGATACAACCATCTAGCTACTACATGGACCCGTAGTCCAAGGTGGAACTACTCACGCTTCATACCAGAGGCTGGCATGAAGAAGAAGGAGGCCTCCAGGATCATCTCCCCTCCGATAGGGTGTGAGGAAGAGCTTCAGATCCCCCGGATCTAGGGACAATGGTGGTGGCGGCTATAGACGTTTTCTTGGAATATTGATCGGGTACTTAGGGTTTAGGCATCAGGGTCTTCTTATAGGCGAAGAGGGAGGCCGAGAGGGTGCCCGAGGCGGCTGCACCTCCCCCCAGGCGTGGGGTGGGCCCACCCGGGCGGCCAGGGGGTATGGCCCCCTCGAGGCCCTCCTCCGTATTGTCTTCTGGCTCCGTGTTCCTCAGGGTAAAATATTGACTTTGGCTTTTGTCCCGTCCAATTCCGAGAATATTGATTTTCTGCCTTTCTGGAACCAAAAACAGAAGAAAACATGCAACTGGCACTGCGGCATCTTGTTAATAGGTTAGTACCAAAAAACATATAAAAACACCTCAAAGTGTAGACAAAGCAAAGCAAAGTAGATACTTAACAAGCATGGAACATAAAAAATTATAGATACGTTTCCGACGTATCAAGCATCCCCAATCTTAACTCTTGCTCGTCCTCGAGTAGGTAAGTGATAAAAATAATAATTTTTGAGGTGACATGCACCATCAAAATCAAGATCAAACCATTTGCAAACATTGAAAGCTGGGATCAAAGAACTCTAAACATGAGCATGAAAGATGGAGTTCTAACAGTAAGACAAGGTAACTATGCATGCAATATGAAAGGCTACAAACAAAGATCATGAATAACATGCATTGAAAAACGTTTGTTTGTTTCACATACAGAAAACATGGCATAGTGGCAATCAACTTGTCCATCATAAAGTAGAAAATAGATGCATAGGACACCTTCAAAGTTCATAAGAGTGACTAGAGACAAATAGCACAAGAACAAGCAATATCAACAATATGCATCAATCAATAAGTTTTGGGACAATGCACATAGAACTAAGAATGGAAACTATGCTCTCTTAATTGGTGCCTAAAGGTAGAAGGTGGAGACTCAATATAATGGTGGAAGAAAGGCTCTTCATATAGGGAAGCAGGGATTTCAAATCTCAAAAAGAGCGTCCAAAAATTATGGTACTTGTTAGCTTTCAGCTCTCATTGCCCCTATCATAAGCATATTGAAGTGATTAAGGTCAAAGTGAACAAACTATGGAGTATATGCTTGACAAAATATAAGTTGGCAATCTCATGTCCCTTGAATACGAGGGCTGCTCCTCATGCTACTCAACTTTAGTCACCTGTAAGTTCTTGTCATAGTAAGTACATGTGTATCATAGAGAACCGCCAACGGGGTACCCCTTGCACATGGTACAGGAGCTATCCCATAACCAAAATGACAAGGCAAGCAGACAATGAGCATCTCAACAATATTTTTATTTACCATGGTAATATGGTGCTTTTTTCTCTCTTTCCTCTTTTGTCGATATGTCTCTTTTTTTATAAGAATAAATCTTCATAGATGTCATATGGTGATGCTGCAAGTTTCCACCATGATTAGGCATGGCTTAGGCTAGCAGCCCAGGCATTTCTCTAACACACATACATAACTCCATGGACTTACAAGATCCCCTTTTATTTCACACCGACGACATCCATAGACAAAAGAGCATGATATCAACTGTGTACAATGTACAAGTGCAATGTTGAAAGCGTTCCCCGTGACAGCATGGTTCTGCTAATTCCAACGTATAAGTGCAAGCATATACAACATAGATGACACAATGGTTCAAGTTTATTAGTGGCAAGAAATATAGTGTGCCATCAAGTTTGTGAGAGCTTTAATCACTAAGTTTTCACATAACAAAATACTTTTTAATTGGAAGGTAGATGAAAACAAGAATATACTTGGAATGGTGTAACACACCATGCATAGGAATTTATAGTGGACACTTTGGAATAACTTGGTTTCTTGGGAGTTGGAAGCATGAGTAGAGTTTACTCATACAAGTGGAGGCTAGCAAAAGACTGGGAGCAACCAACTAAGAGAGCAATAATGGCCATAATCATGCAGAGCGACAAAACATTACTACTCAAAGCATAGAGTGGTACTACAAGTCAAGGACTAAATGATCATAGAGTCTATGGTGACTTGTTCATAGTCATAACATGGTGTGAGCATGTGCCAAGTAAGCCCAAACAAAGCATCAAAGGACAATACCACAATACTATGCTTTTGCATGCTAAAACAACGCATGATTATTTCAAGGCACACTAAGCAATCCCAATTGTTTGGGACAAGTCATTCTATAGAAATAATCACTAAGCATAAGGTAAAAACAACACCTAGCATGACATGCTAAAGTCTAAGTAACAGTCAAAGCAAGCTCCTCTTGCACTATTTCAAGCAAGAACTTTCTACTCCTTTCCAACACCATTCAACTTATTTGAAACAACACAGCGAGAACGGGGGTCCAAACTACTTTATTCAAGCAAACTAAGCAAACCAAATGAAAACTAAGATGCTGCAAGAACAACACAACAGTGCATGAAACAATAAAAACGAAGTGTCTAGAAAGACGTGAGCTTTTTATTGATGAAGAAGGGGATGCCTTGGGTATCCCCAAGCTTTGACGCTTTTACCTCTTGGATATTTCTTCGGGTGACACGGGGTGGCATCCCCAATCTTGAGATTTTATCCATTCTTCATCTCATTACATCATTCTCTCTCTACACCTGAAATTTTTTCCTTCATACAAAACTTCACACAATCTTCATTAGCAACATTTGTGTATTCAAAAGATAATAGACATTAGGGTTTTGCTTTAGAACAGCAAAAATTTCACTAAAAATACAATCTGTTGTAGCAATTCCCTCAAAAAGCTCAATTTCCCAAAAAGACCCCCAAAAAGGAATCAATAAGAAGCAAATGCAAATAATGGCAGAAATCTGTCAAAACAGACCATCAGGTATAAACCGATTTTTTCGAAGACCTTCTGTTGCTCAAATCAAAAAGTGTTGAACTAACAAAACTTAGCTAACATACCGGGGGGATTTATTCGTAAAATATCAACTCCATAAGACTTACAGAGATTCCTCACGAATTTTCACGGTGGATCACAAAAAATCTTTTTCGGGACAGCAACTCCCCAAATCTTACTTTCCTCTCATTAAAGGTCATTCTTGGTAAAAAAAACAAAAAAAGGATAAGGAGAGGTCATTACTGAAGTAATAACTTCAAAGACTCAAGAAAACTCTTGTTTTATCTCCCAACAAGTAATTTTCTTTAACGCCTTTAAGTTAGGCACAAGAAGCAAGAATCAAGTATTTTCAAATGAAGAAGCATTAACATCAAACCTTGCTTTCAAAGGAGGAGAAAAAAGAAACTTCTCTCTCCTCATAGGGAAGTGTTCAATACCTTTCTTGAATGGAAATTGATATTTAATGGTTCCTTCTTTCATATCAATGATGGCACCAACAGTTCTAAGAAAAGGTCTTCCCAAAGTAATAGGACAAGAAGCATTGTATTCAACATCCAAAACATAGAAATCAATAGGGACATAAGCATTATTAACCATAATAATAACATCATTAATACTCCCCATGAGTTTCTTCTTAGCATTATCATTAAGAGGGACATCCAAATAACAATCTTCCAAAGGTGGCAAATCAAGCATTTCATAAATCTTCCTAGGCATAATAGAGACACTAGAACCAAGATCACATGAAGCTTTGAGATCAAAGTCATTCACTTGCATATTATTAATGGGTTCCCAACTATCTTCTACTTTCCTAGGAATAGAAGCTTTGTGTTTCAACTTCTATTCCTTAATTTTAAAAAGAGCATTTGTAATGTGTTTGGTGAAAACTACATGCATATCACTAGCATCGGGACTTCTAGCAAGCTTTTGTAGGAACATAATCACTTCAGAAATATTGCAACCATCAATATCAAAATCAAACTTAGCATCACTAGTAGTAGACTCAATGGGCTTAGGCATTGTGGTAGGAGGAATAGAGACTTCTTGTGGTTTAGTGGCATCCATATTGGTGGTGGTGATAGTGCACACACTATTGTTTCTAGCAATTTCAGTTTCTCTTTCCCACTTAGCATGAAGTTAGGCTAACGGTCTAACATTTTCATCAATAGTAACTTGTATGGCATGAGTAGCAACAAAGGTACTTTCCATGGTTTCAGGTTTAGCAGCCATTTTATTAATCAAAGAGGACTGTGCTTCAGAAAAAGAGGAAATATTTTTCTCAACATTCAAAAGCTTTTCCTCCACAGTCTTGTTGAAAGTGGGTTGTTTAGTAATAAAATCTTTGAGCATGACTTCAAGTTTAGAGGGGGCACTTCTAGTATTGTTGTAGGAGTTTCCATAGGTATTGCCATTATTAGGAGGATAAGGCCTATAATTGTTGTTACTACCAAAATTATTCCTATAGGCATTGTTGTTGAAATTGTTGTTTCTAATGAAGTTCACATCAAATTGCTCTTCTTGAGAAACCAAAGAGGCTAAGGGAACATTATTTGGATCTAAAGGAGCTTTCCCATTAACAAGCATAGCCATGATAACATCAATATTATCACTCAAAGAGGAGGTTTCTTCAATAGAATTTACCTTCTTACCATGTGGAGCTCTTTCAGTGTGCCATTCAGAATAATTAACCATCATATTATCAAGGAGTTTTGTTGCAGCACCCAAGGTGATGGTCATAAAGGTACCTCCAACAGCTGAGTCCAATAGGTTTCTTGAAGAGAAGTTCAAACCTGCATAAAAAGTCTGGATAATCATCCAAGCAGTGAGTCCATAAGTGGGACAATTCTTAACCAAAGATTTCATTCTTTCCCAAGCTTGAGCAACATGTTCATTATCAAGTTGTTTAAATTTCATAATATCACTTCTCATAGATATAATCTTAGCAGGAGAGTAGTACTTTCCAATAAAAGCATCTTTGCACTTAATCCAAGAATCAATACCATTTCTAGGCAAGGATAGCAACCATTCTTTATCTTTTCCTCTCAAGGAGAAAGGAAACAACTTGAGCTTAATAATATCTCCATCTACATCCTTATACTTTTGCATCTCACAAAGTTCAACAAAGTTATTGAGGTGGGCAGCAGCATCATCAGAACTAGCACCAAAAAATTGCTCTCTCATCACAAGATTCAACAAAGCAGGCTTAATTTCATAAAAGGTAGCATCAGGAGAAGGTTGAGAAATAGGAGTGCTTATGAAATCATTGTTGTTTGTGCTAGTGAAGTCACACAACTTGGTGTTCTCAGCAGAGTTCATTTTGGCAAAAGTAGAGCAAGGCAACTAGAGCAGGAACTAATTTTTTTTGTGTTTTTGATAGGAGAAAGCAAACCAAACTAAACTAATTTTTTTTGAGTTTTTGATAAAAAGAGGCAAACAAAACCAAACAAAAGAAACTAAGCAAAACAAAAACAAAGTAAAGAGAAAGGTTGAGAAGGACTCCCCTTGTGAAGACGTCCTTAGCCTCCCCGGCAACGGCGCCAGAAAAAGGCTTGATGAGTGCGTGAACACTTCGTTGGGAGACCCCAAGGAAGGTATGATGAGCACAGTAGCAAGTTTTCCCTTAGTAAGAAACCAAGGTTATCGAACCAGTAGGAGGAAGGAAACGACTAAAAGGTGTTGCTAACAACTTGGAGACATGCACAACACAAACTCAAGACTTTGCCCCAACGAACAGTGAGGTTGTCAATCTCACCGGTTTGCTGTAACAAAGGATTAACTATATGGTGTGGAAGGTAATGGTGGTTGGCAACAAGTAAATGGTAAACAGTGGAAGATGTATCAATGGTAAAGATTGGACCGGGGTCCATAGTTCACTAGAGGTGTTCTCCTTAGATAAACAAACATGGCATGCTGGGTAAACAAATTACAGTAGGGTAATTGACAGGACTGAGCAAGCCATAACAATGCAATACTAGACATCATGATCCTATGAGATTCGATTGGGCAATACAACAAGATATATAGACCGCGATCCAATTGCATCTATGACTGGAAGTACACCTTTGGGTTATCATCTGAACCCCCTTCGGTATTAAGTTGCAAGCAACAGATAACTGCTTTAAGCAAAATGTGTAAGGTAAACAATCCACTTGTTCCATGAACAAGAGATCGTTGTTTTCTCCCTAGTGGCAACAGCACATCTATAACCTTAGAGATTTCTATCACTTCCCTTAGATTAAATAGAGGCATGAACCCACTATCGAGCATAAATACCCCCTCTTGGAGTCACTAGCAACTACTTGGCCAAGATAGCTACTAACAACAGAGAGCATGCAAGATCACAAACAACACAGACATGATAGAATCAATAAAACAAAACCATTAATCAATCTGACATAGTAATCTCAGTATCCATCGGATCCCCGAAAACACAACATGCATGATTACAAATAGATGAGATTTTGATCATGAACGGAGCTCACAAGATCTAGACATGAAATCACAAAGGAGGAGATACAACCATCTAGATACTACATGGACCCGTAGTCCAAGGTGGAACTACTCATGCTTCATACCGGAGGCTGGCATGATGAAGAAGAAGGCCTCCAAGATGATATCCCCTCCGGCAGGGTGCCAGGAAGAGCTTCAGATCCCCCCCGATCTAGGGACGATGGTGGCGGCGGCTACAGACTGTTTCATAGAATATTGATCGGGTACTTAGGGTTTAGGCATCGGGGGCTTCTTATTGGCAAAGAGGGATGCCGAGGGGGTGCCCAAGGCGGATGCCCCCCCAGGCGAGGGGTGGGCCCACCCATGCGGCCAGGGGGCGTGGCCCCCTCGAGGCCCTCCTTCGTCTTGTTTTCTGGCTCTTTGTTCCCCATGGTAAAATATTGACTTTGGCTTTTGTCCCGTCCAATTCCGAGAATATTGATTTTCTGCCTTTATGGAACCAAAAACAGAAGAAAACAGGCAACTGACACTGTGGTATCTTGTTAATAGGTTAGTACTAGGAAACATATAAAAACACCTCAAAGTGTAGACAAAGCAAAGCAAAGTAGATACTAAACAAGCATGGAACATCAAAAATTATAGATATGTTTCTGACGTATCAAGCGTGCATTAATTGGTAATTCGTAGAGGATATGCAGCATATGGGTGGGAACCCTCAATGTCCCACGATAGTTCTGGCATCTGAATGGTCTGTACTAATCTTTGTCGTAATTACATATGTGAGCATGGCGTCCACCAAGGAGACATGCGGGGTCGCGAAGGGGCAGTGATTTGCTTGGATCACCTACTAGGCCCCACATCATGTAATTATGGACGGGAAAGTATGCACGGTGGTGCAACAAGGAGTTGATATCTCATGGTAAAGCAACACACCTCTCTAGAGTGTAAAGAACTATAACTTGTTACTTCCTGTTTCGGGAAGGAACTGTGAACGTGATGACTCACAAGTATAGGGGGTGTATCATAGTACTTTCCATAAATAGGAGTGTCGATCCCAACGAGGAGCAGAAGGTGTTGACTAGTGGTATGGAGCAGGAAATCTCTGTAAATACTTAGCAAATGGATTTTTAGGGGTTTTCTGATAAAGAAAAGAAACAAAGTGCAAGTAATAAAGACAACAAACAAATGCAGCAAGTGGCCCAATCCTTTCTTAGCAAAGGACAAGCCGGTGGAAATATTTATAAGGACCAAACGTTCTCGAGGACACATGGGAATTCTGTCAAGTGCTTTCGCTTCAAATAGCTGAGTGGTCTTATTTGGTGTTGTAAGTGTTGTGTGGGTGAACCTGTGCTAATGTATCGACCTTACTTGGACTAATACATACTTGTGATTAAACCCCCTGCAATCATCCGCAACTACAGGAAAGCAATAAAGATATAAACCTAACCACAACCTTAAACTCTGAGATCCTACGCTCCCTTATGCAATGGTGTCCTAACGGGGATTCAGGTTTCTGTCACTCCGGCAACCCCACAATTAGTAGCCAAATACACAATGCATTCCCCTAGGCCCATAAATGGTGAAGTATCATGTAGTCGACGTTCACATGACACCACTAGAAGAATAGCACCACAACTTAAATACTAAACCATTGAATAATATCTCAACACAAATCCACTACTAACAACATGACTTCTCCCATGTCCTCAAGAACTAAACGAACTACTCACAAGACATCATATGGATCAAGATCAAAGATGATATGGTGATGGATAACAATCTGAACATAAACAATAATCCAATGGTTCCACTCACAAGCATTAACTATAATAGTAATGAATACCGGGAAAGTTTCCCCTAAGAACTATGCAAGTATTCAACACAATTGTTACAGCGGGATGGTGTGGTGATGATAGTGCTGGTGGAGATGATGGTGTGGATGATGATGATGATCCCGATGAACTCTAGCTTGATGACGGTGTTGATGGCGACAATCTCCCCTCTCCGGGAAGGAATTTCCTGACAGAAATCTGTCTACCGAAGAGCTCTTTCTCTCTCGGTGTTTTCTGCCCCGCAGAGGTGGCGGAATCTTTCTGTGGTCGCTCCCCCGTGTATTAGGGTTTCGAGGAGAAGATATAGGTGATAGGGCGGAGCCGAAGGTCGGCCAGGTGGGCCACACCCCCTGTAGGTGTGGCCTAGGGGTGGCCCGCGCCTCGGGAGTGTGGCCCCCCTGTGGCCCATCTCTGCCTCCCCTTCTGGCTTCCTTCGTCTTCTAGGAAAATATGATTTTCCTTAATTTTTCTGGTATATTTCTGATCTTCATGAAATTGCATCAAAACACCTCTTTATCCATCAGAATCCTGACTCTGGCATTTCATCCTCCAAGAATCATCCAACATGTAAAAACAGATGAAAATACATAAGTAACACCTCTTTATAAGAAATATATCATTGAACAGAGGCAAATTATGATATAGAATGGTGATGCAAATTGGACGTATCAACTCCCCCCAAGCTTAGACCTTCGCTTGTCCCCAAGCGAAAACTAAGCTCAGTAAACATTTCCACGGGTTTATGGAGTGAAGTGTCGATAAAAGAATACGGACAAGAAGCATCACACTTACCATTACACAACTCATAGAAGAAAGCAACTCACCATTATATAACTTAGCTTGCAACAAGTAAAGGGGTCACAATAGAGATGCATAAAGATAAATCATAATTGGAATTGGCAAACTTTTGTTCTGGGTCAGAGAACAGTTGGCAAACAGTTTCACAAAAAACTTTTGTAGAAGTTTTCACAACAAGAGTACTCTTTGCTCAAAACATAAAAGTTTTTTTACAATGAAGGCTTTCAAAGTAATACTCAATAGATAAGAGTCTTGTGCAAACAAGGAAGATAAAGAACATGATTGAATAAATCATCATATGAATGCTTGAAACACAACAACTCAAATGCTTGCTGGAGATAGAGAGGAAAAAAGGTTTACTGACTCAACTTAGAAATAGGAGAAAGGCCCTTCATAGAGGGAAACAGGGATTTCAAGTTCATAAAGAGCTTTCAAAAGATTATGGTACTTACTAGCTTTGAGCCCTCATTTCCCCTATCATAAGAATCTTGAGGTGATTAAGGTTAAAGTGAACAAAGATGGAGTATATGCTTGACGAAATATAAGTTGGCAATCTCATGTCCCTTGAGTACGAGGGCCGCTCCTCATGCTACTCAACTTTAGTTACTGGTAAGTTCTTGTCATTGTAAGTACATGTGTATCATAAAGAACCGCCAATGGGGTACCCCTTGCACATGATACACGAGCTATCCCATAATCAAAATGACAAGGCAAGCAGACAATGAGCATCTCAGCAATCTTTTTATTTGCTATTTGTATAGGTTTTTATTGAGGATGCTTCACAGATTGCTCACTATGGTTATGCTGCAAATTTCCACCATGATTAGGCATGGCTTAGGCTAGCGGCCCAGGTGTTTATCTAACACACATACATAACTCCATGGACTTACAAGCTCCCCTTTTATTTCACACTGATGACACCCACAAACAAAAGAGCATGATATCAACTGGATAAGTATCCATAAGTGTTGAAAGCTGTAACATCCCAGCATTTAGGAACTAACGAAGGGTAGATTTAGGAATTTATGATATTGCATGCATTCATCTGTAAAAATGAGGGTAAATGTTTTGCCAAATAAAAACTCTAAAGTGATCAAAGTTTCTTTCATGCTTTGAGATTAGGTATAGTCTTGGAGGATGATTGTTATAGACTTTGATATGATCTTTGTGGATTAATGTGTTTTGTTAAATGAAATTTGAATTTAAATTTGAATGTTGGAATTATAATTCAAAAGAATTTAGAATTAGGTTTGAGTATTTTGATTAGTCAAGAGATGATGATTAATAGCTCAAACTTTAAACAAATAAATATAATCAATAAAATGAATATTTATTCCATAAACAAATAAGTTACAAAAATGTAACTTATGTAAATAAGCAACAATCTTTACAATAGTAATTAAATAGCAGAATAATATTTCTTTATTGAATAATAGTACAATCTTTATTACAAAAGAATAAAAATAAAAAATTACAAAAGAATAAATAAATATTACATATGACTATTCTACAAAGAAAAAGAAAACCTAGACTAAAGTCTTGAATTTCCAAGTCTGGTACCTGCAAAATAAACACAAACAAAAAAAAATTTAAGGTTAAAATTATATTACTCTCAGAATTGACAGTGAAGTGAACTGTTCAAGATTTCATCATTGAGTAATCTTTTAAAGGGCAAGTTTCACAAATATGAAAGAATATATCTTTCATAATTTTAAGCCATAAGTCAAATAAACATCAAGGAGGGGCAGGTTTCACCAGCCAAGTAAAAGGTAATCTGGTAAAAAGTAATTTTCAAATTCAGAACATATTCACAAGGTGTACAGCAGGCACACAGGCAGCACACACACACCAAACTGCATGGTGTGTGCTGTTAGCACCACAAAAACAGCTCAATCACACAAAACTGCTCAACACAGCCGTGGGAAGCAAACCCCACACCAGTTTCTTGTTCTTACACACCATGCACAACAGCCCACCAGCTAAACTAAGCCAAAGACAAGCAAGATTACACCAATCAAAACCTTGGATCACATCACCAAAATGGTGACATAAGGAGGGGGTAGATCAGGTGGATAGCAAGGACAAGATCAAGCCACCAGGACCAGGAGATGAAGGGCTAGATCAAGGACAAGCCAGAAGCTGGGAATACCAGGAGAGCACCAGATTAAGTTACCACAAGAGCAACCACTGGCAACCCCAACATCAAAAGAGTGTGGTGAGTAAAATAGACCATCACATGATCTATCTATCTAAGATTAGACAAGTATTCATGATTTGTCTCTTACTCAAATTCTCCGAAAACACCCAAATGGGGTGAATCCACCTCTGAAGTTTAAACATTAAAAGCAATCAGAAAATTATAAAGATCCAACTAAGATCTCAGGACAACATCATTGATTTAAGCTATCAAGCTATATTTCAATTCAAGAATGAATATAGCCAAGATCTACAATTCTAGGCACATCTCTTAAATAGGAGTAGCACCTTAGAATTTAATCTTATGGATCTATATAAGTTATCAAGCCTACAATCAATTTTTCCCAACTTTGATTCAAGAAACAGTAGCTGGTATCACTACCAGAACCAATCCATGAGAATCAACAAGATAAAGGCTAATCCCTAAACCTCAGACCAACATCATCATGGGTCTTAGGATTTAAGAAAAGAAGTTTCTACTTATCTTTAATGCCAAACTTATCTTAAGCTTGAGCAAAACCAGGCTAAGTAATAGAATCTAATCCTGTGTGCCATATTAGAATGGTGTCACAAGAACAGATCTAAACTAAGCAGGTTAAGCATCCAAACTTCACAGATACAACCAACCAACTATAAATCATTTTCCTAACATCATAGGAATCATAATCAGGAAAATCCATATTCATATCTTCACTATAAGAGACCATTTGACCTCAAGCTAAATGGATCCTTAAGCCAACAGTACCAATACAGTGACTTCACCACACAACACTCACTGTCATTAATCAAGTAATGACAGTGGTGAGCTAATAAACCACTAGCATCACCACAGTTATTCATAAGCAGCAAGCCACAACTAACAACCACTAATCATGCTTAGAGACCATCAAAACTTGATCCAACTCATCAAATATCCAATACACAGAGGGGTATGAACCCTAAGCATAACAAACCATCTTAATCAGGACATGGCACTAGCCAGGAATGGCCACTACCAACAATTAGCATGGAATGGCCTAGCACAGAGAGCACAAAGGGAAGAGGAACAACTTACCGAAGGTCCTCGTTGTAGATTAGAAGAGGAAGTAGAGGAAGTAGAGGAGGCCGACGAACATGGCGGCATGGGGAGAATCCCCAAGGGGGCGCTACGACCCACACAACACCACGGAGGAGACCATAGTCTCGCCTGGGGCGTGAAGCACCTCCATAGCACACGGCAGCAACAGCGGCGAAAATCATCGCATCACACCAAACTCTAGGGTTCGGGATGAGGTTAGATTGGCGATGGGGAAGCTCCTATGCCAAATAAAATTGGATATAAGGGTAGCGCGTGGTCGAAAACCTCGCCCGACAACACGGCAGCAGCCAGGGAGAACCATGGCGGCGAGCAGAGCACGGCGGCGGCGCCATCGACCACGGGGTCGAGGAGGAGGAGAGAAGGATAAGGTCAAACGAGTGACAGAGAGTGTGTGCTGGACTAGGCCCAAAACCCTTTGGGGTGTTGTTTTGACTTTTCCCTACTGGGCCACAAGGGCCCAATAAACCCAAACAGTCAGCCCAAATCATTTAGAGCCTGTTTTAATAAATGGGAAAAGACCAAAATGCCCCTGAATTTAAATAAATTCTAGAAAATAAAAATAAAACTCCCAAAATTTTAAATAAAATATTTTTGGATTCACAATAATCTAAACTATCCAAATCAATTAAGAAATAAAATTTTAGACATATAAATTTTATTAAGAATTTTGTAAATTAAATATTCCTTATAGAATTTTACAAAATTATTGAAAGATGATAAAAATAAATAAAAATCACTTTCATTATATATTAATATTTTAGTATTTTAGAAAAATACTAAATAAATATTTAATAACAATTTTGGTAATTAAATGATAATTCTTAAAGGAATTATTAAATCAATAAAATTCAAATGAAAGGGAAATAAAATAAAATAAAAGAATACAATATTCTATTATAAATATCAAAAATTAATATTTATAAATCCCTTCTTATTAAAAAGAATTTTTATAATAATGGGGAGAATACATATAAAGTTAAATGATGCATTACATTACTTTGCATAATCATTTTGCTTCTTTAAATATTGTCCTTACCGGGCAATAATGATGTTTTTGTAGACATAGAAGCTCAAGGTCCAGTGCAAGCATCAGACTTCACCACCTTGCCATCACAAGGCAAGTTCATCACTTGCTCATGTCCTTTGAAGAGTCTTTATCAAAGTATTTGCAAATTGTGTGTTATCATCTATAATATAGAAAAAGAAAACATTATTTTCTCAAGATACTAAATCTTAGATATCATCCTAAGTGATGATATGATGGAGCAATAGAACTTAGGGTTCTAATTGCAATAATGATGAACAATTAGGTATTAATAACCCATGACATCAGTGATTCTAGCGCCGTATATTACGCGTTAACCATGAGATTTGGAATGGGACGGAGAAGTCAGCTGTATCCTTTTCCTCTTGTATGGAGGCAAGACGACCTTAACGTGACGTTGTGATTCCTTATGCGGATCCAACATATGGGTGGACACCCTTACACCCCACACTTTTGGTATCAAGATTATCTATGAATGGTGTTTAGGGATATAGTCCATGTAAATGGTACTATTACGGGCATCACTAGGTCATAGAGTCTTCGGGAACTCATCAGGGTTTTAGCCTGTCCGAAAGGGGGCTTAACGAAGGTGAGCCAATCCCGAAGGATCGTGCAGACATATGAGGTCGCGGAGAGGGCAGTGATTGGCTTGGACCAACTATTGGGCCCCACATCATGGAATTATGGACGAGAAAGTACGCCCGGTTGTGCAACAAGGAGTTGATCTCTCATGGGAAAAGTAACGCACCTTTGCAGAGTGTAAGAACTGTAACTTGTTACTCCCTGTTCCGGGAAGGAGATATGAACGCGGCAGGAAAGGAACTCCATGAAAGTTCTGGTCAACCTGTGAAGGCTGATGGTCATAGATTTTTATAATAAAATCAACCTTTGAAGAAAGATTTACAAAAATTGCATAGTGCTAAGGGTTTATAATCCGAGGTGGTAGTTAGTGCATGGAACTTCCCACCTTGCATATAACGAATTTGTTGGGTAACGCTGTCACTCATCCTTTCCTTTGAATCCTTGCTTAGACTCTGAGAATCCTGAAGATACTCCAATGTATGCATCTAAGATTCAAGAGGAGGTCTTCTATGAAGATCCCAACCTGTATGGAGCCGTAGAAGGGGAGGACTACGACATCGTCTACGGAGGAGAGTTCCAAGAGTCTGAATAATTACTATAGTTCTAGTAGCCACTTGAGCCGAGCAACATGAACAATATATAGCAATAAGTTGTTGAGCTCAATTTGGAGTTTAAGTTTTAAATTTGAACCTTCCGCTGAAACACTTTTATTTTGGTTTGTAAGTTGAATTTTTGGGAAGTCTTGAACTTCCGGTATTGTAATAATAATAACGTGTGTCTGTTTTTAATATGGATCCGCAATGTTTCTGCTGTACCACTCTAAGGGATGTGATATTTACGGAACGATGTTCTGTGGATGTCATGTCAACAACTATAGTGTACTACACATGCAGTGGTATGCTGGGTCACCGCAGTTGGTATCAGAGCAAATTGCTTTGACCTTAGGTTGGAAACCTAGTAAGGGTATTACTTGTAGGAGAGTGTAGCAACGATAAAGAATTCTCTAAAATAAATATAATGGGTATTCAAATGAGAATATTCCGTTATATGTTTTAGTGCGATAATTCTTTGTTATGATGCAATATACTATTGGTTACTAATAAAAATTATTTTCTTGATATACAGATCTATGGCACCAAAGTTTCCAAAACATACTTTGGTAAGGAAAGAGGAGACTCTTGATGATTATCAAGGATCATTCACAGACCAACTTCGTCAACTTATAAAGATTTTTAGTTGTCCAACTAGAATTCCAGTGAACAATATAACTTACCATGATGGTCGGATGTTATCCAAGTATCGTGTGAGTATCCAACTTCCCGAGAAGCTTGGATTATATCACGATCTACCTATAGTTGAAGGTAGGAGTCACTTAGCAGCATATCATGTTGCTGTTGTCGAGGCAATAGCTAATATCCGGGAGCATAAAGCCAAGGAGTTATAAGGTAGCACATTTTATGTGATACCTCATGATTCTATAGACTCGGATCCCGTACCGGATCATCTTACTTTGGTTAAGAAGCATCATAAGTTAGCTTCCAAGTTTATGGATAGATACCGAACACTCGTTGCGTCTTTTTATAAGACACATCAAGTGATTGTCAAAGATAAAAATGACATGTTAGAGGATCTAACTGATCCGAAAAGGAGGAAGCAGTTAGCAATCCAGTTGGAAAAGGAAGCAAGTAGTAGTGCAACACCTATCTTTAAGGACATATCAATAGATCCTGAATATTTTATACCATATCCTTATTCACCAAGGCCTCAAACTATACATGATCCTACTATGGATACGAGGTATCTAGTACCACAGGGTTCAGAGGATGGTTCTGATTCAGAACTTCCTATTGAGAATTCTGATGGTTGGAGAAGGGGATCATATGAAGGATCTCATGAATACCAGATGTCCACAGATGGTTCTGACAGAAATGTTGGACAATCTAGCTGGATGGGTGCAAGAATTAACCCTAATAACAGTAGTAGAAATACCATGTCGATAGATAATCAGGATGAAGAAGAAGATCCTGAGGAGAGAGTGTTTCAATCATCAACATCTTCTCAAAACCCAGGGAATATACATTATCCGGTGTTTAACTATCTTGCCCAAAGGAGCACCTGGGGACCAGCAGGATCTGCGTATTCTGTTGACAACTCAAGGAATGAATCTCAGGAGATGTAGGTAGGAGATAATGTTGAATATGTTTCTGAAGACTTTTCAGCTGAGCTGGAGGGAGTCAATGCGCTTAGGTTGAGTAATGACTCAAGTCCTGACACTTCAGATACTGAGTATGTTCCTTCGGGAAGGACATTTGTTCCACAAACTGTGCGATGAACGACACGTCATCACGGTTGGACATCAGGCATGTATGATGAGCGTAGCTACTACTAGAAGTAGGCAACTACTTAGAGATATCGAGTACCGTGTATTGTACTCCTAGAAATAAGATAGTTAGATAAATAAGGTAGTGTTGTGATTATACCTATATGGTATATGTTGTAATGACTTTGTATTATTATGATATTATGTATAATATGTGAAATGCATATTTGTATTTCATTTGGATCTTCATTGTGTGACTAGTTCTGTGCATAAAGTCGAGCTCAGAACACATGTGCATGATGTAATTATGAGTATTCGCTTAATGTTGCGGGACTAGAGGATCATGGATACGGGTGTAGAAACTGAATCTGAGCAGCAGCGGATGGAACGTGAGGCCAAGGAGAAGGCCGTTGCAATGCAGTAAGTCAGGGAGCATTACCACCACCACCAATGAGGCCGTTAATGGAGCAGAACTTTATGCAGTGTATGCAAATGATGCAAGAGACCCAGAACAAGTTCATGGAGGAGTTCTTGGGCGAAAGCAAATCGAGAGGGCACTGAAGATGGAGGAGTGAGTCTATCTGATTTCCATAATGCAAGGTTACCTTTTGCATCAGCTCTGAACCAATGGATGCGAAGATTGGCTAGCGAATCTGAGAAGAAAGTCAAGAGTAGGGTTGCAATGATGAGGAGAAATTGAGGTATGCAACTCATCTTTTGACTGGACCTGCAGCATCATGGTGGGAGAATCAGTTGGCCATGCAACAACCAGGAAGGGAGTACACCTGGGAAGAGTTTAAACAGAGATTCCGTGAATATCATGTTCCGGAGAGTGTTATGGAGTTGAAGGGAGAGAATTTGAGGAGCTGCAGTAGGGATATACTAGTGTTATGAAGTATATCCGGGAGTTTAGTCAACGGTCTCGTTATGCTGAGGAAGAAGTTAATACGGAGGAAAAGAGGAAGAAGCATTTCCTGCATGGATTAAATCCATTTGTGAGGATGCAGTTGAGGTTGGCTAATAAGCAAACTTATCAGAAGTTGCTAGATGCAGCTATTACCTTCGAAGATGACTACAAGAATGTCCAAGAGGATAGAAGGAAGAGAGCTAAGTAGGAAAGAAAGAGGATACAAGCAAGCAAGCCCAAGCCCAATCTGTAATTAAAACCAAGGAATAGGCCCTACAACAACAACAATTCCAATCAGAGTGCAAATCCAAATGTAAAGAATATTATATGCCACAATTGCAAACTCCCAGGGCATATGAGCAGGGATTGCCTGAAACCAATAATTGTATGCCATGCTTGTGGGCAGAGAGGCCACATAAAGCCAAATTTTCCAAGCAAACCACAAGGAGGTTGGCCGGTTCGAGATGGAAGGCAAGCCAATGGAGGAAATGGATAGCCCAATAAAGGAGGAAATAATGACAAGAACAACAATGGCAAGAGGAACAGACCTACCGGGAAGCTGAACTGTGCAACCCTCGAGGAGGTGGATAATTCGTAGCATGTAGTGATAGGTACGCTCAATATCCTTACCAATCTCGGCAAATTTCTATTTGATACTGGTGCAACTACTTCATTCATTTCTGAAGAATTCTGTGATAAGTTCGGGATTAGAAGGGCAACGTTAGAAAACCCTATGACCATAGTTACGGCAGGGGGAATGTGATCGTATGCCAAATTAAACAAGATCAGGTTATCTCGATCTGTGGTTGTACATACTTTGCAGACCTTTATGTGATTCCTTTGAAGGGACTTGCAGTAGTGTTGGGGATGGACTGGATGATGGAACATGGAGCTTAGATAAATTGTGAGGAGAAAACTGTCTCAATCAAAACTCCAAGTGGAGCAAGGATAGTTTACCAAGTAGATAAGCACAGTCATATCATGGTAGATCTGCAGTTGAACTCAATGAAAGAGGTCAAATTGGAAGATATTCCTATAGGAAACGAATTTCAAGATGTTTTTCCAGCAGAGCTACCTAGAATGCCACCAGATCGGGAGATAGAGTTCACTATTGACTTAATTCTCGGTAAAACACCAATAGCTCAAGCACCATATAAGATGGGACCCAAATAATTAAAAGAACTCAAAGAGCATATTGATGAGTTAGCCAGAAAAGGGTTTATCCAGGAAAGTGTATCCCCATGGGGAACACCAGTAATCTTTGTGGATAAGAGGGATGGTGGAAGAAGGATGTGTGGAGATTATAGAAATCTGAATAACGTTACTATAAAGAATAAGTATCCTTTACCAAGAATTCAAGATTTGTTTGATCAAGTGAAAGGAGTCGGAGTATTTTCAAAGATCGACCTAAGATCTGGATACCATCAAATAAAAATCAAGCCTGAGGATATTCCCAAGACAGCATTTGTCTCAAGATATGGACACCATGAATACCTGGTAGTACCATTTGGTTTGACCAATGCACCAGCAATATTCATGAATCTGATGAACAAAATCTTTATGCCATATTTGGATAATTCGTCATAGTCTTTATTGATGATATTCTGATATATTCCAAGGATAAGGAAGAGCATGCTAATCATTTGAGAACAACATTGCAGACTCTAAGGGAAAATAAACTTTATGCTAAGTTTAGTAAGTGTGAATTTTGGCTAGATGAGGTAGAATTCCTCGTCCATCTGATCAGTAAAGATGGAATTGTTGTAAACCCATCTAAAGTTCAGTCAGTACTAGAGTGGACTGCACCAACCAATGTGAATCAAATTCGAGGTTTCTTAGGGATGGCTGGTTATTATCGAAGATTCATTGAAGGTTTATCCAAAATAGTTGGACCAATGACCAAGTTGTTAACAAAGAATACACCATTCAATTGGGATGAGAAATGTGAAGCGAGTTTTTAGGAGTTGAAGACCAGGTTAACAACAGCTCCAATCTTAGCAGTTCCAGAAACAGGGAAGGACTTTATAGTATATTGTGATGCATCTAAAGAAGGTTTTTGCGTTGTGTGTTAATGCAAGATCGGAAAGTGATTGCTTATGGTTCAAGACAACTGAAACCACATGAAGTCAACTATCCAACTCATGATTTATAGTTAGCAGCAGTAGTCTTTGTGCTGAAAGGATGTAGGCATTTTCTTTATGGAGCCACATGTGAGTTATACACTGACCATAAAAGTATTAAATATTTCTTCACTCAGAAGGAGTTGAATATGAGACAGAAACGTTGGTTGGAACTGATCAAATATTATGATTTAACAATCAACTATACTCCAGGAAAAGCAAATGTTGTAGTTGATGCTTTAAGCAGAAAGAGTGCAGACATTCAGCCGAGCAATCGGGAGCTACCAAAAGAGTTACAAATGTACTTGGAAAGATTAGGGCTTCAATTCATTAGAACAGAGGTTCTTGGAGGATTAGCTACTACTAGGGAACGTGGCGCGGCGTCACGCCGCGTCCGTGAGGGGCAAAAGCTATTAATTAGCCGGTTAAAATTGTTGTTGAAGATATGGCCTATGCAATATATTATTGTTGTTCAAAGTTTAGAAGAAAATAGTAGTACTATTTGCAAATAAAAAAGGCGACATATGGTACTATTAGTGTGGAAGAATAAAAAAGTATAACAAAATTTAATCTGAAAGAAACACCTCTGATAAAGAATATGAAATAACCATAAAAAAATATTACTGGCGAACTAAGGTTGTACAATTATACACCGGCGAGAAATTACCATGGGTTAACTACCAAAGTAATTTCGGAAAAGTACCTTCGAATAATAAAAAATAGAACAAAAAATATTATTGTAGGCATAGAATAACTACCGCTACAAAAATGAAGCCGAGAAGTTATGATTGAAAATTAAGTAGAAAAATTACGGCTGGGAAAATTTGCCAGAAATTTTAAGCCAAATAGTTAAAAAATGGACGTAAAAAATCTAGAGCAATAAAATTTTAGCCAAAAAGTTATGTTACATATACGTAACGTGGCACACGATTAAATAGTTAAAATAATGGACTAAAAAAATCTAGAGCAATAAAATTTTAGCCAAAAAGTTATGTTACGTATATGTGACGTGGCACACGATTAGGCAAAATTAGATTAGATGTTGAATTATACACGCGCGATCACTGACCGCCAGATCAAGAATCGACGGTAGGAAACATCCCTTACACTATTCATCCGCACGCACTGTTCATCGATCAGATGAACAGTGGCCGGAGTCACGAGAGCGCGCAGACCCTGCGGACCTTTATATATAGTTATATGCAGGTAGTTGCAGAGCAGGACAGTGATCTTAAGTACAAAAGTTTTAGACATCAAGCAAAAGATCCTTTCATTGCTGAAGAAATTCGAAGGATATCTCAAGGGCAAAATTCCGTTTTTCGCCTTGGAGATTATGAGTCTTTATGGTTTCAAGACCGTCTTTGTGTTCCAGATGTGACTGATATTCGAGATGTCATACTCAGAGAAGCACATGAAACACCATATTCTATACATCCAGGAAGTACTAAGATGTATATGGACTTGAAAGAACTATTCTGGTGGAATAACATAAAAAGGGATATTGCTAAATATGTATCAGAATGCCATACTTGCCAAAGGGTGAAGGCTGAACATCAAAGTCCAGCAGGACCATTACAACCTTTAGAAATTCCCGAATGGAAGTGGGAGGAAATAGGTATGGACTTCATCACAGGATTGCCCATGACACCTAAATGGAAGGATATGATATGGGTAATTATGGACCGACTCACTAAAAGTGCACATTTTATTCCGGTAAATTAGAAAGATAATGCCGAGAAGCTAGTAGAAGTTTACATCAAAGAGATAGTAAGTAAGCATGGAGTGCCCAAAAAGATCGTAACTGATAGAGGATCCGTGTTTACTTCAGCATTTTGGGAGCAATTGCATGAAGCACTTGGTTCAAAGTTAGATTTCAGCACAGCCTATCATCCAGACACAGGAGGCCAAACAGAAAGAACAAATCAGATACTAGAAGACATGTTAAGAGCTTGTGCATTAGATTTTGGAGGTACATGGGAAGATCATCTACCATTGGTAGAATTTTCCTACAATAATAGCTATCAGAGAAGTCTGAAGGCAGCTCCATATCAGGTTTTGTATGGAAGGAAGTGTAGATCACCAATATGTTGGTATGAGCCTGGAAGCAGCAAGCAATTTGCGCTAGACTATATCAAGGAAAAACAAGATATCATTGACAAGATCAAGGATAGATTGAAAATAACTCAAAGTAGGCAGAAAATTTATGCTGATCAAAGTCGAAGATCTTGGCATCAAAAAGTGGGAGACATGGTATAGTTGAAAGTAAGTCCAATGAAAGGGGTGAAAAGGTTGGAAGTTAAAGGAAAATTGAATCCAAGATACATCGGACCATTCAAGATACTGAGTCAGAACAGAACTATAGCTTATGCTTTAGAGTTACCATCAAGATTGGCTCAAGTGCATAATGTTTTCCATGTGTCACAACTTCGTAAATGTTTGAAAGTTCTAGATGATGCAATCACACATCAAGAGATAGAACTACAAGCAGACTTGATTTATGTTGAAAAGCCCTGTAAAATTTTGGAAGAAAACTAGAAAAGGTTGAGGAATAGGGCAATCAAGTATTGCAAGATACAGTGGGAACATCACCCTGAAAAGGAAGCCACTTGGGAGAAAGAAGAGGATTTAAGAAAATCCTATCCAGAACTATTCAGGTACATCTCAACAAACTTCGGGACGAAGTTTAATTTAATGGGGGAAGTTTGTAACATCTCAGCATTAAGGAACTAACGAAGGATAGATTTAGGAATTTATGATATTAATGCATTCATCTGTAAAAATGTGGGTAAATTTTTCGCCAAATAAAAACTCTAAAGTGATCAAAGTTTCTTTCATGATTTGAGATTAGGTATAGTCTCGGAGGGTGATTGTTATATACTTTGATATGATCTTTGTGGATTAGTGTGTTTTGGGAAATGAAATTTGAATTTAAATTTGAATGTTGGAAATATAATTCAAAAGAATTTAGAATTAGGTTTGAGTATTTTGAATTAGTCAAGAGATGATGATTAATAGCTCAAACTTTAAACAAATAAACATAATCAATAAAATGAATATTTATTCCATAAAAAAATAAGTTACAAAAATGTAACTTATGTAAATAAGCAACAATCTTTACAATAGTAATTAAATAGCAGAGTAATATTTCTTTATTGAATAATAGTACAATCTTTATTACAAAAGAATAAAAATAAAATTACAAAAGAATAAATAAATATTACATATGACTATTCTACAAAGAAAAAGAAAACCTAGACTAAAGTCTTGAATTTCCAAGTCTGGTACCTGCAAAATAAACACAAACAAAAAAAAGTTAAGGTTAAAATTATATTACTCTCAGAATTGATAGTGAAGTGAACTGTTCAAGATTTCATCATTGAGTAATCTTTTAAAGGGGCAAGTTTCACCGATATGAAAGAATATATCTTTCATAATTTTAAGCCATAAGTCAAATAAACAGCAAGGAGGGGAAGGTTTCACCAGCCAAGTAAAAGGTAATCTGGTAAAAAGTAACTTTCAAATTCAGAACATATTCACAAGGTGTACAGCAGGCACACAGGCAGCACACACACCAAACTGCATGGTGTGTGCTGTCAGCACCACAAAACTGCTCAACACAGTCGTGGGAAGCAAACCCCACACCGGTTTCTTGTTCTTACACACCATGCACAGCAGCCCACCAGCTAAACCAAGACAAAGACAAGCAAGATTACACCAATCAAAACCCTGGATCACATCACCAAAGTGGTGACATAAGGAGGGGTAGATCAGGTGGATAGCAAGGACAAGATCAAGCCACCAGGACCAGGAGATGAAGGGCTAGATCAAGGACAAGCCAGAAGCTGGGAATACCAGGAGAGCACCAGATTAAGTTACCACAAGAGCAACCACTGGCAACCCCAACATCAAAAGAGTGTGGTGAGTAAAATAGACCATCACATGATCTATCTATCTAAGATTAGACAAGTATTCATGATTTGTCTCTTACTCAAATTCTCAGAAAACACCCAAGTGGGGTGAATCCATCACCGAAGTTTAAACATTAAAAGCAATCAGAAAATTATAAAGATCCAACTAAGATCTCAGGACAACATCATTGATTTAAGCTATCAAGCTATATTTCAATTCAAGAATGAATATAGCCAAGATCTACAATTCTAGGCACATCTCTTAAATAGGAGTAACACCTTAGAATTTAATCTTATGGATCTATATAAGTTATCAAGCCTACAATCAATTTTTCCCAACTTTGATTCAAGAAACAGTAGCTGGTATCACTATCAGAACCAATCCATGAGAATCAACAAGATAAAGGCTAATCCTAAACCTCAGACCAACATCATGGGTCTTAGGGATTTAAGAAAAGAAGTTTCTACTTATCTTTAATGCCAAACTTATCTTAAGCTTGAGCAAAACCAAGCTAAGTAATAGAATCTAATCATGTGTGCCATATTAGAATGGTGTCATAAGAACATATCAAAACTAAGCAGGTTAAGCATCCAAACTTCATAGATACAACCAACCAACTATAAATCATTTTCCTGACATCACAGGAATCATAATCAGGAAAATCCATATACATATCTTCACTATAAGAGACCATTTGATCTCAAGCTATATGGATCCTTAAGCCAACAGTACCAATACAGTGACTTCACCACACAACACTCGTTGTCATTAATCAAGTAATGACAGTGGTGAGCTAATAAACCACTAGCATCACCACAGTTAATCATAAGCAGCAAGCCACAGCTAACAACCACTAATCATGCTTAGAGACCATCAAAACTTGATCCAACTCATCAAATATCCAATCCACAGAGGGGTATGAATCCTAAGAAGAACAAACCATATTAATCGGGACATGACACTAGCCAGGAATGGTCACTACCATCAATTAGCATGGAATGGCCTAGCACAGAGAGCACAAAGGGAAGAGGAACAACTTACCGAAGGTCCTCGCTGTAGATTAGAAGAGGAAGTAGAGGAGGCCGATGAACATGGCGGCATGGGGAGCACCCCCAAGGGGGCGTTGTGACCCACACAACGCCATGACGGCAACCATAGTCTCGCCTGGGGGCGAGAAGCACCACCGTAGCACACGGCAGCAACGGCGGCGACAGCCACCGCATCACCCCCAAACCATAGGGTTCAGGATGAGGCTAGATTAGCCACGGGGAAGCTGCTATACCAAATCAAATTGGATAGAAGGGTAGCGCATGGTCGACAACCTCGCCCGGCAGCACAGAAGTGGCCAGGGAGAACAACGGCGGCGAGCAGAGCACGGCGGCGGTGCCATCGACCACGGGGTCGAGGAGGAGAGAAGGATAAGGTCGAACGAGTGACAGAAAGTGTGGGCTGGACTGGGCCCAAAACCCTTCGGGGTGTTGTTTTGGCTTTGCCCTAATGGGCCACAAGGTCCCAATAGACCCAAACAGTCAGCCCAAATCATTTAGAGCCTGTTTTAATAAATGGGAAAAGACCAAAATGCCCCTAAATTTAAATAAATTCTAGAAAATAAAAATAAAACTCCAAAAATTATAAATAAAATAGTTTTGGATTCACAATAATCTAAACTATCCAAATCAATTAAGAAATAAAATTTTAGACATATAAATTTTATTAAGAATTTTGTAAATTAAATATTCCTTATGGAATTTTACAAAATTATTGAAATATGATAAAAATAAATAAAAATCACTTTCATTATATATTAATATTGTAGTATTTTAGAAAAATACTAAACAAATATTTAATAACAATTTTTCGTAATTAAATGATAATTCTTAAAGGAATTATTAAATCAATAAAATTCAAATAAAAGGGAAATAAAATAAAAGAATGCAATATTCTATTATAAATGTTAAAAATTAAAATATTTATAAATCCCTTCTTATTAAAAAGAATTTTTATAATAATGGGGAGAATACATATAAAGTTAAATGATGCATTACATTACTTTGCATAATCATTTTGCTTCTTTAAATACTGTCCTTACCGGGTAATAATGATGTTTTTGTAGACATAGAAGCTCAAGGTCCAGTGCAAGCATCAGAGTTCACTACCTTGACATCACAAGGCAAGTTCATCACTTGATCATGTCCTTTGAAGAGTCTTTATCAAAGTATTTGCAAATTGTGTGTTATCATCTATATTATAGAAAAAGAAAACATTATTTTCTCAAGATACTAAATCTTAGATATCATCCTAAGTGATGATATGATGGAGCAATAGAACTTAGGGTTCTAATTGCAATAATGATGAACAATTAGGGATTAATAACCCAAGACATTAGTGATTCTAGCGCCGTATATTACGCGTTAACCATGAGATTTGGAATGGGACGGAGAAGTCAGTTGTATCCTTTTCCTCTTGTATGGAGGCAAGATGACCTTAACGTGGCGTTGTGATTCCTTGTGAGGATCCAACATATGGGTGGGCACCCTTACGTCCCACACTTTTGGTGTCTAGATTATCTATGAATGGTGTTTAGGGATATAGTCCATGTAAATGGTACTATTCTGGGCATCACTGGGTCATAGAGTCTTCGGGAACTCATCAGGGTTTTAGCCTACCCGAAAGGGGCTTAACGAAGGTGAGCCAATCCAGAAGGATCGTGCAGACATATGAGGTCGCGGAGAGGGCAGTGATTGGCTTGGACCAACTACTGGGCCCCACATCATGGAATTGTGGACGGGAAAGTACGCCCGGTTGTGCAACAAGGAGTTGATCTCTCATGGGAAAGTAACGCACCTCTGCAGAGTGTAAGAACTGTAACTTGTTACTCCCTGTTTCGGGAAGGAGCTACGAACGCGTCAGGAAAGGAACTCCATGAAAGTTCTGGTCAACCTATGAAGGCTGATGGTCATAGATTTTTATAATAAAATCAACCTTTGAAGAAAGATTTAAAAAATTGCATAGTGCCAAGGATTTATAATCCGAGGTGGTAGTTAGAGCATCAAACTTACCACCTTGCATATAATGAATTTGCTGTGTAACGCTTTTACTCATCCTTTCCTTTGAATCCTTGCTTAGACTCTGAGAATCCCGAAGATACTCCAATGTATGCATCTGAGAGTCAATAGGAGGTCTTCTATGAAGAGCCCAACCTGTATGGAGCCGTAGAAGGGGAGGACTACAACATCATCTACGGAGGAGAGTTCCAAGAGTCTGAACAATTATTATAGTTCTAGTATCCACTTGAGCCGAGCAACATGAACAATATATAGCAATAAGTTGTTGAGCTCAATTTGGAGTTTAAGTTTTAAATTTGAACCTTCCGCTAAAACACTTATATTTTGGTTTGTAAGTTGAATCTTTGGGAAGTCTTGAACTTCCGGTATTGTAATAATAATAACATGTGTATGTTTGTAATATGGACCCGCAATGTTTCTGTTGTACCACTCTAAGGGATGTGATATTTACGGAACGATGTTCTGTGGATGTCATGTCAACAACTATAGTGTACTACACATGCAGTGGTATGATGGGTCACCGCAAAAGTGTTCCCCGTGACAACACGGTTCTGCTAATCCCAACGTATAGATGCAAGCATATACAACTTCGATGACACAATGGTTCAAGTTTAATAGGGGCAAGAAAATAAGGTGTGCCATCAAGTTTGTGAGAGCTTTACTAACTAGTTTTCACATAACAAAATAATTTTTAATTTGAAAGATATATGAAGCTTGAGAATTTGCTTGGAATAGCAATAATGCTAATAGGTAGATATGGTGGACACAAATGGCACAGGTTTGGTTCAAAGGGGTTGGATGCATGAGAAGTATGCCTTCTCAAAACAGGTTTTTGGCTAGCAAGGCTGGGTAGCAAGCAAAAGAGTGAAGGAAACAAGCAAGCCAACAAGTGATAAAGCCAAACATGCAATCTTCCTTGAAGACACAAAAGATCTTAAATAAAGAATACTAATCTTATGAACCAATCAAGAAAGAAAATAAATGATACAAAATACCTGTAAGCTTTTTCTCTTTTCCTTTCAAACCTCAAAAAGTGTTGCTACTGACCAGAGCTCGGTTTGCGAAAACCAATTTATATCTACTTGATGCTCCCAAAGTGATACCAATACTGATCAACAAGACCAATCATATAATAGAGATTGCAAACTAAAATAAGAAGTGAAAAAAGTAAAAGATGAAACTTCTCATTAATATTCCATAAAGGCACTCATACCAAGGGATAAATAGATAATCAACTAAAGGAGAGATACTTCTACAATGCAAACCAACCTATAAGATAACTTCTCTACCAAAGATAAAGCTCTACTAAAAAGGTAAAAGATGAAAGATAATGATGTGATACCACGGCACTCCCCCAAGCTTGGAACAAGCCAAGGGGATGCCAAACCTGATGACGAATTACTCCTTCGGTGGTGGTGGTGTTCTCTTGTCATCATCAAACTTCCAAGGAAAAGGTTCCCCATCCAAAAAGTACGTCCTGGTTTCCACAATCCTGAAACTAGCAGCAGAGCTTATGCGATTAAATCTAGCCTCGTACTCACAGTTTTGATTTTGTATGTCGTAGAGTTGTGCTTGTAATTGGTTGGTGGTCTGACGAAGCGAGAAGACTTCGTCTCGGAGCTCAGCAACCTCCTACTTGTGCTTGGCGATGAGTTTTGAACGTATCTTATGGATGACATCCACTTCGTGTTCCACCATCTTCTTGTACCTGAAAACTTCCTGCTCTAATTCTTCAATCCTGTCTTCCAGATTGCCTTCTCCTTTATGGCTTTGAACTTCTTTCATCTGCACCTTCCCATCCTTGAGAATCAACTCCTTGGGATGAATCTTCAACTCATACATGTACGGGTTGATGACATCCGCGGAGGAATCCTCCATGGGTGATCCAGAGGAAGACATTGTGACTCCAAAACTGAGAATCTGCCTGACAGAAACAGATCGAAACAGAAACACGGCAAGAACACAATGCACGAACCTCAAGGGATCCGGGGGGTTATATATTACGAAGTTTCAATGCATAAGGAAGGTACTGGTGCAAAAACAAGGCGGAGACGGAGCCCAGGGGGCTCACACCCCCTCCAGGCGCGGCCATCTGGGGCCCGCGCCTGGGGTGGGTGTGGCCACCCTGGCCTCCATTTCCTCCTCTGTTTCGTCTCGTAACCTTTCGTATGTATTAAAAACATCAAAAATATAAAAATATAAGGTTTTCACAAACCTTCTGTTTTCACACTTTTACCTATTCAAAGACGAACTATGCAGATTCCTTTTCTCCTTCTCCTGTAAATTCCTTTTCTCACAAGGAATTACACAAACCTCAATGGCAAGATTAGTGTAAGCAAAAACACTAAACCTTTAGGTTCACACTTCAATTGAAATCCATCAAAACAAAAGCTAATGTAGCAACTCCTTTCCAAAAAAAACCCAAAAGAATCTGGAAGGGAATCAATAAGAGAGGCAAATGCAAATGATGGCAGAAATCTGTCAAAACAGACCAGCAGGTAAAGATTGATTTTTTCGAAAACCTTCTATTGCTCAAATCAAAAAGTGCAAAACTAATGAAAGTTGGGTAACAACTTGGAGAACAAGCACAGAAAAATACAACTCCCTCCAAAGTAGTGAGCTCTTTCACAAATTTTTACAATGCAGCACAAAAATCTGTCCCAGGACAGCAACTTTTCACAACTCCTGTACGTCTCAAAAGTAATTGAACTTAACACAAAAACCAAAACAAAAAGGATAAGGAGCGGTTATTACTGAGGTAATAACTTCCAAAACTCAACAAAACTATTGGGTTATCTCCCAAGAAGTACTTTCCTTTAATGCCTTTAAGTTAGGCTTGAATTTTTTTTTAAGATGCTCACAAAGGAGATAAATATTTGAAGTGAAAGAGAGCATCAAGAAGCAAATAACTAACACATTTTAGTCTAACCCACTTCCTATGCATGGGGGTATCATGAGAAAACAAATTGTTGAAACAAAAAGGCACTAGCATAGGAAGACAAAACAAATGCAACTTCAAAGCTTTCAACATAAAACGGGGAAACTTAACATTATTGAGATGCATAAAACCATGTTTCCTTCTCTCATAATAACTTTCAGTAGCACTTTGAATAAATTTGACAATATAACTGTCACAGGAAACAATTATATCATCGGAATGAGCATACTTACAGTCACCAAAAACAGGACCAAGGTCATAAATTGGATCAATAGAAGCAAGTTGTTCCATCCTGAAATCTTTATTAGGCAAGATATTTTCATAAGGATCTTTAGCAAATTTGGAAAAGTTAAACTCATAAGAATCTCCATCAAACTTAGTTAAAACTTTCTCCTTCTTACAATCTATAATAGCTCCACAAGTGTTCAAGAAAGGTCTACCAAAAATGATAGGACAAGTTTTACTAGCTACCGAATTAAGCACTAGAAAATCAGCAGGATACTTAATCTTACCGCAAAGGACTTCCACATCTCTTACAATACCAATAGGGCAAGTGGTTTCCTTATTAGCAAGGTGAATAACCACATCAATGTCCTCAAGCTCACAAGGACCAATTTCATGCATAATTTCCCTATAAGCTCATAGGGAATAGCACTAGAACTATCACATAAACCATAATAGCAATGATCACCAATTCTAACAGAAAGCACAGGGACACTAGCTTTTCTAGCTTTACTAGGATGAGAAATAATATTAGAAGCATCTTCACAGAAGATAATGTGCTCATCCTCTATATTTCTAGTGACTAGATCTTTCACAATAGCTACCACGGGTTCAATATTTATTTGCTCATCAGGTTCCCAGTTTTCTTTGTACCTTTATTATTCGCACCAATAATCATAGAATACTCCTTTACCTTAGCTAGGAAAGGTATTTTCTCAACATAAGGTTCAAGAAAAATATGATCAATAGTACAAACTTCAGTGCTTCTAACAGGAACATGACTAACAACATCTTTATAAGGTGCATGGTACTTATTCCACTTCTTTTTGGGAATTTCTATGTAAGAGGAAAAAGCCTTAAAACAATTGGCAATACTTTGGGAGTTAAGACCATACTCATTACTAATATCAGGAATTCATCAGTTACCATAAAAGATTTTATGCATTCATAATCATAATTTATACCTGACTTTCTTCCTTTGTCATTCTCCCAAGTTTCAGTGTTCTCTTGAATACGGTCTAGGATATCCCATTTAGTTTCTTCCTTCATACGTTTGAATGATCCACCACAGGAAGCATCTAGTAAATCTTTATCATGAAGAGAAAGCCTAGCATAAAAGTTATTGATAATAATATTGTTAGGGAGTTCATGAATAGGACATTTAAGCATTAGTAACTTCAATCTCCCCCAAGCTTGAGACGTACTCTCTCCATCACGAGGCCAAAAGTTATATATCAGATTTCTATCCTTATGAATTTCACTAGGAGGATAGAATTTAGAATAAAAGAGAGGTACTATTTCCTCCCATTCCATGGATTGTCCATTCTTCAGCAGCTTATACCATTCTTTAGCTCTCCCTTTAAAGGATATAGAGAGTAACTTCTTCTTCACCTGTTCAGTTGTGATACCTGCACACTTAAACAACCCACATAATTTATGGATAAAAAGCAAATGATCACCAGGATGGACATTTCCATCCCCTAAATAAAAATTATTCATAACACGATCAACAATACTTGTAGGTATCTTAAAAGGATCTATCTCAACAGGTGGTGGTTCATCTACTACCCTAACAGTGGTAGTAGTTTTCCCAAACAGAAAACCAAGTGGGTTATCCATATTGGAAACAAAGTAACAAACAGGAATAAAAAGCAATACTCACAGTAGAAGTTTCCTTTACCAGTTCCACTCTTCAATAGCGCTTCACTCCCGACAGCGCCTTGAAAATAGTCTTGATGACCCACAAGTATAGGGGGTGTATCGTAGTACTTTCGATAAATAGGAGTGTCGATCCCAACAAGGAGCAGAAGGTGTTGACTAGTGGTATGGAGCAGGAAATCTCTGTCGGTATTTTCCGCCCAGCAGAGGCGGCGAAATCTTTCTGTGGTTGCTCCCCCGTGTATTAGGGTTTCGAGGAGAATATATAGGCGAGAGGGCGGAGCCGGAGGCTGGCCAGGTGGGCCACACCCTCTGTAGGCACGGCCCAGGGGTGGCCCGTGCCTGGGGGTGTGGGCCCCCTATGGCCCATCTCCGTCTCCCCTTCTGGCTTCCTTCGTCTTCTGGGAAAATATGATTTTCCATAATTTTTCTGGTATTTTTCTGATCTTCGCGAAATTGCATCAAAACACCTCTTTATCCATCAGAATCCTGACTCCAGCAGTTCATCCTCCAAGAATCATCCAACATGCAAAAATAGATGAAAAGACATAAGTAACACCTCTTAATAAGAAATATATCAATAAATAGAGGAAAATTATGATATAGAATGGTGATGCAAATTGGACGTATTAGAACACGGTAGGAAAGGAACTCCATGAAGTTCTGGTCAACCTATGAAGACTGATGGGTATAGTTTTTGATAATAAAATCAATCTTTGAAGAAATGTTTATGAAAACTGCATAGTGCCAAGGACTAATAGTCCGAGGTGGTAGATAGTGCATCAAACTTCCCACCTTGCATATAATGAACTTGTTGGGTAACGCTGTTACTCACTCTTTCCTTTGATACCCTTCTTAGACTCTGAGGAGCCATAAGACACTCCAATGTATGTAGCCGAAGGGCAAGAGGATGTCTACTACGAGGAGTCAGACATGTCTAGAGGAGTGGAAGGGGGGACTATGAGATATGCTATGGAGTGGAGGGAAATGAGTCCGAGTAGTTGCCTTAGTTATTAGTAATCCAATTGAGCCTAGCAGCATAAACCTTATATAATAAGTTGTTGACCTCAATTTGGAGTATGAGTTTGAAACTTTAAATCTTCCTCTAAAACTTCTTAAGTTTGTTTTGTAAGTTTGAATCACGTTAAGTTCCGAACTTCTCATATTGTAATAATAATGATATGTGTATGTTTGTAATATGGACCCGCAATGTTTCTGTTGTACCACTCTGAGGGATGTGATATTTACAGAACGGTGTTATGTGGATGTCATGTCAATGACTATAGTGTACTACATATGCATTGGTATGCTGGGTCACCGCAGACAAGATAGCCTTTGTCGCCTTGCTGGAGTTGGAGGAGGAGCTGGTGGAGATGGAGGAGGAGCTGGTGCCGATTGTGCGAAGGTGGCGCACGACATGGAGGTTGCGTGCGAGGTCATCATCGACGCGTGTCACGGGGTGACCAGGGAGATGCTAGCAGCGGCTTAGGCGTCACAGGACGAGTTGATGGCGGCCGCGGTGGATGATGCGGTCGTGGCAGCCGGGGAGGCGTCGGACGCTGACACGGTTGTCATGAACAACGACGACTGGTTGGAGGACCTCGATGACGAGGTCTACGTGCCGGACGTCAACGACGAGCTTCGGGTTCTACTAGCCTCCTTCATGGCCACCAAGCGTGACACCGAAATCCGCGTGCTAATAGCGGCCGAGCGAGTCGTCCTAGAGGGAATCCTCGAGGACAGGTTGGCCAGATGCGCCGCCACTACGCGCATGGCCCAGGCCACGGTGGAGGCTATGGAGGAGGCAAAGCAGCTGCTACCCAGAGGAGGAGGTCGTGATGGAGGACGCGCCAGCGGTGGAGGCCGTGAAGGAGGCGGTGATGGAGGATGCGGTGGATGAGGACGAAAAATACGACCCGCTGGTGGCCTTCACTTTGGCCCAGGCCGTGACAGATGCAGCAAAGGCGGAGGCCGAGGTGAGCACGTATTGGAACGCCGAGATGGAGCGGACGCTCGCGCGTGGCTTCCTCAAGGAGGAGGCAGATATGAGGAGTTGATCATAGTGTGTCACTTCGGCGTGTAGGTATGAGAGGAGCCAGCGCCGTGCAGCCTTCAAGTGGGCGGCCTCCATCGTCATCTGGAGGGCGCGCTATGACATCGTCGGATCATCGCGCCACGCTAGGGAACACAGCGACAACAAGGGTCCCGCTGACGCCGAGCAGTAGATGGTGGCATCAGGTGCCGTCGCCATCGACATAGGGGAATGGCTGTTGGAAATATGCCCTAGAGGCAATCATGTATGATGATATTTCCCATTGCATTCGTAAAGATATTAAGTTGTCCTAGTACAAACATCTGATCTATCTCATTGAATATGTGATTCAGTTGTGGAACTATACATTCATGTTGTTTGTACTAAATATCCTTGGTCATCGAGGTTGTGCTGGACACACAACTTAGACCAATGTGACAGTCGGTTGATGACTCGGTTCCACTTGTAAATGGGCATGGAGATGCTATTCCGACTTACACAGATCCAGCTAAAGAGTTTAGCGAGTCAGATTGACCCATATTAAGGTACAACGAACAAGTTGTCATTTGTATATCTCAATCAATGTAATCCTTAGACCTGAGGTTGTTGCACAATCCGAGTTGAGGATCACCGACTTAGGTTCTGTCAAACGCTGATCCATAACTGGGCAGTTATAAAGGCAGAGTTCGGGTCAACTGAGAATCAAGCTGCATGATATGAATAGCCAAGATGGGATTTTACCCCTCCAGTTGGAGAGATATTCTCTGGGCCCTCTCGGATGATATGATTTGGAAAGCATGGCCATGCACGACTCGGTTAAGTGTTAACCGAGGCTATCAACTAAGAGTTAGTCGGAAGAATCACTTATCTCGGATCAAGAAGAGAGTCGGACTATTTAAGGGATGACAATTATTCGCCTACAGTCTGACAAGATATATTGTGAGGCAAAAGGGACTCGGACGCAAGTCGCATTGGAAAGGCAAGTCGTCATGAATCTTTGGTATTTGGGATTCGGCACATTCTGCTAGCAGCCGCTACCGATTGATCGATTGAGAGTCGGACTCCAACCGTGTCCAAGTTACTATGAACCTGCGAGGTCACACACTTAAGAGCGGGAGCAAGTTTGGATTGGATCTGAATCGGAAATCTGGTTGGGTTGGACCCGAACCAGATTTGGACTAAGTCAGTGAGTCGGACTCACGGTGACTAATATTATATGGGCTTTAGTGAATGGGCTACAAGTGAGTGGAGCACACGTTCACTCCCTATATATAGTGGGGCACAGAAACCTAGGAGGGTTGATCGGTTAGGTCATTCCATGCGTTGGAAACCATAGCTCCACAGCAGTCCTGTCGCTGTAACGAACCTAGCAGTTCACCGCCGGCGCTCCTCCTCATACGTGTGGACACCAGCAGAGGCGTTGTACCATCAGCACTTGGAAGATTATTAATAGGATCAAGATCGCAAGGACTGTACTGCATCAACTAACGCGCTTCATCAGTAATCTGCAATCGCACGTCTAGTGGTAAACCTTGTGGCCTTCTACCTAAGCTAGATCTTGGGATCACCATGTTAGAGGAAAAAGTTTTGTTTTATGTCTACGTGGCCCAACAGTGGTATCAGAGCGATTGCTTCTGGTTTTAGCCTCGAGATCTCGCATATGTGATATGTAGTTGGCTGTAGATTGGATCTATATTCTGTTTTGGTGGTCGATCTATAAGATGGATCGGTTTTGTACGATGTTGATTGGATCAACTGTACTCGGAGAATGGTAGATCTGATTTCCGTGATCATACTGCTAAGGTCATGGAACGACATACCCCTAACGGTCGGTTTCCGCCATCAGGGTAGACTGTGACACGTAAATCCAGAAGCGGTAATCGAAGATCAAAAGAGTTTGATTGAATCGGAACAATGGTTGGAATCCATGGTCGGACCGTCGGCTTCGCCATGTCGTAGCGTCTTAATGTTGTTGCGAGTTTCACAACGCCGGTAGATATCGTATCTATGCATAACTTGTTTTTGCAGGAAGCTTTGAATGGTATGGCTTATGTGCATGTGATGTGTGTAATCCATACATGATCTGCGAATCACGGTTTTGTCAGCCGGCTGGAGCCTAGGTGCTGTCATTTTATTGTATAATGACCTGCGTGTCGGATTCTCCATGTAATTTACTTTACTAAGCTAGTGTAGTTGTGTGGAGAACCCGGATGGCATGCAAGGCGATGTACATGTTGGTGACATGGAGTAATACGACAAGTGACAAGAGTTGGTACGAGTCGGATTAAAGGCTTTGTGGAGATGGAGATCACCATGAAGAGAGCCATACCATCTCACATTATAATTTCTTTATTTTGTGTTATTGATATGTCTCTCTTTTACCTCTATTGGATAGTCGGTAAAATTTAATCCCTCAAAGAAGGTCTAGTCGGTTTTCCTGCCAGTGTTTGCACCATCACAAGTTAGAAATTTTTGGTAGTGGGCTCATAAAATTGAGGTGCTGCCAATTCTTTCCGACTAGGTGGGTTCGAGTCAGACTCTTACAGCGGAAACACTCGGTAAGCTAGACGGGTCTATCACAACGGTTGTGGGACTCGGGGAAAAGTCGGACGGGAGCCGGGGCATGTGATGCCACCCGACCAACATGAGTCGTATGAGATGCGATTAACAAGGAGTTGTCTACCTAGATCACTTGGCGGCTAGCGGTGATGCTAAAGCTCACTAGACGGCTTGCTTATTTAGGATCCTGAATCACTAAGTAACCATCGGAGGGGTGTTGGTTCTAGTGGGAGCATAAATATTAAAGTGTTTAATATGCTTGCTCTTTTATGAATACATGTCTTAAGTGTTTTGCATATTTTCTATTGTAGATCATGGCACCAAGTAACAGTCACCCTCAGATATCTAGTTTTTCTTTAAGAACCATTCTTGAGAAAGATAAACTGAACGACACTAATTTTACCAACTGGTATCGAAATCTGAGAATTATTCTCAAACAAGAAAAGAAGGACCATGTCCTATACAACCCACTCCCAGATGAGCCGGATGAGAATGCGAGTGTCGCTGCCACCAATACCTACTGTCGGACTAAGGATGAGTCCACGGATATTAGCTGTCTTATGCTTGCTCACATGGAACCGAACTTGCAGAAGCAGTTCGAGAATGTTGAGGCCTACGATATGATCGAAAGCCTTAAAAGTATGTTCTCAAGTCTCTCAGGCTTTGCTGAGTTGCAAGCTTAAGGATGGTTATCCACTGAGTCCGCATGTGATCAAAATGGTTGGTTACGTGCATTCTCTTGGAAAGGCTTGGCTACCCCATTAGCGAAGAGTTCGCTATGGATATAATTCTGAACTCTCTTCCTAGTGCGTATGGTCAGTTCATATCGAACTACCACATGCATGGTATGGATAAGAAGCTCACTGAATTGCATGGGATGCTCAAGCAGGCAGAGGCGGATCTCAAGAAGGGCGCCAGTCAAGTTTGATGGTGCAGAATAAGGCTAAGTTTAAGAAGAATTCTTGGACTAAGAAGAAGGCTAAGTCGGGAGGAAAGCAGGCTCAGGACCCGGTCCCAAGCGCTTCTTCAGGGACTAAGCCATCTCCTTCAGCCGGATCCACTTGCTTCTACTGCAAGGAGGATGGCCACTAGAAGAGGAACTGCAGCAAGTATTTGGTCGACAAAGACAAGAGTGGAGGTATGACTTCCGACTCAGGTACACTTGTTTTCAATGTTATAGACATCTATCTTGCTGATGCACCTAATAGTTCTTGGGTATATGTTACCGGGTCAGTTATTCACATCTACAACTCGTTGCAAGGACTGGTAAGAACTAGGAGCGTAGCAAGGGCAAGGTTGATATCCGAGTCGGCAACAAAGCGAGAGTCGCTGCGTTTGAAGTCGGCACGATGCAACTTCATTTACCTTCCGGATTCATTATGGAACTGAATAATTGTTATTATGTTCCAATGCTCAGTCGAAACATTATTTATGCTTCATGTCTGATGAGGCAAGGCTATGAATCAAATATCAAGAATAATGGTTGTTCTTTATATTTGAATGACATGTTTCATAGCTTTGCACCTGTCCAGGACGGGTTATTTATTTTGAATCTTAATGGTGAGGCGGTTTATAACATAAATGCTAAAAGGTTGAAACCAAATGATCTGAATATGACTTACTTTTGGCACTATCTACTTGGTCATATAAGTTGGAAACGCATGAAGAAGCTCCATGATGATGGACTCCTAACTTTGTTTGACTTGGAGTCATTCGAGACATGCGAATCTTGCCTACTCGGCAAAATGACCAAGACACCTTTTGCAAAGAGTTGTGAAAGGGCGTCCGACTTGTTGGGACTAGTACATAGTGATGTATATGGACCAATGAGCACGATATCCAGGGGTGGTTATGAGTACTTCATTACCTTCACTGATGATTTGAGTCGATATGGATATATCTACTTGATGAAACATAAGTCGGAAGCCTTTGAAAAGTTCAAAGAATTCCAGAATTAAGTACAGAATCAACTCGACAAGAAAATAAAGTTTCTTCGGTCGGACCGAGGAGGCGAGTACATGAGCCATGAGTTTGATGACCATCTGAAAATTTGTGAAATAGTTCCTCAACTTACTCCATCGGAAACACCACAGAATTAAGAGGAACACTGTGTCGGAAAGGCGGAATTGGACCTTGTTGGACATGGTACGATCAATGATGAGTCGAACAGATCTGTCTTTTTCATTTTGGGGTTATTGTCTAGAAACAGCAATGTTCACACTAAACAAAGTACCATCAAAGTCGGTAGAGAAGACACCACATGAGATGTGGACAGGCAAAAATCCGAGTTTGTCTTTTCTTAAGATTTGAGGTTGTGAAGCATTTGTCAAGCAACTTCAGTCGAACAAGCTTACGGCCAAGTCGGATAAGTGTATTTCCGTGGGATATCCAAGGGAAAACTTGGGATACTACTTCTACAATCGAGAAGAGGGAAAAGTGTTTGTCGCTCGAAATGGTGTCTTTCTTGAGAAAGAGTTTCTCAGTCAGGGAGACAGTGGGAGCACAGTGCAGCTCAAAGAAATTCGAGAGGAACCGGCTAGTAGCGAGTCTGCAAAAGCCTTAGAGGTTGATCCGGTTGTGGTAGCTGAGCCGGCAGCAGCACCTATACTACAAAGATCGGCAAGATTACGAAGTGTTCATGGTGTATTACTGTTAGACAGTGATGAGCCGGCAAATTATTCGGAAGTGATGGTGGGATATGATTCTGAGTCATGGCTTGGAGCCATGAGATCCGAGTTAAAGTCCATGGATGAAAATCAAGTTTGGAACTTGGTTGATCTACCAGACGGTGCAAGACCCGTCGAATGCAAATGGGTCTTTAAGAACAAAACTGATATGGATGGAAATGTTTCTGTCTATAAATCACGTCTTGTCATGAAGGGGTTCCGACAAGTTCAAGGAGTTGATTACGACGAGACTTTCTCGCCCGTAGCGATGCTTAAATCAGTTTGGATCATGTTAGCTATAGCAGCCTATTTCGACTATGAGATATGGCAGATGGATGTCAAAACGGCTTTCCTTAATGGAAATTTAACCGAGGACGTGTATATGATACAACCAAAGGGTTTTGTCGATCCGGCTAATGCTGACAAGGTTTGCAAACTTCAGAAATCCATTTATGGGTTGAAGCAAGCATCTCGGAGTTGGAATATTCGCTTTGATGAGGTAGTCAAATCGTTTGTCTTCATTAAGAGTGATCATGATTCTTGTTTATACAAGAAGTTTAGTGGGAGCAAATTAAACTTTCTAATCTTATATATGGATGACATATTACTGATTGGAAATGATGTCTAGATGTTGCAAGAAACCAAGGAATCATTGGAAAGGAGTTTCTCAATGAAAGACTTGGGTGAGGCAACATATATTCTCGGAATCCGGATCTATAGAGATAGATCAAGGAGGCTCATTGGATTGAGTCAGAGTACTTATTTGGACAAAGTGTTGAAAAAATTCAACATGGAATCGTCTAAGAAGGGGTTCTTACCGATGTCCCATGGTGTAAAACTTAGCAAGACTCGGTGTCCTTCGACGACCGATGAGCAAAGTCGGATGAGTGCGATTCCATATGCTTCTGCAGTCGGATCCATCATGTATTCCATGGTTTGTACTAGGCCAGATGTTTCATATGCTCTAAGTGTTTTGAGCAGATACCAGGCTAATCCTGTAGAAATCCATTGGACAGCGGCTAAAAATATCCTAAAGTACTTGAGAATGACTAAGGATATGTTCTTGGTTTATGGAGGTGAAGATGAACTCAGTGTAAAGGGTTACACGGATGCGAGTTATCTTACCAACTCTGATGATTCTCGTTCGCAATCCGGATATGTGTTTGTGATAAACGGAGGGGCTATGAGATGGAAGAGTTTCAAGCAAGAGACTGTGTTTGCATCTACAACAGAGGTTGAGTATATTTCCGCCTCGGAGGCAGCAAAGGAAGTTGTTTGGATGAGGAATTTCCTCATGGATCTTGATGTGGTTCAGGACTCGTCCAATCCGTTAGACGTGTATTGTGACAACAATGGTGCTATTGCACAAGCCAAGGAACCTAGACAACACCAGAAGAACAAGCACATACTCATGTGGTACCACCTGATTCGCCAGTTCGTGGATCAGGGTGATATAAAGTTATGCAAGGTACACATGGATGCAAATATTGCAGATCCGTTGACAAAGCCATTACCACAGCCGAAGCATGAGGTGCACCTAATATCTATGGGAATTAGATGCCTAGACATGTGATGTCGGAAGATTGACTCTAGTGCAAGTGGGAGACTGTTGGAAATATGCCCTAGAGACAATCATGTATGATGATATTTCCCATTGTATTCGTAAAGATATTAAGTTGTCCTTGTATAAACATCTGATGTGTATCATTGAATATATGATTCAGTTGTGGAACTATACATGTTGTTTGTACTAAATATCCTTAGTCATCTAGGTTGTGTTGGACACACAACTTAGACCAATGTGAAAGTCGGCTGATGACTCGGTTCCACTTGTCATGGGCCTTGAGATGCTATTCCGACTTACACAGATTTGGCTAAAGAGTTTATCGAGTCGGATTGACCCATATTGAGGTACAACGAACAAGTTATTATTTGTATATCTCAACCAATGTAATCCTTAGACCTGAGGTTGTTGCACAATCCGAGTTGAGGATCATCGACTTAGGTTCTGTCAAATGCCGATTCGTAACTGGGCAGGCAGAGTTCGGGTCGACTGAAAATCAAGCTGCATGATGTGAATAGCCAATATGGGATTTTGCCCCTCCAGTTGGAGAGATATTCTCTAGGCCCTCTCGGATGATATGATTCAGAAAGCATGGCCATGCCCGACTCGGTTAAGTGTTAACTGAGGCGAACAACTAAGAGTTAGTCGGAAAAATCACTCATCTCGGATCGAGAAGAGAGTCGGACTATTAAGGGATGACAATTATTCGTCTATAGTCTGACAAGGTATATCGTGAGGCAAAGGGACTCGGACGCAAGGCGCATTAAAAAGGCAAGTCGTCATGATTTTTTGGTATTTGAAAATCGGCACGTTCTGCTAGGAGCCGTTATCGATTGATCAATTGAGAGTCGGACTTCAATTGTGTCCAAGTAGTAAATATGCATGTTGTATACGTTATCTTCACATATGGACTAGCATACGGACACAGAACGTGGTGCCAAATTAGCATCCCGTACGCTATTCTGTTGTACAGAATGGCAGCCCTTCTCGTTTCTCCGCCAGTGAGCAATGTTAAAGCATCCTCGCTCGGACCTTTCATTTCATTACATTACACAGTCACAGCGTGTGTGCGTTCTTGCGTCTGCTTCGGGGCAGCAGCCGAAGTTTCCATCATATGGACGTACGGTACGGTACGGCCGGCCGTATGACCGACCAGCGACCAGCCGGTGTTGGATCGAAGCGCACTCCCAGTCCCAGTCCCACTCCCACCCGCCCGGAAAATGGTTGGCGCGTTGCACGGAGAGAGAAGGAAGAGATTTGAAAACATGTGCCGAGCCGAGGTGATGACGAGCGGGGAGTCGTTCGTCGGTGTACGTAGCTGGGAAAACATGTGCCGAGTACTCGGTACGTAGACGTAGACCCTTGAACCGGCAGCCCAACGCGGTGCGCCGGTCGCCTGGACTGAGTGGGGTGTGGTGTGGCTGTGCGGTGCGCGAGGCTGGAAGTAACCTTGGATACATCGGACCTGGCCATCGGGCGACAGAGTTACGAAAGAAGCTTCGGATTCATATTGTTCATGGGTTGAGAACGGGAGCAGCGGCGCAGCGCGTACGATCCAAGTGAGACACAAGCCGGTGGGAAGACCCTTTCCTGCTGTGTATACTTTTCTTGTGTTCGCTACTGTATTTATAAGGGGATTATTTCAAATGCCGTAAAATCCGTGCAGTCCATTTAGGTTTGGACAGAATAGTCCCAAGATATCCCGCAATTCCTCTTATTTTTGTCTAGATTAAAACTTTCCACCATACTATTGTATTTTGTAGTAGAAGAGTAATATTTGAGAGGATTGGAGGTTTGGGTTAACACCAAATCCCCTCTCTCATCCCCAAACCTCTTAGTGAATATAAATACAGAGAAATAAACAAGGCCTTAATCTATGTCCCTCATCACCGAATCCAGAGTTAACCTATACGGTTGGCAAAAGTTGGGAAACAGATAGTGCGGTGAAAATTAGAATTTTTAGTGGCTGTGAATGTTCATGGAGTGTTCCCTCCATCGGTTTCTATACATCTCCTTTGAACACCTTCATGTTCAAACAAACAGATCAAGGCATCTCAATCTTGATTCTAGAAAGTTTGATATAGGCATTCAACCAGAAAATGGGAGATGCACTATTCTCATTTCATCTCACTTCCCAATCTCCCGAACAAAAGAGATCCAAACCAAGTCAAAACACCTTCCAACGGTCATGAAACTCAAGACACAATCCAAAAGAAGCAACAGCCAGAGAACATAGCAACATGTTTCATGCATTGCCACGGTAACACAATGTACCAAAACTGAGGTGATATAAACAACATCCGCACCTTCACAACCTACAACATACCATATAAAATGCCACAGCACTAACTAACACAATCCTACGGAGCAATGATGTAAACATATATCTCAGCTTCGCTTTGGCCACTACTCCGATTCTAGGCACGGTTGCGACCCGACCAAACAGACACACCAGGTCATACCATGTAACATGGCAACTCAAAACTCTTTTGACAGGGAGGGCACATCTTTGCGCATAATGACTCAACATATGAAGTTTCCATTCTGTTCCTCAGCCGGTAACAGATGCTACTGCAGCTACTTAGACCGAGACAGGCCAAGGCAGATCAAAAACCGCAATTCCATGATGTACATCGACTAGCCATTGATTTGGGGGAAGATTTGTGATATCTTCATAAAAACATCCATGACCTAGCATCAGACATCCCAGAGAAAGAGAAACCAGGTGAGTCAGATCATAAAGTTACCATGTGAGCAGATGACACTGGTTAATAAAATTAAAATGTACCTCTTGGTCATTTTGGTATTTTACAATATTCAGAGGGTTCTGGGAGCACTGCATCAAAAAAATCCATGTCAGAATAATTAAATAACTAGGGTTAACTAGATAAATCACTGCAAACGTTTGCAATTTAAAAAATCCTATGAGTGCGAAAATTAGGTCCAGGTCCCACATACAGCCAACAGCATGTTTTCAGCGAAACAAATTCCTAGTGGAATAAATCCAAATTTCCCAACAATTGAACAGTAAAATAAGTGTGCTCACAAACTTACATCCATGATGGCCGTTTGAATTTTAGGATTTTGAAAAGCAACAGCAACTTCTGGGTTCGCCATTATTTTCGATACTACTTCCTCTGGAGTCATGCCAACTTGCGCTGTACAAACAATAAAAGAGCTTTAGCATTCACATCTACTCATTTTAATTAGAAAATAAGTTTAAGAAGGTAGCTTATGGTAAGCACAGAAAACTGCTTCAGCGAATAATTTTCAACAACGCAGTATACCTCCATGCAAAAAAAATGCAGTATACTAATAATAAACCCCCAAAAAACTGAGCATGTGACAAAGCTATGCTAGGCGTTAACAATGTTAAAATAATAAGGGTATAAAAAGAACCAAAATAATAGGACTATATGTGCCAACGCTATGCTAGGCGAGACCAATAAAATAATAAGGATATTAAAAGAACATTGGTTGTTCAATACATGTCCAATATAGCATAAAGGAATTGTAGGGAATGTGAAACAGCATTCGTAATCAGAATTTTCTTTCTGAATGTTGGTATTCAGAATTTTCATTTAGCTTGCAAAGAGAAAAGGCATCGGGCGACAGATAGTGGGAAATTTCCTGCAGAACTTACTTGTTCCAACTTAAAAACAGGACCCAAGTAAATGTGGAAGTGTCAATTCACTCACCAAACTGCTGCCTGACTTCAGGACTGCTAAGGTCGAAGTTCTTCAAGTGATCAACCATGCGGTTATCCCATTGATCAGGAGATGCACCCATGTTGTTGCTGTTCATACACAAAACATAAGTACAAGAGAGTTAGAGAAGACTTGCACACTTATGTTCGTACATATTTACACCTCAACTCCATTAAGCAAGAGGAATAATAGACCATCACAGCAAGTAAAATCAGAGCTATCAGCATGAGTTCTGGTTTAACATAAGTTACATAAACATGCAGTGCCGTTACTCGGAAAATATAATGTGCGATCGTAAAGCTTATATCGGCCCATGGCATCATTGCTCAGTACTAATATATTACTAAGGCATGGATTAGTGCTCCATTTTTTGAATACTTATGGCCAGGGTCGACTTTCCAATTTGAAGGGAAAAATCAGAAACAGATGCACATATAATAAGAGGTAGTATGTATTACAGCATTTCCTCCAGTACTTTCCAATTTGAAAGGACAAATCAGAAACAGATGCACATATAATAAGAGGTAGTATGTATTACAGCATTTCCTCCAGTTGCTGGCGATACATCGGGTTCTGAAGCATCCCTGAAAAACAAATTCTCATGTGTCAGTGTCACCATATGAAAGAGAGAATAAACTACAACTTATGTGGTGCAATGTGTTTAAATAAGTTTACAGGGGCATACACTTGAATGAATCTGGGTTCCTCATCTCCTCAGGCAAGTAGCTGCAACATGTGAAGAAATCAGCATGGTTAAGAATAACAATAATGAGATATATGTCACACGTAAATTTATCATATACAAATTTCACAACTTCAGATTACTGAAACTGGCCCATTTGCTGCCCACTACACCACTCCTTTCCAAAAAAAAAAAACTACACCAGAGGCAGTGCCAGTACGACGACCTCACTCCGCCATTATCACAACGTAACAAAATACTAATGGAAATTACCAAGCGTTCCAGCCACACAGAACTAATCTAAGCACAACCAATTGTTCGCCTACAGACAGAAGGCTACTAAACTAGTACAATTGAGCATTGAATTGTACATCGGCTAACCATAAGTATTCATTTTGAATTATGAATTGCATCATTGTCCGCATCATCCAGAAAATGGATACGAAGATACCCTATGCAGACAGGAGTATTGGCAGTGCCATATTGAACGCTACATGCGACATAAAGCAACTTTCTTTCTGCTGGGCATATTGTGCAATAGGTCAGGTGTGCATATATAGGCTGTACACGCCATAGGCTATTTAGTACTCCCTCTGTTCCTTTCTATAGTGCCTATAGTTTTTAAGAAAAATTCCAGAATATAAGATATAGTGCGTTAAACAACTCGTTTGGACAACTTTTTTAGGGAGTTTACATAAAGTATATAGATTTTCATGCCTCCTGCAAACTCCTCTATTTTATCACGTCAATTAGCCACGAGAAATCCCACCCAAAACTATTTTAATTTTCTCCCCGCATGTGTTTCTTAATTTCCGTGCCATGAACTATAGGCACTGTAGAATGGAACGGAGGGAGTAGTATATGAAGCATTTAACTGATGACCAAGATGACTTTTGAACCCTTAAAACCAAATAGCGAACACACCTACTAAGCAATGAAAATATGGAAGGAAAACATGGCACAAAGTGTTCTACAAGGCATTAGGTGCTACGCAGATGGTGCCTAGCACCTAGTCACAGGAAGAGTGGCTCCTAGCGCCTTAGCAGCCAACAGGGACACATTTTAGAACAGTGAACACAAGATGCAAAGTTGAAGTTGGTTGTATACTTACGGGTAAACCATCTTCTGCACAGATGGATCTTCCATCATTTTCTCAATTGTATCAATAGAGAGCATAGGTCCTGACTTATCTATACAGTACAATCAAAATCAATCTTGTGCATTTGTACACACAGGGAAACAGCATATAAACAGAAAAGTACACCATCATTTTAAGAACATAATGGTGTGGAAATAAAGAACAAATTTAGATAAATTTGCAATTACTAACTGGATTCAGTTGGCCCAGTAGAGGAATCTTCATTTGGCATAAAAGCAGCTCCATTTGTAGGAACCTTTAAGAACCACAAGACAAGTCCTAATTACAATGAATTGTGCACAGGAAGCCTATTACCAAGCTTCTGAAAGGATCTTACTTGTTGCTCAGCATCCTCCTTTATTTCACTTTCTGTGCTATCACTTTTTACATCTACCGTCTCCAATGAAGATTGAAGCTCCTTCTGCTGCAATTCTTCTGGAGAAACATCAACAAAGGCTGCACAAAATTTGTTATGAAACCCGCAATTAGGTGCAGATGGCAAGTATCTGAACAAAAATGATGCTAAGCATTAAGAAAAGAAGTAGCACAGTAAAGCCCATTATTGATCATATTCAGGCTCATTGCTGGTGTGTTCTTACTAATATTGTGCTGCAAGAGGTGCCACAAAATAAGAACCACATAAATATAAAATAAATGCAAGAGCTAAATCAGCATGTTATAGACCATTTGACACATATATAAGAGCATTCCACATTCTACTTAATTGGAGAAAAAAAGCTGGATATGAAAGGTCATACCAAATTTCTTTGACGGTTTTGATGTTTCAGCCACATCGGACGCTTCCAAAGTTGCAGTTGCTGCCACATCAGTAGCTGAAACATCAACAGTTGCACCTTTCGATGAGGTGTTTTTGAGTGGTCCTGAGAATGGGTAACTGCTTGGTGCTGTGGGGCCAGCCTGCGGTGGCATGGAAAATGGGAATGGCGAGTTTGCACCAAATGTGTTTTGTGGTGTTTGCGTCATCATAGACTTGAATACTTGTTCCATTGCATATTTCTGCAATAAATTAGCAACGCGTTAAAAAGGAAATTGGGAGGAAAATTAACGTAGGTCATGTACAGCCAAATATAATTTTAGTACCCTAACAAGCAGCTATACGACAAACACCGTAAAGGCAACAGCGAAGGGTATATGACCAATCCCACAAACAGAATATTGCGCTACGTAAACCCATGCAGCGACGTACAAAGCCATGCAAAAAGGGGGTTTATCGTAAAATCATTTAAGGAAAATTGGTGCTCAGCAGGTATGAAAATTGTAGTATAAAACTAAAAGATCTATGACATAAAATGAAAATGAATGGTCATCAAAGTAAAATGAAATGCCGCATTTATAGGACCACGTACTATGCTTGAACCAACTGAGAGCTAAGAAAGGAAGTCGGAAATAGCGAAGTGAACTGGTGTAGTACAAATGTGCCCGAATGTTAAGCAGGTGCAAGCAGAAAATAACCCAATAATTTACCTCCCTGACTCATGCCAAGTTATGCAAAGGAACACGACAGGTCATTCTGAGGAGCACAGTGCAAATTATTGAGGATACATACTCTTTTTTGGAGTGCGGGGAGAAAAAGAATAGCTGTGAGCTCACCTTTACCATCGAAGAGACCTGATACATCAACCAACCAGCAAGTATTAATTTACAGAGAGAAGATATGCAATGCAAGAAATTAAGGCATAACAGGAAGCAGAATTCCGCACCATGGAAAATGCTGCAGATAATGCTACACCAATTCCGATCCAGAAGACAGGTGAACCGCTGCACAGATTTCGGAACAGGACATCATGCGAGTGTAAATTTGAGGACAGGGTAGGGCACTGGACAGAACAAACAAGGAAAGAAGCTCACATGTATGATGACGGGGGCGGCATGGGAGGCAGGGTACCAGTTCCTGTAGATGTATTCTGAGTGCCGGTTGAAGACGACACGCTTGCGAAGCCCTTTGAGCTCAATCCATCGAAAACTGAAAGTAGGAAACAATTTATCATATGCAGAATCAGAAGGGGATGCTACTAGAATATCAAAACGCGGTCATATACTATTATACTTATCAGGTACTGTACTATGCAAAAAATATGGATGGATAAGGTGAACATTCTATAGTAGTATGTCAGAAATACGGATGGATAAGCTGGCCATTCACAATCTAAAGTTATCATCTTGCCACTACGATTGGGAGAATTTTGCTACATGTGCATATGGCCTAATAACATCGAATTCTCGTCCGTGGATCTAGCTTAGTGTCCGTAGAATCTCGCAGAAACCACAGCTCGGAGTTCAAGTGCGCGAGCTTTCGTTGCCCGCTCCTAATCAAGCAGCGCATCGGCGGTCAGATTCCACACATAGCACGGTCACTGAGGCAGCATAGTAACAAGGCGACCCCTCACCATTCCTAGATCCGCGAGACGCGGCGGAGACGACGAGCCTGGGCCTCCTGGCGGGTCCCCTCCGCCCGGCGCCGGAGGAGAGCGGCGCGGCGGCGACAGGGGGCTGCGAGGAGCGGCGGGCGGCGGAGAGGAGTGGGGAGACGGGGCAGGATGAGGCGAGGACGAAGCTCTCCATGGCGCTACCGCGAGAGGAAACCTAGCTGTCCTGTGCCTGCTGTGCTTCTGGGTCACGAGGCCTCTCCCCCTGTCTATCCCCCTCCCTTTTCTTGCCGGCTCGCTCCTCGCGCTAGGGTTTTGGGTTTGCGTGCGGAGAAGCCGAACTGAAAGTGGGAGATGAAACCAAAGCCATCCTCTCTCTCCCCCAGTCGCCTTTGGCTGTAGCCTGTAGGGCGGGTTGGTTCGGTTGTAAGAGGCTTGTATGACAGTGCGCTGTATCAGCAGCAGCCTGAGAGCAACATTGATCCACTCGCACAAGCAAAATGTGTAGCTTTGATCTTTCTAAACAAAATATCGTGCATCATTCCCATGTAATCATGATCTAAGTAGGGTTCTGAAACTAATTCTATCGTTTCAATGGAAAGCTAAAACACCGAGAACAATGCTTGATATTTGCAACTTCTTTCTGAGCCAAGGCTTTCGGTTTTGATTGTATCTGGAAAAAAGTACTCCCTCCATCCCAAAATAGATGTCTAATAGTATATAGGTTCATCCAAATTTTGAAAAATTTGAGACATCTATTTTGGGACGGAGGGAGTAGTATAAACTATGACTGTATTTGGTTAAATTTAGCCAATTTGATGCAACTAAAATGCAACAAAGCCTACATTCCGCGCACTAGGTTAGCACACAATTTCCTGACAAAGAACTAACAGTACCCGGAAAAATGGAATACAGATCATGAGAACTTTCAAGTCAGAGAGTTAACACGCATGACAACGTCATCCATTGAAAAAGATGTGTAGCATCTCAATATCTGATTCAACAATGACCAGAAATAACTACTGATTTGAGCCATTACATAAGTCATGTTTACAAAGCAATCGGTTACAGATTACAGCAGTATACATGGATGAGCACAAATGCGTGCAGCCTTCAATTCCATGTGCCAAGGTGCTTTCCTTTTTTGTTGGCAGCAGGAATGATCAGTAATGGGCTTCATTAACCTGTCCACTCCTGATGATGCAAAGCAAAATGCTATTCTGATGACGAATGTATTTCATTGCCGATATACAGATATTTGAATCATCCAAGCTGAACAGGTCAAAAGGTCATCCATCAGCATCATCGACTGAAAATGTTGAAATCTCAAAACAGCCGTCACATAACAGTTGTTGCACAGCACTAAACCAGAAAAAAAAAAGCTTAAGCGCTATAATAGCATGGTCAGCACATATCTGCCTCTTACTTCATATTTGCAGCTCCTTCGCTCTCTTACGAGCCAGAGCTCGCTCTCTGGCAGCAGCAAGTGCATCATTACTCCTCTTGTAGTGTTCATCTGTGATTGGTGCTGGTTGAGTATTCTGCGAAGCTTGTGAAGCAGACGTGGAAACATTGGCATCTTTCTCAGTAGATATAGGAGCAGTTGAATCCTTCGATCTAGTTGTTGCTGGTTCTTCCGCACTTCTACTTTCGTGAGCTTTCTCTGATCCTGCACTGGATTCCCTCATGCGCTTAGGAGAACGGCCAGATCCTTCAGCGTCAGACTTGCTAGCTTGAACATCATCTACTCTAGTGTCCAACTTTTCGGATTCAGCATGCTCTGCGCCATCATGCGCCCGTGCACCGAAAGCAACATTCTTACCAAGCCCAAAGTAAAAATCACTCAAGTCTTTCTTTTTAGTAACCTATATATAAAAACAGAAGAAGAAATGAAATCAGTAACCAAAAGATAAGATAATTCTGAAACATCAGATTTATGCTCTCTTTGCAAGGAATCTGATTAGGACATAGAAATATAAACAAACCAGCTTTATTGTTTTAATAAATTTTGCGACCAAAGTTAATACACATTACTAAAAGGATGTTTGCGCAAGCACAAGCAAACATAACTAAATTTTGCATGATTAGTAAAAAGTAGGAAGGGAAGACAATCCTTTAAATTGAGGGAAAATTAAATAACAATGAGAAGTGAATCTCTATGGTGGTATAACATCAGAATTCAAAGGTACCATTGTACCAAAGCCCATCATTCTTCGACTCTTTTTGGCAACACAAACGGGATATCCGTTCGTTCAAAAACACAAATGGGATACCCGCCACACAGAACACTTGCCTTATCAGACAAAAATGCACAATTCAAATTAAGATTTTGACGGATTATAATTCTGATAGAAATAAGCAAACCCTATATCTTTCCATGTCAGATATGAATAAAGTAGCAGAAAACATGCTATTTAAAAAATCATAAAAATGAACCATGATGATGTAGCACGTAACAACCATGTACATAATGATAAACCAACAAGAGAACTTACATCTTCCCTTTCTTCTCGAAGCTGCCTTTGTCTTTCTTCCTCTAGCCATTTTTTCTCCTCCTCAAGTTTCTTCCTATAAGCAGATGTTACAAATTTGTCTTTGTCAGCAAATAGGTGGTCCTCCTTGCTCCTCTCTTTATGAAGCTTCCTCTCATATACTATGTCCTGTTCTCGTTTACGTTGTTCTGCTTTCTCCTTAAGTGCTTCAATGTACTTTGACTGCGAAAATAAAAGCATGCCACAAGAAAACAAGGAAAGAGTTAGACGCAAGATTACAATATCTAAAGATCTATTCATTTTAGTCGCATTATGTGATTCTGATGAGTACTGACGTGTTGCTTATGAATAACCAGCCACACCTTTACACTATGTGTTTTTCTCTGGATCCACATCTCTACGACTCAATTACACATTTAACATAACCAACTACCTCCCTATGCAAATGGAGAACTATTAAAATTCTCAAAAGGTATACAAACCACCCACGGAGGCCAGCTTCAGTTAGTCTTCAAATCCAAGTTTGGCCTTTAATTATGTTTCAAAATACATAAGGTAGATAATCTACAGGTTTTGCGTGACAGAATGTTCTGCTACAAGCAATCTCTCTTATCCTCATGTTTGTTCACATCAAACAAGATCGCAAATACTATATGGAAATTGCTCCTAATAACAAGACTAAAACTTGACTGCCCTGACGGCCTGAATCAAGCACCAAGAAACATGACACAAAATTAAGTTGGGGCAACACTATATGTTGTCATGTTATAATCGGCGATGCATGCAACTAAGCATAAACCAAGCACTCGGACGCATCCAATCAATTAAAAATATGCGGGTAAATTAAAACTAGATTGTACAGAACGGGGATAATTACCTGGCGAACGACCTTGGCCTGCATCTTGGGGCGAGCGGCCTTCTCCTTCATGTCATCGTACACCTCATCGTAGGCAAACAACGAGGGATCCTCCTCGATCGCCTTCTTCTGCAGTTCCTCTACCTGCGCGAGCACACCACCCCGTAAACAACAAATCCACCAACAACGAAGTAGAACAAACACCGAAGGGGGTGGAGGGTCGGAAATCCGGACTGCCTGGTTACCTTCTGGAGGGCGCGCTTCTTCGACGACTGGCGGAGGATGTCGGCCTCGACGTCGTCCTCGCCGTCGTCGGCGAATGCCGCCAAGGGGCGCGCCGGCGGGGGCGGTCGCGACGACGAGGACGCCGCCGGCTTCTGGCGGAGCTGCAGCCCGTATCTCTTCATCCCGGCGTCGGTGGCGAACAGCGGATTCGATGGGGAGCAAACCCTAGCCTGTGAATTTCGGTTGGCCCCTCGCGAGAGAGGTGTTGTTGCCTTGCGAGATGCGATTGCTTGCCGCTGTGGAGAGACTGGGAGGAGATGGAGGGTCAGATGCGGCGCAATGGGCGGCGCTCTGAGTGAGGCGCCGTGTGCGTCCCTGCGGGATTTGGCCGGCTGCGGGACAGAGGAGCGACGGGATTTGGGGTCGCTACTGGGAGAGATGAGTTCGAGTTCGTGTTGAATTAGGAATAGATGATGTCGTGGGGGACTGGGTTGCGGGAACGTAAGGAGCCTCATGGGCTTTTAAGGCTCGGTTCTTTTGGGCTTCTCTGAGAAGCCGTTCTTCTTTGGCTTGGTCTAAAAGATTTGCGAGCCTTTTAAAATAGTTAAGACCTAATAAATTCGAAACCTCGTAAATTTTTTAAACCCGTTTTCTCATAAAGGGGTAGGACAGTTTTTGAAAGAAGCCGCCAAAAAAACTAGGCCTAAGAGCCTCATGTGGAATTAGGAATAGATGAGTTTTGTTGTGATTCTTGTGCGTGTGCAATATGTCTAGAAACAGAGAAAAAGAACCTTGATACCAGATCGAACAAGGGATCTTCTTGAAAATGATAAGATCTGGGATAGACGGCCAACCTCCTAGAAAGAGCGATGTGTCCCGAAGGATTCACGGCGACACTCCTTCATTGAAGGTAACATGGCCAGAAGCACTTGGGCATTGGTGGAAGAGGATCTTGTTGTATATCTTATGGCAAACAATTGTAGTCATGCCAAGAAGTGGCTTTTATTCTTAACTAGGAAACATGTCCGTGCGTTGCAACGGGAGATAGAAAATACACTATGAAGATGCACAAAGTAAATTCCTAGTTGTGGTGTGTTATAGAAAACAGCCGGATCCAGTGTGTCGGTCTAGCGTGCGACCAACACCTCCTATAATCGCTACTTTAGCTAGACCACCTCGTAAAACATGTTTGTGTAAGGAGTCAGATGGATGCGGACCAAGTGCAATAGTGTTATTTTAGCATTCCCTTCAGATGATCTATCGGATACCGTGTTGGAATGGATACTAAAATCTCAGATACCCTAACGGCACTAAGGCATGTGAGATATGATGTTGCCTCATCTAAAATTCTACTCAACTTATTGATTGTACCAATGTGGAGATATTTCACATTATACTTCATGAATTCACTGTGCAACTGAGCACCGCAATGTTAAAAAGCCTACAATGATTGATACTCATTTTTTCCAAATTATTACAGCGTAAACCAAGTTTTAAGCGTCTAGACTCTTTTCTGAATAATAGCAGGAGAGATGCTATGTTCATTCATTAAGTGAAAAATTCATAGTACCAAAAAAGTGCCAGAAGAAGATCCTCCTGTAGGTTCGCAGCATAGAAAATAAATTCCTACGATGGAAACAACTAAGTACCAAGATCTATCTACTAGATACAAGCAACGGGTGAATATACATCCATAAAATACATACTCTCAAAGACCGAATAGCGGATGTACTCGTGGATGATGTAGTTGAACGTTTGCCGATCTCAAGATCGTGGTGAAGTCCATCTGGTCCAGCCGGTCCAGCACCATCAAGTCCAGCACCACAAAGCAGTGGTGCATCCGTGATCGCACACACATCCGGGTACCCCGACAACCTTCGTGCCCTCGCTCTAGCAAAGCAGCGGAAGCAACAAATCCTTCCAGAAAAAGCCACCGGAAACATGTATCTCGCTGATTCGAGACCATGGGGAAATTCTAAAGGGGGGAGATCCTTCACGAGGAGGTGTGAGATGAGAGAAGGGAGTGAGGTACCTTGTATAGGGAGAGGGGGCAGCCCCCTCCCATGGCGTGGCAGCCATGGAGGTGCCCCCACCTCTTCCACATTCATGTGGGTGAAGCTTCCACTCACATAAATAGTCACCCACTCAAAATTCCACTCACCTCCATTAAATTTCCACCAAATTTAATGCAATCTCTCATTAAATAAAACTCTTTTATTTATTTATTCAGAATTTTTTAATTACTTGAATTAACAAACATTCACATAAAACCCCTTACAACATTTCAATTTCACATGCAGAACCAGTTTCAGCAATTTCAACCAAAACGATTTCGGTGTCTAGTGAAATAAATTTCTGCGCTTTTCTTTTTCTTTCTCTGGCATATCATTTGATCTGAATGGTGTCGGTATCCCTTAAGTGTGTCACCCTACGGTTCATGAATAATGCAGATATGATCGAGACCCCTCTTCGATCAATAATCAGCAGCGGGACCTGGAGATCCGTACTGACTCCCACATATTCAACGATTACTTATGTGATCGTGTGAACCTTATATGCATGTAACTCAATCCCTTTGTCTCGCGATATATTACATGTCCGAGATTCGATCATCGGTATCTCCATACCTAGTTTGATCTCGTTACTGACATGCACTCTTTTCTCGTTCCCGTGATATAATATTCTAGTGATCAAATCACTTGCTTGCAAGCTAACTAATGTGATATCACCAAGAGGGCCTAGAGTATATCTCTCCGTCATCGGGATGGACAAATTCCACTCTTGATCCATGAGCCTCAACATAACACCTTTGTAGCACTGAACCCATATTTATAATCACCCTGCTATGGTGTGATGTTTGATGTTATCAAGATACTCTTCCGGTGTTAGTGATTGACATGATCTCATGGTCTAAGGACTAAGATTACTTCGTATGATGTTATAGCAATATAAACACAATGACCTTGATCGTAATGCTATACTTCGGATGAATGTTCATCACACCATTCCAATAATGTTGTGACCTCGTTATTAACAACATCCAATATCCATGGTCAGGAAACCTTTGATCATCTTGTTAATCAACGAGCTAGTTTATAAGAGAGGCATAACTAGAAACTTTCTATTTGTTTATTAAACACACATGTATTAACGTTTCCATATTAATACAATTATAGCATGCAAAATAAAAATTTATCATAAATAAGGAATAAGATAATAACCACTTTATTATTGCCTCTCGGGCATATTCCCTTTAGTCTCCCACTTGCACTAGAGACAATAATCTAGTTTGAAAACTTTGGGTATTGAACACCTATAGCTTTCTGGTGTTCCATATAGACGATTGCAAGTGGTTAACATAATCTACGGATCTGACGCTTTCAGGTCTGCGTGTATTTGCATGTCTTTGCGTCTTCACACATCACTCATTCTCCAATGAGTTGGTATTGTATAAATTTGGTCTTTTGGTGAGACCTTTAGTTACTTGGGGTTAAATCATGTCGATACTATTGTTGTATAATATATCTTTAGTATTAGCCCGTTGCGAACCACACCTTAGTTTGATAACAAACTACTTGACACAAATGCCCTCCTTTGCTGCTACTGTAGCTGTCATATACTTAGTCTTTTGTTGTAGTATCCGTCACATTGTCTTAACTTTGGAATTCATCCAAATCCGTCATGGAAACTTCTTTCCATTTCATTGTGTCACCCATAGTTTAAATTGAGATAAACTTAATGTGTATCTTGTGACAAAACAAGTATCATCTTTCAATGAACTATTTGTCTCTTATACAAATGAAATATATTCTTAATTCTTCCAAAATATTATAAGAATATCCTTACTATCGTCCAATGATCATTTTATGATTCATTATGGTATATGCTCATAACACTCAGAGCATAGGACATATCTAGATGTGTACATATCATGGTATGATTGGTCAAATCATTCTTGTGATTTCACTCATTAAGTGTCAAAGAACTTGAATCTTGTTTCACTTATCAAGTGTTAATACACTTGGGTCTTGATTCAATTCTTTTCCATGCGACAAGAAACCTTTTCTCATAGTTTTTATATTGAACTCCTTCAATAACCCATATATGTACGTTTGGCACAACCATATTAGCGTCACAGTCTATCCATGTAGACATTCATACTAAATATTCGGGTTTTGCCTAAGTCTTTCATCGAAATGAAATTCTCAATCTTTGTCAATAAAAGATATATAATTTCCAATCAAAAAGATGTCCTCCACATAATGTATTAGAAATATGTCTCAGTGCTCCCACTTAATTTTTTGCAAATGTAAGCATCTTCATCGTCTCCTGATGAAAAACTCCTTTAACAGTTTCATCACGGTGAAGATTCCAACTCCGCAATGCTTACTTCAACCATTGAAGTTTGCATGCCCTTTTAGCATCCTTTTAATTAACAAAACCCTTTGGACCGTGTCGTGCACACGTCCTAGGTAACCATTCTATTAGAAGAACTTTATTTTGTTTATTCATCTACCATATACCAAATTATATGTAGTGGTTGCTACTTTAATCCATCCAAACTAAATATTGCTTATGAAGATCAAATCTTGTCATAGTCAACTCCTTGAACATTGTCATAAAATAATTTACGACATGTCGACTATTTCATAGATGTGAAACATCCATGTCTATTTCTTTATAGATCAAAATACGATGGATCGGTTTTTACACCTTTTCGGAGGGTCTTCCAAGTTCAAAAAACTTGATTTCTCGTGTATGGAACTATCACAGATTTTATGGCTTCAAGCCATTTGACGGATTCAGGGCCCATCATCGCTTCATTGCATGTAGTCGGTTCATCATTGTCAAACAACAATGATGTACTCTCAAATCTTAGCATTTGATTGTTTATTCGACCTTCTTGGTTTAATAGGAACTTAGACCTCCGTGACCACAACCTTTGAGGCACATGAGCCATGAGCATTATGGCTGCCTCTGAAATATTTTCCGGCGCTGCACAACTTAGCACATATAGCTAAGGTTCGTTAACCTTATAAAAGTTCTATTGTCCTTCCACTTAACTTTTTGCGAAAAAAATCCTTTTTCAAGAAACTTCACGTTTCAAGCGACAAACCCTTTTGTCCTCGGTGTTATGGAGGAATACCCAATGGTTATTCGAAATAACCTACAAAGACATGCTCATCCGACTTTGGTTGTAAACATCTTACTTATGCTTAGCATACCAAAATTTAAGACAGGACAACTTGGGTTTTACCACAAACCATAACTTACATGGTGTCATTTCAACGGATCAAGATGGAGATCTTTTCAGTGTAAAAGCAGTAGTCTCTAAAGCTTTAATCTTTTAAAACATAATGGCAGTTTTATAGATAACACCTTTGATCCAACCATGTCAAACAAGGTTTCATTACAAATCTCAAACACTCCATATTCCTATGGTGTTTTGGGAGTTGCAAATCTAGGTGTTTTGCTAAACTTGCAACTCAAATAAATCCCTTTATGATAAAATCATAAATTAGTTATTTTCTTGTTACAATGATTTTCCACTTCATCTTTAAAGTCTTTGAACATTTTCAAATATTTCATACTTCTTTCTCATTAAGTGAATATTCACTCAAATTTCCGGAGAAAGCATATGAAGTTGAAGTCCATCGCTTACGACTGTTCATAATGGACTACATACATCGATATGTATAAATTCCAATATTTTAGTTGTTTGTTCTTCTTTGGCCTTTGAACAAAATTTTAATTATCCGAGGAAAGTCTCACAAGCATCATTTGATCAAATCAAAGACTTCAAAAATCCATGTATATGGAGTTTCTTCATGTTTTCGTTCCAATATAATTTAAACGGTGATGCCACTTCGTAAGTGATCTTCCAATCATTTGTCTTGCGATATTTTAGCATTAGTTTTATGGATGTGATTTCTCCAACTAGATTTGTAAATCATCCATCTTATATGGAATACGAAAATTATTTGAACAATCTTTATTCTCATAATACTTGATTTAAATAACAATCATTAAAACAAATCTTGAAGGCAAGCTTTGATGTCAACAAGAAATACAAACAACAGTTTGTTTGTTTTCGATGAACATCATCACATATTCTCTTGCTAATTACTTAGGCCATTGTGGTTCATGAATTGCGTCGTTCTGTATGAAATTTCATATCAACCAATTTGGTATTCAATACCCAAGAATTAATAAGCAAAGAATATAACCATAACATGTATATCATCTATATACCTAAATTGGATATTTCCAATATTTTCTTTTCTGCCAAATATATTTTATAGATTCTCTTTCAGCATTTCCTTTTCCTTTTAAAAGAATCTATCAACATCAAAAGTGGCGCCATATACATGACACATAGTCCAAAGCATGTATATTTAAATACTAATACCTTTGGACTTGCACTTTAAAGTAGATCACCATTATCAAATGAATGACGTTCTTTCAAAATCCATTCTTTAGTAATCTTCTAATGTAGTAAACACTTTACATACATATTCTATTCATCCTTATCATGACAACTTTCATGATCAAGCTAATATAGCTTATAAAGGCGAATCGTGAGTATAACATTACTTTCCAAAATCCTTTTGGATGATTAGGATGTCTAGCATCTCCAACCTTTGCAAATTCTCATCCAATATGAGAACATATATTATACTCTATCATATTGCAACCAAACACATTGTTTCAGATATCGTTATATCTGCCACACATGATGGTTTCTGAAACAATTCTTTCAGCTCCTAGATAATCTCGATATTTAAATCAAGAATCATGGAGGCAAACATGATACTTTATATACTAACACTGGAATTGTCACTCTCGATTTAATACTAATTATTAAACTTCACAGAGTAAACAGAGTTTGCTGAAAGTTTGCAATTGGACTTTAAACTTTAGATTGACACTCAACACAATACGATACCAGTTCATAAAGTAAATATCCAGAATTCTATAGTTCTATTATCTTATTTACAACTAATCATAAGGTGGTGAACGAATGCCAATGACTACAAAAAATTATGCAAATTCACTTTGATTTAATTTATGATAAATTGAGTTCTACTAATCCAAATTAGAAATGAACTCCCACTCAAAAACGACATCCCTCGTGTCTTTTTGGTGATTACAAGAACCAAATCCACTACACCAAGTCCGATCATTACGTGAGTCAGTGTATCTTCAAAGGCGAGCATCTACATGGTCATCATATCAAGCATATGACTCATGCTTAACCTTTAGGTCCGTGTTCCGAGGCCATGTCTGCACATGCTAGGCTCGCCAAGTAAGAACCTTAGTATTTGTATGTGTAAAACTGTCTTACACCCGAGATATGCTCATGGATTCAAGTACACCCGATCATCACGTGATGCCTTGAAGCGGTGAAACATTATCGGTGCATACTTAAGGAAGAACACATTTTTATCTTGATATCTAAATGATGAATCATCTTATTATGATAATAAAGCGCCAAACAAGCAATATAAGATGCAACAAACATCACATGTGAAAAAGTGAAATGATATGGTTCTTGCACTTGATCGTTATCATGTGCATCGTGGTATGATCTTCATCATTCCTTTATGTGCCAAGGTCTATGGAACTTACACGCTATGTGTGTTGTAAGAGTATCGACTTATACTTTTACTTACAACATCACCATATCATGACACTAGCCCAGCAACAATCTAAACTAGACGCTTCTAATTTATCCATTGCAAGTTTTACGTGGCTTAGGGCTTTCGAAGATAGAAGCGTTCTTATCTACGAACATGGAACCACAACGATGATAATCAAATTATTGGAAACTCGTTATAAATCTGATATTGACTATAGTAGGAGAGACAGACACCCGCAAGCCACTTATGCAAAACTAGTTGAATGTCAAGCGTGGAACATGTCTCATGTGCGAGGACATGTAAAGTTTGTCCGGGCCGCTTCATCCCACTATGCCACCAACATCCAAAGTACAAGGAAGAAGTAATAACATGACCATCAGCGCCCACATATTCATATGTGTACTACCCGTACAAAGCATCTACGCATAGATCCGGCTCTGATACCACTGTAGGGTTTGCAACATAAAAAACAAAAAAAATCCTATGATGGGAACAACTAAGTACCAAGATCTATCTACTAGATACAAGCAACAGGTGGATATACATCCATAGAATACATACCCTCGAAGACCGAATAGCGTTAACGAGGTTGTACTCGTGGATGATTGATACGTCGGAAACGTATCTATAATTTTCGATGCTCCATGCTTGTTTTGTATCTACTTTGCTTTGCTTTGTCTACACTTTGAGGTATTTTTATACACTTTCTGTAACTAACCTATTGACAAGATGCCACAGTGCCAGTTGCATGTTTTCTTCTGTTTTTGGTTCCAGAAAGGCAGAAAATCAATATTCTCAGAATTGGACGAGACAAAAGCCAAAGTTATTATTTTCCCGGAGCAACACGGAACCACGAAGCAGAGCCAGAGGGGAGCCATAGGGTGGCCGCACCCCTAGGCACGGGCAAGCCCTGGAGGCACCCACAGGGGGTGTGGGCCCCCTGGACCCCCACCGACCTTGATTCCTGCGCCTATAAGAAGCCTCCGACCCAAAAACCCTAGGGCATCCAGAAGAAATCCACGAAAACCTCCATAGCACCGCCGCCACCGAAAGGTAGATTCGGGGGACAGAAAGTCTCTGTTCCGGCACCCAGCTGGGACGGGGAAGTGCCCCCAGAGCCATCTCCATGGATCTCCACCACCATCTCCATCACCGTTGTTGATTCCCATGATGAGGAGGGAGTAGTTCTTCCTCAAGGCTAAGGGCTCTACCGATAGCTATGTGTTCATCTCTCTCTCTATGCATGATCATATTGTGGTCATGAGCTTTGTAATCAAGTAGATCTACCTTGCTACTCAAGTGCTTCATTAGATCTCCGGCTCTCCCCATGTGTGTGAAAGTGACAGCGTGCATGCCATGGTGGCACTTAGTCTTGAGCCTATATAAATACTCATTGTGTTTTAATAGATCTATGCTTTTCCCCACGTGTGTGATAGTGACAGCGTGCGCACCATGTGTGGCACTTAAGATAGATTACATATATATTCATCAATTATATTTGGAGTTGGATGTCTTTATGAAATTGTGGTGTTTGTTGGAACCATCTAGCGCTCAAGGTGATAGTGTAGGGTTATCTAGATTAGGGAAGGCGAACTTTGAGGAGTGTTGTTATAGCCCTACCATGGATTAGAGTGTCCAACCGGAGAGTAGTTAAGAGTAGTATCATGAAGAGAGGATATTTATATGAGAGAGTGTTCACTAGTGAAAGTATGATCCCTAGGCCTTGTTTCCAAACATTGAAACACCGTTTGCATCTATATCTGTTGCATGTTTGCTTGCTTTAGTCTTTACCTCGCCGTCAAGCTCTTTTCTGGCACTCACACACGTTCTCCCACGTTAATAACAAGTCGGTTATTTTCAAGCATTACCACTTGTATTTCACTATCTCTCCGCCGAACTAGTGAACCTATACACCTGATAAGTGTATTGGGTGTGTTGGGGACACAAGATACTTCTTGTATCTTGATTGCAGGATTGCTTGAGAGGGAATACCTTTGACCACTTCCTCCCTGAGTTCTCTAAACCTTGGGTGATCCACTTAAGGGAAACTTGCTGCTGTTCTACTCAAACCTCTGCACTTGGAGGCCCAACAACTGTCTACAAGAATAGAAGTGCGTAGACATCAAGCTCTTTTCTGGCGCCGTTGCCGGGGAGGTAAGGTAAAAGGTACTCACATCCTGATGTGTGAGTGCTCGAAGTTATTTCCTTTAGATTCTGCAATTTTATCTTTTTGTTTCTTGTTTTCACTAGTTAGGCTTAATGGAAAACAACAACAAAATTAGAGAGCTTTATAGTATTTATCTTGAGTTAGGACATGAAGTGTTTGAAGAGAAAATTAAAAAACCTATGGAGCTTTATTTGCATGCTAATAGCAATGTTATTAGTATGAATTATTTGGACACCATTATTGCTAATGTTGTGGAAAAGTTTAAGCTTGGGGAAGCTAGTTTTGATGAAAATGATCTTTTTAGTCCCCTAACTTTGGAAGATAGCTATTCTATTGCTTATGATGATACCAAACCTCCAATATATGATGATTACAATGATGAATATGATATTTTTAGTCCACATACTATTGAGGAGAAAAGTAATTGTGATTACAATATGCCTCCTATATTTGATGATTCTGGTGATGAGAATACTAATGATAGCTATTTTGTTGAATTTGCTCCCACTATGATTAATAAGCATGACTATGCTTATGTGGAGATTAATAATCATTTTATGCATGTGGCTCATGATAAGAATGTTTTATGTGATAGTTATATTGTTAATTTTGTTCATGTTGCTACTGAAAGTTATTATGAGAGAGGGAAACATGGTTTTATGCACCTCAATAATATTAAGTTTCCCCTCTTTATGTTGAAAGTTTTGAAGTTGCACTTGTTTTGCTTTCCTATGCTTGTTGCTTTGTGCTTTCATGACTTGTTTCTTTACAAGATTCCTATTCATAGGAAGTGGGTTAAACTTAAATGTGTTTTGAATTTGGTTTTTGATGCTCTCTTTTACTTTAATTCATATTTCTTATGTGAGCATCTTCTCAAACTATTGTGCCTAACTTAAAGGCGTTAAAGAAAAGTACTTGTTGGGAGATAACCCAAGAGTTTTCTTGAGTCTTGGAAGTTATTACTTCTGTAATTACCACTTCTTATTCTTTTTGTTTGCTTTTTGTGCCAAGAATGACCTCTAATGAGAGGGAAGTAAGATTTGGGGAGTTGTTGTCCCGAAACAGATTTCTATCCTCCACCAAAAAAAATCGTGAGGAGTCTCTATAACTCGTATTGAGATCAAAATTTACGAATAAATCCCCTAGTATGTTAGATAACTTTAGTTAGTTCAACACTTTTTTATTTGAGCAACATAAGGTCTTTGAAAAAATCAGTTTCTACCTGCTAGTCTGTTTTGACAGATTTCTGCCATTATTTGCATTTGCTTCTTATTGATTCCTTTTTGGGTTCTTTTTAGGAAATTGAGCTTTTTGAAGGAATTGCTACAGTAGCTTGTGTTTTTAGTGAAAGTTTTTCTATTCTAAAGCTAAACCCAAAGGTCTATTAACTTTTGAATATACTAATGTTGCTAATGAAGATTGTGTGAAGTTTTGTATGAAGGAAAAATTTTAGGTGTAGAGAAAGAATGATGTAATGAGATGAAGAATGGACAAAAGCTCAAGCTTGGGGATGCCACCCCGTGTCATCCCAAGAAATATTCAAGGGGTACAAGCGTCAAAGCTTGGGGATGCCCAAGGCATCCCCTTCTTCATCAATAAAAATCTCAGGTCTTTCTAGACACTTCGTTTTTATTGTTTCATGCATTGTTGTGTTATTCTTGGAGCGTCTTAGTTTTCATTTTTGGTTTTCATTTTCTTAGTTTTCTTGAGTAAGTTGGTTGGTTACACCACACTTCTTTTGAAGAGAGACACACTCTGTTTTCATTGCCTAGAACACTCTAGTTTTCACTCTTATTGTTTTGTGAGTGTTCTCTTTTGCTAGAACCGTGTTTAGCCTTAGTTTTCTTGTGCTTCCAGCTTAGAACTTTTTAGTTCTTCTTTGTGGATTTGTGAAACAAGCTCATTGGTCTTTGTTGATTATTATCTTTGAGAGTTGTTTCAAATAAGTTACTTGGTGTTGGAAAGGAGTAGTAAGTTCTTGCTTATAAGTGCAAGAGGAGCTTGCATTGACTATGACTTAGACTTTAGCATGACATGCTAGGTGTTGTTTCGACCTTATGCTTAGTGATTATTGCTGTAGCATGTCTTGTTCCAAGCAATTGGGATTTCTTAGTGTGCCTTGAAGAAATTATGCGTTGTTTTAGCATGCAAAATCATAATATTGTGGTATTCTCCTTTGATGCTTTGCTTGGGTTGACTTGGCACATGCTCACACCATGTTATGACTCTCACAAGTAACTGTTGGCACATGCTCCCAGTCTTTTGCTAACCTCCACTTGTATGAGTAAGCTCTACTCATGCTTCCAACTCCCAAGAAACCAAGTTTTTCCAAAGTGTCCACTATAAACTCCTATGCATGGTGTGTTACACCATTCCAAGTATATTCTTGTTTTCAACTATCTTCCAATTAAAAACTATTTTGTTATGTTAAAACTTAGTGATTAAAGCCCTCACGAACTTGATGGCACACTTTATATTCTTTGCCCCTAATAAACTTGAACCATTGTGACAACTTTGTTGTATATGCTTGCACTTATAAGTTGGAATTAGCAGAACCGTGCTGTCATGGGGAACGTTTTCAACATTGCACTTGTACTTTGTACTCAGTTGTTATCATGCTCTTTTGTCTATGGATGTCACCAGTGTGAAATAAAGAGGGAACTTGTAAGTCCATGGAGCTTGTATCCTGTGTTAGAGAAACGCTTGGGCCGCTAGCCTAAGCCATGCCTAATCATGGTGGAAACTTGCAGCATCACCATAATGAGCTATCTATGAAGCATCCTCAATAAAAAGCTATGAATATGGTAAATAAAAAGATTGCTCAGATGCTCATTGTCTGCTTGCCTTGTCATTTTGGTTATGGGAAAGCTCGTGTACCATGTGCAAGGGGCACCCCGTTGGCGGTTCTCAATGATATGCAAATACTTACAGTGACAAGAACTTATCTGGACCCAAAGTTGAGTATGCATGAGGTGTGGCCCTCGTATTCAAGGGACTTGAGATTGCCAACTTATACTTCGTCAAGAATATGCTCCATCTTTGCCACTTTAACCTTAACCACTTCAATATGCTTATGATAGGGGCAATGAGGGCTGAAAGCTAACAAGTATCATAATTTTTGGAAGCTCTTTTTGAAACTTGTAATCCCTGCTTCTTTTACAAAAAGGTCTTTCTTCCACCACTATTGAGTCTACACCTTCTACCTTTAGGCACTATTAAGAGAGCATAGTTGCCATTCTATGTGCAGTGTTCCAAAGCTTATTAATTGATGCATTGTAAGGTTCCCAACCTTTAATAAGGTAGAGATACCTGTGTTTACAATGCTAGTCCCTGGATCAATAGCTAGCATCCACAGTTAAGATGTAATATCAAGAAACAAAGGTCATAATACAACTTTATAACCAGGAATAAAATAATTTATTACATCTTACATAGCTCATTTGGCTATCTCATTACAATGCAGCAGAATATAACAATAGCATGGGGTCCTTCATCTTCAAAGTGCCACAGGCAATCATGTTGGTTGTAGACTTGTAATCCTATTCAACAAACTTCACTAACATCAAACAAACCTGCAACATAATAAGTTGCAGGCACAAGGGTCAATACATTTGAATTGTATTGACAAGTTTCACTACTATGTAGAATTAAGTGGATCATATCATTACATGCATATTTGGATAAGTAGGGTTTAGGCTCATTTGCAGAAAGCAATATAGTTTTATCCTATCTTTTCAAAATAGTTTTTGATCTTTGTCAAATCTTTTGAACTTCTTGGAAAACTCCAAGTGCTTCAAATCCCTTGTTGTCACCATCAAGTTTTACTTTGAGAAATTGGAATGTCGAGATCTTCCATAGCTTCAGGCCTTAGTTGCTCAGTATTGTCCATAACCGGGGACACGGCTAAGTACTTAGAATTTTGATCTTCTGCAGAAGTTGTACACTTTACCCACATGACACAATCTCATCTTGATGTTTACAATGCTAGTCCCTGGATCAATAGCTAGCATCCACAGTTAAGATGTAATATCAAGAAACAAAGGTCATAATACAACTTTATAACCAGGAATAAAATAATTTATTACATCTTACATAGCTCATTTGGCTATCTCATTACAATGCAGCAGAATATAACAATAGCATGGGGTCCTTCATCTTCAAAGTGCCACAGGCAATCATGTTGGTTGTAGACTTGTAATCCTATTCAACAAACTTCACTAACATCAAACAAACCTGCAACATAATAAGTTGCAGGCACAAGGGTCAATACATTTGAATTGTATTGACAAGTTTCACTACTATGTAGAATTAAGTGGATCATATCATTACATGCATATTTGGATAAGTAGGGTTTAGGCTCATTTGCAGAAAGCAATATAGTTTTATCCTATCTTTTCAAAATAGTTTTTGATCTTTGTCAAATCTTTTGAACTTCTTGGAAAACTCCAAGTGCTTCAAATCCCTTGTTGTCACCATCAAGTTTTACTTTGAGAAATTGGAATGTCGAGATCTTCCATAGCTTCAGGCCTTAGTTGCTCAGTATTGTCCATAACCGGGGACACGGCTAAGTACTTAGAATTTTGATCTTCTGCAGAAGTTGTACACTTTACCCACATGACACAATCTCATCTTGATGCCACCAGTGTCCGCTGGATAAGTACTCACCAAGATGGAGTACTGGCAGATTGAGAATGTGACAAAGTCTTTCCATAGGAGTCCTCCCAATACACAATGCTAGCTTGTCATCCAGGCACCAATGTAGGGTTTCAAGTTCCCTTACACAATTCTAGTTAACCTGAAGATGCCAATGCATGGGTCTTCCACTATGTAGTTGACTAAGCCAGAGCCCATTTAGCATGTGGCTGTACACGGAAGCCACTGTACGAGAAACATGTTCAATCTCTAAGTCCCTGGGTGGTTTTCTTCTAGTGCACATACAAAAAGAGATAGCCATATAAACATGGTTCCTTTTGTTGCCACCTTGTCCAAAACTTGAGTATCCTTGTCCACCCAGGTGGTTCATTGAGTACTTGTTTTATTATATAAAACATATATCTTTTCAACTCTTCATATAATCATAACATGTATCCCATCCCAATATATAGCAGGGATAAGCATACTACAACTACATTGTTTCCACTAAGGGATATATAAGGGTATCCTATTAGGATTTAGCATAGCATAAAACATAGTAAACCTTTCCATGCATGTTACAAAATCCACTAAGTGTAATGAAAATAGTAGGACTTGGATGATAGTGTCACTTGCCTTTTTAGTAGAGAATGATGGTTCACTTCTTGATCTTGCAAATATCACACTCTTCTAATTCCACTACAATTCAATCAAGCAAACACAAATTCAACTAGCATTCTAACCAATTTATCACACATAAAATAATAGAAACAAGGTCATGCATGCAAGCATGCAAAAGATAGTTTTATTTGCAAAAGTGGTTTCTACTAGGCTCTAAACATTATAAGGTTCAAAGTGGTCATTTACTAAAGTGGTAAAACCATTTGCAAAAGGTTTTATCTATAAACCATTTTTAAACCAAATCATTATTTTATGTGGTTGAAAATGCTTTTTAGCAAAGCAATATTATTTAAAGGGTTCACCAAATATATTTTAATTCTCAAAACTTGGTGTTTAGGGTCAGAAGGTTTGAATCAAATCATTTCCCAAAGGTTTTACTCAAAAATCATTTCTAAATCATAATCAATATTTTTAATTGACTAGAAATGAGCTAATTCAAATATTTACTCCTTAACTTCACAAAATTCATTTTTAAATCCATGAGTTGGTTCCTAAGGTCAGTAGGTTCACAACAAACCATTTTGCAAAGATTTTACATTAAAATTATATCTAGAACAATTTTTATATTCAAAATAAGCCTACACATGTTTCTGCAATTTCAACCAATTTTCCGGAAGCAAATCATTAAAAAAATTGCATGGTTGCAAAGTACTTGTTCTACTGATTCCATTGATATAAAATTTGCAAAATTTAGACGTGTAGAACTGAAGTTATGAATTTTTCAAATTTGCATATCAATCAGATTCTAATTCTGTTTTTAAACAAAACCCTGTCCACGTGGCGTAATTCTATTGGCCGGTACCACTTCGTGCGTATCGGCATCTGCGAACCTTAGGATTTAACTTAAATCGCTCGGCTTAGATGCACACATACCCCTTCGTCTAAGTTCTATTCTCATCCACTGGACTAACATCTAACGGTGTAAAACTATTTGACCTAAGTCGAGCGGCGCTGGCGGCGGCGCTCTGACGTGGTCGTCGCCGACGATGCATGACGCGAGAAAGAATGGGAGGGGGCTCACCGTGTTCGCCTTGACGTGCTGATGCTCAACCTGTTCACGAGGAGGCAGGGGGCGCACGGGGACGAAAGAAATTGCTCGCCGGAGTTGCTGCGAGCGGCGGGTGTCTCTAGAGGTCGTCGAGGGCAAGGCTGCAGATCACCATAAGGCAATATAGGGGCATGGTTAGATGCGGGCGAACGTGGGGTTCACGTGAGCATCATCGAGAGAGCTTGGGGCGGTCGGAGTTCACCTGGGAAGCTCGACGGAGCAATGGCAGACGCCGGTGGCGCACGATTTGGAGAAGTTGTCGACGTTCTGGAACGAGCGCAGCCGAGCTGGAGGTACTGGTGGATGCGTCAAGCCGGCGAAAATTTATAGTGAAACCAAAGCGCGAGAGGGTGTGTTCCGCCGAATCGACGCGTTAAGCTCGCGAGACAGAAAGTGTGGTGACAAATTAAGGGGGATTCAGGGGCGCGGAGGAGCCGCTAGGCGAGGAAAAGGTAGAGGAGAGTGTGGCATTTAAAGGAGCGTCGTTACTGGGAGGAATCACTCAGCCATCAATGCGTATTCATCGCCGCATTCAATCGGCAGCAACGGCAGGGGCGTGGTCGTGGGGTTGAAGACGATGGTGAGGTGGCGTGGGGTACGTCTGTCAGCGAGGTGGAGGAAGTGGGAGTGGGGCCTGCCTGTCTGTGACTCTGCGGGTGCGTATGTGGGTGAAAAACGTTTCGCGCGTGGGGGGTTTACTTGGGCTTGCTGGGCCTGTTGGGTTGGGCTGTGTCTGTTTCATTTTTTTTATACAGATTGCTTTTTCTTTTTCTATTTGATTTTCTGTTTTGATTTTCAAACAAACAATTCAAACAACAAATGAATTCAAACCTTTGCCAAACTTTGTATTTATTTTAATTCTGATTAACCACATAATCCAAAGACCAAAATAGAATAATTTTATTCTTTTTAGGATCCATTAATAATTAAATAAAACAGACCTTAGTCTTTAATTCAAATAGGATTTTATTTAATTAAAAACTCTATTTGAAATCTAAATAATACCAAAATCATTTCAGTAGGTTTTATTTGAATAAATCAAACACTTGGAAAACTTATTTAAAATAAATTAACAAGTTTTAGTGTTTATTTAAAATGGAAAACCTTTACTTTAATAAAATTGGATATTATTAAATCCTCATTATTTTATTTAAATAAACCTTTACTCTTTTTATCAAATAGAAATATTTTATTTCAAAAGCTTGGCCAAGATTTAATTTGGCTCTATAAAATAATCTTTATTTATAATTCTACCTTTGCTTTTGAAGATCAAATCCTTTCATTAAAAGATCTAAAAATAGTGATTCCAATTATTAAAACTTTCTTTAATAATTATTTATCTTTTTAAATCCCTTTAGGATTTTATTTGATCAAAAAGTTTCTTCTCACCCTAAATTTCAACAAAATTTTATGTTGTTTATTTATTTTTCACATTTTAAAATTTGGAAAATTTTGGGATGTGACATGCATATTGTGATATTACTTGTTCTTGTGATATTTGTTTCTAGTCACCCTTGTGAACTTTGAAGGTGTCCTATGCATCTATATTGCTACTCTATGAGGGACAAGCTGATTGCCACTATGATATGTTTTCTGTATGTGAAACAAACTAACGTTTTTCAATGCATGTTATTCATGATCTTTGTTTGTAGCTTGCCTTGTTGCATGCATAGTTACTATGTCCCATTGTTAGAACTCCATCTTTAATGCACATGTTTAGAGTTATTTGATCCCAGCTTTCAATGCTTGCAAATGGTTGGATCTTTATTGTGAGGGTGCATGTCACCTAAAAAATTATTCTTTTATCACTTACCTACTCGAGGACGAGTAGGAGTTAAGCTTGGGCATGTTGATACGTTGGAAACATATCTATAATTTTTGATGCTTCATGCTTGTTTAGTATCTCTTTTCTTTACTTTTCTACACTTTGAGGTGCTTTTTACATGTTTTCTGGTACTAACCTATTAACAAGTTGCAACAGTGTCAGATGCCTGTTTTCTGCTGTTTTTGGTTTCAGAAAAGTTAGTAAAGAAATATTCTCGAAATTGGACGGGACAAACGTCAAAGTCAATTACTTTCTGTGGGGAACAAGAAGTCCAGAGGGGGGCCGGAGAGGCCGGCCAGGGGGGCCAGACCCACCCTAGGCACGGGTGGGCCCTACCCCGTGCCTGGGAGGGGTGTGGGGCCCCTGGCCGCCTCCTCGGCCTCCCCCTTCGCCTATAAGAAGCCCCCAATGCAGAAACCCTAAGCACCCGATCAAATCTCCACGAAACCGTCTGTAGCCACCGCCACCATCGTCCCTAGATCGGGGGTCAAGTTCTTCGGCACTGCCAGGAGGAGATCATCCGAGGCCTTCTCCAGATGATGCATGAGTAGTTCCACCTTGGACTATGGGTCCATGTAGTACCTCGATGGTTGTATTTCCTCCTTTGTGCTTTCATGTATAGATCTTGTGAGCTCCGTTCATGATCAAGATCTAATCTATTTGTAATCATGCATGTTGTGTTTGCGGGGATCCGATGGATATTGATATTATTATGTTGGTTTGATTAATAGTTTTGTCTTTGTGATTCTATCATGTCTGTGTTGTTTGTGATCTTGCATGCTCTCCGTTGTTAGTAGATATCTTGGCCAAGTAGTTGCTAGTGACTCCAAGAGGGGGTATTTATGCTCGATAGTGGGTTCATGCCTCTAGTTTCCAAGGGAAGTGACAATAATCTCTTCGGTTGTAGATGTGTTGTTGCTACTAGGGATAAAACAACGGTCTCTTGTTCATGGAACATGTGGACTGTTTACCTTACACACTTTTCTTAAAGCAGTTGCATGTTGCTTGCAACTTAATACTAGAGGGGGTTCGGATGATAACCTGTGTCAAGCTTCATGCACTAGCCAACGAACCAAAAGTCCGAACTGATGGAAAGGGCTAGTGCAATCCACTTATACACTTCAACACCCCCTCTCATGTGTGACGGGGAGAAGTCAGCATGTGCAACCGGAAGAGAGCGACGATGCGCGAAACTCACATATGACTCAAGAGGCCTATATGTGGACACAGAGGGGTCAACAGCAATTTTAGGATAAATTGCGAAAGCCAGGACTCGAACTCGAGACCTTAGGCTCTGATACCATGTCAAGCTTCATGCACTAGACAACGCAACCAAAAGTCCGAACTGATGGAAAGGGCTAGTGCAATCCACTTATACACTTCAACAACCTGAAGGTGGAATTCTAGTCATAGATGCAGTTGGATGGCGGTCTATGTATCTTGTTGTACTGCCCAAACGAATCTCATAGGATCTTTATGACTAGTAATTGCATTGTTATGCCTTGCTTAGTTCCTGTCAATTGCCCTGCTGTAATTTATTCACCCTTCATGCCATGTTGTTTATCTAAGGAGAGCACCTGTAGTGAACTATGGACCCCGGTCCAATCTTTACCATTGATACATCTTCCACTGTTACTTGTTTACTTGCTGCAAACCACCATTACCGTCCATACCATACCTTTAATCCTTTGTTATAGCAAACTGGTGAGCTTGACAACCTCACTGATTCGTTGGGGCAAAGTCTTGAGTTTGTGTTGTGAAGGTCTCCGCGTTGCTTGCAACACTTGTGTGACGTTTCCTTCCTCGTACTGGTTCGATAAACTCGGTTTCTTACTGAGGGAAACTTGCTGTTGTGCTGCTTCACACCTTGCTCTTGGGGTTTCCAACAAAGCGTTCCACGACAAGTGCTGGGCGCCATCACTTACCTACTCGAGGACGAGCAGGAGTTAAGCTTGGGGATGCTTGATACGTCGAAAACGTATCTATAATTTTTAATGCTCCATGCTTGTTTTGTATCTACTTTGCTTTGCTTTGTCTACACTTTGACGTATTTTTATACACTTTCTGGAACTAACCTATTGACAAGATGCCATAGTGCCAGTTGCCTGTTTTCTTCTGTTTTTGGTTCCAAAAAGGCAAAGTCTTGAGTTTGTGTTGTGTAGGTCTCCGCATTGCTTGCAACACATGTGTGACCTTTCCTTCCTCCTACTAGTTCGGTAACCTCGGTTTCTTACTGAGGGAAACTTTCTGCTGTGCTGCTTCACACCTTGCTCTTGGGGTTTCCAACGAAGCGTTCCACGACAAGTGTTGGGCGCCATCACTTACCTACTCGAGGATGAGCAGGAGTTAAGCTTGGGGATGCTTGATACGTCGGAGACGTATCTATAATTTTTGATGCTCCATGCTTGTTTTGTATCTACTTTGCTTTGCTTTGTCTACACTTTAAGGTATTTTTATACACTTTCTGGAACTAACCTATTGACAAGATGCCACAATGCCTGTTGCATGTTTTCTTCTGTTTTTGGTTCCATAAGGCAGAAAATCAATATTCTCGGAATTGGACGGGACAAAAGCCAAAGTCATTATTTTCCAGGAGCAACACGGAACCACGAAGCAGAGCCGGAGGGGAGCCACAGGGTGGCTGCACCCCTAGGCACGGGCAAGCCCTGGAGGCGCCCATAGGGCGTGTGGGCCCCCTAGACCCCCACCGACCTTGATTCCTGCGCCTATAAGAAGCCTCCGACCCAAAAACCCTAGGGCATCCAGAAGAAATCCACGAAAACCTCCGTAGCGCCGCCGCCACCGAAAGGGAGGTTCGAGGGATAGAAAGTCTCTGTTCCGGCACCCTGCTGGGACAGGGAAGTGCCCCCGGAGCCATCTCCATTGATATCCACCACCATATCCATCTCCGTTGCTGATTCCCATGATGAGGAGGGAGTAGTTCTTCCTCAAGGCTAAGGGCTCTACCGGTAGCTATGTGTTCATCTCTCTCTATGCATGATCATATTGTGGTCATGAGCTTTGTAATCAAGTAGATCTACCTTGCTACTCAAGTGCTTCATTAGATCTCCGGCTCTCCCCATGTGTGTGAAAGTGACAACGTGCATGCCATGGTGGCACTTAGGCTTGAGTCTACATAAATACTCATTGTGCTTTAATAGATCTATGCTTTTCCCCACGTGTGTGATAGTGACAGCGTGCGCGCCGTGTGTGGCACTTAAGATAGATTACATATATATTCATCAATTACATTTGGAGTTGGATGTCTTTATGAAATTGTGGTGTTTGTTGGAACCATCTAGCGCTCAAGGTGATAGTGTAGGGTTATCTAGATTAGGGAAGGCGGACTTTGAGGAGTGTTGTTATAGCCCTACCATGGATTAGAGTGTCCAACCGGAGAGTAGTTAAGAGTAGTATCATGAAGAGAGGATATTTATATGAGAGAGTGTTCACTAGTGAAAGTATGATCCCTAGGCCTTGTTTCCAAACATTGAAACACCGTTTGCATCTAGATCTGTTGCATGTTTGCTTGCTTTAGTCTTTACCTCGCCGTCAAGCTCTTTTCTGGCACTCACACACGTTCTCCCACGTTAATAACAAGTCAGAAGCTATTTTCTGGCACCGTTACCACTTGTATTTCACTATCTCTCCGCCAAACTAGTGAACCTATACACCTGATAAGTGTATTGGGTGTGTTGGGGACACAAGATACTTCTTGTATCTTGATTGCAGGATTGCTTGAGAGGGAATACCTTTGACCACTTCCTCCCTGAGTTCTATAAACCTTGGGTGATCCACTTAAGGGAAACTTGCTGCTGTTCTACTCAAACCTCTGCACTTGGAGGCCCAACAACTGTCTACAAGAATAAAAGTGCGTAGACATCAATGATGTAGTCGAACGCTTGCCGATGTCAAGATCATGATGAAGTCCATCTGGTCCAGCCGGTCTAGCACCATCAAGTCCAGCACCACAAAGCAGTGGTGCATCCGTGATCACACACACGTCCGGGTACCCCGACAACCTCTGCGCCCTCGCTCCAGTGAAGCAGTGGAAGCAAAAAATCCTTCCAGAAAAAGCCACCGGGAACATGTATCTCTTTGATCCGTGACCATGGGGAGATTCTAAAGGGGGAGAGAGATCCTTCACGAGGAGGGAGTGAGGTGCCATTTATAGGCGGGAGGGGGGGGAGCCCCCTCCCATAGCGTGGCAGCCATGGAGGTGCCCCCACCTCTTCCACATTCATGTGGGTGGAGCTCCCACTCACATAAATAGCCACCCACTCAAAATTCCACTCACCTCCATTAATTTTCCACCAAATTTAATGCAATCTCTCATTAAATAAAACTCTTTTATTTATTTATTCAGAATTTTGTTAATTACTTGAATTAACAAACATTCATATAAAACCCCTTACAACATTTCAATTTCACATGCAGAACTAGTTTCGGCAATTTCAACCGAAACAATTTTGGTGTCTAGTGAAATAAATTCCTGCGCTTTCCTTTTTCTTTATCTGGCATATCATTTGCTCTGAATGGTGTCGGTGTCCCTTAAGTGTGTCACCCTATGGTTCGCGAATAATGCATATATGATCGAGACCCCTCTCCAATCAATAATCAGCAGCGGGAACTGGAGATCCGTACTGACTCCCACATATTCAACGACGACTTCTGTGATCATGTGAACCTTATACGCATGTAAATCAATCCCTTTGTCTCGCGATATATTACATGTCCAAGATTTGATCATCAGTATCTCCATACCTAGTTTGATCTCGTTACCGACATGCACTCTTTTCTTGTTCCCGTGATATAACATTCTAGTGATCAAATCACTTGCTTGCAAGCTAACTAATGTGATATCACCAAGAGGGCCCAAAGTATATCTCTCCGTCATCGGGATGGACAAATTCCACTCTTGATCCATGAGACTCAACATAACACCTTCGTAGCACTGAACCCATCTTTATAATCACCCTCTTACGGTGTGATGTTTGATGTTATCAAGATACTCTTCGGTGTTAGCAATTGGCATGATCTCATGGTCTAAGGACTAAGATTACTTTGCATGTGTTATAGCAATATAAACACAATGACCTTGATCGTAATGCTATACTTCGGATGAATGTTCATCACACAATTCCAATAATGTTGTGACCTTGTTATTAACAACATCCAATGTCCATGATCAGGAAACCTTTGATCATCTTGTTAATCAATGAGCTAGTTTATAAGAGAGGCATAACTAGGAACTTTCTATTTGTTTATTAAACACACATGTATTAACATTTCCGTATTAATACAATTATAGCATGCAAAATAAAAATTTATCATAAATAAGGAATAAGATAATAACCACTTTATTATTGCCTCTCGAGCATATTCCCTTCAGTCTCCCACTTGCACTAGAGACAATAATCTAGTTTGAAAACTTTGTGTATTGAACACCTATGGCTTTCTGGTGTTCCATATACGTGATTGCAAGTGGTTAACATAATCTACGTATCTGACGCTTTCAGGTCCGTGTGTATTTGCATGTCTTTGCGTCTTCACGCATCACTCATTCTCCAATGAGTTGGCATTGTATAAATTTGGTCTTTTGGTGATACTTTTAGTTCCCTAGGGTTAAATCATGTCGATACTATTGTCGTATAATATATCTTTAGTTTTAGCTCGTTGCGAACCACACCTTAGTTTGATAACAAACTACTTGACACAAATGCCCTCCTTTGCTACTACTGTAGCAATCATATACTTAGCCTTTTGTTATAGTAACCATCACAATGTCTTAACTTTGGAATTCATCCAAATCCATCATGGAAACTTCTTTCCATTTCATTGTGCCAACGATAGTTTAAATTGTGATACACTTAATTTGTATCTTGTGACAAAACTAAGCTTATGGATTTGTTATTGCATGGAATACTAAATAATGATACTATATGTGCCACACATAGTCTACGATCCAAACTAATGCATTATGGATTTGTTATTGCATGGGATACTAAATAATGATACTACATGTGAAGGCTAAAAATTAGTAACCTAAAAATGTGGATCAAATCTGAGTACAAAACTTAGTCCCAACACCTAGCAATATCAGTTAGACTATAATCAAGAAGCTCTTGAAGATTCCATCTCCTAAAATCATGTCCAGTAGCATTATTAGTTTAGGTACTTCTAAAGCTCTAGATTACACTTTTGTTCTCACATATTATATAACTGGGAGTACTATAATCGAAATGTAGAAGCAAAACAAATTGAACATGATATGACCAACTTTCAGCAAGACAGAAATGAATGCATCAATCAGCAAGAAACAAATTTGCATCTGCTAAAGCCTCAGATTTTGCATTGATGTTGAGAAAGAAAGAAATTCATACAAGAACAACTCATGAAGTAATGCTAGTTGTTATTGAAAATGTGGCTTAATTTCCATGATTACAAGTCATTCAAATTTCCTACATCATTTATATTATTAACAAATTAATACAACATTTCCCTTGTGCCCTGATTACCGAGATATCATGGAGAGGTTCCATTTTGTATTACCAATTTCACCTTATGGAAACCATCAAAGCTCATGTTGTGACTATGCGAGCCTCCCTCTTCTTTTGTCGTCTCTCCTCCTTCATAGATTACGTTACTCTATCTATATTAAAAAATGACATCATGCATTAGTATACACCATTTTCGATTATAGATTATGTATGGCTCTACAAATCAAAGGGGCTTTCTTTTATCATGACACAAGCTTCAGGTTACACCGTGTATAATGTACATGCATCTATGGAAGGCTGAAACATTAATTTAAAAATGCAGTTTTAAATTATCTGCATTCAAACACCATTTTTAGTTGTATCCATCGAAGTAATAAGAAAAAAAGTTAGTATACCATAAGAAGATTATACACTAAGAAAATAAAAAGTTATAATACAAATTCATAGGATATGGAGATATAGAGATCTCGACAAATCAAAGGGACTATCTTTTATCATTACACAAGCTTCTAGTTACACCCTGTATAATGTAATGCATATATGGACGACCAAAACATGAGTTTAAAACTGCAGTTTCAAATTATCTAAGTTAAACACATCACATGTATAAAAAACAAATATCCCTCTTAGCTCTATTTTGATTTATGATTAGACAGAAATTTCTTACTTGTGGCCGGTCAAAGATTCAGATAAAAAACATGAAAACATTCAAATCGAGATAGAAGTTTCTGAAAAATAATTAATGCCAATTCCAAGCCATCTTCAGCAGCAACGTCATCAGCATAGCCGACCTGTGGTACCTTCGATCCGGATTACGGATGTAGTATAGCTCTTTTTTCCTAGTAGACCTAGGTTTATCGAATCGTCGGGAAGCAGAAAGCAAAGTGAGATTACTTAAATGGACCTTAGAGAGTTTTAGAAATCCTATTGCGTTTTCACCGGACCAAGAGTTTGTGATCTTCTTATTGTTGTTGTTGTTGATGGAGGGAGAGAGGGCCTAGGGTCTTCGGTTTTCACCAGCTGTGCAAAACATCTGATGGGAATAAAAGATAATAATAAAGTACTCATGTAATTGTTAGAGCAAGATAATTATATGTGGGCAGTGCATCCATAAATGTTATCACCTCCCCATGCGTCGGAAAGAATAATTATTGTTCATGAGTCAGAAAGAGTTCGCGATCTAGGGTTAGAGAATAATTATTGTTCATGAGTCGGAAAGAAATCTTATCCTCCCCATGCTATGCCTTAACGGTGCTTTCCAAAGAGCTAAGAAATTCAATGGTTAACCGACGATAGGTTGGTGCATCATGGAATACAAAGGTTTGCAGGCCAACTCTGCAAAGTAAATTAAAATCATCAGAAATACTGAGTTGGTTCAAAGTGAGTGGGCAAGCCCACTTGGTTGCCTTGAGTTCTCGATTTTTGATCATGTCGAAACGATCACGGTGGGCTTCATTCTTGAATCGAATACCCTTGCGTTCCTAAGCTGCATCCCGAGAAGAACTAGTCGTGGCAAAAGCACGTGTATGGCTCCTCGTGTTCATCTTCAAAAAATAATAAAAGAGACAAATATGAAACTTTTTGATCCAACGATAATAGTATAGCATAATCCTCATCATAGCACACTAAAAATCTCATCAACATATCAATCTAAGCAAGATAATCATGGAAATAGTTCAAATATAAGTCTCACCTTAGATTGATAATGACAATAGATCAGAGATGAATTTACAAAAAGTAATTGTAGGATCGGAGGAGAAACATACCGTAGATCACTTGTGTGCTAGGAATTCGAATGAAATTGAGCAGGAGTGAAGATCCCTTGATGTTTTGAGAGAGTTTGGAGGTAGAAGAAAGAAAAAGGATTGTGTTTTTGATGTTTTGGGTACCTCCCCGAGCATTTAAGTGGTTGGACGCAACTATATGGCGGTAACTATATGTGGGAACAGGGTGTTTCGGCCATATAGTTGGTCTGACGGCAAAATTTTAGGGTTTGCTAGGGTTTTTTGTCTAGCGGCTGTAACTATACGACGACAACTATATGGCCGGAACTTTTGTTTCTGTCGTATAGTTGGTCGTCAAACTTTCTATACTCTGGGATGAAAAATTGTTGATGGGTAACATAACTATACAACGACAACTATACATCGGGAATGAACCTTTCTGTACACATAAAAAAAATTCTATTTCTTCGATAATTACTTTTTAGACTGAAACTTAGCGAAACACCTTGTTTTGATAGAAAAATGACAGACTAAAATTTCGACCAACTATGGCATATATATAAAACATGAATGTTTAGTACCGCTGAATTTCTTCCTCTCATTGGATTTTTCTAGCACTCTTTATTTATATAAAACTTAAACTAAAACTTAAAAACTTAACTCAAACCTTTATTTCTCATGGGTTGCCTCCCATGAAGAGCTCTTGGCTTGACCTTGATATTGCTCACTTAGGCCATATGAGTGGAACACCCACTCCGATGTAATTGGCCTTCAAAGTGATGGCCTCCTTATCATCTTGCTTACCTTTTTTCCTAGGGAAATGAATAACAAAAGTATCACGCGAAGGTAATTGTAACTTCACGTTCCCTTCATGCAAATTAATTAAAGCCTTAATACAATAACAAAATCAATAAGAGCAGGACAACCTTTAATGTAAACTAAAGTATTTTCTTTTATGCCTACTGCTTGTTTATAAGTAGAATCTGCTAGATGTAATTTTTAGTTCGGTGATTTCAAAATAGCCAAGATTTAACTTGTTAAAAAACTCTTTGGAATTGTAGAAACACACGCACCTAGATCACATAGTGCATATATTTCATTAGTCCCAATTTTAATCTTAATGGTAGGCTCAAATATATCATCTAGCTTAACCGGCAATTTTTCAGCAATTTTCTTGTATTCTTCTTCAAGCTCACATACCTTTATTGCTACCTGATTAACGAAGTGTTGATACATGGATTCTTCATTTCCTTCACTTACCGGAATCTTGACATTGATCCTTTTTACAAGATCTTCAACAATGTAGTTTGGTGAAGGAGCATTGCTATAATCAAGTTCTTTGGGCTCCTTCCTTTGGATTCTTATCATCTTAAGCTCTTCAACTGGATTAGGCTCGGCTTTACTTGCAAATTTTGCTAGAATGAGAGTTTGACTCTCGGTTATCTTACATGGTTGTGCCTCAACGATCCTTGTTCTTTCTTGGAGGCCTGCAAATCATTTCTCAAACTATCAGCTTGGTTAGATAATATACCAAGCATAGCATCATGATTCTCCATAATTTTGACTAGAATATTGTTTTGCTCATTCTGTGAGTCCATAAAAGCTTTAAGAGTTTCTTGGAGACTAGTATTGCTTGATTCCATATTATTATTAGAGTTACCTGCTGGACTAGAATAATGTTTTTGAAAGTTTGGGTTATAATTATTCTTCCAAGCAGGGCTATAACCATTATGAGCTATGAAGTCTACTTCTTCAATAGTTGGTTCGGGAGTAGTTCTTACCGGGGTTTCCTTACCTTTAACGGCTAATATAAGCTAATCCAACTTAGCATTGAGTTCTCCATTCTCTTAAGGTGTAACAGAGTTCACATTCTTTGTATTTGATCTTTGAACATGCCATTGGGCATGGTTGTCTTGCATATTGTCTAGTAGTCCCTTTGCTTCGGTAATTTGCTTACCCATACATGTTCCTCCAACTGCAGTGTCTAGCATAGACTTAGAAACAAGGTTAAGAGCATTATAAAATAAATGGAGAATTAACCAATCTTCCATCCCATGGCTGGGATAGTTTCTCATGCATTCTTTCATTCTCTCCCATGCAAGTGTTAGTGGCTCACGCTCTTCTTGTCTAAAACCAGTAATATTAGATCTGAGTTGCATGGTCTTTATAGTTGGAAAGAATTTAGTCATAAATAAAGAAGTACATTCCACCCATGATGCAATAGTATTTCTAAGCAAAGATAACAACCATTCTTTTGCTCTTCCTCTAAAAGAGAAAGGAAATAAGTGCAACTTAACCGCATAGGGGTCAACATCTTTAATGCGCATCATATCATATATTTCATTGAAAGTATTTAAATGCATACCTGCATCTTCTATAGCAGAGCCTCCAAATTGATTCTATTGAACCAAACTTAAATAGTGGGGATTAATTTCATAATCTTCAGCAACAATTGATGGCTGAGTAATAGGAGTACGCAAATAATCATTGTTAGGAGTTGCAAACTCCCCAAGCTTCTTTTCAGCCATACTTCCTATGTTTTTGTATTTTCTTAGACAAGTAGTAATGATGATAAAGCAAAAAAATAAAATACTGACTAATTTTTTTGTTTTTTCAAATAAAAACTGAAATCAAACTAACAAAATTAAAAACGAGAATTAAAACTAGCAAGGTTCCTACTAACCTCACCATGGTAGCTATTGCTTCCCCGGCAACGGCGCCAGAAAAAGGGTTGATACCTTCGATCCGGAATACAGATGTAGTATAGCTCTTTTTCCTTACTAGACCTAGGTTTATCAAATCCTCGGGAAGCAGAAAGCAAAGTGAGATTACTTAAATGGACCTTAGAGAGTTTTAGAATTCCTATTGCGTTTTCACCAGACCAAGATTTTGCGATCTTGTTGTTGTTGTCGATGGAGAGAGAGGGCCTAGGGTCTTAGGTTTTCACCAGTAGCCGTGCAAAACATCTGATGGGAATAACAGATAATAATAAAGTACTCATGTAATTGTTAGAGCAAGATAATTATATGTGGGCAATGCATCCATAAATTTATCACCTCCGCAACCGCTTATGGCAATAACCTACTAGTCTCATCCATAGAAGAAAGAGAACTAATGATATGCATAGTGATGTCACCGTTAATCCCAAGTAAGTTCCTCACATACAGCCATACTACCATTTATGTCACTGGGGTTCCTATCATGCAGATCAGTCGTTACTCACACTCCCTTTATCTAGATCAATCCTCGGGGTCTTGGGTACATGACAAGTCCTTAGATTGAGGCAAGAGAGGGCACTACAATCATCATGTCATACAAACTAATACATGATCCCATCTATGATAAATAACATGCGCAAAAGCTACATAGCTAGGCCAAAGCCCTTATCCCAAGGAGAATTACTCACACATAGAGATGAAATCGACAATCATAAACATTGTAATAGAGATTACAGAGTTGATAACAAATAGTCTTACAATGTGGCCAATTGGATATGAGATCTACTATTATAAGTGGTGGAAGATGGCTATGGTGGTGGAGAAGGGTTTAGAGGTTTAGATCCAGATCTATTCCTCCGGCGTGGCGGTAGGGAGAGTTGAGGATGAAAGAAGCGATGTTGTGGAGTCGGGGGCTGGTTTCTCGTCACCTGAAGCCTCTTTATATAGGGGTCCCTTCACGAAAGTTGTTCTGTTTGACCTAAGGAGGTCAGTGACATGGTTATACCCTACGGGTACGTAACTTCAGCATACCTGGTCCAGCCCAAGGAAGGCCCACGGCAGATATACGCCGGCCCATGAAGATTTTCGGGTGGCCTAGGCCCATGACGCCTTCGGATCCTTGGAGAGCAAGACTAGAGTTTGAATACAACTTGTAACCTAATCGTATTGGCACCCGAGATCTAGCCTCCTCATATATAAAGGCTAGGAGGGTCCAACGAGAATGACGATTACATTACCACGCAGACACACCTCCACGCCAGATCGAATCTGCGCACCTTGTAATCTTGATTATTTGTAATAAAAGAGCGGAACAAGCGAGGAGTAGGGTTTCCTCCGGGGCCTGAACACAGGTAAATCTCGTGTCCCCTGGTTGCTTGTCTGTTAACCGTGCCACGATCTCCAGCATCCCCATCTTCTCCAAAACCCAAGTCCATAACAATGGGCATTGACGAGATTAAACCTCGTCAATTGGCGCCGTCTGTGGGAATCGGGGCTGCTGATTGTGCGGTCGTGACGGTTCCGACCCGATCGATCTACAACTCCGCGGCGACGGAGAATCACCTCCTCTTCGGCGCTTTCGACTTCACCGCCCACTCGCCGGATACCATGAAGGATTTCGAGCCCGTAGGCGACGGACTCGAAATTCTGTTCGGGAGCTTCTGCTTCCAGGTGGGACAAACTGGCACTCTCCGCCTCCCTGAGCGGATGCCCGTGCCGCCAATCAGGCCCGCTTCATGGGCTCCACACCCCGTGCTACGCACGTCACCATCAACAGATGAGTTCTACATCAGCAGCAGCTGCAACTCCGATCTGTGCGATCCACCTTCGGAGGAAGGGACCTACGGCTCCGGATCCGAAAGCTGCGGCAGCAGCCAACCAATCTGCAGGCGCTATCTGTGCGCCGCAATCATCCAAACCGACGAGGAAACGCCTAACCCGCCGCCCAACCCCAACCCGCAGGACACAAACGGCGAAAACGGGGACAACAGGGGCCACCTCATCCAACTTAGCAAAGAAGGATGGGCCGAAGCACGCCGCGCCGTCGCAGGCGAAATAGTCCTACCTCTGGACTCCCCACGTGATCTGCTGATGGCATACCACTACCTCCTCATCGAGGAGCACAAGAAGCAAGTCAAGATGCAGGAGACGCTCGACAAACGCAAGAAAGCAGCCTTTGAGTCCAGTGCGCGACGAGCTGCGCTCTCCGCCATGGGACCCGGCTCTAGCACGAACGGAAACCAGGGAAACAAGCACCACTCTCGGGTGGAAAACATGGACCTGAAGGAGCGGCGTGACGTGACCCGAACCCTCCACACATCGTTCATGGATATGGACACGGCAACATCACTCAAGACGCCACAAGCTGCGATCATGGCAGCCATCACAGATCTCGCGGCTCACCCACCTCCGGAGGGACCCGAAAGGGCCATGCATAGGTCCGCACTCACCGGACTAGGACTAATCGGAGCTGCGCCTGACGAAGACGCTCTACGGGCCGAAGAAGAAAGCTCCGCCAGCGCGACCGAGCCCCACTCCCTCATCCGAAGATGAAGAAGAACACGACCTTCCTCGAAGGAAGAAGAGCTCGCCGCCATAAACACGACTACGATGCGGAGACAAGCTTACACAGCGCAAGATCGACAAAGCACGCGCCAAACGCGCATGCTCGTCAATCTGAGATGGATGAAGAAGGAGAACTGCGGGCTCGATGTTTCAGCGATCCGTCCGGCGAACACAGATGCCACGCAACTTCAAGCTTCCTTCGGATACTCAAATTCAGCGCACGCAAGATCCAAAGTCCTGGCTCGTGACCATCGTCATCCGTTAAGCTTCACGGAGGCAACAAAGAAACCGCCATGCAATGCCTTCACCGCGGCGACAAAGGCTGCGGTCCGCTTAGCCCTATCATCGATCCATCCGAAGCTAGGAGGAGCTCGCTTATAGCTTCATCCGAAACTTCAAAGGCACCAGCAAGAGGCCCGCCTCAATCGAAGAGTTGCGAGCCTGCACTCAGAACGGGTGAATCTATTCGCCAGACATACTACGCTGGTCTACAACCAAGAACTCGCGACACATCTCCGAAGAGCGGCCATCGAATCCTTCTGGGACGGCGTCAAACGCCAGACTTCAAGGAAAAACTTGGGCGTGTAAAGCCCAAGACACTCGACCAGCTCATGGAAATCGCCAGCGGTTAAGACGGCGAAGATTGCATCCAATGGCGCAATCGATGAAGAGGACGACTACGGTCGAAGACGCGAACGCCGCAAAGAAGAGGAGATCACGAAGACCGCGACGGACCGACATGGTCGCAGGCTACGCCGACCGCCAGAACGACAACAGCCAATAGCGGAGGATACCGCAGCGGAAACTTCCGCGACCGCGATAACGGACCCTCAGCATTCGACAAACTTTCGGGTCCATGCACCATCCACTTCTACATCGACAAACAAGATGGCAAAAAGAAAGCTAGCCACATGCTCAAGGACTGCCGCGAGTTCCAGAAACTCAGCGATGGCATGATGCAGATGAGGCAGCAAGCTCCAATTCCTGCATTCGGAAACGCACCTGCGCCAGGTGAAATAGCACACGGAGCTCCTCCACCACCGCCTATTGGAGGCCCACATCAACCAGTCGCACCAGCGCAAAACAACGTCGGGGCCGCATACCCCCCACCAAAGGGAGCACTAAATATGATACAGAAGGGACGCCCAACCAACAGGGTGCAGAAGAAAATCACCCGACAAATCAATATGGCCGTGGCAACTCCGCCTGCAATCCCTGAGTACCTCAGCGGATCGGAATCCTGCATCACATTCACTCGCGCGGATCACCCTTGCCAGATCCCTCGCCCAGGTCATGCTGCCCTGGTGCTGGAGGCGCAGATCGGAGGCTTCGAGATGAGTCGCGTCTTCATGGACGGTGGCAGCGGCATCAACCTAATGTTCGCAAGCACTCTAGCAGCTATGCGGATCCCGCAATGCAGCCTGGAACAATCAGACACAACGTTCCACGGCATTGTCCTAGGGAAGGGCATCTTCCCCCTGGGCAAAATAGGTCTCGATGTCATCTTCGGGAAGCCGGACAACTTTCGGCAGGAGCGCCTAGAATTCGAAGTGGTGGACTGGCCGTCGCAATACCACGCCATCCTGGGACGCGTAGCATTCGCAAGGTTCCTGGCCGTCCCACACTACGCATACCTACTACTCAAGATGCCAGGACCAAGGGGCGTCATCACAGTCCACGGGAGCTTCACCCGATCGGACCAATGCCACAGAGATTTCAACAAAATCTCCTAGTCTTTCGGCATGCAAGACGAGCTTGTAAAGCTCCGCGAAGTGACAGACAATGGGATACCCCCAGTCACCAAGCAGAATGCACCTGACATGTCTTTCGACTCCACCATCAACACCAAAAAAGTGCAGGTCCATCCAACGGATGCCTCCAAGACGGCGCTGATCGCCAATGACCTCAAGATCAAGATAGGAAAGCGCCGTCAATTCCTCCATGAGCGCTGGAAATTACCTGGTGTCCGCGGACATGCCAGAGTTCAGGAATTCGCCGAGCACGCACTCAATGTCTTCGGGCACCAAACCAGTCAAGCGGTCCATCCGAAGACCGATTGCCACGAGCCAAGCTATTGGCAAGGAGATCAGCAGTTACTGCAGCAGACTTCATCCGGGAAATCAAGGAAAGCGAGTGGCTGGCAAACACGGTGATGGTCCCGAAGAAGGACACGGACATCCTGCGGATGTGCGTGGACTTCACGTCACTAAATAAACACTGCCCTAAAGACCACTTCCCTCTTCCTCGGATCGACAAGATCATCGATTCGACTGCAGGTTGTGAGAAACTCTCCTTCCTCGATGCCTACTCAGGCTATAACCAGATTCGACTCAAGGTCGAAGATCAAGAGAAAACAGCGTTCATCACACCGTTCGGACTATACTGCTACAACACAATGCCCTTCGGGCTAAAGAACGCGGGTGCCACATACCAGCGATGCATGCAGGCCTGCCTCAAGGACCAGATCGGTCGCAACGTCCAAGTCTATGTCGACGACATAGTAATCAAAACCAAGGAGGCAAGAACACTTATCGACGATCTCCGCGACGCTCGACAACCTCGATCGCTCAGGATCAAGCTCAATCCAGAAAAGTGCGCCTTCAAGGCCCCTCGGTCACTGCTGGGTACTTCATCTCTCAACGAGGATAGAAGCAAACCCAAGAAAATCAAAGCTATCATGACAATGGAGAAGCCGAAAAACCTCAAGGGCGTTCAGCAGCTGAGTAGCGGCACTAAGGTGTTCATCACCGCATGGGCTAAAAGGCCCTACCATTTTACCACCTGCGCAAGCGAACAAGTTCGAGTGGACACCAGAAGCCAACGACGCATTTGAAAACCTCAAGCGGCTCCTCTCCACCTTGCCAGTTTTGGTCACGCCAAAAGAGCACGAGCCGCTGTTGCTGTACATAGCATCCACACACCAGGTGGTCAAGAAGACTCGTGGTCGAACGACCAAGAAGGCAAGACCCACGGGTACAACGCCCAATTTACTACCTCAACAGGTTCTCACTCCAACAAAACAGCGGTACCGCACTTTCACTGGCCTACTGGCGTGTTCATGACGGCTCGACGATCGAGCCACTACTTCCAGGAGCATCGGTGATGGTCGCCAACGAGCACCCTAAACAGCATCCTAAATAACCGGAGGCCACAGACGCGTGGCCTGTGGGGCATTGAATTATCACCCTTGGACATCATCTACGAGAAGCGACACGCAATCAAATCTCAAGTTCTTCTGGACTTTCTGGTGCACTGGATGGAGCTGCAGCTGCCTGACACCCCAGACATGTCGCAGTCCTGGACAATGCATTTTGACGGCTCCAAACGCGAAGCCGGAGCAGGGGCAGGAGTCATACTAACCTCCCCGCAAGGTGACAAGATGAAGTACGTCCTTCAGATGAAATTCAGAACCTCCAACAACGAGGCCGAATACGAAGCCCTCATCCATGGCATGAAGATGGCAAAAATATGCGCAACGCGCTGGTCATCTGGTGACTCCAACCTTGTCGACAAAGCGATGAATGAGTGCGACGCACGCTGAAAACATGATCGCGTCAGCGCTTATACAACGCACTCGAAGGAGAATTCGACGGCTGCGAACTTTGGCACGTTGGAAGAGAGAGCAACGAGGAGGCCGATAGACTCGCCAACATCGGCTCCACTTGTGCAAAGGTACCACCAGGTGTGTTCCTCGAACAGATCTGCGTGCCATCCGTCAAGCGGAAATTCCCCAAGGGATCACCCGAAGAAGCAGAACACTCGGGAGCTACGCTACCCGAAGATCACGAAGGACCCGAAAAGTTGGACACCGAAGTTGCCATGGTCAATCTGATGCAGGTCATGGCAGTCGAAGAAACTTGGACACGTCCATACGTCCAGTTCCTGATAAATGGAGAATTGCCAGACAGCCCGACAGATGCCCGGCGCGTATCCCGTCGGTCGAAAGCCTTCACCATCATCAACGGCGAGCTCTACAAACGCAGCATTACGGGCGTACTACAACGATGCGTCACCATCCATGACGGCAAGGCCATACTCCAAGATATCCACGAGGGCATCTGCGGCCACCACGCAGGCAGTCGCTCCCTCGTCGACAAAGCTCTGCGAGCAGGATTCTACTGGCCAACGACCATGAGCAACGCGAAGGACATCGTCCGAAGATGCAACGGGTGCCAACGGTTCGCCGACAAACCGCACGCACCTGGTTCTGAACTTCGACCCATACCCATAGCCTGGCCTTTTGTCCAATGGGGCCTTGACATGATCGGCAAACTGCCAAAATCCTCGAAGGGAGGACACGTCTTCCTCCTGGTCGCGGTCGACAAATTCACCAAGTGGATCGAAGCCATGCGGTCACCAACCGGAAGGGCAAAACCGCCACAAATTCTTTGAATCCATTGTCTCAGATTTGGCGCATCGACAAAGATCATCACCGATAACGGATCGAACTTCATCTCGAAGAATTCCGGGACTTGCGAAGGCCTCGGGATCAATATCACGTATGCCTCGGGCGCACCCGCAAACAAACGGGCAAGTGGAAAAGGCCAATGGCCTAATCGGCGCCGCATCAAGAAACGCCTCATGAGCTCACTCGAGCACAAAGGCGCAATCGGGCGAAAGAGCTACCGCTCATCTGTGGAGCTTACGGACTACGCCAAACAGCTCCACCAGCTATACACCGTTCTTCATGGTGCACGGAGCTGAGACCGTGCTACCAGCCGAAGTACGCCACCAGGCTCCACGAGTCGTCGCTTACAGTGAAGCCGAATCCACGGCTGCACTCGAAGATGCCGTCGATACACTCGACGAAGCACGAGATATAGCGGCGACTAGATCAGGTGTATCGGAAAGCCTCCGCAACTACCAGCCGCCGGCTGCGCCAAGGTCCTTCGTCAAGGAGACCTCGTCTTGCGACTTAAGCAAAAGCGACCGAATAAACTCGAGTCGCCATGGAAGGACCCTATGCCATCACCAAGGTCATCCTGTGGCGCCTATCGCCTCAAGCATGTGGAGTCTGCAGTCGCATACTCCAACCCATGGAACATCTACTTTCGCGACGATTCTACCCATAGCAATGTACCCCTTTTTTTTACTCTCAATAAGGCTTACAGCCAAGGCTACTCAGCCGAACCATGTACCTCCTCCATCACGCTGCAAATAAAGCTAAGTGTCTCGCCCCCAACCTTCGGTTGACTATTTCTCTGCAACCTTATTACATGCTACATACGCACTCGGGGGCTTCCCCCACCTCACGATTTCATCGACTGAGGACAAACGTGTACACTGAGTAGCTGACCACGTCAGGCAAACGAAAAGGGCACGTACTACATCAAAGCACTCGGGGGCTCCTCCCACCTCACGATTTCATCGACTGAGGACAACACGTGTACACCTGAGTAGATGACCACGTCAGGCTAACGAAAAGGACACGTACTAAATCAAAAGCAACGTGTGCTCGCTAACGTTTAACCTTTACAAACAAGGGCACATACACGCCCAGCCGCAATATACAAATTTTACATCTATCTGTTTATTTTCAGGTACTACCTATTCTGAAGAATAACCTGAGCACGCTGCTCAAACAAATCTACAATCTGTTCGGCATACTGCCTTACAGCCGCGTAATGCGGACGCATATTCCACTCGCCACCATCTGGTCGAGGAGGTGGCCCATGCCACAATGAGCCAAATCTACATCAGGGCGATGCACCCTCACAAGAGACAAGGCAGCCTTCACCCCGGCGACGAGCTGCTGCCGCACCAGCTCCTTGACATTGCTGGTACTCCAAAACTTCGCCAGAAGACCTGCAAGGGTCGTCGGCACGCCATCCAACGGAAACATGACGTGCAGCACCGAGGACAGCGATGTCTGCACCTGGCGGAGCACCCGCGAAACCTGGTAGACACGATCCTGCACCATCGCCTGAACTATGGCGCGATCGCGATCCATCCAGAAGAAGCCGCCGGCTTCCATGTCCTGTTGAGTCAAGCAATTGACTCGAACAGCAATGCGCTCCTTTTCTTCCCTCGGAGCAAGATTCGCACTGCGACAACAAAGAACAAGAGTAAGGCCAGCGGGCTCACCCGAAGGATGAGCTACAGCCAAAGACAGATCAACTTACATTGCACTGCTCGGACAGCCGACCAGCTCCGCCATCAAGTACTCCTCTGGCTGCACTACGATGCGCTTTGGACTTCCAAACATCGGTAGCGACACCGAACCTAAGCAAATCTCTCTCAAGCTGCGCACGCGATCTCAAGAAACGCGAGCTGCGAGAATCATCAATGATGCTCGCAAGGGCCTTTCGATGACGTATCAACCGGTCAAGACCGAAGGAACCTATAGCAGCGAAAAAAAGAAAGCACAGACATTCAGCCAAGGGAAAAGCTCAACTCGAGGAATTCATTAAAATAAGGCATCAAGTGCGCACAAGGATGGTGCTACAAAAGATATTTACAGCAAAAGTAAACTACATACTACCCTACATCTCCTATGCCTAAAGGCGTGGACACCGAAGTTGCGACCGCCTAGCTTTGGCCTCGCCTGCGCCGCCACAACGCATCAGACAAAGAAGTCAATGAGCTTGGGCCCATATCGCTGCGGCGGAGTAGGCAGCGAAGGCTACCTCGATCCATCCGCATTGCGGCATCCGAGAAGTGATCGGGGCAAGTCCAGCTCCGCCCAGCCACCATGGCCATCGCCACCCGATGGACGCGCCGATGCTATACGCTTCGCTATGCTTGTAGGGCGCTTCAGACAGAGCTCGCCAGGCACCCACGTCTTCAAGGGATGCGCCTTCGAAGAGCTCCTGGTAAGCGACCAAGGACCTCTTTCGCCTTGGCAAGGGAGTTGGCAGCGGTCTTGCGCGGTCTTCGACGCCACTGATGGCATCATCCAGAGCACTCCCGTGCTCCAGAGCACCGCGGTCAAACTCGATGCCGGCGGCATCTGAGACAAAACAGAAGAAAACATGAAGAAAGGCAACGTAGAAGAAGACCCGAAGAAAAAGAAGCAAGTACAAAAGCTAGCACTTACCCGACATAGCCTTGGCAGCAGCCATGAGCTTCTCCGCCACCCCTACTTCACGAGCGGCCCAGCGGTGGCCAGCTGCTCCTCACGACCTGCGGCTTCTGCTGCAGACGCTCTTCGCTTGGCGCCTTCGTCACTCCAGCTCAAGGTGCTCTTTCGCCTCGCCGCGGCCTTCTGCTCCGATTGGCCAAGGCTCTTCTTCAGAGCATCAACCTCACGGAGAGAGTCGTTATGCTCCTCTACATTTACAACAAGCAAGTGTCAAAGAACAAGGCCAGGATAAATAAGCCAAGTACTACAAGGTAGACGAATACCTTGAAGTCGCCAGCTTTCGCCTCAAGGCGTTTCCTCCACCAGCCGCAGCCTCTTGGACAAAAAGGCTGCAGCAACGAGCAATAATAGTAAGAGCGGGACTTGGGGGCTACGCCCAACACAAAGAAGCATAAACAACATCAGCATACGAAGACACTCGGGGCTCCCCATCAAGCGAGAAAAACTTCGTGCTCGGCGAACCCTTGCCCGCAAAATTATGAGGCGCAACCACCAGCCTCTCACTGCACAGAGGATCTGGAGCAAGCGCCACCCGAAATAACCACCGTCGAGGAGGCGGCGCAATGTTCGACTCCCCATCATTTCCCCGCACCATCACTTTGGAGCCGGAGGATTGCCTGCATACGAAACCAATCAGCACAGGTCATAAGAACAGACAAACAACAGTACAACAAGAACAACTTACGAGCCCAGTGCGCTCAGGTTGAAGATAGGAGAAGCCCTTCGGGCCCTCTTATCCTCCTTCTTCTCCTCCTTCTTCCGCTTTGCTGGCGGGTGCGGAGCAACAGCTCGCACAGGAATGGCAGGAAGGGGAGAGGAAGAACCCCCAGGAACATCATCATGACGCTCAAGGCCCAGAGGATTTCTGGGAGTCGGAGGAGTTGAAGCATCCGAAGACTCGCTCGAGCTCCGTGATCTCTCGCGCGTATGGTCCTCACTCGACTCATCGGCATCCTCCGCTGGGGATCGCGCTGACGGCAGCTCGGACACGGAGTCCACCACTTCATTATCCGGGGCATTGGATACCTTTGAACGGTGGTGCCATGCCTGGCACTTTGAAGATCTACAAACGGAAAAAGAACTTTGTTAGCAAACAAAGGACACAAATAAACACCCAAACAAAAAAGGGAAGCACTACGTGCGCAAATCTACACCTTTGGCACGGCCAACGCTGAAGAAAACGGAGGAGTCAGCGACTTCCCCGGGATTTTTTCGTCGACCTTGAACTTCAACAGCGCGCGAAGATCCTTGTCAAGTTCCACCTCAGAGATTTTCTCACTTGAAACCCTCGTCGAATCACGGCGCCCAGAGTAAAGAAACATCGGATGCGCCCTCGCTTGAAGGGGCTGCACCCGACGCTCAAGAAACGTCCGGATGATGTCGACACCGTTCACTTCCTTCTCAGGAATCAGTTGGAGATCTTCCACCCGACGGTACAGGGCCTCTATCTCTGCCACCTCACCATCCAAGATTTGGTTTTTCCAGGATCTTTTCTTCACAATCAACTAGGAGGGGTCAAAAGGAACGAGACCAAAATCTTGCCCAGGCAGCACGGAGTCACGGATGTAAAACCATTTCCTCCTTGATCTTGGACAGATTCGGACATGGAGAAGGAAAAGAATTGCACATTGGGACTGAGGGAGATGATGAAACCCCCAATGGGATACACACCATCCGAACCAGACCGCCTCTTCACGGAATAAAGCTTCCGAAAGAGGCCAAAGTGCGGCTCAATGCCAAGCCAACACTCGCAAAGCATGATAAAACATGCATGTGGAGAAGGGAGTTGGGAGACAGATGATGGAGTTGAACCCCATAGAAAAAGAGCAGTCCACGAAGGAAGTCATGGACAGGAAAAGAAAACCCACGAATCACGAAGGCGACAAACATAACCCGGAACCCAGATGGGGGACGGGGGATTACCTCATTGCCGGGGAGTATCACGGCCGTCGTGTCTTGCGGGATCAGGCTCCGCTCGCGCAGCTTGCGGAGATCGCTCTCCCGCGTCTCTGATCGCCGCCAGCCACCATCGGTGACACGAGCAGCGGCGGCGCCCTTCTTGCCTCCGGCGGCGCTGGTCCCAACCGCAGATGAAGACTTCTTTGGTTTCCCCATCACGCTACGGCGCGCCCGGCGTTACAGCGAAGAAAGGCAAGGGCAATGTGGAGAAAACTCTCTGGCGCAGCAAGAACAGCTCAAGAACGAGGGAGCAGTAAAACACAAGAACTGGTGCGGTGAAAATAAACCACGATTTCACCACGGATTATAACAGCAAAGACGACGCACGCTGGTCGTCCATTGAGAAGACCTAACGACAATGGTAGATCTGGCCATACACGTGTCAGCACCAAAACGAACCGTCGTTACCACGCCGTCCACTACGCGCGGAAATCGAGGAGACGCCGTAATCATCTCCACGCCGCGCGTGACCGGTCAATTCAAAGTCAGGAAGTGGGACCCACGCTTGACCAGTCAAGTCACCTGGCGTAGCGCACGCGAGGTCATCTATCGTCGCAGCGTCATCAAAAGCTATACTAGCACCACTTGGCTCGAGCTAAAAGTACTCACCGAATCTACGATTCGACTAAATACTTGGGGCTACTCCTATCGGGGCGCTGGTCGCACCGATGTACTTCGGGTCAGCAATGCACGAGATTTCCTACTACAACTGTACGATACCAGACTCGAGTCTCTGCCCGAGTCTACGACTCCACCAGACACTTGGGAGCTACTCCAAACTGGAGCGCCGGTCACGCACACACAAGATCTTCGAGTCCTACGTCGAGTCTACGACTCCACTACGGACTCGGGGGCTACTCCCATAGGGAGGATGGATTCACGTATCCGAAAATTTCGAGTCCTTCGGACTTAATGATTGAAACAATGCTTGAACTAAAAGTCTCTGTTTGAGTCTACGACTCGAACAGACACTTGGGGGCTACTCCCATAGGGAGCGCTGGTCGCGCACCCTATGAACTCTTCGACTGCGATCCTTCGGATCAGCATACAAACTTTTCGCAACTCTGCCCTAATTAACGCTAAGTGAGCAGCGACCTCCTTGGCCACCCGAAACACCTCCGCAGTGATAAACATTCGGATGCTATGTCTGCGACGCAAAGATAAGACCTACAGATATCATCTGATGGCCTGGCAACGCACACGACTGCGCTCTGCTAGTATAAATCCATGCCAACAGGCGTGATGAAAAATCCCGACGGACGCGTTGGGTACACCAATTAAAATCACTGGAATTCCACTCCTGTAAGTCCTCCGCGGCCTGAGTCGAATTACGCCAGCATATGTTCCAGTTTGAGTTGAGGACTCGAACTGAAGAAGATCGTGTTGTTTTGTCATAAGACAGTTAATCGACCACGATCCGTCGGAGAGTCGTGCACACGCATCAACAATCCCTACACATTCTCTTGAAAGACGAGCTACACCGAAGGATTGAAGAGTCCTCAGCCGAATCTCGATTATTTGAACACTGGAACTCTTGACATGGTTATACCCTACGGGCGTAACTTCAGCATACTGGTCCAGCCCAAGGAAGGCCCACGGCGATATCGCGCCCATGAAGATTTTCGGGTAGCCCAGGCCCATGACGCCTTCGAATCCTTGGAGAGCAAGACTAGAGTTTGAATACAACTTGTAACCTAATCGTATTGGCACCCGAGACCTAGCCTCCTCAAATATAAAGGCTAGGAGGGTCCAACGAGAATGCAACGATTACACGGACACACCTCCACGCCGGATCGAATCTGCGCACCTTGTAATCTTGACTGGCCGTAATAAAAGCGGACAAGCAGGAGTAGGGTTTTCCCTCTGGGGCTGAACACAGGTAAATCTCGTGTCCCAGTTTGCTTGTGCTAACCGTGCCACGATCTACAGCATCCCCATCTTCTCCAAAACCCAAGTCCATAACAATGGGCATTGACGAGATTAAACCTCGTCAGTCAGTGCAAACTATACGGCGTCAACTATATGGAGGCGGGCCGTATAGTTGGTCGTTAAACTTGCAGTTGCCTCCTCACGGCTCCTGGTTTCTTTGGCGTGTTGGAAATCCCGTATCTTTGGCATTTATGTAGTGATTCCTATCATAATACGTCATTATATGCGTAGGCAAAAATAGCAAGAAAGGATTGCATACCCCTTTGATCATTAGGCATTAGTGGCAGGAAATAGAGAGATATTTCATCAAATATGTGAATAATATCTAGTTTAAATGCGGATGTGGGTGGCTATATTTCACAGCCATCAACCTACATAAGGGCTCTCACATGCTCTAGTGCCATCAATGTTTCTAGATCAATCCACCACTTTTTTCCTCTCGCCGTAGCAACACCTGCAAGCGGTCCTCCTTCACTCTATGACATGGACAAACAAGTTAACTGAAACGGGACCAATTCAAATGCCAACAACAAGAACACATACTGCATTCACAGTTAACCTTTTTGTCAATTAGTCCCAGAAGTGATGTTGAAAATGAATCAGTTTGATCCATAGTTCATTTGTTTGAAAAGCACTCTGCATGTTTGCCTTAGTGATGGCTGTGAAATACGACCTCTTTTAGCCATATAAAATGTGTCATTTATCTCTCATATCATGTTTTGTCTAGCTATAACTATGCCTTATATGCATGACTTCTAGTTTTCATTCTACTTTCATATGAGCTTTGCACATTTAGTAGTTTAGGTAGAATTTTATCACTTTATGACATGTGTGTAGGTGTGATGGCTCAGTTGATGTAGAGCCTGTTGGGAACCCCAAGAGCAAGGTATGATGAGCACAACAACAAGTTTTCCCTCAGTTATAGAACCAAGGTTATCGAACCAGTAGGAGAAAGAAACCACTTCCGAAGGTGTTGCTAGCAACGTGGAACCTGCACACAATACAAGCAAAATACTTTGCCCCAACTTATCAGTGAGGTTGTCAAGCTCATTGGCTTTACTGAAAACAAAGGATTAAACGTATAGTGTGGAAGAAAGTAATTGCTTACAGTAATTGCAGATAGTAAACAGTAAACAGTAGATGGAATATCAGTGGGAAGGAATGGACCAGGGTCCACATTTCACTAGAGGTGTTTCTCCATAAGATAAATAATATGTTGGGTGACCAAATTATAGCTGGGCAATTGACAAATAGAGAATGCATAACAATGCATGTACATGACATGATGATCACTATGAGATTCACTTGGGCATTACAACATGATACATAGACCGTAATCCAACCGCATCTATGACTAATAATCCACCTCTGTGATATCATTCGAACAACCCTCGGGTATTAAGTTGCAAGCAACAGATAATTACATTAAGCAAAATGTATAATGTAAACAATACAATTGCCCTCGGACAAAGGATTGTTATTTTCTCCCTAGTAGCAACAACACATCTACAATCTTAGAAGTTTTTGTCACTCTCCCAGATTACTAGAGGCATGAACCTACTATCGAGCATAAATACTCCCTCTTGGAGTGATACGTCCAATTTGCATCACCATTATATATCATAATTTGCCTCTATTCATTGATATATGTCTTATTATGAGGTATTACTTATGTCTTTTCCACTGTTTTTGCATGTTGGATGATTCTTGGAGGATGAACTATCGGAGTCTGGATTATGATGGAAAAGGAGGTGTTTTGATGCAATTTCGTGAAGATCAGAAAAATATGGAAAATTTATATTTTCCGGAAGGAAGCCCGCGAAGGGGGGAAAGAAGGGGCAGGGGCCCACACCCCTGGCCCAGGGCCCACACGCCCTGCGCCCGTGTGGCCGTGGCCGGGCTCGCCTCGCCATATCTTCCTCAACCCACGGTGGGAAACGACCGAGATAGATTTCTTGACGGAGCCTGGTTCTGAGGGGGGAAAGACCGAGGACGGAGGCGAAGAAGGGCCACACAATTCCTTCCGGAGGGAGAACACCGAGATCAAGATCTGGGCTTCGACGACAGCTTTTATGAAATTCTCTTCCTCCAGGAGGAGATCGTCCATCAATCAACCGCTGGTCATCAAGAGCTTCATCGGTATCATCATAATCATCCACACCATCATATACACCAGCACCATCATCACCACTCCGTCCTGCTGTAACAATTGTGTTGGATATTGCTTTAGTTCTTAGGGGAAACTTTCCCGGTGTTAATTACTATTATAGTTGATGCTTGTGAGTAGAACCATTGGATTATTGTTTATGTTCAGATTGTTATTCATCACCATATCATCTTTGATCTTAATCCATATGATGTCTCGTGAGTAGTTCGTCTAGTTCTTGAGGACATGGGAGAAGTCTTGTTGTTAGTAGTGGATTTGTGTTGAGTTATTATTCAATGGTTTAGTATTTAAGTTGTGGTGCTATTCTTCTAGTGGTGTCATGTGAACGTCGACTACATGATACTTCACCAGTTATGGGCCTAGGGGAATGCATTGTGTATTTGGCTACTAATTGTGGGGTTGCCTGAGTGACAGAAACCTCAACCCCGTTAGGACACCATTACATAAGGGAGTGTAGGATCTCAGAGTTTAAGGTTGTGGTTAGGTTTATATCTTAATTACTTTCCTGTAGTTGCGGATGCTTGCAGGGGGTTTAATCACAAGTATGTATTAGTCCAAGTAAGGTCGGTACATTAGCACAGGTTCACCCACACAACACTTAAAACACCAAAGAAGAGTACTCAACTATTTGAAGCAAAAGCACTTGACAAAATTCCCATGTGTCCTCGATAACGTTTGGTCCTTATAAGTATTTCCACCGGCTTGTCCTTTTGTAAGAGAGGATTGGTACACTTGCTGCGTTTGTTCTTTATGACTTGCTATTTGTTTTGTTGCCTTATCAAAAAAAAACCTAAAAATCCATTTGATAAGTATTTGTAGAGATTTCCTGTTCCATACCACTAGTCAACACCTTCTGCTCCTCATTGGGATCGACACTCCTATTTATCGAAAGTACTGCGATACACCCCCTATACTTGTGGGTCATGAAGACTATTTTCTGGCACCGTTGCCGGTGAGTGAAGCGCTATTGAAGAGTGGAACTGGTAAAGGAAACTTCTACTGTGAGTATTGCTTTTTGTTACTGCTTGTTACTTTGTTTCCAATATGGATAACCCACTTGGTTTTCTGTTTGGGAAAACTACTACCACTGCTAGGGTAGTAGATGAACCACCACCTGTTGAGATAGATCTTTTTAAGATACCTACAAGTATTGTTGATCGTGTTATGGATAATTATTATTTTGGGAATGGAACTGTCCATCCTGGTGATCATTTTCTTTTTATCCATGAATTATGCGGGTTGTTTAAGTGTGCAGGTATCCTGGCGAGCAATTGAAGAAGAAGTTACTCTCTATATCCTTGAAAGGGAGAGCTGAAGAATGGTATAAGCTGTTGAAGAATGGACAATCCATGGAATGGGAGGAAATGGCATCTCTCTTTTATTCTAAATTCTATCCTCCCGGTGAGATTCATAAGGATAGAAATCTGATATATAATTTTTGGCCTCGTGATGGAGAGAGTACAGCTCAAGCTTGGGGGAGATTGAAGTTACTAATGCTTAAATGTCCTATTAATGAACTCCCTAACAATATTATTATCAATAACTTTTATGCTAGGCTTTCTCTTCATGATAAAGATTTACTAGATGCTTCTTATGCTGTATCATTCACACGTATGAATGAATAAGCTAAATGGGATCTACTAGGCCGTATTCAAGAGAACACTGAAGCTTGGGAGAATGACAAAGGAAGAAAGTCAGGTATAAACTATGATTATGAATGCATTAAATATTTTATGGGAACTGATGACTTCCGTGATATTAGTAATGAGTTTGGTCTTGATTCCCAAAGTATTCCCAACTGTTTTAATGCCTTTGCCTCTTACATAGAAATTCCCCAAAAGAAGTGGAATAAGTACCATGCACCTTATAAAGATGTTGTTAGTCATGTTCCTATTAGAAGCACTGAAGTTTGTACTACTAATCATATTGTGCATGAACCTTATGTTGCGAAAATACCTTTCCCAGCTAAGGTAAAGGAGTATTCTATGATGATTAGTGCAAATAGAAAAAGTGCAAAGAAAACCGTGGAGCCAGTTGAGCAATTGAATATTGAGCCTGTGGTAGCTATTGTGAAAGATCTTGACGCTAGAAATATAGAGGATGAACACATTGTCTTCTGTGAAGACGCTTCTAATATTATATCTCATACTAGTAAGGCTAGAAAAGCTAGTGTTTGTGTGCTTTCTATTAAAATTGGTGATCATTGCTACTATGGTTTATGTGATATTGGTGCTAGTTCTAGTGTTATTCCTTATGATCTTTACAAGGAAATTATGCATGAAATTGGTCCTTGTGAGCTTGAGGACATTGATGTGGTTATTCACCTTGCAAATAAGGAAACCATTTGCCCTATTGGTATTGTAAGAGATGTGGAGGTTCTTTGTGGTAAGATTAAGTATCGTGCTGATTTTCTTGTGCTTAATTCCGCAGCTTGCAAAACTTGTCCTATCATTTTTGGTAGACCTTTCTTGAACACTTGTGGAGCTATTATAGATTGTAAGAAGGAGAAAGTTTTAACTAAATTTGATGGAGATTCTTATGAGTTTAACTTTTCCAAATTTTCTAAAGCTCCTTGTGAAAATAGCTTGTCTAATAAAGATTTCAGGATGGAACAACTTGCTTCTATTGATCCAGTTTATGACATTGGACCTCTTTTTGGTGACTGTAAGTATGCTCATTCTTGTGATAAAATTGATTCGTTTGATGCTTATATTGTCAACTTTATTCAAAGTTCTATTTAAAGTTATTATGAGAGAGGGAAACATGGTTTTATGCATTTCAATAATGTTAAGTTTCCCCGTTTTATGTTGAAAGCTTTGAGGTTGCATTTGTTTTGTCTTCCTATTCAAGTGTCTTTTTGTTTCAACAATTCGTTTTCTCATGATACCCCCATGCATAGGAAGTGGGTTAGACTCAAGCGTGTTGGCTATTTGCTTCTTGATGCTCTCTTTCATTCCAGATATATATCTCCTTTGTGAGCATGTTTGAAAGTTTCAAGCCTAACTTAAAGGCATTAAAGAAAAGTACTTGTCGGGAGATAACCCAAGAGTTTGGTTGAGTCTTGGAAGTTTTTACCTCAGTAATAACCGCTCCTTATCATTTTTGTTTTGGTTTTTGTGTCAAGTTCAACTACTTTTGAGAAGTGGAGGAGTTGTGAAAAGTGGCTGTCCTGGGACAGATTATTGTGCTGTATTGTAAAAATTCGTGAGGAAGCTCAGTAAGTCGGATGGAGATGTATTTTTCTGAGCTTGTTCTCCAAGTTGTTACCCAACTTTCATTAGTTCTGCACTTTTTGATTTGAGCAACATAAGGTTTTAGAAAAAATCAATCTTTACCTGCTGGTCTGTTTTGACAGATTTCTGCTATCATTTGCATTTGCCTCTTAAAGAAGCCTTTGTTTTGATGGATTTTAGTTGAAGTGTGCACCTAAAGGTTAATTTTTTTGCTTACACTAATGTTGCCATTAAGTTTTGTGTGAGACCTTGTAGGAAAGGAAATTCCAGGAGAAGGAGGAAAGGAGTCTGCAGAGTTCATATTTGAATAGGTAAAAGTGGTGAAAACAGAAGGTTCGTGAAACCCCAATCCTTTTATATTTTTGATGTTTTTAATACATAAAGTAAGTTATGAGACGGAACAGAGGAGGAATCGGAGGCCGGGGTGGCCAAACCCACCCCAGGAGCGGCCCCAGCTACCCCTCGCCTGGAGGGGGTGAGACCACCCCGAGCTCCGTCTCCGCCTCGGTTTCATATCAAAACCTTCCTTATGCTTGGAAACTTCGTAATATATAACCCCCGAATTCCCCGAAGTTCTTGCATAGAGTTCTCTCCGTGTTTTTGTTTCGATCTGTTTCTTTCAGGCAAATTCTCAGGTTTGGAGCTACAATGTCTTCCTCTGAATCACCCATGGAGGATTCCTCTGCGTATGTCCTCAACCCATACATGTATGAGTTGAAGATCCATCCCAAGGAGCTGATTCTCAAAGATGGAGATGGAAACTCCTTGAGAATGATGAGAACTCAAATGTGCTGAGAACCTCAGGATGGTCTTACAGTTTCATGGGTGAATTGTAGCTCAAGAGATTTGAGGCAGACTCAAAAGTAGAATTCTCATGTATTAAGCATCAAAGGATTTTTTAGAAACCCCAACATCGATGGTACAAACTGAACAAGCTCAGGAAAATACATCTATGTCCTAATTTCTAATCGAGCTTCCTCTAATTTTTACAATACAGCACAAAATCCGTCCTGTGACAGCCACTTTTCGCCAAACTCCCTCTACTAATAAAAGTAGTTGAACTTGACACAAAAACCAAAAACAAAAGGATATGAGCGGTTATAACTTTACCAATAATTACTACTACGGGAGGAAAGACGGTGTAAGACTGAGCAAGCTCAGAAGGAGACAGAAAAGTTAAACTCATGTTAACCTCCATCAAACTTAATTAAAACTTTTTCCTTCAATCAATAATAGCCCAAGTGTTTAAGAAAGGTCTAACAAAAATGATAGATGGAAGTTTTGCTACCGCTGAATTCACATCAGAAATCACAGATACTTAATCTTTACCACAAAGAACACCCACATCTCTCAATGCCAATGGGCAATGGTTTTATTGCGAAGGTGGATAAATCACATCAATGTCCTTAAGCTCACAAGGACCATTCTCGCATATCGTAAAGCTCATAAGGAATAACACTCAGAACTAGCCCCAATATCACATAAACCATGTAGCAATGATCACCAATTTTAATGTAGCACAGAACACTGGATTTATAGCCTTACTAGGATGAGAAATAATATTAGCATCTTCAAGACAATGCTCATCCCTCTATTTCTAGTGACAGTGTCTTGGACAATAGTCACACAGTGTTCAACATTCAATTGCTTACTAGGCTCATAATTTTCTATTGTACCTTTGTTATTTTTACCCATTAATCATAATTACCTTTACCTTAGCCGGGAAAGTATTTTTCAACATTAGGTTCAAAATAATATGATTAGGTACACTTGAGTACTTCTTAACTGAACATGACTAAATATATTTATATGAGTATGGTACACTATTCCACTTCTTTGGGAATTTCATGTAAGAGGCAAAGGTCAAAATCATGGGTAATATTTTGGGAATCAAGACCAAACTCATTACTATCACTAAGCACGCTTCATAAAGAGTTAATGCATCTATAATCATAATTTATACCTCGATTTCATTCCTTGTCACTCTCCCCAAGCTTCGTTATCTTGAATATATGGTCTAAGATCCCATTTAGCTTCTTCCTTCACGGTGAATGATCCACAAGAAGCATCTAGTAAATCTTATCATGAAGAGGAAGTCAAAATAAACGTTATTGAGAATAATATTGTTAGGAGTTCATGAATAGGACATTTAAACATGAGTAACTTCAATATCCCCAAGCTTGAGTTGTACTTTCCATCAAGTGGCCAAAAGTTATATATAAGATTTCTATCCTTATGAATTTCATCGAGGATAAAATTTAGAGTAAAAGAGATGCAATCTCCTCCCATTCCATGGATTGTCCATTCTTCAATAGCTTATACCATTCTTCAGCTCTCCCTTTCAAGGATATGGAGAGTAACTTCTTCTTCACTGTTCCATTTGTGATACGCACACTTAAACAACTCGCATAATTCATGGATAAAAGTAAGTGATCACCGGATGGACAGCCCATCTCCAAAATAATAATTATCCATAAACATTAACAATACTTGTAGGTATCTTTAAAAGGATCTATCTCAACAGGAGGTGCTTCATATACTACCATAAAGCAGAGTAGTTTTCCCAAGCAGAAACCAAGGGTTATCCATATTGGAAACAAAGTAACAAGCAAGTAAAAAGCACTACAAGAAAGTTTCCTTACCGTTCCATTTCTTCAATAGCGCTTCACCCCCCAACGACGCTAGAAAATAGTCTTGATGACCCACAAGTATAGGGGGTATCAGTACTTTTGATAAATAGGAGTGTCGATCCCAACGAGGAAGGTATAAGCTGGTATGAGCAGGAACTTCGCGGAATACTTAGCAAATGGATTTTTAGTGGTTTTCTGACAAGGCAACAAAACAAAGAGCAAGTAACAAGAGTAACAAACAAACGGAGCAAGTGGCCCAATCCTTTCTTAGCAAATGACAAGCCGGTGGAAATACTTATAAGGACCAAACGTTCTCGAGGACACATGGGAATTCTGTCAAGTACTTTCGCTTCAAATAGCTGAGTACTCTTCTTTGGTGTTTGTAAGTGTTGTGGTGAACTCTGCTAACATACCGCCTTCCTAGGACTAATACATACTTGTGATTAAACCCTTGCAAACATCCGTAATTACAGAAAGTAATTAATATATAAATCTAACCATAGCCTTAAACTCGAGATCCTACACCCTCAGTAAAGGTGTCCTAACGGGGGTTCAGGTTTCTGTCACTCCGGCAACCCCATGATTAGTAGCCAAATACACAATGCATTCCCTTGGCCCATAAATGGTTAAATTTCATGTAGTCGACGTTCGCATGACACCACTAGAAGAATAGCACCACAACTTAAATACTAAACCATTGAATAATAACTCATCACAGATTCACTAATAACAACATGACTTCTCCCATGTCCTCAAGAACTAAACGAACTACTCACAAGACATCATATGGATCAAGATCAAAGATGATATGATAATGGATAACAATCTGAACATATAAAATAATCCAATGGTTCCACTCACAAGCATCAACTACAATAGTAATCAACACCGAGAAAGTTTCCCCTAAGAACTAAAGCAATATCCAACACAATTGTTACATCGGGACGGAGTGGTGATGATGGTGTTGGTGGATATGATGGTGTGGATGATGATGATGATCCCGATGAAGCCTAGCTTGATGATTCGTGTTGATGCATTTGCCCCTCTCCGAAGGAATTCCCCGCGTAAATGCCCACGGAGATCTTTCTTCTCAAGTTTTCCACTTTGAGGCGGCGGAAATCTATCTGTGGTTGCTCCCCTGGCCTTAGGGTTTCGTAGGGAAGATATAGGCGAATGGGCGGAGTCAAAGGCCGGGCAGGTGGGCCACACCTGCCCTAGGCGCGGGGTCAGGTGGGCCCATGCCTAAGGGGTGTGGGGCCCCTGAGGCCCTTCTCCATCCCTCCTTCTGGCTTCCTTCATCGTGTTTTTGTTTCGATCTGTTTCTGTCAGGCAAATTATCAGTTTTGGAGCTACAATGTCTTCCTCTGAATCACCCATGGAGGATTTCTCTGCGGATGTGCTCAACCCATACATGTATTAGTTGAAGATCCATCCCAAGGAGCTGATTCTCAAAGATGGGAAGGTACAGATGAAAGAAGTTCAAGGCCCCAAGGGAGAAGGAAGTCTGGAAGATAGGATGGAAGCATTGGAGCAGGAGGTTTTCAGGTACAAGAAGATGGAGAAACGTGAAGTGGATGTTATTCACAAGATAAGTTCAGAACTCATCGCAAACATGAGGAGGAGGTGGCTGAGATCCAAGAAGAAATCTTCTCGCTCCGTCAGACCACCAACCAACTACAATCACATCTCTATGACATACAAAATCAAAACTGTGAGTATGAGGCTAGATTTGATTGCATAAGCTCCACTGCTAGTTTCAGGATTGCGAAGACAAGGACATCCTTTTTGGATGGGGAACCTTTGCCTTGGAAGTTTTATGATGATAAGAGAACACCACCACCACTGAAGGAGTAATTCATCATTAGGTTTGGCATCCCCTTGGCTTGTTCCAAGCTTGGGGTGCCGCGGTATCACAACCATTATATTTTATCTTTTACCTTTTTGGTGAATTCATATCTTTGGTAGAGGTGGTATTTTATAGTTTGGTTTGCATGTGGAAGTATCTCTCCTTTAGTTGATTATCTATGTATCCCTTGGTGTGAGTGCCTTTATGGAATATAATGAGAAGTTTCATCTTTTACTTTTTGCACGTCTTATTTTAGGTTGCAATCTCTATTATATGATGGATCTTGTTGATCAGTATTGGCATCACTTTGGGATCATAAAGTGGATCTAAATTGATTTTGGCAAACCGAGTTCTGGTCAGTAGCAACACTTTTTGAGGTTTGAAAGAAAAAGAGAAAAAGCTAATACGTATTTTGTATCATCTATTTTATTTCTTGTTGGCTCATAAGCTTAGTATTCTTTATTTAAGTTATTTTGTGTCTTCAAGGAAGATTGCATGTTTCGCTTTATTACTTGTATGTTTGCTTGTTTCTTTCAACTCTCTTGCTTGCTACCCAGCCTTGCTAGCCAAAAACCTATTTTGAGAAGGCATACTTCTCATGTTTCCAAACCCTTTAACCAAAACCTTTGCCATTTGTGTCCACCATATCTACCTAGTAGCTTTTGCTATTCCAAGCAAATTCTCAAGTTTCATCTATCTTTAAAATTAAAAAGTATTTTGTTATGTGAAAACTAGTTAGTACAACTCTCACGAACTTGATGGCACACCTTATTTTCTAGCCCCTAATAGACTTGAACCATTGTGTCATCGAAGTTGCATATGCTTGCATCTATACGTTGGAATTAGGAGAACCGTGCTATCACGGGGAACGCTTTCAACATTGCACTTGTACTTTGTACATAGTTAATATCGTGCTCTTTTGTTTGTGGATGTCAACGGTGTGAAATAAAGAGGGAACTTGTAAGTGCATGGAGTCTGTGTTTTGTGTTAGAGAAATGCCTGGGCCACTAGCCTAAGCCATGCCTAATCATGGTGAAAACTTGCAGCATCACTATAGTGAGATATCTATGAAGCATCCTCAATAAAAATCTATGCACATAGTAAATAAAAAGATCGTTGAGATGCTCATTTTCTGCTTGCCTTGTCATTTTGGTTATGGGATAGCTCCTGTACCATGTGCAAGGGGTACCCCGTTGGCGGTTCTCTATGATACGCATGTACTTACAATGACAAGAACTTACCGGTGACTAAAGTTGAGTAGCATGAGGAGTGGCCCTCATATTCAAGGGACATGAGATTGCCAACTTATATTTCGTCAAGCATATACTCCATCTTTGTGCACTTTAACCTTAATCATCTCAAGATGCCTATAATATGGGCAATGAGGGCTCAAAGCTAGTAAGTACCATAATCTTTTGGAAGCTTTTTATGACTTGAAATCCCTGCTACCCTCTATAAAGGGACCTTTCTTCTATTTCTAAGTTGAGTCAGTAAACCTACTTCCTCTCTATCTCCAGCAAGCATTTGAGTTGTTGTGTTGCAAGCATTCATATGGTGATTTATTCAATCATGTTCTTTATTTTCCTTGTTTGCAGAAGACTCTTATCTATTGAGTATTACTTTGAAAGCCTTCATTGTGAAAAACCTTTTTGAGCAAAGAGTGCTCCTGTTATAAAACTTCTACAAAAAGATTTTTGTGAAACCATTTTCCACCTGTTCCCTGACCAGGAACAAGAGTTTGCCAATTCCAATTACGATTTATCTTTATGCATCTCTATTGTGACTCCTGTACTTGTTGCAAGCTAAGTTATATAATGGTGAGTTGCTTTCTTCTATGAGTTGTGTAATTGTAAGTGTGATGCTTCTTGTCTGTATTCTTTTATCGACACTTCACTCCATAAACCTGTGGACATGTTTACTGAGCTTAGTTTTCGCTTGGGGACAAGCGAAGGTCTAAGCTTGGGGGGACTTTATACGTCCAATTTGCATCACCATTATATATCATAATTTGCCTCTATTCATTGATATATGTCTTATTATGAGGTATTACTTATGTCTTTTCCACTGTTTTTGCATGTTGGATGATTCTTGGAGGATGAACTGCCGGAGTCTAGATTCTGATAGAAAAGGAGGTGTTTTGATGCAATTTCGAGAATATCAGAAAAATACGAGAAAAATATGGGAAAATTATATTTCCCCGGAAGACCGAGGAAGCTAGAAGGGGAGGCAAAAAAGGGCCACAGGGGGCCCACACCCCTAGGAGCGGGCCCACCTGCCCCCCGCCTAGGGCAGGTGTGGCCCACCTACTCGGCCTCCAACTCCGCCCTCTTGCCTATATCTTCCTCATGGAACCCTAACACCAGGGGAGCGACCAAAAATAGATTTCCGCCGCCTCTGCGAGGCGGAAAACACCAAGAGAGAAAGATCTCTCCGGCAGACAGATTTCTGCTAGAGAAATTCCTTCCCGGAGAGGGGAGATCGTCGCCATCAACACCGTCATCAAGCTAGGATTCATTAGGATCATCATCATCATCCACACCATCATCTCCACCAGCACCATCATCACCACTCCTTCCCGCTGTAACAATTGTGTTGGATATTGCTTTAGTTCTTAGGGGAAACTTTCCCGGTGTTAATTACTATTGTAGTTGATGCTTGTGAGTGGAACCATTGGATTATTTTTTATGTTCAGATTGTTATTCATCACCATATCATCTTTGATCTTGATCCATATGATGTCTCGTGAGTAGTTCGTCTAGTTCTTGAGGACATGGGAGAAGTCTTGTTGTTAGTAGTGGATTTGTGTTGAGTTATTATTCAATGGTTTAGTATTTAAGTTGTGGTGCTATTCTTCTAGTGGTGTCATGTGAACATCGACTACATGATACTTCACCATTATGGGCCTAGGTGAATGCATTGTGTATTTGGCTACTAATTGTGGGGTTGTCGGAGTGATAGAAACCTGAACCCCGTTAGGACACCATTGCATTAGGTAGTGTAGGATCTCAAGTTTAAGGCCGTGGTTAGGTTTATATCTTAATTACTTTCCTGTAGTTGCGGATGCTTGTAGGGGGTTTAATCACAAGTATGTATTAGTCCAAGTAAGGTCGGTACATTAGCACAGGTTCACCCACACAACACTTAAAACAGCAAAGAAGAGTACTCAACTATTTGAAGCAAAAGCACTTGATAGAATTCCCATGTGTCCTCGAGAACGTTTGGTCCTTATAAGTATTTCCACCGGCCTTTCCTTTGCTAAGATAGGATTGGGCCACTTGTTGCGTTTGTTCTTTGTTACTTGCTCTTTGTTTTGTTGCCTTATCAGAAAACCCCTAAAAATCCGTTTGCTAGGTATTTGTAGAGATTTCCTGCTCCATACCACTAGTCAACACCTTCTGCTCCTCGTTGGGATCGACACTCCTATTTATCGGAAGTACTGCGATACACCCCCTGTAATTGTGGGTCATCATGGAGTCACAAGCAAATAATTGGCCAAAGTAACTACTAGCAACGGAGAGCATGCAAGATCACAAATAAAATAGACATGATAGAACAATAATCAATCTGACACAATACTCAATATCCATCGGATCCCAGCAAACACAGCATGTAGCATTACAATAAGATGATCTTGTTCATGATAGGCAACTCACAATATCTAACATGACGACACAAATAGGAGAAATAACCATCTAGCTACTGCTATGGACCCATAGTCCAAGGATGAACTAATCACACATCACGCCGGAGGCAGGCATGGTGATGAAGAAGGCCTTCGGGATGATCTCCCCTCTCCGGCAGGGTGCTGGGAAGGGCTTCAGATCCCTCCCAATCTAGGGCGATGGTGGCGGATACGGACTTTTTCGTGGAATTTTGATCGGGTACTTAGGGTTTTCGTCTCGGGGGGGGGGGGGTTATATAGGCGGAAGAGGCAAGGTAGGTGGAACGCTAGGGGGCCCACACCCTAGGGAGGTGCACCCCCTGGCCGAGCCTGGCCTAGGTGTGGCTGCCCTAGGGTGCGTATTCCCCTCTCCTTTGAACTTCGGCTTTTGTTTCGTCCAATGCCGGGAATATTTCTTTACTAGTTTTTCTAAAACCAAAAACAGCAGAAAACATGAAGCAGGCTTTGTGGCACTTGTTAATATGTTAGTTCCGGAAAATTCATAAAAATGCCCCAAAGTTTAGACAAAAACATAATATAGTTGGTGCAAAATAAGCATGGAGAATCAAAAATTATAGATACGTTTGCAACGTATCAAGGTGTTGATGATGATTATGGATAAAATAGAGGCAAAAGAAACAAAGAGAGCATAATATGGAGGAGCAGTAGGGCCAGACTTAGTGTCACATCCCAAATTTTTCCAAATTTTGAAATGTGAAAAATAAATAAACAAAATAAATAATTGTTGAAATTTAGGGTGAAAAGAAACTTTTTGATTCCAAATGGAAACATCAAAACCCATCTTGAACAAACTTGAATAAAAGGGAATCCAACAAAATTCAAATCAAGCGAAATGCATTCATCAAATAATGCATCTTGAAATTTAAACACTTGGAAAGTTAAACCAAAACCCTAAACCCTAATGTAAGAAAATCATTTCCAAGATCACTCTAAGAATATGGATTTGATCCATATAAAAATTCAACAACAAACATTTATAAATGATAAAAAATGGTAAATAAAAAATTATAAAACCATAGAAATTGATTTCATTCAATTTGGAACCATGGATAAAAAATTATGAATTTAATAAGATAAAAGGAAATAATTCCCAAGGCTAATAAAGCTCCTATCTAAAATCCATACCAAATCTGGAGCAAAATAATCCTAAAGGATTTAAAAGGATAAACAAATATTAAATAAAATAAAGGGATAAGGAATATTCAAATAAAATAATATGACATTAACCAAATTCTATTCTATTTGAATAAAGACAAAATCCCCAATGAAAATTATTAATTAAATCATGAGAAAATAATAAATGGGAATTTACCAAAGTGGATTAAAAAGTTATCTAAATAACTTAAAAGAATTATTTGAATAAAATTTATATGGGATTAAAACCATAAATAATTTTATTTGAATAAAGACAATTGCCCAATTTAAATGATTAATAAATCATATTAAAGTATTTTATATAATAATTCAAGTGAATTAATCAACACTTTTGAATAAATAAAACCTACTGAAAAAGGTTTGGTAAAAATTAGAATTCAAATAAGAGTTCTAAAATATAAATAAAATCTTATTTGAATAAAAGACAAGTGCCTATTATAAATAAATAATAAACCATAATTGAATAAAAGAATTATTCTAGAATGGAATTTAAATACATTGATAAACAATATTAAAAGCCTACTGAAAAGTTTGGAAGGTTCTGAATTAAAATGTTTGTTTGAATTATTTGAACAAAATTCAAAATAGAAAAAGAAATCAGAAAAAAAGAAAAGAATAAAAAAGAAACAACCCTGACCAGAACCAGCCCACTAAGCCCAAAGAGCCACCCAGCACCTCCCCTCTCTCTGGCTATTCCTTTTCTCACCACGGCCTCGACCCACACCCCCACTGACGAAGCGATCCCACTGCCACGTCACCTCGTTGTTTCCACCCGCGATGAACTCGCCCCCCCTCTGACTGTTTCCTCTGCGATTCAATTCGAATCAATTCGAGTTATTCTGCGGATTAAATTCCTTCGAGATCACGCTCGTTTAACCACCTCCCTCTCTCCTCTCTTTCCCCTCAAACACCGCTGCGATAGAGCCACCAGGCTGCGCTAAATTTTGCTTGCCCCGCCGCTGTCACCGACGAACGGCAGCGCCAATTCTGGCGAGATCAACCCTCCCCTACCCATGCCTCCCACAAACTTGCTCGCCAACACCTTGCGCACCTACTGCCGTGCTCTATTAGCTCGCGTACGCCCCAGAGACTCGCCTCCGTCTCTAGCTGAGAACCACCAATGACGGCCACGACTCCGTCGAACGATTACGGTATACTCAATGCACCCCGTGCCCTCTAACTCATGCTATCGTGCTCGCCTGTGTCTTGTGACTCTTCTAACCCGCGCCATTCACCTTCTCATGGCTTGTAGGCTCCCCCCATCAACGACTGATCACACCCGACGCCGTCGTGAACTCCAGCGATTGATTGCCGACGACTCCGTGCGCCCCTTGGACTACTACGACCACGTCGAGTTTCTGAAGGAAATATGCCCTAGAGGCAATCATAGAGATGATTATATTTCATATGTATCCATGAGTTATTGTAATTTTCCTTGAATATCCATATAAGGCAACTTGTATTGATTGGCAATTATGTGAATTGTTTGTGAAACTCTTTACTTGTATGGTTATTTAATAGTTGTCCCTAGTCGGAGTTCATGTGAGGACACATGTGAATATTAGACTAGCACATCGATTGGTTAATGACTATGTTTCGCAAGTCATAGACATGGAGATGTCAAACCAATGATGTGGACACATGTTATGAACATGGGGTTGGATTGACCCAACTTGAGACTGGCAATTAGTTGCAGCTCTCTCTCTATACATCGTGTACGTTTTGTCCTTAGACCTGAGATTGTCGCATGTACTTGAGATGTGGATCGACCTACTTTGGGGCTATCAAACGATGCACCGTAACAGGGTAGTTATAAAGGTAGCTTTCGGGTTTGTCCTGAAGCATGCTGCAAGACATGGTTAATCAAGATGGGATTTGCCCCTCTTTACTTGAGAGAGATATATCTGGGCCCCTCGAGTGATCGGATCCAGAAATGCATGGCCGTGCTACATAAGGTTAAGAGTTAACCTAGTAAAGGGATTCCAAATCACGGTATCGAGAAAGGGAGGTCAGCTTGGAGCTAGACCAAATATCGTGAGGCAAAAGGAAAGACATGTACTAAACCTTGTGATGGTTCGTCCGATATGATCTTTGTATGCGTTTAGGAGTTGGCACGTCTTGCTAGAGGCCGCTACCAACTATTGACAGAATAAGTGTATTCGTGTCATGTCTATACGCATATGAACCTATAGGGTCACACACTTAAGGGGCTGGAAGCCTAATGAGGATTGGATCCGAATTAGACCAGGCTTAGGCTACTAATGGGCTGCTAATGTAGAAGCCCACTAGGGACGCCTATATAAGAGAGGGTGGGGAGCTGGCGAGGTTAGACCGAGATCATTCCACCACCACCACTCCTCACGCCAGCACAAGGCGCACGGACCTAGCGGTCCGGCGTCTGACGCTTTCACCCTGTACGTGTGGATACCTCGGAGGCGCTGCATCTGTAGCGCTTGGAGGAGCCTCGAAAGGGGAGATGCTCGTGGGACGAGGACAAGGAGGAGACATGGAACGTTTGCACTGCCTCGACGCGCTTCATCAATTTCGCAACTGCGCGTCTAGTGGTAATCCCGTGATCTATGACAACAGTAATCCTGGTATATGCGGTAGAATTTTTTTGATTTGCGCTAGTGTAGCCGATGCTGTTCAGTTATAGGTTCAGGATGTTTGCATATGGTGATATGCAGATTGATATGAATGATATGATCGTTTATATGGCGGTGGTTCAGGATTGATCTATGATCTTGATTTCCGTGATCGTAATTCTGATGTTGTCGAACGACTTACCCCTACCGGTCGGTTTCCGCCATCGGGGTAGACAGTGACACATAAATCCTGTTGAATCACACGAAGATAAATATGATTGATCGAATCGGAACCTAGATCTAAAATCGATGGACCGTGATCAAAGGAGTTTGATTGAATCGGGACAGGAGTCGGTTTATGGTAAATTTGATTTGCTGATCAAAATCCTTAAAGAAAATTGTGAAGATTCGATCTCTCATTTTTCACGGTTTTATTGTGAAAATTGTGAAAATTGTGAAGATACCGCGAGGGCCGCTGCCCCTTCGAACCCCACAGGGGGAGACCCCTAGACCCCCCTTAATCGTAGCCCCTTTTTGTATCTCGTTAAGGTAACTAGGTGCTGCGATGTCACATGATCCGGTAGAATGCGATTCTATGCATAACTTTTTTTTGCAGATGTATGTGATCAGTATGTCCCATATATCTATGTGATGCATGTATGAAATTTTGCATGACCTGCGTGTCGTGAGTAGGGCAACACGGCTGGAGCCATATGTGTTGTCATTTATTGTAATGGCATGCGTGCCAACTTGTGATGATCCCAATACTATGTAATTTTGATTACTAGCTGTTAGGAATAATAGCTTGTATTAGTTCTTGGAGGACTCATCACTTGCAGGATGGCTCACATGGAACATGGAGATGGAGATCATCATGGTGGACAGGTTCTATGGCGATGGAGATCACCATGAGAAAATGGGCCATACTGTGTCACATCTATGTGAATGTTATTCTTATGCGTTTTACTACTATGCATGCTTAGATGATAGAAGTAGAATGATCCCTCACAAAGTTTAAGTTAAACCATGCCCTCCCAACCAAACCTTGCACCATCCTATGCCCTATACAATCCTTGGTGGGCCTATGAAATTAGGGTGCCACGGGTTTCCTTGGCTGGATGGGTTTGTATCGGATACCTACACGCATAAGGGTTGGTGAGCTTGACAAGGTCATCTTAACAGTTAAGGACCTTGGGGCATAAAGGTTGGGCGCCTAGTTTTGACATAGAGATGTCACCCAACAACACGAGTCATATGTGATATGATTAGCAAGTGTTGCTTACCGATTTACCTTGTCTTCTAGCAGTGATGCTAAAGCTCACTAGTCGACTTGTTAATTGTGGATCTTGAATCACTTAGTATCAATAGAAGGATATTGATTTAAGTGGGAGTATATGCTATTAAATTGTTTAATATGCTTTACTCTTTCATGGTTACATGGCTTAGTATTTTGCATGTTTTCTGTTGTAGATCAATGGCACCGAACACTACATCACCTTTCTCTTTACGTTCGATTCTTGACAAAGATAAACTAAATGGAACAAACTATTCGGACTGGGTCCGTAACCTGAGAATTGTTCTTAGGTCTGATAAAAAGGAAACGGTTCTGGATACCCCAATCCCCGATGAACCTGCTGATAATGCATTTGCTGCCCTCAAGAATGCCTATAAGAGAGCATGTGATGATTCTCTTGAGGTTAGCTGTCTTATGCTTGCATGCATGGAACCTGAACTCCAAAAGAAGTTTGAGGATCAGGAAGCATACGATATGATCGTCGCGCTTAAGGACATGTTCCAGGATCAGGCAAGGACTGAGAGGTACAATGTTGCCAAGTCCTTTGTCGAATGCAAGCTGGCAGAGGGAGCAGCTGTAGGCCCCCATGTGATCAAAATGGTTGGTTATAGTCAGACTTTGGAAAAGCTTGGTTTTCCACTAGGCCAAGAGTTGGCCACTGACTTCATTTTGGCGTCTCTTCCATCCAGCTATGGGAAGTTCATTTCGAACTACCATATGCATGGGGTGGAGAAGGGCCTTAATGAATTATGTGGGATGCTTAAAACAGCAGAAAGTGACATGAAGAAGTGTGCAAGGCATAGCCATGTGATGGCTATGCAGAACAAGCCTAGCTTCAAGAAAAAGGGTACTTCTTGGAAGAAGAAGGGCAAGGCTAAGGATACAATCCCTAAGCCTGCACCCAAGCAAAAGGCCAGACCTGTAGAAGACACTGAGTGCTTCTTTTGTCATGAACATGGCCACTGGAAGAGAAACTGTAGCAAGTACCAGGCTTCTTTGAAGAAGAGTGGAAGTAAGAGTACTTCCCACTCAGGTACGCTTGTTGTAAATGTTGTGGACATTCTTCTCACTGATTCCTATGTTAACTCTTGGGTATTTGATACCGGATCGGTTGCTCATATTTGCAATTCGATGCAGGGGATAATAAGGACTAGAGAAGTGCAGAAAGGCAAAGTGGATTTTTGCGTCGAAAATAAAGCAAGGGTTGCTGCATTGTTCGTCGGCGTCATGCAACTTCACCTTCCGTCAGGATTTATTATGGAGTTGAATAATTGTTACTACATTCCAAGTATGGGTCGAAACATTTTATCACCTTCATGTTTGATGAGGGATGGATATTCATTTGCGAGTATGAACAATGGTTGTGTAATCTCTAAGAATGATATGTTTATGGCTAATGCTCCCATTGTGAATGGGTTATTTATTTTAAATCTTGATGATGCATATGTTTACAATGTTAGTGCTAAAAGGCTTCGGTCTAATGATTTGAGTCCTACCTATTTATGGCATTGTCGTTTGGGGCATATAAGTGAAAAGCGCATGAAGAAGCTCCATGGTGATGGTCTTCTAACTTCGTTTGATTTTGAATCATACGAGACATGTCAGGCTTGTTTACTTGGAAAGATGACCAAGTCACCTTTTTCGGGTTTACCCGAGAGAGCGACAGACTTGTTAGAACTCATACATACTGATGTATGTGGACCAATGAGCATGACAGCCAGAGGAGGATATCACTACTTCGTTACTTTCACTGATGATTTCAGTAGATATGGTTATGTCTACTTGATGAGGCATAAGTCTGAAACTTTAGAAAAGTTCAAGGAGTTTCAGAGTGAAGTAGAGAATCAACGTGGCAAGAAAATAAAGGCCTTGCGATCTGATCGTGGAGGTGAATATTTGAGTCATGAATTTAGCGATCATCTTAAGAGTTGCGGAATTGTTCCACAACTTACGCCGCCCGGAATGCCTCAAAGAAACGGGGTCTCTGATCGGCGTAATCGAACTTTGTTGGACATGGTTCGATCTATGATGAGCCAGTCGGATTTACCATTGTCATTTTGGGGTTACGCTCTAGAAACGGCAGCTTTCACACTTAATAGGGTACCATCTAAATCCGTAGTTAAGACACCATATGAGATGTGGACTGGAAAGAATCCCAGTTTGTCTTTTCTAAAGATTTGGGGTTGTGATGCATTTGTCAAGCGACTTCAGTCGGACAAGCTAACACCCAAATCGGATAAATGCATTTTCGTGGGATATCCGAGGGAAACCTTAGGGTATTACTTCTACAACCGAGAAGAGGGCAAAGTGTTTGTAAACGCTAGGCGTTTTCCTAGAGAAAGAGTTTCTCACAAAGGGAACACGGGGAAGGTCGGTGCGACTTGAAGAAGTTCAAGATGAGCCAGTTGGGGATGCTTCTACGAGTGATGCTATTGTAGCAGAACAAGTTGAGGAACCCGTGGAAACAGAAGCACCACAACCATGAAGGTCGGCGAGGCTCCGCGAAGCGCGAGAATTATTATTGTTAGATAATGATGAGCCTGCGACCTATGCAGAAGCAATGGTGGACCCAGACTCTGAGAAATGGCTGATCGCCATGAGATCCGAGATAGAGTCCATGGGAGAGAATCAAGTTTGGAACTTGGTTGACCTGCCTGATGGTTTTAAAGCCATCGAGTGCAAATGGATCTATAAGAAGAAGATTGATATGGATGGAAATGTTCATATCCATAAAGCTCGACTTGTTGCAAAAGGTTTTCGACAAGTTCAAGGAGTTGACTACGATGAGACTTTCTCGCCTATAGCGATGCTTAAATCTATATGGATAATTCTAGCCATTGTTGCACATTTCGACTATGAAATATGGCAGATGGATGTCAAGACGGCTTTCCTAAATGGAATCCTAACTGAGGACGTGTATATGATGCATCCCGAAGGTTTTGTCGATCAAATCGATGCTGGAAAGGTATGCAAACTTCTGAAGTCCATCTATGGGCTAAAGCAAGCATCTCGGAGTTGGAACATTCGATTTGATGAAGTTGTAAAGGAGTTTGGCTTCATCAAAAACAAACAAGAACCTTGTGTTTACAAGAAGGAAAGTGGGAGAGCGCTGGTATTTCTAATCTTATATGTAGATGGCATATTGCTGATTGGAAATGACATTCCTATGCTCGAGTCTGTTAAGACCTCATTGAAAAATAGTTTTTCGATGAAGGACTTAGGAGAAGCGGCATATATTCTGGGAATCAAGATCTATAGAGATAGATCAAGGAGGCTAATTGGATTAAGCCAGAGTACATACATTGACAAAGTGTTGAAACGGTTCATCATGGAAGAGGCTAAGAAGGGGTTCTTGCCCATGTCTCATGGCATAAAACTCAGCAAGACTCAGTGTCCTTCGACTACTGATGAGCGTGAGCGCATGAGCAGGGTTCCATATGCTTCGGCTATTGGATCCATCATGTATGCAATGGTATGTACTCGCCCAGATGTTTCCTATGCTCTAAGTGTTACGAGCAGATACCAGGCTGATCCAGGTGAAGGTCAGTGGACAGCGGTAAAGAACATCCTTAAGTACTTGAAAAGGACAAAGGATGTGTTCCTAGTTTATGGAGGTGAGGATGAACTCAGTGTAAAGGGTTACACAGATGCGAGTTACCTTAACGACTCATATGATTCGAAATCGCAATCAGGTTATGTGTTTGTCTTGAATGGTGGTGTTGTGAGCTGGAAAAGTTCCAAGCAAGATATGGTGACCTCCTCTTCAACAGAAGCTGAATATATGGCTGCCTCGGAGGCCGTAAAGGAAGCTGTTTGGATTAAGAATTTCCTGATCGCTCTCGGTGTGGTTCAGGGCGCGTGCAATCCCTTGGACGTTTATTGTGACAACAATGGTGCTATTGCAAAGGCCAAGGAACCTAGACAGCACCAGAAGAACAAACATATTCGCATGCGTTACCATCAGATTCGAGAGTTCGTTGAGGATGGTAGTGTCATGATATGCAAAATACATACGGACTCAAATGTTGCTGATCCCTTGACTAAGCCTCTCCCGCAGTCCGCGCATGAAGTGCATACAAGAGAAATTGGTATTAAATACATTTTAGATTGACTCTAGTGCAAGTGGGAGACTGAAGGAAATATGCCCTAGAGGCAATCATAGAGATGATTATATTTCATATGTATCCATGAGTTATTGTAATATTCCTTGAATATCCATATCAGGCAACTTGTATTGATTGGCAATTATGTGAATTGTTTGTGAAACTCTTTACTTGTATGGTTATTTAATAGTTATCCCTAGTCGGAGTTCATGCGAGGACACATGTGAATATTAGACTAGCACATCGATTGGTTGATGATTATGTTTCGCAAGTCATAGACATGGAGATGTCAAACCAATGATGTGGACACATGTTATGAACATGGCGTTGGACTGACCCAACTTGAGACTGGCAATTAGTTGCAGCTCTCTCTCTCTCTACACATCGTGTACGTTTTGTACTTAGACCTGAGATTGTCGCATGTACTTGAGATGTGGATCGACCTACTTTGGGGCTATCAAACGCTACACAGTAACATGGTAGTTATAAAGGTAGCTTTCGGGTTTGTCCTGAAGCATGCTGCAAGACATGGTCAATCAAGATGGGATTTGCCCCTCTCTACTTGAGAGAGATATCTCTGGGCCCCTCGAGTGATCGGATCCAGAAATGCATGGTCGTGCTACATAAGGTTAAGAGTTAACCTAGTAAAGGGATTCCGAATCACGGTATCGAGAAAGGGAGGTCAGCTTGGAGCTAGACCAAATATCATGAGGCAAAAGGAAAGACATGTACTAAACCTTGTGATGGTTCGTCCGATATGATTTTTGTATGCGTTTAGGAGTTGGCACGTCTTGCTAGAGGCCGCTACCAACTATTGACAGAATAAGTGTATTCGTGCCATGTCTATACACATATGAACCTATAGGGTCACACACTTAAGGGGCTGGAAGCCTAATGAGGATTGGATCCGAATTAGACCAGGCTTAGGCTACTAATGGGCTGCTAATGTAGAAGCCCACTAGGGACGCCTATATAAGAGAGGATGGGGCGAGCTGGCCAGGGTTAGACCGGAGATCATTCCACCCAGCCGCCACTCCTCAGGCCTCTGTCGCGCGCGCGGACCTAGCGGTCCGGCGTCTGACGCTTGCACCTTGTTCGTGTGGATACCTCGGAGGCGCTGCATCTGTAGCGCTTGGACGAGCCTCGCAAGGGGAGATGCTCGCGGGACAAGGACAAGGAGGAGACGTGGAACGTCTGCACTGCCTCGACGCGCTTCATCAATTCCGCAACTGCGCGTCTAGTGGTAATCCCGTGATCTATGACAATAGTAATCCTGGTATACGCGGTAGAATTTTTTTGATTTGCGCTAGTGTAGCCTACCCGTATCCCTTTAGTTTCTCCGCACCCCTGTGAACCCTGTGAGCTACTCCATCCTCTCCCTTGCTTCCTGCTTCGCCGAAACCACCGCGTGCAGAGCGCTCCGCCGCTCGCCGTCACGCTAGCGCCGCCCATCTTTGGTCATAGTGTTGTGAACCATTGGATTTAGATCCAAGTGACACGATAGAATCTTAAGCGAAGGGGTATGATCGTTTCTGCGCCACACGATTTCATTAGATCCAACGCACCGCATCGCCTGATCCAATCGAGCTGGTTTCGGCGAATAGAAAACAGCCACGTGGCCCGAGTTTTGTTTTAAAAACAGAAACATTATTATTAGATGTTAGAATTTGCAAAATTCATAACTTTAAATCTACACGTCCAAATTTTTCAAATTTTATATCAATAGAATCAGCAAAAAGAATACTTTCAAACCATGCCCTTTGTTTAGTTAATTGCTTCTGTAAAATTGGTTGTTTTTGTAGAAACATGTGTAGGCATAATTTGTGTATAAAATTTATTCTAAAAATTTTTTTAGGGTAAAATCTTTTGTAAATGGTTTGTTTTTAACCTACTGACCATAAAAACCAACTTGTGGGTTTAAAAGTATATTTTTTAATGCTAAGGAATAAATCTTTGAATAAAATCATTTCTAGTAGAATAAAATTATTAATTTGTTTTAAAAATGCTTTTTGAGTAAAACCTTTGGAAAATTATTTGATTTAAACTCTATGACCCTAAACACCATGTTTTAGATTTAAAAATGTATCAGATTAACCCTAGTAAAATTATTACTTAGTTTAAAGATATTTCTAACAAAATGAAATGGTGCTTGACCTAAAAATGGTTTTTGAGTGAAACCTTTTGTAAATGATTTTGTTTTTAAACACTTTGACCATAAACACTAATTTGTGTTTAAAAATATATTTGTCAAACACTAGAAATTATTACTTTGATTTAAACCATTTCTAGCAAAACAAAAATGATTTAAAGTGGCCATTTTCATAAAAACAGCTTATGAAATCCTTCAACGTATTTCTTGGTATTCTCATGAACATTTTAGTTAGAATACACTTATTATGAGGAGTAAGGCACAAAGTAGAGACATAGCGCCCTATGTTAATCATTTGCAGGAAATCTCATTGGAGAAGGACGAAGTTCCTTCCCTAGAAGAGGATGAACAGGAAGAAGAACTACAAATCCCCTTGGAGGAGTATGAAGTTTCTTCCCAAGAAGAGGATGAATACAAAGAGGAACCACTAATCCTTGAGGATATGCAACTACTGGACATGTGGAAGAAGGCGGATTACTGTTCTAGTAATTTGTTTAGTTTATTCGAAGGGGTAATGCAATATAATGGTAAGCCTAACAAGATTTATGATTATGAATACATTCCTCTCTATAAAGAATTTTTATCAACCAATAATCACATAGATGGTAATAATGTAGAACTCCTGGAATATAAAGTTTTGAAGGGTCTCATGAGATGCTTATAAAATTGGTATTATTATGAAAAGTAGCGATGATGAGGATTTAGCATTGTATCATGGTATTATGGATTATATTGTCAAGAACATTTTAGTAGGAATGCACTTGTGATAAGAGTAAAGAGATATGTAAAACAATAATTCTCGAAACTAACATTTTGTAGGAACCACTAGATAATGAGGAGGAACACCAAAAAGGTGAGGTTGAATACAAACATAATTCTACTAATAATAAGTTTGTTTATGATGCCTCAATCTCTAGTAATGATTCTTATTGTGTTGAAACTTAAGATAATTTATCTGTGGAGGCTTTATGCCTAGATACTCATTTGGGGAACACTAATAATGACGAACTAGAGATAAATCCTTATAGTATTAATGAGCAAATTTCGGGAGAGCACATCTTTGATGAAATATTTGTTGATGATGCTTCTTTTTGTGATTGGATTGATAACTCTAGAACTGATGAACTTGTTAACAAGGGTGATGAACTAGAGAATAGAGACACTTTTTGAATTTTCCCTGCAGCTAAAGATGTGTATTATGAAGTATTCCCTCGTGATAGTGTAGCCCAAGAAGAGTACTATGAATTGTATCCCGATGATGCTATTAAAGGTAAAATGTTTGAATTTACATGTAAATATCTAATCCTTTTGTTGAAGCTATCTAGGGAGGCATGCTCACCACACATGGTGCATCAATCATCATTTGTGAGAAATAACACATTTATCCATATGACTCTGATGCACCGCAAGCGGGTGAGACTTCGACCAGGTTATAATAGTAAGTGCTCCAAACCTCTTTTGGAGGTAACAATAAATAATTCTCCAGCTCCTATCTATTGAAATAATATTGGAGAAAAGCCTGCCTACTTGGTTATAAGAAAGCGCTTCCCGGAGGCAACCCGGAAGTCATTAGGTGTCTTTCTTAGTTTTGTGTCTTGAGTATAGATGAATTCATGTTGCATTGGCACTTTTATTCTTTGCATGATTAACTATTAGAGTTATCTTGTTGTAGTTTTCAAAAGGTAGAATTTATTGTTACTATGTGTTGCATAACTCGGTGGTACTAAAATTTCTGTCTTATACATGTTGTTGTTGGTCGACAATTTAGACTGTCATTTTTCTGTCAAAACATGGTGTTTGTTAAGTTTTGGGTTAAGAAAGAATTCTCGAAGAAACAGATTTTTTTTGACGAGTACAGAAGGTTTAACGACCAACTATACAGTAGGAATAAAAATTCCAACCGTATAGTTGCGGCCATATAGTTATATATGCCTTCGTCAATTTTTTTGCAAAGGATACAAAAGGTTTAACGACAAACTATATGGAAGGAATAAAAATTCCGGCCATATAGTTCCAGTCGTATTGTTATCGATGCCTTTGTAAAAAAATTCAAGGTATAGAAGTTTTAACAACCAACTATACAGCGGGACCAATTTGGTCCAGACGTATAGTTGTAACCGTATAGATATCGACACCTGCTTCGAATTTTTATTTTAGGTCACTGCATGTTTGACGACGAACTATACGGCGGGAAATATTTTTATGGACATATAGTTTCTATGAACACTATTCCAAGGTCTAGGTAAGGTAACTAAAGGTGAGAGATTCTTCTATTTTTATTTCTTCTTCCTCTAAAACCTCGAAACACCAGTTAGGAGCTTCTCTCATGTTCTAGAGAAGCCGAGCATATGTAAACAATAAAGTTCTACCTCAGAAACTTCCTAGAATGTAATTCTCTATAGAAGTTCATGTTTTCTTTTTACTTTCTTTTTGTCGGTTGGGTGAACGAACTTCGTTGCAGGGACTTGAACCTTGTGCGATGACATGTATGTAGTGCCAACCGTGCAAACACTCGCATGAGCCACTTGGTTGCTTTAATTCAACATGCCTATCTAGTAAAGTCTGGTAAAACTTTCCAACTCGAACCTCTTTTAATAAGCACATAGGGGCTGCACACTCGTGTTTTATGTTTTGTCTCACTTGCACTTCATAAAAATCCGGGAGTATGCACAACTCTTGGACCTAGTTTGTTGAATTAAGCGTGGCGCTTAGGTTGATAAACCGACTCAGTGAGACTTGTATTTTTACCACTTGTGAGCTAATCCCCGTGTTTTCAAAAACAAAAAATGTTTTATTTTTTCTTAGTTTCCAAGCAGGTCGCCTCCGTGTTTTCAAGCACGATTTTCATGCCCCAGAGACTCCAGCAAGTGATTGCCGACGACTCCGTGCGCCCCTTGGACTACTACGACCATGTCGAGTTTCTCCGCACCCCTGCGAACCCTTTGAGCTAATCCATCCTCTCCCTTGCTTCCTCGTCACGAACCATCACAGCAGAGCGCTCACGCCATTGTCAGGTTAGTGCCGCCCATCCTTGGTCATAGTGTTGTGAACCATTGGATTTAGATCCAAGTGACACGATAGAATCTTAAGCGAAGGGGTGTGATCATTTCTGTGCCGCACGATTTCATTAGATCCAACGCACCGCCTCGCCTGATCCACACGAACCAGTATCGACAAATAGTACACAGCCATGTGGCCTGAGTTTTGTTTTAAAAACAGAAACATTACTATTAGATTTTAGAATTTGCAAAATTAATAACTGTAAATCTACACGTCCAAAGTTTGCAAATTTTATATTAATAGAACCAGCACAAAGAATACCTTCCAACCATTCCCTTTGTTTAGTGAATTGCTTCTGTAAAATTGGTTGTTTTTGCAGAAACATGTGTAGGCATAATTTGTGTATAAAATTTATACTAAAAATGTTTTTAGGGTAAAATATTTTGTAAACGGTTTGTTTTGAACCTACTGACAATAAAAACCAACTTGTGGATTTAAAAGTATATTTTGTAATGCTAAGGAATAAATCTTTGAATAAAAGCATTTCTAGTAGAATAAAATTATAGATTATGTTTTAAAAATGCTTTTTGAGTAACACCTTTGGAAAATGATTTGATTTAAACTCTCTGACCCTAAACACCATGTTTTAGATTTAAAAATGTATTAGATTAACCCTAGTAAAATTATTACTTAGCTTAAAGGCATTTCTAACAAAATGAAATGGTGCTTGACCTAAAAATGGTTTTTGAGTGAAACCTTTTGTAAATGATTTTGTTTTTAAACACTTTGACCATAAACACTAACATTTGTGTTTAAAAATATATTTGTCAAACACTAGAAATTATTACTTTGATTTAAATCATTTCTAGCAAAACAAAAATGATTTAAAGTGGCCATTTTCACTAACTTAATATCAAATGGTTTTACCACTTTTATAAATGACCAATAGGTGTTTTAAAATGTTTATAACCTATTAGAAACCATTTTTCCAAATAAAACAATATTTGGCATGCTAGCATGCATTGCTTTGTTTCTATTATTTTATGTGTTGAATTGTTTGAATGCTAGATTGAATTTGTACCTTGATTGAATTGTAGTGATCTTTGAAGAGTGTGACATTTGCAAGATCAAGGAGTGAACTTATATTCTATACCAAAAAGGCAAGTGGTGCTTCATACTTTTGTCCTATTATTTTCACTATGCATTAGTGAAGTTTTGAGTAGGACTTGCATGGAATTTTTACTAAGTATGCTATGCCATGGGAAATCCTAGTAGATGATGCCTTAGTAGAATTTTCCTAAGTTAAGATCCCTACTACTATCATGCTTAGCTTAGCTAGTAGAAAACAAGGGTGGATTATATTCATGCTATGAAATATTTCTAAGTCAAATGACTTGTGTTTTGTTTAATAAAACAACTATGTGAATGAGTCACCTGGGTGGAATGGGACTTGCATGGATGGATTTTTGTTGAGTGGTTACCAGGGCCCATTTTTCAATGGCCTGCCCTGTGTATCTCACTTGTGGAATGCCACCCAGGAACAAAGAGATTTGAGATGTCAAATGTTGAGAAGCTTCAAGTGCAACCACATGGCAATATGGGCTCTGCCTGGATCATATAGGTTGCAATAACTTAGCCAGATGGACAGTTGGTGGTAGGGGATGATAGGTTTGGAGCGCGTCCATTTTGTTCTAAGGGAAGGCTTCTGAAAGATCTTGTCTCGATGCATGTCGAGTCTTGTGGGGAAAGTGCACCACCTCTCGAGAGAATACAATCTAAGTACTTAGCCATGTCCCTGGCAAAGGACAATTTGAGCATCAAGACATGGAAGCTATCAAGGATCTCCTCATCCCAATTTCTAAGTTAAAAACTTGTGGTTGAACAAGGGTTAAAGGATCACCAATTTCCATTGGTAGATGCTTTGGGTGATTTTTTGACAAATAAAAACTTAGTGTTTTCAAATGATAAGGAAAATCTATTTTGAGCAATGCAAGCCTAAGCTCCACTTAGACAAATGCATATAGATGATAGATACCACTACTCTACCATAGTATCACTTGCCAATACAATTCAAATGTATTGACCCTTATGGCTGTAACTTATTATATTGCAGGTTTGTTTGATGTTAGTGAAGTGTGTTGAATAGGATTACAAGTCTACAACCAACATGATTTCCTGTGGCACTTTGAAGATGAAGGACTCCATGCTATATAGATATTCTGCTGCATTGTAATGTGATAGCCAAATGAGCTTTGTAAGATGTAATGAAATATTTTATTCCTGGTTATAAAGTTGTACTATGACCTTTGTTTCTTGATATTACATCTTAACTGTGGATGCTAGCTATTGATCCAGGGACTAGCATTGTAAACACAGGGATAACTACCTTATTAAAGGTTGGGATCTCTACACTTAGCCATTTGAGAGGTTGAAAAGTGATTTTATTCAAACTTCTCAAAATAAAGATCCAAGACCCTGGGTCTGTAGCCCTCGTGAATACGAATCAAACAAGCCGAAGAACACCCAAAACGGAGTTCGTATGAAAAAGTGGCGACCAAAATACGAAAGGGTGCTGAAGGTATGATGACCAACTAGCTGGCCGTATAGTTGCCAAAAAGGTCGGAAACAACGGGATTTAGCCCCAAAAAAGCTCCAGAAGCTTCCCAAAGTCATATGACGGTATTGGGGGTACCCTAGGGCACCCCAAGGCCTATATAAGGAGGGGAGGAGCCAAGAGAGAACCACCAAGTCATACTCTCCACCCACGGCGGAGCCCTGCCGCCGTGCTACCCCCATAGCCTCCTCCAATCAGATCTAGAACATCACCATCACACAATAGGAAAAGGGACTAGGATCTTGAAGGCCTGCACATCGATCTACATCGTCATCTTCATCATCAACGTCTCCATCATCGATCCCCTTTGGTTACTTGTTGTAATTCTAGATTGAATCTTGAATTTGCACTTGTTCTCAATTGTATCATCATACTTCATCCATATTCCATCCATGATGTTGATTGCCTTCATGTGTGAGTAGTTTCCTTTGTTCTTGGGGAGATGGAGAAACCATAGTATGTGATTGAATTGAGATAAAGATTATTATGTGATATTATTCATTATGTGTCTGTGTTAATTGTCTTCATCTTGATGTTGGGAGTTATGCACCTCCTTAATATCTGCCTCTTACGGGGACTTGATGAAGGGGATTACTTATTGGTAGATGGAAGAATGATAGCACTTATTGTGACTATAAATTAGTTGTCATTCTTTATGTACTAACTTGGGGAATCAAGGAGAACTCATCAAGCCATGTCCATGCCACGGGAGAAATCTCTTAATAACGTAGTATCACCATGGTTGTCGGTTATTGTCTGTTGTGGTTATGACGGATGATGTTAGCAGTGGTTGTTGTCTATTCGTCCATATATGGAGCTCCTCCCACACATATCATAACTGGTCTAACTCATTATAATAATTTTGATCACTCTTTCTAATTACTAGCGGTGGATCCACTACTCCCTGAGAACTCTTTCCATCATCTTGCAAGCCTTCGTAATCATAATCGCTTGCTCTTGTTTACTTACAACTTTAGTTTACTTATTTTTCTCCTATTTGAAAACACAAAAATATCTTTTACACAAAACTCTCATTTTATCTTGTCACTTAAAATGTTATTTAGCATTACTATTTCAGTATTTAGTTCAAGAGTCTTCTGCTCTCTGTGGGATCGATATCTTTATTTTGAAACTAGCTACAAACGATCTATGCACTTGCAGTCATCAGGCTATTTTCTGGCGCCGTTGCCGGGGAGCTAAGCGTTGTAGGTCTTTTAGCTTTTGTTTATTTATTTTCGTTTTGCTAGATTTTGTTTTAAGCTTTCTTTATTTGCTGCATTTGTCTTTTTGCTTTTGTTTACAAAACAAAAACCCATAAAAATATTTGTCACTAATATGTCTTCCAAGGAAACCACTTTTGAACAGGTGAAGCTCGCAATGGAGAAGGAGGAAATTGGTACTCCTAAATATTAATTAAAGAAGCGAGAGGCACTGAATAAATGGATGATTTGGGTGAATGATTATTCATCCACACTATGCACCTCATACCAGTTTGTTTCTGAATACTACGGATCCAAAGATCATATCGCCTACCAATGTAAGTATAACATTGACCCCGCATTAGAATCTTATAATAGAGATGAGTTTAAAATCTTAGTTAATATGAAGGTTCTAGAATTTGTGCTTTTTACTGGTTGTTTAGAGTTGCTTCATTCTATGAAAAATATACAAAAAAGATGTCAAAAGATTGATGATATCGATAAATAAGTGTATCCCATATATTCATTTTGCTGTGAGAACTTCATGGACAATGCTTTAGTGATCACTGTTCATGAGCGAATTTCAGCCGCCATGGAAAAGCATAACCTTTTGCAGGGTGCTCCAAAAGATAATGTGGAGGGAACTCCACTCAAAGAGCCTCCACCTAAACCACCGGAAAATGTTGTTAATAAAGAGGTGGCACTTAATGTTGCACCCTCTCAACTAGTGGAAGGTAAGCCCAAAGGTAAGACTATCGCTGAGCTAATCTGTAAGATCCCTCCTTTATAAAGGAAAAGGATCCCTGTGATTGCAATGCTAGTCCCTGGATCAATGCTAGCATCCACAGTTTAAGATGAAGTACACAGAAACAAAGGTCATTATTACAGTCATTCCAGAGACAAACATAGTCTTTACAACTCCATGGCCACAGGCCTAGTACAAGAGTTTAAATAAGTAAATAGATAACAAGTCTTCATCTTCATGTGCCACAGGCAAACATGTTGAGTGTAGACTCATGACTCCTAATCCTCATCAGAATAACCTGCAACATCACAAGTTACAGCCACAGTGGGTCAATACATTGGAATAGTATTGGCAAGTGATACCTTAGTATAATTTTGGTGGACTAGATACTATATGCAATTTGGCTAAGTGTAGCTTAGGCTTGCTTTGCTCAAAATAGGTTTTGCCTATTAGTTGAAATCACTAAGTTTTTCTTTGTCAAAAACTTTTCCCAAGGAACCACCAATAGACATTGGGGTCCTTCACCCTTGTTCACCCACAAATTTTACTTAGAAATTGGGATGAGGAGATTCTTGATAGCTTCCATGTCTTGATGCTCAAGTTGTCCTTTTATAGGGACATGGCTAAGTACTTAGATTCTTCCATATGCAGAGGTTGTGCACTTTCCCCACAAGACTTGATTTTCACCAAGACAGGACCTTTCAGAAGCCTTCCCTTAGACCAAATGGACGCGTTCCAACCTATCATCCCACTACCACCAACTGTCCAAATGGCTAAGTTATTGCAACCTATGTGATCCAGGCAGAGCCCATATTGCCAAGTGGCTGCACTAGAAGCTTCTTAACATTTGGCCTCTCAAATCCCTTTGTTCCTGGGTGGATTTCCACAAGTGTGATACACAAGGTAAACCATAGAAATGGGCCTTGTGTAACCACTCAACATAAACCATTCCTTCCATTCCACCCAGGTGTTTCATTCACTTAGTTGTTTTATTAAGCAAAACACAAGTCCAAAGACTTAGAAATATTTTATCATAGCATGAATATTTCACCACCCTTGGTTGCTACTAGCTAGGCTAAGCATGGCATAGATAAGCATCTTAACTTAGAAATTTCTAGCAATTCTACAACTACTAGGATTTCCCAAGCATAGCATATAAGCAAAATATAACCATGCAAGACTAGCAAAATATTTCTAATGCATAGTAGAAAAACATAGGGATAAAAATATCATGAAGCACCACTTGCCTTGATAGTTTGGAGAGTAGCTACACTCCTCACAATCACAATCACTGTTGGCACCAAAATCTACACATAAAATCATAGCAACAAATCACATACAAAATAAATACAAGCAAAAATATATATGGATGCATGCAATATGATATGTGATGATTTTCTAAACTCAACAAGACAAGTACACAGTACTGGTTCATAAACAAGTTCAAAACTTACCAAACAAACTTTATTTGAATACTAAAACAATTTTCAAATAATTTATATACACGAAATAGGCCTACACATGTTTCTGTAATTAAAACCATTTTAACAGAAACAAAACGTTAAACACATTGCATATTTGGAAAGGGCTTTCTCTCCTGATTCCATTGATATAAAATTCATCAAATTTGGACGTGGGAATCAAAAGTTATGATTAAAACAAAATCAAACATCTAATAGATTCAAATCCTGATTTTAAATCTAAACCCTAGCCACGCGTCATGTTCTGATTGGTGCGTACCGGTTCGCACGGATTGGTCGATGCAGGCCGTTGGATTAAAGTGACCGCGCACGGTCCAGATCTAAGCGTACCGTTTCGTTAAGTGATCTATTCCTATGCGCTGGATCTAGATCCAACAATCATCGATCAAGCGACCACGGATGGGCGGCGCTGGCGGTGGCAACTGGTGGTGGCATGCTCTTTCTACGGTGGCGCGGCGCTACAGGGGTTTTTGGGGTTGTCGGAGACGCTTACCAGATTCGTGGCGATGCACTGAAGCTCAACATGGCGATGGCTTGACAAAGGCGCCGCGGACACGGCCTGAGCTCGTCGAGTTCTTGACGTCGGGTGTTCGGTGACGAAGTCGTTGGTGGCACTCCGGGTCACCCTAGCACGAATAAATGGTATCAGGGAGTGCGCAAGGCTACGGCGAACACGCTCGTGTGAATCAGAAACGAAGGGGAACACGAGGCTCACCGAATTTTGTCGCCGGAGTCGAAGACGTCGTCGGGACCTTGCTATGCTTGATGGAGTCATCGACCTTGGGCAGTATAGGACGAACTAGAGGTGTCAGTAGGAGCACAAGGAGGTTGCGAAGCTGTTCGCATGAACCAGAGAGGAAGGGGCGCACGGAGTTTACCAGGATTGGTCGCCGGAGAGGGTTCTGCCTGCGGCGGTGAAAGGGCGAATACGGGCAGCCTGGTGGCAGAGTGGTGGCGCTAGGTAAGGGAAAATGCTCGCGGTGCAGAGGGGGTTAAGTAGGCAGGAGGGGGCGGCGATTACGCGCATAATCAATGGCAATTAAGCTCGCAATGACTGCGGCGAGGTAACAGCGGAGGGAGCGCCTCGGCCGCGCGTGATTGAAGACGACGACGACGACGTGGTCGCAGGGTCCACTTGCCAGCGAGTGAAACAGAGAGGAGGTGGGGTCAGGCGGTCAGTGACTTGGCGGGTTTGTCTACGAGTGAGAGAGAGATAAGGGGGAACCCAGGTGGGCTTAGTGGGCTGGTTCTGTTGTTGGGCTAGAAAGGTGGCGCCGGCCCTTTTCTATTCCTTTTCTCCTTTTCTTTTTCTGTTTGCAATTTCAGGAATCAAATTCAAATGATTTCAAAAGCTGTTTGAATTCAAATCTTTTCAGGATTTTTGTAGAGTGCAACACTCACAATTATGGGCACAAAACCAAGTGGTTACTTTGAATTGGCCTGGTCACTTGGAATAAAACAAAATAAGCAGTGACATAGCCCTAGTTTTAAATAGGTTTTGAAATTGGTTTTCAAATCATATTTGTTTTGAAACTTTGGTTTAAATCCTAGCAATCTAGCAAAACAATCCGAGATCAATAAGACAACAAGGTTTGGTTCAATGACAACAATCTCTCATTGGAGAGTAGCATTTATTTTAAATGTTGATCACATAAAATAATGAGCTCATATGCTCCTGTTTTTGAATTGATTTGTTTGAAATGAAATCCTAAATGATCATGGATGCATGGATGATATGCATGAGTTTGAAACATGATTTTAGGGATGTTACAAATCTAACCCCCTTAAGGTGAATCTCGCCCTCGAGATTCGGATTGGCTAGCAAATAGGTGAGGGTGGTCTTTCCGAAGATCATCTTCTCTTTCCCATGTTGCTTCTTCTTCAGAATGATGGTTCCACTACACTTTGCAAAACTTGATAGTCTTAGTCCGTGTGACTCTTACTGCAGTCTCAAGAATCTTGATAGGTTTCTCCTCATAAGTGAGATCACTCTCCAATTGAACCTCTTCCAAAGGTATAGTATCCTTCAAAGAAGTTTCTTCCATTTTTGGATGACATTTCTTAAGCTGACTCACATGAAACACATTATGAACAGCTGACAAAGACTCTGGCAATTATATCTCATAGGCAACTTCTCCTTTGCGACTTAGAATCTTGAATGGCCCAACATATCTTGGGGCCAATTTACCTTTGACACCAAATCTCTTCACTCCACGAAGTGGTGACACTCTAAGATAAGCTCTACCACCAACTTCATAGGTGACTTCTCTACGCTTAGGATCTGCATAGCTTTTCTGTCGGGACTGTGCTATCTTTAATCTGTCCTTAACCAGTTTGACTTTCTCTTCAGCTTCTTTGATAAGTTCTGGTCCGAACAAACTTCTTTCTCCCACACCATTCCATAGCAATGGGGTGGTACATTTTCTCCCATAGAGAAACTCAAATGGTGCCATCTCAATACTGGCTTGATAGCTGTTGTTATAAGAAAATTCTGCGTAAGAAAGACTTTCATCCCAACTGGCTCCATAGTCTAGGGCACATGCCCTCAACATATCTTCAAGAATCTGATTAGTCCTTTCTGTTTGTCCATCAGTTTGAGGATGAAAAGCAGTGCTGAATTCCAACCTCGTTCCCAATGACTCATGTAGTTGCCTCCAAAAATGAGAAGTGAATTGTGTTCCCCTATCAGACACAATACTTTTGGGTACTCCATGTAGACATACAATTCTACTCATATAGATCTTGGCTAACTTAGCACTTATGTAGGTTGTCTTCACGGGCATGAAATGAGCCACTTTAGTTAGGCGATCCACTACTACCCAAATAGAATCATATCCTGACCTGGTCCTTGGCAATCCGGTAATGAAATCCATACCAATCTTGTCCCACTTCCAATCAGGAATAGGTAGTGGTTGAAGCAATCCTGCTGGTTTCTGGTGTTCCGCCTTCACTCTACTACATACATCACACAAAGCAATATGTTCGGCGATGTCTTTCTTGAGATTATTCCACCAGAATCTTTCCTTCATTTGGTGTTACCTGGATGAATGGAATACGGTGAGTTGTGTGCTTCTTGTAAAATCAATTTCTGAAGCTCCGGATCTTGTGGAACACAGATACGTTTTCCATGCCATAAAGTACCCTGTTCGTCTTCATAGAACCCTTTGGCTTTTCCTTTGCCAATCTTTTCCTTAATCTCTTCAATTTCCTTATCAGTCTTCTGGGCTTCTTTGATCTTGTCCAACAAAGTGGGTTGAACATCCAAAGACATGAGATGTCCTTCAGGCACAATCTCCAATCTGTGATCTCTAAATTGAGCACACAAATCATCTGGCAATTCTCCCTTAGTAAGGCCATTCACAATAACCTTACGGCTTAGAGCATCTGCTACAACATTTGCTTTACCGGGGTGGTATTGCAAACTCAAGTCATAGTCCTTGATGAGTTCTAGCCATCTTCTTTGTCTCATGTTAATTTATTTCTGGGTGAAGATATACTTCAAACTCTTGTGATCTATGAACACTTCACATCGCTTTCCCAAAATATAATGTCTCCATGTTTCGAGTGCATGGACAACAGAGGCTAACTCTAAATCATGAGTAGGATAGTTCACTTCATGAGTTTTGAGTTGTCTCGAGGCATAAGCTACAACTTTTCCTTCTTGCATAAGTACAGCACCTAAACCATGATGAGATGCATCACAATATACTTGGAAATGTTTTTCCAAATCGGGAAATAACAAGACTGGTGCTGTCACAAGTCTCTTCTTCAATTCTTGAAAGCTGAGTTCACAACCCTCTGACCAAGCAAATTTCTTGTCTTTCTTTAGCAATTCTGTCATAGGTTTAGCTACCTTAGAGAAATTCTCAATGAACCTTCTGTAGTAACCTGCTAAGCCAAGGAAACTACGAACCTCTTTCACTGACTTGGGAGATTCCCATTCAGTTACAGCCGAAACTTTAGCAGGATCAACTGCTACACCATCTCCTGACACAACGTGTCCAAGAAAACCAACTTCATTCAACCAAAATTCACATTTGCTGAATTTGGCATACAGTTTATGCTCTCTAAGCTTCTCAAGTATCAAGCGCAAATGTCCTTCATGTTCTTCTTTGCTCTTGGAGTAGATCAAAATGTCATCGATGAAAACGACAACAAACTTATCAAGAAATTCCATGAACACCTTGTTCATCATATTCATGAAGTATGTTGGTGCATTAGTCAAACCAAATGGCATCACGGTATACTCATACAATCCATACCTTGTGGTGAATGTTGTATTAGGTATGTCTTGCTCTCTTATCTTGAGCTGGAAATAACCTGACCGGAGATCAATCTTTGAGAACACACAAGCTCCTTCTAGCTGATCAAACAAGTCATTTATTCTAGGCAAAGGGTATTTGTTTTTGATAGTCACTTCATTGAGTGAACGGTAATCTATGCATAACCTTTGACTTCTATCTTTCTTTTCTACAAACAAAACTGGTGCTCCCCAAGATGAAGAACTTGGTTGAATAAATCCTTTCTGCAACTGTTCACCAAGTTGTTTCTTGAGTTCTTTTAGTTCATCAACTGACATCTTGTACGGTCTCTTTGCTATTGGTCCAGATCCTGGTAGCAAATCGACAAGAAACTCCACATCTCTATCTGGTGGCATTCCCGGTAATTCTTCCGAAAACACATCTGGATATTCTCTCACAATTGGCACACTATCCATGCTAACCCCCTTAAGAGAATTTAGCTTACTCCTTTTTGATTCAAAATTGGTCTTGAATCTGATCCTTTTATGTTCTGGAGTTGTGAGTGAGACAGTATGGTTGGCACAATCTATCACTCCCTTGTGCTTAGTCATCCAGTACATTCCCAAAATGACATCCAATCCTTGGGAATTTAGGATTATCAAGTTAACAGGAATCTTATACCTTCCAAACTCTATGACTAGATCATGACACCCTGAATTCACTATCATTTCTCCGCCAGGAGAACTTACTTTTATAGGACACCCAATATTTTCTACCGGTAGTTCATTTCTTTCAACAAATGCTCTTGATATGAATGAATAAGATGCACCCGTATCAAAGAGAAGAAATGCTGGAACAAAATTGAGTTTGAACTTACCAGCAACAGCATCAGGCTCCTCATAAATTTTCTCCACATTGATGTGGTTCACTTATACCTTTTGAAAAGGGTTGGGCTTGTTGGGTCCTTCAACTTTCTTTTCTGGGCATTCATTTGCATAATGCCCCATCTTCTTGCACTTGAAACACTCAACCTGACTAATATCCTTCTTGACAGGCTGGCTTCCACTTCCACTTCCACTACCACTATGGTGGCTCTTATATCCACCCTTGTGATTCTTGTACTTGTCATTGTCATGACTACGGTGATGCTTGTTGTCATGATGACAGTTGTGGTTGTGGTGCTTGTTGAATTTCCCATGCTTGTGGGATCCCGAGCTTCCACTATCATCATAATGGGAACGCTTGTGAGACGATCCCGAGCTGTGCTTCTCCGAGTGCTTTCTCTTCCTACTCTCAACTTGCTTCATTTTTTTCTCCAAAATAGCAGCCTTATCACAAAGAGACTGGTAAGTGGGAACATAGGCCACTGATAGCTACAGGTTCAGTTCATCATTCAACCCTTCAAGGAACTTTTCCTTCCTCTTAGCATCAGTGTCAACTTCATCCGGTGCATAACGCGCCAGATTGTTGAACTCCTCAATATATTCAGCCACGCTGCGGTGGCGCTGCTTTAGATTATGGAACTCTTTCTTCTTCAAACTCATCACTCCGGATGAGATGTGAGCAGTACGGAAACCATCTTCAAAGATAGCCCATGTCACATCTGCAATGGGAGTGGTGATCTGGAAATTATCCCACCAAGTAGTTGCTGGTCCTTCCAACAAGTGAGCTGCAAATCTGACTTTCTCTTCATCAAGATGATACCTGTTACCAAGTCCTTGTTCACAGAGCGTAGCCAATAATTGGCCACCATAGGATCAGTTGTTCCTGAGAACTTTGCTGGCCTCAATCTCAAGAACCTGGTAAGCATGTCAAAACCCGGTGGGTTGTTGTTGTTGTTGTTGTTGTTATTGTTGTTGTTGTTGTTCTGATTCTGGATGAACGTAGTCATCATTTGCATCAGTTGAGTCTAAATTTGTCATCATTCTTTGCATCTCGGGGTGATGTTGTTGTTGTTGGGGTTGGGATTGGCACGACGGGGAGGCATCTGTGGTTTGTTCAATAGAGATAAGAATGAGATACCCATAGATGCTATCATGCACAATACATCACATAAACAATCACCAAGCATGCATCATAATAATAATAGTTCAACAACATAAACGACAAGTTTGCAAAGTAAACACACCAATAGCAAGCGATCCACATGTTGGATGGTCATTGCGACTCAATGAAAAGCATGATAAATAAATGATAAATGAGTAGTCATCACTACTCCTCGGCATCAACCTCCTCCTCAACAAAGGTAAGACCTGCATTCTCCAAAGCGGTCTTGTATTCCTCGACATTGGTGGTCAAGGTCTCTACTTTGGCTTTGAGAGCCCTCTTCTGAGAACGAAGCCTCTCAATCACAGTCTGCTGATGCTCGAGCTCTAAGTCCTTGTTCTCTAGTTCTGCAGTCATGTCTCGAATCCTCTTGTTCCTATCTTGCACTCGCTTCTCTTGACTCTTGAACTTTCTGTCCTGACTCTCGAACTTTGCCTCCATCTCCTTGACTATCTCATCTTGCTCCGCAAAGAGCTTGTCCTTCTCACAAAGCTGCACCTGGAGTTCGTCATTGCTGAGCATGACGTTGGTCCTATCAGTGTCCACGTGCCTAAGAAGAACCTCTAAGTCCTGGAGGTATAGACGGATCGGCTCTGCTGTCTCCCTCGAAGTGTCCTCGAAGTTGATGGCCTCTCCATCCCATCATGTCTACCGAAGGCGTGGAAGTGAGTACCTCTAACCTGTCGAGAGTGTCTCCCTAACAGACGCCCAATCAAGTCATGCATGACTACCTCTAGGCGTCTCTCCTTTCATCGTGCATGATCTTGAAGATAATAGCCTCCGTGGTAGGCTCAGTCTGGCGTCCGGGCTGATTGACCTTGAAGCCCCAAAGGTCTTTCCTCTCAAACTTGGTGAGGGGAAGCACCATGATGGTAGGAAGAGGGAGATTGAGCAAGGTAGTGAGCTCAATAATACGAGGACCAAAACGAGTTCCCTGGAACTCTTCAACAGTGCTGATGGTAACATTAGGCATCTATTTAATAAGATAGAAAAGAAAGAATCAACACAATTTAAGACAAATCACAAGACATGGCATCACATGCATAACACTGACAAACACACAAGTCATAGCATACATCAAATCCATTACAAACATCCAAGGTTCAACTTATTAGACAACATTTTTGGAAAATAAAATGATAAGTGTGGTGGTCCAACTAATGAAGTACGCTTACAATTCCATCTCACGTGCCAAATTGGCTAAAAGGGCATCCCTAGAGGCAATCTATTTGTCTAGATCACCCATCGCTAAGTCTATGATGTCCTTCCTTAGGCTTTGGTTGGTAGCCTCTAACTCTTGGGCATGCTTCTTTTCTTCCTTAAGATCATTCTGAGTGTTGAGCATTCTGCACTTGATTCTATCACCAAGTTATTTGATGGCTCTCCAAGCTGCATCCCTTGCTGAATCAAATAATGTGGTGTCCATCATTGTGTTGGTGACCATGCAGAATCCTGAGTCGTTGTGGTTGTCTTCCTTGTTCTTATACAAGTGAAGTTGCACCCACCAGTACTCAACTCCTTCATCCATCACAGGAAAACCTTTGTACACAGCTGCACCATGTATTCCCATGGCAACCATGAGGTCCTTGAGAGCCTTGGGGAACTCTGTCTCACATTCCAAAGTCATTGTCATGAGTGGTCCCTTCTTCACGGCTTCGTTGATGGAGTTCATCTACAAATAGAGATGAGAAAGAAGATTAGAAAAGTTTACAAGAGGAAAAGACAAGTGTGGAAGTTGTTGAATTTTTTTTCCTTAGTGGTTTTCCAATCCTAGGGTCATAATCCTACAGGCAACACAGTGCTCTGATACCATCTGTAAGATCCCTCCTTTATAAAGGAAAAGGATCCCTGTGATTGCAATGCTACTCCCTGGATCAATGCTAGCATCCACAGTTTAAGATGAAGTACACAGAAACAAAGGTCATTATTACAGTCATTCCAGAGACAAACATAGTCTTTACAACTCCATGGCCACAGGCCTAGTACAAGAGTTTAAATAAGTAAATAGATAATAAGTCTTCATCTTCATGTGCCACAGGCAAACATGTTGAGTGTAGACTCATGACTCCTAATCCTCATCAGAATAACCTGCAACATCACAAGTTACAGCCACAGTGGGTCAATACATTGGAATAGTATTGGCAAGTGATACCTTAGTATAATTTTGGTGGACTAGATACTATATGCAATTTGGCTAAGTGTAGCTTAGGCTTGCTTTGCTCAAAATAGGTTTTGCCTATTAGTTGAAATTACTAAGTTTTTCTTTGTCAAAAACTTTTCCCAAGGAACCACCAATAGACATTGGGGTCCTTCACCCTTGTTCACCCACAAATTTTACTTAGAAATTGGGATGAGGAGATTCTTGATAGCTTCCATGTCTTGATGCTCAAGTTGTCCTTTTCTAGGGACATGGCTAAGTACTTAGATTCTTCCATATGCAGAGGTTGTGCACTTTCCCCACAAGACTTGATTTTCACCAAGACAGGACCTTTCAGAAGCCTTCCCTTAGACCAAATGGACGCGTTCCAACCTATCATCCCACTACCACCAACTGTCCAAATGGCTAAGTTATTGCAACCTATGTGATCCAGGCAGAGCCCATATTGCCAAGTGGCTGCACTAGAAGCTTCTTAACATTTGGCCTCTCAAATCCCTTTATTCCTGGGTGGCTTTCCACAAGTGTGATACACAAGGTAAACCATAAAAATGGGCCTTGTGTAACCACTCAACATAAACCATTCCTTCCATTCCACCCAGGTGTTTCATTCACTTAGTTGTTTTATTAAGCAAAACACAAGTCCAAAGACTTAGAAATATTTTATCATAGCATGAATATTTCACCACCCTTGGTTGCTACTAGCTAGGCTAAGCATGGCATAGATAAGCATCTTAACTTAGAAATTTCTAGTAATTCTACAACTACTAGGATTTCCCAAGCATAGCATATAAGCAAAATATAACCATGCAAGACTAGCAAAATATTTCTAATGCATAGTAGAAAAACATAGGGATAAAAATATCATGAAGCACCACTTGCCTTGGTAGTTTGGAGAGTAGCTACACTCCTCACAATCACAATCACTATTGGCACCAAAATCTACACATAAAATCATATCAACAAATCACATACAAAATAAATACAAGCAAAAATATATATGGATGCATGCAATATGATATGTGATGATTTTATAAACTCAACAAGACAAGTGCACAGTACTAGTTCATAAACAAGTTCCAAACTTACCAAACAAACTTTATTTGAATACTAAAACAATTTTCAAATAATTTATATACACAAAATAGGCCTACACATGTTTCTGTAATTAAAACCATTTTAACAGAAACAAAACATTAAACACATTGCATATTTGGAAAGGGCTTTCTCTCCTGATTCCATTGATATAAAATTCATCAAATTTGGACGTGGGAATCAAAAGTTATGATTAAAACAAAATCAAACATCTAATAGATTCAAATCCTGATTTTAAATCTAAACCCTAGCCACGCGTCTTGTTCTGATTGGTGCGTACCGGTTCGCATGGATCGGTCGATGCAGGCCGCTGGATTAAAGTGACCGCGCACGGTCCAGATCTAAGCGTACCGTTTCGTTAAGTGATCTATTCCTATGCGCTGGATCTAGATCCAACGGTCATCGATCAAGCGACCACGGATGGGCGGCGCTGGCGGTGGCAACTGGTGGCGGCGTGCTCTGTCTACAGCGGCGCGGCGCTACAGGGGGTTTTGGGGTCGTTGGAGACGCTTACCAGATTTGTGGCGATGCACTGTGTCACATCCTAAGATTTTCCAAATCTTGTAATGTGAAAAATAAATGAATAAAATAAAACTTTGTTGATTTTTAGGGTGAAAAGAAACTTTTAGAATCCAGTTGGAAACCTCCAAACCTATTTGGATCAAATAAAATCGTAAAGGAATTTAAAAAGTTAAATAAACAATAAAACTTAAAAATATTTAAAATTACTATTTTGGATCTTTTAATAAAAGATTTGGTTTCAAAAGAAAAGATAGATTTATAAATAAAGATTATTTTATAGAGCCAAATTAAACCTTGGCCAATCTTTTGTTTTAAAATGTTTTGTTTTGATTAAAAGAGTAAAGGTTTATTTAAATAAAATAATAAGGATTTAATATCCAATTTTATTTAAGTAAAGGCTTTTCCCATTTTTAATAAACACTAAAACTTATTTATTTATTTTAAATAAGTTTTCTAAGTATTTTATATTCTCAAATAAAACCTACTGAAGTGTTTTGGTTTTATTTAGATTTCAAATAAAGATTTTAAATAAAACAAATCCTATTTGATTTAATAACTAAGGTCCATTTTATTTAATGATTAATGGACCCTAAAATAAAATGTTATTTTATTTTAAACAAGTTTTCCAAATATCTTCTATTTTCAAATAAAACCTACTGATTTGGTTTTGAAATTTTTTAGACCTCAAATGGAGTTTTTAAATAAATTAAAACCCATTTGATTTATTAACTAGTGTCCATTTTATTTAATTATAAATGGACTCTAAAATAAAATTATTATTTTATTTTGGGAATTGGTTTATGTTGTTAAATAGAACCAAATTCAATTGCAAAGTGTGGTTAATGTTTGAATTGTTTGAATGTTTGAATTGTTGTTTGAATTTCCAAAACAGAAAATAGAATTGAAAAAGGAAAAGATTTCAGAACAAAAAAAACATGCAAAGGACCCAGCCCAACAAACTGGCCCAACAAAGACCCAGTCCAGCCCACCTATCCCCTCGCCCCTGAAATGTTTTCTTTACCGCAAAAGCAACCCACTAGGTCACTGATTTGTGGACCCCAACTCCCTCTCTCACTCCACTGACGCAACGACCCCACTTCGCCAGCCATCGTCTTCACCGCGACCTGTTCTTCCTCAGACAGCGCTGCCGTTCTCTGTCAATCAATCCCCGATTAAATTCACTTAACTGCCGTGTTGATTCAGTCCAGCAACCACGCTGTGTTAAACGCCATGCTTCTCTCTTCCTTTCCCCCAAACCAGAACCACCAGAGAGCCACCAGGCTGCTCGAATCGTCCCCAAACCGTCACTGACTCCGACGACGCTCCGGTGCAAATTCCGGTGACCCAGCGCCGCCCCTTGCCTCATCAACCACGCACACATACTCCCCACCTCCTGGCGCATCTGTCCGTGCCTTTTGTTCAACTGCGGGCGCCCCAGAACGTCGTCTTCGACAAGCTCCGAGCGCCGCCGCGTCTGGTTCTTCTCCGACGACCTCCCCCTGGTAAGCTAGACCACCCCGCGCCTCCTCCTCCACGCTCACATCACCGCAATGACTTTGCGTGTCTAAGGCACCCTCAACCTTGCTTCGGCATGCTCTGCAGCCTCGCCCTCGACCACGACCACGCGCAACCGACGCCAGCAGGAACTCCGGCGAGAGATTGCCGCCGTACCCGAGCGCCCCTTCGACGAAGACGACCACGTTGAGCACCAGCATTCCACGGCGATTCTGGTGAGCATCTCCCCTACTCCTCTCGCTTCCTGTTCTCGCCGTTACGCCGTAGCCAGAGCACCACCGCCATCGGCGCATCCGAGGCACGCGATAGATTGACTTATCAAAGGGGTAAGATCGATCTTGTGCCGCACGATTCACTTTAAATCCTGCGGTCCACGTTGTTGATCCGAACGAACCGGTATGACCCAATGGGAATCAGACACGTGGCTCTGAGTATGAGTTAAAACAGAAACATTTCAATATGATATGTGATTTTGAAAATTGCATAACTTTCAAACCACACGTCCAAAAATTACAAATTTTATACCAATGGAATCAGCAAGACAAGCCCTAGCTAACCATGCCATTTATTTAGTAAAAAGCTTCTAGAAAAATGATTGTTTTTGCAGAAACATTTGTATGCTTGTTTAGATTGTAAAAATTGTTCAAAAATGAATTTGGGGATAAAATCTTTGGCAAATGATGTGATTTGAACCTACTGACCATAGGAAACACTTTGTGGATTCAAAAATGTATTTGGTGAAACAAAATAATGATTCTTTGATTTAAAACCATTTCTAGTCAAATATAAATATGGTTTATTTATTAAAAATGATTTTGGAAGAAATCTTTTGGGAAATGTTTTGTTTCAAACTCTCTGACCCTAAACACAAAGTTTTATGGTTTAAAAAAATGTATTTGGTGAACCCTATAGATTAATGCCTTAGTAAAAATATTTCTACACCACATAAAATGATACTTTGTTTTAAAAATGGTTTATGAAGTGAAATCCTTTGCAAATGAATTTGCCACTTTGTAAAATGACCATTATGTGTTTTCAAATGTTTATGACCCATTAGGAACCACTTTTTCAAATAAAACAAAGCTTGGCATGCTTGCATGCATTACCTTGACTTTGTTATTTTATGTGTTGTTTTGCTTGATTGGTAGATTGAGATTTTGCCTTGCTTGATTGAATTGTAGTGACTTGAAGAGTGTGATTGTTGCAAGGACAAGGAGTGAACCTATACCCTCTACCAAAAAGGCAAGTGATGCTTCATACTTTTTGTCCCATTACTTTCACTATGCATTAGTGATTTTGCTAAGTAAAACTTGCATGGAATTTTTGCTAAGTATAAACCTTGCTATAGGAAATCCTAGTAGATGAAACCTTAGTAGAAATTCCTAAGTCAAGATACCTACTACTATCATGCTTATCTTAGCTAATAGAAAACAAGGGTGGAAATATATTCACACTATGGAAAAATTTCTAAGTCTGAGGACTTGTGTTTTTGTTTAATAAAACAACTAAGTTAATGAATCACCTGGGTGGAATGGTAATTGCTTGGTGGTTTTTGGTTGAGTGGTTCACAAGACCCATGTCTATGGTTTACCTTGTGTATCTCACTTGTGGATGGCCACCCAGGAACAAAGAGATTTGAGATGTCAAATGTTGAGAAGCTTCAAGTGCAGCCACTTGGCATTATGGGATCTACCTGGATCATATAGGTTGCAAGAACTTAGCCATATGGACAGTTGGTGGTAGAGTTTGATAGGTTGGAGCGCGTCCATTTTGGTCTAAGGGAAGGCTTCTAAAAGATCTTGTATTGGGAAACCAAGTCTTGTGGGGAAAGTGCACCACCTCTGCAGAGTGTAAAATCTAAGTACTTAGCCATGTCCCTGGTAAAGGACAATTTGAGCATCAAGACATGGAAGCAATCAAGAATCTCATCATTCAAATTTCTAAGTTAAAAACTTGTGGTTTGAACAAGGGTTAAAGGATCTTCAATCTTTGTTTGAGAAAAATGTTTTTGTCAAGCAAAAACTTAGTGTTTTCAAAATGATAAGGAAAATCTATTTTGAGCAATGCAATCCTCAACTCCACTTAGCCAAATGCATATAGATGATAGACTCCACTATACTACCAATGTATCACTTGCCAATACAATTCAAATGTATTGACCCTTCTGGCTGTAACTTGTATGTTGCAGGTTTGATTGTTTTTAGTGAAGATTGATTGATTAGGATTACAAAGTCTACAACCAACATGTCTGCCTGTGGCACTTTGAAGATGAAGGACCCCATGCTTATAGTATTCCGCTGCAATGTATTGTAATAGCCAAATGAGCTATGTAAGATGTAATAAAATTATGTTATTCCTGGTTATAAAGTTACATTATGACCTTTGTTTCTTGATATTACATCTTAACTGTGGATGCTAGCTATTGATCCAGAGACTAGCATTGTAAACACAGGGATCTCTACCTTATTAAAGGTTGGGACCCTCACACACTGAAGCTCAACGTGGTGATGGCTTGACAAGGGGCGCACGGACACGGCAGCACGAGCTCATCGGAGTTGCTGACAGCGTCGGGTGTTCGGTGACGAAGTCGTTGGCGGCGCTCCGGGTCACCCTAGCACGAATCAATGGTATCAGGGAGTGCGCAAGGCTACTACGAACACGCTCGTGTGAATCAGAAATGAAGGGGAACACAGGGCTCACCGAATTTTGTTGCCGGAGTCGAAGACGTCGTCGGGACCTTGCTATGCTTGATGGAGTCGTCGACCTGGGGTAGTACAGGACGAACTAGAGGTGTCAGTAGGAGCGCAAGGAGGTTGCGAAGCTATTCGCATGAACCAGAGAGGAAGGGGCGCACGGAGTTTACCAGGATTTGTCACCGGAGAGGGTTCTGCCTGCAGCGGTGCAAGGGCAAATACGGGCAGCCTGGTGGCAGAGTGGTGGCGCTAGGTGAGGGAAAATGCTCGCGGTGCAGAGGGGGTTAAGTAGGTAGGAGGGGGGTGGCGATTACGCGCAGAATCAATGGCAATTAAGCTCGCAATGACTGCGGCGAGGTAACGGCGGAGCGAGCGCCTTGGCCGCGCGTGATTGAAGACGACGACGACGTGGTCGCAGGGTCCACTTGCTAGCGAGTGAAACAAAGAGGAGTTGGGGTCAGGCGGTCAGTGACTTGACGGGTTTGTCTGCGAGTGAGAGAGAGAAGGGAAAACCCGGGTGGGCTTAGTGGGCTGGTTCTGTTGTTGGGCTAGAAAGGTGGCGCCGGCCCTTTTCTATTTCTTTTCTCCTTTTCTTTTTTTGTTTGCAATTTCAGGAATCAAATTCAAATGAATTCAAAAGCTGTTTGAATTCAAATCTTTTCAGGATTTTTGTAGAGTGTAACACTCACAATTATGGGCACAAAACCAAGTGGTCACTTTGAATTGGCCTGGTCACTTGGAATAAAACAAAATAAGCAGTGACATAGCCCTAGTTTTAAATAGGTTTTGAAATTGGTTTTAAAATCATATTTTTTTTGAAACTTTGGTTTAAATCCTAGCAATCTAGCAAAACAATCTGAGAGCAATAAGACAACAAGGTTTGGTTCAATGAACAACAATCTCTCATTGGAGAGTAGCATTTATTCTAAATGTTGATCACATAAAATAATGAGCTCATATGCTCCTGTTTTTTAATTGATTTGTTTGAAATGAAATCCTAAATGATCATGGATGCATGGATGATATGCATGAGTTTGAAACATGATTTTAGGGATGTTATACAATCGCGAATTATCTTAGCAAGAATGAAGAGGAGCAACTTGATCAACCACTTGAATCTCCTACTTATGAAAATAATTTTCCACACACAAATAGTATGCATGCAAACGATATCTCATTATCTAGTAATGGTTTCTATAAGTCCCAAACTTATGATGATTGTTCTAAGGAGGATTCGTGCCTAGACAGTGATTTTGGGGACTTTGGTGAGGGACTAGAAGATGAATCTTTCTATGAACATTGTGATGCTATTAACATGGGACAAGAATCCTCATTGGAAGAGGTAGATGAGTATTTTGAAGAACAAGTGAGCAATATGACGGTAGGAGAAATGTATTCCTAAATAGTGGAATATGCTAAAAAAATAATTTCTTCGGATACGATGGACGATCCAATAATATGTCCTCAATGTATTAAATTTGGGCACTACTTTCATTTTCAATGCTCTGGTACCTTTAATCAATCTTTGGTGTCTTATAATAATGGTGATGTTACTAGTGAAGTATTAGAGTATATTATCTTTGAAGGTGCCCATGAGTTGATAATACATGTCATATCACATATTAATAGTGAAGATAGTGTTCTCATAAAAACAGCTTATGAAATCCTTCAACGTATTTCTTGGTATTCTCATGAACATTTTAGTAAGAATATACTTATTATGAGGAGTAAGGCACAAAGTAGAGACGTAGCGCCCTATGTTAATCATTTGCAGGAAATCTCATTGGAGAAGGACGAAGTTCCTTCCCAAGAAGAGGATGAACACGAAGAAGAACTACAAATCCCCTTGGAGGAGTATGAAGTCTCTTCCCAAGAAGAGGATGAATACAAAGAGGAACCACTAATCCTTGAGGATATGCAACTACTGGACATGTGGAAGAAGGCGGATTACTGTTCTGGTAATTTGTTTAGTTTATTCAAAGGGGTAATGCAATATAATGGTAAGCCTAACAAGATTTATGATTATGAATACATTCCTCTCTATAAAGAATTTTTATCAACCAATAATCACATAGATGGTAATAATGTAGAACTCTTGGAATATAAAGTTTTGAAGGGTCTCATGAGCTGCTTATAAAATTGGTATTATTATGAAAAGTAGCGATGATGAGGATTTAGCATTGTATCATGGTATTATGGATTATATTGTCAAGAACATTTTAGTAGGAATGCACTTGTGATAAGAGTAAAGAGATATGTAAAACAATAGTTCTCGAAACTAACATTTTGTAGGAACCACTAGATAATGAGGAGGAACACCAAAAAGGTGAGGTTGAATACAAACATAATTCTACTAATAATAAGTTTGTTTATGATACCTCAATCTCTAGTAATGATTCTTATTGTGTTGAAACTTAAGATAATTTATCTGTGGAGGCTTTATGCCTAGATACTCATTTGGGGAACACTAATAATGACGAACTAGAGATAAATCCTTATAGTATTAATGAGCAAATTTCGGGAGAGCACATCTTTGATGAAATATTTGTTGATGATGCTTCTTTTTGTGATTGGATTGATAACTCTAGAACTGATGAACTTGTTAACAAGGGTGATGAACTAGAGAATAGAGACACTTTTTGAATTTTCCCTGCAGCTAAAGATGAGTATTATGAAGTATTCCCTCGTGATAGTGTAGCCCAAGAAGAGTACTATGAATTGTATCCCGTGATGCTATTAAAGGTAAAATGTTTGAATTTACATGTAAATATCTAATCCTTTTGTTGAAGTTATCTAGAGAGGCATGCTCACCACACATGGCGCATCAATCATCATTTGTGAGAAATAACACATTTATCCATATGACTCCGATGCACCGCAAGCGGGTGAGACTTCTACCAGGCTATAATAGTAAGTGCTCCAAACCTCTTTTGGAGGTAACAATAAATAATTCTCCAGCTCCTATCTATTGAAATAATATTGGAGAAAAGCCTGCCTACTTGGTTATAAGAAAGCGCTTCCCAGAGGCAACCCGGAAGTCATTAGGTGTCTTTCTTAGTTTTGTGTCTTGAGTATAGATGCATTCATGTTGCATTGGCACTTTTATTCTTTGCATGATTAACTATTAGAGTTATCTTGTTGTAGTTTTCAAAAGGTAGAATTTATTGTTACTATGTGTTGCATAACTCGGTGGTACTAAAATTTCTGCCTTATACATGTTGTTGTTGGTCGATAATTTAGACTGTCATTTTTCTGTCAAAACATGGTGTTTTGCTAAGTTTCGGGTTAAGAAAGAATTCTCGAAGAAACAAAAATTTTTTGGCGAGTACAGAAGGTTTAACGACCAACTATACAGTAGGAATAAAAATTCCAACCGTATAGTTGCGGCCATATAGTTATATATGCCTTCGTCAATTTTCTTGCAAAGGATACAGAAAGTTTAACGACCAACTATATGGAAGGAATAAAAATTCCGGCCATATAGTCTCAGTCGTATTGTTATCGATGCCTTTGTAAAAAAAATTTAAGGTACAGAAGTTTTAACAACCAACTATACAGCGGGACCAATTTGGTCCGGACGTATAGTTGTAACCGTATAGATATCGACACCTGCTTCGAATTTTTATTTTAGGTCACTGCATGTTTGACGACGAACTATACGGCGGGAAATATTTTTCTGGACATATAGTTTCTATGAACACTATTCCAAGGTCTGGGTAAGGTAACTAAAGGTGAGAGATTCTTCTATTTTTGTTTCTTCTTCCTCTAAAACCTCGAAACACCAGTTAGGAGCTTCTCTCATGTTCTAGAGAAGCCGAGCATATGTAAACAATAAAGTTCTACCTCAGAAACTTCGTAGACTGTAATTCTCTATAGAAGTTCATATTTTCTTTTTACTTTCTTTTTGTCGGTTGGGTGAACGAACTTCGTTCGTACACCAAACCGATGTTTTTTTATTTTTGTGTGTTATTTTTGCAGGGACTTGAACCTTGTGTGATGACATGTACGTAGTGCCAACCGTGCAAACACTCGCATGAGCCACTTGGTTGCTTTAATTCAACATGCCTATCTAGTAAAGTCTGGTAAAACTTTCTAACTCGAACCTCTTTTAATAAGCACATAGGGGTTGCACACTCGTGTTTTATGTTTTGTCTCACTTGCACTTCATCAAAATCCGGGAGTATGCACAACTCTTGGACCTAGTTTGTTGACTTAAGCGTGGTGCTTAGGTTGATAAACCGACTCAGTGGGACTTGTATTTTTACCACTTGTGAGCTAATCCCCATGTTTTCAAAAACAAAAAATGTTTTATTTTTTTCTTAGTTTCCAAGCAGGTTCTCAAGGAAGCTAGCCATCAGGCTATATCAAGAAATATATGTTAAAGCAAAGGTTCTTTGTCCATCAAAAGAGAGGTTACTTGTACCTCAACGGTAAAGTGTGTCACCCTTGTTTTCAACTAAGCTTGGGGAGGTAACCACTTATCACACTCTCTTTTGAAAACTGTATTTTCTCTTTTCTTTTGGTAATATACTCAAGTTTGGTTTTTGCAAAGTTCTAATCCTGGGGAGGTTACTTCTGCATGTGTATAGTCTTGTGCAATGTTCATACTCGTTGAAATTTTAATGCAACCGTGTATCCTGTTGTTTTTGAATGCTTGCTTAAGTGAGTTCAGTTTTGTATTTATATGGGGATACACTTGTGCATGATAGGCACCATAGGAGTTGACTTAGAGCTTGTATGCATCTTGCCAAATTGTTTATCAAGCTTGTGACAATATTTATGATCCTCTAGAAAACATTGTCACAATATCTACACTTGGAAAGAATAAGTTATGATCGACCCCATAAATGTCAAAACAATAGATTTGACAGTTTGCTTACGGAAGGAGTTGTCAATTGGAAATGATATTTCAAAGTTTTGAGTTATATGATAAATAAGGTGTTGTTTAATTGTCTTAAGAGTTTAGCCTTAAAGATACTCAACACCATAGATGTGATGATCGACTTGATAGTACTCTTTGAAAGGCTTTGTTTGAAGAAACTAATGTTTAGCGGTAATTGAGATGCATGGCAAATCTTGACCTGTTGATTAAAGAATGATATTGCTTTACACGTGTCTGCACCACTGTCACACAACATGGGATGCTAACAACTCCGCTGGCCTTTGAACAATCCAAAAGCAGGAAACTCTTGGAGTTTGTCTATGAGTTTCCCAACATATGTAGCAGAAATGTTATATTTGGGTAGGCATTGGTATTCTCATGATCCTGTGTTCAAAGAGAAAGAAAGAATAATACTCTGACCGTTATGAGAAATCATTATACCAAAAAGGGAAACCTTGGTAATGGTCACGAGTATCCATTCTTAGCCTGCATAGTCTGATTAAACACACTAAGTTTTGGCACGATCTCATTACTGATGAACTGAAGTTTTAGAAAGACAAAGAATAGAAAATGAGTGTTTGATAGCCATGATTCATTGATGTGGATGACCAAATGAGACACTCTAATTCTATGCTTCTTTTGACATGTTCTCATATTTCATTTTGGCATAAATCTCGTTACTAAGAGATAAACTTTCCGAAAGTTCAATAACCGATGTCTGCACTTGAGAGCCTTAACTAAATGATATGATTGGGTAGAACCGATAAAGTTTATTCCTATTTATGCTTGACATCTATTTGTGACTAAGTTTTGTCTCATAAAAATAATGATATGAAAATTTATACAAAAGGTGCAATAAGAGGATCACAAGTTTGTTTGCAAGTTAGATTCACTATTGACATGGAGCATATAAGTTTTGATGAGTCTTTAGTGGTCTCTATAACTGAGGTTTTGTTTCCTTGTATGAATACATGTTTTCTCTCTTCGAGCTTGTAGAAGAAATAAGGATGCAAGGCATTGATTTCCAATGATAATATATTCCACAACCAATAATTTATTATCGACCCTTCCTGCTCGAGGACGAGCAAGGTCTAGCTTGGGGAAGTTGATGGCTGTGAAATACCACCTATTTTAGCCATATAAAATGTGTCATTTATCTCTTATATCATGTTTCTTCTAGCTATAGCTATGCCTTATATGTATGACTTATAGTTTTCATTGTACTTTCATATGAGCTTTGCACATTTAGTAGTTTAGGTATAATTGTATCACTTTCCTTGTCTATGACATGTGTGTAGGTGTTGATGATGATTATGGATAAAGTAGAGGCAAAAGCAACAAAGAGAGCATAGTATGGAGGAGCTGCAGGGGCCAGACTTAGCCATTTGAGAGGTTGAAAAGGTGATTTTTTTTAAACTTATCAAAATAAAGATTCAAGACCATGGGGTTGTAGCCTTGTTCAATATGAATCCAATGAGCCAAAGAACACCCAAAATGGAGTTCGTATGAATAAATGGCGACCAAAATACGAAAGGGTGCTGAAGGTATGACGACCAACTATACGGCCGGAGGCCGTATAGCTCCGGCCGTATAGTTGCCAAAAAGGTCGGGAACAACGGGATTTGGCCCCAAAAAAGCTCCAAAAGCTTCCCAAAGTCATATGACGGTATTAGGGGTACCCTAGGGCACCCCCAAGGCCTATATAAGGAGGGGAGGAGCCAAGAGAGAACCAACAAGCCATACTCTCCACCCACGGCGGAGCCCTGCCGTCGTGCTACCACCATAGCCTCCTCCAATCAGATCTACACCATCACCATCACACAAGAGGATAAGGGGCTAGGATCTTGAAGGCCTCCACATCGATCTACATCGTCATCTTCATCAACAACGTCTCTATCACCGATCCCCTTTGGTTACTTGTTGTAATTCTAGATTGAATCTTGAATTTGCACTTGTTCTCAATTGTATCATCATACTTCATCCATATTCTATCCATGATGTTGATTGCCTTCATGTGTGAGTAGTTTACTTTGTTCTTTGGGAGATGGAGAAACCCTAGTATGTGATTGAATTGAGATAAATATTATTATATGATATTCATTATGTGTCTGTGTTAATTGTCTTCATCTTGATGTTGGGAGTTGTGCACCTCCTTAATATTTGCCTCTTGCGAGGACTTGATGAAGGGGATTACTTGTTGGTAGACGGAAGGATGATAGCACTTATTGTGACTATAAATTAGTTGTCATTCTTTACATACTAACTTGGGGAATCAAGGAGAACTCATCAAGCCATGTCCATGTCACGGGAGAAAACCCTTAATAGCGCAGTATCACGATGGTTGTCGGTTATTGTCTGCTGTGGTTAACGGATGATGTGAGCAGTGGTTGCTGCCTATTCGTCCATATATGGAGCTCCTCCCACACATATCATAACTGGTCTAACTCATTATAATAATTTTGATCACTCTTTCTAATTACTAGCGGTCGATCCACTACTCCCTGAGAAATCTTTCCATCATCTTACAAGCCTTCGTAATCATAATCGCATGCTCTTGTTTACTTACAACTTTAGTTTACTTATTGTTCTCCTATTTGAAAACCCAAAAATATCTTTTACACAAAACTCTCATTTTATCTTGTTACTTAAAACGTTATTTAGCATTACTATTTCAGTATTTAGTTCAAGAGTTATTTAGACTTCACACTCCTGCTCCTTGTGGGATCGATATCTTTATTTCCAAACTAGCTACAAATGATCTGTGCACTTACAGTCATCACTGAGGTACTGGTAGTATCAAGAATTGTTGGATTATCCATTCCCTACATTAATATTCTTAGTTCCATTTGCAGAGCAAAGTAGAAAACTAAGAGGGCATGAAACCTGGAAATCAATGGGGTTCATAGTGCACACAGGAAACAAAATAATGCCTCGGTTTTCCCATGATTCAGATCCTCAAACTTGTCTTTAAGATAAGTCTGAAGAATGACGCAACCTATCAACATAAAACAGAAAATAAGAGAAAGGATAGAGGCCTATGAAACCATAAAAAAACTCAAACAAAAATGTAGTTAACAGAAAGTACCGATAAATAAATTGGTATAGGTGGATCGCTTCTCTAACTTGATGTCGAACATAGAGGGAGACTGGTGTTGCTGATGAATAAATCCATAGGGCATGGGGTGTCCATGGTCAAGGTCCGAGGAGTTGGTGCAGGACGATTGGGAGCGGCGAGAAGCGAACGGTGATGGAGCATCTGGCCTCCCTCCCTCTCCCTCGTTTCACCACTTCTCTGCAGCACCCCAGCACCTCCGTCGTGGTTGGCACCAGCGGATCCCACCCAGACTCCTACACGCGGCAATCCCGCCTTAGAGAGGTCAAGCCAGCAACCAAGCGACGCATCGATCCAAAGTGGCGGCGACCCTAGATCATGCTAGCGGCGCACAGAGGCGGCGCCAGAGGCTGACGACTAAGACAACATCTTTCCGAGGAGCTCGCGGAGGAGATGGAGAGGCCGAGGAGTGATAGGCGGGGCCGATGCCATCCGCTATGGCGAAGTCGTCGTGGAGATCTTGGCTAGTGCAGGTGGTGGCGGCGTCGGATGGGTGAGGTGCGGAAGGAGAGAATGAGGGATGGATGCCATGACAAGCGGAGAGCATGCATGAGATTCATTGGGCTTGGCCCACTTGAGTGTGTGCAGGTGCGCAGGGCGACATGTGAGAAAGGTAGGACGAAGCGGGAGGGAAAAACTGTCTTAAAAAAATGTTGGAACCAGAGGAAACAGAGGAAATTCCTTCTTTTTAAGTAGTAGAGATTGAATTTCTATCTCATGAAGACTTTTTGAAAGCCACTGTTATACTCTGGGCTATTTGGACGGCACGGCGAAAGGCGATACATGAACAGATTTTTCAGAGCCCACTAACCATTATGGGTTTTATTCAGAGTTTCCTGGGTGATCTGACGCTAGCATTTGTTCCTATGTTAGGCAACTGTAATATGCGACAGCCCCTAGGTACACCTCGTTGGGCTGCTCCTCCATAAGGAATGGCAAAGATAAACGTCGACGCAGCGCTATTATAGACCAGAACTATTGGAGTTGCTGCTGCTGTGTGCCAAGATGATAATGGTGTTTTTTTTGGAGCTTCCGCGAGAGTTATTGAAGGAATCATAGATCGTGCAACCCTAGAAGCGATGGTATGCTCTGAAGGTTTATCATTGGCCGCTGATCTGAATATCACAAAGCTTGTTCTGGCGATCGATTTCTTAGGAGTTGCGGATGATATCAACAATGGGAGCTTGCATCGTATGCTACCATTCTTAAAGAGAGAGAACCGCGACGGAGGCTTCTGCTCTCCTCAGTTGTGGTCCGTAAGAAATGATTGCTTAATTTTGATGCTCATAGATTAGCTAAGAGTTTGGTTGTATTAGAGATCGGCTGTCATGTTTGGTTAGCCACGTCTCTTGATTCCATTCTTGTACCGAATATGTCAATGAATGAAGAATGGATCTGATGCTAAAAAAAGATGAGTTCTGTTGTGCTGGGCTGCACATCCATTTTAGGCGTGTTTGGTAGCCTGCAGGTACTCTAGCCAGGCCCATGGCCAACACAAATGGGCCGATTGGTTGCCTGGATTCTCTTTTGGGCCGCATCGGTCTGAACCATAAAGCACCCTGCAGCCAGGCCCGGAGAGAATGCTCAATATGGACGTTTCCCCCGCAAGCCATCCTCGCAGCGTACAAGGGGAACGCGGCAGCTGAGCTCGTGCAGGAAGCGAGATGGCGGGATCTCGGGCGTGGCCGCGAATTTCCGACAGGAAAATTTTGTCACCGTCCATGTACTCTGCTCGCTGTGTAGAGAGGGTGGTGTTTCGTCCCCAAATCCGAATCCACCATCCCCCTTCGAGCTCGTCTACCACCAGATCTAGAGCGATGTCGGTCGAGTCTTCTACATCGATCACAAAGACAATGGTATTGTTGGCTTCGCCGACGAGCACGACGTCTGTGGGCAGTTGGGCTTCACCCTCGAGCACGTTGAGGGTGATCCTGTGGGCTACTCCCTCCACCATAGTGATGGTGGTCCGGTCAGCATCTCCCTCCACCATGGTGATACGTCCAATTTGCATCACCATTCTATATCATAATTTGCCTCTATTCATTGATATATGTCTTATTATGAGGTATTACTTATGTCTTTTCCACTGTTTTTGCATGTTGGATTATTCTTGGAGGATGAACTGTCGGAGTCTGGATTCTGATGGAAAAGGAGGTGTTTTGATGCAATTTCGCGAAGATCAGAAAAATACCAGAAAAATATGGGAAAATTATATTTTCCCGAAAGACTAAGGAAGCCAGAAGGGGAGGCGAAGAAGGGCCACAGGGGGCCCACCCCCCCCCTAGGCGCGGGCCCACCTGGCCCCGTGCCTAGGGCAGGTGTGGCCCACCTGCTCGGCCTCCGACTCCGCCCTCTCGCCTATATCTTGCTCATGGAACCCTAACACCAGGGAGCGACCACAGATAGATTTCCGCCGCCTCTACGAGGCGGAAAACACCGAGAGAGAAAGGTCTCTCCGGCAGACAGATTTCTGCCAGAGAAATTCTTTCTCGGAGAGGGGAGATCGTCGCCATCAACACCGTCATCAAGCTAGGCTTCATCGGGATCATCATCATCCACACCATCATCTCCACCAGCACCATCATCACCACTCTGTCCCGCTGTAACAATTGTGTTGGATATTGCTTCAGTTCTTAGGGGAAACTTTCCCGGTGTTAATTACTATTGTAGTTGATGCTTGTGAGTGGAACTATTGGATTATTGTTTATGTTCAGATTGTTATTCATCACCATATCATCTTTGATCTTGATCCATATGATGTCTCGTGAGTAGTTCGTCTAGTTCTTGAGGCCATGGGAGAAGTCTTGTTGTTAGTAGTGGATTTGTGTTGAGTTATTATTCAATGGTTTAGTATTTAAGTTGTGGTGCTATTCTTCTAGTGGTGTAATGTGAACATCGACTACATGATACTTCACCATTTATGGGCCTAGGGGAATGCATTGTGTATTTGGCTACTAATTGTAGGGTTGCCGGAGTGACAGAAACCTGAACCCCTGTTAGGACACCATTGCATAAGGGAGTGTAGGATCTTAGAGTTTAAGGTTGTGGTTAGGTTTATATCTTAATTACTTTCCTGTAGTTGCGGATGCTTGCAGGGTGTTTAATCACAAGTATGTATTAGTCCAAGTAAGGTCGGTAAATTAGCACAGGTTCACCCACACAACACTTACAACAGCAAAGAAGAGTACTCAACTATTTGAAGCAAAAGCACTTGACAGAATTCCCATGTGTCCTCGAGAACGTTTGGTCCTTATAAGTATTTCCACCAGCTTGTCCTTTGCTAAGAAAGGATTGGGCCACTTGTTGTGTTTGTTTTTTATTACTTGCTCTTTGTTTTGTTGCCTTATCAGAAAACCCCTAAAAATCCGTTTGCTAAGTATTTGTAGAGATTTCCTGCTCCATACCACTAGTCAACACCTTCTGCTCCTCGTTGGGATTGACACTCCTATTTATCGAAAGTACTGCGATACACCCCCTATACTTGTGGGTCATCAAGACTATTTTCTGGCGCCGTTGCTGGTGAGTGAAGTTCTATTGAAGAGTGGAACTGGTAAAGGAAACTTTTACTTTGAGTATTGATTTTTGTTACTACTTGTTACTTTGTTTCCAATATGGATAACCCACTTGGTTTTCTGTTTGGGAAAACTACTACCACTGCTAGGGTAGTAGATGAACCACCACCTGTTGAGATAGATCCTTTTAAGATACCTACAAGTATTCTTGATCGTGTTATGGATAATTATTATTTTGGGGATGGAACTGTCCATCCTGGTGATCATTTGCTTTTTATCCATGAATTATGCGGGTTGTTTAAGTGTGCAGGTATCACAACTGAACATGTGAAGAAGAAGTTACTCTCTATATTCTTGAAAGGGAGAGCTGAAGAATGGTATAAGCTGCTGAAGAATGGACAATCCATGGAATGGGAGGAAATGGCATCTCTCTTTTATTCTAAATTCTATCCTCCCAGTGAGATTCATAAGGATAAAAATCTGATATATAATTTTTGGCCTCGTGATGGAGAGAGTACAACTCAAGCTTGGGGGAGATTGAAGTTACTAATGCTTAAATGTCCTATTCATGAACTCTCTAACAATATTATTATCAATAACTTTTATGCTAGGCTTTCTCTTCATGATAAAGATTTACTAGATGCTTCTTATGCTGGATCATTCACACGTATGAAGGAAGAAGCTAAATGGGATATACTAGACCATATTCAAGAAAACACTGAAGCTTGGGAGAATGACAAAGGAAGAAAGTCAGGTATAAACTATGATTATGAATGCATTAAATCTTTTATGGGAACTGATGACTTCCATGATATTAGTAATGAGTTTGGTCTTGATCCTCAAGTTCTTGCAAAATGTTTTAATGCTTTTGCCTCTTATATTGAAATTCCCAAGAGAGAGTGGGACAAGTACCACGCTCCTTATAAAGACATTGTTACTCATGTTCCTGCTAGCATAGAGGTTTGTACTATTGATCATATTTTGCCTGAACCTTATGTGAGAAAATCCCTTTTCCTACTAAGGTAAAGGAACATTCTATCATAGCTAATGTGGTTATCAAAAGTGCAAAGAAAACTGTGGAGCCTGATGAGCTTATTAATATTGAGCCTGTGGTAGCTATTGTGAAAGATCTTGTCACTAGAAACACAGAGGATGAGCATATTGTCTTTTGTGAAGACGCTACTAATATTGTTTATCATCCTAAAAAAGCTAGAAAAGCTAGTGTCCCTGTGCTTTCTGTTAGAATTGGTAATCATAGCTATTATGGTTTGTGTGATATTGGCGCTAGTTCTAGTGCTATTCCTTATGACCTTTACAGGGAAATTATGCATGAAATTGGTCCTTGTGAGCTTGAGGACATTGGTGTGGTTATTCACCTTGCTAATATAGAGCAAGTTTGCCCCATTGGCATTGTAAGAGATGTGGAGGTCCTTTGTGGTAAGATTAAATATCCTGCTGATTTTCTAGTACTTGGTAAAGAAGCTAGTAAAACCTATCCTATTATCTTTGGTAGACCCTTCCTAAATACTTGTGGGGCTATTATAGATTGTAGGAAGGAAAAAGTTTTGACTAAGTTTGATGGAGAGTCTTATGAGTTTAATTTTTCCAAATTTGCCAAAACTCCTTATAAAAATGAACTGCCTAATGATGATTTCAGGGTTGAACAACTTTCTGCTATTTCTCTTGCTCCTGACAATGTCTTGCAGCAGTTTATGGAAGATCACGAAAGTGATGTCTTCATGAAGTAAAAAAATGAGATTGGCGAGGTTTTCCTTCGTCGGCCTGAGTTAGTTAAGCATAATCTACCTGTGGAAGATTTGGGTACCACACTACCACCTAAAGGGGACCCTGTTTTCGAATTAAAACCTTTACCTGATGATCTTAAATATGCTTATCTTGATAATAAGAAAGTGTATCCTGTTATTATTAGTTCTGAACTTTCAGGAAAGGAAGAGGAAAGATTATTGGAAGTATTGAAGAAACACCGAGGAGCTATGGGTTATACTCTTGATGATTTAAAAGGAATTTCTCCCACTATATGTCAACATGCTATTAATATAGAGCCTTATGCGAAACTAGTTGTTGAGCACCAACGCCGTCTAAATCCTAAGATGAAGGATGTGGTAAGAAATGAGGTACTAAAACTCCTTGATGCTGGTATTATTTATCCTATTGCTGATAGTTAATGGGTTAGCCATGTTCATTGTGTTCCCAAGAAAGGGGAATAACTGTTGTGCCTAATGAAGATAATGATCTTATACCCCAAAGAGTAGTGGTTGGGTATAGAATGTGCATTGATTTTAGAAAGATCAATAAAGTTACTAATAAAGATCATTATCCTTTGCCCTTTATTGACCAAATGCTTGAGAGGTTATCCAAAAAGACTCACTTTTGTTTTCTTGATGGTTATTCTGATTTCTCTCAAATTGTTGTGAAAGCACACTTGTCCTTATGGTACTTATGCTTATAGGCGTATGCCTTTTGGTTTATGTAATGCTCCTACTACCTTTCATAGATGTATGCCTGCTATCTTTCATGGTTTTTGTGAAGAAATTGTGGAGGTTTTCATAGACGATTTTTCTGTCTATGGAACTTCTTTTGATAACTGCTTGCACAACCTTGATAAAGTTTTGCAGAGATGTGAAGAAACCAACCTTGTTCTTAATTGGGAGAAATGCCACTTCATGGTTAATGAAGGGATTGTTCTTGGACACAAGATCTCTGAAAGAGGCATTGAAGTTGACAGGGCCAAAATTAAAGCAATTGAGAAGATGCCTTGTCCTAGAGATATCAAAGGTATTCGTAGTATCCTTGGTCATGTTGGTTTCTATAGGAGGTTTATTAAAGATTTCTCCAAAATTTCAAAGCCCCTTACTAATCTTCTTCAAAAAGATGTACCTTTTATTTTTGATGATGATTGTAAGGAAGCTTTTGAAACTTTGAAGAAAGCTTTGACTACTGCTCCTATTGTTCAACCACCTGATTGGAATTTACCTTTTGAAATTATGTGTGATGCTAGTGATTTTGCTGTGGGTGCTGTCCTTGGACAACGTGTTGATAAGAAGTTGAATGTTATTCATTATGCTAGCAAGACTCTTGATGCTGCTCAAAAGAATTATGCTACAACTGAAAAAGAGTTCTTAGCTGTAATCTTTGCTTGTGATAAGTTTAGACCTTATATTGTTGATTCAAAGGTTACTATTCATACTGATCATGCTACTATTAAGTACCTTATGACAAAGAAGGACGCTAAGCCTAGGCTTATTAGGTGGGTGTTGCTTTTGCAAGAGTTTGATCTGCATATTATGGATAGGAAAGGTGCTGATAATCCTGTTGCTGATAATTTATCTCGTTTAGAAAACATTTCTTTTGACCCATTGCCTGTTAATGATAGTTTTCCAAACGAGCAGTTGGCTTCAATAAGGGTAAGTCCGCATGAGAGTCCTTGGTATGCTGATTATGCTAACTTTATTGTTTACAAGTATTTGCCTCCAACTTTTACAGCTCAGCAAAGAAGAAAATTCTTTTATGATCTAAGGCATTACTTTTGGGATGACCCACACTTATATAAGGAAGGAGTAGATGGTATTATGCGAAGATGTGTTCCAGAATTTGAAAAACAAGAGATACTGAGAAAATGCCATTGCAGTGCTTATGGAGGACATCATGCAGGGGATAGGACTGCACAAAAAGTTTTACAATCTGGATTTTATTGGCCTACCCTTTTCAAAGATGCAAGGAAATTTGTCTTATCATGTGATGAATGTCAACGAGTAGGTAACATTTCTAGACGCAATGAAATGCCTATGAATTATTCTCTTATTATTGAACCTTTTGATTGTTGGGGATTTGACTTTATGGGTCCTTTTCCCCCTTCAAAAGGTTACACTCATATTATTGTTGTTGCCGACTATGTTACAAAGTGGGTAGAAGCCATACTTACAAATAGTGTTGATGGTAAGACCTCCTTGAAAATGCTTAAGGATGTTATTTTTCCTAGGTTCGGTGTGCCTAGACATCTCATGACTGGTGGAGGCTCTCATTTTATTCATGGGGGTTTTAGAAAAACTCTCGCTAAGTACGATGTAAACCATAGAATTGCTTCAGCTTATCACCCCCAAACCAGTGGGCAAGTAGAACTTTCCAATAGGGAAATTAAATCTATCTTGCAGAAGACTATCAATAGATCTAGAAAAAATTGGGCTAAAAAGTTGAATGACGCTTTGTGGGCGTATAGAACTTCTTATAAAAATCCTATGGGGATGTCTCCTTACAAAATGGTTTATGGGAAAGCTTGCCACTTGCCTTTAGAATTAGAACACAAAGCTTATTGGGCAGTGAAGGAGTTGAATAGAGATTTTAAACTTGCTGGTGAGAAAAGATTGCTTGACATGAGTGCCTTAGATGAGTGGAGGAGTGAAGCTTATGAAAATGCTAGACTCTTTAGGCCTCGTTTGGCAGCAGCGTTTTGTAGTGTTTTGTTGTGTATTATTCCAGGTGGATTTGGTGAAAACATGCGTGTCACCCAATCCACTTCCACCCACCTAGCCCACTTCCTAATAAATCCCCTAGCACCGAAACATTGTTTGGGACATAGGAGGTCGATGTGCTGCCGCTGCGACTGGACAAAAACGCAAGGTCGACTTGCGTCTCGGAAACTCGTCGGGTGGGCAGGTTTGTACGATTTTACACAGGCTCACTCATATACAAACCGGGGTGCCAAACGGCACATGGAGTGTAACTGCTGGTGATGGATTGGGCTTGTAATAAACACGTGAAAACAATTAAAAACCCTGGCTACCAAACAAGGCCTTAAGGAAAAAGTAAAAAGATGGCATGATAGGAGGATTCTCAAAAGAGAGTTCCATGTAGGCGAGAAAGTTCTTTTGTATAGGTCTCGTTTCAGATTTTTTGCAGGGAAACTACTCTCAAAATGGGAAGGACATTTTGTTATTGAGGAAGTATATCATTCAGGATCTATCAAAATATCTTATTTAAAGGATGACACAACACAGGTGGTGAATGGTCAAAGACTAAAACATTATATTTCTGGAGATTCTTATAATGAAGATGTTGATGTTATTCAAATGGTGACACAGAAGAATTTATTAGAAACCGAACACCAGAAACTACAGAGTTCGTCTTTGAATAGGTAAAAGAGGTGAAAACAGAAGGTTCATGAAATCCCAATCTTTTTATATTTTTGATGTTTTTAATACATAAGGGAAGTTACGAGACGGAACAGAGGGAAAGGGAGGCCGGGGTGGCCAAACCCACCCCAGGCACGGGCCCACCTTGCCCCGCGCCTAGAGGGGGTGTGCCTCCCCGAGCTCTGTCTCCGCCTTGTTTTCGTATCAAAACCTTCCTTATGCTTTGAAACTTCTTAATATATAACCCCTCGGATTCCCTGAGGTTCTTGCATAGAGTTCTCGTCGTGTTTTTGTTTCGATCTATTTCTGTCAGGCAAATTCTCAGTTTTGGAGCTACAATGTCTTCCTCTAAATCACCCATGGAGGATTCCTCTATGGATGTCCTCAACCCATACATGTATGAGTTGAAGATCCATCCCAAGGAGATTATTCTCAAAGATAGGAAGGTATAGATGAAAGAAGTTCAAGGCCCCAAGGGAGAAGGAAGTCTGGAAGATAGGATGGAAGCATTGGAGCAGGAGGTTTTCAGGTACAATAAGATGGCGGAACACGAAGTGAATGTTATTCACAAGATAAGTTCAGAACTCATCGCCAAACACGAGGAGGAGGTGGCTGAGCTCCGAGAATAAATCTTCTTGCTCCGTCAGACCACCAACCAACTACAAGCACAGCTCTACGACATACAAAATCAAAACTGTGAGTATGAGGCTAGATTTGATCGCATAAGCTCCACTGCTAGTTTCAGGATTGCGGAGACAAGGACATCTTTTTTGGATGAGGAACCTTTGCCTTGGAAGTTTTATGATGATAAGAGAACACCACCACCACCGAAGGAGTAATTCGTCATCAGGTTTGGCATCCCCTTGGCTTGTTCCAAGCTTGGGGTGCCGCGGTATCACAACCATTATCTTTTATCTTTTACCTTTTTAGTGAATTCATATCTTTGGTAGAGGTGGTATTTTATAGTTTGGTTTGCATGTGGAAGTATCTCTCCTTTAGTTTATTATCTATGTATCCCTTGGTGTGAGTGCCTTTATGGAATATTAATGAGAAGTTTCATCTTTTACTTTTTGCACTTCTTATTTTAGTTTGCAATCTCTATTATATGATGGATCTTGTTGATCAGTATTGGCATCACTTTGGGATCATCAAGTGGATCTAAATTGGTTTTGGTAAACCGAGTTCTGGTCAGTAGGAACACTTTTTGAGGTTTGAAAGAAAAAGAGAAAAAGCTTACAGGTATTTTGTATCATCTATTTTCTTTCTTATTGGCTCATAAGCTTAATATTCTTTATTTAAGTTCTTTTGTGTCTTCAAGGAAGATTGCATGTTTGGCTTTATTACTTGTATGTTTGCTTGTTTCTTTCAACTCTCTTGCTTTCTACCCAGCCTTGCTAGCCAAAAACCTATTTTGAGAAGGCATACTTCTCATGTTTCCAAACCCTTTAAGCAAAACCTTTGCCATTTTTGTCCACCATATCTACCTAGTAGCTTTTGCTATTCCAAGCAAATTCTCAAGCTTCATCTATCTTCTGAATTAAAAAGTATTTTGTTATGTGAAAACTAGTTAGTATAGCTCTTACGAACTTGATGGCACACATTATTTTCTTGCCCCTAATAGACTTGAACCATTGTGTCATCGAAGTTGCATATGCTTGCATCTATACGTTGGAATTAGCGGAATTGTGCTGTCATGGGGAATGCTTTCAACATTGCACTTGTACTTAGTACACAGTTGATATCGTGCTCTTTTGTCTGCGGATGTCAACGGTGTGAAATAAAGAGGGAACTTCTAAGTCCATGGAGTTTGTATTTTGTGTTAGAGAAACGCCTGGGCCACTAGCTTAGCCATGCCTAATCATGGTGGAAACTTGCAGCATCCCTATAGTGAGCTATCTATGAAGCATCCTCAATAAAAAAGCTATGCACATAGTAAATAAAAAGATCGTTGAGATGCTCATTGTCTGCTTGCCTTGTCATTTTGGTTATGGGATAGCTCCTGTACCATGTGCAAGGGGTACCCCGTTGGCGGTTCTCTATGATACGCATGTACTTACAATAACAATAACTTCCGGTGACTAAAGTTGAATAGCATGAGGAGTGGCCCTCATATTCAAGGGACATGAGATTGCCAACTTATATTTCGTCAAGCATATACTCCATCTTTGTGCACTTTAACTTTAATCATCTCAAGATGCCTATGATAGGGGCAATGAGGGCTCAAAGCTAGTAAGTACCATAATCTTTTGAAAGCTCTTTATGACTTGAAATCCCTGCTACCCTCTATAAAGGGACCTTTCTTCTATTTCTAAGTTGAGTCAGTAAACCTACTTCCCCTCTATCTCCAGCAAGCATTTGAGTTGTTGTGTTGCAAGCATTCATATGGTGATTTATTCAATCATGTTCTTTATTTTCCTTGTTTGCACAAGACTCTTATCTATTGAGTATTACTTTGAAAGCCTTCATTGTGAAAAACCTTTTTGAGCAAAGAGTGCTCCTGTTATAAAACTTCTACAAAAAGCTTTTTGTGAAACCATTTGCCAGCTGTTCTCTGACTAGGAACAAGAGTTTGCCAATTCCAATTATGATTTATCTGTATGCATCTCTATTGTGACTCATGTACTTGTTGCAAGCTAAGTTATATAATGGTGAGTTGCTTTCTTATATGAGTTGTGTAATGGTAAGTGTGATGCTTCTTGTCCGTATTCTTTTATCGACACTTCACTCCATAAACCTGTGGACATATTTACTGAGCTTAGTTTTCGCTTGGGGAAAAGTGAAGGTCTAAGCTTGGGGGAGTTGATACGTCCAATTTGCATCACCATTCTATATCATAATTTGCCTCTATTCATTGATATATGTCTTATTATGAGGTATTACTTATGTCGTTTCCACTGTTTTTGCATGTTGGATGATTCTTGGAGGATGAACTGCCGCAGTCTAGATTCTGATGGAAAAGGAGGTGTTTTGATGCAATTTCGCGAAGATGTGGCCCACCCGCTCGGCCTCCGAGTCCGCCCATTCGCCTATATCTTCCTCACGGAACCCTAACACCAGGGGAGCGACCACAGATAGATTGTCGCCGCCTCTGCGGGGCGGAAAACACCGAGAGAGAAAACACAAACAGATTTCTGCCGGAGAAATTCCTTCCCGGAGAGGGGAGATTGTCGCCATCAACACCGTCATCAAGCTAGGCTTCATTAGGATCATCATCATCATCCACACCTCATCTCCATCAGCACCATCATCACCACTCCGTCCCGTTGTAATAATTGTGTTGGATATTGCTTTAGTTCTTAGGGGAAACTTTCCCGGTGTTAATTATTATTGTAGTTGATGTTTGTGAGTGGAACCATTGGATTATTGTTTATGTTCAGATTGTTATTCATCACCATATCATCTTTGATCTTGATCAATATGATGGCTCGTGTGTAATTCGTCTAGTTCTTGAGGACATGGGAGAAGTCTTGTTGTTAGTAGTGGATTTGTGTTGAGTTATTATTCAATGGTTTAGTATTTAAGTTGTGGTGCTATTCTTCTAGTGGTGTCATGTGAATGTCGACTACATGATACTTCACCATTTATGGGCCTAGGGGAATGCATTGTGTATTTGGCTACTAATTGTGGGGTTGCCGGAGTGACAGAAACCTGAACCCCCATTAGGACACCATTGCATAAGGGAGTGTAGGATCTCAGAGTTTAAGGTTGTGGTTAGGTTTATATCTTAATTACTTTCATGTAGTTGCGGATGCTTGCAGGGGGTTTAATCACAAGTATGTATTAGTCCAAGTAAGGTCGGTACATTAGCATAGGTTCACCCACACAACACTTACAACACCAAAGAAGAGTACTCAACTATTTGAAGCAAAAGCACTTAACAGAATTCCCATGTATCCTCGAGAACGTTTGGTCCTTATAAGTATTTCCACCGGCTTGTCCTTTGCTAAGAGAGGATTAGGCCACTTGCTGCGTTTGTTCTTTATTACTTGCTCTTTGTTTTGTTGTCTTATCAGAAAACCCCTAAAATCCGTTTGCTAAGTATTTGCAGAGATTTCCTGCTCCATACCACTAGTCAACACCTTCTGCTCCTCGTTGGGATCGACACTCTTATTTATCGAAAGTACTGCGATACACCCCCTATACTTGTGGGTCATCACATGGCGAAGGTGGTCCTGTCGACATCTCCCTCGACCATGGCAAAGGTGGGCCTAGCAGCGTCTCCCTTGACCCCCAACCTCTATGTTGCATCATCCGAGAGATGTTGTAAGAAACCTCTCACCTTCTGTACATGTAGGTTTGTCAACATGTGATGATTTGCAAGGCAATTATCATGGTCTTGTTAATAAATGCATCCACATGTGTTATTAAAAAGGACCGCGTCTTGGTGAATCCCCATGCCAAGACGTATCCCCTTCCCCATTCTCGTCCCCACTTGCGTCTTAGTCACCGACAGGCCTTGTCGTCCACTATGACGAAGTGGTTCAGACGTGCCAAGAACGGCGACGAGGTCGGCTCATCGAGCGGCGGTCGTGGTCGTGGAGGCACGTCTCCCCGCCTGCTCGAATAGAGGACGCACGTCTCCGTTAGGGGTGGCGCGGATGTGCTGGGAGCAGCGCATCCCGGTGCCCTACCTCGATGCACCTCCCTAACAAGCGACACATGAACCAACGGGGGGCTCCGATGTTACTCATCCCTATGTCTTGTGCTACGTGACGAGCCAAGATTGAGCGCCGCCGCGCGAACCTCCCGCCTAACCTAGCCAACAACCCAACCTACTCTGACGGGTTGCGCCTATGGGTGACTGATTAGAGCACGAGCAGGATGCTCGTTGGCGCTCCTACTTCGCCATGGACTACGTGCATGTCCCTTTTCCCATCAAACAATCCGCAACCGTGAAGGTCCAAGGAGGAGAGTGACAAGAAGAGCCTCTGATGCACCAGTATAGCAGGCCACTGGGCGAGGAGGATGTCTCCAAGGAGGAGGTCAACCTCGCGGAGCTAGCCAGGTGGTCGGACCTCGGCGTCATCCTCTATCTCTGTGCTACATATTTGGGTGGCACGGGCCCCACTGCGACCACCAGCCCTACCGTCGCCTCAGTGCCAGTGTAAACCAACCCGTGGGAGCCATGGTCACTGTTGCCTGACCAGGCGGGCGAACCGGCGCCAACACCCGTGGTGGCCTTGTGGCCATGGCTGATGTCTATCTTCATCGACCTCGAGGACAGGACTAAGGCGGCCACAACGGCCACCAACAACACAAACCCTAGAAAGGGTTTTATTTATATTTATTTTCAGTCCATTTTTAGTTGTAGTTTAATTTTATTATGTTTTCCTATTTCGACACCTGTGTCCAATTAATTTTATGAAATATATATTGAGTAAGCTTAAGTATGTGTCCTCCATTGTCGTGTCATGCCCAAACTAGGGATGTAAATGGCAGCCGCAAGTCCCGATTACCCAATCCGTTTGTTCATTTCTTTAAAAAAGACAAATTTTATTGAACTAGAGTATTGCTAAATGGTATTATGTAGGATTAAATGGTGTGCCGCTTACATCCCTACCCAAAACCCAAACCCGTTAGAGATGGCCTTAGACAATTTCTGCTTTTATTCTTTTCAAATGATTTACTTTTAGCTGATCCTGTATTGTTTGCCTGCTTCCATATTTTCTTTTGAGTAAAAAAGATTAGTTTCCAGATCTGTGTTCAGCCATACTGCTAAATGAGGCCCCACTGGCAGATCAGGAGGCAAGCACATTATTCAAAACTAATTATGTAGCAATACTTAGTTGCCACAGAATTTTGTTTTGCGTGGCAGACAAAACCAATGAAAGTCAACATAACTCGTGACGTTAAAAACAGCAACAGCCTTTGATGCTGTACACCATCACCAATACCATGCATATCATTCTTAACATAACCCCACAAAGTTACCTGGTGAGACATAACATCAAAACACACACCAGCAACTTCAACATGCCAAAATAACCTCGCATTCCATTTACCCAGGAGCATAAAACAATACGTGTGATGCTACTTCGCACTCCACAGTAACTTGTTGTACCAACCACGACAGCAACCGCCCTGGCACGGGATTCTCATAATGAACTAACTAAAAATTCGCCTTTATTTAGCAAACTGGGTAGTATGATAGATCTTATCCCTTTGTAGATACATGGCACCTCTAACCTGTAAACAGCAATCAGAACCAGACCTCTTCTTTTTCTAGAGATATGTACACCCATCACTGATGAATCATTGGGTTTGTGTATAACCTCCAGGGGTCTTGGAAATATGTGACCACTGTCTCGAGGTACTGATGCCAGCCTAATTTCCGTCCATCGCTCCAGAACAAGCAACCTTGGGTCCAAAATCAAGCCTCACCCAAAGTGATGGAGAGCTACCTACTGGTGGGGGGTTATGTTACTTCACTATTGCTGTGATTCTTGTGAATCAAATCAAAGAGCTTCCTTTTTCAGCTATAGCTCAGACTTCGATTGACATATCTGGGATTGCACTGCATAGAACCATCTCACCAATTTCATTCACAAACTTCAGAACGAGCTGCAAAATCCAGAAACTTCTGCACAACTTGCAACATCTGTTTTGATGAAAGTATCTGCAAGATAGGTAAGTTGATAAATCAGTGTATATTTGACAGGCAAATTGCAAAGGTACACAGGAGTACTCCCAGGTAGGGAAAAACACTTGCTTCAAAAACATACCACAGAAATATGTTGTGAAACAATATACTAACAAAATGAACACTTATACTACTCCCTCCGTCCAGAAAAAGATGTCGCAAATTTGTCCAAATTCGGATGTATCTATATACTCCCTCCGTCCATAAATAAGTGACTTGAGTTTATCTAGATTCGAATGTATCTAGACACTAAAATATGTCTAGATACATACAAATCTAGACACAAGTCACTTATTCTGAACGGAGGGAGTACTAAATAGTACTAAATAGTGTCTAGATACATCCAGATTTAGACAAATCTGCGACATCCTTTTCATGATGAAGGGAGTACGTATTTGCCATGTCATCTCCCCTCTTATTTTATTAACCAAACATTGCACATATTTTTGCAGAAACTTTTGCTAGTACATACTTATTCACAATGTACATCTATATAAAATCACATAGTTTTCAGAGTGAAGTGTTTCTAAATTCCCTGTTTCACATGCACCTGAAAGCACAAAATCTATTCTACTAATATTTTGTGATAACTTCTTATTAAATATTGGAGGCATTTCTGACATGTGTTCTCCAGCAAGAACTCAGATAAAACCTGGAGGCAAAAACACCCAACAGATGATGCTGGAAACACGAGGATCACGTACAATTATAGACGCAAATACAAGTTGAATAAACTACAGCAACATAGACGTACCATCGGTGGTCAAAGTCACGATCCTGAACTTGACTTTTGAACCCATACTTGTCTCTGCACACAGCATTTATGGTATTAGACTTCTGGAACCAGCCAAGGCAAGTAGGAGATTATAAACTAATCATACCTCATGAGCCCCATAGCTAGCAGCGCCCCTCTTCGAAGGTTTTCCATCAGATGTAATAGGAGAGATCTCCATCTCCTTCAGCCCACGTTGCGGACCACGGCGGTTGGCGTGCCTGTTTCCTGAATAACAACACACAATGAGCGGTAATCCGGAAACTGATCTAGAACAACTTTGCGCAGCTTGTTTGCTAACCACTAACTATAACCAGATAAGAAACAAACCATTCTCCACAACACCACCACGACCACCAGGACTCCTTGTGTCTATTTTTCTATCTCCATGGCCTACATAATCAGCTCAGTTAATACGGTGACTCAAGCATCAGGAATGACTGATAATAAAGCCATTTAACTAAGACTTGTACCATCTGCTTGCTGAGAGAAATTGTCCTCAGGATGTGACTGAATTAGCGGGAACTCAGACGACGAGGCTTGTGTACCTCCTCCTGACGCAGACTTGTCATAGCGACGAGGGGCCCATACACCACGGTCAGGCCTATCTCTATTTCTGGCATGTCTTTCAATCTTCTCACTATTGGGTCCAGAACTATGCAGATGAATATGCTTGTCATCATAGTAGCTTTTCTCAGCATTTTCAACAGTCTGATCTTTCACAATGGAACGCGAGTTTGGAACCCGTGGCGGACGCTTATCCTTGTCAGCATTAATCATGTGACCATCTTGCTCATGCTGAGATGCTATTCCATGGCGTCCTTCCTTGTTTGAAAGTATGGTCTTAATAATTCTGCCACTGGCCTCATGCCGCTGGTCTTGTCTAGAACTTGATGGGGGTGTATTTCTTGAAGGGGGCACAGACTGCTGCGGAGTTGAGCTATCAGATATCTGTAACAACAGCAGATAAAATGACAGTCCATACTAATTAAATGGCGGGAATCCTCATGGAACATGTATGCTTACATTGGAATCAACCCTTGCTCTTCCTTTCAAAAGGACAATTTTGTCTCTTTTACCATCAACAACCTGAGCAGACCCAGATGGTCCTCCACTTGTACCATCTACAAGATGAGACAAAAGAAAACTACAATATTTAACATCATAGAAGAACCAAGAAGTTGCATTCCGTCATAAGGATGGAAAGAGCGAAGCACAAAACACAAGAGAAACGTTTAATTGGGCAAAAAAAAGAATTAGACAGTTACCATTCTTAGAAAGGAAAATACAGGCTCCATGCTTAAAATAAAAAAAATGAAAATACAAAACCTAATTTGTCAAATACAAAAATAACGTAAAAGTGGATGACATCATGCAGGGAGGACAAGTGTCATTCCCATGAACAGACTACAAGAGTACAGATATACAAGACATCCACTTGGCCTACCGCCGCATCCCACGTGTCGGCCATCAAACTGAACAAGTGAAGCACACAATCGATGTGTGTTTGCATTAAAGGTGCTTTTAAAAAGCATACTTATTCTGCCATTGCGGAGAATATTAACTAGCAGATACCACATTTTAGTCACAGTAGTAAAGGTTCCCATATTAGCTACATTTTCGCATAGTGCATGTTACTAACCAACTCCATAACTCAGTTCTTACAAACTAGAACCGTGCGCCATTCTCATGTTAAAATTCAGCTCAAGTTGATAGTGTGCCTCAAGTGAGGGAGCCATTGTCTGTTCGTTAGTTGCATGGTTTTAAAGGCATTAAGGCGTCTTAAGAGCGGTTTGGGGGCGCTCTAACGTCTAAGCGACGCCTAGGCGGGCGCTTTGGACACCTAGGCGCCTAAAGCGGTCAATTTCCAAGGCGGAGGGGGGCGCCTTGACTCCTAGGCATCACCTAGGCGACGCCTTGGGCGTTTAAAACCATGGTTAGTTCATACAGCATTTTAACAACATTAATCAAGGAGGATCATATCAGAAAGATCACTTAGTTATAGACTACAACAACCGAATACTGTTGAGTATTGAAAACAGTTATAACAAGCTAATAGCAATTGACAATTTCTTGACACGACCTGAAGTTCCAGCAATAATTTTCTCTCTTGTATGATCATCCCTCTTCGGCGCTAAGATGTAAGTTGGCTTCTCCTTAGCATTTTCTCGCACAACATACTGAAAAATACCACAGAAAAGCAGATAGTTAAAAAATTCCAGTCATAATTCATTGCGGATAATTTACAGAAAGTAGCATTTGCTGTTTTCTTGGTTTTGACAGGTAATCATTCTGACCAAGTAACGGAGCTGAGTTGCGAGCATTGATAGTGTCTGTGTGCTTCAGCTAAGCACAACAGCATACATGCCTGTCTATGGCAAAAAGAAACGACGAGGACTCCACACCATAACAACAAAATAAAACAATTCTGAAGTGGATGAAATACATAAAAACATATAGGACCATACAATTCGTAGACACCAAGGCAACACAGCTATGCATTGGGAGCAAGTGACAGGCTGATAGTAGTCACAAGGTTTGTAACATGCTAACGAAAACATAACCTTAGGCCAAAGTACAGAGCATCTGATTTTTTTGTGATGAGTTGGTTATATAATATGAAAGGAAACTGAAGAAACATTGTTTTTTTCATTATGTCAAACCAAAGTATAAACAGGGAGCACCATTCTTTTTTGGATAATTTGGCTGCAATACAAAATGAAAATATAGAGCAAGGAACTAATCTATTCCTACTTTTTTTTTCATTATGTCAAACCAAAGTATAAACAGGGAGCACCATTCTTTTTTGGATAATTTGGCTGCAATACAAAATGAAAATATAGAGCAAGGAACTAATCTATTCCTACTTGTCTAGGCATAGAGTACACTACACAAAACATATTTCTGTAAAACATGACACAGCAATGTGCTGTCATTTGGTCCCACTGCTACAATCCAAATGGTCAATACAAAAATAGTATGTGTTGCCATATCCAAGCTTGGAAAAAAGTGGTCTATACATGTTACTATTTCAAAGTTAAACAATTAATTCGTAGGCCTGCCAAAAGCTTATATACGAAAGGATAAGATACATTTCATTGACAATAGAAATTTTCAGCAAGTTCCAACCAAGCATATTACCGATGAAGTGGAGGCCCTGCGCCTTTCAGAGGCCCTTTTAGCAGGACTAGAACTGCTGGTTACCACACCTGCAACTTTTCTGCTTAGTCTACTGCTTACAGACCTCTGCGGTGTATGATATGATAGTTAGTAGACATCCTATAGTTGATAAACAATTATAGAACCCAATATCATAATCAACTGAACTAATGTACCTGAGCCATACTCTTAGCTGCCCTTTGCTGACGAACATAAACCATGAGAGGTGTCACTACTGGTGGCTCCTTTCCAGCAGCTGCAATAGTAACCAAGTAAAGGCATGACTTTCTTTTATACTTGGCATCTTTGAATACATATACTAATGAAGCAAGAATGTATTGCTACAAATAGAAAATAATGACATGTTTAACCTGCTCTTTCAGCTTCTTTCCTTTCAAGCTGAATTTCAGCACTTGGCAAATGCTCGGTAGGCTTTGATATAAGCTCAAGAAACTCCAAGTATTCTGGATCTAATTGTTTGCCAACAGAATACATTAAGTCCGTAAAAAAATAAAAAATGGAAGTATGGTACGTATTGGAAAAAAGTTTATTTAAGACCTTTCGCTATAGTTCCTTGACGAGCGTCTTTCTTGATATTTGACTTCGGAACCTGTTGTGATGGTGCATATTCCACAAGGGCTTTAAATTGAGCACCTGGCAGAGAACCATGGATACCAAATATATAATCGAGTGTTACAAAAATTGTAAATCAATTACAAATTTATAGCAAAGGTATTGATCAATTCTAGCCTAACAGGATATGGATTAAATACCCCCATCCCAACAATTTAACATGGGTAGCACTTGATTTCATTCACCACCTCCAATACTTGACCAACAAGTCTCGACCCATGAGCACAGAAGGCTTAGCTTGGTATATGTAGGAATGAAACTATTGGAAACGTATATAAAGAGGAAATTGATGGTTAATTTCATATTTGGAGAAGCTCAGTTTAAAGCAACAGTGGTGTCACTTCTAAATTTTAAATGGCCTAAACAAGGAGTTTTTTCAACTGAAACCAGTGCCTCATATCGTACTTCACTAGTCTCTTCATACTTCATTCTGTATTGTTTTTTTGCGCTGCTTATGAATTAAAGGGAAAATCAACTGGGTGAGTAAGCATTGCTTCTTAGAAGGACGAAAGCAATGTGCCAATATTTATTTGCTAGCTAGCCTAATCAAGGTGATGCAAGTTCAATGGCTATGTGAATGGCATCAACATTTGATGTTTATAATCTTGTACATAATAATACTGTTGTTGCAAAGATCTAACATAGCTAGCACAGAAACAAGGGGAGATAATGTGAATACAAGTTCTGCATACCGAGAAATGAAAAAAAAAAGATATTGCTCAGGAATGGAAACCTTACCCTTTTCATTCACAAATACATGACCATTGAAGAAATCAGCAAACTCCACAACATCTTCTGGGCTCTTGAAGTTAAGATATAGACGAGAATATCGATGATTCTTTTGGCTGGAACAAAAATATGTTAGCCAACTGAAAAAAAGATGGTGAGAAACAAGAATCTCGCTATTGTTTCAACATCTACTGGACTCTTAAAATTAAGGTAGAAACAAGAATATCTATAATTCTTTCGGCTGGATAGACAAATCATGTTTGCATATTGGAAAAAAGACGGTGACAAACAAGAATGTCATTATTGTTTATCTACCACTGCTAGGTATAATGATTAAAGAAGTCTTACTTTTTGAGGAAAAGAATCTCAAGGACATCAAATTAACATGAAATTGCTAAGCAAGTCATCATACAAACAAGTACAATACTAGTAAGTACAAAAATTATTATAACAAGCACATCCTAAGCAAATCCCACACATTCACACATGAAAACAAGATAAAAAAGGCTCTGGCTCTTGTATCAAACATAAGAGAAAGCAAAAATGAACATTTTACTCACCCATTAATATAGACTTTTTTTTAGCTAACATGAAACCACAGAAAGGTCAGCGACAAACTAAAGAGATGTGATTAATTGGAAGAAAGCATACAAAGTTGCAGAACTAATAAGGCAACTTCTATTCGTCACGAATACTACAGGTACAATCATCAATAAGTTCTATATTGCAATTGCAATAACTAAATTACATGCACAAATTTTAAACAGAATTTTACACCAGGCAATTGATTCTGATTTCACGTAATTATAGCAAGATACTGTAAGTGGCACCACATTGTGATCACAGATAACTACAACTCAATAACTCAGTAGGGATAACATACTGCAACCAGATAACGGCAACTGTTTAAGCTATACATCTGATTTACACAAATGGACAAGCTAATTGCTAATAATTAAACTAATCAGTTTAACCAGCACCGCGAAATCCTACCAAAATTATGGGACAGGGCTAGTCGCCTACCCATAACTCCTTGGTTAAGCAGCCACGACCCCAATCCAGAGCTAACGCGCAAACGCACGCACAGGAGACTTGGCGAGCGAGGGAGAGAAAACGCTGACCTGGCATTACCGGCGCGGAAGCAGGCCCAGTCGTACCGCCCGGCGAAGCGCGCATCGACCTGGTCCACGACGGCCTGCTGCGCAATCGCCGGCGGCAGCCGCCGCAGCACCACCTTCGTGCGCTGCGCCGGGCCCTTCATGTGCGCGCGCGCCGCCAGCTCCAACCCGTCGGGTCCGAAATCGCCCCGCAAACCGGGACCCGACCCCCCACGCGGCACCGGCACAAACCCTAGGGGCCGCGTCACATCGAGGTAGGTCGGGGAAGGCGGGCGGGCGCGAGATCTGGAGAAGGGTTAGGGTTTGGAGCGGGCCGGGGAAGGAGGAGGTCTCTCGCTCTTGTCTGCTGCTTTCCCCTCTCTCTTGCGAAGTCGCGTGCGACTCTTTTCGGTCTCTGGTTGGGGTTTGGGTTTGGGAGATGAGAAATTGGAAACTGTCGGAGATTAGGGGAAGCGGAAGAAGAGGAGGACGAGGAGGACGAAACGAAAAGGCAAGACCGGAAGAAAAGAAAAAGGGAAGGGGATAAAAAATATATATATGTGAAGAAAATCCTACTCGTAATGACAAGTAACACGTTTTTTGGAGAGTTTTTTTTTTAAATAATCACTCCCTCAGTGCTAAAAAAATAAAAGAATATTACAAATTTATCTAAATTTAAATAGATCTAAACATATTTTAGTATGGGGATACATCTAAAATTCAACAAATCTAGGACACTCTTTTTAAGACAAAGGGAATACTTCTTCTATTCCGAGTCGATTAATTTGGAGCCGTGGAAATAGCAACGAGTCAAATATGTTGTCTTCCATTAGATCATTATTACTTCCAAATAACAAAGCAGCCTATGATTCACATAAACATTGTTTGCGTTCAACAGGAAAATTGAACTGAGTCTTACAAAAACTTAGTTGCTCTAGCATATAAAAAAGGCCACCTAGCTAAACTAATTCCTAGAGTACATGATACCTACTATGCGACCGATCAGTTTAAGAAGTGGGACACTCTTTTCTTAATGGGATTTTTATTTTGGTGGCTCTCATTTCTTACTTATATACTCACTTTTATTCAGATGCTAAACTTTTTCTCACTTTTGTCTAACCTCTTATCTAAAATTCTCACAAAGTCTGAAATCGTGTGTTATCGTCAGGTTGACCGTTATGCTGACGAGTGAGACTACGTTAGGTCGGATCCCTAGTGGACACCTCTCTCCATTTATTCAGATTACACGTGAGTGTCGGATCCATAGCTTACCCACGTGAGCGTTGCAAGATGGGAGCCCGGGTCAGTCCCGCATCCATGCCCATGTTGTTGCCTTCCCTTTCTTTTCCCGCACCCCATTCTTCCTTTTCTCCAGCGAAGGCAGCCCTTCTCCGGTCGGCGAGTGATGTTTAGCTTCACTTGGGCCTCCCGTTCGTCATGGCCGCAGTATGGTGTCGTGTCGTTGACAAGATGCCCTAACTGCCCACGCGTGCAACCTCTGAGGCGGTTGGCCTGTATGAAGGATGACAATGACAACCGCGGACACGAGTTCGTGAAATGCGAGAGCATGCCATATAAAGAGGGGAGGTTAGATCTCGCAGCAAATTGTTTTGATTTCTCTCGGTTTTCTTGTTATTTCCTCGGAATTTGGGATTTAGGGTTCATGTTGCCGTTTTCAGATCCTAAAGAAATGCAGGCATTTTGAGTGGATCGATGTGTACATTGATAGGCTTCGATTGGAGGAATCAATTGGCGTAACTCGAAAGCTTAATTGGGGGCGCTTGCTGTGGAGAATGCGGCCGATAGAGAAGCTGTTCCAATGATTCCCAATGCATAACTGGTGAAACTGAAGGAGGAACTTAAGAAAATTAAGAAGCTATTAAGATCGGCTGATTGGTTTGAAAAGGCAAGCAAAATTGATGGTTGGGGATTTTTTTATTGTATAATTGCTATGGGATTCTTGTACTTGTTGTTCATCAGTCGCTAGAAGTCGTTACAAATTTAGTTAGGAATTCTGTCTACTTGTTGTTCATCAGTCTAGCTAGTACTGAATTTCAGACAGTTTGGGTGCCTAGGAAAAATGAACTTCAAGCCTCTTTTCTATGAGGTGAAAGTTGGACTTTAATATTGTTGCACATTTAAATTCAAGGGATCCCTAAATTTAATTTGTTTATCGAGTTAGCGTCTCGATTGCGATCAAGTGAATCTATGAGGTTTGAAGTCAAACTTCAGGATTTAGGAATATGGAAGTATAATAAATAATAAAATAGCATAACTCTTGAACACCTTTAAATTAAAGATATATACAACTCTTGATGTAAAATAGAGTATCATTTTAGAGGGTGAAAAGTAATGCATTCACTCAAATCTTTGTGTCTCATTCATATACCAAAGTAATATAACTCTTAAACATTTTCAAATTACACTTAGGGCATGATAATGTTGTGCTAAGAAAATCTTGAGAGTTTACCATTTTTAGAACGTGAAAAGTAATGCATAAACTAAATGGATCTCTAAACTAAAATCTTTATGTCTCATTCATATACCAAAATCATACAACTCTTGAACACTTTCAAGTTACACATTGGACATGATAATGTTGTCCTAACAAAATCTTGAGAGTTTACCATTTTTAGAGCATGAAAAGTAATGCATAATCTAAATCTTTATGTCTCGTGCATATACCAAAATTATACATCTTTGAACATTTTCAAATCACACCTAGGACATGATAATGTTATATTAAGAAAATCTTGAGAGTTTATTATTTTCAAATAGTGAAAATTAATGCATATACAAAAATTATACACTTTTGAACACTTTCCCTTAATTTGTTTATGGAGATAAAGTTTCGATGGCAAACTTGTTATTTCGCATAGATAGAGGGGTAGGGCATAGAGAGAGTTTATTCTACCTATTAGATCAAAGTGGATCAACATTTGTTGGACACTATCCACATGACAACTATCTAGACCAATCAGGGAGTAGCAGCCAAAGTGACCATAAGTTTGAGCTTTTGTGAGAGTTTGTGACTAAGGGCAAAACTGAGTACTATCAAAAAACCAAGGGCAAAATAGACTAAGAGATTGAAATAGAAATAGAAACAGATTTAAAAAATGGAAAATGTGTGTTTTATACAATGAAATACATCTACATCAAATTATTTGCAATTCAAATATACATGAGTGTGCCAATTATGGTCTCATTCAGATTTGGGAAGGATGTTTTGAGAATAGGTTTGAGTCAAAAGTCATGCACCTTCATAGCTAGTAGGTGATTTGTGAAGTGGTGATTTAAGGTAAAACTTGATGTCTCTATGATTCTTATGGTTTTCTAGGTGGCATGTCACATAAGAAGACTCCACGAGTAGGTGCCACTATGTTTTATTTAAAAAAAATGTTGTGCATAAACTGAATCAATTAGCTAGATAAACCACATTCGGTGACTCTATGTTGACCAACCACTAGAGGATTAAACTAAGTATATTGTACGCGCTAGTGTTAGTACTCGAGGATAAAACTGAGTATATTGCACGTGCCAATATTAGTACTCAAGGGTATAACTGAGTACACCTAACGCGCAAGGGTTAGAATCGAGGAAAAAACGTGATGAACCGTACACATGTCACGGTGCACGGTACAGTAACGGACGCGTGTCTTGATGTAGTATCATACGCGGTTATGTGATGCATGGTGGTGCAACGAAATGTCCATTCCCTTCACTTCCATAGAGCCCCTCTCCCTCTCCACCTCCTGTAACATCCTAGCATTTAGGAACTGGCGAAGGGTAGATCTAAGAAATTTTGCATATGCATGCATTTATCTGCAAAATGTGGGTAAATTTTCTGTCAAATAAAAACTTAAAGTGATCAGAGTTTCTTTCACTCTCTAAGTGTAAGAATAGCTCTGGAGAGTGATCGTTATAAATTCTGACATGATCTTTATGAATTAGTGTGTTTTGGGGAAAGAATTTGAATTCAAACTTGAGATTTGAGTTTATATTTTAAAGCTAAGGATTATGATTTGGTAATATTATTTAATCAAGAAATGATATATAGAAATAGAAACTCTAAATAAGAAACACAATTAAACAAATGAATATTTATTCCATATCTTTATTCCATGAATAAGTTACAAAAAGTAACTCATTAAGTCAATAAAGAGTCTTTACAGAAATGAAATTACAAAAAGAGGAATATTTACATATTAATAAACTATTACAAATTCTTTACAAAAGAATGAAATAAAAAATTACGAAGGATCACATCTATCTAAAAATGAATCTATACTAATCTTGAATCTTCAAATCTGGTACCTGTAAAACAAAGAACAAACAAATAAAGGAAAAAAATGAAAGTTCAGTTATTAATTTTACTCTTAGTAGAGAGCAGTGAGTTGCACTGCTCAACTTTACATCATTGAGTAAATCTTTTAGGGGCAAGTTTCACCAATATGAAAGAATTTAATCTTTCATAATAAATAAGCCATAGATCAAATGATCACAGCAAGTAAAAGGGCAAGTTTCACCAGGTAGGTAAATAGTAACAAGATCAAAAGGTAGAACACATCATTGAGCATATCCACAACCTTGTGATGATGCTCGATGTAGCACTTCGTTGGTAACCCCAAGCATAGGGTGTGAAGAGCAAGCAGCAAGTTTTCCCTTAGTTAAGACCGGGGTTATCGAACCAGAAGAAGGAAGGAAACGTCACACAGGTGTTGCAAGCAACGCGGAGACCTGCACAACACAAACTCAAGACTTTGTCCCAATGAATCAGTGAGGTTGTCAAGCTCACCGGTTTGCTGTAACAAAGGATTAAACGTATGGTGTGGGAGGTAATGGTTTGCAGCAAGTAAGCAGTATGATGGAAGATGTATCAATGGTAAAGATTAGGCCGGGGTCCATAGTTCACTAGAGGTGCTCTCCTTAGATAAACAACATGGCATGAAGGGTAAACAAATTACAGCAGAGGCAATTGTGAGGCCAGGCAAGGCATAACAATGCAATTACTGATCAGAAAGATCCTATGAGATTCGATTGGGCAATACAACAAGATACATAGACCGCCATCCAACTGCATCTATGACTAGAAGTCCACCTTCAGGTTATCATCTGAACCCCCTCCAGTATTAAGTTGCAAGCAACAGACAACTGCTTTAAGCAAAGTGTGTAAGGTAAACAGTCCACGTGTTCTATGAACAAGAGACCGTTGTTTTCTCCCTAGTAGCAACAGAACATCTACAACCGAAGAGATTTTTGTCACTTTCCTTGGAAACTAGAGGCATGAACCCACTATCGAGCATAAATACCCCCTCTTGGAGTCACTAGCAACTACTTGGCCAAGATAGCTACTAACAACGACGAGCATGCAAGATCACAAACAACACAGACATGATAGAATCATAAAGACAAAACCATTAATCAAACCAAACACAATAATCTCAATATCCATCGGATCCCCGTAAACACAACATGCATGATTACAAATAGATTAGATCTTGATCATGAACGGAGCTCATAAGATCTATACATAAAAGCACAAAGGAGGAGATACAACCATATAGCTACTACATGGACCCATAGTCCAAGGTGGAACTACTCACGCATCATACCGGAGAGAAGGCCTCCGGGATGATCTCCCCTTCGGCAGGGTGTCGGGAAGAACTTCAGATCCCCCTCCCCCGATCTAGGGACGATGGTGGCGGCGGCTACAGACGGTTTCGTGGAGATTTGATCGTGTACTTAGGGTTTCTGCATCGGGGGCTTCTTATAGGCGAAGGGGGAGGCCGAGGAGGTGGCCATGGGGGTCAAATCCTACCCAGGCGCGGGGTAGGGCCCACCCGCGCCTAGGGGGTTTGGCCGCCCTGGCCCGCTTCCTCGTCTCCCCTCTGGACTTCTTGTTCCCCACAGAAAGTAATTGACTTTGACGTTTGTCCCGTCCAATTCTGAGAATATTTCTTTACTAGCTTTTCTGAAACCAAAAACAACATAAAACAGGCAACTGGCACTGTGGCAACTGGTTAATAGGTTAGTACCAGAAAACATGTAAAAAGCACCTCAAAGTGTAGACAAGTAAAGCAAAGTAGATACTAAACTGGAGCATCAAAAATTATAGATACGTTTCTAACGTATCAACATCCCCAAGCTTAACTCCTGCTCGTCCTCGAGTAGGTAAGTGATAAAAGAATAATTTTTGAGGTGACATGCACCCTCACAATAAATATCCAACCATTTGCAAGCAATGAAAGCTGGGATCAAAGAACTATGAACATGTGCATGAAAGATGGAGTTCTAACAATAGGACATAGTAACTATGCATGCAACATGACAAGCTACAGACAAAGATCATGAATAACATGCATTGAAAAACGTTTGTTTGTTTCACATAAATAAAACATAGCATAGTGGCAATCAGCTTGTCCCTCATAGAGTAGCAAATAGATGCATAGGACACCTTCAAAGTTCACAAGGAAGACTAGAAACAAATAGCACAAGAACAAGTAATATCACAATATACATCAATCAATAAGCTTTGGAACACTGCACATAGAATGACAACTATGCTCTCTTAATGGTGCCTAAAGGTAGAAGGTGGAGACTCAATAATGGTGGAAGAAAAACCTTTTTGTAAAGGAAGCAGGGATTACAAGTTTCAAAAAGAGCTTGTTAGCAATTATGGTACTTGTTAGCTTTCAGCCCTCATTGCCCCTATCATAAGCATCTTGAAGTGATTAAGGTTAGAGTGGCAAAGATGGAGTATACGCTTGACAAAGTATAAGTTGGCAATCTCAATTCCCTTGAATACGAGGGCCACACCTCATGCATACTCAACTTTGGGCCCAGGTAAGTTCTTGTCATTGTAAGTATTTGCATATCATTGAGAACCGCCAACGAGATACCCCTTGCATATGGTACAAGAGCTTTCCCATAACCAAAAGGACAAGGCAAGCAGACAATGAGCATCTCAGCAATCTTTTTATTTACCATATGCATAGCTTTTTATTGAGGATGCTTCATAGATAGCTCACTATGGTGATGCTGCAAGTTTCCACCATGATTAGGCATGGCTTAGGCTAGCGGCCCAGGCGTTTCTCTAACACAGAATACAAACTCCATGGACTTACAAGTCCCCTCTTTATTTCACACCGGTGACATCCATAGACAAAAGAGCATGATATCAACTGAGTATAAAGTACAAGTGCAATGTTGAAAGCGTTCTCCGTGACAGCACGGTTCTGCTAATTCCAACGTATAAGTGCAAGCATATACAACAAAGTTGTCACAATGGTTCAAGTTTATCAGGGCAAAGAATATAAAGTGTGCCATCAAGTTCGCGAGGGCCTTAATCACTAAGTTTTCTCATAACAAAATAGTTTTTAATTGGAAGATAGTTGAAAACAAGAATATACTTGGAATGGTGTAACACACCATGCATAGGAGTTTATAGTGGACACTTTGGAAAAACTTGGTTTCTTGGGAGTTGGAAGCATGAGTAGAGCTTAATCATACAAGTGGAGGCTAGCAAAAGACTGGGAGCAACCAAATAAGAGAGCAATAATGGTCATAATCATGCAGTGCGGCAAAGCATACTAATCAAAGCAAAGAGTGGTACTACAAGTCAAGGACTAAATGATCATAGAGGCTAATGGTGACTTGTCATAGTCATAACATGGTGTGAGCATGTGCCAAGTCAACCCAAGCAAAACATCAAAGGATAATACCATAATACTATGTTTTTGCATGCTAAAACAACGCATAATTTCTTCAAGGCACACTAAGCAATCCCAGTTATTTGGAACAAGGCATGCTACAACAATAATCACTAAGCATAAGGTCAAAGCAACACCTAACATGTCATGCTAAAGTCTAAGTCACAGTCAATGCAAGCTCCTCTTGCACTTACAAGCAAGAACTTACTACTCCTTTCCAACACCAAGCAACTTATTTGTAAAACAACACAGCAAGAACGGGGGTCCAAACTACTCAAGCAAACTAAACAAACTAAGAAAAGCAAATGAAAACTAAGACGCTCCAAGAACAACACAATTGTGCATGAAATAATAAAAATGAAGTGTCTAGACAGACCTGGGCTTTTTATTGATGAAGAAGGGGATGCCTTGGGCATCCCCAAGCTTTGACGCTTGTACCTCTTGGATATTTCTTGGGGTGACACCATCGTGGCATACCCAAGATTGAGATTTTGTCCATTCTTCATCTCATTGCATCATTCTCTCTCTACACCTGAAATTTTTCCTTCATACAAAACTTCACACAATCTTCATTAGCAACATTAGCTTATTCAAAAGATATTAGACCTCTGGAAAGCTTTGAAGCAGCAAGGATTTTCACTAAAAACACAAGCTACTGTAGTAACTCCTTCAAAAAGCTCAATTCAGCTAAAGAGAACTCAAAAAGGAATCAATAAGAAGCAAATGCAAATAATGGCAGAAATCTGTCAAAACAGACCGGCAGGTAGAAACCGATTTTTTCGAACATCTTATATTTCTCAAATCAAAAAGTGCTGAACTAATAAAAGTTAGCCAACATACTGGAATTTATTCATAAATTTTCAGCTCAATCCGAGTTATAGAGACTCCTCACAAATTTTTTTGGTGGAGGACAGAAATCTGTTTTGGGACAACAACTCCCCAAATCTTACTTCCCTCTCATTAGAGGTCATTCTTGGCACAAAAAGCAAACAAAAAGGATAAGCAGAGGTCATTGCTGAAGTAATAACTTCCAAGACTCAAGGAAACTCTTGGGTTATCTCCCAACAAGTACTTTTCTTTAACGCCTTTAAGTTAGGCATGAAAGTTTGAGAAGATGCTCACATAAGAAATATGGATTTAAAGTAAAAGAGAGCATCAATAAGCAAATATGAAACACATTTAAGTCTAACCCACTTCCTATGCATAGGAATCTTGTACACAAATAAATTCACAAAGAACAAAGTGGCAAGCATAGGAAGATAAAACAAGAGTAACTTCAAAACTTTCAGCACAAAGAGAGGTGTTTCAGTACCATGAAAAATTCTACAACCATACTTTCCTCTCTCATAATAATTTTCAGTAGCATCATGAATAAACTCAACAATATAGCTATCACATAAAGCATGCTTTTCATGATCTATAAACACATAATTTCTATCAAGCTCAAAAATAGTGGGATTAAAACCTTCACAGGTTTTACCCAAAGTAGATATTTCAAAAGGATCCACGGGAACATAACATTCATCCTCCTTTGGTAAGCATGGGGGGCAATCAAATAATGTAAGGGATAAAGAGTTACTCTCATTATAAGGTAGGCATGGGTAGATCCATTCTTCCTCCTTTTATCCATCACTCTCCCCCTCTTTTTCATCTAATGAGCTTCCAGTTTCAACAATTTCTTCTTCCATAGGCTCCTGCAAGGCATTAGCTTCCATTTGTGGAAAACGCCTATTAAAATATTCAAGAATATAGCCATTTGCTTCCTTGTAATTATCAAAGCAAAATTTAAGTATCTCATAAACCTCATATTCATAAGGTGCATTGATACGTCGGAAACGTATCTATAATTTTTTATGCTCCATGCTTGTTTAGTATCTACTTTGCTTTGCTTTGTCTACACTTTGAGGTGTTTTTATATCTTTTCTGGAACTAACCTATTAATAAGTTACCACAGTGCCAGTTGCATGTTTTCTTCTGTTTTTGGTCCGAGAAAGGCAGAAAATCAATATTCTTAGAATTGGACAGGACAAAAGCCAAAGTCAATAACTTTCCGTGAGGGACTTGAATCCAGAAGGAGGGACGGATAGGCACCAGAGGGTGGCCAGACCCCCTAGGCACGGCTAGGCCTGGCCCGCGCCTGGGAAGGGTGTGGGACCTCTGGCCGCCTCCTCGGTCTCCCCCTTCGCCTATAAGAAGCCCCCGGGGAGAAAACCCTAAAAGATCCAAAAGAAATCCACGAAAACCTCCGTAGCACCACCGCCACCGAAAGGGAGATTCGGGGGATAGAAAGTCTCTGTTCTATCACCCTGTCGGGACGGGGAAGTGCCCCCGGAGCCATCTCCATCGATCTCCACCACCATCTCCATCACCGTTGCCAATTCCCATGATGAGGAGGGAGTAGTTCTTCCTCGAGGCTAAGGGCTCTACCGGTAGCTATGTGTTCATCTCTCTCTATGCATGATCTTGTGGTCATGAGCTTTGTAATCAAGTAGATCTACCTTGCTACTCAAGTGCTTCAATAGATATCTGCTCTCCCCATGTGTGTGAAAGTGACAGTGTGCGCGCCATGGTGGCACTTAGGTTTGAGTCTACATAAATACTCTTTATGCTTTAATAGATCTATGCTTTTCCCCTCATGTGTGAAAGTGACAGCGTGCATACCATGTGTGGCACTTTGGATAGATTGAATATTTGTTATGAGTTATATTTGGAGTTGGATGTCTCTATGAAATTGTGGTGTTTGTTGGAACCATCTAGCGCTCAAGGTGACAGTGTGGGGTTATCTAGATTGGGGAAGGCCCTACCGTGGATTAGAGTGTCCAACCGGAGAGTAGTATCATGAAGAGAGGATATTTATATGAGAGAGTGTTCACTAGTGAAAGTATGATCCCTAGGCCTTGTTTCTAAACATTGAAACACCATTTGCATCTAGATCTATTGCATGTTTGCTTGCTTGCATTCTTTACCTCACCATCAAGCTTCATCAAAGCTATTTTCTAGCACCGTTACCACTTGTATTTCACTATCTCTTGCTGAACTAGTGCACCTATACACCTGATAAGTGTATTGGGTGTGTTGGGGACACAAGAGACCTCTTGTATCTTGATTGCAAGATTGCTTGAGAGGTAATACCTTTGACCACTTCCTCCCTGAGTTCGATAAACCTTGGGTAATCCACTTAAGGGAAACTTGTTGCTGTTCTACAAACCTCTGCACTTGGAGGCCCAACAATTGTCTACAAGAATAGAAGTGCGTAGACATCAAGCTCTTTTCTGGCACCGTTGCCGGGGAGGTAAGGTAAAAGGTACTCACATCCTCCGGTGTGAGTGCTCGAAGTTATTTCCTTTATATTCTGCAATTTTGTCTTTTTGTTTCTTGTTTTCACTAGTTAGGCTTAATGGAAAACAACAACAAAATTAGAGAGCTTTATAGTATTTATCTTGAGTTAGGACATGAAGTGTTTGAAGAGAAAATTTAAAAACCTATGGAGATTTATTTGCATGCTAATAGCAATGTTATTAGTATGAATTATTTGAACATTGTAAGCTTGGGGAAGTTAGTTTTTATGAAAATGATATTTTTAGTTCCCCAGCTTTGGAAGATAGTTATTCTATTGCTTATGATGATACCAAACCTCCAATATATGATGATTACAATGATGAGTATGATATTTTCAATCCACCTACTACTGAGGAGAAAATTAATTGTGATTACAATATGCCTCCTATATTTGATGATTATCGTGATGAGAATAATAGTGATAGTTATTTTGTTGAATTTGCTCCCACTATTAATAAGAATGACTATGCTTATGTGGAGAGTAATAATCATTATATGCATGTGGATCATGATAAGAATGTTTTATGTGATAGTTATATTGTTAATTTTATTCATGAGGCTACTGAAAGTTATTATTAGAGAGGGAAACATGGTCTTATGCATCTCAAAAATATTAAGTTTCCCTTCTTTATGTTGAAAATCTTGAATTTGCACTTGTTTTGCTTTCCTATGCTTGTTGCTTTGTGCTTTCATGACTTGTTTCTTTACAAGATTCCTATGCATAGGAAGTGGGTTAGACTTAAATGTGTTTTGAATTTGGTTCTTGATACTCTCTTTTACTTCAATTCATATTTCTTATGAGAGCATCTTCTCAAACTATCAAGCCTAACTTAAAGGCGTTAAAGAAAAGTACTTGTTGGGAGATAACCCAAGATTTTTCTTGAGTCTTGGAAGTTATTACTTCTGTAATGACCTCTCCTTATCCTTTTTGTTTGCTTTTTGTGACAAGAATAACCTCTAATGAGAGGGAAGTAAGATTTGGGGAGTTGCTGTCCTGAAACAGATTTCTGTCCTCCACCATAAAAATTCGTGAGGAGTCTCTATAACACGGATTGAGCTCAACATTTACGAATAAATACCCCAGTATGTTATATAACTTTAGTTAGTTCAACACTTTTCGATTTGAGTAACAGAAGGTCTTCTAAAAAATAGATTTCTACCTGCTGTTCTGTTTTGACAGATTTCTGCCATTATTTGCATTTGCTTCTTATTGATTCCTTTTGGGGTTCTTTTTGTGAAATTGAGCTTTTTTAAGGAGTTGCTACAGTAGATTGTGTTTTTAGTGAAAAGTTTTTCTGTTCCAAAAGCTTTGCTAGAGGTCTAATATCTTTTGAATGTACTAATGTTGCTAATGAAGATTGTGTGAAGTTTTGTATGAAGGAAGATTTACAGGTGTAGAGAGAGAATGATGTAATGAGATGAAGAATGGACAAAAGCTCAAGCTTGGGGATGCCACCCCGTGTCACCCTAATAAATATTCAAGAGGTACAAGCGTCAAAGCTTGGGGATGCCCAAGGCATCCCCTTCTTCATCAATAAAAAGCTGAGGTCTTTTTAGACACTTCATTTTTATTGTTTCATGCATTGTTATGTTGTTCTTAGAGCGTCTTAGTTTTCGTTTTTGGTTTTCATTTGCTTAGTTTGCTTGAGTAAAGTTGGTTTATCACAACACACCTTTTTGGAGAGAGAGAGAGACACACTCTGTTTTTATTGCCTAGAACACTCTAGTTTTCACTCTTATTGTTCTGTGTGTGTTCTCTTTTGCTAGCACTGTGTTTAGCCTTAGTTTTCTTGAGCTTTCAGCTTAGAACTTTTTAGTTCTTCTTTGTGGATTTGTGAGACAAGATCACTGATCTTTATTGATTATTAGCTTTGTGAGTTGTTTCAAATAAGTTGCTTGGTGTTGGAAAGGACTAGTAAGTTCTTGCTTGTAAGTGCAAGAGGAGCTTGTATTGACTGTGACTTAGACTTCATGTCATTCTAGGTGTTGCTTTGACCTTATGCCTAGTTATTATTGCTGTAGCATGTCTTGTTCCAAACAATTGGGATTGCTTAATGTGCCTTAAAAGAATCATGCGTTGTTTTAGCATACAAAAGCATAGTATTATGGTATTCTCCTTTGATGCTTTATTTGGGTTGACTTGGCACATGCTCACACCATGTTAGGACTATGACAATTCACCATTAGCCTCTATGATCATTTAGTCCTTGACTTTTAGTACCACTCTTTGCTTTGATTAGTATGCTTTGTTGCACTGCATGATTATGGCCATTATTGCTCTCTTAGTTGGTTGCTCCTAGTCTTTTGCTAGCCTCCACTTGTATGAGTAAGCTCTACTCATGCTTCCAACTCCCAAGAAACCAAGTTATTCCAAAGTGTTCACTATAAACTCCTATGCATGGTGTGTTACACCATTCCAAGTATATTCTTGTTTTCGACTATCTTCCAATTAAAAACTATTTTGTTATGAGAAAACTTAGTGATTAAGGCCCTCGCGAACTTGATGGCACACTTTATATTCTTTGCCCCTGATAAACTTGAACCATTGTGACAACTTTGTTGTATATGCTTGCACTTATACGTTGGAATTAGCAGAACCGTGCTGTCATGGAGAACGCTTTCAACATTGCACTTGTACTTTGTACTTAGTTGATATCATGCTCTTTTGTCTATGGATGTCACCGGTGTGAAATAAAGAGGGAACTTGTAAGTCCATGGAGTTTGTATTATGTGTTAGAGAAAGGCCTGGGCCTCTATCCTAAGCCATGCCTAATCATGGTGGAAACTTGCAGCATCACCATAGTGACATCTATGAAGCATTCTTCTTATAAAAAAAGAGACACATTGAGAAAAGAGGAAAGAGAGAAAAAAGCACCACCCATGGTAAATAAGAAGATTGCTGAGATGCTCATTGTCTGCTTGCCATGTCATTTTGGTTATGGGAAAGCTCTTGTACCATGTGTAAGGGGTACCCCGTTGGCAGTTCTCAATGATATGCAAATACTTACAATGACAAGAACTTACATGTGACTGAAGTTGAGTAGCATGAGGTGTGACCCTCGTATTCAAGGGACTTGAGATTGCCAACTTATACTTCATCAAGCATATACTCCATCTTTGTTCACTTTAACCTTAATCACTTCAAGATGCTTATGATAGGGGCAATGGGGGCTAAAAGCTAACAAGTACCATAATTTTTGGAAGCTCTTTTTGAAACTTGAAATCCCTGCTTCCTTTATAAAAGGCCTTTCTTCCACCATTATTTGAGTCTCCACCTTCTACCTTTAGGCACCATTAAGAGAGCATAGTTGTCATTCTATGTGCAGTGTTCCAAAGCTTATTGATTGATGCATATTGTGATATTACTTGTTCTTGTGCTACTTGTTTCTAGTCACCCTTATGAACTTTGAAGGTGTCCTATGCATCTATTTGCTACTCTATGAGGGACAAGTTGATTGCCACTATGCCATGTTTTCTGTATGTGAAACAAACAAACGGTTCTCAATGCATGTTATTCATGATCTTTGTTTGTAGCCTTTCATGTTGCATGCATAGTTACTATGTCCTATTGTTATAACTCCATCTTTCATGCACATGTTTAGATTTCTTTGATCCCATCTTTCAATGCTTGCAAATGGTTTGATCTTGATTTTGATGGTGCATGTCACCTCAAAAGTTATTCTTTTATCACTTACCTACTCGAGGACGAGCAGGAGTTAAGCTTGGGGATGCTTGATACGTCGGAAACGTATCTATAATTTTTGATGCTCCATGCTTGTTTAGTATCTACCTTGCATTGCTTTGTCTACACTTTGAGGTGTTTTTATATCTTTTCTGGAGCTAACCTATAAATAAGTTGCCACAGTGCCAGTTGCATGTTTTCTTCTGTTTTTGGTTCGAGAAAGGCAGAAAATCAATATTCTCGGAATTGGACAGGACAAAAGCCAAAGTCAATAACTTTCCGTGAGGGACTTGAATCCAGAAGGAGGGACGGATAGGCACCAGAGGGTGGCCAGACCCCCTAGGCGCGGCTAGGCCTGGCCCGCGCCTGGGAAGGGTGTGGGACCTCTGGCCGCCTCCTCGGTCTCCCCCTTCGCCTATAAGAAGCCCCCCGGGAGAAAACCCTAAAAGATCTAGAAGAAATCCACGAAAACCTCCATAGCGCCGCCGCCACCGAAAGGAAGATTCGGGGGACAGAAAGTCTCTGTTCTATCACCCTGTCGGGACGGGGAAGTGCCCCCGGAGCCATCTCCATCGATCACCACCATATCCATCACCGTTGCTGATTCCCATGATGAGGAGGGAGTAGTTCTTCCTCGAGGCTAAGGGCTCTACCGGTAGCTATGTGTTCATCTCTCTCTATGCATGATCTTGTGGTCATGAGCTTTGTAATCAATTAGATCTACCTTGCTACTCAGGTGCTTTAATAGATCTCTGATCTCCCCATGTGTGTGAAAGTGACAGCATGCACGCCATGGTGGCACTTAGGTTTGAGTCTACATAAATACTTTTTGTGCTTTAATAAATCTATGATTTTCCCAGATGTGTGAAAGTGACAGCGTGCATACCGTGTGTGGCACTTTGGCTAGATTGAATATTTGTTATGAGTTATATTTGGATTTGGATGTCTCTATGAAATTATGGTGTTTGTTGGAACCATCTAGCGCTCAAGGTGATAGTGTGGGGTTATCTAGATTGGGGAAGGCCCTACCGTGGATTAGAGTGTCCAACCAGAGAGTAGTTAAGAGTAGTATCATGAAGAGAGGATATTTATATGAGAGAGTGTTCACTAGTGAAAGTATGATCCCTAGGCCTTGTTTCGAAACATTGAAACACCATTTGCATCTAGATCTGTTGCATGTTTGCTTGCTTCCAGTCTTTACCTCACCATCAAGCTACATCAAAGCTATTTTCTGGCACCGTTACCACTTGTATTTCACTATCTCTTCGCTAAAATAGTGCACCTATACACCTGACAAGTGTATTGGGTGTGTTGGGGACACAAGAGACTTCTTGTATCTTGTTTGCAGGATTGCTTGAGGGAATACCTTTGACCACTTCCTCCCTGAGTTCGATAAACCTTGGGTAATCCACTTAAGGGAAACTTGCTGATGTTCTACAAACCTCTGCACTTGGAGGGCCAACAACCGTCTACAAGAATATAAGTGCGTAGACATCATGCATCATCAGTATTTCCAAGCAAACTAGCAAGTTCAAATGCACCCTTGAAGGCAATAAATTCTTCAATTTGTTCCACATCATAAAAGTCATAATTTCCCTTAACATAAGAAGATATGGTAACATTATCATTATAATCACATCAGCAGCAGGACTTATCAAAGCAATAAGTAACATTATAAGTAGAGCACATGTCTCTAGCAATAGTATTCAACTTATCAATTTGTTCCCATAAGTGTTTCCCTTTTTGTGACAAACGGTGTTGAAAGAGAATTTCCTATCCCTAGTGATTTTGGTGTTTTATAACAACACACATATCGGACTAATTATTTGCCAAGTGTATCGCAGGTGCATTGAAAAAGGTTTTGCAATGGTTAAACAACAGTCCAAAAGTTTCTGCCTGGTACCGCTTTTGGCTACCAGACGCGGCAGTAGGTTTTAACTAGTTGTCAAAAAGCCACTGCCGGGCTAGTTACTAAAAAGCGGTAGTACCGCATTTTAGTACCTAGCGCGACAGAAGCTTTTTGACCACTTGTCAAAAGCTACTGCCCGCTCCAGTACTAAAATGCGGTAGTACCGCATTTTAGTACCTAGTGCAGCAGAGGCTTTTTCCAACCTATAAAAGGCCATTGCTTGCCCCGGTACTAAAATGCGGTAGTACCGCATTTTAGTACCTAGCGTGGCACTAGCCTTTTGTATGTTGGCAAAATCCACTGGCTGCCTCGGTACCAAAATGAGGTAGTACCGCATTTTGGTACCTGGCGTGACAGAAAGTTTGTCGACCAAGTTGCAGATACCATTGCCTTTCCGGTAGTACCGGTTCCCATAAGCGGTACTACCGCTTTACGGTAGCACCACAGTGTGGTACCGCTGTGGCCAGGGCATATGAATTTTGAAGGTTGCTCTTCTGGAAGGTTGCTCTTCTGGTACCAGGTCCGGTAGTACCGGAGTTCTCCGGTAGTAACGCTTAAACTTCCGGTACTACCGCTGCATTAAAGGCTCCAACGACCAGATTTCTTGGAGGGGTATAAATACCCCTCCACCTACCTTGGGACAAAGTTCTCATCCACATTAAAGTCAAGGCCACCATTGGAGCCACCAAATCTTCAAGATCTCCTCAATCCACCACCCAAAGTCTTTGATCTTTGGGGAATCGAAGGAGGAGGCCCCGATCTACTACTTCACCAAAAGAGATCTTCATTTCCCCTCATTCAATTGAGGGCCCCTTTGCTCTAGTGTTTTCTTGGAAACCCTAGTTCTTGTTTTGGTTCTTACAAGCTTGTCTTTGATTGCTTTGATAACTTGCTTGTATTTAGGAGCCTCCGATTAAGTTGTGGATGTGTGCCCCAAACTTGTAAAGGTGCTGGCTTCCACCTTGAAGGTTGTCGATATAGTGGAAGGTGAATCGATCCCGTTGGGGTGAGATTCATCGGAGAACAAGGGATGCCTCTCGTGGCGTTGGTGGTTTGAAACCACCCCCTCTCCAAACATAGACGTGAAGGGAATATGCCCGAGAGGCAATAATAAAGTGGTTATTATCATATTCCTTATTTATGATAAATGTTTATTTTACATGCTATAATTGTATTAATACGGAAACGTTAATACATGTGTGTTTAATAAACAAAAAGGAAGTTCCTAGTTATGCCTCTCTTATAAACTAGCTCGTTGATTAACATGATGATCAAAGTTTCCTGATCATGGACATTGGATGTTGTTAATAACGAGGTCACAACATTAGTGTAATGATGTGATGAACATTCATCCAAAGTATAGCATTACGATCAAAGTCATTGAGTTTATATTGCTATAACAACTTACGAAGTGATCCTAATCCTTAGACCATGAGATCATGTCAATCACTAACACCGGAAGAGTTTCTCGATGACATCAAACGTCACACCGTAACTGGGTGATTATAAAGATGGCTTCAGAACTACTAAAGTGTTATGTTGAGACCCATGGATTGAGAGTGGAATTTGTTAATCCCGATGACGGATAGATATGCTCTGGGCCCTCTCGGTGATATCACATTGATTAGCTTGCAAGCAAGTGATTTGATCACTAGAATGTTATATCACGAGAACGAGAAAAGAGTGCATGTCGGTAACGAGATCAAACTAGGTATGGAGATACCGATTATAGAGGTGGTGCCCCAACATTTAAACAATATAAGGTGGAGTCCCCTGTGTTTACAATGCTAGTCCCTAGATCAATAGCTAGCATCCACAGTTAAGATGTAATATCAAGAAACAAAGGTCATAATATAACTTTATAACCAGGAAAAACATAAATTTTATTACATCTTACATAGCTCATTGGCTATTACATTACATTGCAGCGGAATATCTATAAGCATGGGGTCCTTCATCTTCAAAGTGCCACAGGCAGACATGTTGGTTGTAGACTTTGTAATCCTAATCAACACACTTCACTAAATCAATCAAACCTGCAACATCACAAGTTACAGCCACAAGGGTCAATACATTTGAATTGTATTGGCAAGTGATACATTGGTAGTATAGTGGATTCTATCATCTATATGCATTTGGCTAAGTGGAGTTGAGGCTTGCATTGCTCAAAATAGATTTTCCTTATCATTTTGAAAACACTAAGTTTTTGCTTGACAAAAACATTTTTCTCAAACAAAGATTGAAGATCCTTTAACCCTTGTTCAACCACAAGTTTTTAACTTAGAAATTTGAATGATGAGATTCTTGATTGCTTCCATGTCTTGATGCTCAAATTGTCCTTTACCAGGGACATGGCTAAGTACTTAGATTTTACACTCTGCAGAGGTGGTGCACTTTCCCCACAAGACTTGGTTTCCCAAGACAGGATCTTTCAGAAGCCTTCCCTTAGACCAAAATGGACGCGTTCCAACCTATCAAACTCTACCACCCACTGTCCATATGGCTAAGTTCTTGCAACCTATATGATCCAGGCAGAGCCCATAATGCCAAGTGGCTGCACTTGAAGCTTCTCAACATTTGACATCTCAAATCTCTTTGTTCCTGGGTGGCCATCCACAAGTGAGATACACAAGGTAAACCATAGACATGGGCCTTGTGAACCACTCAACCAAAATCCACCAAGCAATTACCATTCCACCCAGGTGATTCATTAACTTAGTTGTTTTATTAAACAAAACACAAGTCCTCAGACTTAGGAATTTTTCCATAGTGTGAATATATATAGTCCACCCATGTTTTCTATTAGCTAGGCTAAGCTTGATAGTAGTAGGAATCTTAACTTAGGAATTTTCTACTAAGGTTCCATCTACTAGGTTTTCCTATAGCAAGGTTTATACTTAGCAATAAAATCCATGCAAGTTTTACTTAGAGAAATCACTAATGCATAGTGAAAGTAATGGGACAAAAGTATGAAGCATCACTTGCCTTTTTGGTAGAGTATGAGTTCACTCCTTGTCCTTGCAACAATCACACTCTTCAAGTCACTACAATTCAATCAAACAAGGCACAAACTCAATCTACCAATCAAGCAAAACATCACATAAAATCATAAAGTCTAGGAAATGCATGCAAGCATGCCAAGCTTTGTTTTATTTGAAAAAGTGGTTCCTAATGGGTCATGAACATTTGGGTACACCTAATGGTCATTTTATAAAGTGGCAAAGTCATTTGCAAAAGGTTTCACTTTATAAACCATTTTCAAAACAAGGTATCATTTCATGTGGTGTAGAAATATTTTTACCAAGGCATTAATCTATAGGGTTCACCAAATATGTTTTCAAACCATAAAACTTGGTGTTTGGGGTCAGAGAGTTTAAAACAAAACATTTTCCAAAGATTTTCTTCCAAAACCATTTTTAATAAATAAACCACATTTCTATTTGACTAGAAATGGTTTTAAATCAAAGAATCATCATTTTGTTTCACCAAATACATTTTTGAATCCACAAAGTGTTTCCTAATGTTAGTAGGTTCAAATCACACCATTTGCCAAAGATTTTATCCCCAAAATCATTTTTGAACAATTTTTACATCCTTAACAAGCATACAAATGTTTCTGCAAAAACAACTATTTTTCCAGGAGCTTTTTACTAAACAAAAGGCATGGTTGGCTAGGGCTTGTCTTGCTGATTCCATTGGTATAAAATTTGTAATTTTTGGACGTGTGGGTCAAAAATTGTGCAATTTACAAAATTGGAAATCTAATAGAAGTTTTCTGTCTTTCAAATCAAACAGAGGCCACGTGGCTGTTTCTGATTCGCCAATACCCTTTCGGTTGGATCAACTGCTCTGGCGCGTTGGATCAAGTCAGATCGTGTGGCACAGGTTGCGTACCTCTTCGCTTTAAGTGATTCTATCCTATCCACTAGATCGAGATTGGACAGCTGCGGTGAACTCGACCCTAAGCAAGCGGGCGCTGTGGCCTGGCGGAGGCGGCGGCAAGGGCGCCCGTATCAGAAGCAAGGGTGGCTGGGAAGGTACTCACAGCGTTCGCAGAGGCCTGGGGAAGCTCAAGGTGATGCCGTCTTGTCGAGGGGCGCACTGGAGCAGGTTTGATTGCTCGCCAGAGTTCCTGCTGGCGTCGGGTTCGCTCGGGCATCGTCGGAGACGGGGCTACGATGCACGCTAGGACAAATGGGAGACAGGGTCAGACGCGCAAAGACACAGTGAAGGTGTGTGCGTGAACGAGAGGGGTCGGGGTAGTCTGGTTTACCAGAGGGAGGTCGTCGGAGAAGAGCCAGACGGTGGCGGCGGTGGTTGTTGTCATTCTTGGCCTTTCGAAGCCGCGGCAATACTCTGACGCGAAAGGTCGCCGAGTGATGGTGATCACAGCTGTGAGCTCGAGGAGGCAAGAGGTGGCGTGAGGCACGGAATTCTCGCCGAGGTCGTCGGACGATGGCGGTGTTTGAGTGAAATTGTCGACTGAGGGACGCGCAGGGAAGGAGAGGAGGAAATGGAGGAGAGTCGCTGGCGTTTAAAGGGGCATGGTCACTGCGAGTAAAGGTGGCCGCATTAAGACGAATTCAAGCCGCGAAATCAAAGCGAAGCAATGACGAGGGAGGAAGAACAGTCGTGGGGTGGGGAAGATGACAACGTGGTACATGGGGTCCTCGGCGAGAGAGGGAGAGAGGGAATAAGGTCCACCAGTCAATGACTTAGCGGGTGTGAGTTCGAGTGAAAGAAAACGCTTCGGCAGAGGGAAATAGGTGGGCTGGACTGGGCTATTGGGCCAGTTTGTTGGGCTGGGTCCTTTGCATATTTTTTTCTGTCTGAAACCTTTTTCTTTTTCTAAATTAATTTCTGTTTTGAATTTCAATCAACTATTCAAACATTCAAACAATTCAAACAATCACTAAACTTTGTATTGTGTTAGTTCTGTTTTAACCACACAAAACCAAAGTCCAAAATCAAAATAATATTTTTATTTTAGAGTCCATTTATAATTAAATAAAATGGACACTAGTTAATAAATCAGATGGGTTTTAATTTATTTTAAAACTCCATATGAAAACTAAATATTTTCAAAACCAAATCAGTAGGTTTTATTTGAAAATAGAAGATATTTGGAAAACTTGTTTAAAATAAATAACATTTTATTTTAGGGTTCATTAATAGTTAAATAAAATGGGCCTTAGTTTTTTTAAATCAAATAGGATTTGTTTTATTAAAAAGAACTTTATTTTGAAATCTAAAATAAAACCAAAACCAGTAGGTTTTATTTGAGAAAATAAAATACTTGGAAAACTTATTTAAAATAAATAAATAAGTTTTAGTGTTTATTTAAAATGGGGAAAACCTTTATTTTTAATAAAACTGGATATTAACAAATCCTCATTATTTTGTTTAAATAAACTTTATTCTTTTTAATCAAAACAAAATGTTTTATTTCAAAAACTTGGCCAAGGTTTAATTTGGCTCTATAAAATAGTCTTTATTTATAAATCCACCTTTTCTTTTGAAAACCAAATCTTTTATTAAAAGATCCAAAATAGTAATTCCAAATATTATTAGCTTTATTATTTATTTAACTTTTTAAATTCCTTTAGGATTTTTATTGGATCCAAGATCAAAATAGGTTTGAAAGTTTTCCAATTGGATTCAAAAAGTTTCTTCTTACCCTGAAAATCAACAAAGTTTTATTTTATTCATTTATTTTTCACATTACAAGATTTGGAAAATCTTGGGATGTGACAGGCTACCACCCTTAAAATAAATCTCGTCCCGAGATTTGGGGAGGCTAGGGGTTACAAATGGGCTCAAAGGCAACTAGGGTACTACCACCTTTAAAAAATTTCAAACTAAATTACAATTTGGCTTGCTTGGGATCTTGGGAAACTTCTCTGGGCAATCATCTACATGGTGTCCTTTGTTTCCATATTTGACTCATGGGCCAAGGTTGAGATCCTGCATAGGCTTGTTTAACTTGTTCTTCATCTTTTCTAGACAATTGTTTACATAGTGGCCTAGTTCCATGCATTTGAAACACATCACTTGGCTGATATCTTTCTTTTCCTTTGGTATCATTGCCTCTTGTTTGTTTCTTTGGTTCTTCTTCTTTTTTGGGCATTCATTGGCATAGTGTCCCATCTCCTTGCAATTGTAACATTGCACTTGAGTAATATCCTCCTTGTTAGGGTTGGGGCATTTCTTCTTCTTCTTCTTTTTGGGTCTCTCCAAAGCTAGGAGTTCTTCTAGTTCATGTTCTTCATAGGTGGGAGATCTTTCTCTTTTCTTGGGGCATTGATCTTCATGCTCCTTGGATGCATGATCCTTGTCTTCACAAGTATTGCTAGCTTGGGTTCCTTCTAGAATATCATCTTTATCATCCTTGTTGTCATTAGTTCTTTGGGAAAAGTTTTCTCCCATGTTGATCATTTGAGTAACCAATCCTTGCAACAATTGGGATTGAAGTTTCAAAATCCTTTGTATGGCTGGGTCTAGTCCATTGTTGTTGGCTAAAAGCTGAGTCGTCTCTTGGCTCAACTGGTTTTGGGTTGCTATAAGTTCTCTCATGTTGTCCTCTTGGTTGTTGTTGTTGTCACCATCCTTGATGTTGGAGTTTCTTGGAGAAGTCATCTGTTTGGGTTGGATTGGGATTAGAATAGGCAAGATATTTCTAAGGAAATATTTCTAATCACACACATCACAATTCACACAAGCAATGTGCAAGCAATCACAAACAACATTCCACTCAACAACAAGTTTCAAGTATATTTTTAGGCAAACAAAAATATTTTTGTTACACCACCTAAGTTGGTGGGTTTGACTTAACTAAAATATGGTGGTCCATCTATATGGTTCACTTGTGATCTTTCCATCATTCTTGGTTGATTCTTCTTTACATGAGATCATGGTTTCCTCGAGGAAAACTCCTTGGTCTCAAGCTTCAAGTGATGTGGGCTCCTTCTAACTTTTGCATTCCCTTAGTCTCTAAATCTTGAGTAAGATTTCCTTGTCTCACTTGTAGTCCTTAGGGGTATCCAAGTTGGAAGTCCTTGGTGAACATGCTGAAGATGTTGAAGTCATTAGAGTTAAAGAAGTCCTTTGCACATGGTGTAGTCTTTGGCCATGGGGTAGGTTTTTCCATCAAGTTTGAAATAGAAGAGATGTAGAATCAAATTCAAAATGGTGGAGGAAAGAGTTTACTAGTTTGTTTGTAAATAAATTTTTGGAACAAATACAAATCCTATTTTCTAAGGGTTTTTGTCCATTCCTAGGTTTACAAATCCTACATGCAACACAATGCTCTGATACCATCTGTAGAGGTGGTGTCCCAACCTTTAAACAATATAAGGTGGAGTCCCCTGTGTTTACAATGCTAGTCCCTGGATCAATAGCTAGCATCCACAGTTAAGATGTAATATCAAGAAACAAAGGTCATAATATAACTTTATAACCAGGAAAAACATAAATTTTATTACATCTTACATAGCTCATTGGCTATTACATTACATTGCAGCGGAATAACTATAAGCATGAGGTCCTTCATCTTCAAAGTGCCACAGGCAGACATGTTGGTTATAGACTTTGTAATCCTAATCAACACACTTCACTAAATCAATCAAACCTGCAACATCACAAGTTACAGCCACAAGGGTCAATACATTTGAATTGTATTGGCAAGTGATACATTGGTAGTATAGTGGAGTCTATCATCTATATGCATTTGGCTAAGTGGAGTTGAGGCTTGCATTGCTCAAAATAGATTTTCCTTATCATTTTGAAAACACTAAGTTTTTGCTTGACAAAAACATTTTTCTCAAACAAAGATTGAAGATCCTTTAACCCTTGTTCAACCACAAGTTTTTAACTTAGAAATTTGAATGATGAGATTCTTGATTGCTTCCATGTCTTGATGCTCAAATTGTCCTTTACCAGGGACATGGCTAAGTACTTAGATTTTACACTCTGCAGAGGTGGTGCACTTTCCCCACAAGACTTGGTTTCCCAAGACAGGATCTTTTAGAAGCCTTCCCTTAGACCAAAATGGACGCGTTCCAACCTATCAAACTCTACCACCCACTGTCCATATGGCTAAGTTCTTGCAACCTATATGATTCGAGTGAGCCCATAATGCCAAGTGGCTGCACTTGAAGCTTCTCAACATTTGACATCTCAAATCTCTTTGTTCCTGGGTGGCCATCCACAAGTGAGATACACAAGGTAAACCATAGACATGGGCCTTGTGAACCACTCAACCAAAATCCACCAAGCAATTACCATTCCACCCAGGTGATTCATTAACTTAGTTGTTTTATTAAACAAAACACAAGTCCTCAGACTTAGGAATTTTTCCATAGTGTGAATATATATAGTCCACCCATGTTTTCTATTAGCTAGGCTAAGCTTGATAGTAGTAGGAATCTTAACTTAGGAATTTTCTACTAAGGTTCCATCTACTAGGTTTTCCTATAGCAAGGTTTATACTTAGCAATAAAATCCATGCAAGTTTTACTTAGAGAAATCACTAATGCATAGTGAAAGTAATGGGACAAAAGTATGAAGCATCACTTGCCTTTTTGGTAGAGTATGAGTTCACTCCTTGTCCTTGCAACAATCACACTCTTTAAGTCACTACAATTCAATCAAACAAGGCACAAACTCAATCTACCAATCAAGCAAAACATCACATAAAATCATAAAGTCTAGGAAATGCATGCAAGCATGCCAAGCTTTGTTTTATTTGAAAAAGTGGTTCCTAATGGGTCATGAACATTTGGGTACACCTAATGGTCATTTTATAAAGTGGCAAAGTCATTTGCAAAAGGTTTCACTTTATAAACCATTTTCAAAACAAGGTATCATTTTATGTGGTGTAGAAATATTTTTACCAAGGCATTAATCTATAGGGTTCACCAAATATGTTTTCAAACCATAAAACTTGGTGTTTGGGGTCAGAGAGTTTAAAACAAAACATTTTCCAAAGATTTTCTTCCAAAACCATTTTTAATAAATAAACCATATTTCTATTTAACTAGAAATGGTTTTAAATCAAAGAATCATCCTTTTGTTTCACCAAATACATTTTTGAATCCACAAAGTGTTTCCTAATGTTAGTAGGTTCAAATCACACCATTTGCCAAAGATTTTATCCCCAAAATCATTTTTGAACAATTTTTACATCCTTAACAAGCATACAAATGTTTCTGCAAAAACAACTATTTTTCCAGGAGCTTTTTACTAAACAAAAGGCATGGTTGGCTAGGGCTTGTCTTGCTGATTCCATTGGTATAAAATTTGTAATTTTTGGACGTGTGGATCAAAAGTTGTGCAATTTACAAAATTGGAAATCTAATAGAAGTTTTCTGTCTTTCAAATCAAACAGAGGCCACGTGGCTGTTTCTGATTCGCCAATACCCTTTCGGTTGGATCGACTGCTCTGGCGCGTTGGATCAAGTCAGATCGTGTGGCACAGGTTGTGTACCTCTTTGCTTTAAGTGATTCTATCCTATCCACCAGATCGAGATCGGACGGCTGCGGTGAACTCGACCCTAAGCAATGGCTTCTTGGCATGGTGGCGGCGGAGCGGCCAAACGGTGGCGGTGCCGGTGATACAAGAAGCAAGGGTGGCTGGGAAGGTACTCACAGCGTTCCCAGAGGCCTGTGGAAGCTCAAGGTGATGCCGTCTTGTCGAGGGGCGCATTGGAGCGGGTTTGATTGCTCGCCGGAGTTCCTGCTGTCGTCGGGTTCGCTCGGGCGTCGTCGGAGACGGGGCTACGATGCACGCTAGGACAAATGGGAGACAGGGTCAGACGCGCAAAGACACAGCGAAGGTGTGTGCGTGAACGAGAGGGGTCGGGGTAGTCTGGTTTACCAGAGGTCGTCGGAGAAAGAGCAGACGGTGGCGGTGGCGGTTGTTGTCGGCCTTTCGAAGCTGTGGCAGCTTGGCTGAAAAGGTCCGCCAAGTGATGGTGATCACAGGTAGTGAGCTCGAGGAGGCAAGAGATGGCGTGAGGCTGCGAATTCTCATGGGTCGTCGGACGATGGCGGTGTTTGAGTGAAATTCGTCCACTGAGGCGCACTTGGAAGGAGAGAGGAAATGGAGGAGAGTTTGGCGTTTAAAGGGCATAGTCACTCGAGTAAAGGTGGCGCGTTAAGGCAATTCAAGCTGCGAAATCAAAGCCCGAGCAGCGAGGGAGGAAGAACAGTCGTGAGGTGGGGAAGATGACAGCGTGGTATGGGGTCCTCTGGCGTGAGAGAGAGAGAGGGAATAAGGTCCACAGTCGGTGACTTAGCGGGTGTGAGTTCGAGTGAAAAGCAGCTTGACAGAGGGAAATAGGTGGGCTGGACTGGGCTATTGGGCCAGTTTGTTGGGCTGGGTCCTTTGCATATTTTTTTTCTGTCTGAAACCTTTTTCTTTTTCTAAATTAATTTCTGTTTTGAATTTCAATCAACTATTCAAACATTCAAACAATTCATACAATCACTAAACTTTGTATTGTGTTAGTTCTGTTTTAACCACACAAAACCAAAGTCCAAAATCAAAATAATATTTTTATTTTAGAGTCCATTTATCATTAAATAAAATGGACACTAGTTAATAAATCAGATGGGTTTTAATTTATTTTAAAACTCCATTTGAAAACTAAATATTTTCAAAACCAAATCAGTATGTTTTATTTGAAAATAGAAGATATTTGGAAAACTTGTTTAAAATAAATAACATTTTATTTTAGGGTTCATTAATAATTAAATAAAATGGGCCTTAGTTTTTTTAAATCAAATAGGATTTGTTTTATTAAAAAGAACTTTATTTTGAAATCTAAAATAAAACCAAAACCAGTAGGTTTTATTTGAGAAAATAAAATACTTGGAAAACTTATTTAAAATAAATAAATAAGTTTTAGTGTTTATTTAAAATGGGGAAAACCTTTATTTTTAATAAAACTGGATATTAACAAATCCTCATTATTTTGTTTAAATAAACTTTATTCTTTTTAATCAAAACAAAATGTTTTATTTCAAAAACTTGGCCAAGGTTTAATTTGGCTCTATAAAATAGTCTTTATTTATAAATCCACCTTTTCTTTTGAAAACCAAATCTTTTATTAAAAGATCCAAAATAGTAATTCCAAATATTATTAGCTTTATTATTTATTTAACTTTTTAAATTCCTTTAGGATTTTTATTGGATCCAAGATCAAAATAGGTTTGAAAGTTTTCCAATTGGATTCAAAAAGTTTCTTCTTACCCTGAAAATCAACAAAGTTTTATTTTATTCATTTATTTTTCACATTACAAGATTTGGAAAATCTTGGGATGTGACACCGATGATCGAATCTCGGACATGTAATATATCGTGAAACAAAGGGATTAAGATACTAGCATAAAAGGTTCACACAATCACAGAAGTCATCGTTGAATGTGTGGGAGTCGATCTGAGATCTCGAGTCCATTGCTGATTATTGATCGGAGAGGGTCTCGATCATGTCTGCATTATTCGCGAACCGTAGGGTGACACATAAGGGATACCGAGCACCATTGAACAAATGATATGCCAAAAAAGAAAAGGAAAGCACAGGAATTTATTTCACTAGAACCAAAGCTGTTTAGGTTGAAATTGCTGGCCCAGTTACGCATGTGAAATTGAAATGTTGTAAGGGGTTTTATGTGAATGTTTGTTAATTAAAGTAATTAACAAAATTCTGAATAAATAAATAAAAGAGTTTTATTTAAATGAGAGCTTGCATTAAATTTGGTGGAAATTTAATGCATGTGAGTGGAATTTTGAGTGGAGGCTTTTTTAATGGGAGTGGAGGCTTTTCATTTTGAGTGGGAGCTCCACCCACATGAATGTGGAAGAGGTGGGGGCAGCCCCATGGCTGGGCGCCATGCCCCTTGGGTGCCCCCCTCTCCCCTATAAAAGGCCCCCTCTCCTCCTCTCAAAGTACACCTCCTCGCGAAGGATCTCTCTCCCCCTTTAGAATTTCCCCATGGTCTCGGATCAGCGAGATACATGTTCCCGGTGGCTTTTTCTGGAAGGATTTGTTGCTTCCGCTGCTTTGGAGGTAGCGCGGAGGTTGTCGGGGTACCCGTACGTGTGTGCAATCACGGATGCACCACTGCTTTGAGGTGCTGGACTTGATCGTGCTGGACCGGATGGACCAGATGGAATTCATCACGATCTTGAGATCGGCAAGCGTTCGTCTACATCATCCACGAGTACAACCTCGTTAACGCTATTCGGTCTTCGAGGGTATGTATTCTATGGATGTATATCCACCCGTTGCTTGTATCTAGTAGATAGATCTTGGTACATAGATGTTCCCATCGTAGGATTTTTTGTTTTCTATGCTGCGAACCCTACAGTGGTATCAGAGCTGGATCTATGCGTAGATACTTTGCACGGGTAGTACACATATGAGTATGTGGGCGATGATGATCATTTTATTGCTTCTTTGTTGTACTTTGGATATTGGTGGCATAGTGGTATGAAGCGGCCCGGACAAACTTTACATGTCCTCGCACATGAGACCTGTTCCACGCTTGACATGCAACTAGTTTTGCATAAGTGGCTAGCGGGTGTCTGTCTCTCCTAGTATAGTCAATATCTAATTTGCAACGAGTTGTCAACAATTTGGTTATCCTCGTTGTGGTTCATGTTCGTAGGTAAGAACGGTTCTATCTTCGAAAGCCCTAAGCCACGTAAAATTTGCAATGGATAAATTAGAGGCGTCTAGTTTAGATTGTTGCTGGGCTAGTGTTATGATATGGTGATGTTGTATGTAGAAGTATGAGATGATACTCTTACAACACACATAACGTGTAAACTCCATAGACCTTGGATTTACACATAAAGGTATGATAGTCATCATACCACGATGCACATGATAGAGATCATATGCGGGAACCATATCATTCCACTAATAAAAATATGATGTTTGATAGCATCTTATATTGCTTGTTTGGCGTTTTATTAGCATAATAAGATGATCCCTCATTTTGATATCAAGATAAAAATGTGTTCTTCCTTAAGTATGCACCGACAATGTTTCGTCGCTTCAAGGCATCACGTGATGATCGGGTGTACTTGAATCCATGAACATATCTTGGGTGTAAGACAGTTACACACACGAATACTAAGGTTCTTACTTGGCGAGCCTAGCATGTACAGACATGGCCTCGGAACGGACCGAAAGGTTAAGCATGAGTCATATAGTAGATATGATGCCCATTTGATGCTCGCCTTTGAAGCTACACCGACTCACGTGATGATCGGACTTGGTGTAGTGGATTTGGTTCATGTAATCACCAAAAAGACACGAGGGATGTCGTTTTTGAGTGGGAGTTCATTTCTAATTTGGATTAGTAGAACTCAATTTATCATAAATTAAATCAATTGAATTTGCATAATTTGCTGTAGTCATTGACATTCGTTCACCACCTTATGCATAGTTGTAATTGAGATAATAGAACTATAGAATTCTGGATATATACTTTACGAACTGGTATCGTATTGTGTTGAGTGTCAATCTAAAGTTTAAAGTCCTATTGCAAACTTTCAACAAACTCTATTTACTCCGTGAAATTTAATAATTGGTATTAAATCGAGAGTAACAATTCCAGTGTTAGTATCTTAAGTATCATGTTTGCCTCCATGATTCTTGATTGTTTTAATATCAAGTTTATCTAGGAGCTGAAAGAATTGTTTCAGAAACCATCATGTGTGGCAGATATAACGTTATCTGAAACAATGTTTTGGTTGCAATATGATAGAGTATAATATATTTTCTCATATTGGATGAGAATTTATGAAGGTTGGAGATGCTAGACATCCTAATCATCCAAAAGGGTTTTGGAAAGTAATGTTATACTCACGATTCTCCTTTATAAGCTAAAGTAGCTTGATCATGAAAGTCGTCATGATAAGGATGAATAGAATATGTATGTAAAATGTTTACTACACTAAAAGAATACTAAAGAATGGATTTTAAAAGAATACCGATCATTTTGATGATGGTGATCTACTTCAAAGTGCAAGTCCAAAGGTATTATTATTTGAATATACACGCTTTGGACTATGTGTCATGTATATGGCACCACTTTTGATGTTGATAGATTCTTTTAAAAGGAAAAGGAAATGCTGAAAGAGAATCTATAAAATATATTTGGCAGAAAATAAAAGATTGGAAATATCCAATTTAGGTATATAAATGATATACATGTTATGGTTGTATTCTTTGCTTGTTAAACAATGTGGTTCTTGGGTATTGGATACCGAATTGGTTGGTATGAAATTTCATACGGAACGACGCAATTCATGAACCACAATGGCCTAAGTAACTAGCAAGAGAATATGTGATGATGTTCATCGAAAACAAACAAACCGTTGTTTGTATTTCTCGTTGACATCAAAGCTTGACTTCAAGATTTGTTTTAATAATTGTTATTTAAATCGGGTATTATGAGAACAAAGGTTGTTCAAATAATTACCGTATTCCATATAAGATGGATGATTTACAAATCTAGTTGGAGAAATCACATCCATAAAACCTAATGATAAAATGTCGCAAGACAAATGATTGAAAGATCACTTACGAAGTGACATCGCTGTTTAAATTATATTGGAAAGAAAACATGAAGAATCTCCATATTCATGGATTTTTGGAGTCTTTGATTTGATCAAGTGACGCTTGTGAGACTTTCCTCGGGATAATTAAAACTTCGTTCAAAGGCCAAAGAAGAACGAACGACTAAATTATTGGAATTTATACATATCGATGTATGTAGTCCATTATGTATAGTAAATGGCGATGGATTTCAACTTCATATGCTTTCTCCGGAAATTTGAGTGAATGTTCACTTAATGAGAAAGAAGTATGAAATATTTGAAAACGTTTCAAAGACTTTCAAGATGAAGTGGAAAATCATTGTAACAAGAAAATAAATGGTTTATGATTTTATCATAAGGGATTTGTTTGAGTTACAAGTATAACAAGAAAATAAATGAATTATGATTTTATCATAAAGGGATTTATTTGAGTTGCAAGTTTAGCAAAACACCTAGATTTACATATCCCGAAACACCATAGTAATATGGAGTGTTTGAGATTTGTAATGAAACCTTGTTTGACATGGTTGGATCAAAGGTGTTATTTATAAAACTGACATTATGTTTTAAAAATATTAAAGCTTTAGAGACTTCCGCTTTTACACTGAAAAGAGCTACATCTTGATCCGTTGAAATGACACCATGGAAGTTATGGTTTGGGGTAAAACCCAAGTTGTCATTTCTTAATTTTCGTATGCTAAACATAAGTAAGATGTTTACAACCAAAGTAGGATGAGCATGTCTTTGTAGGTTATTTCGAATAACAATTGGTTATTCCTCCATAACACAAAGGACAAAAGGGTTTGTCGCTTGAAACATAAAGTTTCTTGAAGAAGGATTTTTTCATAAAATTTAAGTGGGAGGACAATAGAACTTTGATAAGGTTAACGAACCTTAGCTAAATGTGCTGAGTTGCGCAGCACCAGAAAATGTTCCGGAGGCAGCCAGAATGCTCATGGATTACGTGCCTCAAAGGTTGCGGTCACGGAGGTCTAAAGTTCCTATTGAACCAAGAAGGTCGGATAAACAATCAAATGATTAAGATTTGAGAGTAAATCATTATTGTTTGACAATGATGAACCGACTATATGCAAAGAAGCGATGATGGGCCCTGACTCCGTCAAATGGCTTGAAGCCATAAAATCCGTGATAGTTCCATACACGAGAAATCAAGTTTTGAACTTGGAAGACCCTCCGGAAAGGAGTAAAAACCTATCTGTTGTATTTGGATCTATAAGGAAACAGACATGGATGTTTCACATCTATGAAATAGTCGACATGTCGTAAAGTATTTTATGACAATGTTCAAGGAGTTGACTATGATAATATTTGATCTTTCATAGCGATATTAAGTCTGGACGGATTAAAGTAGCAACCACTACATATAATTTGGTATATGGTAGATGAATAAACAAAACAAAATTCTTCTAATAGAATGGTTACCTAGGACGTGTACAAGACACAGTCCAAAGGGTTTTGTTAAATTCAAAGGATGCTAAAAGGGCATGCAAACTTCAATGGTTGAAGTAAGCATCGCGGAGTTGGAATCTTCACCGTGATGAAAAAGGAGTTTTCATCTGGAGACGATGAAGATGCTTGCATTTGCAAGAAATTAAGTGGGAGTGCTGAGACATATTTCTAATACATTATGTGGAGGACATCTTGTTGATTAGAAATGATGTATCTTTTATTGACCAAAGGTTAAGAATTTCATTTCGATGAAAGACTTAGGCAAAACCCGAATATTTAGCGTGAATGTCTATAGTGGATAGACTGTGACGCCAATATGGTTGTGCCAAACGTACATATATGAGATATTGAAGGAGTTCAATATAGAAACGACAATAAACAGTTCTTGTTGCAAGGAAAGGAATTGAATCAAGATTCAAGTGTATGGACACTTGTTAAGTGAAACAAGATTCAAGTGCTTTGACACTTGATGAGTGAAATCACGAGAATGTTTTGATCAATCATACCATGATATGTACACATCCAGATATGTCCTATGCTCTAAGTGTTATGAGCATATACCAGAATGAATCATAAAATGATCATTGGACGATAGTAAGGATATTCTTATGATCTTTTGGAAGAACTAAGAATATATTTGTGTAGAGATGACAAACAATTACAAATAGTTCATTGTAAAGCGTTACATTGATACTAGTTTTGTCACAAGATATAAACTAAGTTTATCTCAATTTAAACTATGGGTGGCACAATGAAATGGAAAGAAAGTTTCCATGATGGATTTGGAAGAGTTCCAAAGTTAAGACATTGTGACGAATACTACAACAAAAGGCTAAGTATGATGCTATAGTAGCGACAAAGGAGAATTTGTGTCAAGTAGTTTGTTATCAAACTAAGGTGTGGTTCTACAGGCTAACACTAAAGATATATTGTATGACAATAGTATCGACATGTTTTAACCCCAAGGAACTAAAGGTCTCACCAAAAGACCAAATTTATACAATGCCATCTCATTGGAGAATGAGTGATGCGTGGAGACACAAAGACATGCAAATACACACGGACCTGAAAGTGTGGTACCGTTGTGGCGAGGGCATATGAATTTTGAAGGTTGCTCTTCTAGAAGGTTGCTCTTCTGGTACCAGGTCCGGTAGTACCGGAGTTCTCCGGTAGTACCGCTTAAACTTCCGGTACTACCGCTGCATTAAAGGCTCCAACGACCAGATTTCTTGGAGGGGTATAAATACCCCTCCACCTACCTTGGGACAAAGTGCTCATCCACATTAAAGTCGAGGCCACCATTGGAGCCACCAAATCTTCAAGATCTCCTCAATCCACCACCCAAAGTCTCTGATCTTTGGGGAATCGAAGGAGGAGGCCCCGATCTACTACTTCACCAAAATAGATCTTCATTTCCCCTCATTCAATTGAGGGCCCCTTTGCTCTAGTGTTTTCTTGGAAACCCTAGTTCTTGTTTTGGTTCTTACAAGCTTGTCTTTGATTGCTTTGACAACTTGCTTGTATTTGGGAGCCTCCGATTAAGTTGTGGATGTGTGCCCTAAACTTATAAAGGTGCCGGCTTCCACCTTGAAGGTTGTCGATATAGTGGAAGGTGAATCGATCCCGTTGGGGTGAGATTCATCGGAGAACAAGGGATGCCTCTCGTGGCGTTGGTGGTTTGAAACCACCCCCTCTCCAAACGTAGACGTGAAGGGAATATGCCCGAGAGGCAATAATAAAGTGGTTATTATCGTATTCCTTATTTATGATAAATGTTTATTTTACATGCTATAATTGTATTAATACGGAAACGTTAATACATGTGTGTTTAATAAACAAAAAGGAAGTTCCTAGTTATGCCTATCTTATAAACTAGCTCGTTGATTAACATGATGATCAAAGTTTCCTGATCATGGACATTGGATGTTGTTAATAACAAGGTCACAACATTAGTGTAATGATGTGATGAACATTCATCCGAAGTATAGCATTACGATCAAAGTCATTGAGTTTATATTGCTATAACAACTTACGAAGTGATCCTAATCCTTAGACCATGAGATCATGTTAATCACTAACACCGGAAGAGTTTCTCGATGACATCAAACGTCACACCGTAACTGGGTGATTATAAATATGGCTTCAGAACTACTAAAGTGTTATGTTGAGACCCATGGATCGAGAGTGGAATTTGTTCATCCCGATGACGGATAGATATGCTCTGGGCCCTCTCGGTGATATCACATTGATTAGCTTGCAAGCAAGTGATTTGATCACTAGAATGTTATATCACGGAACGAGAAAGAGTGCATGTCGATGAGATCAAACTAGGTATGGAGATACCGATGATCGAATCTCGGACATGTAATATATCGTGAAAAAGGATTAATATACTAGCGTAAAGGTTCACACGATCACGAAGTCATCGTTGAATGTGTAGAGTCGATCTGAGATCTCCGGTCCCGCTGCTGATTATTGATCGGAGAGGGGTCTCGATCATGTCTGCATTATTCGCGAACCGTAGGGTGACACACTTAAGGGATACCGACACCATTCGGAGCAAATGATATGCCAGAAAAAGAAAAGGAAAGCGCGGGAATTTATTTCACTAGACATCGAAACTGTTTCGGTTGAAATTGCTAAAACTGGTTCTGCATGTGAAATTGAAATGTTGTAAGGGGTTTTATGTGAATGTTTGTTAATTAAAGTAATTAACAAAATTCTGAATAAATAAATAAAAGAGTTTTATTTAAATGAGAGCTTGCATTAAATTTGGTGGAAATTTAATACATGTGAGTGGATTTTTGAGTGGAGGCTTTTTTAATGGGAGTGGAGGCTTTTCATTTTGAGTGGGAGCTCCACCCACATGAATGTGGAAGAGGTGGGGGTAGCCCCATGGCTGGGCGCCATGCCCCTTGGGTGCCCCCCTCTCCCCTATAAAGGCCCCCCTCTCCTCCTCTCAAAGTACACCTCCTCGCGAAGGATCTCTCTCCCTCCTTTAGAATTTCCCCATGGTCTCGGATCAGCAAGATACATGTTCCCGGTGGGTTTTTCTGGAAGGATTTGTTGCTTCCGCTGCTTCGCTGGAGCGAGGGCGCGAAGGTTGTCGGGGTACCCGTACGTGTGTGCGATCACGGATGCACCACTGCTTTGAGGTGCTGGACTTGATCGTGCTGGACCGGCTGGACCAGATGGACTTCATCACGATCTTGAGATCGGCAAGCGTTCGTCTACATCATCCACGAGTACAACCTCGTTAACGCTATTCGGTCTTCGAGGGTATGTATTCTATGGATGTATATCCACCCGTTGCTTGTATCTAGTAGATAGATCTTGGTACATAGATGTTCCCATCGTAGGAAATTTTTTGTTTTCTATGATGCGAACCCTACAAGACGTACTTCCCCTCAAAAGGAAGGAACTATGGGAAACAAATCCTTGTGTCTCCGCGTCCACCACTTTGGTTACTTCTATCCTTTACCGCACTTTACTTACTTGTTCTTACTTTGTGTTGTGGTAGCTCTTGCATAATTGTCATATAGGTAAATTCACCTTAGTTGCATTATCTAGAGAATTTACCTTATTGTCAAACCTTAATTTGAAAGAGAAGAAAATTTGAAGTAGCACCTATTCACCCCCCTCTAGGTGCCCATACGATCCTTTCAATTGGTATCAGAGCCTCGGCTCTTTATTTGGGATTCACCGCCTAAGAGAATATGGGTAGCCAAGATGGGGATGGTGATGGTGAGCCTACCACGGTGACCATGGAAGATCTCAAAAACTTGGAAACAAGATTGAGCTCTTCCTTGGTCAACGAAGTCAAGAAGATGCTTGAGCAACTTCTTAAAGATAAAGATGGCTCATCATCCCCCTCTCCTCAAGAGGATCCTCCATCCGTTTTACCCAAAGGGAATACTCCGGTATCCCCCGAGGATATAATGGTTAGGGGTAAACAAGACAACACTAATTCCTCTACACATAATGATGGTGGGAAGGGTGAGCACAGTGATTCATGGTACTCTCCCGACCCCCCAATCCCTCACCCTCATGTATACAATAGAGGTGACCCACCTAAGCTTGAAGAATCTGCTACTTTTGCTCAATGGCAATCACTAATGAGAACTCATGTGCGCAGCTCTTGCATTGAACTATGGAACATCATCGAGCATGGACTCTTTATTGGGGATCCAAAAAACTTGACAAGAAGAGAGGTCGTCAATATTCAACTCAATGCCACTGCCTTGCATATGATTCAACAAGGTTTAGGTACAAAGGATTATCCACACATTGAGCACTTTAGCATTGCCAAGGAAGCTTGGGATGCCCTCACCGTATTGTTTGTTGGAAATGAGAGTATGAGGATAAACCGGTATGATGCTCTAAGCAATGAAGTCGAAGGCTTCTACATGAAGGAAGGTGAAGATCACGAAGACATGTACCGAAGGCTCAAGACCACCGCCACCACTTTTAGAAATGTGGGTGCCTCACAGGTGGATGATGCGTGGATAAAAGGAAATATGTGAGTGCACTCATGCCCCTTGAGCCCACGGACTTGAAGAGCTTACAAGGAAGACATAACTACCATATCATGACCTCCAATGAAGTTATGCAAGAGATGGCCGCTTTCAAGGTTGCCGCCAAGAATGCCAAAGATGCCCGTGCTCGTGCCCTTGGTATGAGCAATGTTGTCACTGTTGCTTTGAAGGCCAAAGTTGTGGATCATGGGGATGAAGATGATAGTGATGAAGTACTATACATGGACCATCCCGATGAAGTCAAGATTGCTCATAGTCAATATATGGCCTTCTATGCAAAAAACTTTTGGAAAACCCCCGCCAAGGCCAACATGGAAATGCAACGTAGAAGCAATCCAAATGGGAAAAGAGAAAACAATACTAGATTGAGAACTTGCTTCAATTGTGGTGACCGCTATCACTTTGTGGCAAGTTGCCCTTATGAGAAAAGAGAAGATCACGGGGGTAAGCTTGTGTTGAAGAAGACTCTCAAAGCACCCTACAAGAAACCTTTCATCAAGAAGAATCCCATCAACAAGAAGTCGGGAGAAATTGTCTTGATCACTCATGAAGAATACTCCTCCGACAATGAAGATGAGGAAGAGGAAACTTCTAATGGTGTGGCTGCTTTAGCCACTACTTCTACTCCGACATTCTCACTCTTCGATTCTCCAAATGAGAATTCTCCCATCAAGAACGCCACTTGCCTTATGGCAAGAGGAACGGAGACATATGCTTCCGGGGGTTCAAAGTGGGTGCTTGATAGTGGTTGCACAAGTCATATGACCGAAAGCTCATCTATTGTCAAGGACTTAAAGCCAAATAATGATCAAATCTCAGTAACATATGCCGACAAGTCAAAGTCTAAGGTAATGGGTTTCGGCAAGGTTGTGGTTGCTCACGACATTACGCTCGTGAACGTCATGCTTGTTGAAACCCTTGGATATAATTTACTTTCAGTCCTTGCTCTTGGAAAGATGGGCTTTGCCATCTTTATTGATGTTGATATTGTGGTCCTCTTGTGGAGCAAGTCTCTCAAGGTCACTTTTGTTGGGTACGTCGAACATGACTTGTATGTGGTGGACTTTTCGGGGCAAGCCACTACAGGTCCGATGTGCTTATTCGGAAAGGCCGATGTGGGTTGGCTATGGCATCGCCGACTAGCCCATGTCAATATGAGAACTTTGCAAAGTCTCCATAAGGAGGGACATATTGTTGGATTAAAAGAAAATGTTTCCTTTGCCAAAGATCGTGTTTGCAGGGCATGTGTTCTAGGGAAGATGCATGCCGCTCCTGACGAGGTTTAATCTCGTCAATGCCCATTGTTATGGACTTGGGTTTTGGAGAAGATGGGGATGCTGGAGATCGTGGCACGGTTAACAGACAAGCAACCAGGGGACACAAGATTTACCCAGGTTCAGGCCCCCGGAGGGAAAACCCTACTCCTGCTTATGCGCTCTTGATTACAGCGGAACCGAAGGTTCTGAGGTGCACATTCGATGGCGTGGGCGTGTCTTGAAAGTATGAGTCGAGAGATCTAGGGACGTGCCCTCCTGGCCTTTATATGGACTTAGGCAGGTCCGGGCATAGTCCTAGTCGATTCTGAGTTCTAGGGTTTTACCCCTTTGAATTTCCTATCTATGCTAGTCTTGCTCTCCAAGGATCCGAAGGCGTCATGGGCCTTGGCCATCCGAAAATCTTCATGGGCCAGCGTATATCTACTGTGGGCCTTCCTTGGGCTAGACCAGGTATGCTGAAGTCACGTACCCGTAGGGTATAACCATGTCAGTAGCCCCCGAGTGATCAGTCGAATCGTAGATTCAGCTGAGGACTCTTCCATCTTTCGGGTGCAACTATGTATTAATAGTATATGTGTGTAGGGATTGTTGACGCGTGTGCCTGACTCACCCGACGGATCAGGGTCAGTTAACTGTCTTAGGACGAAACAACATGATCTTCTTCAAGTTCGAGTCCCTCAACTCGGACCTGGAACATATGCTGGCGTAATTCGACTCAGGCCGCGGAGGACTTACAGGAGTGGAATTCCAGTGATTTTAATTAATGTACCCAACGCGTCCGTCGGGATTTTTCATCACGCCTATTGACATGGATTTGTACTAGCAGAGCGTATTCATGTACGTTGCCAGGCCGTCAGATGATATCTGCAGGTCTTATCTTTGCGTCGTAGACGCAACATCCGAACATTTGTCACCGCGGAGGTGTTTCGGGTGGCCAAGGAGATTGTCGCTCACTCAGCATTTGTTGGGGCAGAGATGCCAAAAAGTTTTTGCGTGCTGATCCGGAAGATCACAGTCGAAGAATTCATAGGGTGCGCGACCAGTATCCTATGGGAGTAACCCAGTGTCATTGAGTCGTAGACTCGAGCAGAGACTTTAGTTCAAGCATTGTTCGGTTGTTAAGTCCGTAGGACTCAAAAAAATTCGGATGCTTAAATCCATCCTCCCTATGGGAGTAGCCCCCGAGTCCGTAGTGGAGTCGTAGACTCGACGTAGGACTCGAAGAAATACTTTGCCGTTATTCATCTTCCGGGTGCACGGCCAGCGCTCCTGATAGGAGTAGCCCCCGAGTATGTAGTCGAATCGAAGATTCGAGTGAGTACTCTTAGCTGTGGAGCCGAAGAATTGTAGTTGGTGCTAGTATAGCTTTTGATGACATCGATCTTGACGATCGATGACCTCAAGCATACGCTTTCGCGAAGATGACTTGACCGAATGACGTGGATCCCATTGCTGACTTTGAATTGACGGTCCGCGCTGCGTGAGATAATCTGGCGTCTCCTCGATTTCCAGCGTAGTGGATGGCGTGGTAACGATTCGTTGTGGTGCCGATATGCAGTCGGATCTGCCGTTAGCGTTAGGTCTTCTGGATGGGCGGCTGCCGTAAATCGTCTTTTTATTATAATCATTGGGGGAAACCGTGGTTTGTTTTCACCGCACCAGTTCTTGTGTTCACTGCCTCCTTGTGCTCGAGCAATTCTTGCTTCGCGCTGGGATATCCTTCCACATTTCCTTCGTTCTTTCTGCGTTTTCACCGCCGGCGCCACCGTAGCGCAATGGGGAAACCAAAGAAATCTTCATCTGCGGTTGGGACCAGCGCCGCCGGAGGAAAAACGGGCACCACCGCTACTCGCGTCACCGATGGTGGCTGGCGGCGATCAGAGACGCGGGAGAGTGATCTCCGCAAGCTTCACGATCGGGGCCTGATCCCGCAAGATAGGGAGGCCGTCAAACTCCCCGGCAATGAGGTAATCCCCCATCCCCATCTGGGTATCGGGTTATGTTTCTCGCCTTCGTTTTGCGTGGGTTTTCTTTTCCGGTCCACGACTTCCTCCGTGGACTGCTCTTCTTCTATGGGATTCAGCTTCATCATCTGTCTCCCAATTCTCTTCTCCACATTGCGTGTTTTATCACTTTTTGCGAGTGCTGGCTTGGCATTGAGCCGCACTTTGGCCTCTTACGGAAGCTATATTCCGTGAAGAGGCAATCTGGTTCGGATGGTGTGTATCCCATTGGGGGTTTCATCATCTCCCTTAGTCCCAATCTGCTCTTCTTTTCCTTTTCCATGTCCGAATCTGTCCAGTACTGGCGGAGGCGATGGTTTTATATCCGCGACTCCGTAGTGCCCGGGCAAGATTTTGGTCTTGTTCCTTTTGACCCCTCCCAAATGATTGAGCGAAAAAGGTCTTGGAAAAACCAAATCTTGGACGGTGAGGTGGAGGAGATAGAGGCCCTTTACCGTCGGGTGGAGGATCTCCAGCTGATTCCGGAGAAAGAGGTGAACGGCGTGGACATCATCCGGACTTTTCTTGAGCGTCGGGTGCAGCCTCTCCAAGCGAGGGCGCACCCGATGTTTCTTTATTCTGGGCGCCGTGATCCAACGAGGGTTTCGGCTGAGAAAATGTCTGAGGGGGATCTTGACAGGGCCCTTCGCGCGCTGCTGAAGTTCAAAGCCGGAGAAGAGATCCCAGGGAAGTCGCTAACTCCTCCATTTTCTTCGATGTTGGCCGTACCGCAGGTGTAGATTTGTGCATGTAGTGCTTTTTGTCGGCTGTGTTTTTAGTTCCTTTGTTTGCTAACAAAGTTCCTTCTGTTTTTGCAGAGCTTCAAAGTGCCGGGCATGGTACCGCCGTTGCCCGAAAAGTATCCGAGTGCCCCGGATAATGAAGTGGTTGATTCCGTGTCCGAGCTACCGTCGACGTGATCTCCGACAGAGGATGCCGACGAGTCGAGTGAGGACCATACGCGAAAACGGTCACGGAGCTCCAGCGACTCTTCGGATGCCTCGACTCCTCCGACTCCCAGAAACCCTCTGGGCCTTGAGCGTCATAGTGACGGTCATGGAGGTTCTTCCTCTCCCCTTCCTGCCATTCCTGTGCGGGCTGTAGCCCCGCACCCGCCAGCGAAGCGGAAGAAGGAAGAAAAGAAAGAGGAGAAGAAGAAAGAGGAGAAGAGAGCCCGAAGGACTCCTCCTGTTTTCGACCTAAGCTCATTGGGCTCGTAAGTTTCTTGTTGCACTATTGTCCTTGTTTCTTCATGATTTTTGCACTTGTGTTGATTGGTTCGTATGCAGGCACTCCTCCCATGATTCCTCCAGTGATGGTGGGCGAGAGATGATGGGGGAGTCGAAAATTGCGTCTCCTCCGCCTCAGACGGTGGCGACTTCGGGTGGCGCGGCTCTGGATCCTCCGTTGCAGGAGGTGCGGGTGGTTGCGCCTCAGAATTTCGCAGGCGGTCCTTCGGAGTCACCATCAGAGCATGTAAGTTTTTCTGCTTCATGTCACGGGAGGAGCCCCCGAGTGTCTCCGTGTGCGAATTTTGTTTTTTACTCCTTTGTGTTGGGCGTAGCCCCCAAGCCCTTTTCTTACTGCTATTTCTTTTTCTGCAGCCTTTTGTGCAGGAGGCCAAGCGGCTGGTGCAAGAGCGCCTGGCGCTGGAGGCGAACCTTCGGCAGCTTCAAGGTATCCATCTGTCTTTGAATGCCTCTCTTATGTATCCTGGTTCTTATGTTTGACACTTGCTTTTCTTGAATGTAGAGGAGCATAACGATTCTCTCCGTAAGGTCGACGCTCTCACGAAGAGCCTTGGTCAGTCGGAGCAGAAGGCCGAAGCCGCCATTGGCGCGAAAGAGCGCCTCGAGCTAGAGCTGATTAAGGTAGCCAAAGCGAAGGAGCGTCTGCAGCAGGAGGCCGCAGATCGTGAGGAGCAGCTGGCCACCGTTGCGGCTGCTCGTGAAAGAGAGGTGGCGGCGAAGCTCATGGCTGCTGCCAAGGCTATTTCGGGTGAGTGCTAGTTTTGTACTTGTTTCTTTTTCTTCGGGTCTTCTTCTATGCTGCTTTTCTTCATGCTTTTCTTCTTTTTGTCTCAGATGCCACAGGCATCGAGTTCGACCGCGGTGCTCTGGAGCACGGGAGTGCTCTAGATGATGCCACTGTGGCGGTCGAAGACCGCTGCAGCACCGTCGTCAACTCCCTTGCCAAGGCGAAAGAGGTCCTTGGTCGCTTCTACAAGGAGCTTGTCCCGAAGGGCGCAACCCTTGATGATGTGAATGCTCTGGCGGAGGCTCTGTCAGCCGAAGCGCCTGCGGTGTACAAGCGCAAGCAGAAGGGCATCGGCGCGTCTGTCGGGCTGGCGATGGCCTTGGCGGCTGGAGCGGAGCTGGATCTGCCCTAGATCACCTCTCGGATGCCGACGGCTGCGGATGGATCCGAGGTAGCCTTTGCTGCCTATTCTGCTCACTGCAAGCGATATGGGCGCAAGCTCATTGATTTGCTGTCTGAGTATGCACTGCGGGCGTGGCGGGGCCAAACTAAGCGATCGGCTCGAGGCGACTCGGGGTCCTGCATCGTAGGCGTAGTAGGCGTAGGGTAGTTTGTAGTCTACTTTTGTTGTAAATATCGTGAAGAACACCATCCTTGTGCCACGTAGTGGCTTTATATATTTAATGAATTCCTCTAAGTTGTGCTCTATCCTTGGCTGAATGTCTGTGTTCCTTTCTTTTGCTGCCGCTCTAGGTTCCTTCGGGTGCTGATCCTGTTGACGCCTCATCCGCAATGCCGTTGCGACCATCCTTGGATGATTCCTCGCAGCTCACTTTCCTTCGGGATCATGTGCGTAGTTTGGAGAGGGAGTTGCTCGGGTTACGTGGTCATGCCGACGTTTGGAAGTCCAAGGCGGATTGTGGTGCAGCCAGAGAGGAGTACTTGATGGCGGAGCTGGTTCGGCTATCCGAGCAGCTGCAATGTAAGTTGTTCTTTGGTTCGAGCTATAGCTCGGTTCTTCGGATGAGCCTGCTGGCCATATTCTTTTTTGTGCGATTGTTGCAGGTGCGAATCTTGCTCCAAGGGAAGAAAAGGAGTGTGTCGCTGTTCGGGTCAATTGCTTGACTCAACAGGACATGGAGGCCGGCGGCTTTTTCTGGATGGATCGTGATCGCGCCATAGCTCTGGCGACGGGCAGGATCGTGTTCATCAAGTTTCGCAGGTGCTCCGCCAAGTGCAGACATCGCTTGCCTCGGTGCTGCACGTCATGTTCCCTTTGGATGCCGTACCGACAAGCCTTGCGGGTCTTCTGTCGAAGTTTCGAAGCGTAAGCAATGTCAAGGAGTTTGTGCGGCAGCAGCTTGTCGCAGGAGTGAAGGCTGCTTTGTCTCTTGTGAGGCTGCACCGGCCTGACGTGGATTTCGCTGCTGTGGCCGCTGGGCCACATCTTCGCCCTGATGGTGGCGAGTGGGACATGCGTCCGCATTACGCGGCTATAAGGCAGTATGCCGAACAGATTGTAGATTTGTTTGAGCAGCGTGCCCAGGTTATTCTTCAACATAGGTAGTACCTGCAAAAAGAGAGAGATGTAAAATTTGTATATTTCGGCTGGGCGTGTTGTGCCCTTTGTTGTAAAGGTCTATTTGTTTGTGAGCACGCAGTGCTTTGATTGAGTACATGTCCTTTTCGTTTGCCTGACGTTGTCAGCTACTCAGGTGTACACGTTTGGTCCTTAGTCGATGAAATCGTGAGGTGGGGGGGAGCCCCCGAGTGCGTTTGTAGCATGTAGTAGAGTTGCAGAAAAATAGTGAACCGAAGTTTTGGGGCGAGACACTTAGCTTTATTTATATCGTGATGGAGGAGATACATTGTTCGGCTGAATAGCCTTGGCTGAAAGCCTTATTGAAAGTAAAAGGGGGTAGGTTGCTACGGATAGAATCATCGCAGGTGCGAGATATTCCATGGGTTGGAGTATGCGACTCCAGACTACACGTGCTTGAGGCGATAGGCGCCACCTGGGATGACTTCGGTGATGACGTAGGGTCCTTCCCATGGTGACTCGAATTTATTCGGTCGCTTTTGCTTGAGTCGCAAGACGAGGTCTCCTTCGACGAAGGACCTTGGGCGCAGCCGACGGCTGTGGTAGTTGCGGAGACTCTGCTGGTACACCGCTGATCGAGCTCTTGCTATATCCGTGCTTCGTCGAGTGTATCGGCGTCTTCAAGTGCAATCGTGGATTCGGCTTTATGGCGGCGACCCGCGGGAACTGGTGGCGATACCGGTGGTAGCACGGCCTCGGCTCCGTGTACCATGAAGAACGGTGTGTAGCTGGTGGAGCTGTTTGGCATAGTCCGTAAGCTCCACAGGACGGATGGTAGCTCTTTCGTCCAGTTTCCAGCTTTTAGTTCGAGTGAGCTCATGAGGCGCTTCTTGATGCCGGCGCCGATTAGGCCGTTGGCCTTTTCCACTTGCCCGTTCGTTTGCAGGTGTGCCACTGAGGCATATGTGATGTTGATCCCAAGGCTTTCGCAGAAGTCCTGGAATTCTTCGGAGATGAAGTTCGATCCGTTGTCGGTGATGATGCTGTGTGGTACGCCGAACCTGTAGACAATGGACTCGAAGAACTTGACGGCAGTTTTGCCTTTCTGGTTGGTGACCGGCATGGCCTCGATCCACTTGGTGAATTTGTCGACTGCAACCAGGAGGAAGACGTGTCCCCCTTTCGAGGATTTTGGCAGTTTGCCGATCATGTCGAGGCCCCATTGAGCGAAAGGCCAAGCTATAGGTATGGGTCTGAGCTCGGACCCAGGTGCGTGCGGTTTGTCGGCGAACCGTTGGCATCCGTTGCATCTTCGGACGATGTCCTTTGCGTCGCTCATGGCCGTTGGCCAGTAGAATCCTGCTCGTAGAGCTTTAGCGACAAGGGAGCGGCTGCCTGCGTGGTGGCCGCAGATGCCTTCACGGATGTCACGGAGTATGGCTTTGCCGTCGTCGATGGTGACGCACCGTTGTAGTACACCCGTGATGCTGCGCTTGTACAGCTCGCCGTTTATGATGGTGAAGGCTTTTGACCGACAAGATATGCGCCGGGCATCTGTCGGGCTGTCAGGCAATTCTCCGGTTATCAAGAACTGGAGGTATGGTCGCTCCAAGTTTTTTCGACTGCCATGACCTGCATTAGGTTGACCATGGCTACCTCTGTGTCCAGCTTTTCGGGTCCTTCGTGTCCTTCGGGTAGCGTGGCTCCTGAGTGTTCTGCTTCTTCGGGTGATCCCTTGGGGAACTTTTGCTTGATGGATGGTACATAGATCTGTTCGAGGAACACTCCTGGTGGCACCTTTGCGCAAGTGGAGCCGATGTTGGCGAGTCTATCGGCTTCCTCGTTGCTTTCTCTTCCAACGTGCCGAAGTTCGCAGCCGTCGAATTCACCTTCGAGTGCGTTGTAGAGCGCGCGTTACGCGATCATGTTTTCGGCATGTGCGTCGCACTCATTCATCGTCTGCTGGACGACGAGGTTGGAGTCACCGTAGATGACCAGGCGCGTTGCGCCGCATATTTTTGCCATCCTCATGCCATGGATGAGGGCTTCGTATTCGGCCTCGTTGTTGGAGGCTCTAAATTTCATCTGAAGAACGTACTTCATCTTGTCGCCTTGCGGGGAGGTCAAGATGACCCTGCCCTGCTCGACTTGGCGCTTGGAGCCGTCGAAGTGCATTGTCCATGACTGCGACATGTCTGGGGTGTCTGGCAGCTGCAGCTCCATCCAATGTACCAGGAAGTCCGGAAGGACTTGAGATTTGATTGTGTGTCGCTTCTCGTAGACGATGTCCAAGGGTGATAGTTCGATGCCCCACAGGGCCACCCGTCCTGTGGCCTCTGGATCATTCTGAATCTTTGTTCGGGGTGCCTCGTTGACGACCATCACTTGGTGCTCCACGGAAGTAATGGCTCAAGCCGAGCCGTCATGAACATGCCGTAGGCTAACCACAGTAGTGAGGGTACCTCTGCTTTGTTGGTGTCGATTACCTCTGAGGTAGTAAATTGGGCGCTGGACCCGTGGGTCTTGCCTTCTTGACTCGTTCGACCACGAGTGCAGTCTTGACCACGGTGTGTGGCTGCTATGTCAACAGGAGGCTCGCGCTCCTTTGGCGTGACCAAAGCAGGCGAGGTGGAGAGGAGCCGCAGGCTTTCGAATCGTCGTTGGCTTCGGTGTCCACTCGAACTTATGCGCCTTGCGCGTGTTGGTAGAATGGTAGGGCCTTCTCGCCCATGCGGCCGATGAACACCTTAGCGCTACTACTGTCTGCGAGCTGCTGGACGCCCTTGAGGTTTTTCGGCTTCTCCATCGTCATGATGGCTCTGATTTTCTTCGGGTTCGCCTCGATCCCTCGTTGAGAGATGAAGTATCCGAGCAGCTGGCCCGATGGGACGCCAAAGGCGCACTTTTCGGGGTTGAGCTTGATCCTATAGCGATCAAGATTGCCGAACGTCTCGCGGAGATCGTCTATGAGTGTCCTTGCCTCCTTAGTTTTTATTACTATGTCGTCTACATAGACTTGGACATTGCGACCGATCTTGTCCTTGAGGCAGGCCTGCATACATCGCTGGTACGTGGCACCCGCGTTCTTTAGCCCGAAGGGCATTGTGTTGTAACAGAATACTCCGAACGGTGTGATAAACGCCATTTTCTCCTGATCTTCGACCTTGAGCCGAATCTGGTTATAGCCTGAGTAGGCGTCGAGGAAGGAGAGTTTCTCGCAACCTGCAGTCGAATCAATGATCTGGTCGATCCGCGGAAGAGGGAAGTGGTCCTTTGGGCAATGCTTATTTAGTGACGTGAAGTCCACGCACATCCGCAGGATGTCCGTGTCCTTCTTCGGGACCATCACCGTGTTTGCAAGCCATTCGCTTTCTTTGATTTCCCTGATGAAGTCTGCAGCGAGTAGTCTATTGATTTCCTTGCTGATAGCTTCGGCTCGTTGCTCCGACAGTCTTCGGATGGACTGCTTGGCTGGCTTGGTGTCTGGAAAGACATTGAGTGCGTGCTCGGCGAATTCCCTGGGAACTCCTGGCATGTCCGCAGGACACCAGGTGAAGATTTCCCAGTTCTCACGGAGGAATTCGATGAGCGCCTTCCTCTTGATCTTGAGGTCATTGGCGATCAAGGCCGTCTTGGAGGCATCCGTCGGATGGACCTGTACTTTCTTGGTGTTGACGGTGGAGTCGAAGGACATGTCAGTTGCGTTCTGCCTTGTGACTGGGGGTACCCCATTGTCCGTTACCTCACGGAGCCTTACAAGCTCGTCTTGCATGCCGAAAGACTGGGATATTTTGTTGAAATCCCTGTCGCATTGGTCCGATCGGGTGAAGCTCCCGTGGACTGTGATGACGCCCCTTGGTCCTGGCATCTTGAGTAGTAGGTATGCGTAGTGTGGGACGGCCAGGAACCTTGCGAATGCTACACGTCACAGGATGGCGTGGTATTGCGACGGCCAGTCCACCACTTCGAATTCAAGGCGCTCTTGCCGAAAGTTGTCCGGCTTCCCGAAGATGATGTCGAGCCCTATTTTTCCCAGGGGGAATATGCCCTTTCCTAGGACAATGCCGTGGAACGTTGTGTCTGATTGTTCCAGGCTGCATTGCGGGATCCGCATAACTGCTAGAGTGCTTGCGAACATCAGATTGATGCCGCTGCCGCCGTCCATGAAGACGCGACTCATCTCGAAGCCTCCGATCTGCGCCTCCAGCACCAGGGCAGCATGACCTGCGCGAGGGATCTGGCAAGGGTGATCCGCGCGAGTGAATGTGATGCAGGACTCCGATCCGCTGAGGTACTCAGGGATTGTAGGCGGAGTTGCCACGGCCAAGTTGATTTGTCGGGTGATTTTCTTCTGCACCCTGTTTGTGGGGCGTCCCTTCTGGATCATATTTAATGCTCCCTTTGGTGGGGGGTACCCGACCCCGGCGTTGTTTTGCGTTGGTGCGACTGTTTGGTTTGGGCCTCCAATAGGTGGCGGTGGAGGAGCTCCGTGTGCTATTTCTCCTGGCGCGGGTGCGTTTCCGAACGCAGGGGTTGGGGCTTGTTGCCTCATCTGCACCATGCTTTCGCTGAGTTTCTGGAACTCGCGGCAGTCCTTGAGCATGTGGGCTTTCTTTTGCCATCTTGTTTGTCGATGTAGAAGTGGATGGTGCATGGACCCGAAAGTTTGTCGAATCTGAGGGTCCGTTGTCGCGTGATGTGGCGTTACCCCGCTGTCTTGCTGGTAAATCCTTGTCGCGGAAATTTCCTCAGCGGTATCCTCCATTTATTTGTTGTCGTTGCCGGTCGGTAGCTGCAGCGACCATGTCGGGTCCATCGCGGTCTTCGTAGACACGCGATCTCCTCTTGCTGCGGCATTCTCGCCTTCGGCCGTAGTCGTCCTCTTCATCTGATTGCGCTCGCTGGATGCAATCTTCGCCGTCTGCCCAACTGTTGGCAATTTCCATGAGGTGGTCGAGTGTCTTGGGTTTGACACGCCCAAGTTCCTCCTTGAAATCTTGGCATTTGACGCCGTCTCTGAAGGCGTCGATGGCCCTCTCCTCAGAGATATGTGCTGCGGAGTTCTTGGTGGTGGACCAGCGTAATATGTACGAGCGAATAAATTCCCCCGTTCTCTGAGTGCAGGCTCGCAACTCTTCGATTGAGGCAGGCCTCTTGCTGGTGCCCTTGAAATTTCGGATGAAGCTATAAGCTAACTCCTCCCAACTTCGGATGGACCCTGATGATAGGCTGCTGAGCCAGACCCGCGCCACGCCTGTCAGCTGCAACTGTAGGCATTGCATGGCGGTTTCTTTGTTACCGCCATGCAGCTTCACAGATGACAGATGATCACTGAGCCAGGATTTTGGATCTTGCATGCCGTTGAACTTCGGAGTATCCAAAGGAAGCTTGCAATTGTGTGGCATCTGTGTTCGCCGAACAGATCTGCTGAAGCATCGAGCTCCACAGAGTTCTCCTTCATCTTCATCCATCTCGGACTCGGACGAGCATGCGTGTTTGGCTCGTGCTTTGTCGATTTTGCGCTGTGTAAGCGCGTCTCTGGCGTCGTAGTCGCGTTTATGGTGATGCGAGCTCTTCTTCCTTCGAGGAAGGTCGTGCTCCTCCTCCTCTTCGGATGAAGGGGTGGGGCTCCGGTCACGCCTGACCGGAGCTTTCTTCTTCGGCTCCGCAGGAGCGTCTTCGTGGAGCGCAGCTCCGACGAGTCCGAGTCCGGTGAGTGCGGACTTATGCATGGCTCTTTTCGGGTCCCCTTCCGGAGGTTGGTGGGCCGCAAGATACACAGTGGCTGCCATGATCGCAGCTTGCGGTGTCTTTGGGATGATGTTGCCGTCGGCATCCATATCCATGAACGATGTGTGGAGAGTTCGGGTCACATCACGGCGTTCCTTGGGATCCATGTTCTCCACCCGCGAGCGGTGCTTGTTTCCCTAGTTTCCGTTCGTGCTAGAGCCGGGTGCCATGGCGGAGAGCGCAACTCGTCGCGTGCTGGACTCGGAGGCTGCTTGCTTGCGTTTGTCGAGCGTTTCCTGCATCTTGACTTGCTTCTTGTGCTCCTCGATGAGGAGGTAGTGGTACGCCATCAATAGGTCACGTGGGGAGTCCACGGGTAGGACTATGTCGCCTGCAACGGCACGGCGTGCCTGGACCCATCCTTCTTTGCTAAGTTGGATGACGTGGCCGTTGTTTTCCCCTTCGGGTGGGGGGGACTGGCTTCTTCAGTTCCCGCCGTTTCCGCCGTTTCTATCCTGCGGGTTCGGGTTCGTGTTGGGCGGCGGGTTAGGCGTTTGTTGCTCCTGGATGACTGCGGCGCATTGGTAGTGCTCGTAGATCGGTTCGCTGCTGCCGCAGCTTTCAGATCCGGAACCGTAGGTCCCTTCATCCAAAGGCGGATCACACAGATTGGAGTTGCAGCAGCTGCTGTTGTAGAACTCATCTATCGATGGTGATGTGCGTAGCACGTGGTGTGGAGCCCACGAGGCGGGCCTGATCGATGGCACGGGCACCCGCTCAGGAAGGCGGAGTGTGCCAGTTTGTCCCACCTGGAAGCAGAAGCTCCCGAACAAAATTTCGAGTCCGTCGCCTACGGGCTCGAAATCCTTCATGGTGGCCGGCGAGTGGGCGGTGAAGTCGAAAGTGCCGAAGAGGAGGTGATTCTCCGTCACCGTGGAGTTGTAGATCGATCGGGTCGGGACCGTCACGATCGCACAATCAGCAGCCCCGATTCCCACAGACGGCACCAATTGACGAGGTTTAATCTCGTCAATGCCCATTGTTATGGACTTGGGTTTTGGAGAAGATGGGGATGCTGGAGATCGTGGCACGGTTAACAGACAAGCAACCAGGGGACACGAGATTTACCCAGTTCAGGCCCCGGAGGAAAACCCTACTCCTGCTTGTGCGCTCTTGATTACGGCGTAACTGGTTACAGGTCTGCAGATTCGATCTGGCGTGGATGCGTGTCTAAAGTATGAGTCAAGAGATCTAGGCGTGCCCTCGGCCTTTATATAGACTTAGGCAGGTCCGGGCATAGTCCTAGTCGATTCTGAGTTCTAGGGTTTTACCCTTTGAATTTCCTATCTATGCTAGTCTTGCTCTCCAAGGATCCGGCGTCATGGGCCTTGGCCATCCGAAAATCTTCATGGGCCAGATATATCTCGTGGGCCTTCCTTGGCTGGACCCGGGTATGTCAAGTCACGTGCAGTAGGGTATAACCATGTTAGCTCCTCACAAGCCTAAGAACCGTATCAAGTCTACCAAGATCTTGGAGCTCCTCCATGTGGACCTTTTCGGTCCTCCATCTCATGCAAGTCTTGGTGGGAAGAAATATTGCTTGGTGATCGTTGATGACTATTCAAGATATTCGTGGGTGTATTTCTTCAAGTTGAAGAGTGAGACCCAAAAGACCTTCATCGACTTCATCAACATGGTCCAATGTCAATACAACCTTCCCATATTGATCATAAGGAGTGACAATGACACTGAGTTCAAGAACTACACCTTAAATGATTTCCTTAGTGATGAGGGGATAAAACATCAATATTCCGCTGCATACACCCCTCAACAAAATGGTGTGGCAATGGTAGGTTGGGCTATACTCTTGGTCAATGGTAGGTTGGGCTATACTCTTGTTGCACTTGAATTGGCGAGGTAAGATTTCAGTTATATGCTCGACTGATATTCCAACTGTACTGGTCATGGTGATGGATTTCTTGGCACAGTCAATCAATCCTTTATGTTTGGACATCCAATCCATTCCTAGTACTACTTCCAAACCTTTAGTTCCGAGTACTATCAGATTAGCATAAAAATCAATGCCATGGATTCGGATAGGGACGGCTTTGCAAATTTGCCTAGCTTTGGTTGTTGAACCGGGAATCTGAACGATCATTACATGCTTCAGTTTTGTTGGTTGAATCTTACTAGTGCTTGCAAATTCTTCGGTGACAAATGAATGCGATGCACCAGAATCAAACAACACTCTTGCAAGTACTGAATTAACAGAAAACATACCCAGCACGACGTCTGGCGCTTCCTGAGCTTCTTCAGCATGCATGAGGAAAAGACGGCCATTGCGGTTGAGCGAATTTCCTGGGGCAAACCTTCTTCCTGGCTGAACACGACGCTGCTGCTGAGCTGGGGTATTGGCATTGGGGGATGCGGCATTCTTCTTGTTGGGGCACTCGTTGGAATAGTGGCCCTTATTTCCACAATCATAACAAGTTACCTGCGACTTGTCCTTCTGTTACAGGCACATCGTTGCTTCCAGTCCTCGGGGCAGTGTTGGGGTTGGCTGTAGCATTGTTGTTGTTGAACTTGGGTGGGGCACGGTTGAAATTGCTAGAGTTGCCGGGGTTGTTGTGATTTCCTCCGGGCCTAGGGTTTCCATGGTTGGGGTAAGTCGGGCGGTTTATTGGGGGTCTGCTGGTTCTCGGGGCAAATCCTGGAGATGGGTTAGGGCGATACTTTGGGGTCTGATGGTTTCCTGGCTGATGCATCATGCGACGCTTGCGGTTCTCATTGGCTTGGTTGATCTTTCCTTCCATCTGGATGGCAGAGTCGACCAGGGCTTCAATATCAGCAAAGGGGATATTGACTAACACAGTCTGCATCTCATCGTGCAGACCATTCAGGAATCTTTCTTCTTGGCTTCAATGTCGATCTCATCCGGGGCATACCTAGCTAATGACAAGAATTTGTCACGGTATTCCACTACGGTCATCCTTCCTTGCTTCAGTTCTCTGAACTCGTCTCTCATCCGCTTGATTAAACCCGGTGGCACATGGGTTCTGCTAAACTTGACTTTGAATTCCTCCCAGGTCATCATCTGTCCTCCGGTCATGGCACGAACACTGTTCCACCATGCTCTGGCATCTCCGGCTAGGTAGTGGGTGGCGAACAAAACTTTCTCGTTGGCTTCCACTCCGGTGACTTCTAGGTTGTTTTCCATGGTCTGCAGCCAATCGTCGGCGTCTAAGGGCTCTTCCGACTTAGTGAAAACAGGTGGGTTGGTGTTCTGGAAGTTCTGGAGCTTAGATCCATGGTTGTCCTGGTTTCCATGGCCTTGGTTGTTGTGGGCTAGATGGGCTATCTGTTGAAGGGTAGCTAGATTGGCTTGACGTTCGGTCCTTTCAGCTTCGCGGTCATAAACCAACATTTGCAGGATCTGCAACATCGGGTCCGGGGATGAACCACTTCCTCCGCGTGGCATCTGAAGATTGAGATAGATCATGAGAAAAGAGGGAAATTTCTAAGGTTTCGGGGCTTTGAAAAGTTTTTAAAGTTTGACTCAGATTTTCTAGCAACTTGCTTTTCATTCATTCATTCACACGATACAAACACACACCACAAAACAAGAAAAACAGATGGTTTTAAGAACCATTCTGGAAACTACGATACAATGGGACCGAATACTACTCACTACGCTAGTGCTCAAGTGATACTACTCCTCGGAGTCGGTGTAGTCGCCATCCTCATCATCCTCGTTGTCATCGATGAAGGCGTAATCATCCTCATCGGTGAAGAAATCCATGGCCTGATCCTCTAGAAAATCATCATCATTGCTGAGATAGGAGTAGGGGTCTCCACGAAGATCCTCTCCGGCATTCTCCCTTTCTTCCAACTGCATGTCTCTCTCGTGGATGGTCTCCTCCAAAGACGAGATACGGTGGCGAAGACGGGCAATGATGCGCTCCTTATTGTCGAGCTGATGGCGGCGAGACTTGCGATCCTTCGCTAGCATGGCGATGGTTTGGTCCTTCGTCTTGATGATGTCAGACTTGTGGTTGGAGTAGTCACGACAGTTATCCAACTCCTGCTGACGATCGTACATCATGAAGCTAAGGTGGTACAATTGGGTCTTCGGCTCGTGATGGTATGGGGCTTCCAGTGGCTATCCATTTGCATCACGCCTTGGGCAAAACTCAAAGCGGGTACCCTTGATCTGGTTGATACTCTGCCCACACAGACGGGCAAGAGCTTCTTGCATGGCCCTGGCAAGTCCATCGAGCCAGTTGTTCTCTCTTAAGGTGAATTGAATTCCTTCCGCAGTGGGAGGTTCAATTTTTCCTCTGAGACTTGCAACAATTAGCCACTGCAGATCTTCTCCTCCTTGATCATTGAGCTGAGCTCCGAAGAACTCGGGGTGAGGACGCTCCAGAAGTTCCGAAAGCTAGTCCAAATCCCTCTCAAAGATAAGGTCTCCTCCATTTCCCAATTGGTAAAACTTGCTGTACTTCACGTCCATCTAAAAGAATATAAGATGAGTAAGTTAGTAGAACGATCAAGTGTGTCAAATTTTATGTAGTTTGCAAGAGTTTTTAAGGAACATGATTTTTTGTGAAAGAATCAAAGTGATAAGAATGGAAATAAGTTTTTGTAATATTTGCTTCCTTTGGTTTTGAAACTAAGTTTTTGATTCAAACGTCCAGTCTAACTAGGGTCTCCTATGGTCAGGATGGCTCTGATACCAACTTGTCAACACCCGGATTTTTAATCCCAGATTCCTGTTATGCCATACATCGCAATCCCAGGATTACCATTTTTGCGAGACATAACAGAATTGGATACCACGGTACATCATCCATTACAAACCATACATAAGGTCTTACACAAATAAGGATCTCATGATCCAGTCTTAATACAACACAAGCAACGGAATACGTAATAATAACGGTAGCGTAGGCGAAGCTCCATCTTCGGGGTCACAGGCAATGCTGGCGATGGGAGATGATCCTAGTTGTTGTAACCTTCCTGGGGTCCATCCTCCAGGTACTCCTCTTCATAGTCTGGCCATGGGAATAGCCAGGGACAAAGCCATGAGTACTCTTTAAGTACTCGCAAAGTAATACTAACAAGTGAAGGGTTTTTTTTATAATAGGACACTAAGCTCTAGGGTTGTTTTGCAAGAAGCCATATTTACCTCTACTAAGTTTAGAAGTAAGAGAAAACTAGTAAAATTTTATAACACCTAAGTGGGAACTTGTATTTCATATCACAACTCTGTTGTAGTCAAGTCAAAATCTCAATCCATTTCACAAGTCATTTTGAAAACATCTGACGGGGGAACAATATGGCCACTCCAACTGTCCATAATCATGAGACGCTATTCAATAGTTTGACACTCTGCAGAGATTGTACACTTTCACCACAACATTCGATACATCCGTCAGGAACAAATCCTGAATTCACCATACTCAGTATGCGGATAATCAATCCTAACCTTTCAATTACACGCCCTAGTATAAGCACCTCTCCTGTGAGTTTGGCCTCCCAACCATGACCAACTGTCATCTTGGAGCTCGCATGTGGACAATCTTCACAAGGTATCCTCAGCTCAGAGCTTGGCCGCGAGGGAACTAATACTAAGGTATATAAGTTTCCAGTCAAGCCCTACCCAATCTTCGGGTATTGTGGTTGTACGATAAAATTGGAATGGTATCACATCTAGACAACCATCAGTTTTATAAAGGGCTAAGGCTCATGCCTCAACATTTTCATCACCAAAACTCATCTGGTGTTTGGAAACACATGTCCAAAACATCTCAGTAGAATGATCCATCATTCTAAGGTTTTCATAACCATTTTTCCACCAAGTATTCCCATCTAAAGTTGATCAAGTTTTATGCTTAGCACTAGCATCTATAAGTGGGGGTGAGTACTAATGAGGGGTAGTAAACTAGTGGAGTTTCAACTAAGTTCAATCTTATGCCTTAGGATGACATCAAGATTTTCTAGCTTAGGCCAGATTTTATGCTTTTTATGCAACCTTCCATTATCTTTCTAATATCTACAATTCACTTAAGTAAACTCTAAGTAAGAGCTTTGATAAAGAAATAAAGTAGAAAGCTTGCAAGTAAAACTAGGATTGGGTATCATCAAATATGGCTAACCAAGCATGCTTAGTGCATTGCATAGGTTATCTAACTTTCATAAGTGCAAGTGTTAGCTTGCCTTGTGCAGAGCAGTGGTTAAAGTTCTCCTCGACTTCTTCTTTGTAGTATCCTCCTTCCTCTTCGTATCCTTGGTCGGTACTAGCGTCTATGAATAAATACGAGGTACACAATCACCAAACAATACTTAACTACTTGCAATCATCACACAAAAGGGTCCTATAGATGATCTAGCATCATCACTAACATTACAAGATTAAATCTTGGTTCAATTCCTTTTATTTTTAGAAAAGTAATTTCTACTCATTGAAAAACTACTTAAGATTTAATATTCTCCAAACCAAACATGGGATCATGTTGACACATGTCATCACCACATATTTTAGTCCATGGGAATATTATTTAAAGTGGTGTCACAATTTAATAAGGTTTTACCCTTTTATTTTAATTAAATAAGTGACTAGAAATGCCTATGTGGCATTCTTTTATTACTTGAACATTATTTCTATAAGTAAACCTATATATTTTTATATATTCTGAAAGGTATGGTTGAATGTGATTTTTGAGAGTTGGAATCAACTCAAAAGCTATTATGGTTTAAATTTGAAAAATGTTTGAATGCAGAAAAGCTTTTGCCTTGTTATTTTTACCAAGGTTGATCTACAGATCCAAATGACTTAAATCCAATGGGCTTGGATTCAGCATTTCCAGACCTTTCTAACAAAATTGGTTTCATTCCATTTGGTTCACTGAATCGATCTGGGTTGATTTTTGAATCTGGGTGTAGAAGTGTGTTTGAAATAAAATGGAAAAGGTTAAATTCAAACGACTGGGCTACGCGGGAAACGATACTGGGCCGGCCTGCTAAGCACAACACTTACGCGGGCTAGTTAAGTTGCTGTTCCCACGCGTCAGTGAGACGAGGGGGTGCGAAGCGGTACGGGGCAATGTGATACATTCGATCTAGTTCTAATCCAATGGCTGAGGTTCATCGTCCATGTCGGGCAACGCCGGCGAGACTGAACCCTAACGCTGCAGGTGGGGGTCGTCGGGGGCTCACAGGGTCTCAGGCGAGGGTCAGCGAGGCGGGCGAATGACGAAGTCAACGACGGCGAACCTCCTGGTACCGGCAGCTTCTCCTGGGGCAGCTCCAGTCGCTGGCTCCCTTCTTCTCTAGAGGCGGCGGGCTCCGGCGAAATTCGGGAAGCCCTTTGCTTCGAAACGCCCGGGGTGGAACGATCAGTGAGGAGAGGGGAGTAGAATGGTGTGCTCAATTCTGCTGGGGGTGGCCTCTATTTATAGTCGCGACGACGAGACCGAACGGGATGGGCAGGCGACGGTGGCGACATGGCTACGGGCTGCTAGAGGCATGGCCGGCGGTGGCGATCGCTTGGTGGTCTCCTGGCGATGCTCTACGGCTTTAATGTGCATGTAGGGGCGGTGGCAAACGGTCTGGAACACGCGACGCTCTGCGCGGCAGAGGCGGCATCTTCGACGGCGAGCGGTGGCTGTGAGGCATGAGGCGGCGAACGGGGATGTCTGGCAGTCTCCTGGGTCGGTGGTGATCGTGTATGCACGCGGCGAGGGCGGCGTGCGGTCTATGGGTGTGTGTCGAGGGCGGCGCTCTGGCGCATGCTCGGTCATGGTTGCTGGCGAGCTGGGCACGGTCTGTGCGTGTGGTCCAGGGGCTAGCAACGTTCGAGCGCTGGACAGGGAGTGGCGGTGGGGTGTTGGCTTGCTCCCAGACATTTTGGCTAGGCTTGTTTCTTCTCCTAGCTTGCTGTCCACACTGGGGTGACATGGTGAGCTTCGGCTATTCACCATTGATGGCATTGCCAAGCTTACAGTGGGGTTAGTGCTTGGTTTAGTTTGCTAGATGATCTACTGAGGTTGCTGTGAGCTAGAGAGGGAACAAGTTAGGCTCCAATCACTGCTCACAATAGTGTTTAGATTTTATTTGATTTAAAACAGCAAGGTGTTTTGATGAAATGGCCGCAAGAATTCAAGTTTTGAATTTTGAAAAGATTTTTGGTGGGTGTGCTAGGTTGGTGCTGGTGAGTCTGCAGATGCTTGGTTTTTGAAAGTTGAGCTAGTTTGAGTGGTTTTTGAAAAAGTGGGATCTTCCCATATGATAAAGATTCAATTTTAATTGTCATTTAAACTATGCATTTGGAAGTTTCTGGATGATCACAAGGTGGGCCTTGATACTTTGTTATGAGTACTATCAAGGGGTGTAAAGATCCAAATAAGTTTCTGTTAAGTTCTGAAAGTTTGTGACAACCAAAGTAGGCATGGGAGTTAAATTGGTCAAAATGACCATTCATCCAATTTGGTTTGTTTTGATTTGTTTGTCTTTGGGAAAAGTGTGGGGATTGTTTAGATGATGTTTATTTCACCTAAGAAACATTTTTCAAGCAAAGAAACACATAAACAAGGCAATTCAAAAGAATTCAAAATGGGATGCATACACACATGCATGCTTTCATATTTTTATTTAGAAAAGTTTTTGTTAACCCTAATTTTGATGATTAGAGTTTGATGATCCAAGTTTAGTATTTTTGGGATGTTACAGAAGCTATGCACAAAGAGCTCAACAATTTTGAGAGAAACAAAGTATGGAAGTTAGTTGAGAAGCCAAAGGATTACCGCAATGTTATTGGAACAAAGTGGATATTCAAGAACAAGCAAGATGAGCATGGAATTATAGTAAGGAACAAGGCTAGATTGGTTGCACAAGGGTTTTCTCAAATTGAAGGCATTGACTATGGAGAAACTTATGCACCCGTGGCTCGCCTTGAGTCCATCCGTATCCTTCTTGTTTATGCGGCACATCATAACTTCAAGTTACAACAAATGGATGTAGAGAGTGCATTTCTTTATGGTCCATTAAATGAATTGGTATATGTTAAGCAACCCCCAGGATTCGAGGACCCCAACTTCCCAAACCATGTCTACAAACTTGATAAGGCGCTCTATGGGCTCAAGCAAGCCCCACGCACGTGGTATGAGCACCTTAGAGAGTTATTGTTTGACCGTGGATTTGAGGTTGGGAAAATCGATCCCACTCTTTTTACTAAGAGAGTCAATGGGGAGCTTTTTGTATGTCAAATATATGTTGGTGATATTATCTTTGGCTCATCTAACAAAGCTTTCAATGATGAATTCTCAAAGCTTATGACTAGTAGGTTCCGGATGTCTTTGATGGGGGAGTTGAAAGTGTTTCTTGGCTTTGAGATCAAGCAAGTTAGAGGAGGGACATTCTTCAATCAACCCAAGTATACTCAAGATATGCTCAAGAGATTCAAAATGCAAGATTTAAATGGAGCCCCTACTCCTATGGCTACAAAGACTCATCTAGAACAAAATCCAAATGGTAAAGATGTGGATCAAAAGGTATACCGGTCCATGATTGGTTCTTTGCTTTACCTTTGTGCATCTAGACCCGATATTGTGTTGAGTGTAGGTGTGTGTGCAAGATATCAAGCGGCTCCTAAAGAAAGCCATTTAATGGCGGTCAAGAGAATCTTTCGATATTTAGTTCATACCCCGTTTTATGGTCTTTGGTATCCTCGAGGCTCAACATTTGCTCTTTGTGGATACACGGACTCGGATTGGGCGGGTGATAAGGATGATAGAAAATCAACCTCCGGGGCTTGCCAATTCCTTGGTAGGTCCTTGGTATGTTGGTCTTCTAAGAAACAAAATTGTATATCTCTCTCCACCGCCGAAGCCGAGTATGTGGCAGCTACTAGTGCTTGCACCCAATTGCTATGGATGAGGCAAACTTTAAAGGAATACGGTGTCCATTGTGACAAAGTGCCTCTTCTATGTGACAATGAAAGTGCCATCAAGATTTCCTACAACCCGGTGGATCACACAAGGACAAAGCATATTGAGATTCGCCATCACTTCATTAGAGATCATGTTGCTCGAGGTATTATTGATCTATCATATGTGTCAACCAAAGATCAACTTCCCGATATCTTCACAAAGCCTCTTGATGAAGCAAGGTTTTGCTATTTGAGGAATGAACTAAATATCATAGATTCAAGGAGCTTGACTTAATTATCTTGCACTCTCACATATAATTCAACCCATATTTGGTTTAGGTGTAGGCATGGATATAGGGGGAGTGCGCTTCTAATTGATTGGACTATCCCTCCCCCCATTATGCCCAAAGCAATAAAAATCATTCCTCTTATTATCATTTTGTGATATGTGAGCTTAAATGATGAGTTTCGGTAATGGACCCAAGATATATCTTCGTGGTGCCAAGCCGAGTATACTCATATATGGTGGCCTTAGGCCACCGCCCCTCTCATTTGAGAGGTTTGTTCTTACTCGTGTTTGTCATCCTCTAGTTGGTTTTGTTCTTCTGGTCGTGCACTCACATTTGGTTCTTCATATGTTTTTAGTAATTTTAGAGTGCATTGGCCCATATCAGTGTGACTCTCTAAACCCAATCCATTCTTATCCCTCGACAAAACTCATCTACTATGCACAAGAACCTTCCACTTTATGTATCCTGGCTCTCTGTTCTGGTGGTTATGGTACTACCGGTGCTAACTAGCGGTACTACCGCCAAACGGTACTACTGTAAAGGGCTAGCGGTACTACCGCTTCTGGATCAGTTTCCAGGATCTTGACTGGAAACCTCCCAGGTGCGGTACTACTGGTGGTTTTCTACGGTACTACCGCCTAGCGATACTACCGCTCGTGGCTCCGGTACTACCGCTCTGCGTTTCGGTTAAGTTTGGAGACGTGGGAGAAGCACCTCTCAGTGCCTCATTAGTACCCCGTCTCCACTCCTCACCACCGCCGCCGGAGCAAGAGAAAGCCGCCGGAGCCCTGCCCCCCTTCTCCTTTTCCCGGATCCACACCGGATCCGACCTCCTCGCGGGCTCCTCCTCACTCTCCACCGCCATGGACCCCGGTACTACCGCCCTCCTCTTCTTCTCACTTGTTTTCTCCATTGAATCTAGGGTGACTTTGCTTCTTGGCTAAAACACGTATTCTTGAGGTTGTACCGTGTGCTATCTACAAGATCTACCTCTTAGACCGATGGAATTCCTGTTTTACATCAATTTTACTGCCCGTACATGGATCTATGTCTCAGATCTGCATAGTGGTCACTGGACGGTAGTACCGGGAATCTTTTTCCGGTACTACATTGTCTTGATACTACCTTTGGTAGATCCGGTACTACATCTGTCTTGACAATTTTTTAAACCAAGAGTTCCATCATCTGTTTATCTCGGGTTCTTGTGCCCTTACCCCTATGCTATCTCCCTCGTTCTTTCACAGGTGCAGGGGGTTCTCGAGGATCTCGCAAACGCTCCAAAGCTCACCATGAGATTGAGGACTATGAGTCAGAGTCAGAGACCGAGTCAGAAGAAGAGATCATGCCTCAACCTAGCACCCGTCTAAAACTGCAAACAACTCGTGGTCGTCGGGGTGGGGGGGTCAAGCAAAGTGCTGGTCGTGGTAAGGCCCCTCCACCTCCTCCTCCCTCCGGTCCTCGCAAGAGCCACAGTTCAGGGCCATCTGGGCCAAAGCTGCTATCTGATTTGTCTGAGATTGAATTTCATGAACTGCGGACTGTCAATCCATATGTGGCTGCTCGCTCTCAAGCTCGGCAAGGTAGCCTATTCTACACGGATTTCCAGGAGCGGGTGTTCCACGAGATACTCATGAAAGATGACAAACTTGTGGTCCCTCAAAAGTGGACCGAGATGAATCATGTGAAGAAGAACCTGCAATACTTTGGTGAAGCTCTTGAAATCTGCACCAACATTGGCTTGCTTCCCATTATGCAGTTCCGGTGCAACTATGACCCAATGCTTATTACTCAGTTCTATGCAACCGTTAACTTTGCCAAGAATCAGACTCGGACACTCACCTGGATGATCGAGGGTGTTATCAAGAAAGCAACTTTGGCTGAGTTCGCGGCTATTCTCGGGTACGAAGACCATGGCAAGGACACTCCCGTTGGCTTTCGGTGCCACAAAAATGATCGCCCCATGAAGAAGTATGCTCTTGCACCACTGTACATTCGGGGGCGAGGTATTCCTAGAAAGATCAAAGGGCTTCTTCCTACATATGACATATTGCATCACATTTTCCGTGAGACTGTCGCCCCCCGAGCTGGGAATGTTGATGAGATACATGCCTTCATGGTGGATATCATGCTTGCCACCTTTCACCACCGTGATTCCGGCCAACCTATGGATGTGATGGATGTTATTTGGAATGAAATGGTCTGTGCCACTTTTCAAAGGAGGGTGCCTCCTTTTGCTCCGTATATCATGTCTCTCATTATTAGCAAGTGCCCCGTGATTACCCGTGACATGCCTTCTCTTTGCCTTGTCACTCACCGCCACAAGAATATGTTGATCAAGACTCATCTCCAACCACGCAATGCCGATGGTCATATTGTTGATGAGGATGGGAACCCTGTTGAGGAGGGATCCGGTGATAATGATGATGCCCAGAAGGCTGCTGACTTTGTGGTCTCACGTCGCAAGCCTGATCAGCCATCTTGGGCCAAGAGGATTGAGGCCAAACTCAAGAAGGTATTCTGCTTCCAAGTGGACAATCAGAAACACATGTACGAGGCCCATGTCTATGCCAAGAAGTCATGTGCTCGTCAGAAGGAAATGATGGAGGCTCAAGGTTTGACCGTCTCCAAGGGCTCCGAGAACAACATTACCCCAGAAGACCAATGGATCTCCAAGAACAGCCACTGGGATGATGATGCCACCTCCTCCTTCCGTGCCCCGCCAACTGATGATGATGCATGGGATGCATGGGATGATGATGATGACGAGTGATCTCCGGGACGTTATGTTGCTCTTGTCCCTTTTTGGCGTCTTGATGCCAAAGGGGGAGAAGTTGCACATTAGGTATGCGGAATTTGCGAGGGAAAAGTCACAAGCTCTTTCTTGCCATTGATTTTTATTCGCTTGTGAACTTTGTTTGCTTGCCTCTTATTATATGTGAACTAAATATTTGTGCTATGTATGGTGAGACTATGTGGTTATCGTATGGATCCATCTTGTGTGTAATATGGCTATTCTCATTTGGATCCATATTATGTGGTGTATGTGACGACCTTCCCTATTCCTAATCAATATTGGTCATCACATGTTTTTTAGCAAAGGTATGTGCTCTAAGTGCGACTTATACTCCCAGGTAGCTTATTAGATAGAATGGGGCTTGATTCTACATATCTAGGGGGAGCTCCTTCTCTATCTTGTCATCATTGGATTACCCTGCAAAATGTGTGTTGTCATCAAACACCAAAAAGGGGGAGATTGAAAGAGCATTTCCTATCCCTAGTGATTTTGGTGTTTTATAACAACACACATATCAGACTAATTATTTGCCAAGTGTATCGCAGGTGCACTGAAAAAGGTTTTGCAATGGTTAAACAACAGTCCAAAAGTTTCTGCCTGGCGCGGTACCAAAAAGCGGTAGTACCGCTTTTTGCTACCGGACGTGGCAGTACCGCTTTTTGCTACCGGACGTGGCAGTAGGTTTTGACTAGTTGTCAAAAAGCCATTGCCGGGCTAGGTACTAAAAAGAGGTAGTACCGCATTTTAGTACCTAGCGCGACAGAAGCTTTTTGACCACTTGTCAAAAGCTACTGCCCGCTCCGGTACTAAAATGCGGTAGCACCGCATTTTAGTACCTAAGCGAAGAGGCTTTCAACCTATAAAGGCCATCTTTGCTGGCGGTACTAAAATGCGGTAGTACCGCATTTTAGTACCTAGCGTGGAAGTAGCCTTTTGTATGTTGGCAAAAGCCACTGGCTGCCTCGGTACCAAAATGCGGTAGTACCCCATTTTGGTACCTGGCGTGATAGAAAGTTTGTCGACCAAGTTGCAGATACCATTGCCCTTCCGGTAGTACCGGTTCCCATAAGCGGTACTACCGCTTTAAGGTAGCACCACAGTGTGGTACCTTCTGTGGCCAGGGCATATGAATTTTGAAGGTTGCTCTTCTGGTACCAGGTCCGGTAGTACCGCTTAAACTTCCGGTACTACCGCTGCATTAAAGGCTCCAACGGCCAGATTTCTTGGAGGGGTATAAATACTCCTCCACCTACCTTGGGACAAAGTGCTCATCCACATTAAAGTCAAGACCACCATTGGAGCCACCAAATCTTCAAGATCTCCTCAATCCACCACCCAAAGTCTTTGATATTTGGGGAATCGAAGGAGGATGCCCTGATCTACTACTTCACTAAAAGAGATCTTCATTTCCCCCTCATTCAATTGAGGGCCCCTTTGCTCTAGTGTTTTCTTGGAAACCCTAGTTCTTGTTTTGGTTCTTACAAGCTTGTCTTTGATTGCTTTGACAACTTGATTGTATTTGGGAGCCTCCGATTAAGTTGTGGATGTGTGCCCCAAACTTGTAAAGGTGTCGGCTTCCACCTTGAAGGTTGCCGATATAGTGGAAGGTGAATCGATCCCATTGGGGTGAGATTCATCGGAGAACAAGGGAGGCCTCTTGTGGCGTTGGTGGTTTGAAACCACCCCCTCTCCAAACGTAGACGTACTTCCCCTTAAAAGGAAGGAACTACGGGAAACAAATCCTTGTGTCTCCGCGTCCACCACTTTGGTTACTTCTATCCTTTACCGCACTTTACTTACTTGTTCTTACTTTGTGTTGTGGTAGCTCTTGCATAATTGTCATATAGGTAAATTCACCTTAGTTGCATTATCTAGAGAATTTACCTTATTGTCAAACCTTAATTTGAAAAAGAAGAAAATTTGAAATAGCACCTATTCACCCCCCTCTAGGTGCCCGTACGATCCTTTCAGGTGTTCCTTATAATAATAATTTTGTTCTTCCGTGAACCCACCTTGCCAATAAGCACTAGTTTCAAAGAAACCATCCATTGATTGAAAGCATGACCAGGCAAGGCAATAACAGACCAGCAACTAGAGTAGGAACTAATTTTTTGTGTTTTTGAATCAAACCAAACTAGACTATTTTTTTTTTTTTTTTTGAAAAGAGGCAAACAAAACCAAGCAAAAGAAACAAAGAAAACTAAAAACAAAGTAAAGAGAAAGGAAGTGAAGGACTCCCCTTGTGAAGACGTCCTTAGCCTCCCCGACAACGGCGCCGGAAAAGCCTTGATGATGCTCGACGTAGCACTTCGTTGGTAACCCCAAGCGCATGGTGTGAAGAGCAAGCAGCAAGTTTTCCCTCAGTTGAGACCGAGGTTATCGAACCATAAGGAGGAAGGAAATGTCACACAGGTGTTGCAAGCAACGCGGAGACCTGCACAACAAAAACTCAAGACTTTTTCCCAACGAATCAGTGAGGTTGTCGAGCTCACCGGTTTGCTATAACAAAGGATTAAACGTATGGTGTGGAAGGTAATGGTTTGCAGCAAGTAAACATGTAACAGTGGAAGATGTATCAATGGTAAAGATTGGACCGGGGTCCATAGTTCACTAGAGGTGCTCTCCTTAGATAAACAACATGGCATGAAGGGTAAACAAATTACAGCATGACAATTGATAGGAACTGAGCAAGGAATAACAATGCAATTACTGATCAGAAATATCCTATGAGATTATATTGTGCAATACAACAAGATAGATAGACCGCCATCCAACTGCATCTATGACTAGAAGTCCACCTTCAGGTTATCATCCGAACCCCCTCCAGTATTAAGTTGCAAGCAACAGACAACTGTTTTAAGCAAAGTATGTAAGATAAACAGTCCACATGTTCCATGAACAAGAGACCGTTGTTTTCTCCCTAGTAGCAACATCACATCTACAACCAAAGATATTATTGTCACTTCCCTTGGAAACTAGAGGCATGAACCCACTATCAAGCATAAATACCACCTCTTGGAGTCACTAGCAACTACTTGGACAAGATAGCTACTAACAACGGAAATCATGCAAGATCACAAACAACACAGACATGATAGAATCATAAAGAAAAAACCATTAATCAAACCAACACAATAATCTCAATATCCATCGGATCTCCGCAAACACAACATGCATGATTACAAATAGATTAGATCTTGATCATGAACGGAGCTCACAATATCTATACATGAAAGCACAAAGGAGGAGATACAACCATCTAGCTACTACATGGACCCATAGTCCAAGGTGGAACTACTCCCGCATCATACCGGAGAGAAGGCCTCCGGGATGATGTCCCCTCCGGCAGGGTGCCAGGAAGAACTTCAGATCCCCCCGATCTAGGGATGATGGCGGCGGCTCAGACGGTTTCGTGGAGATTTGATCGGGTACTTAGGGTTTCTGCATCGAGGGCTTCTTATAGGCAAAGGGGGAGGCCGAGGAGGTGGCCAGGGGGGTCAAACCCTACCCAGGAGCGGGGTAGGGCCCACCCACGCCTATTGGGGTTTGGCCGCCCTGGCCCGCTTCCTCGTCTCCCCTTTGGACTTCTTGTTCCCCACGGAAAGTAATTGACTTTGACGTTTGTCCCGTCCAATTCCGAGAATATTTCTTTACTAGATTTTCTGAAACCAAAAATAGCAGAAAACAGGCAACTGGCACTGTGGCAACTTGTTAATAGGTTAGTACCAGAAAACATGTAGAAAGCACCTCAAAGTGTAGACAAGTAAAGCAAAGTAGACTAAACAAGCATGGAGCATAAAAAATTATAGATACTTTTCCGACGTATCGCCTTACTGCCGACACACAAGCAGCTCAATCACCAAACTGCATGGGTGTGCTGTCGACACAGACATAGCTGCTCAAACAAGTAAAAGGACCAAGTATAGACGTGGGCAAACAAGTGGTATGTTGGGTCACCGCACCTCCCCACTCTCACTCACTCACTTACTCGCTCGCTCATGCAATCGTCTCCACAATCCCATCACCTTCTACAAACCTGAAGAAAACTCAGAAGAAAACCCCAATCACCCCGACGATGGAGAAGAAGGATGTGGTGGCCATCGTCACCTCCAAGGCCACCAGCGAGGAGGACCCCGTCGAGGCATCAAAGGCAGTCGATGTCCATGTCTAGGCCCCCATCCCTGCTTCCGGCGTAGCCACCGGCGAGGAGGCCCCCACTGGTTGTAGGCAGATCCCTTTCGATTGGGACCCCTATGAGAAGGAGGAGTACATCTGGCCAGAGAACCCCTATGACACCAGCATCGTCGAAACATAGTCGAAGGTAATTAGGGGTTGCTCCCCTTCCCTTGATCTTCTTCCACTCCCATCGTTAGATGTTATATCTTGTGCTATTAGGGTTCGGATGTTCGCATTTTAATTTTTGGATTCTAGATCTTCCTATAGAAGCTGATGAGTCCAAAATTGGAGCATTTTTACTTATTTTTTTGCACAACTAGAGTAGGGTTTTTAGTATTTTACCCCATTTGCATGCACTTTTTGTTCTTATTTCAATTGTATCCCAATTTACTAAGTCTATAATGAACATATCAATTGAGACTATCATATTACATAGTAATATGATATTTTTAAGTGATAAAAGTCATTTTATTGATTTATCTTTGCACCTGGAGGAATTTCCTGCGCCCAGGAGGTTCTAGCCCGCGTAACAACCAGTGGATCCCGCCTGTACCGCTCGCCCGTACGAACCGGCGACAGGACCGCCTCGTCAAACACTTCCTCCTCGCGAAAACAGATCACAGATCTGACATTCATAGAAACCTCCAGCCACGAAAAACCACACCAGAAAGGGATCTAAAGGAGGAACTTGGAGAAGGGCAAATCCTTGTTGCTGCACGGATCATTGGAGGAAAACACATCATCCCCTAGATCATCAACTGCTGCATCTCCATCACCATCTCTACCCCCATCTTCCATTCATTAGATCTTGTTGTAATTCCAAATTCAATTGTGTTTTGCACTAGATTCATTCCATTATCTTTATCCATCCGTTTGATTATTATGATGTTGTTGATTGCTTCCACACGTGAGTAGTTCTCTTTGTTATTGGGGATACAAAGAAACCCTAGCATTATTATGAAATAAATATGATTTATTACTTGTGTGCATGATCCATTGATCTATGATGCTTGTTTGATCTCTCCCTTTAGATGGTATATGTAGTTGGCCACATATCATTTATCTTCGGGTCTAAAGTAAGAGGGTGAAACTCTTTGGACGTTTTTGGATGATGTGTTGGAAGCTATTGTAACTAGAAGCCCCGCTAGCACCCAACACGGTCGAAGGGGAAACAAAGAGAGATTCACTAAGCTAATTGCGATATCCACGGGGAAACCCTTAATTGCGGTGGTCCGCATGGTTAGTGCTTCTAGACATCACAGTGGTTATTTAGAGACAACCTCATTCTTGGCTCAACAAAGTGACTGCCTACAAGCCTTGTAGTGACCATCTTATTACAGAACTCTCTCCACACATATCATGAAATAAGAAATAGGTTATCCTAATTATGATTAATTATAACATGCTAGTGGTGTATCCTACATCCCCGAGAACGTCTTACCCTATGGAGTTTAACCACCATTCCATACACACTTTTTACTTTCTTTATTTTTACTTGTTCTATTTACTTTCTTGCATTCAATCCAAAAACTTTTCAAATACCCTTTACTTGAAATCAAAGGCATCTTATAAGTATCCTTTGGTAGATAGTGACGAGGGGCATAAATACCTTAACCAAATAGTTCTTTATGGGTTCGATACTCTTATTTTGAAACTACCTACAATTGATTTGTGCACTTGCAGTCTTCAGCACTTAATTCTCTTGTGTTAGATCATGTGTTTCGATTTTGCACTTGCCATCACCGGCACTTGTAGTTATCGTCACTTACAATTGATTTGTCAAGGTTTAGAGTGATGTTAATAATGATTAAGAGATAAATATCATCCACCCACATATTAGTGAATAATGTATAAGATTAACTTCAAGGTTGTTGTGTTTAAATTGAATTGAAAGTTCAAAAGAATTATTATAAACTTAATGGTTTACACATAAGTTTTATTATGAATCCTAAGTAGAGCTTTCTACTTTAGTACTTAGTCTTAAAGTATTTAATGTTTATAAAGAAATGTGATTATTTCTTACTTAGGAAATAATTTTAAAGAATTAACAAAATAGTTATCTCATTTTAATAAAATAAGTACATGAATTTTTATTACCTAGGAACCTTAAAATGTTTTAGAGTAATATACTTAGTATTTTTATATTAAATTTTACTTATTTAAGATCTTAAAAATGATTTTTTAGGCACTATATTTATTTTTATAAAATTCCTTAAAGAATTAAATGTACTTAAATATTTGTTTCAACTTTTATTTGTAGAATTTTTAAGTTAGTACTTTTTTATAAAGTAGTATATTGATTTTGATATACAAAAAATGATTTTTATTTATTTTTAGGAATTTTCCTTATTTTATTAAAATCTCACTTAGGATTTAATGGTGTTTAATATTTATTTTCATTTTATTTAACTTAAATAAGTAAGGTTATATTTTTATTAGATAGAGATTATTTTTGTGATCCTTTTGATATATTTTAAGTATTTTATGAATTTTATAGGAATATATATATTTCTAGAATTTTAATATTTATAAAGACTTGTTTGTATTTCCCTAAATTTAAGCATTTCCATTCTATTTATTTTATAACTGGGCCTGTCCTGTGGTTAGCCCAGTCCAACTCAAAGGACCACGAGGCCCAATTACACGGCCTATTTGGCTCGGGGTCAACGCTGACCCCGACCCACTCTTCTCTCTCTCGCACAAACATATGCACGCATTATCCTCACCCCTCTCGTTCCCCTATTGGTCGCGGTGATGTCGCCGCCACCAGCTCCACTCCGGCCGGTTGCCGGCTAACTTCGTACCGCCGCCTGCCGATGAGGCCCCAAATCTATCTCCTTCGTCGATCGCGTCGCCTTGTTGTCGCTCTGTTCCCCGATGTGCGCCCTGCAAAACCCTAGCTGTGCAGTTCGGTTTGGTCGCCGACGCGGCGTCCCTAGCCCCCATGCCTACGGCTATTGCTCAAGGAAGACCAGGATCTCCCCTACCTCGACCCTAACTTGCTACTCCTGCACTTTTCACGGCGGTGTGGTACTGTAGCAGCAGCTGCGGTCTACTCCAATTCCTGATGCCGGAGGGATGTTGTCGTGGCGCAACCCTGGCATTGGCTATGACAACTATGACTACACCATGCCTCCGCTCCAGGTGCTCGGCACCCCTAGTGAGTCATATATCTTCTGTGACCATCTGTTGGGCTAATGATAGCACCTAGTCATAACTGATCAAGGTTCAGGGAGTCGTGGAATTGAATTGCTACTAGGTCATCTTACTGTGGTTAGAGTTGATTTGATAATTGTAATGCAGGTTTTATATTGGTTTGCAATAAAAATTGTCTGAATTTCAGTTTAGAATCACTTAGGTTGTCAAGGACTTGATATGTAAGTGGGTTTCATATGTTGATTTGAATCAAAACCAACTATTGGTTTGAATGGATTCACAGTATAACTCTTTATTGAGCAATAGTTTTCTACATGATAACAATTGACTTGGAAAAATGATTTATATTCCTATTGGAAGTATTTGTAGCTGTGATTTTGGCTAGTGTCTTTTATTGGCCCTGGGTATCCACTACTGTGGTGTTTTTACTTGGAAGTGTATACTCCATTACAGCAAGATTTTCTAGTGTTGGTGGCTAACTTTACTCATTTGATGTATACAAATTATTTGGTAAACTAGACATATGGTTCAGTAATGATCATTATCCCTTCTGAGCAATGTTTGCATTTTATAAAATGATTCCTAGCAAATGGCAGCTAGGAAATGATTTAAAGTATGATTGTATGGTTTTAGCAAGTGGCTATTTGTTTCTTGTTCAGATGTTGTGTACAATCAGTGGTGATAGTGATTTTGGATTGCAAAGCATGGTTGCTTTACCTGGGATTGTGTTTCCTCTATAAATATGCTTTGTAATGATCTGTTTCTATGTAGTGAGCTTTTACTGATGGTAATAATGATATCCAGATGATTCCTAGCCATCTAAACTAGGAAAATGATTTAGGTTTCTTATACCCTAATCTATTTGGTCATTAGGTGACTTCTGCTGCCCTGAGATGCTACTGTGGTGCCTCCAATCTTGGAGTGTGCACAATAGTAACCTTGGTAGCATACCATGATGCTTAATTCTTGGCCTAGCCTATGATGCTAAGGCCGAGGCACTAATCTGGATAAGAACAAATAGTTATTTATTTTTGGTGGTTTGCTATTCTCTAGGATGAGCTTTGCATAGCATCTCTATGAAAGACTGAGAGAACTCCATATTCTAATTCTCACAGACAACTTTAGTGGAAAGATAGCTGGAAAATTAATTATATATGACAGTAATCTCTGAGTGTTTAAGATATACACTTCTCTGCCAGTGATAATAGTAGTACCCTAGATGATTTCTAGCTCATTAGCTAGGAAGATGATTTGAAGAATCTTCTAAAGCTTTTAAATACCACAATGTTATCTTAACCTATTGCACATCTAGCCTATTGTACTAGGTTTATTAAACCTCTACTTGCACCATTTATAGAGGTTGTTGTTATTCCTATTGTTACCATTGTGGTGCCTCACCAAAGTGTGCACAGTGATAACACTAGTTTAACATGATCTGCTACTGTAAGATCTTGTCTGTGATGCTTGGTATGAGGCTTAACTTAATTAAGAATGAATGCCAGTGTAACATAATTACTCGAGGACGAGTCTTGCATACCATTTGTATGCAAGGCTGAGAGTAACCTTTCCACTTATCATCCAGATTATTTCTCGATGTGTTATGGCAAGAACAGTTACTATAATATGAGTTTGCTAGTTAAGCAATGGCTCATGTTTGCTGAAAAATCTTACTGATGTGGTTGTTGATCTTGTTTTGCTTCTGATGTAAGCTTCTATGAATCCTGTCCTGGAAATCCTTATCCTCCTTGCTCCTTGCTGGATCTGTTGTTGACCTTCTTTTCATGGTGGCACTGGCCTGGTCCTTCTAGTGAGATTGCCAATTCTTCCCAATGGTTAGCAAGTAACCTTCCTGGTAAAGCTTATTTTTCTCTCTAGACATGAGGATTTGGCTCTAGGTGATCATAATTCTGTGATGGTGGCGGATGTTCTAGTGTTGTGAACCAAAGGAAAGATGGTGTGGGGTGGATGAGAAATGTAAGTGGAAACAGTGGATGGTGCTACGGCTGGTGTATTCTCTTTTAAGCATAGGCCCTTTTATTGTGGTGTTGACATCACATATGTTGCATGTGTGGTGTAAGGTGCTTACTAGTAGGTCCCATGGGTTCAAGTTCCTAGTCTTGTAATCTTATCACCAGTGGATATTCTCAAGTAGAAGTGTGATCTTTACTAAGTTTTTTTTACTGTTGCCACCTTCTTACATATGGTGACACTTGCCCCATGTCTGTGATGCATAGACTGAGGCCCCACTTGGAATAAGAACAGATTACACACTTTGGACCCTTTTCAATTTACTACTTGATGATGAGTTTTGCAATGCACTTAATTGCCTAATTCGAGAGTACAATAACCCCCCATAACCCCTGTTTTCCATTTCTGTTGTTTTGTTTTCTTTTGAGTTATTTTGCAGGTACAGAAGGATAAGAAGAAAAGAAGATACAAGATTCAGCTTAGTTTAGGAAATGTAATTTAGGACTTCCTTTTTAAATATTCAAGACTTTATATTCCATCTCTCCTAAGCTTAGTTTATTCAATACTTTATATTCCATCTGTCCTAAGCATTTAAATATTCCATAACTCAATTTGTGATTTTTTATAAATCCATTTGAATTCAAATTTGGAATTCAAATACATGTTTGAATCACTTCCCCTTAAACAAAGAATTCTACAAAGGTCATGTTGAAATCTATCGCAACTGCATTGGCGTTTCCACCAGAACAATAGAGATCTCAATCCCTCTATAGCTCTTTTAGTTTTGCGCGAAAATTCCTCGGATTTTCTTATGCATGATTGCAATGCACACACATATGTCCTCTCTATTTCTAGCTGCTAATCCTGGGATGTTACAGACTCTCCCCCTTAAAATAAACTTTGTCCCTGAAGTTTGTACTTGTCACATCCCAAAATTTTCCAAATTTTGTAATGTGAAAAATAATTAAACAAAATAAAAATTTGTTGAAATTTAGGGTGAGAAGAAACTTTTTGATTCCAAATGGAAACATCAAAACCTATTTTGATCAAATAAAATCCTAAAGGGCTTTAAAAAGATAAACAAATAATAAATAAAGTTATAATAGTTGGAATCACTATTTTTGGATCTTTAAATAAAAAAGATATGGTTTTTATAAGCAAAGATAGAAATAATGAATAAGGACTATTTTTAAAAGAGCCAAATTAAATCTTGGCCAAGCTTTTAAAATAAAATATTTTGTTTGATAAAAATAAAGGTTTATTTAAATAAAATAATAAGGATTTATTAATATCCAATTTTATTTAAGTAAAGGCTTTTCCATTTTAAAATAAACATTGAAACTTGTTAACGTATTTTAAATAAGAATTCCAAGTGTTTTGTTTTTCAAATGAAACCTACTGAAAAGGTTTTGGTATTATTTAGATTTCAAATAAAGTTTTAAAATAAATTAAATCCTATTTGAAATAAAGACTAAGGTATATTTATTTAATTATTAATAGATCCTAAAAGAATGAAAGAATTATTTTATTTTGGACGTTGGAATATGTTGGTAAACAGAATTAAAATTTACCCAAAGTTTGGTGGTGGTTTGAATTGATTTGGAGTTTGAATTGTTTGAAATAAAATCAAAACAGAAATTCAAATTGGAAAAAGAAAAAGGTTCAGTACAAAAAAAACGAACCAAACCCAACAGAACTGGCCAGCCCAGCAAGCCCAGTCCAGCCCAACTAGCTCTCTCCCTGCAGGAAAACGTTTCGCACCCCGAAACCTACCCACGCCCTCACTGACGACAGGACCCTACTCCCACTTCCATCTCTCGCTGACGAAGCTGCCCCACACTGCCCTGTCATCGTCATCAACCCCGCGTCGACCGTTCCCCTCGACCTCGCCATTTACTGCCACGATTAAATCCTCTTGAATTCGTGTTGATGGCCGGATTAAACTCTCCAGTGACCACGCTCGATTAAACGCCCCTCTCCCCTCTCTCTTTTCCCCCAAGCACCATCTCCTCTCTGCCCCCAGGCTGAGCGAATCGCGAGCTCGAACCTCACTGTCTCCGATGTGTTCTCAGGCAAATTCCGGTGCCGTCCTACCGCCCCTCATCTCCCACTGCACGCTAACTTGCTCCCCATCTCCTAGTGCCGCTCGTCAGCAATCACCGCAAGGCGTCGGCAACAAACTCACCAGTGCGCCACCGCCGTCTGCCATTTCTCCGGCGAGTTCCCCTGCTAAGCTCAGACTACCCCGAACCCTCCCGATGATGCTCCTGTACTCCCCACGCTCGCCCGTCTCTAACCATGCCTTTATATAGCCTTAGCGCGCCCTCAAACTCCGTCCCCGACGACGAACCGAAGCATCTGGCGCCACCGCGGACTCCGACAAGCAATCACCGCCGTTCCCGTGTGCCCCTTGGACAGCTGCGACCACCTTGAGCTTCGCCACACCACTGCGAGCACGGTGAGCAATTTCTCTTGTTCCCTTGCTTCCTGCTTCACCGAATCCGCCATAGCGCTCGCTTCAGCGCCAGGCCGCCCGATTCTTGGCGTGTCTTGTGAGAGTCCGATCTGAGATCCATCGATAGAGATAGAATCATTAAACGAAAGGGTATCGTGTGTTGTGTGCCGTGTGATTTCCATTAGATCTAACGACCAGTATTGCTCAATCCGCACGAAATGGTATCAACCAGTTAGAGTGAGCCACTGTTTAAAACAGAAAAATTTGATCTATTAGAATTACAAACTTGTAAAATTCATAACTTTAGTTCTACACGTCCAAATTTGGAAAATTTTATATCAATGGAATAAGCAAGACAAATCCTACCCAACCATGCATTTTGTTTAATGTTTTGGTTCTGTAAAATTGGGTGAAATTGCAGAAACTTGTGTAGACATAATTTGAATATAAAAATTGTTCTAGATATATTTTTAAGGTGAAATCTTTGCAAAATGGATTGTTTTGAACCTAGTGACCATAGGAACCAACTTATGGATTTAAAAATGTATTTTGTGAAGTTAAGGAATAAATATTTGAGTTAGCTCATTTCTAGTCAAATAAAAATATTGTTTATGGTTTAAAAATGATTTTTGAGTAAAGCCTTTGGGAAATGATTTGATTCAAACCTTATGACCCTAAACACCAAGTTTTGAGATTAAGAACATATTTTATGAACCATATAAAGTTATTGATTTGCTAAAAGATATTTTCAACAACATAAAATATCACCCTAACATAATATTTGATTTATGAGATGAAACCTTTGGCAAATGGTTTTACCACTTTTGTAAATGACCAATGTGAGCTTGAAAATGTTTAGAGCCTAGTAGAAACCACTTTTCAAAATAAAACTATATTTTGCATGCTTGCATGCATGACCTTGTTTTTGTTATTTTATGTGTGTGAAATGCTTTGAATGCTAGTTGAATATATGTTTGCTTGATTGAATTATAGTGAAGTTAGAAGAGTGTGATATTTGCAAGATCAAGAAGTGAACCAACATTCTCTACTAAAAAGGCAAGTGACACTATCATCCATGTCCTACTATTTTCATTACACTTAGTGGATTTTTGAAACATGCATGGAAAGGATTACTATATTTTATGCTATGCTAAATCCTAATAGGATACCCTTATATATTCCTTAGTGAAAACATTGTAGTTGTAGTATGCTTAGCCCTGCTATATATTTGGGATGGGATACATGATATGATTATATGAAGTGTTGAAAAGATATATGTTTTATATAATAAAACAAGTACTCAATGAACCACCTAGGTGGACAAGGATACTCAAGTTTTGGACAAGGTGGCAACAAAGGGAACCATGTTTATATGGCAATCTTTTTTTATGTGCACTAGAATAAAACCACCCAGGGACTTAGAGATTGAACATGTTTCTCGTACAGTGGCTTCCGTGTACAGCCACATGCTAAATGGGCTCTGGCTTAGTCAACTACATAGTGGAAGACCCATGCATTGGCATCTCCAGGTTAACTAGAATTGTGTAAGAGAAATTTATCCCTACATTGATGCCTGGTTGACAAGCTAGCATTGTGTATTGGGAGGACTTCTATGGAAAGACTTTGTCACATTCTCGATCTGCCAGTACTCCATTTTGGTGAGTACTTATCCAGCAGCCACTGGTGGCATCAAGACGAGATTGTGTCATGTGGGTAAAGTGTACAACTTCTGCAGAAGATCAAATTCTAAGTACTTAGCCGTGTCCCCGGTTAGGACAACTCTGAGCAACTAAGGCCTGAAGCTATGGAAGATCTCGACATTCCAATTTCTCAAAGTAAAACTTGATGGTGACAACAAGGGATTAGAAGCACTTGGAGTTTTCCAAGAAGTTCAGAAAGATTTGGACAAAAGATCAAAACTATTTTGAAAAGATAGGACAAAACTATATTGCTTTCTGCAAATGATCCTAAACCCTACTTAGCCAAATATGCATGTAATGATAGGATCCACTTATTTCTACATAGTAGTGAAATTTGCCAATACAATTCAAATGTATTGACCCTTGTGGCTGCAACTTATTATGTTGCAGGTTTGTTTGATGTTAGGGAAGTGTGTTGAATAGGATTACAAGTCTACAACCAACATGATTGCCTGTGGCACTTTGAAGATGAAGGACTCCATGCTATAGTTATTTCTTCTGCGTTGTAATGAGATAGCCAAATGAGCTATGTAAGATGTAATGAATTATTTTATTCCTGGTTATAAAGTTGTATTATGACCTTTGTTTCTTGATATTACATCTTAACTGTGGATGCTAGCTATTGATCCAGGGACTAACATTGTAAACACATAGATCTCTACCTTATTAAAGGTTGGGAACCTTATAGATGGTATCAGAGCACTATGTTGCCTGTAGGATCATAACCCTATGATTGGACAAAACCCCTTAGGAAAATAGTAGTTGTATTTGTTCCAGAACTTATTTACAAACAATCTTGTAAACTCTTTCCTCAACCTTTTGGTTTTGATTCTACATCTCTTCCTTTTCAACTTGTTGGACAAAGCCTTCACCATGACCAATGACTTCAATTTTAGTTTCACCAAGAATTTCACTAAGGACTACAAGTGAGAACCAAGAGACATTAGATTGCCTACCAAAACATTGATATCATGTTAGTGTATGGATCATATTGACCTATGAGGTATGACCATACCAAGTAAACCATTTCAAGAAAACTTGTTGTTTCCTTCAACTCATGAGTTAAGCTCATAAGTTGTTAAGTGGATAGTTGCTTGTTGATTGATTGATTGTTTGATTGAACTTGGTTGTTTTGAGTTGTGTGTTAGAACTTCCTTAGGTCTATCTGTCATTACTTATCCCTATCAAACCAACAGATGCCTCCCCGCCGTGCCAACCCCAACCAAAACAACAACAACAACAACATCACTCCTGAGATGCAGCAGATGATGACAGCTCAGACGCAACTGATGCAGATGATAACCACGTGCATACAGAACCAGAACAACAACAACAACAACAATCAGAATAATCCTCCAGCACATGATATGCTCACCATGTTTTTAAAACTAAGGCCTGCAAGGTTCTCCGGAACAACTGACCCAATGTTAGCCAATGATTGGTTATGTTCGGTGAATAAGGACTTAGTGACTGTTGGCTGCACCGACGAAGAAAAAGTTAGGTTTGTAGCATTTCTGCTTGAAGGACCAGCAGCAACATGGTGGGACAACTTTCAGATCACCACTCCCCTTGAGAATGTGACTTGGGCTATTTTTGAGGATGGTTTCCGTACAACTCACATCTCATCTGGAGTGATGCACTTGAACAAAAAGGAATTCCACAATCTAAAACAACGTCACCTCAGTGTGGCTGAGTACATTGCAGAATTCAACAATCTGGCATGCTATGCACCAGATGAAGTTGACACAGATGCTAAGAGAAAGGAGAAATTTCTTGAAGGACTTAATGATGAGTTGAACCTGCAGCTAGCTGTTGCCTATGTCCCAACTTATCAATCACTCTGTGACAAAGCCACCATTTTGGAAAACAAGATGAATCAAGTTGAGAATAGAAAGAGGAAGCATAAACTCAAGTATCACTTAGGATCATCACAAAAGAAGCGTTCATTCAAAAAGAGCAATGAAGATTCTGAACCACATCAGTATCACCACAACAACAATGGAAGTGATAATAATGGAAATGATACGGACAATGGAGATGACCTTGGTCAGAACCAACATGACACTTTCAGGAAGAAAGACATTAGCCAGTTGCAGTGCTATAATTGTAAGGAACTTGGACACTATGCATCAGACTGTCCTGAGAAGAAAAGGAAAAAGGATGCTAGAAACTCCAATGGAAATGACTCCAATGTGACCCAAAAAGGACATGTGAACCATATTGACATGGATGGGAACTTTGAAGAGATAGAAGAAGTGGATGTCAGGAATTAGATAACTCAGTTGAGTCAAATAAGGTTTCCTTGTCTGGATATTAAGTGTTGAACCCATAGTCAAGTGAACCATCAATGTAACCCTATGAGACTTTCTTTTAAGGGTGGTAGTACCCTAGTTGCCTTGAAGCCAACTTGTAACCCTAAGCCTTCCCAAATCTTGGGACGAGTTTTCTTTTAAGGGTGGTAGCCTGTCACATCCCAAAATTTTCCAAATTTTGTAATGTGAAAAATAATTAAATAAAATAAAAATTTGTTGAAATTTAGGGTGAGAAGAAACTTTTTGATTCCAAATGGAAACATCAAAACCTATTTTGATCAAATAAAATTCTAAAGGGATTTAAAAAGATAAACAAATAATAAATAAAGTTATAATAGTTGGAATCACTATTTTTGGATCTTTAAATAAAAAGATATGGTTTTTATAAGCAAAGGTAGAAATAATGAATAAGGGCTATTTTTAAAAGAGCCAAATTAAATCTTGGCCAAGCTTTTAAAATAAAATATTTGTTTGATAAAAATAAAGGTTTATTTAAATAAAATAATAAGGATTTATTAATATGCATTTTATTTAAGTAAAGGCTTTTCCATTTTAAAATAAACATTGAAACTTGTTAAAGTATTTTAAATAAGAATTCCAAGTGTTTTGTTTTTCAAATGAAACCTACTGAAAAGGTTTTGGTATTATTTAGATTTCAAATAAAGTTTTAAAATAAATTAAATCCTATTTGAAATAAAGACTAAGGTCTATTTATTTAATTATTAATAGATCCTAAAAGAATGAAAGAATTATTTTATTTTAGACTTTGGAATATGTTGGTAAACAGAATTAAAATTTACCCAAAGTTTGGTGGTGGTTTGAATTGATTTGCAGTTTGAATTGTTTGAAATAAAATCAAAACAGAAATTCAGAATGGAAAAAGAAAAAGGTTCAGTACAAAAAAAAAAGAACCAAACCCAACCCAACTGGCCAGCCCAGCAAGCCCAGTCCAGCCCAACTAGCTCTCTCCCCGCAGTAAAACGTTTCGCACCCCGAAACCTACCCATGCCCTCACTGACGATAGGACCCTACTCGCACTTCCATCTCTCGCTGACGAAGCCCCCCCACACCCGCCTCATCGCCATCATCAACCCCAAGTTCGACTCGACCTTGGCGTTCTTTACCGATTAAATCCTCTTGAATTCACGTTGATGGCTGGATTAAACTCACCAGTGACCACGCTCGATTAAACTCCACTCTCCCCTCTCTCTTTTCCCCCAAGCACCATCTCCTCTCTGCCCCCAGGCTGAGCGAATCGCGAGCTCGAACCTCACTGTCTCCGATGTGTTCTCAGGCAAATTCCGGCGCCGTCCTACCGCCCCTCGTCTCCCACTACATGCTAACTTGCTCCCCATCTCCTAGCGCGTCTCCCAGTGCCGCTCGTCAACCCGCGCGAGCACCGTAGCGTCGGCAACAAACTCACCAGTGCGCCACCGCCGTCTGCCATTTCTCCGACGAGTTCCCCTGGTAAGCTCAGACTACCCCGAACCCTCCCGATGATGCTCCTGTACTCCCCACGCTTGCCCGCGTCTAACCATGCCTTTATATTGCCTTAGCGCGCCCTCAAACTCCGTCCCCGACGACGAACCGAAGCATCTGGCGCCGCCGCGGACTCCGACGAGCAATCACCGTCGTTCCCGTGCGCCCCTTGGACAGCTGCGACCACCTTGAGCTTCGCCACACCACTACGAGAACGGTGAGAAAGTTCTCTTGTTCCCTTGCTTCCTGCTTCATAGAATCCGTGGCAGGCGCTGTCGCCGCTCATGGCCGCCAGCTTCTTGGTAGTGTGTCAGAGTGGTAGTCAAATCTGAATCCAGCGATAGAGATAGAATCATTAAACGAAAGGGTATCGTGTGTTGTGTGCCGTGCAATTTCCATTAGATCTAACGGCCAGTATTGCTCAATCCGCACGAAACGGTATCAGCCATTTAGAGTGAGCCACGTGGACAGAGTCTGTTTAAAACAGAAAAATTTGATCTATTAGAATTACAAACTTGTAAAATTCATAACGTTAGTTCTACACGTCCAAATTTGGCAAATTTTATATCAATGGAATTAGAAAGACAAATCCTACCCAACCATGCATTTTTTTTAATGTTTTGCTTCTGGAAAATTGGGTAAAATTGTAGAAACTTGTGTAGACATAATTTGAATATAAAAATTGTTCTAGATATATTTTTAAGGTGAAATCTTTGCAAAATGGATTGTTTTGAACCTACTGACTATAGGAACCAACTTATGGATTTAAAAATGTATTTTTTGAAGTTAAGGAATAAATATTTGAGTTAGCTCATTTCTAGTCAAATAAAAATATTGTTTATGGTTTAGAAATGATTTTTGAGTAAAGCATTTGGGAAATGATTTGATTCAAACCTTCTGACCCTAAACACCAAGTTTTGAGATTAAGAACATATTTGATGAACCATATAAAGTTATTGATTTGCTAAAAGATATTTTCAACAACATAAAATATCACCCTAACATAATATTTGGTTTATGAGATGAAAACTTTAGCAAATGGTTATACCAATTTTGTAAATGACCAATGTGAGATTGAAAATGTTTAGAGCCTAGTAGAAACCACTTTTCCAAATAAAACTATCTTTTGCATGCTTGCATGCATGACCTTGTTTCTGTTATTTTATGTGTGTGAAATGGTTTGAATGCTAGTTGAATATATGTTTGCTTGATTGAATTGTAGTGAAGTTAGAAGAGTGTGATATTTGCAAGATCAAGAAGTGAACCAACATTCTCTACTAAAAAGGCAAGTGACACTATCATCCATGTCCTACTATTTTCATTACACTTAGTGGATTTTTGAAACATGCATGGAAAGGATTACTATATTTTATGCTATGCTAAATCCTAATAAGATACCCTTATATATTCCTTAGTGAAAACATTGTAGTTGTAGTTTGCTTAGCCCTGCTATATATTTGGGATGGGATACATGATATGATTATATGAAGTGTTGAAAAGATATATATTTTATATAATAAAACAAGTACTCAATGAACCACCTGGGTGGTCAAGGATACTCAAGTTTTGGACAAGGTGGCAACAAAGGAAACCATGTTTATATGGCTATCTTTTTGTATGTGCACTAGAAGAAAACCACCCAGGGACTTAGAGATTGAACATGTTTCTCATACAGTGGCTTCCGTGTACAGCCACATACTAAATGGGCTCTGGCTTAGTCAACTACATAGTGGAAGACCCATGCATTGGCATGTTCAGGTTAACTAGAATTGTGTAAGGGAAATTTATCCCTACATTGTTGCCTGGTTGACAAGCTAGCATTGTGTATTGGGAGGACTTCTATGGAAAGACTTTGTCACATTCTCGATCTGCCAGTACTCCATTTTGGTGAGTACTTATCCAGCGGCCACTGGTGGCATCAAGACGAGATTGTGTCATGTGGGTAAAGTGTACAACTTCTGCAGAAGATCAAATTCTAAGTACTTAGCCGTGTCCCCGGTTACGGAAAACTCTGAGCAACTAAGGCCTGAAGCTATGGAAGATCTCGACATTCCAATTTCTCAAAGTAAAACTTGATGGTGACAACAGGGGATTAGAAGCACTTGGAGTTTTCCAAGAAGTTCAGAAATATTTGGACAAAAGATCAAAACTATTTTGAAAAGATAGGACAAAACTATATTGCTTTCTGCAAATGATCCTAAACCCTACTTAGCCAAATATGCATGTAATGATAGGATCCACTTATTTCTACATAGTAGTGAAACTTGCCAATACAATTCAAATGTATTGACCCTTGTGGCTGCAACTTATTATGTTGCAGGTTTGTTTGATGTTAGGGAAGTGTGTTGAATAGGATTACAAGTCTACAACCAACATGATTGCCTGTGGCACTTTGAAGATGAAGGACTCCATGCTATAGTTATTTCTACTGCATTGTAATGAGATAGCCAAATGATCTATGTAAGATGTAATGAATTATTTTATTCCTGGTTATAAAGTTGTATTATGACCTTTGTTTCTTGATATTACATCTTAACTGTGGATGCTAGCTATTGATCCAGGGACTAGCATTGTAAACACAGGGATCTCTACCTTATTAAAGGTTGGGAACCTTACAGTACTCTCTTACATTTCGGAATGAGGAATTAACTTGTATTGATTATGAAATTTCTCAACTCCATGGTAACCTCAAATGGGAATAATTGCAGTATCCCATATCCAGATCTTTTCCTTGAATTCTCATCATACTTGACAATCTCAAACTTGTTGTGTCCAATACCCCAAAGTTCCTTTTACTATCATCCCTTAGGGATAAGTCCTTATTATAAAATCCTTAAATTGGGGTCTCTACTTTAGTTGATTTCCCTGATTTGGTATCCTAATCTAACTCCTTTACTTGATCATCGAGCTTCCTTATCATACTAAGTAAGGTCTAGGAAGTCTCACTAAAATAGGGTTTTAGATTCTATTAGATAATAGTTGTGGCCAAAAAGACTAAACTTTTGGTTTGTCATTGTATAGTTTATACTAGTAGTCCTTTCCAAAGATTGGTTTTGAACACATTTAGTCCATACTCATTGGAATTTCTTGTTCCTCTACACATGTCCAATTGGATGTGCTTTATTCCTTCTTAAGGATCACTTAAGAGTTGGTTCATTTAGATCTAGTCTATTAGGATTAATCTATTTAATACCCTTCAAGTTTTTTACCTTATCAAGCTTTAGAAAATCTTTTGTTATCCCTTAAGTACTTCTTCAATTTACATTTATTACTTATCTTAAGGTCTAGGCCCTACCATCTTGAAGTAAACTTCTATCTTTCATCCTGACATACTTTCGAAAGTATTTCTATAATGATGTTTTCTTTTTACCTTATAAAAAATAAGGCTTAATGTTGTCGTAGTTTAATACTTATTCTTCAAACTTTACTCGGAGATTCATATAGCAATTCTTCTGTTTAATTGTTTGCTCTCCCCCTTGGGATTTCTAATGGTCTCTAAACTACCTATATAATAACCATTGGCTTTATAACTAGGATGTTGGTCTTTGTTCAGCTTATACTCTACCTCTTTAAGGTTTCACGGAAGAACTTATGGTATACCCACATAATTGTGGATCTCCGAAATGAATCTTCCGACATTAATTGACTTACTTACTATTTGGACATTCTCTCTTTGATAGGTCTAATTTTGTGAAGCGTATCAAAAAGACGGTCGCTTTAATTTCATACCCTTTATGTTTTACTTAACTCAGGCCAAGTTTTAGGCTCTTTATGATATACTGAGATGATCTGGTTAACTAAATCAACTAAATACTAGCTGTGGACCCTCCTAGGGTGTATGGATTACCCTACGGTTTTTCGACGTACTACTGGCATTCTCTCTGAATTGTTAAATCTTGAATACTACTTTGGTTCCAAGACTACTTATTTTTACCTATTAATGATACTTCCATGATCGAGTCATTACTACTTCATCGGCTTTTTAGCAACATCACCTACTTTGGGTGAACTTAAATTCATAACTTCTTGTTTCTCCAGACATTTTCTACACTAATCTTCCTTCTTATTGCTAGCTAGTAATGATCTAAACTTGATCCATCCTTCAATTGTGTTGATATTCCTTATACCTGGATTTATTCTTCATGTAAGTCTTCATCTTGTTATTTAGAACTCGTCACTCCCTTATCTATCTAGGTCTATAACATCAAGTAATAACTTGATAATGCGACATGCATTTGCACACCAAGTCAAACTTCATGCACAGATCTAGTCAATCAAGAAGATCCAAGAAAAACCAAATAAATCCAAATGTGGTACATATAACACACAGTATTCTAAGACTAGAATATAATAGTTGAGTATAGAATCTCTAGAATTCAGGCTTAGTTGTGTAGTATATGACACCTCCTCATATAGGTTTACAACGTGATACTTAGCACTTTGGTCAAACTACTTTTTGTTTCAATATTTACCCAAATTGCTCAATTGCAACAGGATAATTCTAAGCAAAGTGGTCTCAAATTGGTTACACCAACTTATTATTTCTCTTTTGGAATGACTAACTATATCAAACCCTTCACTATATAGTAAACTAACATCACATGATCACTCCAAACAACTAATAGGTTTCCATTTAACACCTGAAATTAAAGATTATCAGCAATTTATGACATCTTTGACTTCTATCATAGTTATACTATGTTATTTTCTTACTTTATTTCAAGATTAACTACTAAGTACTTGACATACTTACACTTACATCATGGTTTCAGAGCTAATATCGCCATAATTTCATTATGTTTTACCTAATCATCATGATTGAAGAGCTAATGACACCACGATGACTGTATTTCTCATAGTAGTATCATTAATTCTTAACATAATTTCACTCCTTCATGTAGAATTCTCAAGTGAATCCCACATGATTTACTAACCATTACAACTATAAATGCTCTAATGGTCTTCATTATATTGCCTATTTTTATCAATTAACAATAAGATTTTACCGTGTTACTTGAATTTTATGGTTAGATTACACCATTTGTATTACTTCAATTGACATACTAAACTTGATCCAACTCTATTACGACCAATTGGCTTTCCTAAAGTATCTTGGTGTGTTATATCTCCTTCGGAAGACACTAAATAGCACTTCACAGAGAGAAGATGGAATACTAATCCTAATAAGATGACTTAAGCATCTAACTTAAGTGTGACAAGGTTAACCTCAAGTGGATACTCATCACAAGTCATAAGAATATATGCTTTAGATAAGATGGCTTCCTATAGTCACTATCCAACCTATAGATCTCTGCGGTGACCCAGCATACCACTGCATGATGTAGTACACTGTAGTCGTTGACATAACGCCAATGGAACACCGTTCCATCCGCATTATATCCCTCAGAGTGGTACAACAGAAACATCGTGGGTCCAATACAACGCTTTAGATTACATATAACATATTACAAAAGATCCAGAGAACTTCCTAGAATAGTGAGGAATATTATACAGAAAGAACCAGAAAGATTCACTCGGAGTTACCCTAAGAGTACTACTTATAAGTATATATATAAGGCTTGAAAGTGCTACTATAGTACTGTTCTATAGAAGTAGGTTTTAAATTCTAGGAGTTTTATTTATATTCTACGCTTCAGCTTGTCTTCGATAGCTTCCGGTAAGGTCTTCGACTCTGTTGATCTCCCTCAGATATCTTCAACTCTTCAAGTAAGTTATTTCCTGGGAACGCCATTGGTTTCTCTGAGATCTAGCAAGGGTTAAGAAGATACATTGAGTACAAGCGTACTCAGCAAGTTCACTAAAGAGAAGTGTTTGATGCACTATCTACAGCCACAGACCATAGGTCGTAGGCAATGCAAGTTTTCAAAAACATTTCTTCAAAGGTTGCTTTTATTCTGAAAAGCTATGTCCGTCAGCCGTCATAGGTTTACCAGAACTTTCATGGAGTTCCTTTCCTGCCGCGTTCGTAGCTCCTTCCCGGAACAGGGAGTAACAAGTTACAGTTCTTACACTCTACAGAGGTGCGTTACTTTACCCATGAGAGATCTTAGCTTTGTTGCACATCTGAGTTATAGGCTCGTTCACACTTCCTTGGTGTGAGGCCCAGACTAAGATCCAAGCCAATCACCCGTCCTTCTCCGTGACCCTGCATACCCGACAAATTGCACATCAGGCCTAGGATAAAATTTGTTTCCATTATCAGCCTAAGGTGTATAACCCTCATAGATACCAGAAGCCGTGGGACGTTGAGGGATCCCACCCATAACCTGCTAACCCTCTACAAGAGGAGTTGCAACAACGGCCCGGTCATCCGTTGGCATGCGAGAGAGAGCCGATCCAGCTGACTTCTCCGTCCCATTCCAAATATCATGGTTAACGCGTAATATACGGCGCAAGAATCACTGGCGACATTGGTGGTTAAGTCCTAGGTAATATGTTCCTTTACCACCGGAACTTTCATAATAGGTTCTTACCTCATGGTAAATAACCTATAATCATACTATTATGAAAATAGTGTTTTCTGACCCGTTTTGAAATGCAGGTGATGACAACACTGGATTTGCAAAATACTTTACAGAAAATAATCAAAGGACATGAGCAAGTGTGAACTTGCCTTTTGTGATTGCAAGATTATGCACTCACGGTCTTCGAGACGATAGAAGATCCAATATATGAAATCATCATCATTGGTCCTGTAAGGACTAATGTTTAAAGAAGCAAGATGCCATTATGCATAAATAATGCTATGCAATTTTATAATTCCCAAAGTGAAACCCTTATCATTTTAAATAAGTTGAACTTAGGTATCTTCTTTAATATTGGGTTTATCTTTAAGTTTATTTCATAAGCAATGTCATTGATAAGGAACTTAAGTGTTAACAATCCAAAATATACAAGTACGGATATAGTAATGTGATTATGATTAATTGTTATCTAGTGACTAGGATAAAAAGTCCTTGGGTTGAGTTCTTAAGAACTGAAGAAACTATTATAGACTTGTTTGTGTGAAGTGGCAAAAAGAATAACATTTGAAGAAACTAGTGTTTAGTTAAAGTTAATCAGTCTTGAGGGTTATTAGGTTTTACATTAGGGTTTGTGATGGTTATGAATGATGTTAAGTTATCATCTTTTAATTGATTTTTACAAGTGACCAAAGTTAACTTTAAAAACATGAATAAACTTCAAATGAGATTTTTATGATTGTTTAGACCAAAGTTAACTATAAAAATAGAAGTGAATTTTTAAGATATAATGAGTTTTAGAATATCATCTAGTTTTAGGGTTTTGACAAATATGAATATGGATGATCCCTTTTAATTTAAGTGAAAGATGAATTTAATAATATGCAATTTATTAATGGGAGCATAATGAGATGATCTTATAAATTTGTTAGGGTTTAGAGTCTTTATAAGAGTGGCTAAGAGATGAAGATTATTCACCATCTTATACATGAGTGATATATAATATTTATTTAAAAGGAGTTGATAATAAGGTTTTTAAAATAATATTTTAAAGTTAAAAGTTATAGTTAAGTTTGATTATGAATTCAAGTTATGGGTTTGGAATTAGTACTTAGACACTAATTTCTTAAGGTTTTATAAAAATTGTGATTATTTATTACTTAAGAATTGTTTTTAAAGAATTTACAAAATAAGTAATAGATAAGGATTTATTATTTTAAAAAATACTAAAAACTTTTCTAATAATATATTTAATATTTTCTAGTGTAATATATTTATTCAAGATCTAAAAATCGATTTTTATTTATTTTTAAGTATTATTCTTATTTTTATAAAATTCCATCAAGGATTAAATGTCTTTGAATATTTACTTTATATTTTATTTATACAAATTTTAGGATAGTATTTTTATAAAATAGTATATTTATTTTTATACACAACAATGATTTTTATTCATTTTTAGGATTTTTCCTTATTTATGAAATTTCATAAAGTTGTAAGTGTTTTTAAATATATGTTTTATTTTATTAGATTACAATACAAGATAATATTTTTCTTTAAAAAAATCATTATATATGTATATTTTTAAGTGATTTTTAATTATTTGATGTCTTGTCCCTATTTTTAGAAAATTCCTTGAAGTATCTCGTACACTAAAATATTTAATTTAAGTTTTATTATGCTAAAAATATATAATTAATATTTTCTTTATTGGATAGTCTTATATATTAATATATATGACAATTTTTTTATGTTATAAGTATTTTTAGGATTTGATATAACTTCATATGTATTGGAATTATTTTATAAAGTTTATTTAATGGGAAAATAATTTAATAGTGGCAAGTAGTTGGGGCTGTGGCCCAATTGGGTGTAAATAGATCTGGTCCAACGGACTGAGTTGGGCTTGGCCCAACAAGCCGACCCAGTTGGACTTGGGGTTAACATATCCCACCCCAGGGCTCTCTCTTCCTCCTCGCACCTGAGTACACCACACATGCCCACGACCTCCTGGGCGTCGTCGTGTCGTCGTCTGGATCCGGCTGCTCCTGCCCTCTCCGGCGCCGGTAAGATGGGGCTTTGGTCCGCCGTGCTATGATATAAAACCTCCCATTGCTCGATTTGTTCCTCCTTGTCTTTCGTGTACACTCGTTTGAAAACCCTAGCTCTGCCCTGGCACGGCGGTTGTCAATTCTGACGGTGATGTTGCTTGGCCGTGAAGTTCTCCGCGTGCCACTGCCGCTGGTGAGATGGCTCGGCACGGTGTAGGCGCCTGAGTGCCCATCGTGCCGCCGTGTTGCTACCCACGCCGACCTGATCCCCTCTTTGGCGAGCTTGAGTTTGTCTCGGGTAGGTATCCCTTCTTCCCTCTCTACTCCTTCCTACTGGGAACCCTAAAACCCTAGTAATATTTGTTGATGCTTAGTCTGTTTGTGTTGTCAAATCTTTGACCTAGGTTTTGGTGGGACGACAGTGTATCTGCAACCCAAACGACCTTGATCTATTCCTATTGGACTGTTTATTGGGGTGGTGTGGTATGGGAGTGATGGTGCTGCGTTAGTGTTGCATCCAATGGGATGGTGGTGATTTCATCCCCGCAACCACGCTGGTGTGTTGTGCCTTGGCTTCGTCACGCCTACGCTCCAGGTGCTCGGCACCCTCAGTAAGTTCTTTCCTGTGACCGGCCATCGAGTCGATGACACTGCTCAGTGGTGTGTGGTGACTCTTTTGAGCCAACAAATGATTTTGAGTGCCGATATATGATGATGGTTCAGTGATGTTGTCATTACTATACTTAGGATTTTCCTGGGATACATAAGATACTACTAAGTGCCTAATGCTTCAATTTGGATGAATTATCCATCAATGCATATGTTGGTGGATAGTTCCATATTGTTTTGAGTTTGAATGACTATAGTCTAGTGGCTTGCTTCATTTGGGATGGCGTGCAGATGTGATTAGTTTAAGGAATGATTCCTAGCTGATGTGACTAGGGAGATGATTTGAATTCTTCTAAACTTATATGAGAGGGTAGCTTTTGAATTCTGGATGATCCTATAAAATGAAGATTGTGATTTTCAGCTGTCCTTTCTTTAAGAGTGACTACTATGGTGCCTCCATCCTGGAGTGTGCATAGTAGTGACCTTGGTGGATTACTGTGATGCTTATTAGTTGGATGGTGAATGATATATGACAACCAGCTCTAAGTGTGTTAAGATATACACTCCTCTGCCAGTGATAATAGCAGTACACTAAATGATTCCTGGCCCATTAGCTAGGAAAATGATTTGAATTTATTTGCAAGTGAGATTTGGTGATTATGTATGTATGTTGTCAACATGACAGCAATTGATCACATGATTCCTAACTATTCTGTTAGAAAGATGATGCAAGGATTTAGTTTGTTTGATGATAGATGATATACAAGCATGTGTACTTGCTGATGTTGCTAGTGTAAATTTTTAGTGATCTTTGTGGCTTGGTATTTGCTACTGTGGTGCCTCAGTCGAGTGTGCACAGCAGAAATCCATGGTTACCTGATCTACTATACCTGCCCCTGTCAATGATGCAAAGACTGAGACATATTGTTGGTGGAAAAGAACAGACATTTATTTTGGTGGCCTTCATTCTCTGTGATGAACTTGCATAGCATCTCTATGCAAACTGAGAGAACATCCTCCTCCAATCCTCCTAAATGATCATTTAGTTGAAGGGTAGAGGAATGGATTTGATGTGGATTATTCCCTTTATTTTCCCAAGATGCTTATGCAAAAGCTAAATACAGATCTTAAAGATCAACCTGTTTCCTGTAGAGTGGTTGCTACCCCATGGCTGGTATGCTGGTAGTTGCTCTTGATCAACTACTAATTTATTTGATGGCTTGCTCCACCTTCACACCTTGTTGCTACTGGCTTTCAGCTTAAGCTGTTGTTTATCCTTCTCCTAGTGCTCCTGATCTTCTCCTTGTGCTCCTAATTCAACTGTGGCATGGCCTTGAATTCCTCCTTGTCCTAGCTCTTGGATGGCTCTAGAAAGCAACCAGAGCTGGAAAAGGTGGATTGGATTGGTGAGTTGTGGTTTGTTCGACTGGAATTCTAGCAAGTGCTGATGTTGTTTGTTGTGGTGTTCTTGAGAGCTTAGTAGTGGTTTGAGATAGATTGGAACTGAGGTAGTGGCTAGCAGGTGTGCTGCGTCTGTCTCACCTCTTTTATGTGAATTGGATGCTGCTGCTATGTTGACAACACACCACTGCATGTTGCTGACTGAGCTACTAGTGTGCATGCCTCTCCTGGGTGGATCAGATCAAGTAAAAACTTGATATTTCCTGATGGTTTTTACTTCTTATCTGTTCACTATTTTAAACCAAGGTGAAACTTGCCCCTGGCTTATGATGCTAAGGCTGAAGCCTTTTTTTATGATAAGATCAGATACACACATTGGTGAAACTTGCCCCTTCAATTATAATCTCAATGATGTGTCCAAACAGTGCATTTCACTATCAGATTGAGAGCAATCCAATTAACACTAATTCATTTTTCTTTATTTTTGTTTATTGTTTTTGTTTACATGTACAAGAAGTTTCAAGGAAGATCAAAAACACTTAGATTAGGATTATTGTAGGCTTTTCCTTTTATTCCTATTGTAATAATTTTCTGTTGTAAAATCAATGTAATATTCTATACATTAATAAAGTTTATTTTTTTCTTTCTTTATGAAATCTAAATCTTGTAATATTTATATTTGTTTATTTCATTGTTGTAATTTCTTTTCTATTGTTTGCTTCATTTCTTAATTGTAATTTACTCTTATTCTTTTATTTATTGTAAAAGATCAATGTAATCCTATATGTATATATATTTATATTAATAAAGAGTCCTTTTTATATCATTTCTGTAATCATTTTATTTCAAGTTATTAAATATTTCCAAATCCTATTTGTGAAATTTATAAATTCATTTGAATTTCATATTTGAAATTCAAATGCATGTTTGAAAAAAATCTCCCCGAAGCAAAGAATTCTATAAAGGTCATGTCGAAATCTATCGAACTTGCTCTAAAGTTTCCTTCAGTACAAGAGAGATGCCGATCCCTTTATAGCTCTTTTATTTTTGTGCAAAAATTCCCCGGATTTTCTTATGCATGAATGCAATGCATAAACCTATGTCCTCTCTATTTCTAGGTGCTAATCCTAGGATGTTACAATCTCCTAGAAGGGTTTTAATCCTAAGGTCAAAGCATATGCACTGATACCAGCTGTGGTGACCCAGCATACCACTACATGATGTAGTACACTGTAGTCATTGACATAACACCAATGAAACACCGTTTACTAGTATTACATCCCTTAGAGTGGTACAACAGAAACACGGCAGGTCCAAGACATGACTATAAGTTAGAACTAGACTCTTTACAAAAGATCCAGAGAACACTCTAGGTTATAGAGAGAGAAAGCAACTTCTTTCAAAGAAGAACCAGAGATAATAATTCACATCTATCCTTATAATAATACTAGTATCTAAACTATTTTGCTTGCAATTGCTTCTATTGCATTTATCTACAGAAGTAGGTTTTATGGCTAGACATTGTACTCCTATCTACTCAGCAACTTCGTCTTCACTTCAGTTGTTGTATATGTTGATCTCCTCGACTTCTATGAAGAACTTGAGCTTTTGGTGATGATTTATTTGAGAAGAAGTTAATGTAGACATCGTCTGTATTGGCTTCAGAACCTAGCAAGGGTTAAGAAGATACGTTGAGTACGAGCATACTCAGCAAGTTCACTAAAAAGGATTGTTTGATGCACTAGCCACAACCACAGACCATAGGTCATAGGCTATGTAGGTTTTCAAAAAACATTTCTTCAAAGGTTGCTTTTATTCTAAAAAGCTATGTCCGTCAGTCTCCATAGGTTTACCAAAACTTTCATGGAGTTCCTTTCCTGTCGCGTTCATAGCTCCTTCCCGGAATAGGGAGTAACAATTTATAGTTCTTACACTCTACAAAGGTGTGTTACTTTACCCATGAGAGATCTTAACTTTGTTGCACATCCGAGCGGACAACCCGTTCATACTTCCTTGGTATGAGGCCCAGACTAAGATCCAAGCCAATCACTACCCTTCTCCGCGACCCCGCATGTCTGCACGATCCTTCGGGGCTGACTACATCTCTGTTAAGCCCCCTCCCGGGAAAGCTATAACCATGATGAGTTCCCGAAGACTATATGAGCCGGTGATGCCCCTAGCAAGCTCCATATAGGTCCGACTATACCTCCGACAGCCGTTCACAGATAATCTAGACACCAAAATCGTGGGGCCTATGTGTGCCCACCCATATGCTGTATCCTCGCAAGGAAACACAACGTCACGTTAAGGTCGTCTTGCCTACATGTGAAAGGAAGAAGATCCAGCTGACTTCTCCGTCCCATTCCAAATCTCATGGTTAATGCAATATACGGCGCAAGAATCATCGACGACATTGGTTGTTAATTCCTAGATAATATGTTCCTTTACGACCGGAACGGTAATAGTAGGTTATTACCATATGGTAAATAACCTATAATTATATTATTATGAAAATATTGTTTTCTGACCTTTTTGAAATGCAGGTGATGACAACACTGGATTTGCAAAATATTTGATAGAAAATAACCAAAGGACATGAGAAAGTGTGAACTTGCCTTTTGTGATTGCAAGATTATGCACTCACGATCTTCGAGACAATAGAAGATCCAATATCTGGAAACAACATCATTGGTCCGATAAGGACTAATATTCAAAGATTTAAGATTCTATTATGCATAAGTAATGTAATGCATTTAGTAAAAATTCCAAAGTGGATCCCCGATAGTCTAAGTGAATTGAACTTAGGTGTTTTCCTTAAGAGTGGGTTTATCTTCAATTCTTACTTCACAAATAGATGTATTTATAAGGAACTTGAGTTTTAGAGTCTAAGATATAATAATAGTGTATAAAGCAATGTAGGATTGAGGTTGATTTCCATCTGGTTATTATGATGAGAGTCCAACTGTTGGTTTTAAGAATTTGAAAGAAATATTATAGAGTTGTTGTTTGAAGTGGAAAAAAGAATAACATTGAAATAAACTAGTGTTTAGGTTAGGTTAATCAATCTTGAAGGTCACTAGGGTTTACATTAGGGTTTTTTATGGTTACAAATGATGTTGAGCTATTATACTTTAATTGTTTGTATAAGTGGCCAAAGTTAACTATAAAAACATGAATAAACTTCAAATACGATGTTTATGATTGTTTAGACCAAAGTTAATTATAAAATTAGATATGAATCTAAAGATGTAGTGAGTTTAGAAAATGTTCAAGATTTAGGGTTTTGACAAGTATAATTATGGATGTGGGATCATTCACTTTCAATTTAAGTGAACGATGAGTTTAATCACATGCAACATATTAATGGAAGCATAATTAAATGATCATATTGATTTGTTAAGGTTTAGAGTCGTGTTAATAATGATTAAGAGATAAGTTACATTCACCCTCAATATTAGTGAATGATGTATAAGATTAGCTTCAAGGTTGTTGTGTTTAAATTGAATTTAAAGTTCAAAAGAATTATTATAAACTTAATGGTTTACACATAAGTTTTATTATGAATCCTAAGTAGGGTTTTAGACTTTAGTACTTAGTCTTAAAGGATTTAATGTTTATAAAGATTATTTCTTACTTAGGAAATAATTTTAAATAATTAACAAAATAGTTATCTCATTTTAATAAAATAAGTACATGAATTTTTATTACCTAGGAACCTTAAAATGTTTTAGAGTAATATACTTAGTATTTTTATAGTAAAATATACTTATTTAAGATCTTAAAAATGATTTTTTAGGTACTATATTTATTTTTATAAAATTCCTTAAAGAATTAAATGTACTTAAATATTTGTTTCAACTTTTATTTGTAGAATTTTTAAGTTAGTAATTTTTTATAAAGTAGTATATTTATTTTGATATACAAAAAATGATTTTTATTTATTTTTAGGACTTTTCCTTATTTTATTAAAATCTCACTTAGGATTTAATGGTGTTTAATATTTATTTTCATTTTATTTAACTTAAATAAGTAAGGTTATATTTTTATTAGATAGAGATTATTTTTGTGATCCTTTTAATATATTTTAAGTATTTTTATGAATTTTATAGGAATATATATTTCTGGATTTTTAATATTTATAAAGACTTGTTTGTATTTCCCTAAATTTAAGCATTTCCATTCTATTTTTTTGTAACTAGGCCTGGCCTGTGGTCAGCCTAGTCTAAATCAAAGGCCCACAGGGCCCAATTACATGGCTTATAAGGCTCGGGGTCAACGCTGACCCTGGCCCACTCTTCTCTCTCTCTCTCTCGCACAAACACACACACGCATTATCCTCACCCCTCTCGTTCCCCTCTTGGTTGCAGTGATGTCGTCGCTGCCGCCAGCTCCACTCTGGTCGGTTGCGGGCCAACTTTGTACCGCCACCTGCCGATGAGGCCTCAGATCGATCTCCTCCGTCGATCTCGTCGCTTTGTTGCCGCTCTATTCCCCGATGTGCGCCCTGCGAAACCCTAGCCGTGCAGTTCGGTTTGGTCGCCGGCGCGGCGTCCCTGGCCCCATGCCCCCGACTGCTGCTCGAGGAAGACCAGGATCTCCCCTACCTCGACCCCAACTTGTTTCTCCTACACTTTTCATGGTGGTGTGGTACTACAATAGTTGATGCGGTCTACTCCAATTCCTGATGTCGGAGGCACGGCGCCATGGTGCAACCCTAGCATTGGCTGCGAGAACTATGACTATGCCACGCCCCCGCTCCATGTTCTTGGCACCCCTAGTGACTCCTATCTCTTCTGTGACCATCTGTTGGGCTGATGATAACACCTAGTGGTAACTGACCAAGGTTCAGGGAGTCGTGGAATTGAATTGCTACTAGGTCATATTACTGTGGTTAGAGTTGATTTGATAATTGGAATGAGGTTTTATATTGGTTTACAACACAAATTGTCTGATTTTTATTTTAGAATCACTTAGGTTGTCAAGTACTTGATATGTAAGTGGGTTGCAGATGTTGATTTGAATCCAAACCAACTATTGGTTTGAATGGATTCACAGTATTGTTCTTTATTGAGAAGTATTTTTCTACATGATAATAATTGACTTGGAAAAAATGATTTATATTCCTATTGGAAGTATTTGTAGCTGTGATTTTGGCTAGTGGCGTTTATTGGACCTAGGTATCCACTACTATGGCATTTTTTACTTGGAAGTGTATACTCCATTACATCAAGATTTGCTAGTGTTGGTGGCTAACTTTGCTCATTCGATGTATACAAAAGATTTGGTAAACTGGACATATGGTTTAATAACAATCATTATCCCTTCTGAGTAATGTTTACATTATATAAAATGATTCCTAGCAAATGGCAGCTAGGAAAATGATTTAAAGTATGGTTGTATGGTTTTAGGAAGTGGCTATCTGTTTCTTGTTCAGATGTTGTGTACTGTTCATGGTGACAGTGAGTTTGGATTGCAAAACATGGTTGCTTTACCTGGGATTGTGTTTCCTCTACAAATATGCTTTGCAATGATCTGTTTTTATGCAGTGAGCTTGTCCTTATGGTAATAATGATATCCATATGATTCCTAGCCATCTAAAGTAGGAAAATGATTTAGGTTTCTTATACCCTAATCTATTTGGTCATCAAGTGACTTCTGCTGCCCTGAGATGCTACGGTGGTCCCTCCAATCTTGGAGTGTGCACAATAGTAACCTTGGTAGCATACTATTATGCTTGATTATTGGCCTGGCCTATGATGCTAAGGATGAGGCATTAATCTGGATAAGAACGGATAGTTTTTTTTATTTTTGGTGGTTTTTATTCTCTAGGATGAGCTTTGCATAGCATCTCTATGAAAGACTTAGAGAACTCCATATTCTAATTCTCCCAGACAGCTTTAGTGGAAAGATATCTAGATGATTAATTATATATGATAGTAGTCTCTGAGTGTTTAAGATGTACACTTCTCTGATAGTGATAATAGTAGTACCCTAGATGATTTCTAGCTCATTAGCTAGGAAGATGATTTGAAGAATCTTCTGAAGCTTGTAAATACCAAAATGTTGTGCTAACATGTTGCACATCTAGCCTATTGTACTAGGTTTATTAAACCTCTACTTGCACCATTTATTGAAGGGAATATGCCCGAGAGGCAATAATAAAGTAGTTATTATCGTATTCCTTATTTATGATAAATGTTTATTTTGCATGCTATAATTGTATTAATACGGAAACGTTAATACATGTGTGTTTAATAAACAAATAGAAAGTTCCTAGTTATGCATCTCTCATAAACTAGCTCGTTGATTAACAAGATGATCATGGTTTCCTGATCATGGACATTGGGTGTTGTTAATAACGGGATCACAACATTAGTGTAATGGTGTGATGAACATTCATCCGAAGTATAGCATTATGATCAAAGTCATTGAGTTTATATTGCTATAACAACTTACAAAGTGATCCTTATCCTTAGACCATGAGATCATGTCAATCACTAACACCGGAAGAGTTTCTTGATAACATCAAACGTCACACCATAACAGGGTGATTATAAAGATGGATTCAGAACTAATAAAGTGTTATGTTGAGGCCCATGGATCGAGAGTGGAATTTGTTCATCCCGATGATGGATAGATATACTCTGGGCCCTCTCGGTGATATCACATTGGTTAGCTTGCAAGCAAGTGATTTGATCACTAGAATGTTATATCACGGGAACGAGAAAATAGTACATGTCAGTAACGAGATCAAACTAGGTATGGAGATACCGATGATCGAATCTTGTACATGTAATATATCGCGAAACAAAAGGATTAAGATACTAGTGTAAAAGGTTCCGACGATCACAAGAAAGTCATCGTTGAATGTGTGGGAGTCAGTATGGGTCTCCAGATCCCGCTTCTGATTATTGATCCGAGAGGGGTCTCGATCATGTCCGCATTATTCACGAACCATAGGGTGACACACTTAAGAGACACCGACATCCATTTGGAGCAAAAGTTTCATGCCGAAAAGAATAACAAGCACAGAAATTTATTTCACTAGATACCGAAACGGGTTTTCGGGTGAAATTGCAGAAAGTGTTTCTGCATGTGAAATGAAATACTAGCAAGGGGTTATATGTGAATGTTTGTCATTAAAGTAATTGAAAAAAATCCGAATAAATAAAAGGAGTTTTATTTAATGAGAGTTTGCATTAAATTTGGTGGAAATTTAATGGGAATTTGAGTGGGTTTTTGAGTGGAGGGAATTGAAAGGCATTTGAGTGAGTGAAGTGTCCACCCACATGAATGTAGAAGAGGTGGGGGTAGCCCCATGGCTGGGCGCATGGCCCCTTGGGTGCCCCCTCTCCCTATAAAAGGAGCCCCCTCCCTCTCTCTCTCACTTACACCTCCTCGTGAAGGATCTCTCTCCCCCTCTAGAATTTATCCCCCATGGTCTCGGACTAGCGAGATACATGTTCCCGGTGGCTATTCGGCAAGAAAGAGTTGTGCTTCCGCTGCATCGCTGGAGCGAGGAGGCGGAGGTTGCTCGGTGCCTTGAACGTGTGTGCGAGCACGGATGCGCTGCTGTTTTGCGGCGCTAGGACTTCCTCTCGATCCTGAGATCGGCAAGAGATCGTCTACATCAACCACGAGTTTGGACTCGTTAAGCTTTGTCGGTCTTCAAGGGTATGTTCTCTACGGATATACATCTGCCCGTTGTTTGTATCTAGTAGATAGATCTTGGTACATAGTTGTTCCCATCGTAGGATTTTTTTTTGTTTTCTATGTTGCGAACCCTACAGTGGTATCAGAACCGGATCTATATGTAGATACTTTGCACGGGTAGTACACAAATGAGTATATGTGGGCGATGATGATCATTTTATTTCTTATTAGTTGTACTTTGGATATTGGTGGCATAGTGGGATGAAGCGGCCCGGACAAACTTTACATGTCCTCGCACATGAGACCTGTTCCACGCTTGACATGCAACTAGTTTTGCATAAGTGGCTAGCGGGTGTCTGTCTCTCCTACTATAGTCAATATCTAATTTGCAACGAGTTGTCAACAATTTGGTTATCCTCGTTGTGGTTCATGTTCGTAGGTAAGAACGGTTCTATCTTCGAAAGCCCTAAGCCACGTAAAACTTGCAATGGATAAATTAGAGGCGTCTAGTTTAGATTGTTGCTGGGATAGTGTTATGATATGGTAATGTTGTAAGTAGAAGTATGAGATGATACTCTTACAACACACATAACGTGTAAGTTCCATAGACCTTGGCCTTACACATAAAGGTATGATAGTGATCATACCACAGTGCACATGATGGCGATCATATGCGGGAACCATATCATTTCACTTATAAACATGTGATGTTTTGATTGCATCTTATATTGCTTGTTTGACATTTTATTAGCATAATAAGATGATCCTCATTTAGATATCAATATAAGAATGTGTTCTTCCTTAAATATGCACCAACAATGTTTCTTCGCTTCAAGACATCACGTGATGATCGGGTGTACTTGAATCCACGAGCATATCTCGGGTGCAAGACAGTTACACACGCGAATACTAAGGTTCTTACTTGGTGAGCCTAGCATGTACAGACATGGCCTCGGAACACGGACCGAAAGGTTAAGCATGAGTCATATGTTTTGATATGATGACCATATGGATGCTCGCCTTTGAAGCTACACCGACTCACGTGATGATCGAACTTGGTGGTGTGGATTTGGTTCATGTAATCACCAAAAAGACACGAGGGATGTCGTTTTTGAGTGGGAGTTCATTTCTAATTTGGATTAGTAGAACTCCATTTATCATAAATTAAATCAAAGTGAATATGATATCTGAAACAATGTGTGGCAGATATAATGATATCTGAAACTCCATTTACCATCATGTGTGGCAGATATAACGATATCTGAAACAATGTTTTGGTTGCAATATGATAGAGTATAATATATGTTCTCATATTGGATGAGAATTTACGAAGGTTGGAGATGCTAGACATCCTAATCATCCAAAAGAGTTTTGGAAAGTAATGTTATACTCACGATTCTCCTTTATAAGCTACAATAGCTTGATCATGAAAGTCGTCCTGATAAGGATGAATAGAAGATGTATGTAAAGTGTTTACTACACTAAAAGACTACTAAAGAATGGATTTTGAAAGAATACCGATCATTTTGGTGATGGTGATCTACTTCAAAGTGCAAGTCCAAAGGTATTATTATTTGAATATACACGCTTTGGACTATGTGTAATGTATATGACGCCACTTTTTATGTTGATAGATTCTTTTAAAAAGGAAAAGTAAATGCTGAAAGATAATCTATAAAATATATTTGGCAGAAAAGAAAAGATTGGAAATATCCAATTTAGGTATATGGATTATATACATGTTATGGTTGTATTCTTTGCTTGTTAAACAATGTGGTTCTTGGGTATTGGATATCGAATTGGTTGGTATGAAATTTCATATGGAACAACGCAATTCATGAACCACAATGGCCTAAGTAACTAGCAAGAGAATATGTGATGATGTTCATCGAAAACAAACAAACCGTTGTTTGTATTTCTCCTTGACATCAAAGCTTGACTTCAAGATTTGTTTTAATAATTGTTATTTGAATCAGGTATTATGAGAACAAAGGTTGTTCAAATAATTACCGTATTCCATATAAGATGGATGATTTACAAATCTAGTTGGAGAAATCACATCCATAAAACCTAATGCTAAAATATCGCAAGACAAATGATTGAAAGATCACTTACGAAGTGACATCGCTATTTAAATTATATTGGAAAGAAAACATGAAGAATGTCCATATTCATGGATTTTTGGAGTCTTTGATTTGATCAAGTGACGCTTGTGAGACTTTTCACGTGATAATTAAAACTTCGTTCAAAGGCCAAAGAAGAACGAACGACTAAATTATTGGAATTTATACATATCGATGTATGTAGTCCATTATGTATAGTCGTAAGCGATGGATTTCAACTTCATATGCTTTCTCCGGAAATTTGAGTGAATGTTCACTTAATGAGAAAGAAGTATGAAATATTTGAAAACGTTTCAAAGACTTTCAAGATGAAGTGCAAAATCATTGTAACAAGAAAATAAATGATTTATGATTTGATCATAAAGGGATTTATTTGAGTTACAAGTGTACCAAGAAAAATAAATGAATTATGATTTTATCATAAAGGGATTTATTTGAGTTGCAAGTTTAGCAAAAGACCTAGATTTACATCTCCCGGAACACCATAGGAGTATGGAGTGTTTGAGATTTGTAATGAAACCTTGTTTGACATGGTTGGATCAAAGGTGTTATTTATAAAACTGCCATTATGTTTTAAAAGATTAAAGCTTTAGAGACTTCCACTTTTACACTGAAAAGAGCTCCATCTTGATCCGTTGAAATGACACCATGGAAGTTATGGTTTGGGGTAAAACCCAAGTTGACATTTCTTAAATTTTGGTATGCTAAACATAAGTAAGATGTTTACAACCGAAGTCGGATGAGCATGTCTTTGTAGGTTATTTCGAATAACAATTGGTTATTCCTCCATAAAACCAAGGACAAAAGGGTTTGTCGCTTGAAACGTGAAGTTTCTTGAAGAAGGAATTTTTCGTAAAAGTTAAGTGGGAGGACAATAGAACTTTGATAAGGTTAACGAACCTTAGCTATATGTGCTGAGTTGCGAAGTGCCGAAAATCGTTCCGGAGGCAGCCATAATGCTCATGGTTTATGTGCCTCAAAGGTTGTGGTCACGGAGATCTAAGTTCCTATTGAACCAAGTAGGTCGGATAAACAATCAAATACTAAGATTTGAGAGTAAATCATTATTTGTTGACAATGATGAACCGACTATATGCAAAGAAGCGATGATGGGCCCTGACTCCGTCAAATGGCTTGAAGCCATAAAATCCGTGATAGTTCCATACACGAGAAATCAAGTTTTGAACTTGGAAGACCCTCCGGAAAGGTGTAAAAACCTATCGGTCGTATTTGGATCTATAAAGAAACAGACATGGATGTTTCACATCTATGAAATAGTCGACATGTCGTAAATTATTTTATGACAATGTTCAAGGAGTTGACTATGACAAGATTTGATCTTTCATAGCGATATTTAGTCTGGACGGATTAAAGTAGCAACCACTACATATAATTTGGTATATGGTAGATGAATAAACAAAACAAAGTTCTTCTAATAGAATGGTTACCTAGGACGTGTACATGACATGATCCAAAGGGTTTTGTTAATTCAAAGGATGCTAAAAGGGGCATGCAAACTTCAATGGTTGAAGTAAGCATCACGGAGTTGGAATCTTCACCATGATGAAAAAGGAGTTTTCATCAGGAGACGATGAAGATGCTTGCATTTGCAACAAATTAAGTGGGAACGCTAAGACATATTTCTAATACATTATGTGGAGGACATCTTGTTGATTAGAAATGATGTATCTTTTATTGACAAAGGTTAAGAATTTCATTTTGATGAAAGACTTAGGCAAAACCCGAATATTTAGCATGAATGTCTATAGTGGATAGACTGTGACGCTAATATGGTTATGCCAAACGTACATATATGAGATATTGAAGGAGTTCAATATAGAAACGACAAGAAGCAGTTCTTGTCGCATGGAAAGGAATTGAATCAAGATTCAAGTGTATCGACACTTGATAAGTGAAACAAGATTCATGTGCTTTGACACTTGATGAGTGAAATCACAAGGATGTTTTGATCAATCGTACCATGATATGTACACATCCAGATATGTCCTATGCTCTAAGTGTTATGATCATATACCAGAATGAATCATAAAATGATCATTGGACGATAGTGAGTATATTCTTATGATCCTTTGGAAGAACTAAGAATATAGTTGTGTAGAGGTGACAAACAATTACAAATAGTTCATTGTAAAGCGTTACATTGATACTAGTTTTGTCACAAGATACAAATTAAGTTTATCTCAATTTAAACTATGGGTGACACAATGTAATGGAAAGAAGATTCCATGATGGATTTGGATGAAATCCATAGTTAAGACATTGTGACGAATACTACAACAAAAAGGCTAAGTATATGACTGCTATAGTAGCAGCAAAGGAGGGAATTTGTGTCAAGAAGTTTGTTATCAAACTAAGGTGTGGTTCGCAATGGGCTAACACTAAAGATATATTGTATGACAATAGTATCGACATGATTTAACCCCAAGGAACTAAAGGTCTCACCTAAAGACCAAATTTATACAATGCCATCTCATTGGAGAATGAGTGATGCGTGAAGACGCAAAGACATGCAAATACACACGGACCTGAAGCGTTAGATCCGTAGATTATGTTAACCACTTGCAATTGCGTATATGGAACACAGGAAAGCCATAAGTGTTCAATACACAAAGTTTTCAAACTAGATTATTGTCTCTAGTACAAGTGGGAGACTGAAGGGAATATGCCCGAGAGGCAATAATAAAGTAGTTATTATCTTATTCTTTATTTATGATAAATGTTTATTTTGCATGCTATAATTGTATTAACACGGAAATGTTAATACATGTGTGTTTAATAAACAAACAGAAAGTTCCTAGTTATGCCTCTCTCATAAACTAGCTCGTTGATTAACAAGATGATCAAGGTTTCCTGATCATGGACATTGGATGTTGTTAATAACGGGATCACAACATTAGTGTAATGGTGTGATGAACATTCATCCGAAGTATAGCATTACGATCAAAGTCATTGAGTTTATATTGCTATAACAACTTACAAAGTGATCCTTATCCTTAGACCATGAGATCATGTCAATCACTAACACCGGAAGAGTTTCTTGATAACATCAAACGTCACACCGTAACAGGGTGATTATAAAGATGGATTCAGAACTAATAAAGTGTCATGTTGAGGCCCATGGATCGAGAGTGGAATTTGTTCATCCCGATGACGGATAGATATACTCTGGGCCCTCTCGGTGATATCACATTGGTTAGCTTGCAAGCAAGTGATTTGATCACTAGAATGTTATATCACGGGAACGAGAAAATAGTACATGTCAGTAACGAGATCAAACTAGGTATGGAGATACCGATGATCGAATCTCGGACATGTAATATATCACGTAACAAAAGGATTAAGATACTAGCGTAAAAGGTTTCGACGATCACAAGAAAGTCATCGTTGAATGTGTGGGAGTCAGTATGGGTCTCCAGATCCCGCTTCTGGTTATTGATCCGAGAGGGGTCTCGATCATGTCCGCATTATTCACGAACCGTAGGGTGACACACTTAAGAGACACCGACATCCATTTGGAGCAAAAGTTTCATGACGAAAAGAATAACAAGCACAGGAATTTATTTCACTAGATACCGAAACGGGTTTTTGGGTGAAATTGCAGAAAGTGTTTCTGCATGTGAAATGAAATACTAGCAAGGGGTTATATGTGAATGTTTGTCATTAAAGTAATTGACAAAATTCTGAATAAATAAAAGGAGTTTTATTTAATGAGAGTTTGCATTAAATTTGGTGGAAATTTAATGGGAATTTGAGTGGGTTTTTGAGTGGAGGGAATTGAAAGGCATTTGAGTGAGTGGAGTGTCCACCCACATGAATGTGGAAGAGGTGGGGCAGCCCATGGCTGGCGCATGGCCCCTTGGGTGCCCCTCTCCCTATAAAGGAGCCCCTCTCTCTCTCACTTACACCTCCTCGTGAAGGATCTCTCTCCCCCTCTAGAATTTATCCCCCATGGTCTCGGACTAGCGAGATACATGTTCCCGGTGGCTATTCGGCAAGAAAGAGTTGTGCTTCCGCTGCATCGCTGGAGCGAGGAGGCGGAGGTTGCTCGGTGCCTCGAACGTGTGTGCGAGCACGGATGCGCTGCTATTTTGCGGAGCTAGGACTTCCTCTCGATCTTGAGATCGGCAAGAGATCATCTACATCAACCACGAGTTTGGACTCGTTAATCTTTGTCGGTCTTCAAGGGTATGTTCTCTACGGATATACATCCGCCCGTTGTTTGTATCTAGTAGATAGATCTTGGTACATAGTTGTTCCCATCGTAGGATTTTTTTTGTTTTCTATGCTGCAAACCCTACATTTATAGAGGTTGTTGTTATTCCTATTGTTACCATTATGGTGCCTCACCAGAGTGTGCACAGTGATAACACTAGTTTAAATGATCTGCTACTATAAGATCTTGCTTATGATGCTTGGTCTGAGGCTTAACTTAATTAAGAATGAATGCTGGTGTAGCATAATTACTCGAGCATGAGTCTTGCATACCATTTGTATGCAAGGCCGAGAGTAACGTTTCCACTTATCATCTAGATTATTTATTGATGTGTTATGGCAAGAACGGTTACTATAATATGAGTTTGCTAGTTAAGCAATGCCTCATGTTTGTTGAAATTTTTTCCTGATGTGGTTGTTGATCTTGTTTTGCTTCTGATGTAAGCTTCTATGAATCCTGTCCTAGAAATCCTTCTCCTCCTTGCTCCTTCCTGGATCTGCTGTTCACCTTCTTTTCATGGTGGCACTGGCCTGATCCTTCTAGTGAGATTACCAATTCTTACTGATGGTCAGCAAGTCTCCTTCCTGGTAAAGCTTATTTTTCTCTCTAGACATGAGGATTTGGCTCTAGGTGATCATAATTTTGTGATGGTGGTGGATGTTCTAGTGTTGTGAACCGAAGGAAAGATGGTGTGGGGTGGATGAGAAATGGAAGTGGAAACAATGGATGGTGCTACGACTGGTGTATTCTCTTTTAAGCATAGGCCATTTTCTTGTGGTGTTGATAGCACATATGTTGCATGTGTGGTGTAAGCTGCTTACTAGTAGGTCCCATGGGTTCAAGTTCCTAGTCTTGTAATCTTCTCACTTGTGGATATGTTCAAGTAGAAGTGTGATCTTTACTATTTTTTTACTACTGCCATATTCTTACAAATGGTGAAACTTGCCCCATGCCTGTGATGCATAGAAAGAGGCCCCACTTAGAATAAGAACAGATCACACACTTTGGCCCCTTTTCAATTTACTACTCGATGATGAGTTTTGCAATGCACTTCATTGCCTAATCTGAGAGTACAATAACCCCCATAATCCCTGTTTTCTATTTTTTTGTTTTGTTTTCTTTTGAGTTGTTTTGTAGGTATAGAAGGATAAGAATAAAAGAAGATACAAGATTCAGCTTAGTTTAGGAGATCTAATTTAGGACTTCCTTTTTATTATTTTTAATCCATTATTGTAGTCTTTCATTTTTATTTAAACATTTTTTTAAAGAGTTTAATATTTGTATTATTATCTTTCATTTAAATATTTGTAAAAGATCAATGTAATATTATTATTATTGTAATAAAATAAATCTATTTTTCCTACTTTGTACTTGTTGTATTTTTTATTTAAGACTTGCCAATTATTATCTCATCTACCTATAATAAGTAATGTACCCTTTATTCATTTATCATATTACTTTATTCAAGACTTTATATTCCATCTCTCATAAGCATTTAAATATTCCATAATTCAATTTGTGAATTTTTATAAATCCATTTGAATTCAAATTTGAAATTAAAATACATGTTTTAATCACTTACCCCTTAAACAAAGAATTCTACAAAGGTCATGTCGAAATCTATCATAATAGCGCTGACGTTTCCACCAGAATAATAGATATCTCGATCCCTCTATAGATCTTTTAGTTTTGCGTGAAAATTCCCCGGATTTTCTTATGCATGAATGCAATGCACACACATGTGTCCTCTCTATTTCTAGCTGCTAATCCTGGGATGTTACAGCCTTCAAGAACAACCAAGATGCATATGTCAAATAGAATGCCCGGACTATGTGACTCATGGAATCTACTAGGCAAGTTAGTTAATTGATACGTCGGAAACGTATCTATAATTTTTGATGCTCCATGCTTGTTTTATATCATTTGTCTTATGTTTTGTCTCACTTTGAGGTATTTTTATACACTTTCTGGTACTAACCTATTAACAAGATGTCGTAGTGCCAGTTGCCTGTTTTCTTCTGTTTTTGGTTCCAAAAAGGTAGAAAACCAATATTATCGGAATTGGACGGGACAAAAGCCAAAGTCATTATTTTTCCTGGAGAAACACGAAACCACGAAGCAGAGTCGGAGGGGCGCCACAGGGTGGCCACACACCCCCAGGCGCGACCTAGGGTGGGCCCGCGCCTGGGCAGGGTGTGGGACCCCTGGCCCCCACCGACCTTGCCTCCTTCGCCTATAAATGATCCCGAGGAGAAAACCCTAAATAATCGATCATACTTCCAAAAAAAGTTCCGCAGCGCCGCCGCCACCGAAGGGGAGATTCGGGGGACAGAAAGTATCTGTTCCGACACTCTGCCAGGATGGGGAAGTTCCCCCGGAGCCATCTCCATTGATATCCATCACCATCTTCATCACCGTTGCTGATTCCCATGATGAGGAGGGAGTGGTTCTTCCTCGAGGCTAAGGGATCTACCGGTAGCTATGTGTTCATCTCTCTCTCTCTCTATGCATGATCTTGTTGTGGTCATGAGCTTTGTAATCAAGTAGATCTACCTTGCTACTCAAGTGCTTCAATAGATCTCTGCTCTCCCCATGTGTGTGAAAGTGACAGCGTGCACACCATGGTGGCACTTAGGCTTGAGTCTACATAAATACTCATCGTGCTTTAATAAATCTATGCTTTTCCCCACGTGTGTGAAAGTGACAGCGTGCACGCCGTGTGTGGCACTTAAGATAGACTACATATATATTTGTTATGAGTTATATTTGGAGTTTGATTTCTCTATGAAATTGTGGTGTTTGTTGGAACCATCTAGCGCTCAAGGTGACAATGTGGGGTTATCTAGATTGGGGAAGGCAGACTTTGAGGTGTGCTGTTATATCCCTACCATGGATTAGAGTGTCCAACCGGAGAGTAGTTAAGAGTAGTATCATAAAGAGAAGATATTTATATGAGAGAGTGTTCACTAGTGAAAGTATGATCCCTAGGCCTTGTTTCTAAACATTGAAACACCATTCACATCTAGATCTGTTGCATGTTTGCTTGCTTTAGTCTTTACCTCACCACCAAGCTCTTTTCTGGCACTCACACACGTTCTCCCACGTCAACAACAAGTCAGAAGCTATTTTCTGGCACCGTTGCCACTTGTATTTCACTATCTCTTCGCCGAACTAGTGCACCTATACACCCGAAAAACCTATGGAGCTTTATTTGCATGCTAATAACAATGTTATTAGTATGAATTATTTGGACACCATTATTGCTAATGCTATGGAAACGTCTAAGCTTGGGGAAGCTAGTTTTTATGAAAATGATCTTTTTAGCCCCCCAGCTTTGGAAGATAGCTATTCTATTGCTTATGATGATACTTTACCTCCAATATCTGATGATTACTATGATATTTTCAGTCCACCTACTATTGAGGAGAAAGTTAATTGTGATCACAATCTGCCTCCTATATTTGATGATTATGGTGATGAGAATAATAGTGATAGCTATTTTGTTGAATTTGCTCCCACTATAATTAATAAGAATGACTATGCTTATGTGGAGAGTAATAATCATTTTATGCATGTGGCTCATGATAAGAATGTTTTATGTGAAAGTTATATTGTTAATTTTATTCATGATGCTACTGAAAGTTATTATGAGAGAGGGAAGCATGGTTTTATGTATCTCAACAATATTAAGTTTCCCCTCTTTATGTTGAAAATTTTGAAGTTACATTTGTTTTGTTTCCTATGCTTGTTGCTTTGTGATTTTATGACTTGTTTCTTTACAAGATTTCTATGCATAGTAAGTGGGTTAGACTTAAATGTGTTTTGTATTTGCTTCTTGATGCTTTCTTTTACTTCAATTCATATTTCTTATGTGAACATCTTTTCAAACTATCAAGCCTAACTTAAAGGCGTTAAAGAAAAGTACTTGTTGGGAGATAACCCAAGAGTTTCCTTGAGTCTTGGAAGTTATTACTTCAATAATTACCTCTCCTTATCCTTTTTGTTTGCTTTTTGTGCCAAGAATGACCTCTAATGAGAGGGAAGTAAGATTTGGGGAGTTGCTGTCCCGAAACAGATTTCTGTCCTCCACCATAAAAATTCGTGAGGAGTCTCTGTAAGTCTTATTGAGCTGAAAATTTATGAATACATCCCCCATTATGTTAGCTAAATTTAGTTAGTTCAACACTTTTTGATTTGAGCAACAGAAGGTCTTCAGAAAAATCGGTTTCTACCTGCTGGTCTGTTTTGACAGATTTCTGCCATTATTTGCATTTGCTTCTTATTGATTCCTTTTCGGGTTCGTTTTGGGAAATTGAGCTTTTTGAAGGAGTTGATATAGTATCTTGTGTTTTTAATAAAAATTCTTTCTATTACAAAGCTTTGTTAGAGGTCTAATGTCAGGGGGATGATCCCCGGTAGGGTCACAAGGGGTAAAACACAACCCAGCTTGGCTTACGCTGAGTGAAGAAAGAACCAGGCCGAGTAAGTACGGCCGGGTAGGAGGATTGTATGTGGCCGACATATAAATTATGTAGGCCCGTATAAGACAAAGATGTTAATCTTGCAGGAACCAATGAGCCGAGTCTCCCGAGGAGAGGCCGGGTCAGATAGGACGCATGGCACCTTTCCGAGTGAGGTTTAGGAGGGACCATGGTAAAGCGTGGTCAAAAGAGAAGGGCGGCGCCGGGTGACACGAAAGGACCCGGGTGACGCCCAAAGCAAGGGCTGATGTACAAAGCTACTGCGTGACACCAAAAGGGACAGGAGGCAACGTACCAGAAGACCATTAGCTGTCTAGCTTTATGGACTAAGCACTAGGCTTAGGGAAAGCCCATGACTCGGCCCGCACAGTAGGGACCAAGGTCCAAACAGTAACCCTAGAACCCAAAGGGATATAACCTATCTAGCACCGCCTATATAAGGAGGGGCATATCGGAAGTAGAAGAAGGTTGGACCAAGTGGGGAACTAGTGCATAGAACACTAGTTCATACAGCTCAAGGAGCACTTGTAAACCTCTAGCATCAATAAAATTCCTAAGTGTGGAGAGTTCATCTTGTTCTTTGTGCATGGCTATACCGTGCACTCCCTCCCCGGTGACCACAAGCAGCCATTCGGCCTCCAACTTAAGCCTACCCATGGCATCTGCCGTGACACCACCACGACAGTTGGCGCCCACCGTGGGGTAGAAGAAGGTGCTTGATGGAGTCTTCATCCGGACGGGCAACATCATCGCCAAGACTGGTGAGCGCGTCTACTCCAGCCTCATCCAGAGGTTTGGAGCGCTCAACTTTGTCAGTGACAACGCGGGGTGCTTCGGGACGAAACCGTTCCCAAGGGGCGGTCGCTTCATCAATTTCGGCGAGCACCAGGTCTACATCGCGGTGTGCATGGAGCGCGCATATCCGGAGCGTGTCGTCGTCGCTCCGGATCCACCCGTGGTTCCTGTCACAGGAAAGCTGCATAAGCTCGTCACTATTGAGGTAATGATGACAGCTCCTAACCCAGCAGCACCTCATGTAGCTCCTGTAGTGAATGAGGATCCTGAGGGAGGAAATCAAGAGGAAGTGCCAAGGGCTGCAAGAACAGCAAAGGCACCGCTAGAAAATCCAGAAAACATAGCAAGGAGTAAGAGAGCTAAAGAGCTGCAAGACGCGATAGACAAGTTGGCAGAGCCAGTAGTGCAAGCAACTGATCCGGCACACGTGCAAGCCGAGTTAGAGGAGGCCAGGATAAAGGTTCTAGAGAAAGCCAAGGAGTTAGCACAGTTACAGCAAGATGTGGATATTACAATCCGAGAGCTCAACTCGGCAAATCGAGTCAAGGGCGCAAAGACCCGGCTTGATGCAACAAGGATAAGAGGAAGGAACCTCAATGAGGAGCTGGTGGATGCAACGTCAAAGTTGACACCAGAAAACAGCAATGAAATAGCCATGCGGCCGACATACAATATAGCAGCAGCTAACCTGCGAGCCGCAGAAGCAGCAATGGTAGAGCTACCCCATTTGACAGGTGACGCCAAGAAAAGACAACAAGAGAGAGTCAATGAACTGGTAAGAGCAGCTAGCATGCTGAACGAAGCCTACTACAGGGCAAATCCGGGTATAGCAGGGAGGTCACAGCTAGTTCACTCAACAACTCCTATCCCGGCGCGATCAGCAGGTCATACGACATCCTCACCCGGAGCGATGCCAAGACTGAGGAAAGAAAAGAGTGTGAATTCAGGGAGGAACAAGCAAATGATCACTTATGACCCGGCGATGGCTCAGGGAAACCCAGCGCATGCACAGGGAACAAGAAGAAATAATGCACAGGGAAATGAGAACCAGGAAAATGCAGGCCGAGAGAGGCAAGTAGGGCAAAGGAATGACAATGGATGGCAGAATTTTGCGCATCAACCTAGGCGCGAAGCTCATTCGGCAGGAGGAGGAAATCCAGCACCGAATAATGCTCTAGCTCAGCCCGAAATAAGACAACAAAGCGCGGGAAAAGCAGCACAATAGCATGCTGACCCAAACGCAAACAGGTACAATGATGGTTACTCTGCGATGGTAAATGACGGGTATGAGTTGCCGGATCACGCATATCAAGCGATGGGAGCTAGACTCGGAGGCAGGAATCTTCAGCCGGATGATGCCAGACCGAAGCTTGACCGAATAAAGACGGCAGAGCTGGTCGAGTCACAAGGTCCACAGGGTCCACCGTGCTTTGGCCCAAGGATCATGAAGGAGCAACCTGTACCAAATTTTCAACTAGCCAGAGGAACAAAAACTTACGATGGAAGCACAAAGCCAGAAGACTGGCTCATAGATTATGGAACTGCTGTGAAAATCACGCAGGGAAATTTGAGATGGGCAGTACGCTATGTACCGTAGATGTTAGAAGGACCAGCACGGGTATGGCTAAACAATTTGCCACCTGGAAGCATCAACAACTGGATCGATTTTCAGGACGCTTTCGTGAGCAATTTCACAAGCACATACAAGAGGCTGAATCGCCCGCAACAACTAGCAATGTGTAAGCAAAGGCCGAATGAGACAGACAGAGAATTCCTCACAAGATGGTGCACGATGCGCAACTCTTAGAAGGAGTAATCGAGTCACAAGCTATTGCTTGGTTTGCACAAGGATGCAGACACTAAAGTGTGTTGTGGTTACAGAGAGATATGCCGGCAAGCTTGGCAGAAACAATAAGAATTGCTGATTCATATGCGTTAGGAGATCCGACTCAGCCTCTGCTCATGTCGGCAGACGGGATGACTGAGATTCAGATCTATGACACTGCCGGGTCGCAAAGGTGCCAGGAAAGATCCGAATATAGAAGCAAGAGAAGAGATGAAAGGCCAGACTACAGATATGGTTCGACTCAGGTTGCGTTCGTGAGTCAGGATCATCCAGATGATGGAAGTAGCCAACATCAAAGGACAAATGGACAACAACAGTGGATACCAAGGAATGATGGCAAAAAGTCATATGAACAAAGGAAGCCGTATCAGGACAGACATAAGTATACCTATGAGATGATGCTGGACCAGCCGTGTAAATTTCACATGCCTAGTCCGAGTAAGCCAGGAAATCACACAACAAGACAATGCACTTGGTTTCAGAAAGGAGATAGAGTGGATTCGCCGAGTAAGCAGCTACCACCACCTCCCCCTCCACCACTCATAGGAGGAATGCTCAAGCTGTGTGAGCTGATAATAGATATGAAAACAGGAAGCCGAGGTATCATAATCAAGAAAGAAGGGAAGCTGTGCACTAGGTGCACAATCCAAGAGGTGACGACGCTCATGTTGGCCACGGAACTAGAAATGAGTACAAAGAACATTACCAGAGCTATGTCGTCTTCGTCACAGAGCCGAATGACAAAAAGAGCCAGCAGAGACGAATGATGGAAGTGAATGCCACAATGCCGGCAATTCCTAAGTACATGCACTGGTCTGAACAGGAAATAACTTGGAGCATAAAGGATCACCCCAAGATCATGCCAACCCCAGGAGGTTATGCGCTAGTCTTAGATCCAACTTTCATGGGCCCTGATATCAATGTGAAGTTTTCCAAGGTACTGATCGATGATGGCAGTAGCATCAACATCATGTACAAGGATACCATGCTCAAGTTAGGCGTTACCATGAACATGCTGGAGCCGACTAAGACAACTTTCCATGGCATCTTGCCGGGATTGTCCTGTGAGCCCATTGGCAAGATCTGGGTCAACGTCTTATTCGACAACAGAGAGAATTGTCGCACTGAAGCCATAGAGTTCTAGGTGGTCGACTTGGTCAGCTCGTATCATGCGTTACTTGGCAGGCCAGCTATGGCGAAGTTCATGGCTACTCCTCACATTGCTTACTTGAAGAAGAAGCTGTCAGGTCCATGTGGGGTCTTCACAGTCGAAGGAGATTACAAAAGGTCCATTGCCTGTGCCTCAGCCAGATCTTCACTGGCCGAGTCACTGGTCATAGCACAGGAAAAGCATCAAATGTTGGAGGTGGCAGCATTGGCCAAAGCAGCACAAATGTCCATGACGACACTCACTAATCCGCATGGCAATAAAAGTGGATGAAACTTTCCTAGAGCGCATAGTTACCATTGGGGCTGGGCTAACTAACAAATAGGAAAGTGAGCTCACTAGCTTCCTCCGTGAGAATCGGGATATCTTTGCATGGTCCACATAGGATTTGCAAGGAGTTCTGAGGGAGCTGGCTGAGCACTCTCTTCATGTAAGGCCAGATGCCAAACCGGTGAAGCAACCCCTCCGCCGCTTCGCCAAAGATAGGAGGAAAGTGATAGATGCCAAGATAGCCAGGCTCTTAGCCGCTGGATTCATCATGGAAGTACTGCACCCAGATTGGTTATCAAATCCAGTCTTGGTTGAAAAGAAAAAGGATGACCCGAACGTGGCAGTGGTGTGGCGCGTGTGTATTGATTACACAAACCTTAATAAGGCGTGTCCAAAAGATCCATTCCCCTGCCACGGATCGATCAAGTCATAGATTCTACTGCCGGGTGTGAGTTGTTGTCATTTTTGGATGCATACTCTGGATTCCATCAGATACCACTGAATCTGAATGATCAAATAAAACAGCTTTTATCACCCCGTATGGGGCTTACTGCTATCATACCATGCCATTCGGATTGAGAAATGCAGGTGCAACATATCAAAGATGCATGAAAAATACTTGCAAGATCAATTGGACAAAAATGTTCAAGTATACATCGATGACGTGGTGATAAAAACCAAGCAAAGTCATACTCTAATTGAGGACCTGCGTCAAACATTCACAAACTTAAGAAGATTCCGGATGAAACTTAACCCGGAAAAATGCACATTTGGTGTCCTGGCTGGCAAGTTACTCGGATTTCTTGTATCCAGCCGAGGAATTGAGGCTAACCCGACAAAGATCAGGGCCATCGAAAGAATGGAATTGCCAAAAACCCTCAACGATGTCCAGAAGTTCACAGGATGCCTGGCCTCGTTGAGTAGGTTTATTAGTCGGCTTGGTGAAAAAGCCCTACCACTATATCAAGTGATGAAAAAATCAGACAAATTCACATGGACACAGCAAGCTGATAGCGCTTTCCATGAAATAAAGAAAATGTTGGCAACAACACCAATATTAGCATCACCACTATCCAAAGAGCCAATGTTGCTCTATGTCGCATCAACCAACAGAGTTGTAAGTGCAGTAATAGTGGTTGAACGCGAAGAAGAGGGCAAATCAGTCCAAAGGCCAGTTTATTACTTGAGCGAAGTGCTCTCTATATCAAAGCAAAATTACCCTCATTATCAAAAAATGACATATGGGGTGTATATTGCAGCAAAGAAGCTGAAACATTATTTTCAAGAACACCCAATCTGGGTAATATGTGAAGCGCCTATCTCGGATATATTAGGAAGCAAAGATGCCAGTGTCCGAGTCACAAAATGGGCCATAGATCTAGCACCATATACTCCACAGTATGATAGGCGAGATGCAATTAAATCTCAAGCTGTTGCAGATTTCTTCGTAGATTGGATGGAGATGCAATACGAACCACCACTGCCAGATCTGAATTACTGGAAGATGAATTTTGATGGGTCCAAAACGAAAATGGGTTTGGGCGCCGGGATAGTGCTCACATCGCCAAAGAGGGATCAACTCAAGTATGTGTTACAGATCCATTTTGCTGCTTCCAACAACGTTGCCAAGTACAAAGCACTTGTCCACGGCATCAAAGTGGCCAAAGAGATTGGCATTAAAAGGATCATGTGTTTTGGTGATTCAGATTTGGTGATTCAGTAAGTGTCTGGGCATTGGGACGCGGTGGATGCAAACATGGCACTATATCGTTTCCATGTGCAACAAATTTCAGGATACTTTGACGGGTGTGAATTCCATCACGTACCAAGAGCAGAAAATGAGGCAGCAGATGTACTATCCAAGTTAGGCTCATCTCGGCAAGAAATACCCCCAGGAATAGCATTGGAAGATCACAGGAAACCATCGATCAAGCCCTCGCTAGAGTCCGAGTCAATATTCATCCCGACAATACAAGAGTCGGACATTGTGCCAATGGACATTGACTCAGGGGCAGGTTCGAGTCACTCGGGGACTGATCCGCTCACTTTAGGGGTTGCCGAATCACACTCGGGGACTCCTCAAGTCATGTCGGCAAAACATATGTCGGCTGAGCCAATGGAAATTGATGGGCAATCAGATCCGGCACCACTGATACCAACATGGGCGCAGCTAATATCCAACTACTTAAAAGATGGAACTTTTCCAGATAATGAGATATTAGCAAGGCAAACAGAAAGAAGGGCAAAAGCATACACCATAATCAATAAAGAGTTGTACAAAAGAAGTGTGACAAGTGTACTGCAGCGTTGCATAAGCTCAGAGAAAGGACAAGAAATTTTATTGGATATTCACCAAGGATAATGTGGGCACCATGCATCATCAAGGGCATTGGTGGCCAAGGCATTCCGACATGGGTTTTATTGGCCAGTGAATTGGCAGAGGCACAAGATCTAGTCAGAAAATGCAATGGTTGCCAGCATTATGCATCCAAGTCACACTTACCAGCATCTGAATTGAAGACTATACCAATCACCTGGCCATTCGCAGTATGGTGCCTGGATATGGTAGGACTATTCAAGCTAGCAAGGGGAGGCATGACCCATATATTGGTAATGATTTATAAGTTCACCAAATGGATAGAAGTGAAGCACATCAAAAAATTGGACGGTAAAACAGCTGTCACATTCCTAAGGGACATAATCCTGAGATATGGTTACCCACACGGTGTAATCACAGACAATGGCACAAACTTTGCTGAAGGAGCTTTTGCTCGATTCTGCGGGAAAAACCGAATAAGACTCGACATAGCATCAGTCGCTCATCCAGAATCAAATGGACAAGTGGAACGAGCTAATGGCTTTGTTCTATCCAGGATAAAACCCCGTTTGATGGAACCACTCCAGAGATCACCTGGCTATTGGATAGAGGAACTACCCTCAGTGCTATGGAGTCTAAGGACAACTTCGAATTGATCAACATGCTATACGCCATTTTACCTCGTGTATGGGGCAGAAGAAGTTTTGCCTGTCGACATAGAATATGACTCGCCAATAGTAAGGCAATACTCGAAAGCCGAGGTAAAAGAGGCCCGATAAGATGGAGTTGACTTACTCGAAGAAGCAAGGGATTTGGCATTGTCCAAATCCACTATATATCAGCAAAACCTTCGACGCTACCATAGCCGGAAAGTTCAACCTCGTGTTTTTCGAGAAGGGGATATGGTGCTGAGACTAGTGCAGCGCACAGCTGGAATGCATAAGTTATCACCCCCATGGGAAGGTCCATTCATTGTAAGCAAAGCGTTGCACAATGATTCATATTATCTCATAGATGCTCGTGAAGCACAAAAGAACAAAGCAGATAGAGCAGGTGATGAGACTAAAAGACCATGGAATGTAGCACTACTTCGCCCCTTCTACACTTAGGAGAAGTAGTGCATGTATTACTAGAACTCTCATACGTCGGACGCTTGTGCCGGCTATGTGTTGATAATAAAATGGTATGACTCGGAAAACTGACTCGGGGACTGCCCCTTAGGTTTATCCTTTCAATTATTTTATGTCGGATGGCGTAACACCTGAATCTTTTTTTGAGGGTAAAACAGTAGGGTAAAAACCCCACTGCAATTTTTATAGATTATAGAGAGTTACAAGCGAATATTTACAAGTTTCAAGCCACCTCAAAGAGGGATAACACTATGAGCAACTATCTCCTGTCTAAATTATTGCTAATCCAATAAGTAGTGTTTACTCGCAAAAAATCAACTCTTCGACTATGCTATTGTCTGAAAACACGACTTCATGGCAAGCAAGAGGAAAGGATGCATGACGAGTAAACATGAACGCCGGATAAGTACAAGGAGAAACGTGAGTCGACTCTATGTTTTTTTTGCCTAACCCACTGCAGCTTATATCACATTGTGTGTTGAGTGATCCTCGGCCAAGTGATCTAAGTCTCATACCCTCTAACTAGATCCTTAGTACTTTGAGACTCTAATGTCGAACACCAAAAAAGGTAGACAAGAGCCAAATTCAAGGAAAGGTGAAACGGTAAAATGAGACTCAGGGACTTGCCCTTGGATGATTCACACTCAAAAATATAACAAGATGTTTAAGCCTTATCGAAAGGCACACAACTAAGCACAAGTGCAATGTATATTACATTGGTACCCGGCATTACCGGGATCTCATCAAAGTTCAAGTGTTTGTCCTATTCAGTCTAAGAAGCAGCATGACTTGGAGGAGCAGTCTTGGAGCTAGGAGAATCGCTTGGAGCATCTGCCGAGTCAAGGGAATCAGTCGCCGAATCTTTGGGGTCATCTGAATCGGTGGCCTCGCTGTTAGCACCCCCCTCATCACCAACTTCAACAAGTGGTTCGCCGAGGTCGAGGAATCTGGGCCTATCGCACAAAGCATGCACCATAGTATACTCGATCATGACGTAGGCTCGCTCCTGGCGTCTCTTGATCAACTCAGGATCATTCAGCCATTTCCCGTCCCCCCTTATGCGTGCAAGCACATCAATATTGATGTACTCGTACCATGAGAGCACGAAAGAAAGGGCCTTGTCCGCTGCAGCTCGGCCGGCCGACTCATGCCACTCATCCACTCTGTTCTCGATGAGAAGCAACCTTTCGGCAAGGGGATCGATAAGTGTGGGTGCGTCTTCATCCGGCTAGAGCATGCGGAACACATGAATCGCTGATTTGAGAAAGTCCACACCGCATGACTTGAGGGTCTTGACGCGCTCTGAAAATGCTTCGAGATGCTCGTCGTTACTCACCTCGCCATCAGCTGGAGCACCAGACTCGGCTCTCACTTTCTTCATGTCCCGAATGGCGAACATATTGGCCTCGGGAAAGTTCTCTACAAGCAAAAGAGAATATTAGAAAATTAACAAAGGGGATGACAAAGTCAAGAACAGAAAGCACAGTGCAAAAAAGGGTAAGAACTCACTACCGAGAAAAGAGTTGATGGCGCCGAGTTTGCTTTGCCAAGCCTTGGCCTTGGCTTCAAGCGCGTCCAGGTCCATGTTCGCCGACTCAACCGCCGACTCGTCCTCCTTGAGCAGCTCCCTGGTTTTCTTGGCGCTAGCATCATGTTGGAAGTCTTTCTCGGCAAGCTCCTCTTTCAGCCCCTTCACCTCGGCTAGATGTTTCTGCTCCATGTCGGCCATCAGCTTTTTCAGCCGGGTCACCTCGTCTCGCTCCTTCTAGAGTTTGTCTTGGTGATTCTCTGCTTATTCGGAACAAATTACTCGTCAGCAGCAATAGAACTATCTTGACCCGTCAGGTTAACAAGGCAAGAGAATGGCATGAACACAAAACAGCACGAGGAAGGCTAAGAACTTACTCTCTGTCTCGCTGATCTACGAGTGGAGCGCGTCGATGGTGGACTAGGCAGAAGATATGGGAAAATAACAAGACAAGACTAAGAAAACGAAGCAAAGAAAGATACACCGGATAAAGGTATGGCGAGTAAGAAGATTACCTTGGCCTTGGGTCTCGACTTGCAGCTTCTCATAAGCAAGTTCGAGCTTGCGGTGCTCCAGGAGGAGAGATTGATGCACCTTGGTGCGCTCATTGTGCGTAAGCTGCACAAAGGAAAATTACAGTGAATAAATGGAAAAGTCTAGCTCATAGCAGGATAAAGAGTGACTCCTATCTTAGAGCTTGCAGCCGAATAAGTTCCTCATTCGGCAGTAAACTCGGGGGCTAGGGATCGAAAGTCTAACATGCGAGCTTGGCATAAGGAAATAAAAGACTGAGTTATTGCTTGGACCTTACAGCCGAGTAAGTTCCTCACTCAGTAGTAACCTCGGGGACTAGGTGATATGTATAAAAGAAATACTCATCAACACAAAAGAGTAGGAAGGTTATTTACCTCGTTCACTTCATCTGCGCGGGCCATTAAGGTGATGGCTTGCTGGGTCATGTTAGAAACGGCCTTGGGGCCAAGCTTCAGCTTCTTGCCAGCGCGGGTGCTGACCTATTGCTCGCCAGCTGCATTCCACGCCATAGCATAGGGCTCAGCGGAACCAAGGCCATTCCCGCTGAGCATCCGAGTGAGAACTTGCCCCTTCTTCAGGGTAGTTCCCACATTGGCACGGGTTGCATCGGCGCTGGTGTGAAGGGTAATAGATTTAGAGCCATCACCTGACCCAGCAGCCGCAGATCTGCTCGGTTTACCCGTTGGGACGAGCATTGTTGCTAATGTCGTGGGCCGGATCTGAGGAGAGGTACCCGGAGCACAAACCAAAGTTGTTTGTTTGGTGGAGGTGGTCTTGCCGGATGAGGTGCGAGCCGGACCAGGAGCCGTAGGCCGGGTCTGGTTCTTTGACAGAAGAGGAGAGTGGGCAGATTTGTTGGGAGAAGAAAGGGGAGCCGACTGAGTGGGCTCAGCAATTTTGCTGGCACCAAGATCAGGAAGTTGTTCCTGGCCAGCACCAGGGGTGCTGAGCCGAGTCTCCTCCGCCGGGTGCACCACCGGGTCTGACTGACACTGATAAGCATGAGCCTCAACAGTGGGAGCCTCGACTCGGACGAGGTTCTACACCGTAGAATCAGTCGGAGCAGGTGCAGGCCTTAGCGGTGAGGCGATGCTAGGAGCAGCCTAGTTAGCCGACAAAGGCGCATCGCTGAAAATAACAAGACACTCATAAGAAAACAGTAGCAACACATAAGAAGGAAAAATGTAATGTAAGCAAACCACAAAAGCTTACCCGGTGACAACCGGATCGCGCGGTGGGCGACGAGTGACTGGGCGTCCAGTTTCCTTGCGAGTCTCCACCAGCATGGTCACAGCAGCAACGGCCTTGCGCTTCTTCGCTGGCTGAGCACTAGAGGAGGCCCCCCGTCGCTTATTCGGCTTAGCGACAGGGATTTTGCCGACTCCGCCCATGGTGAGGGGAGCAGTGTCATGTACCTGGCCAACTGCATAAGTAAATGACAGGCTTACTCGAATAAGTTAGAGGGCTAAGGTCACAAGGCAAGTACCTCCAAAATCTTACAATCATCATCCTCATCATCGTCGGACCAATCTTGTAAGGGGTTTCGAGATTGACTCTTACCCAATGTTGAAGCAGCAGCCGCATGCAGAATGGGCATGAAGCGCTCCAAATCATACTCGACTTTGTCGGAGTTGGAGCGATCCTCGTTGTAAGCACTAGGAGGGACAATACTGTCATCAACCTGGTGAACAAGGTTCTGAGGAAGACAAAAAGAATAAGTATCGAAAACTAGACTGGGAGTAGCAAACAAGCAAAAGCTGACTCGACAGTAAAAGTGACTCGGAAACTTACCCAGGGGACAGGCTTGACCCGGCTAAACGGAGGGCAGCTCCAAGCCCAATCATCTGCTAAGTTCAGTCTGAAGATCGAGCTTACTCGGCGAGCCACAGAATCGTGGGTAAGCTCCTTCGTGGAGTGCCAAGTGGGGTCATGGGAGCCACTCATGAAGCACATCTTGTGGCTCCTGGCTTGGATAGGGCTTACCCGGCGTGAGATGAAGGTGCACATGAGTTCAGTGTCGGCGAGATAAAAGTTTTCATCCAACGACAACAACCTCTCCAAGATCACATTGGCCTCATTCACCGCAGCGTCTTGGTCGCACGGGTCAAGATGCCAGAACTTCTTGTTGGGGACCTCGTCCGAGAAAGGAGGGAGTCAAGGCCAGTGACCCGATGAAAGATGGAGTCTCTCCTAGGTGTGATGCTAGCGGCACCGCACCGAGTCGGTTTCTTCTCGGCTCGGGGAGCGCCAGGCTGAGGGACAACTTGCACCCTAAAACTAAAATATTTGGCCCACAGAAGAACTGTAGGCCAAATGCCAAAATATGCCTCGCAAGCGGAAATGAAGCAAGAAAGGGAGCCAATCGCGTTGGCAGGCAGATGATGGGTCTGGAGATGGAAAGTGGAAAGAAACTAAGAAAATAAACTGCTCACTGGTAGAGCGAAATCTCGCCCAAAATGAGAGAGGAAAACCACCCTTTCATTTGCATCGGGTTTGGGGCAGATCTTACCGGCGGGAAGACGACAGTCAACCTTGAGCGGGATGTGTCTGGTGGAGCGAAGCCATTCGAGCTCCTCGAGGGAGGCTTCTGAACCCTCCCAGCCGCCGTGCTCGCCGGCGGGAACCTCCTATTCTTCAGCCCCTTTAGCGCCGTCACGGGCGTCCATGATCCTCATGGACTCAATCTCCTCCGCCGTTGGAAGAGGTTTGGAAGAACAAGGACCCGTAATGGAATGAGAAGAGGAAGAGGGCAATCACAAGGCAAGAACAGGAGGCAAGAAGAACCACAGAGGAGGAAGTTAGATTTTAGAGGTGCAAGGAAGAAGAAGAGACAATGGGGAAAATGAACGGGCGAGGGAAGTTATAATCCCCTCACCCCTACTTAAGGGTAGTAAAAAACCCCAATCGTGGGATCTCCCTATGCCGTGCGGCCAACGTGTGGCCGTATATCCGGCCGAGTGAGCCAATCAGCGGGCGCCACGTGACAAAATTACACGAAAAATCCCCTGCCACGTCATGAAAGGAAGGACAAGGGGCGCAGACCGATGGGACTGCCACAGTGACGGGGAATAACTGTGCAGCCGTCACTATGCATCTAGAACCTGGAACAAAATTTGAGGCAAGTTACCATGATTACCAGCCGTCAGTGACTGAAGCACGCCGAAATGACTCGGAATTGGCCAAAATGACTCGGCACGAGGCGAAAACGAGCCAAAAAGTCAAAGAACAGACCCGGAAACTGTCATATAGACTCGGCAAGATGCGAAATCGCGCCAAATAGGGCGCCATAAGTGATGAATAAGGACAAAATAAAAATTTCCAATTACATTAAAGGAACCTAGAGACGCCTAACAACTAGAACTGCTAGACCTCACCAGCTACGGGGACTAATGTCGGGGGGATGACCCCCGGTAGGGTCACAAGGGGTAAAACACAGCCCATCTTGGCTTACGCCGAGTGAAGAAAGAACCAGGCCGAGTAAGTACGGCCGGGTAAGAGGATTGTATGCGGCCGACATAGAAATTATGTTGGCCCATATAAGACAAAGATGTTAATCTTGCAGGAACCAACGAGCCGAGTCTCCCGAGGAGAGGCCGAGTCAGATAGGACGCGTGGCACCTTTTCGAGTGAGGTTCAGGAGGGACCATGGTAAAGCATGGTCAAAAGATAAGGGCGACGTCGGGTGACACGAAAGGAGCCGGGTGACGCACAAAGCAAGGGCTGACGTACAAAGCTACTGCGTGACGCCAAAAGGGACAGGAGGTGACGTACCAGAAGACCGTTAGCTGTCTAGCTTTATGGACTGGGCCACTAGGCTTAGGGCAAGCCCATGAACCGGCCCACACATTAGGGACCAAGGTCCAAACAGTAACCCTAGAACCCAAAGGGGTATAACCTAGCTAGCACCGCCTATATAAGGAGGGGCATATCGGAAGTAGAAGAATGTTGGACCAAGTGGGGAACTAGTGCATAGAACGCTAGTTCATACATCTCAAGGAGCACTTGTAAACCTCTAGCATCAATAAAATTCTTAAGTGTGGAGAGTTCATCTTATTCTTCGTGCATGGCTAGACCGTGCACTCCCTCCCCGGTGACCACAAGAACCCATTCGGCCTCCAACTTAAGCCTACCCATGGCATCTGCCGTGACACCACCACGACATCTAATATCTTTTGAATAAACTAATGTTGCTAATGAAGATTGTGTGAAGTTTTGTATGAAAGAAAAATTTCAGGTGTAGAGAGAGGATGATGTAATGAGATGAAGAATGGACAAAAGCTCAAGCTTGGGGGAGCCACTCCGTGTCACCCGAAGAATTACTCAAGAGGTACAAGTGTCAAATATTGGGGGTGCCCAAGGCATCCCCTTTTTCATCAATAAAAATCTCAGGTCTTCCTAGACACTTCGTTTTTATTGTTTCATGCACAGTTGTGTTATTATTGGAGTGTCTTAGTTTTTGTTTTTGGTTTTCTTTTGCTTCGTTTGGTTTTGCGTTGGTTGCCTTCTAATTTTTTTTGAAAACACCAAAAATATTTGTTGTTCTTCTTTGATTTTGTGAGTTCTTTGCAGGGTTCAGCCGTCTTTAGTGGATTTGGTTTCATGTTAATATTCAAGTCACACAAGTGAAGGGCAATAGTGAAGATTAAGACAACTCGAGGTGTGGTAAGAGGCTGGTAACGAACTCTATTTGTTTTTCATTTTTGTACATATACTCATCACAGTGATCATGCTTAGCCTGTTTGTGTAAGGTGTATGTCATTGTGGATTCTTAGTAGTTCTTGCTTGTCTATGATTAGCTCTAGCTTGCTAATAGTTTGTATCATGTCATATGAATGTTTGCTTGCATTGTTTTATTCATATTTTGGTATGACATTGTGGTATCCTCCTCTGACTGTTCATGTGAATCGACTTGGCACATGCTCACGCATGCATATGACTAATCAATAGTCAGTAAGAGTCGAGATTTATTTTGCCTCAGAGTTCTTGTTTCACTTTCATGCCATAATTAGTCCTGTTTTGTTGCAAGCATGATTATGACAGTTATTGATCTCTCGTTTATCGCTCCCTCTCTATTACTATCCTTCACTTGCACTGATTATGTGCTCTACATGTGCTTCCAACTCCTCAAAACCAATATTGCCAGATGTTTCCACCATACCTACCTATTGGCATTGTTTGCTACTTCAGTGCATATTCTATATGCCGTGTTTTCTTCCAAAATAAAATGTTTGTCTGTTTTGAGAAAGTTAGTTAGTAAAGCTCTCACGAACTTGATGGCACACTTTATTCCTTGCGCTTAATAATCTTGAACAATTGTGACTAGTCCATGAAAGTTATATGCTTGCTTATTATATGTTGGGAGTTAGCAGAACCGTGCTGTCACGAGGAACACTTTCAACACCTGTTGGATATCTCATCCAGTTGATTCCTTTTTCTTTTGTTTACGAATGTCGATGATGTGAAATAAAAGGGGAGGTTGTGAGTTCATGGAGTTTATACATTGTGTTAGATAAACGCCTGGGCTGCTAGCCTAAGCCATGCATAATCATGGTGGAAACTTGCAGCATCACTGTAATGAGCATCTAGAAAGCATCCTCAATAAAAAGCTATGCATATGGTAAATAAAAAGATTGCTGAGATGCTCATTGTCTGCTTGCCTTGTCATTTTGGTTATGGGAAAGCTCCTGTACCATATGCAAGGGGTACCCCGTTGGCGGTTCTCGATGATATGCATGTATTTACAATGACAATAACTTTCAGGTGACCAAAGTTTAGTAGCATGCGGAGCGGCCCTCGTACTCAAGGGACTTGAGATTTTCATCCTATGGTCTGTCAAGCATATGATTTAGAGTGGACCTCACTTTCACCTTAACAACATGAAGATGCCTATGATAGGGGCAATGAGAGATCAAAGCTAATGAGTACCTTCCTTTCAGCATTGGGAAGCCTTTCAAACCTTCACAAAACCGTTTTCACAATTTTATCGAGTCACCACTTATTCTATGAGCACTTTCTTGAGAGCATAGTTGTCATTCTTGTGTTTGTTCCAAAACTTGGTTAATTATGTCATGACTTTGATGCTTGTATCTCTGATATCTTTACCTCTAGTCTTCACTTGAACTTCAGAGGTGCCTTGGCATTCATATTGTGATCTTCAAACAAAGGCAAGTGAGATACCACTCTATCATACCTTATTATGAGCATTGCAATGTTTCTTATGTTTATGTTTCATGCTACTTATTATTATTGAGTTGGTTTCTCTTCATAGATTGCAATGACTATTGAGTAGACTTAGTTGCATACTTCTTATTATGAATTGTCTAAGCATCTACTCCTGTGCTGAGAATATATACATCATATGAAGCAAAGTGTCTGTGAAAGTTCTTTTATCGCACTCAGTTTTCAACTGAATTGCTTGAGGACAAGCAATAAGCTAAGCTTCAGGGGAGTTGATATGTCCAAAACGTATCTACTTTCTCGAACACTTTGCTATTGTTTCTCCTCTAAACTTGTATGATTTGGATACAACTAACACGGAGTGATGCTGTTTTCAGCAGAATTACCTTGGTGTCTTGTTTTTGTGTAGAAAATCAACTATCAAGAAAAATCCCAAAAAATATGCCAAAAACTATTTTTCACCAGAAGATCCACAGAGCCATAAGGGGAGATAGAAGGGAGGCATGGGGCGCCCAGACCCACCCCAGGCGTGGGACCACCTAACCCCGCGCCTGGAGGGGGTGCGGCCACCCCAGGCACCTCCTCGGGCTCCCTCTATGCCTATAAGTTGCCTTTCGCCCTAAAAACCGAGGGGGGTTCGATAGTTTTCCAGAAAGAGTTCTGCTCTGCTGTCGCCACCAGAAACCAAGATTCGGATCCAGAAACTCCGTTCTGGCACCCTGCCGGGACGGGGAATTTGGAAAGGATCATCATCATCGTCATCACCAACGCATCTCCATCAACCACCGATGTTTCCCTCATCCATGAATGAGTAATCCCCCGCTATAGGCTTGGGGATGGTAGGGATTGGATGAGTTCTATCATGTAATCGAATAAGATCTGTTAGGGCATAGTGCCTAGTATCACTATTAGTGCTATTTTACTTTGCTGCAACTTGTTATGCTTAATGCTTGTCACTAGGGCCCGAGTGCCATGATCTCAGATCTGAACTTATTATTGAATCATTATGATAGTATTGTTTGTGATCTTATCTGCAAGTTGTGTACACATATCATTGTCCGGGTACAAAGGCCCCAAAGTGACAATAATTGGGACAACCGGAGGGGATGGTTGTGGTGTGAGGATCACATGTGTTCACGGAGTGTTAATGCTTTGTTCCGGTGCTCTATTAAAAGGAGCACCTTAATTGCCAGTAGTTCCCTAGAGGCCCCGCTACCACGGGCAGGCTGGACAGAAGATGTTGTGCAAGTTCTCATTGTGAGCATGTATGACTATATTTGGATCACATGCCTAGGATTGTTTAGTACTTGCAATGCCCTAGATCTTGAAGTTACATGTTTAGACTCGTCCATGCAACGCCCGTCCATCCATCTCTATGCCTACCACTTTTCGAATCCTCACATTCTATCACTTATTACTGCTCTTGTTTATTTATTCTTTGCCGTTGTTGCTTTGCTATTGCTACTACCAAACTGTTACTACTGATAAACTTCTGTGAGCAAGAACTATTTCCAGGTGCAGCTGAACTGACAACTCAGTTGTTAGGGCTACCCGCGAATCAATAAATTGGGTAATACTACCCGCGAAGACTGTTGCGATCCCCTACACTTGTGGGTCATAATTGATCTCTGACTTTAGTCTCGAACTTGATTTCGTATCCGATCCGGAAGAAGCAAACACCAGAAAGAAAGGGAAACAATCAACACATGACATCAATGAAATTCTCAAGCAAGGATGATGATATGACAAGTTATATGGTATTGAGATGTAACCCTATAACATGCATGACCATTTAAACGGGGTCCGAGGGATATAAACCCTCATTCGGAGAAACCCTAGATGCATATGAGAGGGGTCATTTTGTTCTTCTAATTAAACTTGTCATGAAATTTGCGTAACAATGCATGAATTTGATGCTATAACACCTCTAGTGAACTATGGAACCCGGTACAATCTTTACCATTGATACATCTTCCACTGTTACTGTTTACTTTCTGCAAAGCACTAGTACTATAAGATCCCTCCTTTGTAAAGGAAAAGGATCCGTGTGATTGCAATGCTAGTCCCTGGATCATTGCTAGCATCCACAGTTCAAGATGAAGTACACAGATACAAAGGTCATTTATTACATCCATTCCAGAGATAAAACATAGTCTTTTACAACTCAAGGCCACAGGCCTAATACAAGAGTTTGGAATAAGTAAATAAACATAAGTCTTCATCTTCATGTGCCACAGGCAAGCATGTTGAGTGTAGACTCATGACACCTAATCATCATCGGAGTAACCTGCAACATCACAAGTTACTGACCACAGTGGTCAATACTTTGGAATAGTATTGGCAAGTGATACCTTAGTAAATTTTTAAGTGGACTATATTACTATATGCATTTTTGGCTAAGTGTAGCTTGGCTTGCTTTGCTCAAAATAGGTTTTCCTTATTAGTTGAAAACTCTAAGTTTTTCTTTGTCAAAACTTTTCCCAAGAAACCACCAATAGACATTGGGGTCCTTCACCCTTGTTCACCCACAAGTTTTACTTAGAAGTTGGAGTGATGAGATTCTTGATAGCTTCCATGTCTTGATGCTCAAGTTGTCCATTGCCATGGACTTGGCTAAGTACTTAGATTTTCCATCTGCAGAGGTTGTGCACTTTCCCCACCAGACTTGGTTTCCCAAGACAGGACCTTTCAGAAGCCTTCCCTTAGCCAAATGGACGCGTTCCAACCTATCATTCCCACTACCACCAACTGTCCAAATGGCTAAGTTCTAGCAACCTATGTGATCAAGGCAGAGCCCATATTGCCAAGTGGCTGCACTATAAGCTTCTCAACACTTGGCCTCTAAAATCCCTTTGTTCCTGGGTGGCATACCACAAGTGAGATACACAAGGTAAACCATGTCCATGGGCCTTGTGTAACCACTCAACCAAAAACCACCATTCAAGTCCCATTCCACCCAGGTGATTCATTGACTTAGTTGTTTTATTAAGAAAAACATAAGTCCAAAGACTTAGAAATGTTTTCATCATAGCATGTATATACTTTACCAACCCTTGTTTGCTACTAGCTAGGCTAAGCATGGATAACTTAGGAAATTTCCTAGCAATTCTACAACTACTTAGGATTTCCCATCATAGCATTTGGCAAAATAGTAACATGCAAGACTTAGCAAAATATTTCTAATGCTTGTACAAAATATAGGGATGGAAATATTCATGAAGTACCACTTGCCTTGGTAATGGGGAGAGTAGCACTCTTCACAATCACAGTCACTAGCACCAAAGTCTACACAAAAATTATAATCACCATCACATACAAGTCATATACAAACAAAAATATATATATGCATGCATGCAAGAATGCTAAGTGATGATTTTTAAAACTCCACCAAGCAAGTGCATGATACTAAATCATAACCAAGTCAAAAACTTGCTAAACCAAACTTATTTAGCACTAAAACAAATTACTAAACAAATTCTATACTCAAAATAGTCCTAAACAAGTTTCTGCATAAAAAGTCATTTTAACAGAAACTAAACTTTAAACACATTGCATAAACAGAAAGGGCTTGTCTCCCTGATTCCAACGGTATAAAATTTGCAAAAATCTAACGTGGGTATCAAAAGTTATAGCCATTTCAATTTTGGATCTAAATCTGATTTCAAATCTGTTTTTGAATCAAACCCTAGCCACGCGTCATATTCTTACTGGCGCGTACCGCTTCGCTCCGGATCACGCTCGCGTGCCGTTGGATCTATTTAAAACACACGGCTCAGATCTACCCATAACGATTCGCTAAATGATCTAATTCTATACGCTGGATCCAGATCTGATGGCTCTCGATCAAGCGACCAAAACGGGGCGGCGCGGCCATCGCGGCGGCGGCGAAGTTCTGCTCATGGCGGCGCTACAGGTCGTCCGGAGAGGCAGGAGGATGCTTACCAGGTTCGCAGCGTCGAGGAGAAGCTCAACCTAGGAGTGGCTTGACGAGGCGGCGACGGCGGTCACGGCCGGGGCTCGTCGAGTTGCGGGCGTGTCGTCCTAGCACAAGGCAGAGGGTTCAGAAGATGCGCAAGTGACTAGCGAACAAGTTGGTAACAGAGGGAAGGCAAGGGGCGCTCAATCCTTACCGCTATTGCTTGCCGGAGTCGAGCGGCGACGCTGATGGTTGCGGGCGCGAACGGAAACGATGACCTGGGTCACGAGCAGGCAAAAGAAAGGTGTCAGCAGATGCACAAGATCATGCTGGATGTGATAGTTTGAACCAGAGGGAGGGGGGCGGTCGAGGCTCACCGGAATTAGTCGCCGGAGTCGTCGGTACTGCGGGGTTTCGAGGTCAAATGCGCGCAGCCTGGTGGCGGAGTGAGCGAGGAGAGTGGGGGAAAATGACCGCGGTGCAGAGGGGGTTATGTAGGCGAGAGGGGAGCGGCGATTAAGCGCGGAATCAAGGGCAATTAAGCGAGGAATCAATCGCGGCAGTGATGGGCGGAGGAAACGGCCGGCGACGGGGTCGGGCGCGATTTGGGGAAGACGAGGGTGAGCTGGCGAGGTCCACCAGTCAGCGAGTGAGACGGAGAGGGGGTGGGGTCTAGATGTCAGTGACCGCGTGGGTGCGTCTGCGCGTGCGAGCGAGCGAGAGAGAGGCCGGGTGGGCTAGCTGGGCCGTGTCTGTTGCTGGGCCAAAATCCTGGCGCCGGCCCTTTTCTAATTCTCTTCTCTTTTTCTTTTTCCAATTTGATTTTCAGGAATGGTTTTCAAATGAATTCAAACTCCATTTAAATTCAAATCTATTTGGGATTTTTGCAGTGTGCAACAGTCTCAAATCTAGGCATAAAACCATGTGGTTACTTTGTAAAGGCTTGGTCATTTTTGGAGAAACAAAAATAACAGGGACTTGCACTTGATTTGTAAATGTTTGAAAAATGGTTTTTGAACCATTTCCATTTTGTAAAGCTTGGTTCAAATTCCACACTCAATCCATTCAACAAGGGAGACAAACAATCTAGGTTTAAAACATTCAAACTCTCAAATGGAGATAGCCATTTGATTTAAGTTTGTTCACATAAAATGATAGCAGTATGTGCTTCTGTTTTTCTGAAATGAGTTTTGAATTTTTTCTCAATTCTATATGCATGCATGAATGATATGCAATCTTTGAAATCATGATTTTTGGGATATTACAAATCTAACCCCCTTAAGGTGAATATCGCCCTCGAGATTCGGTTTGGCTAGCAAATAGGTGAGGGTGGTTCTTCCGAAGATCATCTTCTCTTTCCCAAGTTGCTTCCTCTTCAGAATGATGATTCCACTATACTTTGCAAAACTTGATAGTCTTTGTCCTCGTGACTCTTTCTGCAGTCTCAAGAATTTTGATAGGTTTCTCTTCATAAGTGAGATCACTTTCTAGTTGAACTTCCTCCAAAGGTATAGTATCCTTCAAAGAAGTTTCTTCCATTTCTGGGTGACATTTCTTAAGCTGACTCACATGAAACACATTATGGACAGCTGATAGAGATTCTGGCAATTCAATTTCATAGGCAACTTCTCCTTTACGACTTAGGATCTTGAATGGCCCAACATATCTTGGTGCCAACTTTCCTTTGACTCCGAATCTCTTCACTCCACGAAGTGGTGATACTCTCAGATAAGCTCTATCACCAACTTCGTAGGTGACTTCTCTACGCTTAGGATCTGCGTAGCTTTTCTGTCGGGACTGTGCTATCTTCAACCTGTCCTTAACCAATTTGACCTTCTCTTCGGCTTCTTTGATAAGATCTGGCCCGAATAAACTTCTTTCTCCCACACCATTCCATAATAATGGGGTGGTACACTTTCTTCCGTAGAGAAACTCAAACGATGCCATCTCAATGCTGGCTTGATAGCTGTTATTATAAGAAAATTCTGCGTAAGGCAGACTTTCATCCCAACTGGCTCCATAGTCTAGGGCACATGCCCTCAACATGTCTTCCAGAATTTGATTAGTCCTTTCTGTTTGTCAATCGGTTTGAGGATGAAAGCGATCGAATTCCAACCTTGTTCCCAATGACTCATGTAGTTGTCTCCAAAAATGGGAAGTGAATTGAGTTCCCCTATCAGATACAATACTCTTGGGAACACCATGTAGACATACAATTCTACTCATGTAGATTTTAGCTAACTTAGCACTTGTATAAGTTGTCTTCACGGGTATGAAATGAGCCACTTTAGTTAGGCGATCCACTACTACCCATATAGAATCATATCCTGACCTGGTCCTTGGTAGTCCGGTAATGAAATCCATACCAATCTTGTCCCACTTCCAATCAGGAATAGGTAGTGGTTGAAGCAAACCTGCTGGTTTCGATGCTCGCTTTACTCTACTACACACATCACACAAAGCAATATGTTCGGCGATGTCTCTCTTGAGATTGTTCCACCAAAATCTTTCTTTCATGTCCATATACATTTTGGTGTTACCCGGGTGGATAGAATATGGAGAGTTGTGTGCTTCCTGCAAAATCAGTTTTCGCAATTCCGGATCTTGTGGAACACAGATACGTTTCCCATGCCATAAAGTACCCTGTTCGTCTTCATGGAAATTTTTAGCTTTCCCTTGGCCAATCTTTTCCTTAATCTCTTCAATTTCCTTATCAGTCTTCTGGGCTTCCCGGATCTTGTCCAACAAGGTGGGTTGAACATCCAAAGACATGAGATGTCCTTCGGGCACAATCTCCAACCTGAGTTTTCTAAATTGGGTACACAAATCATCTGGCAATTCTCCTTTGGTAATACCATTCACAAATACCTTACGACTTAAAGCATCTGCTACAACATTTGCTTTACCGGGGTGGTATTGCAAACTTAAGTCATAGTCCTTGATAAGCTCTAACCATATTCTTTGTCTCATATTGATTTCCTTTTGAGTGAAGATATACTTCAAACTTTTGTGATCCGTGAACACTTCACAACGCTTTCCCAAAAGGTAATGTCTCCATGTTTTGAGTCCATGGACGACAGAGGCTAACTCCAAATCATGGGTAGGATAGTTTACTTCATGAGTTTTGAGTTGTCTCGAGGCATAAGCTACAACCTTACCGTCTTGCATAAGTACGGCACCCAAACCTTGATGTGATGCATCACAATGTACCTGGAAATCCTTTTCCAAATCCGCGGAACATAAACTGGTGTCACACAAGTCTCTTCTTCAACTCCTGAAAGCTGACTTCACAACCTTCAGACCAAGCAAACTTCTTGTCTTTCTTTAACAATTCAGTCATTGGCTTAGCAACCTTTGAGAAATTTTCAATGAACCTTCTATAGTAACCTGCTAGGCCAAGGAAACTACGAACTTCCTTCACAGACTTGGGAGATTCCCATTCAGTCACAGCTGAAACCTTAGCAGGATCAACTGCTACACCATCCTTTGTCATAACATGACCAAGAAAGCCAACTTCCTCTAACCAGAATTCACACTTGCTGAATTTGGCATAAAGTTTATGCTCTCTTAACTTCTCAAGTATCAAGCGCAAATGTCCTTCATGCTCTTCTTTGCTGTTAGAGTAGACTAAGATGTCATTGATGAAAATGACAACAAACTTGTCAAGGAATTCCATAAACACTTTGTTCATCATATTCATGAAGTATGCTGGAGCATTTGTCAAGCCAAAAGGCATTACGGTATACTCATACAATCCATACCTTGTGGTGAATGTTGTTTTAGGTATGTCTTGCTCTCTTATCTTGAGTTGAAAATAGCCTGACCTTAGATCAATCTTTGAGAACACACATGCTCCTTCAAGCTAATCAAATAAGTCATTGATTCTAGGCAAAGGATATTTGTTCTTGATAGTTACCTCGTTGAGTGAACGGTAATCTATGCATAACCTTTGACTTCTGTCTTTCTTCTCCACAAACAAGACTGGGGCTCCCCAAGATGAAGAACTTGGTTGAATAAATCCTTTCTACAACTGTTCTCCAAGTTGCTTCTTGAGTTCTTTCAGTTCATCAACTGACATTTTATATGGTCTCTTTGCTATTGGTTCAGAACCTGGTACCAAATCTATCAGAAACTCCACGTCTCTATCCGATGGCATTCCTGGCAATTCTTCCGGAAATACATCCGGATACTCACACACAATTGGCACACTGTCCATGCCAACCCCCTTAAGAGAATTAAGCATACTCCTTTTTGCTTCAAAATTGGTCTTGAATCTGATCCTTTTATTTTCTGGAGTTGTGAGTGAGACAGTATGGTTGGCACAATCTATCACTCCTTTGTACTTAGTCATCCAGTCCATTCCCAGAATGACGTCCAATCCTTGGGAGTTTAGTATTATCAAGTTAACGGGAAACTTATACTTCCCAAATTCTATGACTAGATCATGGCATCCTGAATTCACTATCATTTCTCCACCAGGAGAACTTACTTTTATAGGACACCCAATAGTTTCTACTGGTAGTTCATTTCTTTTAACAAATGCTCTTGATATGAATGAATGAGATGCACCAGTATCAAAGAGTACAAATGCTGGAATAGAATTGAGTCTGAACTTACCAAAGAATCGGGCTCCTCATAGACCTCCTCCACACTGATGTGGTTCACCTGTCCTTTCTGGAAAGGATTGGTCTTGACAGGTCCTTCAACTTTCTTTTCAGGGCACTCATTTGCATAGTGTCCCATCTTCTTGCATTTGAAGCATTCAACCTGACTGATGTCTCTCTTAGGAGGCTGACTTCCACTTCCACTACCATTACCACTGTAGTGGCTCTTATGTCCACTCTTGTGGTTCTTGTACTTGTCATTGTCATGACTGCGGTGATGCTTGTTGTCATGACGGTTGTGGTTGTGGTGCTTGTTGAATTTCCCATGCTTGTGGGATCCTGAGCTTCCACTGTCATCATAGTGAGATCGTTTGTGAGACGATCCCGAGTTGTGCTTGTCGGAGTGCTTTCTCTTTCTACTCTCGACTTGCTTCATTTTGTTCTCCAATATAGCAGCCTTGTCACAGAGCGACTGATAAGTGGGAACATATGCCACAACCAGCTACAGATTCAGCTCATCATTCAAGCCTTCCAGAAATTTTTCCTTTCTCTTGGCATCTGTGTCAACCTCATCTGGTGCATAACGCGCCAGATTGTTGAACTCTTCAATGTATTCAGCCACGCTGCGGTGGCGCTGCTTCAGATTGTGGAACTCTTTCTTTTCCAGGCTCATTATTCCTGATGAGATATGAGCAGTGCGAAAGCCATCCTCAAAGATAGCCCAAGTCACCTCATCTATAGGAGTGGTGATTTGGAAGTTGTCCCACCAAGTGGCGGCTGGCCCTTCCAGCAGATGTCTTTCAAATCGACCTTTTCAGCGTCAAATGCGGCCCACGGTCACTAAGTCCTTGTTTACAGAACGTAGCCAATCGTTGGCCACCATGGGATCAGTCGTCCCTGAGAACTTAGCTGGCCTCAATCTCAGAAATCTGGTAAGCATATCAAAGCCCGGAGGGTTGTTATTGTTGTTATTGGGGTTGTTGTTGTTATTCTGGTTCTGGATGAATGTTGTCATCATCTGCATTAGCTGTGTTTGAGCAGTCATCATTTGCTGCATTTCTGGAGTGATGTTGTTGTTGGGGTTGGGGTTTGCGCGACGGGGAGGCATCTGTGGTTTGTTCAAATAGAGATAAGAATGAGATACCCATAGATGTTTTCATGCACATTACATCACATAAGCAAACACAAGCATGCAACACAAAGATAAAAGTTCAACAACAAGATAACAAGTTCACAAAGTAAAACACACAAGTAGCAAGCCATCCACATGTCAGATGGTCCAATAACAAGTTCACAAATAACAAGTACGATAATAAAAGATAAACGAGTAGTCAAGTCTACTCATCAACATCAATCTCCTCCTCGACAAAGGTAAGACCTGCGTTCTCCATCGCGGTCTTGTTCTCCTCAATAGTAGTGGTCAAGGACTCAATCTTGGCCTTGAGAGCCCTCTTCTGGGAATGAAGCCTCTCTATCACTGTCTGCTGTTGCTCTAGCTCGAAGTCCTTGGACTGCAGTTCTTCAGTCATATCCCGGATCTTCTTGTTCCTATCCTGGACACGCTTCTCCTGACTCTTGAACTTCCTGTCCTGGGTCTCGAACTTCGCCTCCATTTCCTTGACTATCTCGTCCTGCTGCGCGAAGAGCTTGTCCTTCTCGCGTAGCTGCACCTGGAGCTCGTCATTACTGAGCATGACATTGGTCCTGTCCGTGTCCACGTGCCTAAGGAGAGACTCTAAGTCCTGGAGGTACAGACGTATCGGCTCTGCTGCGTCCCTCGAGTCGTCCTCGAAGTCGATGGACTCTCCGTCCTCATCACGTCTTCTGAAGACGTGGAAGTGGGTGCCTCTAACCTGTCGGGAGTGTCGTCCTAGCAGACGTCCTATCAGGTCCTGCATAACTACCTCCATGCCTCTCTCCCTGTCATCGTGCATAAGCTTGAAGACGATGGCCTCCGTAGTAGGCTCTGTCTGGCGTTCGGGCTGGTTTACCTTGAAGCCCCAGAGGTCCTTCCTCTCGAACTTGGTGAGTGGATGCACCATGATGGTGGGAAGAGGGAGATTGAGCAAAGTGGTAAGCTCAACGATACGAGGACCAAAGCGGGTAACCTGGAACTCCTCAACAGTGCTGATGGTAATAGGCATATATTTATAAGATAGAAAAGTTAGAACAACACAATTTAAGATAAAACAAAGACAAACATCACATACATATCCTTGGAAAACAAAATCACACAAGTCATGCATACATGAATCCATTACATCAACCAAGGTCCAATCTTATTTAAGGTATCATTTTGGAAAATAAGGTGATAGGTGGTGGTCCAACTAACGAAGTACGTTTAAAATCCTATCTCACTGGATCTGTTGGCTAACACAATGTTCCTAGATGCAATCAGCCTATCTTGCTCACATGATTCCATCACTAAGTCTATAATATCTCCTCTTAAGGTTTGGTTGGTAGCTTCCAACTCTTGGGTATGTTCCTTCTCTTTCTCTAAGTCTTTTTGGAGGTTGATCATTCTGCACTTGACTCTAGCACTAAGTTCTTTGATAGTCCTCCAAGCTGCTTCTCTTGCTGACTCAAAGAATGTGGTGTGCACCACAGTGTTGGTGTACATGCAGAATCCTGTTTATTTGTGGTTGTCTTCCTTGCTTTTATACAAGTGAAGTTGCACCCACCAGTACTCAACTCCTTCATCCTTTACTGGAAATCCTTTGTACACAGCTGCACCATGTATTTCCATTGCCACCATGAGGTCCTTGAGAATTTTGGGAAACTCAGTCTCACACTCCAAGGTCATGGTCATGAGTGGTCCTTTTCTTACGGCTTCGTTGATGGAGTTCATCTACAAATAGAGATGAGAATGAGAAGATTAGAAAAGTTTACGAGAAGAATAGACAAGTGTAGAAGTAGTTGAAACTTTTTCCTTAGTGGTTTCCAATCCTAGGGTCATAATCCTACAGGCAACATAGTGCTCTGATACCATCTATCAGATCCCTCCTTTGTAAAGGAAAAGGATCCCTGTGATTGCAATGCTAGTCCCTGGATCATTGCTAGCATCCATAGTTCAAGATGAAGTACACAGATACAAAGGTCATTTATTACATCCATTCCAGAGATAAAACATAGTCTTTTACAACTCAAGGCCATAGGCCTAATACAAGAGTTTGGAATAAGTAAATAAACATAAGTCTTCATCTTCATGTGCCGAGCAAGCATGTTGAGTGTAGACTCATGACACCTAATCATCATCGGAGTAACTTGCAACATCACAAGTTCTGACCACAGTGGGTCAATACTTTGGAATAGTATTGGCAAGTGATACCTTAGTAAATTTTTAAGTGGACTATATTACTATATGCATTTTTGGCTAAGTGTAGCTTGGCTTGCTTTGCTCAAAATAGGTTTTTCTTATTAGTTGAAAACTCTAAGTTTTTCTTTGTCAAAACTTTTCCCAAGAAACCACCAATAGACATTGGGGTCCTTCACCCTTGTTCACCCACAAGTTTTACTTAGAAGTTGGAGTGATGAGATTCTTGATAGCTTCCATGTCTTGATGCTCAAGTTGTCCATTGCCATGGACTTGGCTAAGTACTTAGATTTTCCATCTGCAGAGGTTGTGCACTTTCCCCACCAGACTTGGTTTCCCTAGACAGGACCTTTCAGAAGCCTTCCCTTAGCCAAATGGACGCGTTCCAACCTATCATTCCCACTACCACCAACTGTCCAAATGGCTAAGTTCTAGCAACCTATGTGATCAAGGCAGAGCCCATATTGCCAAGTGGCTGCACTATAAGCTTCTCAACACTTGGCCTCTAAAATCCCTTTGTTCCTGGGTGGCATACCACAAGTGAGATACACAAGGTAAACCATGTCCATGGGCCTTGTGTAACCACTCAACCAAAAACCACCATTCAAGTCCCATTCCACCCAGGTGATTCATTGACTTAGTTGTTTTATTAAGAAAAACATAAGTCCAAAGACTTAGAAATGTTTTCATCATAGCATGTATATACTTTACCAACCCTTGTTTGCTACTAGCTAGGCTAAGCATGGATAACTTAGGAAATTTCCTAGCAATTCTACAACTACTTAGGATTTCCCATCATAGCATTTGGCAAAATAGTAACATGCAAGACTTAGCAAAATATTTCTAATGCTTGTACAAAATATAGGGATGGAAATATTCATGAAGTACCACTTGCCTTGGTAATGGGGAGAGTATCACTCTTCACAATCACAGTCACTAACACCAAAGTCTACACAAAAATTATAATCACCATCACATACAAGTCATATACAAACAAAAATATATATGCATGCATGCAAGAATGCTAAGTGATGATTTTTAAAACTCCACCAAGCAAGTGCATGATACTAAATCATAACCAAGTCAAAAACTTGCTAAACCAAACTTATTTAGCACTAAAACAAATTACTAAACAAATTCTATACTCAAAATAGTCCTAAACAAGTTTCTGCATAAAAAGTCATTTTAACAGAACCTAAACTTTAAACACATTGCGTAAACAGAAAGGGCTTGTCTCCCTGATTCCAACGGTATAAAATTTGCAAAAATCTAACGTGGGAATCAAAAGTTATAGCCATTTCAATTTTGGATCTAAATCTGATTTCAAATCTGTTTTTGAATCAAACCCTAGCCACGCGTCATATTCTTACTGGCGCGTACCGCTTCGCTCCGAATCACGCTCGCACGCCGTCGGATCTATTTAAAACACACGGCTCAGATCTACCCATAACGATTCGCTAAATGATCTAATTCTATACGCTGGATCCAGATCTGACGGCTCTCGATCAAGCGACCAAAACGGGGCGGCGCTGGCGGCGGCTACTGGCGGCGACGAGTTCTTTCTGCAGCGGCGCGGCGCTACAGGTCGTCCGGAGAGGCAGGAGGATGCTTACCAGGTTCACAGCGTCGAGGAGAAGCTCAACCTAGGAGTGGCTTGACGAGGGGCGCACGGGCACGGTCGTTGGGGCTCGTCGGAGTTGCGGGCGGCGTCTGTCGCTTGCTGTCGAGGTTGCTGGCGAGGCTCCGTGTCGTCCTAGCACAAGGCAGAGGGTTCATAAGATGCGCAAGTGACTAGCGAACAAGTTGGTAACAGAGGGAAGGCAAGGGGCGCTCAGTCCTTACCGCTATTGCTCGCCGGAGTCGAGCGGCGGCGCTGATGGTTGCGGGCGCGAACGGAAACGATGACCTGGGTCACGAGCAGGCAAAAGAAAGGTGTCAGCAGATGCACAAGATCATGCTGGACGTGATAGTTTGAACCAAAGGGAGGGGGGCGGTCGAGGCTCACCGGAATTAGTCGCCGGAGTCGTCGGTACTGCGGGGTTTCGAGGTCAAATGCGCGCAGCCTGGTGGCGGAGTGAGCGAGGAGAGTGGGGGAAATGACCGCGGTGCAGAGGGGGTTATGTAGGCGAGAGGGGAGCGGCGATTAAGTGTGGAATCAAGGGCAATTAAGCGAGGAATCAATCGCGGCAGTGATGGGCGGAGGAAACGGCCGGCGACGGGGTCGGGCGCGATTTGGGGAAGATGAGGGTGAGTTGGCCAGGTCCACCGGTCAGCGAGTGAGACGGAGAGGGGGTGGGGTCTAGATGCTCGTGACCCGTGGTGGAGTGCGCGTCTGCGTCGGAGAGAGCGAGAGAAGAAGGTGGGAGTGGAGCTATTTGGTATTCAAGGACCACAGAAGGCTCTCAAGGCACATCGAGATGGAGAGAGGTCGGTGGGCTAATGGGTCATGGGGGTTGCTGGGCCAAAATCCTGGCGCCGGCCCTTTTCTAATTCTCTTCTCTTTTTCTTTTTCCAATTTGATTTTTAGGAATGGTTTTCAAATGAATTCAAACTCCATTTAAATTCAAATCTATTTGGGATTTTTGCAGTGTGCAACAGTCTCAAATCTAGGCATAAAACCATGTGGTTACTTTGTAAAGGCTTGGTCATTTTTGGAGAAACAAAAATAACAGAGACTTGCACTTGATTTGTAAATGTTTGAAAAATGGTTTTTGAACCATTTCCATTTTGTAAAGCTTGGTTCAAATTCCACACTCAATCCATTCAACAAGGGAGACAAACAATCTAGGTTTAAAACATTCAAACTCTCAAATGGAGATAGCCATTTGATTTAAGTTTGTTCACATAAAATGATAGCACTATGTGCTTCTGTTTTTCTGAAATGAGTTTTGAAATTGTTCTCAATTCTATATGCATGCATGAATGATATGCAATCTTTGAAATCATGATTTTTGGGATATTACAAGTACCTTCCACACCATATAGTTAATCCTTTGTTTTCAGCAAACCGGTGAGATTGACAACCTCACTGTTCATTGGGGCAAAGTCTTGAGTTTGTGTTGTGCAGGTTTCCAAGTTGCTAGCAACACCTTTGAGTCGTTTCCTTCCCCCTACTAGTTCGATAACCTTGTTTTCTTACTGAGGGAAGAACTTGCCGCAGTGCTCATCATACCTTCCTATTGGGATTTCCCAATGAAGCTCAACAATCAGCTGAGCCATCGTCAAGCTTTTTTTGGCGCCGTTGCCGGGGAGGCTAAGGATGGCTTCACAAGGGGAGTCCTTCACAACCTTTCTCTTTACTTTGTTTTTGTTTTGCTTAGTTTATTTTGCTTGGTCTTGTTTGCCTCTTTTTATCAAAAACTCTAAAAAAAATAGTTTAGTTTGGTTTGATTTCTCTTATCAAAAGTACAAAAAAATTAGTTCCTACTCTAGTTGTCACCTTGATCTAGCTCACCATGTTGATTCCCATGTTCACCCTAAAAGACCTTTCAATAGGTAGTGGCTCTATAATTGGGAAATAAAATATTGAAGAATTCTTTAATCATGTTAGCAAACATGAGGATATTGAGGATAGATCTTTAGCAGAACTTTCTCCTAATTTTGAATTTGCTACAGCTTCTTTAGTTCACATGTTGGAGTCTAGTTTTGTTAACCTTAACCCCATGATGCAAATTTTGTTTCTTAAACTAAAAGAAGAAGTGGATGCTTAAAAGAGAGATGATGTTCAATGATGTTCCTAAGGAAGCCAAAAATGTCTTTGAACACTTTAATATGCTAGGCTCGTGTGTAGATGTTATGGGTATTTCAGGTAAAACCAAACCTAGAGAGGAAATTAAGATACCCATACCTTTTAAACTTGTAGGAATGCATAAGGCCTTAGAAAAGAATTTTTATTGGATTGTTCCTGAAAATCCATTTGATGAAAGTAGTGAACCTAAAAGAGATGAGAAAGGATCCTCTAAAACTCATTTGGATGAGATAACTTTCCTAGTTGAAGATATTTCGAGTATTAATCTTAATGCTTCTTCAGTTGAAAATACTTGATTCTTGCTTCTTGTGCCTAACTTAAAGGCGTTAAAGAAAAGTACTTATTAGGAGAAACACAAAAGTTTTATTGAGTCTTGGAAGTTATTACTTCAGTAATGACCTCTCCTTATCCTTTTTATTTGCTTTTTGTGCCAAGAATAACCTCTAATGAGAGGGAAATAAGATTTGGGGAGTTGCTGTCCCGAAACAGATTTTTGTTCTCCACCGTAAAAAATCGTGTAAAATCTATGTAAGTCAGATTGAGCTGTTATTTTCTGAATACATCACCCAGTATGTTACCTAACTTTCGTTAGTTCAACACTTTTTGATTTGAGCAACAGAAGGTCTTTGAAAAATTGGCCTCTACCCGTTGGTCTGTGTTGACAGATTTCTGCTATTATTTGCATTTGCTTCTTGTTGATTCCTTTTTGGGTTCTTTTTGGGAAATTAAACTTTTTTAGGGAATTAATATAGTAGATTGTGTTTTTAGTGAATGTTTTTCTGTTTTAAAACTAAATCCCAAGGTCTATTATCTTTTGAATACACTAATGTTGCTAATGAAGATTGTGTGAAGTTTTGTATGAAGGAAAATTTGCAGGTGTAGAGAAAGAATGATGTAATGAGATGAAGAATGGACAAAATCTCAAGATTGGGTATGCACCCCATGTCACCCAAGAAATATCTAAGAGGTACAAGTGTCAAAGCTTGGGGATGCCCAAGGCATCCCCTTCTTTATCAATAAAAATCTCAGGTCTTTCTAGACACTTCGTTTTTATTGTTTCATGCACTATTGTGTTGTTCTTGGAGCGTCTTAGTTTTGTTTTTGGTTTGCTTAGTTTGCTTGAATAAAGTAGTTTGGACCCCCATTCTCGCTGTGTTGTTTCAAATAAGTTGATTGGTGTTACAGAGGAGTAGAAAGTTCTTGCTTGAATAGTACAAGAGGAGCTTTGTCTGTGACTTAGAATTTATCATGTCATGCTAGATGTTGCTTTGACCTTATGCTTAGTAATTATTGCTATAGCATGACTTGTTCCAAAAAATTGGGATTGCTTAATGTGCCTTGAAGGAATCATGCGTTGTGTTAGCATACAAAAGCATAGTATTGTGGTATTCTCCTTTGATGCTTTGTTTCGGTTGACTTGGCACATGCTCACACCATGTTATGACTATGAACAAGTCAACATAGCCTCTATGATCATTTAGTCCTTGACTTGTAATACCACTTTATGCTTTGATTAGTAATGTTTTGTCGCTCTGCATGATTATGGCCATTATTGCTCTCTTGTAGTCCCAGTCTTTTGCTAGCCTCCACTTGTATGAGTAAGCTCTACTCATGCATCCAACTCCCAAGAAACCAAGTTGTTCCAAAGTGTCCACTATAAATTCCTATGCATGGTGTGTTACACCATTCCAACTATATTCTTGTTTTCATCTACCTTCTAGTTAAAAAGTCTCTTTGTTATGTGAAAACTTAGTGATTAAAGCTCTCACAAACTTGATGGCACACTTTATTTTTCTTTCCCCTAATAAACTTGAACCATTGTGTCATCTATGTTGTATATGCTTGCACTTATACGTTGGAATTAGCAGAACTGTGCTGTCAAGGGAACGCTTTCAACATTGCACTTGTACATTGTACATAGTTGATATCATGCTCTTTTGTTTATGGATGTCGTCGGTGTGAAATAAAATGAGAGCTTGTAAGTCCATGGAGTTATGTATGTGTGTTAGAGAAACGCCTAGGCCGCTAGCCTAAGCCATGCCTAATCATGGTGGAAACTTGCAGCATCACCATAGTGAGCAATCTATGAAGCTTTCTTCTTATAAAAAAGAGACACATTGAAAAGATGAAAGAGAAAAAAGCACCATTTTCCCATGGTAAATAAGAAGATTGCTGAGATGCTCGTTGTCTGCTTGCCTTGTCATTTTGATTATGGGATAGTTCCTGTATCATGTCCAAGGGGTACCCCGTTGGCGGTTCTCTATGATACACATGTACTTACTATGACAAGAACTTACAAGTGACTAAAGCTGAGTAGCATGAGGAGCGGCCCTCGTATTCAAGGGACATGAGATTGCCAACTTATACTTTGTCAATCATATACTCCATAGTTTGTTCACTTTAACCTTAATCACTTCAAGATGCTTATGATAGGGGAAATGAGAGCTGAAAGCTAACAAGTACCATAATTTTTGGAAGCTCTTTTTGAGACTTGAAATCCCTGCTTCCATTTTATGAAGGGTCTTTCTTCCACTATTATATTGAGTCTCCACCTTCTATCCTTAGGCACCAGTTAAGAGAGCATAGTTGCCATTCTTAGTTCTATGTGCATTGTCCCAAAACTTATTGATTGATTCATATTGTTGATATTGCTTGCTCATGAACAATTTGTATCTAGTCACTCTTATGAACTTTGAAGGTGTCCAATGCATTTATTTGCTACTCCATGAGGGACAAGCTGAATGCCACGATGCTATGTTTTCTATATGTGAAACAAACAAATGTCTTTCAATGCATTGTTATTCATGATCTTTGTTTGTAACCTTTCATGTTGCATGCATAGTTACTTTGTCTTACTGTTAGAACTCCATCTTTCATGCTCATGTTTAGAGTTCTTTGATCCCAGCTTTCAATGCTTGCAAATGGTTTGATCTTGATTTTGATGGTGCATGTCACCTCAATTTTTTTCTTTTTATCACTTACCTACTCGAGGACGAGCGGGATTTAAGCTTGGGGATGCTTGATACGTCGTAAACGTATCTATAATTTTTGATGTTCCATGCTTGTTTAGTATCTACTTTGCTTTGCTTTGTCTACACTTTGAGGTGTTTTTATATGTTTTCTGGTACTAACCTATTAACAATATGCCACAGTGCCAGTTGCCTATTTTCTTCTGTTTTTGGTTCCAAAAAAAGCAGAAAATTAATATTCTCGGAATTGGATGGGACAAAAGCCAAAGTCAATATTTTACTGTGGGGAACATGGAGCCAGAAGACGAGACAGAGAAGAGCCATCAGGGGCCACACCCCCTGGCCGCGCGGCCTAGGTGGGCCCGCACCTAGGAGGGTGTGGACACCCTGGGGGCCCCCTGCCTCGCCTCTTCGCCTATAAGAAGCCCCTGATACCAAAACCCTAAGTACCCAATCAATCTTCCATGAAACAGTCCGTAGCCACCGCCACCATCGTCCCTAGATTGGGGGTATCTGAAGTTCTTCCCGACATCCTGCCAGAGGGGAGATCATCCCGGAGGCCTTCTTCATCATCATGCCAGCCTCCGGTATGAAGCGTGAGGAGTTCCACCTTGGACTACGGGTCCATGTAGTAGCTAGATGGTTGTTTCTCCTCCTTTGTGCTACCATGTTTAGATCTTGTGAGCTCCGTTCATGATCAAGATCATCTATTTGTAATCATGCATGTTGTGTTTGTGGGGATCCGATGGATATTGAGATTACTATGTCAGATTGATTAATGGTTTTGTCTTATTGATTCTATCATGTCTGTGTTGTTTGTGATCTTGCATGCTCTCTGTTGTTAGTATCTATCTTGGCCAAGTAATTGCTAGTGACTCCAAGAGGGGGTATTTATGCTCGATTGTGGGTTCATGCCTCTATTTAATCAAGGGAAGTGACAGAAATCTCTAAGGTTGTAGATGTGCTATTTCCACTGGTGAGAAAATAACGGTCTCTTGTTCATGGAACAAGTGGATTGTTTACCTTACACACTTTGCTTAAAGAAGTTGTATGTTGCTTGCAACTTAATACTGGAGGGTGTTCGGATGATAACCCAAAGGTGGACTTCTAGTCATAGATGCAGTTGGATGGTGGTCTGTGTATCTTGTTGTATTGCCCAATCGAATCTCATAGGATCATGATGTCTAGTATTGCATTGTTATGCCTTGCTCAGTCCTGTAAATTGCCCTGCTGTAATTTGTTTACCCTGCATGCCATGTTTGTTTATCTAAGGAGAACACCTCTAGTGAACTATGGACTCCGGTCCAATCTTTACCATTGATACATCTTCCACTGTTACTGTTTACTTTCTGCAAACCACTATCACCTTCCATACCATATAGTTAATCCTTTGTTACATCAACCGGTGAGATTGACAACCTCACTGTTCGTTAGGGCAAAGTCTTGAGTTTGTGTTGTGCAGGTTTCCATGTTGCTTGCAACACCTTTGAGACGTTTCCTTCCTCCTACTGGTTCGATAACCTCAGTTTCTTACTGAGGGAAGACTTGCTATTGTGCTTCATCACACCTTGCTCTTGGGGTTTCCCGACAAAGCGCTCCCACATTGACACAGCGCCATCAGTTCACTAATCATTCACATGGTGTGCTTCTAGTAATTGATAGGATCATGAATGTATATTATTGCATTATTATGCCTTGCTCAGTCCTGTCAATTACCCTGCTGTAATTTGTTTACCCAGCATGCCATGTTTGTTTATCTTAAGGAGAACACCTCTAGTGAACTATGGACCCCGGTCCAATCTTTACCATTGATACATATTCCACTGTTATTGTTTACTTTCTGCAAACCACTATTACCTTCCACACCATACAGTTAATCCTTTGTTTTCAGCAAACCAGTGAGATTCACAACCTCACTGTTCATTGGGGCAAAGTCTTGAGTTTGTGTTGTGCAGGTTTCCAAGTTGCTAGCAACACCTTTGAGTCGTTTCCTTCCTCCTACTAGTTTGATAACCTTTGTTTCTTACTGAGGGAAGAACTTGCCGCAGTGCTCATCATACCTTCCTCTTGGGGTTTCCCAACGAATCTCAACAATCAGCTGAGCCATCGTCAATACGCCACGCAGCTCGGGGCAATGTCTAACGGCGGGGACGAGCGGAGACCGTGAGCTAGGGTTTTGACCATGGCGCAGGGAAGAGAGGGAGAGGGCCAGAGAGGGAGAGAGAGTATGAGGGAAAGGCGTTGGTGCGGGGGTCTTATGCCTCTCTAGTGAGTCTGCGAGGATCTTGGCGTAGTGTCGATGGTGGATGACGGACGACGCGACATGGATCTGCTCTCCGTCATCGTTGATGAAGACAAAGGGAGAAATAAGGCGATGCGGTACCAGGCTTGTCTTTGCACATAGGCGAGGTCAGCCATGGAGAGGTTCACTAGATGTGAAATTGTGATGGTCTGCGGAGGGCAGAACATAGGGAGGGGAGGGAGACGGGCTTGGCCTAGTTTGGTTAGGAATTTTTTTATTTCTTTGAAACCCTTTTTCCTTTTGTTTTCTTCATTTATATCATATAAACTCCATCCTCTAATATGTTTGGTATATTTAAAAAATACTATAGGTTTCCAACATAAGATGAAGATATTTTGGGGCCCTTATAACCACTTGGGCTCCAAACATTTTGGATTTTGTAAATTCAAAACCATTTTGAATTCACTTGCAAGAGAGAGGGAAAAACTAGGGTTTAGGGTTTTTTTATTTCTTGTTTGCATTTTGTCTTAGCAAAATAATGATGGTTATGAATGCACAATCAGCCCTAATTACTATTTAGTAAAACTAGGGGTGTTACAGATCTATCCCCCTTACGAGAATGTCGACCCGAGATTCCTAAGGTAGGAAGGGAGAGGAAGTAGGGTCACTCTAAGAATAAGAGGGAACACACTAACAACACACCGAGTATCTCATGGTCAACTCATGAAAGGAGTGTTCAGAAACAACTCTGAGATGACGACATGAAACACGTCAAGGTAATAGAGGAAACAAGAGTTGAAGGTTTCAAGTTGTTAGATAGATGGTCTTCATAAGGATTGAGACCATGGAACTTCAAAAGAATTTAAACTTCTGAGAGGGAAAGCTTCCAACAGAAAGATTGTGACCACAAACTTTGAGAGGTGAAACTCTACTAGACGGTTTAAGTAGAGATTTCACAAATACAAAGATGTGGACCAGCAAAACCAAGACATTGAACTACTTTTGACATAGAAAGATCACATTTTCATCCAACAGAAGGCTAAGACAGAAGGTTGTTTTGTGGAAAGGACTCGTAAGAGTCACATGGAACATGTAACAAAATAGACTGCTAACTACCAAAATCATAGTCACTCTTAAAACATGGTCAGGATAACGAGGGAAACTCTTTATTCATCCAGGTCTATCAAAATCTTTGCCAAAGATCATGATGTCACTTACACCACCAGATAAATAGGTAACACGATTCTTGATGACACGAGAAAAAGAAACTTCATTCTCAGACTTCAATTACTTGGCACAACGAAATGGGATGCATCATGCTATCTATCTTAAGCTCTTGTGGATCAACAAATACACATGTCCAAGTCAAGAATAGAAGGCACAAACAATCGAAAATGCACCACATGCAAGCACAAGACTTACCTGAGGAACTTCCTTCCTGGCAGTGAAGGGGGCAGTCAAAGACTTCCCCGACAGCTCCTCGTCAACCCTGTACTTCAGCAGGGGTCAGAGCGCTCGGTCGAGGTCGGCTGAGGACATCTCCTCATCCGACACTCTCGTCGGGTCACTGGCGCCGGAGTACAAAAAAATTGGGTATTCCCTCGCTTGGAGGGGTTGCACCTGATGCTTGAGTAACGTCTAGATGATGTCGATGAGGCAAACCTCCTTGCCTTGCACCAGCAGGAGCGCCTCCACTCGCTGGTACAGTTTCTCCACCACCTCGGTCTCACCCTCCATAACGTCGTTATACCACGAGCGCTTTTGGGTGACTACCTTGCCGGCGTCGAAGGGAGCTAATCCATAGTGTTGGTCGCCAAGCTTGGAGTCGCGAAGGTAAAACCACTTGTTCCTCCATCCTTGGATGGATTCACTGAGGTGGAAGGTGAAATACTGAATAGTGGGGCGGATGGATATCCCGCACCCACCCAGCGCGTAAACTCTGCGAGTACCAGATTGTCTCTTTAGGGAATAGAGCTTCCTGAAGAGGCCAAAGTGTGGCTCGATTCCGAGCCAGTACTCGCATAGTCTAATAAAGCACGCGATATGCAAAAGGGAATTGGGCGACAACTGGTGAAGTTGTAGCCCGTAAAGAAAGAGAAGCCCACGAAGAAATTCGTGGGCAGGGAGAGAAATCCCATGGATGACAAAAGAATAAAACATAACCCGTAAACCTTTGGGTGGGTCCGGGGTTACCTCCTCGCTAGGAAGAATGGCGTCGCCCTTCTCCTTCGAGATCAGGCCAGACTTGCGCCACGTCCCTGATCAAAGACCACCGCCAACCACCATCGGTGATGCAGCCGGCAGTGGAGGCCTTCTTGGTGGCACCAGTAGTGCTCGACCTCGCAGCAACAGAAGCAGACTTTTTGGACTTGCCCATCTTGCCTGCGCGGCGCGCGGTGCGATGGGCGCGAAGGAGAGAAGAGGGAAAGATGTCCAGTGCATAGCGCGTGCGAGCTTTGAGAATGGAGGAGGCAGAAAAACAGAAAACGGTGAAAGCAAATGGCAAGGCCCGCAGTATAAAACGACGAGGACGATGAAGCAGGGCCATTGATCCAATTAGCCTAACACGTGTCTTGCATCACGACATACACGTGGTAGGCATCGCCCAAACCATCGCGAACGCGCTGCCCACTATGCGTGGAAATCGAGGAGACGCAGTAACTTTATGCGTAAATAGCACGTGACTAGTCAAATCCCCGTCATAAATTGGCCCCATGAGCGTTTAGTCTTCTCATCACTGCCGCCGCAGACGATTGAGCTTACCAAGCGTAAGCAATGACGTCAGCAAAGAAAAAGCCAGCAACGGCTACAAACCTTCGGCTGCAAATAAAAGTACTTACTCGAGTCTACGACTCAACAACTACTCGGGGGGCTACTCCTATCAGGAGCGCTAGCCGCGCACCTAAGAATTTGTCATGGTTCCCGTGTCAATCGAAACACTTCCTAATTCTTAGAGTCCTTCGAGTCTGCGACTCCATTATGGACTCGAGGGCTACTACCATAGTGAGCTTGTTCACCTGAATAATTTTCGTGTCATTATTCTGCATAACTAATAACTTAAAGTTTCCGCTCGAGTCTGCGACTCAAACAGACACTCAGGGGTTACTCCCATAGGGAGCGCTGGTCGCGCACCCTATGAATTATTCGAACGAGATCCTTCGGATCCTCCATAGCAAAAATAAAATCAGATTGGCAACTTTTCCCAAATTTATGACTTAGAGAGATGTCGTCTCCTTGGTCACCCGAAGAGCCTCTGTGGTGGTAAACTTTCGGATGTTGCGTCTGCGACACAAAGGTAAGACCTACAGATACTTCTGATGGCCTGGCAATGTACCCGACTGCACTCTGCTAGAAATATTCCGTGTTAGCAGGCATGATGAAAAATCCCGACGGACGCGTTGGGTACATAACTTAAAACAACGGAATTCGAATCCTATAAGATGTTCGCGGCCTGAGTCGAATTACGCCAGCAATTTTCCGGATTCGAGTCTGGGGACTCGAGTCTGAAGTAGATGGTGTTGTTTTTTCCAAAGACAGTTAACTGACCCTGATCCGTCAGGAGAATCAGGCACACGCATCAATAATCCCTATGAATCAGCATATCCACCCGAAACATGTTCGGATGAGAAGAACTCGGAAGACTATAGAGTCTTCAGTCGAATCTGTGATTCGACTGAACAATCGGGGGCTCTTGACATGGATATGCCGTACGGGTACCTGACATTATCCTACTTGGTCCAGCCCAACGGAGGCCCACGGGAAGGACCTACTGCAATCGTGAATCCCAAGGAGACTTCGGATGGCCCAAACCCGGAGAGAATTCGACTTTTTGGAAGAGACGGCTAATGTAGAGATAAATTCAAAGGGGTTAACCCTAATCTATAACCGACTCAACCTACCCGAGACCTGGCCTTCCCATATAAAGGCCAGGAGGGCATGACGAGGAGGCTCTCTCTCACCTCATACCCTAGAACACATCTCACGCCAGATTGCATCTGCGCTCCCTAATCATCGGTATAACCATCAATCAAGAACAGACAAGCAGGAGTAGGGTTTTCCCTCTGAGGGTCTGAACCTGGGTAAACCTCATGTCCCCGTGTTACGAATCTGTTAGCCGTTCCATGATCTCTATCATATCCTCCTTCTCCAAAACCCAAGTCCATAACAATGGCCATTGACAAGTCGAACCCTCGTCAAGCTGAGTTCACAAGAAAATATCTAAAGAATCGCCTTGATGAACCAATTGATGTCCATGTTTGGAAAATGAAGAGCAAGAAGCCAAATATGGTTACGATGAAGATGGGAGCTGGTGGGTCAAATGCAATCTTAAAAACTGGATGGGAGAAGGTTGTGAGAAGCATCAACTTAAAGCAGGATATCATTGTCTTGATTAGCTTTGATGAAATAGATAATGGTGAGGTATATATTCTGGTTCAGAAACTTCCACTAGGCGGCCCATTACTACTCGAGTCTTAATTATGCTTCTTCGATGTATGGACTCCACATTGTATGCACTGCCATAATGTAATGGCTAAATATGTATGGATTTCACCAACTATTGGGGTAATTTTAATTGTTAATATAATGGTATTCTTTTGACTGACTACTATAAGTTCTTGAGTTAATCTGTCTATCTGGCTGCTAAATCATGATTATGTGTCATGTCATCTATGATCGAGTTTGAATTAGCATGCTACTACTTAAAATGGTCTACACACTAGAGACGATCACTTTAAAAAGCAGCTTCGAGGCACACTAGTTCTAGAGACGGTCTTTGTTAGAATCCGACTTAGGTTGCCTTACTATTCAAGATGGTCCATAGTATAGGTCGTTTGAGGTTGAAGAGTTCTTGCAAGCGGTCAGAAATATTTCCCATCTCTAGCTCGTAGATGTTAGAGACGTTTGCCTTTTTTCACCATCTAAGGTCGCGTATCTTAGAGCCGCAAAGAAAAACCGGCTCAGGTGGTGTACTCTTAGAAGCTATGCGCTTGAGCTGGAACAAGAAACCGTCCGAGTCATATGGGAAATTGACGTATCTAAGTAGCGAGTTTGTACTAGTGAAGTAAAGTTCAAACTTAGGATACAAATGAGACCATGAGAACAACGCCTATAATAAATTATAGAAGAAGCCTCATGAAGAGTGATTGTTATTGCTGAATCAAGGGAATATGCCAATAGGATTTCCAGCTAATTGTGTCAACCAATACATCAATATTTCCGGATTTACAAAGAAACCTGTGTCAAAACCTTGAAGAACACCAACCATCATATCCGCTTGAGATTCATATTTGGTTAAGTGTGACGATACTTCATACTCAGCATGTCCGAATAGAAAGTGTATAACATTTACCACAAAGGTAAAGTTACTAGATTCTCAAGACATGGACTATAGTGTCAAGATCCAAAATACTGAGCTCGATTTCTAAACTCATTTATTAGCAACTTTTCAAAAGGCAGCTGCATCTACACGAATTACTTGTAATGAAATACACATGTGTCCTTAAGGAAACAAAGATAACTCTACTCGAATGCACAACGACATCTTTTTGCAAATGCACATGAATCGGGAAGGGTCACTTCTAACATCCAAAACACATACTTCAAGATGACCCAAAGACGGTTCTCAAAAGTTTCCAACATTAATACCAATTGTTCTATATGAATTGAATCTAGCATGGAGAATATAAGGATGTCATCGATGGGTTCAATAACAAACTTACCAATATACTCCATGATATGGACTCATATGTTGTATGAACAAGGAAAAAGTATTGGTCAGACCAAAGGACAATGAGATGTACTTGATATGTCGTAAACGTATCTATAATTTTTCATGTTCCATGCTTGTTTAGTATCAACTTTGCTATGCTTTGTCTATACTTTGAGGTATTTTTATACATTTTACGGGACTAACCTATTAACAAGATCCTACAGTGTCAGTTGCCTGTTTTCTACTATTTTTGGTTTCAGAAAAGCTAGTAAGGAAATATTCTCGAAATTGGACGGGACAAAAGCCAAAGTCAATATTTTATCGGAGAGAACACAGAGACCGAAGGGCAGCCGAATGGGGGGGGCACATAGTGGCCACACCCTAGGGCCGCGGCCTAGGGGAGAGCACCGCCACCTGGTGTGGGCCTCCTGGCCGCCCTCCTACCTTGCCTCTTCGCCTATAAAGTCACCCGATGCATAAACCTAAGGACCTAATCAAATCTCCATGAAACAGTCCATAGCCGCCGCCACCATCGTCCCTAGACCGGGGGGATCTGAAGCTCTTCCTGGCACCCTGCCAGAGGGGAGAGATCATTCCAGAGGCCTTCTTCATCACCATGCCAGCCTCCGGTATGATGCATGATTAGTTCACCCTTGGACTATTGGTCCATACAGTAGCTAGATGGTTGTTTCTCCTCCTTTGTGCTTTTCATGTTTAGATCTTGTGAGCTCCATTCATGATCAAGATCATCTATTTGTAATCATACATGTTGTGTTTGTGGGGATCCGATGGATATTGAGATACTATGTCATATTGATTATTGATTCTATCATGTCATATTGATTATTGATTCTATCATGTCTGTGTTATTTGTGATCTTGCATGCTCTCTGTTGCTTGTAGGTATCTTGGCCAAGTAGATGCTTGTGACTCCAAGAGGGAGTATTTATGCTCGATAGTGTGTTCATGTCTCTAGTAATCTGGGGAAGTGACATGAATATCTAAGATTGTAGATGTGTTGTTGCTACTAGGGAGAAAATAACAATCTTTTGTTCATGGAACAATTGTATTGTTTACTTTACACACATTGCTTAATGCAATTATCTGTTGCTTACAACTTAATACTGGAAGGGGTTCGAAAGATAACCTGAAGGTGGATTATTAGTCTTAGATGCAGTTGGATTACGGTCTATGTATATTGTTGTAATGCCCAATCAAATCTCATAGGAGTCTTGATAACTAGTATATGCATTGTTATGCTTCTTCAATCTGTCAATTGCCCCGCTGTAATTTGTTCACCCAACATGTTATCTATCTTAAGGAGAACTCCTCTAGTGAACTATGGACCCCGGTCCAATCTTTATAATTGATACATCATCCACTGCTACTGTTTACTTTCTACAAGCAACTATTACCTTCCACACTATACGTTTAATCCTTTGTTTTCAGCAAACCAGTGAGATTGACAACCTCACTGTAAGTTGGGGCAAAGTCTTGAGTTTGTGTTGTCCGGGATTCCATGTTCTTAGCAACACCTTGGAGTTGTTTCCTTGCTCCTACTGGTTCAATAACCTTGGTTTCATAACTGAGGGAAAACTTGCTGTTGTGTTCATCACACCTTGCTCTTGGGGTTTCCCAACGAGGCTCTACAGTGATCTGAGCCCATTAGTACTCAAGTGAAACATCACGAGTTGAAACAACATCAAGATAGTCTTTAGAACCGAGTTCAGTTTGATAATAACCCAAATCAAATAAAATATGGGGGGAGATAACATATCCATAAAGGAAATACTATCTTTCTTTAGTGCAGATAGATCTAAACGTCCCTTTAAGAAAGAACTAAGTCAGATAGAAATTTTTTCTTACAACTCTCCAAGTTGTTGTTTAATCTCAACCAACTAGTTCAGGGGTATCCAGTACGAATCCTTGGAGAAGAAGCGGTTCAAAGAAATGGCTTTCTCAAGAACTTGACAACACGGTCATGTGGAAAATGGCGATACTTCTAGAAAGATGTCTAAAATATCATGAACCACCGATATGTCACTTAGTTTGAGAAGAAACTTGCTTTACAAGGCAACAAGACATAATCGCCGAGTTTTGGCACGAGCCTAACTATTTTACCGAAGAGAATGCACCAGAATAACGGACTTGGAAGCACAATCAAACTTCACTTAGTGATAAGGTTAACCATCGAGGTAAGAATGACACAAATGTCCTTAAGGTTCGAAGAAATAAGAATTTCTAAGAATCTTAGATGTCCACATAATTATGCACACGCATCATTCATGAGTGCATCAACTTAGAGGAGGGGTGGGTAAAGATGTGTGTGAGTATCACTTCATTAAGAAGGTCATAAAACTCAGCACGACCTCTTTGTATACAGGAGTGTGATACTTTAAGGTAGAACAGATCATAAGCTAATCTAGCCTTTTAATCTGCAAATTACAACACTCTGACCTAGTCCTAGAAATGACGATATGCTAGAGTTTGTTTCTCCTAGACATTCCAAAATGGTTTGTCTTGATGGACCACAAGAGTATCTTGCATCGGAAAGCACCAATGCACATTACTACTTGGCTACCGACTGGCAAACAATGGTCAGAAAACAACAAAGGGAAGGAACATTCTCAGGATAAAATCCCAAGATGTGGATGCATAGGTTATCAATCTTCTGAAAACCAATGCATAGAAGAGGGAGGTGTGGCAGAGTCACGAATATAGATGCGAGACTCACGAGGAGTACTCTTGTTGTGATCTATTTGGTTCCATTAAAGAACATCTGCCATCGCTAGTGGCAAGGAAACTCCTTAGTTGTTGAAATTAAATCACGGCAATAACCACAAGCTTGAAGGATATAATATAAAGTACTAGCCATCCTGAGGTAAGGTTTGAACATTAACAACATGGGTCAATGGAATGGACCTTGGGCTAAAGATCAGCTTCATGTACAAGATTCACAACATTAGAATCCGACACAATTCGGGACCTTCAGTTCAAGTTCAAGGGTTAAAACCCGAGAAAAGAAGTAATTACTACTTGGGTGAAACGTCATACACTACATGGTAGTAATCACGAGGTAACTTCCTAAAGAAGAAATGACTTTTGAAGTATCTGAACAAATAAAAAAGAGACACGCGAGTTGAAAAGAAACCTAGAACAGAACATTGTGGTACCTACAATATAATATTGTGGACCCATAAGATAGAGAGAACATGATGGAAAGGAATCTCTTAGCCGAATAAGAGCAACTTGAACAAGGAATTCACAACACACACACTAACTCTATAGTACTCAACACTAGGTCAACTTGTTGAGAAACGACATGCCCAAAATGCACCTAAGCTTTGAAATACTAGAAGAGATATCAAAAATTTTAAAAGTCAACACAAGATAAGATGACCTAGAGTTAGAGCGATACCATACAAGGAGCAAAAGAAGCATACTAGAGTTTTCACAAATACTTTTCATATTTGAAACAGTTTTGACAAGCACTAGACTCAACATTGACCAATAGCAAGGTTTTCCTACGGTCGATACTGCTCTGATACCAAAACCTATGACACCCCCCGGGATTAGGGTTAAACAAATCCCAAACCTTAGCCTAAACTAAGCTTAACCTTGAGCTTGAGGACATCCAGTGAGGAATCAGTAACACATAAGTGACCCTGCGACACAAAAATTATTACAGCAAGATCTTAACTGAGCAGAGAACCAAATTATTACAAGCAGAGGTCATTGACCACAAACATCAAACAACATAAGACAAATTATGCTATTAAGTATAGCAAACTTAACAAATGTCTTAAGAGGCCTAAAGCATAACGATGATGTCCCAGCCTATAGATTCCAGGCTGTCGACCGGGAACCCCAAGCTACTCATCGATGTTGACTCAAACTTGTCTTCAGGGGAACACTTACTCTTCTACAAAAGTACCAACAAAGCAAGGGTGAGTATAGGGTGTACTCCGTAAGACTTATGGTTGGTGGAGCTATTTTGCATAAAGCTATATTTGTTTATAAAACAATAGGGAGAAAAGGCTCGTCTAATCAGAATATTTTAAAAGGGATAAGAGAGCGACATATCCAAAGTATTGATAATTATCTTTTGATATTCACCAAATCATCATCATCTAAACCTCATCTAGGACCACCCCCTCGTACACATGAGGAAGCATCCTTAAGCACACGTTGAGCCTTCAAGTTTTACGATTAGGTTAAAGTTCTCTATGATCTTAGAATCTAGTCACCAAGCGTTCATAACCATGAACACGTATTTTCTAAACGATTTAACCCTACAGAGGTGTACAACTTTATCCACACGTACCAACCTTCTCTTATTGACGCAATGAATAGCCCTCTTTCCTGGAAGGCCGACAAAGGGTGGTTGACCATGACATTTACCTTGCATTTGTCAAATCCATGAGTCACACCCTAAGGAGGGTTCTGCCGTAACAGGTTAAATCCTGAAGCCGGTCCCTAGAGATGTGAGGCGAGGTTGGTTCACCAGGGGCTCCATCGACCCCAAGCAACCCAGTCCATGCTTCCCTACCTATTATGATGTACCTCCTTCACCGCCTTCGAGAACAACTAAGATGCATTTGTCAAATGGAACGCCTGAACTATGTGACTCATGGAATCTACTAGGCAAATTAGTTAGTCGTGGGGTTGTCCAAGCCCCATGTGGTTGTACGCTCACCTCGGTTTCAAAGGCAAGAACACTTTTCCTAGTGGTGGCAAGCATGGGACTACGAATACTACATCCCATTGTGGCCTCTTATACTTGATTGAATAAATCATCATATGAATGCTTGAAACATCATCTGGATGAACCAGCACTAGCAACTAAGCATGGATAATCAGGAAATAGATATAAGTTCCTTATGCTAGGAGTAGTGGATCAGGTAATATAAGCTCAAAGGGAGTAATGCAAAATATATGATACTCGATCTATTGATAAAGGACCACAGTAGAATAGCATGCATCATGGCAGTAATTGAAATACTTTCGCAAACACAAGGTTGTATAATGGTGGGTCTAAGTGATGACCCACAAGTATAGGGGGTGTATCGTAGTACTTTTGATAAATAGGAGTGTCGATCCCAACGAGGAGCAGAAGGTGTTGACTAGTGGTATGGAGCAGGAAATCTCTGCAAATACTTAACAAATGGATTTTTAGGGGTTTTCTGAATAAGCAGGAAAATAAAGGGCAAGTAATAAAGATAGTAATCAGTTGCAGCAAGTGGCCCAATCCTTTCTTAGCAAAGTACAAGCCGGTGGAAATACTTATAAGGACCAAACATTCTCGAGGACACATAGGAATTATGTCAAGTGCTTTCGCTTCAAATAGCTGAGTAGTCTTCTTTGCTTTTGTAAGTGTTGTGTGTGAACCTGTGCTAATGTACCGACCTTACTTGGACTAATACATACTTGTGATTAACCCCCTTGCAAGCATCCGCAACTACAAGAAAGCAATTAAGATATAAACCTAACCACAGCCTTAAACTCTGAGATCCTACACTCCCTTGTGCAATGGTGTCCTAACGGGGGTTCAGGTTTCTGTCACTTCGGCAACCCCACAATTAGTAGCCAAATACACAATGAATTCCCCTAGGCCCATAAATGGTGAAGTATCATGTAGTCGACGTTCACATGACACCACTAGAAGAATAGCACCACAACTTAAATACTAAACCATTGAATAATATCTCAACACAAATCCACTACTAACAACATGACTTCTCCCATGTCCTCAAGAACTAAACGAACTACTCACGAGACATCATATGGATCAAGATCAAAGATGATATGGTGATGGATAACAATCTGAACATAAACAATAATACAATGGTTCCACTCACAAGCATCAACTACAATAGTAATCAACACCGGGAAAGTTTCCCCTAAGAACTATGCAAGTATTCAACACAATTGTTATAGCGGGATGGAGTGGTGATGATGGTGCTGGTGGAGATGATGGTGTGGATGATGATGATGATCCCGATGAAGTCTAGCTTGATGATGGTGTTGATGGAGACGATCTCCCCTCTCCGGGAAGGAATTTCCCCGACAGAAATCTTTGTGTCGGAGAGCTCTTTCTCTCTCGGTGTTTTCTGCCCCACAGAGGTGGCAGAATCTTTCTGTGGTTGCTCCCCGTGTATTAGGGTTTAGAGGAGAAGATATAGGCAAGAGGGTGGAGCCAGAGGTGGGCCAGGTGGGCCACACCCCCTATAGGCGCGGCCTAGGGGTGGCCCGCGCCTAGGGGGTGTGGGCCTCCTGTGGCCCATCTCCGCCTCCCCTTTCCGTAGTTTTTCTGGTATTTTTCCGATCTTCGCAAGATTGCATCAAAACACCTCTTTTTCCATCAGATTCCTGACTCCGGCAGTTCATCCTCCAAGAATCATCTAACATGCAAAAACAGATGAAAAGATATAAGTAACACCTCTTAATATGAAATATATCAATGAATAGAGGCAAACTATGATATAGAATGGTGATGCAAATTGGATGTATCAACTCCCCCCAAGCTTAGACCTTCACTTGTACCCAAGCGAAAACTGAGCTCAGCATACATGTCCACAGGTTTATGGAGTGAAGTGTCGATAAAAGAATACGGATAAGAAGCATCACACTTAACATTACATAACTCATAGAAGAAAGCAACTCACCATTATATAACTTATCTTGCAACAAGTAGAGGAGTCACAATAGAGATGCATAAAGATAAATTATAATTGGAATTGGCAAACTTTTGTTCTTGGTCAGAGAACAGCTGGCAAACAGTTTCACAAATAAAGCTTTTGTAGAAGTTTCACAACAAGAGTACTCTTTATTCAACATAAAAGGTTTTTCACAATGAAGGCTTTCAAAGTAATACTCAATAGATAAGAGTCTTGTGCAAAAAAGGAAGATAAAGAACATGATTGAATAAATCATCATATGAATGCTTAAAACACAACAACTCAAATGCTTGTTGGAGATGGAGAGGAAGTAGGTTTACTGACTCAACTTAGGAATGGGAGAAAGGCCCCTCATAGAGGGAAACATGGACTTCAAGTTCATAAAAAGCTTCCAAAAGATTATGGTACTTACTATCTTTGAGCTCTCATTGCCCCTATAATAAGCATCTTGATGTGATTAAGGTTAAAATGAACAAAGATGGAGTATATGCTTGACAAAATATAAGTTGGCAATCTAATGTCACTTGAGTACGAGGGCCACTCCTCCTGCTACTCAATTTAGTTACCGGTAAGTTCTTGTCATTGTAAGTACATGTGTATCATAAAGAACCGCCAACGGGGTACCCCTTGCACATGATACAAGAGCTATCCCATAATCAAAATGACAAGGCAAGCAGACAATGAGCATCTCAGCGATCTTTTTATTTGATATTTGCATAGGTTTTTATTGAGGATGCTTCACAGATTGCTCACTATGGTTATGCTGCAAGTTTCCACCATGATTAAGCATGGCTTAGGCTAGCGGCCAGGCGTTTATCTAACACACATACATAACTTCATGGACTTACAAGATCCCCTTTTATTTCACACCAACGACATCCGCAAACCAAAGAGCATGATATCAACTGTGTACAATGTACAGGTGCAATGTTGAAAGTGTTCCCCGTGATAGCACGGTTTTGCTAATTCCAACGTATATATGCAAGCATATACAACTTAGATGACACAAAGGTTCAAGTTTATTAGGGGCAAGACAATAAGGTGTGCCATCAAGTTCATGAGAGCTTTACTAACTAGTTTTAACATAACAAAATAATTTTTAATTCGAAAGATAGATGAAGCTTGAGAATTTGCTTGGAATAGCAATAATGTTAATAGGTAGGTATCATGGACACAAATGGCACAGTTTTGGTTCAAAGGGATTGGATGCATGAGAAGTACTCCTTCTCAAAACAGGTTTTTGGCTAGCAAGGCTGGGTATCAAGCAAAAGAGTTGAAGGAAACAAGCAAACCTAAAAGTGATAAAGCCAAACATGAAATCTTCCTTGAAGACACAAAAAGATCTTAAATAAAGAATATTAAGCTTACGAGCCAATCAAGAAGGAAAATAAATGATACAAAATACCTGTAAGCTTTTTCTCTTTTCCTTTCAAACCTCAGAAAGTGTTGCTACTGACCAGAGCTTGGTTTGCCAAAACCAATTTAGATCCACTTGATGATCCCAAAGTGATGCCAATACTAATCAACAAGATCCATCATATACTCCCTCCGTTAGGGATTATAAGGCCCGAGAGCTTTTTAAAAATGTTAGGAATTATAAGTCCCCTCTCATTTATTAGTCTCTCTCCTCCAATGCATGTTCTCCTTTTTCTCTATCTTCTCTCATGCATGTGTAACTATTGGTGCATGTAGTAATCAAGTGGATGAGTTATTGATTTTCTTAATCCTATCAAAATGGTCCATAGGCCTTATAATCCCTAACAGAGGGAGTAATAGAGATTGCAAACTAAAATAAGAAGTGCAAAAAGTAAAAGATGAAACTTCTCATTAATATTCCATAAAGGAACTCACACCAAGGGATACATAGATAACCAACTAAAGGAGAGATACTTCCACACAGCAAACCAACCAATAAGATAACTTCTCTATGAAAGACATAGCTCTACTAAAAAGGTAAAAGATAAAATATAATGATGTGATACCGCGACACTCCCCTAAGCTTGGAACAAGCCAAGGGGATGCCAAACCTGATGACGAATTACTCCTTCGGTGGTGGTGGTGTACTCTTGATAATCTCTTCAATCGGTTCCCTCAATTCCTCAATCTCAAAGGTTAGAGTACGAATCAACTACGAATTTTGCTCAATGCGGTTCATGATCATGACGTACCGAGAATCCCAGTCCTTGCTATTCTTTCCCCACTCTTCCTTCTTAGAGTGTTCCTTTCCTGTATGGTTAGAACGAGGCAGATCCCAGACAGAGGGCAAGTCCCCTTTGGGCACCTGTTGATATTGTTGCTCAATTAAGAGAGTATGGAAAGGGTTCTTGGTGTGTGAAGGAGGTGACCATGGAGCGAGGACATGACGTGGGGTTTTCCCTCCTGTAGACATCCGTATTGTCCTCCTAAGCTTGGTAGGGTTTGCCACCACTCCAATGCTTGCAACGGTAGCGCGGGTGTCCGGATGCTCGTCCTCCTCCATGTCCTCCTCATCCCCAACCAAGATATCCTCCTCCTTAGGGTTTTGAGGATCATCTTCCTCGGGCTTCTTGCCTTTGTCGTTGGCGAAGACCATGGTGCTCTAAACTTGAGAAGATTTTCTGACAGAAATAGATCGAAACAAAAACACAACGAGAACACGATATACGAACCTTGGGGGATCCGGGGGTTAGATATTACGAAGTTTCAATGCATAAGGAAGGTACTGTGTAAAAACAAGGCGGAGACGGAGTCCAGGGGGTGCACACCCCCTCCAGGCACGGCCAGCTGGGGGCCGCGCCTAGGGTGGGTGTGGCCACCCTGGCCTCCATTTCCTCCTCTGTTTTGTCTCATAACCTTCCGTATGTAATAAAAACATCAAAATGTAAAAAGATTAGGCTTTCACGAACCTTCAGTTTTCACCACTTTTACCTACTCAAAGACGGACTCTGCAGATTCCTTTTCTCTATCTCCTGAAAATTCCTTTCATACAAGGCTTACACAAACCTCAATGGCAACATTAGTGTATGCAAATCAATAAACCTTTAGGTTCAAATTTCAACTGAAATCCATCAAAACAAAAGCTACTGTAGCAAATCCTTCCAAAATCCCAAGAGAAACCGAAAGGAAATCGATTTAAGAGGCAAATGCAAATGATGGTAGAAATCTGTCAAAACAGACCAACAAGTAAAGATTGATTTTTTTCGAAAACCTTCTGTTGCTCAAATAAAAAAGTACAAAACTAATGAAAGTTGAATAACAACTTGTAGAACAAGCACAGAAAAATACAGCTCCATTCATTGTACTGAGCTCCTTCACGATTTTTTACAATACACAACAAAAATCTATCCTAGAACAACCAATTTTCACAACTCCTCTACTTCTCAAAAGTAGTTAATCTTGACACAAAAACCAAAACAAAAAGGATAAGGAGCGGTTATTACTGAGGTAATAACTTCCAAGACTCAACAAAACTATTGGGTTATCTCCCAAGAAGTACTTTCCTTATTGCCTTTAAGTTAGGCTTGATAATTTCAAAGATGCTCACATAGGAGATATATATTTGAAGTGAAAGAGAGCATCAAGAAGCAAATATCCAACACATTTGAGTCTAACCCACTTCCTATGAAAGGGGGTCTCATGAGAAAACAAATTGTTGGAACAAAAAGCCACTAGCAAAGGAAGAAAAAACAAATGCAACTTCAAAGCTTTCATAATAAAACGGGGAAACTTAATATTATTGAGGTGCGTAAAACCGTGTTTCCCTCTCTCATAATAACTTTCAGTAGCACTTTGATAAAGTTGACAATATAACTATCACAGGAAACAACTTTATCATCAGAATGAGCATACTTACAATCATCAAAAAGAGGCCCAAGGTCATAAATCGGATCAATAGAAGCAAGTTGTTCCATCCTGAAATCTTCATTAGGCAAGATGTTTTCACAAGGAGCTTTAGAAAATTTGGAAAATTTAAACTCATAAGAATCTCCATCAAACTTAGTTAAAACTTTCTCTTTCTTACAATATATAATAGCTCCACAAGTGTTCAAGAAAGGTCTACCAAAAATGATAGGACAAGTTTTGCTAGCTGCTGAATTAAGCACTAGAAAATCAGCAGGATACTTAATCTTACCGCAAAGAACCTCCACATCTCTTACAATACCAATAGGGCAAATCGTTTCCTTATTAGCAAGGTGAATAACCACATCAATGTCCTCAAGCTCACAAGGACCAATTTCATGCATAATTTCCCTGTAAAGCTCATAAGGAATAGCACTAGAACTAGCACCAATATCACATAAACCATAATAGCAATGATCACCAATTCTAACAGAAAGCACATGGACACTAGATTTTCTAACTTTCCTAGGATGAGAGATAATATTAGAAGCGTATTCACAGAAGACAATGTGCTCATCCTCTATATTTTTAGTGACAAGACCTTTTACAATAGCTACCACAGGTTCAATGTTTATTTGCTCACCAGGTTCCATAGTTTTCTTTGTACCTTTGTTATTCACACTAATTATCATAGAGTACTCCTTTACCTTAGCTGGGAAAGGTGTTTTCTCAACATAAGGTTCAGGAACAATACAACCAATAGTACAAACTTTAGTATTTCTAACAGGAACATGACTAACAACATCTTTATAAGGTGCATGGTACTTATTCCACTTCTTTTTAGGAATTTCTATATAAGAGGCAAAGGCCTTAAAACAATTGGCAATACTTTGAGAATCAATACCATACTCAGTACTAATATCACGGAAGTCATCAATTCTCATAAAAGATTTAATGCATTCATAATCCTGGTTTATACCTAACTTTCTTCCTTTGTCATTCTCCCATGCTTCAGTGTTCTCTTGAATACAGTCTAGGAGATCCCATTTAGCTTCTTCCTTCATACGTGTGAATGATCCAGCACAAGAAGCATCTAGTAAATCTTTATCATGAAGAGAAAGCCTAGCATAAAAGTTATTGATAATAATATTGTTAGGGAGTTCATGAATAGTAAATTTAAGCATTAGTAACTTCAATCTTCCCCAAGCTTGAGTTGTACTCTCTCCATCACGAGGCCAAAAGTTATATATCAGATTCCTATCCTTATGAATCTCACTGGGAGGATAGAATTTAGAATAAAAGAGAGGTACTATTTCCTCCCATTCCATAGATTGTCCATTCTTCACCAGTTTATACCATTCTTCAGCTCTTCCTTTCAATGATATAGAGAGTAACTTCTTCTTCACCCGTTCAGTTGTGATACCTGCACACTTAAACAACCCACATAATTCATGGATAAAAATAAAATGATCACCAGGGTGGACAGTTCCATCCCCTAAATAATAATTATCCATAACACGATCAACAATACTTGTAGGTATCTTAAAAGGATCTATCTCAACAGGTGGTGGTTCATCTACTACCCTAACATTGGTAGTAGTTTTCGTAAATAGAAAATCAAGTGGGTTATCCATATTGGAAACACAGTAACAAACAGAAATAAAAAGAAATACTCACAGTAGAAGTTTCCTTTACCAGTTCCACTCTTCAATAGCGCTTCACTCGCCGGCAACGGCGCCAGAAAATAGTCTTGATGACCCACAAGTATAGGGGGTGTATTGTAGTACTTTCGATAAATAGGAGTGTCGATCCGAACGAGGAGCAGAAGGTGTTGACTAGTGGTATGGAGCAGGAAATCTCTGCAAATACTTAGCAAACGGATTTTTACGGGTTTTCTAAATAAGCAAGGAAACAAAGTGCAAGTAATAAAGACAGCAAGCAATTACAGCAAGTGGCCCAATCCTTTCTTATCAAAGGACAAGCCGGTGGAAATACTTATAAGGACCAAACGTTCTCGAGGACACATAGGAATTCTGTCAAGTGCTTTCGCTTCAAATAGCTGAGTAGTCTTCTTTGGTTTTGTAAGTGTTGTGTGTGTGAACCTGTGCTAATGTACCGACCTTACTTGGACTAATACATACTTGTGATTAACCCCTTGAAAGCATCCGCAACTACAAGAAAGCAATTAAGATATAAACCTAACCACAGCCTTAAACTCTGAGATCCTACACTCCCTTGTGCAATGGTGTCCTAACAGGGGTTCAAGTTTCTGTCACTCCGATAACCCCACAATTAGTAGCCAAATACACAATGCATTCCGCTAGGCCCATAAATGGTGAAGTATCATATAGTCGACGTTCACCTGACACCACTAGAAGAATAGCACCACAACTTAAATACTAAACCATTGAATAATATCTCAACACAAATCCACTACTAACAACATGACTTCTCCCATGTCCTCAAGAACTAAACGAACTACTCACGAGACATCATATGGATCAAGATCAAATATGATATGGTGATGGATAACAATCTGAACATAAATAATAGTCCAATGGTTCCACTCACAAGCATCAACTACAATAGTAATCAACATAGGGAAAGTTTCCCCTAAGAACTATGCAAGTATTCAACACAATTGTTATAGCAGGATGGAGTGGTGATGATCGTGCTGGTGGAGATGATGGTATGGATGATGATCCCGATGAAGTCTAGCTTGATGATGGTGTTGATGGCGACGATATCCCATCTTCGGGAAGGAATTTCCCCGACATAAATCTGTGTGCCGGAGAGCTCTTTCTCTCTCGGTGTTTTCTGCCCCGCAGAGGTAGCGAAATCTTTCTGTGGTCGCTCACCGTGTATTAGGGTTTAGAGGAGAAGATATAGGCAAGAGGGCCGAGCCAGAGGTGGGCCAGGTGGGCCACACCTCCTGTAGGCGCGACCTAGGGGTGGTCCGTTCCTTGGGAGGGGGTGTGGGCCCCCTGTGGCCCATCTCCGCCTCCCCTTTTGGCATTCTTCATCTTCTGGGAATACAAGATTTTCCGTATTTTTTCTGGTATTTTTCAGATCTTCGTGAAATTGCATCAAAACACCTCTTTTTCCATCAGAATCCTAACTCCAGCAGTTCATCCTCCAAGAATCATCCAACATGCAAAAACAGATGAAAATACATAAGTAACACCTCTTAATATGAAATATATCAATGAATAGAGGCAAATTATGATATAGAATGGTGATGCAAATTGGACATATCACTAAGCTTTCCTTTTCCCGTTGATAACCAATAAGCAGATCTTTGGACACCTTGTACTTGAATTGGTTGCAGTTGGTCAAGTATTGATATTCGATATTCGATGGTGTTGATCTCTGACTTCAATCTCAGACTCGATTTCGTATTCTACCAGGAAGAAGCAAACACCGGAATGAAAGAGAAACAATCAACACATGACATTGATGCAATGTTGAATCAAGGATGATGATATGACAAGTTAGATGGTATTGAGATGTAACCCTAAAACATGCTTGACCATTTAAACGGGGTCCGAGGGACATAAACCCTATTTCTGAGAAATCCCAAATACATATGATAGGGGTCATTTTATTCTTCTAATTCAACTTGTCATGAAAGTTTCTTAACAATGCATGATTTTGATGCTATAAGATATATCTCCCTTTTCTGAACATTTTAATATATTATACATATTTTTCTAATTTAATATGAATTGTTTATTAATTTTCCCAATTTAAATAATTTTTAAAACAATTAAAAAATTATTGGAATGTATAAAATATTTAACCAAATGGTCCCACATGTCAGGTTTTTCTTCATTTTAGAAAATGAATTATATAATTAATAAAATGTTGATAGATTGAGCCCACATGGGTTATTTATTTCCATAAATGATTTTCAGAAAACATTAAACAATTTATGACCTCATGCTAACATCAGCAATGGAGGCCTGCTCAAATAGATCAAGGATACGATGACTGGGCGTGCGCGGGGAGGGGTGTGTTGGATGCAGCGATTGCGCTAAACCATATGGTGGTTGTACCACTGGAAATAGTCACCGGAGCATGGACAACAATGAGTTACTACGGTTGCGGCAACATTTGTATGGTGTGGTGGTGAACCAGAAAGAGAGGGAGACAGAGAGGAGCACTAGCGTGCTCAGGGGCTCACCATGAACATGATGGAGGGGTCAACAAAGCAAGGCGAGGTCAGGAGATGACAAATCAACGGTGATGACTGCGGCGGCTGGCGGAACATCAAGGTCGATTCCGAGTGATTCGTGGTGCGCTAGCTTGCGTTGTTGGTCGGAGATGAACAAGAACGGTGATGCGAACCTCCTGGTCTAATCCATGGAGCTATGGGCGACGTATGGCAATAGAGAAGATCAGAGACCGCAAGCTAGGGTTTCGGCCATGGCGTGGGGAAGCGAGGGAGAGGGCCAAAGAGGGAGATAGGATGAGGGCAAGGCGTTGGCGCGGGGGTCTTATCCCTCTCTAGAGCAGCGTCAGGGATCTTGGCGCAGGGTCGGCAGATGGCGTGACACGGAGCTTCTCTCCGTCATCGTATATGAAGACGAAGGGAGAAAGAAGGACGACGCGGTACCAGGCCGGCTTTGGCTGCACATGGCCCAAGGAAGGCCACGGGAGAGGTTCGCTAGCTGCCGCATGTGTGCAGAAGATAGGGAGGGAAGGGATACGTGCTTGGCCCAGTTAGGTTAGGAGTTTTTTTATTTCTTTGAAAACCTTTTTCCTTTTGTTTTCTTCATTTCTATCTTATAAACTTCATCCTCTAATATGTTTGGTATATTTCAAAAATACTAGAGGTTTCCAAAATAAGCTAGAGATATTTTGGGGCCCTTATAACCACTTGGGCTCCAAACATTTTGGATTTTCTAAATTCAAAACCATTTTGAATTCACTTGCAAGAGAGAGGGAAAAACTAATAGGGTTTAGGGTTTTGTTTTGTTCATTTCTTGTTTGCATTTTGTCTTAGCAAAATAGTGATGCTTATGAATGCACAATCAACCCTAATTACTATTTAGTAAAACTAGGGGTGTTACACCTACACTGATGCCACCGATGAGGATACTGATGTGTGGGTTCCTGCGATCAACAAAGGGTTATTGCAGTACTTGTAGCATCAACTATTTATTAAAAACTTGATCCCATAGAATCTTTGCAAATGGAAACAACACAACCCGCAGCCACGTTTTCAGTGATGACTGTGCGGCTCAGGCGGAGGTGTTGACGACGTAGAAGATACATCAGAACCAGCAGTAGATGAGGCCGGTGCAGAAGATCCAACGTCATGTGAGCAATTATTGCCCTAAGCATTGTCAGAGGGGACATAGGTAGGCGCATGTAGCCGCGCGGGATCAGGCAAGCCAGCTGCATGCGCGCGAGGCGAGGACGGCGCGTCGGCCGATGCCGAATCGCATGAAATCAGTGACACAGGCGGTGACAAAAATTCATCAATAAATCTTACATAGCATGCATGTTTTCTAAAAGAAAGAGGAGCAGGACCCCATACATCAGAGAAAACCTATTCCAAAGGAATAGTAGACCTACTGGTGGAGATAGGGTATGGTAACTGATGACTCTTGGCTAGCTGACAAAAATCACATACATATGGGTTAATTTCTAGTGTGTAAGCTATTTTATTCCTTCTAATAACTTGTTGAACCATAAAATAAGATGGATCTACTAAGCGACCCTGAGCATTGTTAGAGGGGGCAGTGGTAGGCGCATGCAGCCACGTGGGATCAGGCAAGCCAGTTGCATGCACGCGGGCGAGGACGGCGCGTCGACCGATGCCGAACCGCATGAAATCGATTACACATGCGGTAACAGGGAGGGCGACAAAAAGTCATCAATAAAGCTTACATAGCATGCATGTTTACTAACAGAAAGAGGAGCATGACCCCATACATCAGAGAAAACCTATTCCAAAAGAACAGTAGACCTACTGGTGGAGATGGGATATGGTAACGTATGGGTTAATTTATGGTGTGTAAGCTATTTTATTCCTCCTAAGAACTTGTTGAACCACGGAAGAAGATGGATGTCCTAAGCGACGGTGCCATGTAGTGGATGACGGCTTTATTGTGATGAAGGCATGCTTGGAGGACACATTTTAGATGGGCATTAAAGGATAAATATCTCCATGGCAAGGGCCCCTAAACAGAATTCATTGTGTTGCTTGGTCCTTGATTAAAAAGAAGAAAGAAACTCAATAAATACATGGTTATTAAGAGTAAATTTATGAACAGATAAAATATTTTTAGATGCACTAGGAACATATAGGATATCATTGAGTGTAAAGAAAGTATGAGGGTGCGCAAAATTGAATAACCAATATGACTAATGTGCATACCTATCCCTTTAGCTGTATGAACATGATCTTGTCCATTATATGCATCATGTATAGAGATCTTGTTTAGCTCGCCAGGGACGTGGTTGGTGGCACATGTGTCATAGTATCAGTTTGTGTAAACTCCATGAGAGTCATAGTTGGCACCCTTGTTTCCATGATCTCCATTAGTACCACGATCATAGCTATATAGCGCCACCAACAGTCATGCACATGGTGCACATGGTGTCAACACAGGGGGTGGGATGATGGTCACGGCGACGCTCACCATCATCGCGTCTATTCCCATCATCAAAGCGACGAAGGCGCTAATCGTCATACCGGCGAGGACGGTACGTCATAGCGTCGAAGACCTTGGTATCCACTGCCATCACGATGATCACCACGATATACGTGGTCATCACGGCGATCGCGGTACTCCTGCTCGTAGTCAGGGTCATCGCCACGGCCAAAGTCATCCTATTGCTAACGGGGGCGATCGTCACACCAGCATTCTTTTCCATGTGGTGGAGGTCCTCCGCGACGTTCCATGTTGGCAGACGACGAGAAGGTAACATCGTCATTCTTGTGTAAGAGATCACATACTTGAACTTGACTGAACATATCGGACAAAGTAGTACCGGAATTTGCACGGACCGCGGTGACTAGGGTATTGTATGAGCTCCCAAGACCATGCAGGACATACCAAATGACCTCTTCATCATCAAGAGGCTTGCCTGCAGCAGCGAGTTCGGAGGCGGTGGTCTTCATCTTTGCAAAGTATTTTTCAACAGAGAGGTCATTCTTCTTGGTGCCATTGAGAGCAGATTGCACTTGTTGCACGCGGTATTTCGACGAGGCGGAGATGTGGGCATTGAGAGCAGCCCCACACTTTGGAAGATGTCTCCAGGCCATCACATGTGCCACAACGTTTGGGGATAGAGCATTCATAAGCCAACAGAGAACCTGCTGATCACGAGCAATCCAAGAGGAATACTCGGGGTTCTCAATTGTAACCTTTTTCTTGTTGATGTCTTTGGTCTGCAGGTGCTCATCCGGTGCCTCGTCTAAACCTTCAACGAGATCGAGAACACGGGCACCGCGGAGAGTAGGGGCGACAAGAGCCTTCCACACTAGGGCGTTCTCGCGAGTGAGGAGCTAAGTAGGAGGAGCTCCAAGGGCAGCGGCTAGAGTAGTTTCTGACGACGAGGACACCATGGAGTGATGGCGGCGGGAACTTGATCCGGCGTTGTAGATCGTGGATGCAGATGTCGTGATCGTAGTCGCGGCGGTGGCAGATTACTACATCGGCGACGAGTTGTCGTAGTTTTGCTCGATGCAGCGGCGACACAAGATGCGGCGGCGATAGAGGATCGTCTGAGTCATGGTTTTGGTCGTGACTTGCTCGATGTGGCGGCGTGACACTAGATGGAGGTGGCAAAGAAGTTTTGGTTTTTGTTGTTGTTTGTCGGCGATGGCGACAGATCCATGACATCAAGGAGATGCGGCAAGGAGGGATGTGGCGGCGGCGGTGGTTTTAGGGTACGGCGGCTAGGTCAGGAAGATGACCAGCTCCGATACCATGTGGATTTTTTTTGAACAATGCGTGTCCTTTCGGACCATCTGTTGTGTGTTATATAGGTAGAAAAAAGCGTTTTATATGGCAGTACATGGTTGATACGATGTTATATAGTTAGAAAAAAGCGCTCTATATTGCGGTACATCGTTGATAGGTGTACGTTGGAGTAATCCTCCATATACATACACATACGGTGATACATACTCTAATAGGGCGAACATCCACCTTCCCTCTTATATACACATGTATTGTACAAAGAGAGACACGACGATTAATAAAGATCGATTTTTCTATTTTATTGTAGTATCTCTTTTACTTTTTGCATCTGTGATTGTGTCACGTGTACGACTACTTCGACTAGCCTCTCCCTCTACGCGATTGGACAGGACACGTCACGTGCCGCTACACCAACTGATCTGCATCAAAGCCTTGGTAGGCAGACTCTTGTTGTTGATTGAGGAGGTATAATCCAGATATAATCACAACAATATTTTCATCTGATTTTGATTATGTCTTTGTGACCCATACTGTATGTTTTATTCGGATCAATTTACATACACGGTGTGAATTTCCCTCTCGAGAACTGAGCTGGATTGATGTCGCCGACCAATTTGGATGTTCTCGGATCCACGGGGAATGGTTGACTGCATCGTAGGGAGTCTGTACAGGAACGTGATCCATATGATCACGGTACCGCCCAGTGCGCACCTGCCGTGACACATGTTGTCCCGATTCCAGATGAATGGACGAAGAGTTTTGACTTTTTTTTCTTCAAAGTTTCACCGATCTATTTAATCAATCAATAGCAATATAAAAAGTTTTAAAAATAATAAAATTATACTCTTTTCGATTCAAATTAATTAACTTGAATTTGTCTAGATTTGGATGTATCTAGCAATCCGAGTCAATTAGTTTGGATCGGAGAGAGTAATTAGATCATTGAAGGGTTTTGACTTTTGACTCCCGAGAACACTGACGTACATAATCGCTGGCACAATTCCATAGTGCAGCTATGTGCGTGCAAACCGGTCAGCTGAGCTGCGAATATGCACGCCGAGCTAGATTGCACAGTCTTGTGTAGCGTCTCATCCATATTTTGACTGAAATATAGTACTCGTCTTCTTTAGAACCAAATTCGATGAAGGATCGTGCTATTGTACAGCGCCGTATATATTTACATGTCATACGGCAGCAGCTGATACCGTATTTTTTGTCTTAATCGTGAGGTCCGGAAGAATTTTGGGTGACCCAAACCTAGAAAGGTTCGACTCCTTGGCGGGCACGTCTTTTTTGATAAAAACTTTAATGGAGAAATTCTAAACTTGTAATCGACTCAATCTATCCCTAGACCTAGCCTATTTATATAAAGACCAGAAGGACACGACGAGAAGGACCTACCTCATAGCCTACAATACACCACGCCAGATTCAATTATACACCCATGTAACCTTTGGCTTCACCATTATTCGAGAGCAGACAAGCAAAAATAGGGTTTTTCCTCCGGGGGCCTGACCCTAGGTAAACATCGTGTTCCGTATTGCTTGTCTGTTAGCCGTTCCGCAATCTCTAGCATTCCCTCCTTCTCTAAAACCCAAGTCCATAACAATGCGCATTGACGAATCGAACCCTCATCACAAGCCCAGATTGTCAAAGAAAGTACTATCCCCTCCGATCCAAATTAGTTGATTCAAATTTGTCAAGTTATGGATGAATCTAATATTAATTCATATTTAGATACAATCGAATCTAGACAAATCTAAATCAACTAATTTGGATCGGAGGGAGTACTACTTATGAATCAGCTTTAGAGCATATCCACCGTCCTCACAGCTCAAATACATATCAATTTTGATTCAAATCATACGTATTTTAATCAAATTTATACAAGCCCTCGGAGATTGTCAAAACAAATACTACTACTTATGAATTAGCTTTAGAGCATATCCATCGGGGCTCAAATACATATCAAATTTATTCAAATCATACATATATTTTAAGTCATAGAATTTTGGTTCAAATTGGGATCAAATTTATCCCGACCTTAAGTGGACGGTGAGCTAGCCGCCCTCCCCGCCGTATGTGTACTCCAAGAAGTATGGGAAAAAATGCTCCCATCCATCTGGCCACGAGGTAAATCCGGCCTTCACCATCGAAGTCCACCTCGACGTGCCAGTCGCGGCCTGCCTCCCATAGCTTCGGTTCACGAGGGCTTGATCTGCGGCATCGCAGTGATGTTGCGGATGATGGCTTCAATCACCGTCGCATCGATGACCACTTTCGGCACCACCACCGTCACAGTGATGTTGCGGATGATGGCTTCAATCGTCGTCGCATCGATGACCACTGTCAGCACCACCGCCGTCGCACTGATGTTGCGGATGATGGCTTAAATTGTTGTTGCACCGATGACCACTATCGGCACCACCGCCGCCTCGGTTTCTTTCATCAGCAAAAAATCTAAGGAGGTGAACGGAAGTGAGACAGACAGAGATAGAAATTTAAGACACTTAGATCCTCACCACCGCACGCCGTTCCAGCCGCCACGCTTAGATCTGCACCTCCGCAAGACGTTCTGATCGCCACGCTTAGGTCCACGCCGGCGCATGCCATTTAGACCGCCACGCTTAGACCCACGTCGCCACACGCCATTTGGACCCCATGCTTAGATTTGCACCGCTGCACGCTGTTTGGACCGCCATGCTTAGATCTGCGCCACCGCACGCCGTTCGGACTTCCACGCTTAGATCCATGCCACCGCTCCCTATTCAGACTGCCGCGTCGTTGTACGTCGATAGGAGGGGAGGAAGATGTGGCTGGTATACGTGCGACATGGAAAGGGAGGGAGAGACATCCAGCTCGTCGAGCTCTCCTCTCCGTAGTAGGTGCACCCATAGGGAGATAGAGAGACCTTGAGCCCATCGGATCATGATGTATCCAAGAGTGGTTGACCAAGATCCGTGTGACATACATCTCGACCAATCAGAGCGCAGCCAAATTGATCGCTAGTTGATGTGGCTGGTATACGTGTGACAAGGAAGGGAGAGACATCTAGCCTGTCGGGCTCTCATCTCCGTAAAAGGTAGGTGCGCCCATCGTGAAAGAGAGACCTCCATCTCGTTAGGTCATGATGTGTCCAATGGTGGTTGGCCAAGATCCATGTGACATACATCTCGACCAATCAGAGCATAGCCAAACTGAGCGCAAGTTGAGCTGTTGTGAGGGTTTGAGACATGGGAAAGGGGAAAAATGAGGAAAACTTTAGCAGAAGGGGTAAAGTGAGAAAAACTTTAGCGGGAGAGGAAACTCAGTAGAGCTAAGGAAAACAAGGGCACTCAGATAAAAAAAGTAAGAGAAATTCAAGCTTTTGGCATAAAAATGGAAAATGTGTTATTTGAATAAAATAATCCATCTTGGCCGACATCAACTCAAAGATACACAAGTATTCAAAATTTGGCCTCATTTAGACAAATTATGTTTTGGGATGGGTTATTTTGGAGGTTGATTGAGTAGAAAGCCATGCATCTTCATGGCTAGTAGCTCATTCCAAGAAGGGTTTAAGAAGTGGTTTAAGGGATAAGTCCATTTCTCTTTATTTCCTTTTCCTTTATTATTCGTGGTAGGTTATACGTAATATAACAAGACTCTATGCGAAGGTTGCACTATGTTTTGAATTTGTTTTGAATTAAACTAACTCTAAAACATTTTTTTGAATTTAATCACTTAGAAAAATAAAGATCTGGCTGATTACAAGTAAATCCAAATTTTCTAATTTCATATGATAAATCAATCCAAGATACACAAGTGTACCAAATTTTGTATCAATTGGTCAACATTTCTATGGTTTAAGCCATGAACTAGCTAAACACCATGTGTTGACCACATGTCGAGGGAAAAACTGAGGAGTGCTAAGCAACTAGGTGGATGACCATAGAAAGTTGCAATAACACATACATTATGGGATAATCCAACATATAAACTTGGGAGCGTCACACTAGTTGGAATTCAATACAAACATTGACATTAGTTCAAATTCATCATACAAATTAAAATTAATAATTCAAATTCATTTTTTCTTGCTCCTAGTGTTTTTCGCTGGGTTCACCACCTTGCTCCGGGTGATCCTGTTGGAGATATGCCCAAGAGGCAATAATAAAAGTAGTTATTATTATATCTTTGTGTTTATGATAAATATTTATATTCATTCTATAATTGTATTAACCGGGAACCTTAATACTTGTGTGATTTGTAAACATGTTAGAGTCCCTAGTAAAGCCTCTTTGTAATACTAGTTTGTTGGTTAATAGATGATCATGGTTTCCTGATCATGAGCATTGGGATGTTATTGACAACAAGATCATATCATTAGGATAATGATGTGATGGACATACTCCTATATTAAGGGTAGCATAAAGATCAAGTCATTTAAATAGTTTGTTTGCTATAAGCTTTTAGATACATAGTAACCTAATTCCTTCGACCGTGAGATCATGTTAATCACCATCACCGGATGGATGCTTTGATGACATCAAACACCACTTTATAACTGGGTAGCTATAAAGGTGGCATTGAGTGTTCGGAAAGTATGTGTTGAGGCACATGGATCAAGAGTGGGATTTGTCCATCCATATGACGGATAGATATACTCTGGCCCCTCTCGGTGGTATGCCATCCAATTAGCTTGCAAGCATGTGACTAGCTCACAAGGGATCATATATCACAGGAATGAGAAAAGAGTACTTATCGGTAACGAGGTTGAACTAGGTATGCAGATATATTGATGATCAAACCTTGGATAAGTAAAGTATCACGAGACAAAGGGAAATTGGTATCGTATATTAATGGTTCATTCGATCATGAAGTAATCATAGAAATATGTGGGAGCCATATGAATTTCCAGATTCCTCTATTGGTTATTGATCGAAGAAGAGTCTCGGTCATGTCCGCATAATTCACGAACCGTAGGGAGACACACTTAAGGATTCAATGTTGTTTAGTAGATATGGAACGTGATTAAAGATATCGAATGTAGTTTGGAGTCTCATATGGGATCTGGGATATCACGAGGAGATCCGGAATGGTCCGGAGAATAAGATTCATATAAGGAAAGTCCAATTCCGGAGTTCGAGAATGGTTCCAGTGTTTTCACCGGAATGTTCTAGAAGGGTCTAGAAGTTCCATCGAACCGGAAGGGGAAGGGTACATGGATGTGTCATGACAAATTGGAATGGTTGCATCATGTCCTAGGTCACTTGGCTGGACACTTGGAAGAGAGAAATCAAACTCTAGTTTGAAAGTCAAAAAGCCAGTTTGAAAAAGTCAAACTGGGCATTGATTTCCTAGTGGAGGGAGGGAAGGAGTCCTACCTAAGGGAGGACTCCTACCTCTCCTTGCCACCGGAAAAGCAAGGGGAGTTGGGGGAGGACTCCCCTCCCCTTTCCGCCCCTTCCTCTCATAAAGAGAGGGGAGGGGGCGCCCCCTTGGCTCTCCCAGACAACAAACCCTAGATTGCCCATAGCCTCTAGAGTTGCAGTCGATTTAGATCCTCTAAAGTAGCCGCCATCTAAACCTCTCTAGCCGCCGGACACCTCTAAACCTTGGCCCTATAAACCATAGATTGCCAAGTCCTCTCTTCTACTCCACCATACCCGCTCCGGCTTAGGCAAAGCCTTGCGGGATTTCCCCTCTAAACTCCAACACCACGCTGTCGTGCTGCCAGAATCGCGAGGAGAGATCTACAACCTCCGCTACCTGCTGGAACAAGGGAGAGGAAGGTCTTCATCGAGTACCGAACGTGTGACCGACTGCGGGAGCGCTACCGTAACGCAGCACCGGAAGGATCGTCTACGCGATCTTGAGATCGGCAAGTGAACAACTACATCACCCACGACAATCTGCTCTCGTTAACCGCTTTGGAATCTTCGAGGGTGATTACTCTATCGAATCATTGCTACTATATAGTAGATAGATCTTCGCTTGTGTGTGTTCATGTGGTAGATTTTTTTGGTTTCCATGCTACGAACCCCTACAAATCCTAGCTGGAATATTCTCGGAGTCCACCATCAGCTTCTTCCGTTTATTCCCTTTGTTCTTTTTCTCTGCATCCAATGAATAAAGTGCTTCAGTCTGTCGTACAATTGGTTCAATCATGTTTCGATCCATTGGTTCATACGGTTCATAATGCATTAGATTCATTTATTCAATATCCTCTTGTGTAATTCCTTTACTTTTCAACTCTGCTTCCAATGAATCAATTGCTTTATTCTCTACATCCAATGAATCAATCTCCCATGCTTTTGGTGCAATCTCCCATGCATTTGGTGCAATTTCCCCTGCATTTGGTTCAATCTCCTCTCGATCCTTTGGTTCAATCTCCCCTGCATTTGATTCAATCTGCTATGCATTTGGTTCAATATCCTATCGATCCATTGGTTCAATCTGCAATGTATCCATTGCTTCATTCTCCTCTTGTTCAAATACTCCATTCTCATTTGCATTTGCTGCTCCTACCTGATCATCCATTCTATAAGCTAGGTCCACTGCATTTTTACAAAGTCTAGCAATGTGACCTAGGATCCCATAATGTTTGCACTTACGTCGTCGAGGTGGTGCACCACCCTCTGCACTAGCTCTCATCATATTCTTCCTTGGCCTACCTGCTGGTCTAGTAAAAACTAGAGGGTATAGCTTGAAGTTTGGACCCACTTCCATCCATTGGTCTTTTCCCAACATGGCTAGAACATTCTGAGCATATGCTGCCCTAAATTTGGCAATGGAGAAATACTCCGAAATGTACTGATCAACTTCATCCTCTTCACCTCCTAGAACACCCATTAAAACAATGCATGTATGCAGGGTTTCCACAAAGCTGCCATTGCCTGCAATACACTACAAGAAATTTGCTGATACATGACCCTCTATTTTCATCACTGAATCGTCATTGTCCATAATATATGACGATCTTATGACGAAAAACAGATCATTAAAAACTAAGCGTCAGTAATTGCACACAACGATGTTTTTTACAAAATCGTCATAATCGTCTATGACGATATTGGATCGTCATAACCGTTATGACGATCCAATATCGTCATGGGATGTCTAGCCTTGCCAGGTCAGATCCTATGTGGCTGATCCGACGTGGCAAAATTGTGACGAAACAAAATCGTCGTAGTGTGAAATCAGCCCGATCCAAATCATTTGCTTATATGGGCCAAGCCTAATAATCCATCCTTTTTTCTTTGCTTTTAGCCTTTTCAATGTACATTTTCCTTTGGGCTTGGCCTTTTACCGTATATTTCAATATTGGGCCTTGGCCTTTATAGTCCTGGGACTTGCCCTTTAACAGTCCATTTTGGTTTTTGAAAATTGACAAAATAACAGTTTATTGTTTATTATCCATTCAAGTATTTTTGGGCCATGGCTTTTAAAAGGTCCAGTTAGTACACAGTCCAGCACACAGATCCAGAAATTTCCATGGAAGCTAATATTCAGTGAAGTACATGACAATGGAAATTATCCATTCAAGTAATCCCAGCAATATTTCAAATATCGTGAAAAACACAACAACCGAACAATACACTCCAGAATTTCTACTTACAGCCATTACATAACTCCACATGACAATAAACACCACAAGCCAAGTCAGTTTCTTGTCGGTACTATAAGAAGGATGCTAATTCTTTGATTATGACACCATCAGAAGAAGCTGGGAACTCGTTGTTCACCCCAGACTTAAATTGCCTATATGTTGCCTTCTCCCGTTAATTCAAACAACACAACGTTATTAAAAGAGTAGAAAACATGGGGTATATGAACAACTTACAGCAAACAGAGAAGAACAATATTGATTAGTCTATCATTAATCAATACACATTAAATGCAGAACTATTATTTTATACTGTAATGAAAATGAAAAGAAAATTATCTATCCACTGTATAGCTAAATCAACTTTCTTGATTGTAAAGATTATCAGGCATAAAAATGTAAACACAGTCAGTCATTTATCTGAAAGAAACATTTTCTATTCATAGCCAATACTTCTTACTAGATGAATAGGCGCGCTTCGCCGCGCTGCCTGCATGGCGTGTCGCACAATGTGGGTCATGCGGTAGTGTTTGGTGTTTTGATCTGCGGTGCAACATTTTTAGTGCTTTTTTTAATGGCACATGTAGATGTAAATGGGCACTAAAATGTTAGTGTCTAACTGATGTTCACAAAAATGTTGAAAACTCGTATACATGTCCGTTTTTGTTATTGGCAAAATGCTAAAGGAATCTACCTAGCAGAAAATTCCGAAGAAAAAGTAATCTTACATACATGTGAGTTCTCACGTACACGGGGCGTTTTGTGAAGCAACCACCAAATTACATTTTTAGAATGGTACCAACATATTTTATAAAAATATTAGACCATCTTATATGAACAATGTCCCAACCGGGGTATCTCAAACTTTTCTGTTTACCTCTCGCGAAAAAGACAAATTCCTGCCAAATCGGCAGGAAGTGGGTCATGTTTGAACTACAGGTACATGATCCGATGCTCATGTTTTTTGGAAAAAAACATTTTTAGACTCACAATATGCTATTTCTTCAGAGATCCAATGCAAGTTTAGCGAGGCTCAGCCCCTAGCTAAGAACATTCGTGTCTGCCGTTTTGACCATAGTTTGAAACGGGCATAAAAAATTCAAAAAAGGTCTGATCAATGCAAATCCTTCGCGTGGTGTCTTCTTATGTGACATAGTTGCAAGGGAAAAAACCAACCTTGGTATATTGCCAGTGTCTCAAAAAACATTTTCACAAATGACCTATCATATCCGAGGTTTCATGGCTTTTGGACCAAACGACCAATGTTATGGCCAGAATCGCGACATAGTTTGTTATAATGTGCCCATATTGTGCACACATATGTATCATGGGATGACGAACAATATTGCAGGAGAAAGTTTTCCTTTTCGACGCACGGAAAAACTATTTTCTATTTCCCGAGCGCAAAAACGGGCGTTTTGTGAAACAACCACCAAATGACAGTTTTAGAATGGTACCACCACATTTTGTAAAAATATTAGATCACCTTACATAGACAATGTCCCAACCGGGATATTTCAAACCTTTCCGTTCACCCCTGGCAAAAAAGACAAATTCCTGCCGAATCGGTAAGAAGTGGGTCCGGTATGAACTACAAGTACATGATGCTACCTTACCATATTTCCAAAATAATAGGCCACCTTAGATGGAAAAATGTCTCAATCAGGATATCTCAAACCCCTCTGTCCACCCCTGCGAAAAAGACAAATTCCTGCCGAATCGGTAAGAAGTGGGTCTGATTTAAACTAAAAGTACATTATCTGATGCCCATGTTTTAAAAAAAATGATTTTTAGACTCACAATATCAAGTTTCTTCAGAGATCCAATGCAAGTTTAGCGAGTCTCAGCCCCTAACTAAGAACCTTCGTGTCCACCGCTTTGATCATAGTTTAAAACAGACATAAAAAAAATCAAAAACTATCTGAACTATGTGAAACCTTCCCAATGTTGGCTAGAATCGGGGCATAGTTTGTGATAATGTGCCCGTATTATGCATGTGTGTGCATCATAGGATGGCGAACAATGTGCCAGATCGCGATCAGGGAGGCCGCCGCCACGCCCCCATGTCTTTGCCTGGTGACGATCAGGACGGCGTCGGCGGGAAGGAGAGACCATGGGAGGGATGGCTCGGGGGAGGGGAGGCCGCCCGGCGTGGCGCGGCGCCGCCACGCAGGTGCGGGAGGAGGAGGGGTCAGGAGGAGCTGCTATAAAGCAGAAAAACTCAGCCCCTAGCTAAGAACCTCCGTGTCCGCCATTTTCACCATAGTTTGAAATGGACATAAAAAATTCAAACGGTCCGAACTATGTGAAACCTTCAAAAGAAAATATGTTTTAAAACGGGCATAACTACTTCAAAAGAAAATATTATTCACATATATGAACCGAGACAAAAGTATTTGTCCCATCAGTATGAATAAAGTTGATTTTTGGATAATGTCAATCCAATGTCATTTGAAAATTTTACGGTCAAAGTACTCAAATGATATTAATTTTTGTAAAAATAATTTGAAGCGAATTAAGCTAAAACTATTCGGTAGCCCATTTCTCCTTACTTCTTGCACCAAGTCACAGCGTGTGGAACGATAATAGCCCATAGCCCATTCGGTGAAGGACACCAAAAACAAAATTGGGAAAGCCCATCTACCGTAATTCATATAAAAAACTACCAAAGATGCTCTTTAAGAAGACTATGTTTCCTTTCCCTTCAGAAATGATAGAGTGTTCCACTGGTTCAGAACGTGCGGCTAGCTACGGTTGGTCTCAAGTTTGAGTCTCCCGGGAGACGTTTTTTAGTTCTCATTATTTGGCTCCGCATCGGTCTCGCGCGTCAGTTTGGCGGGGCCTCCTTGTCAGGTCGCTTGTCCATCCCACTCGTCAATTTGGTGGTCAGTCCACTATGGGGCCAGCTTGTCGGGTGGGTCTTGTTTGTGTGTCTAATTTTAGTGTTACGATGACATGGCTAAAATTGACACCTACATATAACATGTAGGCAGAATTGATGATGTGGCTCACAAGTCATTCCATTGTATCCTTGTCATCGTGGTATGACGATCTAAATTCGTCGTAACCGATATCATATGCTGTATTCTCGAGACTATGACGATTTTGTCAAATGAAATTACGACGTTTTTCCATAAAATCGTCGTAAGTTTGCTAGGCTTTAACCCTCCCGAACAGCCCATGACTATCTCATACATAATCGTCACAAATCTATGACGATTTCATTCATAGTCACTACCAAAAAGTCACAGGCTAACACGTTTCTTGTAGTGATAGCATGTTCTATCAACCAAACTTACTGGATACCTCTATTGCCTATCTTTACTGTCAGTGTACGTTACCTCAGCCTCCATTCCTCTTCTAATGGATTTCATCTTTAATTGTTTTTCCTTATAATGCAAAGCCTTAATCAAAGATGAGAGGATAAGATGGCCAGCATATACTGTTGATGCAATTCTTTGACACAAATCGATCTTTATCATGATCATCTGCCTAATCTTATCACATATTTGTCATAGCATAAGCCCTTTTAATGGCTTGACCTTTGCATTGAAACTCTCTGCAAGGTTACTTGTTATACATTCTACCTTGCAAATTTCATTGAATTGGCTTCTTGACCACACCATTCCATGATGTGCATCCAAGTACTCCTTCATCGCAGGTTTTTGTTTATACAACACTTCCACATGATACAGATGCTTCCTCCAACTGTATGTGTATGAAGCTGGCCATAGGTTGTCAGTATAAAATTTACCCTTAAATTTCTTTATAAAATTCTGCACTAAGTGCCGCATACATTTCTTATGCTCCACTTTGGGGAATATTGCTTCTACGGCTTTCTCCAAACCTTTTCAAGTGTCTGTGTAGATAGTAAGTCCTGGTGGATGACCTAAAAGGTCACGCAAATTCTCTATAAACCAAGTCCAACTTTCCTTTGACTCAATCTCCAAAAATCCATAAGCAACAGGGAATATCCAATTGTGGCCATCAACTACAGTAGCAACTATTAGCTATCCTTTAAATCTGCCATGAAGAGCTGTTGCATCCACGACTAAATAAGGCATGTAACTATACAGAACCCCTTGCTAGCAAGCTTTAAAACAAACAAAAGCCCTTCTAAAGAACTTCTCCATTGTATTACCTCTTATTTTATACTGAACTTTATGCCAGTCTATCTATACAACACTACCTGGACTAGCCATCTCCACTTCAGTTTTGAAGCTGTAAAGCAACTGAAAACTTTCATTCCATGGAACATTGATCCTCTCAATATCCATTTACTTTGCATAGAACATCCTCATGTAAGATATTGTAACATTAAACTTTTTAGAAACTTCTTTTATGAGTGATGTTGCACCAAGTGATGGGTTCCCTATCATCCAATCCATGATTGCATCTGCTAACCACCTAGTCTTTGCTAGTTTTGTTTTGTCCTTTGGATATCTCCCTTAAGGTGAAAAAAATGGTCGAGTTGGTTATTTTTTATCTGAAACGTAATGAAAATGTTAGGCACAGTTAACAAACTCTATACAATGATCTAAAATACAAAACTGGTTGCAATACCTGAACCAAACTGCTCCTGAGCATAGTGGATGCATGCATCCTCCACCTACACCTCTTGTATGGGCACTTAACTGTGAACCTTGTTGGCTCACTCTGAATAACATCATAATCATTATTGATGCTAATACAATATTTAGTAAGAACATTACGATAGTCCTGCATAAATCTTAGGATCGTCTCAGTCCCACTCAATTACTGACAAGTTCTCACCATCGTACTTGGCTAAAACGAGACTGTCATTGTTCTCCTCGTTCTCTTCATCATCACTGTCATCAGATCTAGCACCGTGGACCATTTCTTCCGTGTATTGATCTTCTAGTGCCTGTTTACTGAATTTATCTACCAATTAAGAAAACATCAACTCATCCTCATCATATAGTGGAGGCACTCCCTCGTCAGGATCTGCTTCTTCCTCCACATTGGTCGCACAGGCGATTTGGCTTACACTTGCAGTGCGAACAAATGGTACTTCTGTCGACCTATAAGGAGAGCGCGAGTGCACACTATTAGCAGAGACACATGATGCCCGACCACCTGATGATGCCTGACCACCTGATAACGTTTTAACCCTCTTTCCCATGTGCTAAACTTTAGGTTGCACATGGAGACGAATTCGACCAAAACGTTCGGCATCATTCAAAGAGAACATCATTACCAGATCAGTTTCGCTAGTTAATGGGAGCAATCTTTGCTCGTTAATGTTGAAATATTGCAAAACAACTGAATCGCCATTGCTTTCGGAGAATTTAGAATATATTTTATCTTTTAAATCTCTGCGAGTTATGAACGTTGCAACCACCGCTGAGAAGTAAAATCCAGATAGATATTATTCACAACCACGAATTACACTAGTATCCAATCTAACCACCAGCCGAAATACCAGCGCTGGATCAATCCTATTCGAAAAGCAAGATAGTTAGTTGAACACCAACGATTCACGCTCAAATACTGCCTATAATCAATCCACAAAGATAAACGAGGCTTACCCAGATGGAATCCATGCTTTAGATCATTCTGATTCCACCCAATATTCTCCAGGGTCGATGGGGAAGACCGGTACACCAGCCGATATTGCATACTGTTCTGCGAAAGGGGTAGATCTAGTGGGGGCGGGAGCGGAGCTGAAGGTGGAGTGGGCTCTGGGGCCCCACCCTTCACCACGTATGCAAGACCAGTCCCAACACGGTCCCACGCGTTAGCATGAAATGGTCGAAGCCACGTAACGTAACGCTCAACGCATGATCCGTCCATCACGGTCCCACCAGTCAGCATGTAACGGCCTTTGACCTTACGACATTCCTCCATCCGAGCGCCTTTGAGAGTTTCAGAATAGAGGGAGGAAAAAAGTAAGGAAAAGTTAAGCGACTGGCGAAAAATGAGTACAACTAACGAACCAGAAACACGAAAATAAAAATCCCTTTAATAATATATTGACAACTAAACACTCCTAGCGAGGTCATGATAAACGCTACAACTCAATATTTCTCATGAGGATGAGAGAAACAACTGAACAGATGATAAATCTAATTTGTTTTGGTAGCTCGAATCATTAGTCGCTGGTACTATCCCTTTCAGCATGGACTTAATCTTATTAAGTTGTCGAGTACCACCTCCTCTTGGTGCTGGAATACTTCGCCCTGTCGGGTCATGATAATCGTTATCTTTGTACTTAATTTCTACCAACTTCAGTTTGGAGGCTGTACTCAACTTCGTCTTGTCAGTATGTAAGTTCTTCCTCTCCGAAGCATCTACAAACTTTTGGCATTAAACGAAATTAACCATGTCAGCACCACCAAAAAAGAGAAATTAAGGACGCACTTGTGTAATAATTAAGTTGGATCAAGACAAAAGGTACTTTAAACATACCTTGCAGTGTTGCATCATAAGCTTCTCAATAGCAGGAGTATTATGCAGAAAACGACACAACATCGCCATGTTGCGGCCGATCTCGCATTCATCAAAGATCAATGTTCTTAGGTTCGGGAACATTGGCAAGCCATCATTCTCCTCGTCTAGTATCGCCTGCAACATAGAACCCGGAACGTATGCATTGCTTGGCATGTTCGGGAGAAATGGGTTCGTCGCATAGAAATTTGTCTGAAACTGAAACTGCGGCTTGTATGCTGTCGGCGGAGGTGCAAGTGACCCATGCTCGGCCACCATCTGCATTGAAGAGGCAAGAATGTTGTTAATCTGCACGTCAAAGTGAAATCAATCATACAGTCACTAGTGGAAAAAGGGCCATCCGTTCGCGCCCTCTCAGAGCATTAGTTCCCGTTGCACCACCAACCGGGACTAATGTTGGCACGCGTCCCGGTTCGAGCGGGCACGGGGCCAGGAGGCATGCGTCTCGGTTGCTAAGGGGGCATACGTCCCGGTTGGAGCCACCAACCGGGACTAAAGGTTTGGCCACAGCCACGTGGCGTGACACACACCTTTAGTCCCGGTTGCTGGCTCCAACCGGGACGTATTCTCCCGCCCTCTATAAATGCAACGTCCCAGCCCCCTCCGCCTCCACTCTGTTTTTTTCTCTTGGTGGAAGGTGTGAGGGGTGTGCTAGTTTTTTCTCTTCTATGCATGTATTGAAGGTGTTTGATGAAATGTTTGAGTGAATAATCCCGTTCAATTTCTCATAGAACAAAAATATAGAAGGTGTCCGAGACGCACTTGAGCTTTCTCCTCTTTATTTCCCTCGATCGAGGTTAGCAATCTTATCTTTTCTCTGTCATTGATACAATTCATGTGTCGATGTGAATTGGTCATGTAACTATTTATGATGTCCTGTTTTTTGATAAACTTACTTATATGATGCAGATGAACGGTCGGGGATGGATGTACGGTGACCGGCGCGTAGCCGGGTATATGAAAGGCGTGGATAAATTTATCGATGTGGCTACTGCAAACAAAGAGAATGGTTTTATACGTTGTCCATGTGTTCAATGTCGGAACAACAAGGAGTACTCTTCCTCGAAAATCATTCACGGCCACCTGATTATGAAAGGTTTCATGCCCAACTATAATTGCTGGACCAAGCACGGGAAAAGAGGGGTTATGATGGAACATGGTGAAGAAGAAGATGATGATAACAACTATCATCATATGTTTCCTGAATATAGTGATACTGCAATGGAAGACAATGAAGAGGAAAGAGGTGAAGAACGGGCATCAGATGAGCCGGCTGATGAACTTGGTAGGGTCATTTCTGATGCAAAGCGAGACTGTGAAACAGAAAATGAGAAGTTGAAGTTAGAGGGCATGTTAGAAGATCACAAGAAATTGTTGTACCCAAATTGTGAAGATGGCAGCACAAAGCTCGGTACCACACTAGAATTGTTGCGATGGCAGGCAGAGTGTGGTCTAACTGACTCCTCATTTGAAAAGATGCTGAAAATAATGAAGCCGAAGTTTCCAAAACATAACGAACTTCCCGATAGTACCTACGAAGCAAAGAAGACTCTCTGTTCTCTGGAATTAGATGTGCAAAAGATACATGCATGCATTAATGACTGCATCCTCTACCGCGGTAAGGAGTATGAGAATTTAGATAAATGCCCGGTATGCAATGCGTTGCGGTATAAGATCAGACGAGATGACCCTGGTGATGTTGAGGGAGAGCCCCTCCGGAAGAGGGTTCCTGCTAAGGTTATATGGTATGCTCCTATAATACCAAGGTTGAAACGCATGTTCAGAAACAAAGAGCATGCCAGGTTGTTGCGATGGCACAAAGAAGACCGTAAGAAAGATGGGAAGTTGAGACACCCTGCTGATGGGTCACAGTGGAGAAAAATCGAGAAAGACTTCCCAGACTTTGCAGGTGACGCAAGGAACTTATGGTTTGGTCTAAGTACGGATGGCATGAATCCTTTTGGAGAGCAGAGCTACAGTCATAGCACCTGGCCCGTGACTTATGTATCTACAACCTGCCTCCTTGGTTGTGCATGAAGCGTAAGTTCATTATGATGCCAGTGCTCATCCAAGGCCCGAAGCAACCGGGCAACGACATTGATGTGTACCTTAGGCCATTAGTTGAAGAACTCTTACAGTTGTGGGGCAAACCAGGTATGCGGTGTGGGATGAGAACAAACAGAGCCATTTGATCTACGAGGGTTGTTATTCAGAACCATCAATGATTGTCTGCTCTTAGTAACCTTCGTGACGTATAAACAAGGGATATAAGGCATGCACCCACTGTTTAGATAAGACTGAAGGTACATATTTGCATAAATGCAAGAATGTTGTGTACCTGGCGAATCGACAATTTCTTCCGACCAATCATCCCGTAAGAAAGAAAGGCAAGCATTTCAAAGGTGAGGCAGATCACCGGAACAAGCCTGAACTCCCTGCTGGTGATGATATATTTGGTATGGTCAAGGACATAGAAGTAATCTTTGGAAAGGGTCCCGGCGGTCAATCAGTTCCGAACGACGTCGCTACAGGACACGCACCCATGTGGAAGAAGAAAACTATATTTTGGGAGCTGCCATATTGGAAAGTCATGCGTGTCCGCTCTTCAATCGACGTGATGCACGTGACGAAGAATCTTTGCGTGAACCTGCTAGGATTCCTAGGCGTGTATGGGAAGACAAAAGATACACCTGAAGCACGGGAGGACCAACAAATTATGAAAGACCCAAAGAACATGTATACACATAACAAGATGGATAAAGGGCGTCACTTAAGTCGTGCCAGCTATGCTCTTACCAAAGCAGAGAAGGAAATCTTTTTTGAAGTCCTTTACAGTATCAAGGTGCCGTCGGGCTTCTCATCTAATATAAAGGGGATAATAAATATGGCAGAGAAAAAGTTCCAAAACCTAAAGTCTCATGACTATCACGTGATTATGACGCAGTTGCTTCCGATTGCATTGAGGGGGCTTCTACCGGAAAATGTTCGAGTACCCATTGTGAAGCTGTGTGCATTCCTCAATGCAATATCTCAGAAGGTAATCAATCCAGATATTCTGCCAAGGTTACAGAAGGATGTGGTACAATGTCTTGTTAGTTTTGAATTGGTGTTCCCACCATCCTTCTTCAATATTATGACGCATCTCCTGGTTCATCTAGTGGAAGAGATTGCCATTCTCGGTCCAGTATTTCTGCACAATATGTTCCCCTTTGAGAGGTTCATGGGAGTCTTAAAGAAATATGTTCATAACCGTGCTAGACAAGAAGGAAGCATCTCCAAGGGATATGGAACAGAGGAGGTCACTGAGTGTCGTGGTGGTATCACGGCATATGCCATGGGTAGGCTAAAGTTGGGGCCGATGGACGTGGTGGAATCCGGGGAGGGATGATGCAGTGAAGACCGCACTCGTATGAACAAAGAGAAATACAATGTATATTGGATTGAAGCTCTCAAGTAGAGATAACCCCTCATTCTATACATCTAATCTCTCATAATCTTGCCATACTTGTGGCTACAACCATGCTCCTTGAGCTGTATCTCCTATACTTCTAGATAGATCTCTCTGTGAGAGTGGAGGAAGAAGAAGAAGGAGAGCTCCTAGTGAGCAGAGAGGGGAGGAGCCCTTCGGAGCCTCTCCGAGAACGATCCCCCTGGTGCTCCTTATAAAGGGGAGCCCAGGGGACAAAGCTTGTACCCCACGCTTGGCATCTGTGTAGCATATTCCTAGCATCTTCTTAGATGCTTAGCATATGACTTGGCATCTTTGGAGATGCCATGGCATATCCCTTAGCATATTCCCGATGCTAAGGGCATATTCCCTAGCATCTTCTTGATGCCAAGGGCATATTCCATAGGACATGTGCCAGTCTGAGCTAGGGGCGTCCCAAGACTGGCATGAGACTTGTTTGTCTTGTCCTGGGTCGATGCTGAGTCGTCGTAGATGTCGCGGAGGCCTCTGGGGATGAATAAGTGGGCGTCTGGATCATTACATCTCGGCCCAGATGCCCTGGGGAAAGTGGAGATTCGGCCTAGTCTTGAATTGACTCGGCCTGGGGGAAACAAGGCCCAGCCGAGTCACTATGCGGCCCAGCCGAGCTAACCCAAGGGACAACGTCGCTGCCCTGGTGTAATTCGGCCCAGCCGGCTGGCTCTGAAGGCAAAGAGGGCGAGCTTGCTGCATAGTCCCATGGGTCAGCCTTGTGTGCCTCGGCCCACCCAGGCCAGGACGCTGGAGTGAAGCCGGGTCAAGCCGTGGCCGAGCCGCCTGCCTCGGCCCACCCGGGGGAGCTGCACCATGCGCGGGGAGGTCGACGGGGAGCGAGCGGTGGATTGGCGATGCTGGCAGGACTGGTGGCGCTTGGAGGAGTGGGTCGATGCAGGAGGCCCGTGGTGGGCCGACTTAGGCTTAGGTCGGCCCACCCAGGGTCAATTCCCTTGATTCAGTTCGGCCAGGAAGAGTATGGACTGGGCCGAGATTGCCCTTACCCGGCCCAGTTACTCTTTCTTTGTCTTTTCTCTTTTCTATTTGACTTAACATCCTCTTATCAAATATTCTTTCCTTTATCCATGTCTCTTTTTAGTTTATTTATAGACCAACTCTGGGGTACCTGGGGTTATATCCCCGACATTAGTCCCCGAGTCTATGTGGGATTCGCAGAGTCACGCATAGACTTTATAAAATGTCTCCAGAGTTGTTTATTCGGCCTAAAGTCCTTGTCATGTGTTATCAACTACTGGCCCTCTGGGTCATAACCCTTTTGGGGTAAGTTTTTAGAGCTCTGGCCTGCTCCGGCTCCGGTCTCAACCTGTTTGGGTAAATTTTTGACTTCTGGCCTTCTTGGGCACTAGTAAGAACCTTGTCGGGTAAGTTTCTAGGCTTCTAGCCTTCATGGCATTGGTCATAACCCCTTTGGGTAAGTTTCCGGACTTCTGGTCTTCATGGGCACTGGTCATAACCTCTTTGGGTGAGTTTCTGGACTTCTGGCCTTCATGGGCACTGGTCATAACCCCTTTGGGTAAGTTTCTGGACTTCTGGCCTTCATGGGCACTGGTCATAACCTCTTTGGGTGAGTTTCTGGACTTCTGGCCTTCATGGGCACTGGTCATAACCCCTTTGGGTAAGTTTCTGGACTTGTGGCCTTCATGGGCACTGGTCATAACCTCTTTGGGTAAGTTATGAGTTCTGGCCTTATTGGCATTGCTCTTTTAACCTCTTTGGGTAAGTTGCGAGTTCTGGCCTTATTGGGCACTGCTCTTTTAACCTCTTTGGGTAAGTTATGAGTTCTGGCCTTATTGGGCACTGCTCTTTTAACCTTTTTGGGATAGTTATGAGTTCTGGCCTTCTTGGGCATTGCTCTTTTAACCCCATTGGGTAAGTTATGAGTTCTGGCCTTCTTGGGCACTGCTCTTTTAACCTCTTTGGGATATTTATGAGTTCTGGCCTTCTTGGGCATTGCTCTTTTAACCTCTTTGGGTAAGTTGTGAGTTCTGGCCTTATTGGGCACTGCTCTTTTAACCTTTTTGGGTGAGTTGTGAGTTCTGGCCTTCTTGGGCATTGCTCTTTTAACCCCATTGGGTAAGTTATGAGTTCTGGCCTTCTTGGGCACTGCTCTTTTAACCTCTTTGGGTAAGTTGTGAGTTCTGGCCTTATTGGGCACTGCTCTTTTAACCCCTTTGTGTAAGTTACTATCCGAGTCATCTGATTCCAAATCCGAGTTACTTTACTCAAAATTGACTTTATCTCTTAAGTCCGAGTCCTCTGACCCAAATCCGAGATATATGACTCAAATCTGAGTTAACTCATTCCAAATCCGAGTTATTTTACTCAAAATTGACTCTATGTCTTAAGTCTGAGTCCTCTGGCTCAAATCCGAGGTATATGACCCAAATCCGAGTTATCTCATTCCAAATCCGAGTTACTTTACTCAAAATTGACTCTATGTCTTAAGTTTGAGTCCTCTGACTCAAATCCGAGGTATATGACTCAAATCCGAGTTAACTCATCCCAAATCCGAGTTACATTTCTCAAAATTGACTTTATGTCTTAAGTCTGAGTCCTCTGACTCAAATCCGAGGTATATGACTCAAATCCGAGTTAACTCATCCCAAATCCGAGTTACTTTACTCAATTTTGACTTACATCTCAACTCTGAGTCATTTGACTCAAATCCGAGGTATATGACTCAAATTCGAGTTAACTCATCCCAAATCCGAGTTACTTTATTCAGTTTTGACTTACATCTCACATCTGAGTCATCTGACTCAAATCCGAGGTATATGACCCAAATCCGAGTTAACTCATCCCAAATCCGAGTTACTTTACTTAATTTTGACTTACATCTCAACTCTGAGTCATCTGACTCAAATCCGAGGTATATGACTCAAATCCGAGTTAACTCATCCCAAATCCGAGTTACTTTATTCAATTTTGACTTACATCTCAAATCTGAGTCATCTGACTCAAATCCGAGGTATATGACCCAAATCCGAGTTATCTCATTCCAAATCCGAGTTATTTTACTCGATATTGACTTACATCTCAAATCTGAGTCATCTAACTCAAATCCGAGGTATATGACCCAAATCCGAATCATCTGTTTGCCACGATATAACTTGATTTGGCGTGATGACGATAATTTGCCTTTGATATGGATCCGAGATATAGATCCGAGATTAAGCTTTGGGATATGATAATAGGGCTAACCGCTGAGAGATCTGATTCGAGATGTAGATATGAGATATAGATTTGAGATATGATAAGCGGGCCAATAGTCATTCGAGATATGGGATAACCTGGCAAGATGGTGAAATATCAATCCGAGTCATAACATAACCTGGCAATCTGGCGAACTGAATAAAGCTTCGGCCCGAACCAGAGATATGATTAGTACGCCGAGTCTGAATATCAATCTGAATTATAATATACCCTGGCAAGCTGAATTAAATGTTAGTCCGAATCAGAGACAATCTACTGAGCTGAGTTAAAGGTTAATTCGAAGCATAAACAAATTGACTCAAATTATATCCGAATTATCAATAAGCTGGCCGGTAAGCTGAGTTAAAGGACAATCCAAAGCATAAATAAACTGACTCAAATTCTATTCGACTCATAAGTAAGCTGACTCAAATTCTATCTGGATCATAAATAAGCTGATTCAACTTCTGTCCGAGTTATAAATAAGCTGGCTGGGGAGCTGAGTTACAGGATAATCCAAAGCACAAACTAACTGACTCAAAATCTATATGAATCACAAATAAGCTGATTCAACTTATGGCCGAGTTATAGATAAGCTGGCTCAAACACAGATCTAAATTAACATAAGACGTTCTCTTTATCCAAAGGTGACTCTTCGGACAAGTTAGCTAGTCCCCGGGTTAAGCTATTTTCTCCCCGGGGTGAAGGATTGAGAGTAGGTGGCTGAGTTATCTGGCACTTACATCATACTTGGAGAGGTGTTTGAGTGAGTCTTTCTACGCCTTATCTGCCCTGCTGAGTTACTTGGTACTTACAGTAAGCTTGGAGTAGTGCTTGAGTCCTTCTTGCTGAGTCTTACCTGCTTTGATGAGTCAGACTTGGAGTGCCTCTGCGCTTACCTCTCTGCTCTCTGTTTGCTTGGAGGAACTGAAAGAGCTTTATGAGGAAGAGGTTGATGAAGATGCTCCCGTCCGGATGGAAACCCAACCAACGCCACTAAGAGGCCCCACGGTGGGCGCCAAATGTCGTGGTGGTATCACGGCATATGCCATGGGTAGGCTAAAGTTGGGGCCGATGGACGTGGTGGAATCCGGGGAGGGATGATGCAGTGAAGACCGCACTCGTATGAACAAAGAGAAATACAATGTATATTGGATTGAAGCTCTCAAGTAGAGATAACCCCTCATTCTATACATCTAATCTCTCATAATCTTGCCATACTTGTGGCTACAACCATGCTCCTTGAGCTGTATCTCCTATACTTCTAGATAGATCTCTCTGTGAGAGTGGAGGAAGAAGAAGAAGGAGAGCTCCTAGTGAGCAGAGAGGGGAGGAGCCCTTCGGAGACTCTCCGAGAATGATCCCCCTGGTGCTCCTTATAAAGGGTAGCCCAGGGGACAAAGCTTGTACCCCACGCTTGGCATCTGTGTAGCATATTCCTAGCATCTTCTTAGATGCTCAGCATATGCCTTGGCATCTTTGGAGATGCCATGGAATATCCCTTAGCATATTCCTGATGCTAAGGGCATATTCCCTAGCATCTTCTTGATGCCAAGGGCATATTCCATAGGCCATGTGCCAGTCTGAGCCAAGGGCGTCCCAAGACTGGCACGAGACTTGTTTGTCTTGTCCTGGGTCGATGCGGAGTCGTCGTAGATGTCGCGGAGGCCTCTGGGGATGAATAAGTGGGCGTCTGGATCATTACATCTCGGCCCAGATGCCCTAGGGACAGTGGAGATTCGGCCTAGTCTTGAATTGACTCGGCCTGGGGGAAACAAGGCCCAGCCGAGTCACTATGCGGCCCAGCCGAGCTAACCCAAGGGACAACGTCGCTGCCCTGGTGTAATTCGGCCCAGCCGGCTGGCTCTAAAGGCAAAGAGGGTGAGCTTGCACGGAAAAGCCCTTTTCCTTTTTGTCGCACGGAAAAGCCCTTTTCCATTTTCCGAGCGCAAAAAACGGGTCGTTTTGTGAAGTAACCACCAAAATGCCGTTTCAGAATGCTACCGTCCCATTTTCCTAAAATACTAGACCACCTTACATGGACAATCTCCCAACAGGGACATCTCAAACCTTTTCGTCCATCCCGGGTAAAAAGGACAAATAACTGCCGAATCGTTAGGAAGTGGGTCTGGTTTGTACTACAGGTACATGATCTATCGCCCGTGATTTTTTGAAAAAATCATTTTTAGCCTCGCAATATGTGGTTTCTTTAGAGATCCAATGCAAGTTCTAACGATGCTCGTCCCCTATCTTCATGCACACCGGTTCGACCATAGTTAGAAATTCAGATAATTCAAAACGCGCATAATAAATTCAAAAAAATTCTGAACAATGAAAATCCTTCGCGTGGTGTCATATTATGTTACATAGTTGAAAGGAAAAATACCAGACTTGGTATATTGATCATGTTACGAAAAACCTTCACAAAATGACCTATCATGTTCGAGGTTTCATGGCTTTCGGTCCAAATGACCGATGTTATGTGCTGAATCACGGCATAGTTTGTGATGTTGTGCCCATATTATTCATGTGTGTGGACATTGGTATGGAGAACAATGTTGCAGGAGGAAGTTTTCCTTTTTGTCACATGGAAAAGCCCTTTTCCATTTTCTGACACTCACCCCTATTACTAGTGCTGACTCGTGTTTTGTCCCGGTTGGTGTCTCCAACCGGGACTAAAGGTTCATCTTTAGTCCCGGTTGGTGACACCATCCGGGACAAGGTACACACCGCATGACATAATGTCGATATGCCATTTTTTCCGCCATTTTTCTTCCCGCCAGTTCTTCCCTCCAGTTCTTCCTGCCAGTTCTTCACTATATATATATGTAGGGTTGGCCTCCATTGTTATTGCACATCTCTAGACTCATATCTGCAACCTCATCACTCTTTCCCATGGCTTCCACCATAGCACTAACTCCTAGGGAGGCGGAGGCTTTGCGCCTCGAACTACCCCTGCCCGCCGGGCTACTGTGTCCCCGTCGGCTGGATACTGAGCGACGGAGGCGTGCCGGTTCCTCCTGTCCCTCTAGGTGTGGCGCGTCGGATGGCCATCACGAACCACTACTACTTCGAGCTCACGCCGGAGCAGCGGAGGAATCCCAGATGGCATCCCGACTATTTTCCGACTTGGGAAGCCTTCTTCGTGGATCAGCGTGAGAGGGCACTCGCCAGGCACGAGGAGGAGGGCCCACCTCCTCCGAACTTCAACGAGGCCGGCCGTCGGCTGTGGTGGCGCGGTCGGACTCTCCAGAGCGTCATGACCTACGATACGGCCGCCGACTCTAGCCCCCGCCTGCGCTACCCTCAAGTCCAGCCCACTCGTACTCAACCTTCAAGGTTCAACTACGGCGACCCCGACGATGATAGTGACAACGGTCACAAGAAAGTACGATTTACTACAAAGGGCGAGTATTACAGGTGTAGGCAGGAGCATGACTGAATTATTCCAACATTGCAAAATAAGTTCGGCCGATTGTGGCTTAATCTAGCCATGTATCTTAATTTTCAGTTCTTCTATGTAACTTTGTGTTAGTCGCGTTATGTACTTTAATTCCAATTCTATCCTAATCAAATTTTCTTTCTGCCCATTATTTTTCGTCCTTTTTTTTCCGCCCATTAAAAACAGAAAATGGTTTTGAATTACTTATTCAAATCCAAACATTTTTTATGTTTAAAGTTTTTCTAAATTCCAAATTGATATTAAAAAATATAAGTTAATTCATTTTTAATTGTAAATGGTTCATATTTTAAATGGTTACATTAATTATTTTTAAAATGTAAAATGGTTTTGAATTATTTATTCAAATCCAAACACTTTTTATGTTTAAAGTTTTTCTAAATTCCAAATTAATATTCAAAAAATATAAGTTAATTCATTTTTAATTTTAAATGGTTACATTAATTATTTTTTAAAAATAGAAAATGGTTTTGGATTATTTATTCAAATCCATACACTTTTTATGTTTAAAGTTTTTCTAAATTCCAAATTGATATTAAAAAAATATAAGTTAATTCATTTTTAATTTTAAATGGTTACATTAATTATTTTTTAAAAATAGAAAATGGTTTTGGATTATTTATTCAAATCCATACACTTTTTATGTTTAAAGTTTTTCTAAATTCCAAATTGATATTAAAAAAATATAAATTAATTCATTTTTAATTGTAAATGGTTCATATTTTAAATGGTTACATTAATTATTTTTTAAAACAGAAAATGGTTTTGAATTATTTATTCAAATCCAAACACTTTTTATGTTTAAAGTTTTTCTAAATTCCAAATTAATTATCATTTAAAAAACATTACAAATTTAAACCCTAAAATAAAAAATAAGGCGGGAACAGAGAGAAAATACCTGAAAAAATTTGAAAAGCAGAATATGTCGGTTGGAGCCACCAACCGACTAAAGACCTTCAAGCGCCCTTCATATTCTGAAAATGGGAGTATACATCCCGGTTGGTGGCTCCAACCGGGACATATGCCCCTTTAGTCCCGGTTGGAGCCACCAACCGGGACGTATATCCCTCCCCTTTATAACTTCTCTTCTTCTTCTCCATCTCACTTCTCTGCTTCTTCTCTGTTTCATCGACGACGACGCCAGGCTTCCCGCGCCCTCCGTGTTCCGCCTGTCACCTCTGCCTCCGCCTCGCCCAGACGCCTCGCCCGCCACCGCCAGGCTCAGCCGCCACTTCCGCCCGCGTCTCCTTCCCAACTACCGCGCCTCCACGCGCCCTTCCCTGTAGCCTCCCCTCCCTCTGCCGGAAGCTTGCGTCGCGCCGCTACTCCTCACGCGCGAGGAACAATTAGCCGCCACCGCCGGCACGCTTGCATGTGCAAGGCCGGTGGCCCATGACAGGCAGCGACGAGGGAAAGGTGAGGAGAGGGAGGAGGCGGCGATGATGGAGTTCCCTGTTCGCTCACGCGTGGCGAGACATGGGCGAAGGGTCGCGGTCAAAACCATTGTGTTCGGACGAGAAAGCTTGGTCTGGCTGGGCCAGAATCTTCCCATGAAATTGCATGCAAAGTGACCATCTTGTCAGAGGAAAGCTCGGCTGACTGGTCTTGCCAGAGGAAAGCTCGGTCCGAAATTACCGAGCCCAGCCAAAAGGCCACTGGTAGCTTTGACAAAGAGCTCAGCCCAGCTTCCAGTGCGGCTGGTGACTTTCTGGGGAAGCGGGCCGAAGGTGGGCCCTCTTAAATAGCAGCAAAGGCGTGGGCGTGTGGCGCTATCATGGCGGACGAGGGTCTAGGGTGGTGGTGGCTCCCAAGAAATCACGAGCGATCTACAAAGGGAAATGTCGAAGAATATGTGCTTGAGGAAGAGGGGGGGAGATCAGAACCGAGGCAGGGGGAATCGGCGGTAGTCCCCTCACGCCACGTCAGTGTCAAGGGTCACCATTGCGTTGACTATTTACTTTAATTCGATTTATTTTGGCAGATTTTAGATGGAACTTGTAAAATTCATAGAAAATAATCTACTTAAGTAGTATATGTATATTATCATATTTTTTATATATTATCATATTTTGTATTTGTATATGTATATGTATATGTATATGTATATTATCATATTTTGTACATACTATTTTTTCGCCTCATTGTCGCCTCCACGCCGCCTCAGGACTCCACGCCACGCCTCACTGTCGCGCCTCCACCTCTCGCCCACCGCCTCCACCGCCTCCGGCCACCCCAAACCCCGAACTTATTATTTATAAGTCAGAAAAATATGTATAATATACCAAAATGTTCAGAAAAATGAAACCTACCTATTTCAGCTATAATCATGCATTGTTAAGCAACTTAAATAATATACCAAGTTTGATTAGAAGAACATAGTAACCCCTCACAGGTGATTCCGGAGTTTCCCCGAGTTAGGGTTTTGCCTCTAACCCGTTTAATTTGTCGGCGTGCTTTAGGGTTACTTTTCAATACAATTTAACTTGTCATATCATCATACTTGCTTGATCATTGCATCGATGCTTTAGGGTTTCCCTTTATTTTTGGTGTTTGGATTATTAGGTTTATTATTAGTTAGGTATTATTAGGTTTATTAATTAGTTTGGTATTATTAGTCTTCGGCCCTATCTTAAAAACCCTATCTTAGATAAGGAATCATTAATACCCCTTAGGTGCATGTGGGTTCGACGATGTGCCTTCGCCAGGGCATTCCGAACCCTCTTAAATCTATTCCAATATGGTATTTTGTTAGTATCTAGTGTTACCTATCTGCTGGATAGTTTCCCTTTTGTAGCCTTATACTCATGGTCCCCTCTCATATGCATCCGAGGTTTCTCCGAACTAGGTTTTACACCCCTTGGAACTCCGGAATATTGATTTTAGTTGATTTTAGCTAGAGTTACCCATCTACTACACGGTTTCCTTTTTGTAGCTAGGTTTAGGGTTTAGGGTTTCTCTTAATTTTAATTATTGTGTATGTATATATTAGGGTTTCTCTGAATTAGGGTTTATATCTCTCAACACCGTACCTAACTTTCTCCTTTAGCCGCTTTGACTTATTCGTTTTTCCACCTATGCAGAAAATATGGACCCACACGCCGAGACGAAGAAAAGGAGAGTTGATCCAAGGTGTGATCCGTGGGGAAGAAAATTTAGACGTATCAACGTTTTGAACAACTCCGGTGAGGTGATCCTCTTTTTACGGAATAGCGACTTGTTTGAGGTTGAAGGTGTTGCCTTCCGAGGAGAAGGCGATGCCTTGTGTAATCGAGAAGACGACCGCTCTGACGAGGTGCATGTAATATAATCAATTCATTAATTAATCATCTGCTATCTATATAGAAATAGTAACGACGATCTTTCTTCTTTTAGCCCTCCGGATCGAAGGAATCTCAAAAAAGCGAGGCCCAACCAAAAGTTGCAACACCATGAGAGGTTCAGGATCGAAGATGTCAAGAAGGCAGAAACCGACGGCTCCCGAAGTTGTCGCAAACAAATTTGTGGCACAATGCGAATGTCGTTAGGGACTTAATCCCGATCACCATTAGAAATTGGAATAGGCCTGCTAATGCGGATGAAGAGGAACATGTTTATTTGTCCCTAACCACGCCAAAGATTTCTTGTGGAAGAGGCTCATGGTTAATTTCAAACTATCGAAGATAGAGCTGGATCCAAATGCGGAGGATCCGATTGAGGACGCATTTACAACATGGGAGAGCCATGGAGGCTAAGGTCAGGGAGTGGGCTTTGAAGAAGATGGCCCAGTGTTTCACCAACTGGAAGAAAAGATTGCACCTTGACTATGTCGTGAAAGAGAAGACTCCCGATTTCAAGAATATTCAGTTTGAGAAGATAAAACCATTCTAGGCTGAGTTTGTGGAATACAAGACATCCGAAAAAGCTAAGAAAATGTCTGCGAATAAGCTGAATCTGCTAACAAGTATCACCATACTATGGGGCAAAGGTGGCTCTGGTGGCATTCCTAAGTGGGAGAAACTTGAGAATGAACTGCGTGCTAAAAAGATCACCCCAGAGACAGACGATTGGGTAGAACGTGCAAGGAATTGGTTTTACGGGCATGAGGGCACGTTGGACTCGGAAGGGAGGCGTATATATAACATACGACATAAAGAAGACCCCTTGCCAATCGAGAGGATGAGAAAAGCAGTAAAGGCTGTTAAAGATGGGGACTTCATTCCCGATAGAGAGAATGATGAGCTCACACTCGCCCTTAGAAATAAGGAGCATGATGGACGAACATGAGGCACAAGAGGCTCCCAACCATGGAGGACTGGGTTTCCCGAAGAGAGGAAGAAATATCCTGATAGAAGCCGTCAGAGGAGAAAGGACAGGGCGGAAGTTGAAGCAGATAGTCAGAAAGAGCGAATGCGTTTAATTGAAGAACGATTAAAGCAACAACAAGATGAAATTAACGCACTTAAAGAGCAAAGTACTACCGGCCCATCTCAGCACACTGCATTCGATGCTACCGGCCTATCGAATAATCGAAAAAGCAGTGTGGCTTCCACCGAGGTCCCGGGTGATGACAATGGCGATGACGATGGTGCACCAACGATGGCTCCTGTTGGCTACCCAGTGGATGATATCACAGAGATGACACACTGCGAGCTACATGTCAAAGTTGTGAACATATCAATGAAGGTGGCGGTCGGCTATGCCTTACCAATTGGACCCACACCAACTTACCACTATCGTCCGGTTCCAAAGGGCTACACTGTTGTCGGGGTGGATGAAATCATGCCCACCTTTGAAGTTTTGGATCTTCACTACCCTGCAGGTGAAGGGGATGTGACTGTACTGGGAGACACAAAAAACGTCACCATTCTATGGCCGAAGGAATGTATCGTGCTTCGAAATCACACGCCAAGGCCATCTTCGCCGTCGCCTCACCCGTCTCCAGCGAGGTCGTCGCCGCCGCGGCAGCCGTCTTCGTCGCCTCACCTGACTCCGTCGCCTCACCAATCTCCGGCGCAGCCATCGCCGCGGAAGCCATTGTCGGCGCCTCAGGATAAAAAGCGTAAGCGTACCGCCATCTTGTCTTGTCGTGGTAGCGATCATGAAAACATAAACAAGAGCCTCTTCCAAAAGTACCAAAGGTTCCTCCCAAGAGAGCTTATGACTGTCTTGAAGAGGAGGCTCGGCGATTGTTGATCTTGCGGAAGCGTTTTTCACTAAGCTGAGGCGGCCGAAAGAGCCAGAGTTCCCCAGCACCAAAGAAGAAAAAGCCAAAGTGTTGAAAATGCTAAAGACTCTTCATCAACCCGAGCCAAAGCTGTCATCAGACTATGAGCGTTCTATTCTCAAGTCACATGCGGCACAAAAAGCCTCAAAGAGCAGTACTGATGCAAGCAAGAAATCTGTTGCCCAGCTCAGAGAACAAGCAAAACAGACTTACGCCCCTCTCAAGGTGATTTCCCAAACCAATGTGGGGTCGAGCAAATATGGGGCCGAAGAGCAGTATGATCCAGGTAGTTACTGTCTGGAAAGCCGCTGCTCAAGGTATGAGTATTGCTCAAGACTTATCCCAGTTAGAGTTCTTCCCGTGAGTGAAGTAGCATACAAATACCGATGACAAACCTCTCGTCAAACCTGAGGAGGCAAACAATCTTCCAACAAAAATGCGAAGATTGCATAACTGGTACATGCATGCCACAAAGGCCGGGGCTAACTGGATAGTGCTGAGGGTTATAAAAAAGCATCATGGGAAAGAAAAGGATGACATGATATCCATTGAATTTGATGAACTATTTCAATTATTCAATCAAGACGCCTTGGACGAATCGATCATCAGTGCCTATTGTCTGTAAGTACTAATTCTGTAATTAATTTAGTCTCCAGCTATCTCACCTTGTTTATTGCATGTATATAATCATACTGTAATATGCAGAATGAAGATTCTCGAATGCAGCAGAGGACAAATCTATGACATTGGCTTCATTGACCCATATTGGGTTCATGAAGCTAATCTCAAAACAATCCCTCAGGATACGGAGGATAATATAGTACACGCGTTAAGGTTTCAAGAAATCAGAAGGGAAATATTTTTTCCTTACAACTTCGAGTGAGTGTTATTGTCTTATATACACTTTCTATTTCGCTTACTCGATGTTAAGTATATAATTGATTAGTTATGCATTTGCAGCTTCCACTATATTCTGTTAATCATTCAACTTGACAAAGGGCGTGTACTAGTCATGGACTCGAAACATAAACCCCTTGAGACGTGGAAGGACATGCAGATGCTTCTCCAGCGGTAATTCTAATCATTACGACACTATATCGGCAACGTTCGTGAATTTTATGATATCAAGTAATTAATAACTTTTTTTATTCGTTTTCTTTGCCGGGCAGCGCTTGGAAACGGTTCACCAACAAGGCTAGGGTGTTTGGAAAGAGGAGCTTACATTTCAACCACTAAATGTAAGCACCACTAGCTATATCCGCGCATCTCTTTGATTCTAGTTTTGATACAGTTATTATCATGCTTGATTATTATTTTGATTGAACTCTGTTCTCGTAAAGTGCCTGACGCAGGGACCAGGTAACAATCTATGTGGATACTATGTTTGCGAGTTCATCCGGCAGACGTGCGATGAGAAGGGCAGAAATTTAGAGCAACTCCACGTACGTAAACAATTTTTTTAATTACAAACAAATTGTGTTTAGTTTCATTCATATAGACTGACTCCTTTTTAAATCAGATCGAACGTCTACGGGACGGTCTTCTGCCAAAGGATCGCGTACGAGCAATTCAGGAGGAATTGGCGGGATTCTTGGATGCAGAAGTCCTAAACCCAAAAGGGGAATACTATTCGGCTGTGTATAGACAATAGGGATTGTAAAAATAGCAACTTTGAAGGAATTGGCCGGTAGCATCGAATAGCAACTTTTGTATGTAGTGCATGAACTCGATCTGTGTATTGAATGTAATATTGTCATGATGATCTTGTGTAATATAAGGTTCCTTCATTGATAAGTGCAAAACACTAAATAAATAATAAAACAACATAAATGAATTCTCTGCCGCGGCACAAAAAGTTGCGAAAATGCTGCCGCGGCAACAAAATGTGCCAAAATGAATTCTCTGCCGCGGCAGAGAAATGGGCCAAATCTCTGCCGCGGCAGAAGGTTATTAGTCCCGGTTTCTCCACCCCCCTCGCCCTCTGCTGCTGCCACGCATGCACCCATTTGTCCCGGTTGGTGGGGCAACCAGAACTAAAGGTTAGGGCTTTAGTCCCGATTGCACCGTTCCCGGTTGGGCAACCGGGACTAAAGCCCCTTACCAACCGGGACCAATAGGGCTGTTTCCACCAGTGAGTGAAGAGAAAGTCGCACATACTGTTTGCTGGAAGCCCGACAACTCCAATCTTGTGACGTTGGACATAGAGTTGAGAAGCTCGCATATACTCCCTCCGTTTCAAAATATAAGATGTTTTAGAACCTACATATTAAAATAAGTCTAGATACATTCTCTTCACAAATCTAAAATATCTTACGGAGGGAGTAGTTCTTAAAAAATAGGAGTATGTGTCTGGTGTAACATCCAGGGCCAGGCCCTCCTTGTTGAGAAGACGGATGGATGCTTGGACAAGAGAAGGCGCCTCTCCTAGGGTGATATCACGGTACGGTCCGTCGAAGCGGCTACAGAGTCGAAGGCCGAGGTGCAGGGAGGCGAGGCGAGGGGCGACCACGGCAAAGGCAGTGCCAAAGCCTCTGTGGACATCACCATGATATGTAACGCAACTGTAGGAATCGAGAGTCAAGTTCTTGAGACTGTTGGACGCGATCTGTGAGCATCTATTTCCTATTCCGCCGTTCTTGATCTCCAAGTCTTCCAGGACAGGGAGACGCGAACTGAGCATCTCCTCGAAATCCAGGGGGGGAATTACGCGATCAAGACGAAGCTTCGTGAGGCGGTGAGTACCCGTGGCAGCCAGAGGAGGTAACAAGATGATGCCGTAATCTCCGCCATGGCTAACGTCGAGCGTCACCGGAGAGCACTTGAGGCCACGGCGGATCCACCTGCCATAGGTGGTGTGCTGCATAAGGTTGTCTATGTGCAGCCTCAAGGTGTCCAACTCCGATGAGGACGAAGCAGCACTACGATGGAACAGGAGATTGTCGACGAAGTCCTCGAACTTGCCGAACTCCGCCACCTGCTCGACTCCATTCGGTTCCTGGGGTGACCCATGCGCGGATCGGACGATCCGGAACTCGCCGCTGGTGATATCGAGGCACGGCACCTCAAGCCAGAGGTGCCGCCACCTCCTCGACAGCGCGCACGTCTGCACGACCTGCCGGGCCTTGAGCTGGGACAGGATGGAGTGGAGGAGGCAGTCCGGCAGGTTGCTCAGCCGGTCGCCGCCTGTATAGCCGCGACTCCGCTTGCTACAGATCTCCATGATGGTTTTGGTTGTGTCCAGGCGTTCAAGGGCGTACGTACGCGTCCTCTCCTCTGTATAGTAGATCAAAGTCAGCCAAATATAAATTCTTCACGGTCAGTACTTACCTATAGTATAAGGGGTCTAATTAGAGTTTCCTCCCGTTTTCTTTAAAATGCAAGAAGAGCTTCTTTTCTAAAGTCTCCCTCTTTCACCCGTTTGTGCACAAGGAAAGATATGGAAGAACTCCGTGGCTGCAACCTTTTTTGCTTTTATTAATTTTGTTCCGTCCGCTGCAGCGTGCAGGGCTTTGAGTCCCGATCTGGAACTCCCGCTAGTGGATGTGCTTTGTACCACCCCGATCCAGTATGATAGCTAGATCGAGGATCGGATGACCTTCCTGAGGAGGAAGAAAGAACACCAGGAAGGGAGAAGGTAGAATTCAGTTTTCCTTTCTCATTTCAGTCATAAGTTTTTCTTTGAGTACAACCAGAGGCTTATAACATGGCTATCCACACACACAGCTGGCACGCAGGCCCCACATGCTACAATTGCAATAACCCCCTCATTTCCAACATTCTCTCATAGGACTACCTCAAGTACCTACGGTTCTACTGGCTGCGTGACAATGCCCCCTGGAGAAATCGTTGCTTGCCCCCAAGCAACCACTTGAGGAAATCGAGTATGAAGCACCTCCCAATCTTTCCAGGTCGCCGAATCTGTCGAGAGACTAGTCCACTTGATAAGAACCTGAGTAATAGCTGAACCTCCCTTCTTCACCAAACGCCTATCCAGAACATCTTCAGGTATCGGATCCATGGTGTCAAGAGCCGGTAGCTTGGGTACATCAGCAAATACAGGAAAATAATCTGATCTGAACTCCTTCAACTGCGAAACGTGAAACACCGGGTTTACCAGGCTGTCAGGAGGTAACTGCAGGCGATAAGCTACCTTACCAGTGCGCTCAACAACTTCAAAAGGGCCGAAGTACTTGTAAGCCAATTTTGGGTATGGGCGACTGGCAACTGATTGCTGTGCATACGGTTGTAGTTTAAGAAGAATCCGATCACCCTGTTGGAACTCTTTATCTGTTCTGTTGCGGTCAGCTTTCAGTTCCATCCTGTTTTGCGCTGCGGCCAAGTGTTTCTTCAGTAGTTCGACCTGAGCCGCTTGTTCCTCCAATACTTCTGCCACTGACGCCATAGTATCCGTAGGAGGCGTGGGTATTGCGCCCACATGGGGTCATGCCCATACAGTTCTCGAAACAGAGATGTATCGATCGCAGAATGATAAGAAGAATTGTACTAGAGTAGGAAGCCAACTGTGCCATTTTTTTGGATTGTCCTAGATACTGCATCATAAGAACATTTCCAGACACTGGTTCACCCGCTCTGTCTACCCATATGTCTGAGGATGATACGTTGTGGTGAATTTAAATTTGGTGCCCAACTTGTCAAACAGCTGACGCCAAAAGATGCTGGTGAATATTTTGTCGCGGTCTGACACAATTGAATGAGCCATGCCATGTAGCTTCACCACAGAATCCACAAATACATTTGCCACCTGCTGAGCCGAATAAGGGTGTTTCAGAGGAATGAAGTGGGCAAATTTCGTGAAGCGGTCGAAAACGACGACGATCGTGTTGGCCCCTTCCGATGAGGGCAACCCTTCCACGAAATCAATTGTGATACCTCGCCAAGCGCCAGTGGTTGCAGAAGCCCTTGAGGATGTGTGTTCTGGTGCTTAGCGTGCTGACACACCTCAGACTGCTGCACGAATTCAGTGACTGTTGTCTTCAATCCCGTCCAAGCAAACAAATGCTTGACACGATGGTATGTCGCCTGAATTCCAGAGTGACCACCTATAGCGCTGGCATGAAAAGCGGAAATGAGCTTGATCTGGAGTGTGGAATTCGTGCCCAGCCAAATCCTTCCACGGAATCGAATCAACCCCTATTTAAGCTCATATCCATGCTCATCGGGACTAGCAAGCGCTAACTCGGCGAGTCGACGCTGTGCCTCAGGATCAGTCACATAAGAGTTGACTATCTCTTGGAACCAAGCTGGCTGTGCTGCAGAACATGCTTGAATGGCCATAATATGCCCAATGCGGGACAGAGCGTCTGCCGCCTGATTCTCTGAACCTTTGCGATACACTATCTTGAATTGAAGCCCCATGAGACGCGCCATAGATTTGGTTTGGAGTGGTGATTGCAGATTCTGGTCGTCGAGGTAGCACAAGCTGTGGTGATCAGTTTAATGATGAATTCCCCATGTTGCGGGTAGGAACGCTAGCGCTCCACCGCCATAAGCAGAGCAAGGAATTATTTTTCATAAATTGAAAGCTGACGATGAGCTGGGCTGAGTGGTTTACTCAGAAATGCTACTGGGTGAGAATCTTGCATCAATACAGCGCCAATGCCCAAATCACAAGCATCTGTCTCCACAATAAACTGTTTATTGAAATCAGGTAGTTGTAACACATGAGTCAATGTCATTGCTTCCTTCAGAGCTAGAAAAGCTGCAGTTGCTTGCTCTATCCAAACAAAAGCCTTTTTCTTAAGTAAATTTGTCAGTGGTTGAGCAATGATAGCATAGTTTTTCACAAACTTGCGATAATATCCTGTCAACCCAAGAAATCCATGAAGTTCAGTCACCGATGAAAGAACATGTTGGGCCCCATGTGTGGTTTTGGTAATTAATGACAATCTTTATGGACTAATATGTGCATTAAGTTATACTTGTAGGATTTGTCCATTGGCATGGCTTGGAGCATGTGTTGGATTCAAGCTCGATGAAATGCAAAGAAGATATGTTGGGCAAGCTCAATATGTGAGGTCGATGATGAGAAATTAAGAAAGACGTTCCATCTTGAGAAGGGCAAGACCGTCTACATCAAGCTCAAGTGGAATGCTCAAGACAAAGGTATAATCTTGATAGGTTTTCCTTTTGCCGGTCTCACGTTGTGTGTGTGAGACCGGGTTTAGGATAGATAACCGTACTATCAAGAGGGGCTCTCGTATGAGTAATTCGGTCACATCGTTCGGAGAGAGCTCAAACCTTTGCATACTTGCGTCATCGTTTTTGGTTGCTATTTGGTCTTATCCATGTGAGGATATAGAGCTTGTGGTAATCTCCATAACAAGCTCTTGTTCATCAAAATCGGATCTTCCGTTTGTATCTTGTTGCGATTTTTATTTATGCGGCTTTTCGGTTTCTCACCAAGTGAGGTATTTCACATTATTCTACTTGATACTTTCTCACTTGGTGATAATAAATATTTTCACCTTTTATTGGGAATCCCTTGTCATCCTCTATCCAACGCAATTTGAATTGGGTCAATCGGAGCTTTCAGTCAAAAGTTATTGCTATTTAAATATTTGTCTGTCAGTCTGTTTTCTGAGGCGAGCGGTACTACCGCCTGGACGGACCGGTACTACCGCCCGGGCTTAAAAACGGTCCGTTTTCGTTCTGCCTCGCTAGGTATCTAAATCCGATACTACCGGTCGGCCCGGTAGTACCGGCCGATACAGTTTATTTGGCCCAGTTTATTTCCCAGATTCTTTTCCCGGTACGATTTCATATCCAGATCTCGTCCGCGTTGACCGCTGCCGCTCACGCGCGCGCCTGCCCGCATGCCTGCTCCTCACTGCACGCTGGGCCAGCTGCGCCACCCGCGCCTCTCGCTCGCTCGTCGCGCTGCCGCCTAGCTGCCGTGCTCGCGCGCAGCCTAGCTGCTGCTGCGGCTGCTGCTAGCATGCACTGGCATGCGCGCGCACTGCGCTGCTGCGGGCCAGCTGCTGCCGCTGCGCTGCGCCTAGCTGCTGCTCTGCTGCGCGCGTGCAGCGCTAGCAGCTGCTGCTGCTGCCAAGCTTGCTTGGCCCCACTGGCCACTAGCATGCGCGCGCGTAGCTACTGCTGCTGCGCATGTTCTGCTACTGCTCTGCATCGTTGTTGCATGCTCTGCCCCACTTGCGAGCCCTGCTCAATTTCCTGTCTTGATTTCTTTGCTCGGCCTGGGACTCGTGCGATACTATCGGATTCGATCCGAAAAATAGCCCCAACGGCCAGGTTTTTGGAGCCCCTATTTAAGTCTTTGCCCTTTTTCAGTTTAGTTTGCTTCTCTCTTATCTATAGGCTAAACTTTGTCCACACTTGCTCTAGATCTTGAAGCTTGCCTAATCTTTTCCCTCCGATGATTCTTGCCCATATTTGAGTGGAAAATAGAGGAGATCTAGACCCACGTTTTGACTTAACCGATTCATTTCTTTGTGAGTGCATCTTTGGGGATCTAGATTTAGGGGGATTTTGTGTCTCTCTTTGATTCCTCCTCTCTTGTTCCTCCAATAGCTTTAGTAGCTTTGTTGGAACTTGAGAGTGAGGGATTTGAGCACCTTTGTGATGTTCTTGCCATTTGCATTTGGTGCATCGGTTTGAGTTTTTCTCGGAGGATTTGGTTTGAATTGCTCACTGGAGCTTGTCCCTCTTGGGTTCTTGGAACCCTAGACGGTTTTGTGGCCTTGGTGGCATTTGTTGTGGCCTTTTGTGGCATTTGTTGGGAGCCTCCAATCAAGTTGTGAAGAAGTGCCCCAACCTTGTGAGAGGTCCCGGTTGCCACCGACAAGTGCACCGATAGTGGAAGCGTAAATCGATCCCATTGGGGTGAGATTCACCGGAGAATAAGGGAGGCCTTTTGTGGCGTTGGTGGTTTGATACTACCCCCTCTCCAAACGAGACGTACTCCATGTTGGGAGGAACTCGGTAAAATATCGTCGTCCCCGCGTGCCTCGGTTATCTCTATGCCCGAGCTTTTACTTATGCACTTTACACTGTGATAGCCTTCGTGCTTGAAGTAATCTATATCTTGCTATCACTTTGTTGCTTGTATTGCTTAGTATAAGTTGTTGGTGCACATAGGTGACCCCTAGTTGTTCTAGGTTGTGCTTGACAAAGTAAAACGCTAGTTTTATTCCTCCTTTGTTAAGCCACTGTAGGAAAAGTTTTAATCGCCTATTCACCCCCCCTCTAGGCGACATCCGTATCCTTTCAATTGGTATCAGATCCCGGTCTCTCATTTTAGGCTTCACCGCCTTGAGAGTAAAGATGTTGGCTAGGGGATTAGTGCACAAGGACACGCTCACATTTGATGGCACAAATTATGATGTTTAGAAAATTCGCATGCTTAATTTATTTTGGGAAATTCACCCAATTATCGAGGGCTATCTATATGTGGGTTTCTCTTCTCCTATGGATACTCAAAACGAATCTTTAGAGGAGAAGTTGAACTATCATATAGATGCTCTAGCTACTAAAATTCTTTTGCATGTTGTGAGCAATGTAGTTCTTTTGTCTATCATGCATTATTCAAGCGCTCGTGAGATATGGACCAAGCTTCAAGATAAATATAGCAAGTCCAACATTATTGAGGATGATTGTGTTGCTTCCACTTCCGGTCGAGATGAGTTCTCATCGTCTACCACTTCACCAACATGTGATTTTTCACAAGGTAATGATATGGTGAGTGGTGATAGAAATTGCAATATGGATAGTGTGTTCACTATTTGTAATCCCTCATATCTATCTAGTTGCAATGATCTATCTTTGGACCTTAACACTTCTAGTACTCAAAATTCCTCACATGCTTGTGTTAATAGTCCTTGCATATCATGTAGAAATGACTTGAACAAATCTCATGATGATATGCTCATATTGTCTTGTTGCCATGATAAAAATGCTTCTATTTCCTCTAGTGCTTGTGTTGCTAACCATGTAGAGGAAAATGAAGATTCTATGGGCCAAGATAAAGTCTTGAAGAGACCTACAAGTGCAATCTCATCATCACCTTCCTCCGGTTCTCACATGTGCCTTATGGCTAATGGAACAAAGGTAACCTCTTTGAATCCCATTGTATCTCATGATGATGATGAGGTTGAGAATGATAATGATGATTATAGAGGTAAGTATGATATTACCTCTATTAAAAAATGGGAGAGGTTGTCTATAGTGCTCTCTACAAAAATAAAATTGCTTCCTCCAACCTTCTTGAAATCTTGAATTATGCTATAGTAGGCAATGATCTTATTGAGGAGCAAGAAAACATAATTGATGAAAAGTTTGCGCTTGAGCGTGAGTATGCTAATGAACTAGCTCAAGTAAAGGACTCCCTTGAAGAAGAACAAACCACCAAAGAATCTCTTGAGGAGACTTTTACTCTAGAATTATCTAGAGTAAAGGAATACCATGATAGAGAACTTGCGGTGGCTAACTCCTTCAAGATTAAAAATGATGATCTTGAAGTTGCTTATGCTAAACTTGTTGAGGATTTTAAGAACCTCGAAAATGGCTCTCGGGTCGTTAAGACGGAGCTCATCAAACTCACCGAGTCACATGAGCAACTTAAAGCTTCATATTTAAAAGAGCTTGATAAGTTGCCCTCACCTCTTGCTAATAATAATGATGCGTGTGCTACTAACTCTATTTCTTGTGAAGCATCCATTTTGAAGGAGAATGTTGAGCTAAAGGCTCAACTTGCTTTGCTAACTAGCAACTATGGGAAATTAGAAGAAAGTCATGTTAAGCTCTCGAGCTCGCATGAGGATCTTCTAGTCTCCCATGGTAGGCTAAAGTTAGCTCATGAGGCCATCATGTCAAAGGTAACATCTAGTGGGCCTCATGTGGACATTAGCACTATATCTACTCCAAATGTTATATTGCCATGTGCTAGTCCTTGTAATTCATCCTCTCACAACCATGCTATATCTCTTGATGAATTACATTTCGTGCCTTGTTGCTCTAACAATGTAGCATCTACTTCCTCTAGTACTTTTGTTGCAACTAACCATGTAGAGGAAATAAAAGAGCTCAAGGCTCAAGTCACTTCTTTGAGAAATGACTTGAAAAAGGGTCCTCAAGGGAAGGACGCACTCAACAAAATCTTGAGTGTGCAAAAATCCCCCAATGACAAGAGTGGGCTTGGATTCAACTCCAATGTCAAGAACAAGTCCACTATCAAGTTGAAGCACAAGGACAACAAGAAGAATGGCCAAGATCAAGTCAAGAATCCAGCCAACATTGTTTGCTTCAAGTGCAAGGAAGAAGGGCACCATGTTAGATCTTGCCCATTGAAGAAAAAGCCTCTTAGTGTGAAGCATCAACTGAAGCGGCCTCAAGTTCCACCTCAAGTCATCAATGGGCCTCTTCCTAAGAGCACTACTCGAGCCCTTCCTCGAGGTGTGGCTTCACCTAAGAAGAAAGATAGAAAGAGTAGAACTTGCTACATATGCCGTGAGAAGGGGCACATTTCTTCCGCATGCACTATTGGTAACTCCTCATCCCATCCTATCTTGATTGATGATGCTTATTCACTTCGTAAGGATGAGGTTGGCAATGTGTTTGCCAAATTTGTTGGTGCTCAATGTGGTGTCAAGAAAAGAACTATTTGGGTTGCCAAGCCTATTGTGACTAACCTCTTAGGACCCAACTTGGTTGGGGACCAACAAGCCAAAACTTGATCAATAGGTGTGTTTTGGAGGGCATTGGAGTCTTGGCTACAGTATGAAGAATTTAGGGATCTTCATCAATTATTATTGTCAAGCCAAGCCATTTGGATTATCATGATTATATTATATTTCCAATGTTCCTCCTTGCGGTAACATATGCTAAACTCTTTACATTGAAAGTTACTCGCCCCCTTGTGCATGTGTTGGTTTTGTATCTTCCATGTTTTTGTACATGTTGTGCTATCCACTTAATTATCTTGAAATCAAGATTATTTGTGTATGATTAGGTGGCACACCATGTATGTGTGTTTCTTGTGTTTGAGCCTTGCTTGGTTATATTTGGTATCCTATTTGGCTATTGTGAGAAATTAATGGATTATCCTATTTTGGGGGAGTGTTATGCTTGGACATTCCATAATCCTAAAATTGTGTGTACATGAGGAATACCACCTAGTACTTATATTGGATTCTTGTCCAGTCTCTATGTGGTATAATTCTCATGAGAAATTTAAGTTTTATAATGTCCATTAATTATCTCTATTTGTATCCTTTTGCCTCGTGTTGTTTTTATGGTAGTATCACATTATGGGGGAGTCTTATGCTTAGTGCACATTACAATCCTAGAAAATGTGAATATTCGAGGTTGTGTCACTTAGAATTGATATTGATAATTATCTAGCGCCTATGTGACACATTGTCTCATACAAGTTCCAATTTGCATGAATGGCTTTATTGATCTTATTTTGGATCTTGTATATGAGAGTGTTTCTTGGTATGTGTTTCCTCATATTTAGATATATATATCCTCATGGAAACCATTTGCTTCAAGTTACTCTATTCACTAGTGATTGTGTGACTTGGGGAAGCTACCAAGAATCTTGTTCGAAGTATCATGCTCAATTTCTTATATTTAGTTATATGCTTCTTGTTGTGACTATGATCTTGGATATCCATGCAAGCTACCTTGGGAAAATTATTCTATTTCTTGTCCTTGGACAATGAGTACCCAACTTATGGTAGAATTTATTGATCATATTCACTTTGGCCCTTGCTTAATTTTATCCTATCTTTGGCCAAGAAAATGTTTTGTGTTGTCTCCCAAGCCTTCCTTGCTTCTTGTGGATCTTCTTATTTTATTGATATTCTCTTGTGTTTTACTTATTGTAGGTACTAGTGATGATCCCATTTGTGTGCATTTTGCATTTAAAAGGAAAATCCTACATAATGCACTATCTATGGGGGAGCTCTCCTATATTACTTAGAACACTCATATTTATGCTTCTTTGTTTGGTCCATATCGGGTTTTATGTGCTTGGAACCTCAATCTTTTCGTTTTGGTATTTGTGCCATCATGAGAAGTTTGGGGAGTTTGGTTTCTTGTTGGAACCTTGCTCTTTTTGGGAGTTGGTTTTGTCTCATTCCTTGTTTCTTTATTTGACCATTTTAGAATGAGATAAACCCTTGAGCAATTTTATTTCTATATATCTTTTTCTCCTTTGGTTGTAGCCTAGTTCATTTGTTGAACATGTGATCTTTCATGTGTTGAATTGGTTCTTTGATACAATTTGGACATCATTTGTCATGTCACACTCTTATGAGTGCAATCTCGATTTACTTGGTGTTTTGTTCAAATTGTATCTCCTTTTTGGTTCTTGAAAGCTTTATGCATGCATATTTACTATATGATTATATTATGGCATGCTTGCTTTCTTTGATCCAATATACAAGGGAAACTTCACTAATTCCTATCGGCTAAGTTGTGCATGAAATTCAATTTCATATCAATGTGCACATAATTATGTGGAGTCTCTCCTATGTATTGTAGTTTCTCTAACTACTTTGGACCCAATAAGTTTGGGGACCATTTTGTACTTAATTACGTTTTAGGTACATTGGAGATATATTGGACGCTTGTCTCTCAATTTTGAAGAAGTGATGCTTAGAACAAAATTTGAGGCAAGCTATAGGATGATCAACGGATTCATATCCTCTACATCCTACCAATTATATCTCGGTAACAAGTATCTCTTTCTCATGCTCACATATCTTGATTCCAACCGTTTGTCGGTTGCCTTTTAGCATGAATTAATGTATTTGTAATTGTTGTAGTTCTAGCCATGGTTTTAAGAGGACTCTCTATTGTATATGTGTTTAAGTTGAGATGAGTGCATATAATTGGGACTATACAAAATCATGCATATGATCCTCCAATCCCAAATATGTCAATCTAGCAATTTTATTGCCTATCATTTCATCAACTTCTCTCATATGCAATAGTGAGATTTTTGCTAGTCTATTCTATCTTATGATACTTGTTGCCTTTCTCCATATATTCCAACTTTCTCCTTTTCCCTTGGTGATAGTTGTAATATATGTAGTGTGTTGGTGTTTGAAGCTCATTAATGTACAATAAGATATATGTGAGCCTTTGGCCATGCTTTGAAGCAAAAATCTTATTGATATATGTTATGACTTCATCTTTGCCTTTCATGTGCTTTCTTGTATAATCTTCTTTATGTGTGCATATTTCTTCTTTGGCATATGTCTTTGTGATGTTTTCCAATTAGAGACATATGCACATATGAGGAGATAATTTTAGTTGATTTTTAATCCTTGGAGACCACCTTTCTATTTCTTTTGATTCTTTGGTGGCTTCCAAATTTAATTGTCTATGGGTGCTTGATTCTCTTGTTTGCATCTTTGGGCACTCATATTTGTTCTCTCATGCCTTGTATTGTTAAATGAATTCGGATGAGTGAGGATTCCATGATTATGCACCTTGATCCCAAATACAATTATCATAATTGGTGCATTATCTTTGGGGAGCTCATCTAATTCATCTAATAATGCACATTTGTCTTCTTTCTCATTTGTTGTGTTTCAAATACTTATGGGGGAGCGAGGATTCCATATTTATGCAATATGAATTCTAATGCATTTATGTTGAATTATGCACAAATCTTGGGGAGCTTCTCTATTTGTTATTTGAAGCACTCTCTTTGCTCATATCATAACATCTTGGTGTTTCCATTTGGACTCATTCGTTGTTTTCATTTGGTTTGTAGGACCTTGTAATTGCTTGCATCATTTAGTTTTATTTTGGTAATCTTTGGGTCCTCCATATAGTCCTACTCCCTTCCAAGTATTCATCTTTGGATATGTGCGAAGGCACACCTTTGGAGGGATTATTACTATATTTGCCTTCTAGAACTTGTCACCCATTTCGGCAATCGATGCCAATGGGGGAGAAGTTTTAGAGGGTTTAAGGGAAGTTGGTCTATGCATTGAGTTTGTTCTTGTGCATTTGCCTCTCATGCTCTTGCATCTTTGTTGTTGCTTTGCATGTGTTATATATAGAGGAAACTCCACCAATGATAATGATTGGCAATATATGCAATGAAATTCAAGTTCATCACACATGCATAGATTGTGGGGGAGTTTGCTCTATATATGGTTGTGGTACCAATATCACATACTCTTGTAGTATTTGATATTGGTATTACCGTTTTATTCATTAATATTCCTTATATAAACCCTCCTAAATGGATTGTCATCAATTACCAAAATGGGGGATATTGAAAGAACATGTTGGGCCCCATGTGTGGTTTTGGTAATTAATGACAATATTTATGGACTAATATGTGCATTAAGTTATACTTGTAGGATTTGTCCATTGGCATCGCTTGGAGCATGTGTTGGCTTCAAGGTCGATGGAATGCAAAGAAGATATGTTGGGCAAGCTCAATATGTGAGGTCGATGATGAGGAATTAAGAAAGGCGTTCCATCTTGAGAAGGGCAAGACCATCTACATCAAGATCAAGTGGAATGCTCAAGGCAAAGGTATAATATTGATGGGTTTTCCTTTTGCCGGTCTCACGTTGTGTGTGTGAGACCGGGTTTAGGATAGATAACCGTGCTATCAAGAGGGGCTCTCGTATGAGTAATTCGGTCACATCGTTCGGAGAGAGCTCAAACCTTTGCATACTTGTGTCATCATTTTTGGTTGCTATTTGGTCTTATCCATGTGAGGATATAGAGCTTGTGGTAATCTCCATAACAATCTCTTGTTCATCAAAATTAGATCTTCCGTTTGTATCTTGTTGCGATTTTTATTTATGCGGCTTTTCGGTTTCTCACCAAGTGAGGTATTTCACATTATTCTACTTGATACTTTCTCACTTGGTGATAATAAATATTTCCACCTTTTTATTGGGAAGCCCTTGTCATACTCTATCCAACGCAATTTGAATCGGGTCAATCGGAGCTTCCATTCAAAAGTTATTGTCATTTGAATATTTGCCTGTCAGTCTGTTTTCTGGGCCGAGCGGTAGTACCGTCCGGACGGGCCGGTACTACCGTCCGGGCCTGAAAACGGCATGTTTTCTTTCTGCTTCGTTAGGTACCTAGATCCGGTACTACCGGCCGGCCCGGTAGTACCGACCGACACAGTTTATTTGGCCCAGTTTATTTCCCAGATTATTTTTCTGGTACGATTTCAGATCCAGATCCCGTCCGCGTTGACCGCTGCCGCTCACACGCACGCCCCCGCCCGCATGGCTGCTCCTCACTGCACGCTGGGCCAGCTGCGCCGCCCGCGCCTCTCGCTCGCTCGCCGCGCTGCCGCCTAGCTGCCTAGCTGCCGTGCTCGCGCGCAGCCTAGCTGCTGCTGCGCATGTTCTACTGCTGCTTCCTGCCTTGATTTCTTTGCTCGGCCTGGTACTTGTGCGGTACTATCGGTAAAATCCGGTAGTATCGGACCGGTCTGAAAAATAGCCCAACGGCTAGATTTTTGGAGTCCCTATTTAAGTCTTTGCCCTTTTTCAGTTTAGTTTGCTTCTCTCTTATCTATTAGGCTAAACTTTGTCCACACTTGCTCTAGATCTTGAAGCTTGTCTAATCTTTTTCCTCCGATGGTTCTTGCTCATATTTGAGTGGAAAAGAGAGGAGATCTAGACCCACGTTTTGACCTAACCGATTCATCTCTTTGTGAGTGCATCTTTGGGGATCTAGATTTAGGGGGATTTTGTGTCTCTCTTTGATTCCTCCTCTCTTGTTCCTCCAATAGCTTTAGTAGCTTTGTTGGAACTTGAGAGTGAGGGATTTGAGCACCTTTGTGGTGTTCTTGCCATTTGCATTTGGTGCATCGGTTTGAGTTCTCCTCGGAGGATTTGGTTTGAATTGTTCATTGGAGCTTGTCCCTCTTGGGTTCTTGGAACCCTAGACGGTTTTGTGGCCTTGGTGGCATTGTGGCCTTGGTGGCATTTGTTGTGGCCTTTTGTGGCATTTGTTGGGAGCCTCCAATCAAGTTGTGGAGAAGTGCCCCAACCTTGTGAGAGGTCCCGGTTGCCACCGACAAGTGCACCGATAGTGGAAGCGTGAATCGATCCCATTGGGGTGAGATTCACCGGAGAATAAGGGAGACCTTTTATGGCGTTGGTGGTTTGATACCACCCCCTCTCCAAACGAGACGTACTCCATGTTGGGAGGAACTCGGTAAAATATCGCCGTCCCCGCGTGCCTCGGTTATCTCTATACACGAGCTTTTACTTATGCACTTTACATTGTGATAGCCTTCGTCCTTGAAGTAATCTATACCTTGCTATCACTTTGTTGCTTGTATTGCTTAGCATAAGTTGTTGGTGCACATAGGTGAACCCTAGTTGTTCTAGGTTGTGCTTGACAAAGTAAAACGCTAGTTTTATTCCGCCTTTGTTGAGCCACTCTAGGAAAAGTTTTAATCGCCTATTCACCCCCCCTCTAGGCGACATCCATATCCTTTCAACCAAAGCAGGCTGTGGCCACTGTACCATAGCTTCAGTCGTTTTGGGGTGTGTTGCCACTCCAGCTGCAGAGATGATGTGCCCTAAATACTCCAGACTCTCACATGCAAAAGAGCACTTACTTGCTTTGACATAAAGCTTGTGTTGTCGCAACAGAGCTAGCACTTCAGTGAGGTGTCGTACATGCTATGCCAGCGAGGAGCTATATATCAGGATGTCGTCCACGAATACCAGGACTGAACGGCGAAGACATGGTGCTAGAACAAGATTCATAACACACTGAAATGTGGCAGGTGCATTGCAGAGTCCAAAAGGAATTACACAAAACTGATAATGTCCTTGGTGTGTTTTAAACGCTATCTTGTGTTCATCACTGGGCAACATCCTGATCTGGTGGTAACCAGCTCTGAGGTCTAATACTTGGAAAAAAATGACTGCTCCAGCTAATTCGTCCAACAACTCATCGATGACCGGCATAGGGAAAGTGTTCTTCACGGTAAGTTCATTCAATCGGCGGTAATCCACACAAAACCTCCATGTCCCATCCTTCTTTTGCACCAATAACACTAGAGAAGCATAAGGAGACATGCTGGGTACAATCACACCAGCATCAAGCATTGCCCTCACCTACCGTTCAATTTCGTCTTTACGAGTAGGAGAGTAACGGTAGGGTCTAGCATTCACTGGTGTAGCATTAGGTTGTAATGGAATAGCGTGGTCATAAGTTCGTTCTGGAGGTAGCCCAGTAGGTGTGTCAAACACATCAGCAAATTGATCCAAGACTGTCTGGATATCTGACTGGAGAGGTACAGAGAAAGATTCCTTATCCGGATGTATAATTGGCATTGCCCAGACCTCATTGCCTTTGTACCATTTGACTAACTGTTCAATTGGGATTTCCCTGACAGAGACCCTTTCAGGAGCAGAGACACCCTGTAGTTTGATGAATCTGTTGTTGTATTGGAATGCTAGACAATGGTTCACCCAATCCGTCACCATAGGACTATGTTGTTGTAGCCAATCGATACCCAAAATGGCATCATAAGCTCCTAACTCTAACACTCTCATGGAAGTAGTGAATGTTTCACCTTGACACCACCAGGAAAATTCAGGGACCATTGTTTGCGAGGTCATACATTGGCCGTTGTCCACTTTAACCTGCACCTCAGTGGTCGGTGTTGTTTGGCACTAGAACCTCTCAACAAGTGCTTGATTGATGAAACTGTTACTACTGCCAGAATCCACCAAAATAAGGAGCACTTGATTCCCAACTATTGCTCGTAACTTGAGGGTTTGAGCCCCTTCAATTCCATCCAAAGCATGAATGGATAGGCTCAGTTGTTCAGCTTGAGCAACCTCAGTCATTTCAAGCATATTAAGGATTTCATCTGCAACATTTCTGGTGTGATTTCCAGCTCTCAGCATGTAACTCGGCCCTAGCTTTCTTAGTACATTGATGTGCTGGATCATACTTTTCCCCATATTTAAAGCACAACCCATTTGCACGTCTGCAATCCCGTAGTTGTCTATCCTTCCAAAGATCACCAGTGCCCATTTTGAGATGTTGGTTAGCTGGTTCAGGTTTTTTCCACCCATTGTCATTCCTGATTGCTGGACCTTGTCGCTGTCCCCATTTCCTAGTGTCTGAAAGTACTTCTTGCTGCACAGTTGCCAGAAGGATTGCCCGTTCCACTATCGCAGGAACTTGGGCCTCTACAGCTCCACGAATGTCAGATTTCAGACCCTTAATGAACCGAGAGACGAAAAATTGTTCATCATAATGGGGGTTCTGAAGCGAGATCTAATAAGACAGAGTTTCAAACTGAACCTGATACTCTTCCACAGTGCTGCGCTGCTTGAGCCCCAAAAAATGCTTCAGGAACTTCCTGTGATCATCTGCGCCAAACTTATCCTCTACTGCTGTCATTAGTTCTGGCCAGGTATGAATTGCATGTCGAAGACGATACGCTTTGAGCCAAAGAGCTGCATTCCCCTCCATGTGCAAAGTAGCAGACACCAGCCAGAGCGACGGATGTACATTGAAAAGGCGAAAATAATCCAGACACTTGTCCTTCCAGATGCGTGGTTGGTCACCATCGAATCGAGCAAACGACATTTTGAGGTTGTGCTTGGTAGATGAATCCCCCATTGACATGGTTATACCCTACGGGTACCCGATGTTAGCCTACCTGGTCCAGCCCGATGGAAGGCCCACTCGACGACCTGCCAGGGTCCAGGACGTCTATGACGGTTCGGCTGGTACGAAACCATATGGACACGGACTCCCAAAAGCACAAGACAAGGAAAGCTCAAGACTAGAGTTTGAATACAACTTGTAACCAAATCGTATTGGCACTCGAGACCTAGCCTCCCCATATATAAAGGCTAGGAGGGTCCAACGAGGAGGATAGATTATGACCTACAGACGCTACGCACCCCCCGATAGACTAGACCACAACAGATCTACAGATCTAGATCTCTCTCCCCCTCATACTTTCGCATACACACATTCACGCCAGATTGCATCTGCGCACCCCTGTAACCTTCGGTTCCGCCGTAATCAAGAGCAGACAAGCAGGAGTAGGGTTTTCCCTCCGGGGGCCTGAACCTGGGTAAACCTCGTGTCCCGTATTGCTTGTTTGCTAACCGTTTCGCGATCTCCAGCATCCCCATCTTCTCCAAAACCCAAGTCCATAACAATGGACATTGACGAGATCAAACCTCGTCAATTGGCGCCGTCTGTGGGAACTGGGGACGCTGATTGTACGATCGTGACGGTCTCATCCGAAGTGATCTACGATTCGTCAACTTCTAGCAAGAGGATCCACTTCAGATCCGTCATCATCAACCGCAGCCAAATCATATCTGGCCAGTTCATCCGCTACAGCGTGTTCTATCTTCATCAATTCACGGCAGCCAATTTGATGTTACCAGCACGAGCTCACGACTTCGAGAAACAATCTAAACCTGATGACGCACGGACGCCGGCAGACGTCCAACTTGAGACACGTCGCGTACAAGATCGGTTCCACATGGCAAGTCCAAAAGAAGCGACTCGGCGACGGCCTATTCCATCGGAAGCAGTACTTGGCAGGAAATCAATACCTAATACAAGACCGAAATTGGCGAGAGGTTTCCATCAACGTGCCATCAAATTGGTCCTGTACAGATTGGTTTGTACGTATACCCATCAATCAAGAATCAGCGGTAGCAGTGCAAGCAATAAAAAATACGGCCGGCAATGCCGTTTAAACAATTCGTTGGGTCCACAAGAACCAAAGCAAGCTTGTTATTTGCTGAAAAGAATTAAAGGGCGTCGAGCGACCCAGTACATGCTGCAGGAGTGCGATCGAAGAAATAAAGGATGCATGAGAAGACCAAACTGCGGAGATGTGTAGACACGTTTGCTGTGCAAACTTCGCCGCGAGATCGGTTGTGGTCTTCGACCCCGACAACCTACTGCACTCTTCGACTACGTTGACCTTCTGCAATCTTCGGTTGCGGCAAACTGTTGCCGCTGTCGACTTTGACCCGCTGCCGAATGGACCCCGGTCCATCATATTGGCTCTCAGATGCTGTCTCGACCACATCGACCCTACGCCCGAGGGCTGCGGCGCCTTCGACGCGCGACCCACTACAATCTCCGGATCCGGCAACTCTTCATCACCATGCTACTCCGGTTCGCCGCGTCTACTACGTCCGCCGCGTGACCCGTTGCCACGTCAACTACATGTTCGCTACACAACTCTCGACCGTCTGTTGACTACTCGTCTGGCATCGATCTCGCAACCTGCTGCACTTTTCGACTCTAGCGATCCTCTACGATTTTCGGCTCCAACGACTCGGGGGCTCGGGGGCTCCCTCGGAATCAGTAACCCGATGCGGCTTTCGGCTGCGATGATCCGATACATCATTCGGATGCCGGTAATCTTCGGATGCGGAGCTCGCTGCCACCATCAACTTCGGAAACCCGTCACCGCTATGATTGTGGTTCGCCGCGTCAACCACGTCCGCGTGCGGCCCGCTACCGCGTCGACTCCGTCCACGACAACTACCAACAAAGCTAAGTTTTCCCTCTACTTAGAGCTGATTTCTTTTTTAACTTGCACTCGAAACACTCGGGGGTTGCGCCCTCTTCGAGTAACCTAATGTGCCATCGGCTCCACGCACTCGAGCACCTCGAACGCGACAGCCCGAGTAGCTGATTCTGCCAGACCGTCGAATTCTTGAACTCCGAGTGCCTCGGCAAGATACTGAGACTAAGGGTAATCAGGCTAACGAAAAGGCCTAGCATACAGTGCAAAAGTGTCGACTCGATCGGCACCAGAATCTTGCTATACAAGACGAAAGGCAAATATTCTTTACAAGATACAAGTACTTCACAATTCGTCATGTTTTTCTACAGCTTACAAGGATGTCAAATGCGTTGAGCTATTGTATCGGGTCCTCCAACGGAGTCGACCAGCGCCAGTCACGCCAATAGACGCCAAGACCCGAGTCGAAGCATTCCTCGGATGGTTGCATCTTTTGATTCTATGAAAAAGCGGCGCTGGCCACTCACCCGACAGAAGAAACAACGTCGACTTCATCCGCAACGTCGAGTCCTTCTGGCTAAAATGCCGCATCACTCCGCTACGTTGACTCCCTGCTCCTTATGCGTGAGACGCTGACTCGATGCACTTCCGGGTCAGTGGTTTCTCCTAGCATGAGTCTCCACTCGAGTCTGCGACTCGACTAGACACTCGGGGGCTACTCCTATCAGGAGCGCTGATCGTGCACCCGATGTACTTCCGGGTCAGCGGTACGCCCACGAGATTTTCGGATACAACTACATGATACCAGACTCGAGTCTCTGCCCGAGTCTATGACTCTGCCAGACACTCGGGGGATACTCCAAACTGGAGCGCTGGTCGCGCACACAGAAGATCTTCGAGTGGCATGCTTCGATTCCTCACTCGAATCAACGATTCGACTAAGGACTCGGGGCTACTCCTATAGGGAGGATTTGATTCAAGCATTCGAAAAATTTGTGTCCTACGGACCTTAAGCCGAAAAACGACTGAATTAAAGTCTCTGCTCGAGTCTACGACTCGAACAGACACTCGGGAGCTACTCCCATAGGGAGCGCTGGTCGCGCACCATATGAATTCTTCGACTGCGATCCTTCGGATCAGCATGCAAAAACTTTTCGTCAACTCTGCCCCAGTCAATGCTAAGTGAGTAACATCCTCCTTGGCCACCCGAAACACCTCCGCGGTGATAAACATTCGGATGCTGTGTCTGCGACACAAAGATAAGACCTACATATATCATCTGATGGCCTAGCAACACACACGACTGTGCTCTGCTAGTAAGAATCCGTGCCAGCAGGCGCGATGAAAAATCCCAACGGATGCGTTGGGTACATCATTTAAAAATCTACTGGGATTCCACTCCTGTAAGTCCTCAATGGCCTGAGTCGAATTACGCCAGCATATGTTCCGGGTTCGAGTCGAGGGACTCGAATCTGAAGAAGATCGTGTTGTTTTGTCCTAAGACAGTTAACTGACCCTGATCCTTCGGGAGAGTCAGGCACACGCATCAACAATCCCTACACACTCAAATCATTCTCTAGTAAACAGAGACAGCTGCATCCGAAAGATTGAAGAGTCCTCAGCCGAATCTACGATTCGACTAAACACTCGGGGGCTACTGTCATGGTTATACCCTACGGGTACCCGATGTTAGCCTACCTGGTCCAGCCCGACGGAAGGCCCACTCGACGACCTGCCAGGGTCCAGGACGCCTATGACGGTTCGGCTGGTACGAAACCATATGGACACGGACTCCCAAACGCACAAGACAAGGAAAGCTCAAGACTAGAGTTTGAATACAACTTGTAACTAAATCGTATTGGCACCCGAGACCTAGCCTCCCCATATATAAAGGCTAGGAGGGTCCAACGAGGAGGATAGATTACAACCTACAGACGCTACGCACCCCCCGATAGACTAGACCACAACAGATCTACAGATCTAGATCTCTCTTCCCCTCATACTTTTGCATACACACCTTCACGCCAGATTGCATCTGCGCACCCCTGTAACCTTCGGTTCTGCCGTAATCAAGAGCAGACAAGCAGGAGTAGGGTTTTCCCTCCGGGGGCCTGAACCTGGGTAAACCTCGTGTCCCGTATTGCTTGTTTGCTAACCGTTCCGCGATCTCCAGCATCCCCATCTTCTCCAAAACCCAAGTCCATAACAATGGGCATTGACGAGATCAAACCTCGTCACCCATGGAATTAGACCTCCCGCCGCCAGCTTCGCCAAGCCCACCGCCTCCAGCGCCTCCCAGCACACCGCCCCCTGCGGCGCCAATTCTCTCTCCACCTGCTCGGCTGTTCTGATGGACGCCACCCTCGACGGTCTCCCCCCGTGGTTCCTAATGGGAAACAGAAGCCCCCGGAGTATCACCAGTCCACGCCACACTGACAGACTGCAGAGTGCTCTTGCCGATGTGCACAATCCCGTCAGACTCCAGATCATCCTCCTCTGGCAAACTGGAGCAACGCTGAAATTGATCCAGACGGGCCAGTGTAGTGGCGAGCCTATCTTCAATTCCCGCGAGCTGTCGAGCCGTGGCCGAATTCACCTGGGCACCGTCTTCGACCACTTTTGAGATAAGGTCCACCAAATCTTGTTGAGTAGTGTCCATGACGGCCACTCGTCCATGGAGTAGATCGACCGCCTGTGGACCTCGGTGAGAGAGGCCGACGTCGCTGCCGCCACATCTCCCATCGCCTCCAACACCAACACCGTCCGCGGAGACGGCTTCGCAACCTTCGACGGAGCCGTGATGACTCCTCACCGACCGGATCCAACCGATCCGCGCGCACGCTTCTTGGGATTTTACGGATCAACAATATAGCGAATTGGGATATCGACGAACTGCGCCGCCGCGGAAATGAGGATATTACCGAGAAAGCGATCCGAAGACGGCCTCCCAATCTGTCAAACCCGCGGAGCACTCCCAGAGATCGTTGAATCTGATACCAAGTGTACCACCCCGATCCAGTATGATAGCTAGATCGAGGATCGGATGACCTTCGTGAGGAGGAAGAAAGAACACCAGGAAGGGAGAAGTTAGAATTCAGTTTTTCTTTCTCATTTCAGGCATAAGTTTTCCTTCATTGCCATCCATGCACACAGCTTGCACGCAGGCCCCACATGTTACAATTGCAATAACCCCCTCATTCATTCCCAACATTCTCTCATAGGACTACCTCGAATACCTACGGTTCTACTGGCTGCATGACATGCTTGATGCAGGGAACAGAGCACATGCAGTTCCTGCCTCACGTTCCTTCCTTTTTTTCCCTCGCAAGAAAATAAAAGAAAAGAAATAATCGCACGTACGACATGCACGGATCCAGCCTACGATAGTTCATTGTTTTTTTTTTGAACAGATACGTACGATAGTTCATTGGTGTGACTCTCTTTGAATTAGTATTCGCACATATAGGCTCCAACATCTCAATCAAAACTTAAAATAAGGAAAGCTAATTAATTGTAGGTGTAAAAACTGGACGATTGGGCAAGACTTCGTCGATCCAACGTCAAAAACAAAAACCAAAAATACATGCGCCTAAGTGCACTATCGACCCAAACCCAAGTAAAATACATATAGTGTCTCAACTTTGTTTAGATTTATATATATTTTCACATTACAATATGTCTAAATACATTCCCTCTGTCCCAAAATAGATGTCTTAGATTTGTTAAAATTTAAATAAATCTAAACATTATTTAGTATAATGGTTAATCTAAATTTTAACAAATTCAAGACATCTATTTTGGGACGGAGGGAGTATATCTATACAAAGTTGAGATACTTATTTTGCAATAAACAAAGCCGCATGTACCTTGCCTTTTGGAAAAAAAAACCTCGTCCCCGGCGCGAGCGACCGGGGGCTCCCCGCGCCGCCACCTCCTCCCCCACCTCTCCTACGCCCCCTCCCCTTGCCGCCACCAGTTAGCGCCGGCGACAAAGCCGCCCAACGTCGGTGGCGGAAGGGCGTTCTCCTCCCCCTGCTCTCGGTGCCCGACGCAGGCGGGTCGCGACGAGCGGCGGCGACGCGCGGTGCGGCGTCCTGGCGGCGAGGCTTCGGTCGCGGCGGCGGTGACGTGCTGCGGTGGCACGGAGGTCTTCGCGCGGGTTGGGTGTGGCTGGCACTGGCCTTGGCTTCCACGGCAGGGCAGGCCCGGCGCTCCGGCAGGCTCGGCCGGCGGCGTTCCGACATGGGTTGGGGGCCGGCATGGCGGTGGGCGCCGCCCTTGGCGGTGCAGGCGGCGGGGTTCGGTTAGCTAGGGTTGCTCACCTAGATCTGGGCCCTCTAGGCCCGATCTAGGCCTGGGCGGGCCGAATCTGCAGCTCGGCGCGTCGTCTCTGGTTGGACCTAGGTAGGGCTTGTGTTTTGGGTGGCTGCGCCTGTGTGGCGTCTGTTGTAGCAAGGCGGCGAGACCTTCACGGGCCCGCTCAACACGGCCTAGGGCGCTGAACCTGGGTGGCGGCGGATGGCCTTCGTGCTGCGTGGTGGTGAGGGATTTACGGTCCCTCTTTGGGTCCGGCCGGGCCTCCGACCTGGTGTGCCCTTGCTGCCGCGTCCGGCCAGCACCCGCTGACTCTTCAGCGGTGGAGGATGCCCTCCAGTTGGATGTGCGGCTGCTGCCCTTCGGCTCCCAATGGCCAGGTTTGCTCATGCCGCCGAGTCTAGCCGGCTATCGCCTAAGGAGGTGGAGGCTGTTCCCTCCCATGGGGCTGCGGTACGGTCACTTTTTGCCTACGGTTCCTTGCTTTTGGTCTAGCCGGCCTCGCAATGTTTGCCTCGGGGAGACGACAATGGTGTCCTCAATACCGTGGTGGTGCATGTTGGTGGGCGGCAAGCTTGGCGGAGCTCTTCGGTGTCGTCGGGTCGGGAGAAATCTTTGTTGGCGTGGCCGACCCCATCACGGTGATGCCTGCGGGCGCCACCTTCCTAGCACAGGGCGGTGGGTGTACCCTCCTCCACTCCCCGAGTGTACCGGGAGAAATCCTAGGACCTGTCCGGGCAGCAGCGTCGTCGCCGTCCCCCTCTTGAAGGTGCTGATTGATATGAGTGTGGTGGTAGTCTCCGGTGGGCACATCGGTTGAGAGACACTAGCGCTTCTGTCGATCCGATGTTGTCGGCATTTTTTTCTTTTTTCCTATCTCTTGTTTTTCTTTTGGGATTTTGCTATGCTGTCTATCCTAGCAATGGTCTTCTGGTTATGCCGGTTTGTCCCTTGGACGTTGTGCTGTCTAGCCCAACAGCGATCTCACTTATATGCTTTATTTATAAAGCTGGACGAAAGACTGTTTCGAGGAGGTACCTTGCCTTTGCCCATCTTGTTGGATAACCCAAAACCAAAAAGAGAAGAAATCATCAACTCTAAAATCAAGGGACCGGACGAACGGATTACCTGCTGAGAAAAGCTAGCTCGCCGTCCGGACGAAGATCGAGTAGTTAGGATTGGTCTATAGGGGGTGTCGCATCGTTTGGGTGGCACGAACGACGCTGCGCCGGAATAAGGTCATCTGCTTCCACAACAAAAATACATGCAGCGTTGCACAGACACGCTACCGGTACAGCTTACCAGCGGCACAGTAGCATTTGGCAGTCGCTAACACCGATTTTACAACGTCGCTAACAGGGGTTTCTCTACTAGTGGATCTGTCTTCGTATAATATCATATATCTCTCATATGAGAAAATTTGAAAATTCAATTCCATGATATTGGATAAAGCGAAATCCCTAACCCCTTCTAATGGCGGGTTCGTCGTCTCCGTCTTGGAGGGACATGCGCGCCATCCGAGAGTAAACAACACCCTTCAGCGGGTGAGATTACCGATGATGGGATAGTCATAGACACCCAAAGTGGTGATTTCACTAGTTAGATTTTGCACCACCCTTCAGTGTTATGTGTTTTTTTACCGGAAAAAGTCCAAAACAAATCCTAAATTCATAGATAAAAGATAAATGAAACCTCATACTACTTACAATCCTAGAAATTGGTACAGTGGAATTTTAATTCCAGTCTATTTTAAACCTCGGGACCATTTGAGTAGGAATTTTGCTGACGTGGCAGGTCAGATCCGGTATTGTTGACTTAGACCCACAGGAGAGACAGAGTGTGTACAAACTCGGGTCAATGGGCAGCGACAGTGACACCAAACAGCAGCACCACACGGCTGTGACACGCGCGGGCGATGTCCGGCCGACACTGGCAGGGCCAGCTTCTTGGTGCTCGTCTCACCAACAAGATGTACGGCCTCAGATTCATTCGGTGTCCATAGTCATTGGTCGTCGGCAGGGGCCTCAATGGCCGCCGGACGCGGCATCGGAGCAGGCTGGGAGCTCCCGGCGGAAATCGAACCGGCGGACGCCATGTTCGGCGCGAACTGCAGCCCCGCACCCTGGCGGCTGTGTGGTCTGGCCCTCCTGCTGCACCAGTGCCTCTCCCAAGCTTTGGTACATCGGACCCGGACAACCGCGTGGCCTGGCCCTCCCAAGCTCCTGCCTCCGCCATCAGTCTGGCCGCGCTAAGCCTCAGCGCGCCGGAGCCTGGCTATTTGCGGTCACGTGCGCTGCCGCGTGCCATGGAAACCGCCCGCCGCACACCATAGAAGGTTGGGAACGGTGGGCTGGCCATCGGCTCCGTGTATGAACCATAAGGGAGGGGGCGCTGGAGGTGGAAGCTCTGTGGCCGGCATCGGAGGAGGGCAGGAGCGGAGGTGATGAGGATTTGGGGGCGACAGAGGTAGGTGACGATTCGAAAAAAAAAATTTATTAGTGACCACGTCACTACTGGAGATAAAAATATAGGGGATAAAATGTAAAATCTTAGGTGGGCCTACTTAGTCAGTCACGCCTACATCAGCCACATCCATAAATCCTGGGTTCAAACCCTCCACGTCCACAATCCCTGTTTGAGAATGATCCTAAGGTTTAAAATAAACTGGGATTGATAAGTTTAGAGTGTTAATTTTAGGGATTGCAAGTTACGTCCATAAATCTTGGGTTCGAACCCTCCACGTCCATAATCCCTGTTTGGGAATGATCCTAAGGTTTAAAATAAAGTGGGATTGATAAGTTAGAGTGTCAATTTCAGGGATTGCAAGTTGGAGGTTTGATTTATCTTTCATCTATGAGTTCAAGGTTTGTTTTGAACTTTTATATTTTTTACCCGTATTAAAATACATGTAACATTTGTCAGGAATATGCAACTTGTATTCCTCTATGGGCCAAAGGCCACAATATATAATACAGATACAGGTGTGAATATGCAGGAAGCCCCCTAACATATGGAAAAACTACAATACAAATATATACATCTAACACCCTCCTCCCCTCAAACTCATGGTGGATCCACAACACTGAGTTTGGAGAGTAAGAAATCATGCTGCACTCTGGTCTGTGCCTTCGTGAAGAAATCCGCCAACTGTAAATCTGAAGGCACATACTGAAGCGCAACAACCTGAGCCTGCACCTGAGCATGTGTATAGAAAGCATCAACACCAATATGCTTGGTAAGCTCATGCTTGACCGGATCACGTGCAATACTAATAGCACTTGTACTGTCAGACAAAACCAGAGTGAGTGTGGTAATAGAGACCCCAAAATCCGCAAGTAACCACGGTAACCAGGTCACCTCAGTAGTCAACAAGGCCATAGCACGCAACTCAGCCTTAACACTCGAACGGAAAACCGCTGTCTGTTTCTTCGTCTTCCAAGCAATGAGCGAACCACCAAGAAACACAGAGTAAGCAAAAAGTGAACGACGATCCGAAGGATCACTCGCGCATGTAGCGTCCGAATAGCACTGGAGCTGGAGGGAGCTGGAACAAGGAAAGAAAAGGCGACGAGTGATCGTACCACGAAGATAACGAAGAACACGGAGAAGATGACTATAGTGGACAGTGGTAGGAGCAGAAACAAACTGACTCAGAATATGAACAGGATAAGAGATGTCAGGACGAGTGACAGCAAGATAAACTAGACTCCGAACAAGATGACGATAATGCGTCGGATCAGAAAGAGGATCACCATCAGTAGGTTGAAGCTTAACATTAAGCTCCATAGGGGTCTCAACAGTGCGCTCATCCCCAAGAGCAACACGAGCAAGAAGACCCTGAATATACTTTTCCTGAGAGATGTAAAAGCCATCAGAAGTGGAGGAAACCTCAATCCCAAGAAAGTATCGAATAGGACCAAGATCAGTCATAAGAAACTGATCACGAAGACGAGCCTTAACAAAGGCGATATACTCAGGATCATCACCAGTAATGATCATATTATCAACATAGAGAAGAAGAAGAGTGCGTCCACGAGGAGAAGTGTGAACAAACAGCGCTGGATCATGAGCACTAGGGGAGAAACCAGCAACAGTCACTACAGAAGCAAAGCGCTCAAACCAGGCACGAGGGGCCTGTTTGAGGCCATAAAGAGACCATCGAAGACGACAAACCATCCCCTCGGGAACAGAATACCCAGGAGGAGGCTGCATATAAACCTCCTCACTCAACTCACCATTGAGGAAGACGTTCTGAACATCAAGCTGGGACACGGTGTGAGCGATGCAAGCAACAAGAAGAAGAATGCATACGGTGGTCATATGAGCCACATGAGCAAAGGTCTCATCATAGTCACGACCATGCTCCTGCTGAAAACCACGAGCCACAAGACGCGCTTTATAGCGCTCAAGAGATCCATCAGAGCGGGTCTTAATCTTATAGACCCACTTACACGAGATAGGACGAACACCGAGAGGGGGAGAAACAAGATCCCAGGTACCAGTGCGCTCAAGCGCAGCAATCTCCTCAGCCATGGCCAGCTGCCATTCAGGATGATGCTCAGCATCCCGATAAGAAGTCGGCTCAGAGGCAACAGAAAGACCATACTGACTAGGAGAGTAACGATTGGGGGCACGACGCTGACGAACAGGACGAGTAGAGGGAAGCTCGTCAGAGGAAGACGACTCAGGAGACGACGATGAAGAAGAAGGAATAGCAGAGGAAGACTCCGGAGAACAAGGAGAACTAGACGGAATAGAGGAGGACGGTGTAGAAGAAGAGACATCAGGAGGAGATCCTGAAGAAGACACAATAGGAGTAGACAGAGGAGGTGTGTCAGGAAAGAGAAGAAAAGAGATATCTTCCACCGGATAGGTACCAGCGATGGGACGAGGATAGAAAGGACGCGTCTCATCAAAAGTAACATCACGAGAGATACGCATCCGACGACCAACGGGGTCCCAACAGTAATAGCCCTTATGCTCATCACTGTATCCAAGGAAAACACACTCAACAGACTGAGCGGTCAGTTTGGTGCGTTCGCGAGGAGCAAGGAGAGCATAGCAAACACAACCAAACAAGCGAAGCATGGAATAGTCTGGAGACTGTCCAGATAGGCGCTCAAGAGGGATGACACCCTGCAGAGCGGCAGAAGGCTGAATATTGATGAGGTAAGCCGACATAGCGACAGCCTCAGCCCAGAAATGCGGCGAAAGAGAAGAAGCAATCATCATGGCACGAGTGGTCTCAAGAAGATTGCGATGCTTACGCTCAGCAACGCCATTCTGAGCATGTGCGCCAGAACAGGGGAACTGAGCAAGGGTTCCCTGCTCAGCAAGAACACCTCGCAACATCTGGGAGATATACTCACCAGCAGAAGCACGAAACACACGAATGGGGGTAGAATATTGAGTACGGACCATGGCCGTAAAACGCTGATATATGGAGAGCACTTCACTACGAGAGCGCATAAAATACAACCAAGTGTACCGAGAAAAATCATCGATGAATAAAATATAGTAGTGATGGCCCCCTTTCGAAGCGAAAGGAGCCGGACCCCAAACATCGGAATGAACTAAATCAAAAGGTCGCTGAGATATAGGCGCGCTAGTAGGATAGGGAAGCTGAATCTGTTTACCCAACCGACAGCCCTGACAATGTAAAGACCCATCTCCTGAGACAGACCCCAGAAGACCACGATGAACTAATGACGACAGGCGAGAGTCACAAAGGTGACCAAGACGATGATGCCACTGCTGAAAGGAGCTGGTAGCAGAGGCGACAACCGGAGAAGAACTGGCGGATGAAGTGGCAGCGGAAGGAACACGAAGCCAGTCTAACTCCCAAAGTCCTGAAGAGTCACGGCTGCGAGGGCCAACTCCAACCATGGCCTGTGTGCGACGGTCCTGGACAACACAAGAATCGGCATCAAGAATGACGCGACAACCAGAGTCAGTAAGCTGGCTAGCAAAGAACAGATTCATCTTAAGAAGAGGGACATGAGAAATATCAGGAACAAAAAAAGAAGCAGTAGAAAAGGGTGCCCCGACTAGAAACAGGAAGAGAGGTACCATCAGCCGTGAAAACACGGACAGGGGAAGGGAGAGAACAAAGAGCGGACAGAAAAGAAGACTCAGAGGTCATATGAAAGGAAGCTCCAGAATCCAGATATCACAGGGATGTACCTGACTGTGTAGAAGGTGGTGGTCATGCACGAAGAATCGATCCACAGAACAAGCAGTGCCGTCAAGAAGAGCTCAGAGCAACAAGCGATCGAAGACTCGATAATGTCCTGATCGGAGAGAGCAACTGCTGAAGATCCGGAAGGAGCCGGCCCCACGAGCCTGGTGCTAACGTAAACTCGTATAACGGGTGGCCCAAGTGTGGCCATCCTTGTTACGATAAGCGATGACAAAGAGAACCACGGCGACCCTGACCACGAGCTGCTTTGCCGACTCGACCACGAGGATCGATGGTGCCGACTCGACCGACTGAGGAGTGGGTAGTATCGGCGGCGCGGCAGAGGACCGCGGCTGGAGAGAGGAGCGAGGCGCATAGGAGGACCACGAGTAGCAAGCAGATGGAACCGCAAGAAGACCAAAGACCACGGAATGGGTCTCCTCGGTCCAAGCTCGAACAACACCTCGAGAGCGGAACACGACCACGAGCATTCAGCTGAGCACGCTGGGCTCAAACTCCTAGCGGAGCCGAGATGAAACTCATAGATACGGTGAAACTCCAAATCCGAAGCGCATAATCTGGCAAAGACGAGCATGTGCCACAAACAGCGACGGAGAGAATCAAGGCGACGCCGGATAGCAGCACTCTAAGTATAGAACTCATCAATAGTGGAATCACCCCGTGAAGAGCATGCTCTGGCGAACCACGGACGGGTAAAGAGCATCCCAGACGGTGATAAGCGGCGACGAAGATGTGCCCGGCGGCAACGTAGGGAGACTCATGAACTCAGCAACATCTGAGGCGTAACACTGGAGGTGAGAATAGCGGCACGAGCATCCTCATCGACCCACGAGTATAAGGTCGGGCGTGACGATAGGTCTCGAGATTAGCAGAGTACTGTTTGAACTTCAGCTCATAAGCAGCAACAACACTATCATCGGCACTCTGAGCAGCATCCTTGGCCTCCTGAGAAGCATCAGCACCGAGAACAATCGGCGTCGGCGGAAGAGGAGCCACAGGAGCAGAGGGGCATGGCGGACAGGAGACCTCGCCGGAGAGCACACCCAAAGACGGAGACCGCGCATGTAAACACACATAAAGGCTGCGAAATCAGGGTAATTCGCGCCATCGAAGATCACCGGGCAGCGAGGAATCGCAACATAGCCCGATGCAGAAGACATCTCTCTCAATTTTTTTTTGGAACAGATCTGGTCAACCCAGCTGCAGGCAGACGCCGGGCAAAATCCGGCGAAATTCCGGCTAACTGGGACAAGGGGCGGTGCCTAAGGGCTGGGGAAGGCCAATTCTGGCCGCCGGGGATCGATTCCCGATGGCGGTCTAGCGAGCCGGTGACAGAAATCCGGCGGTCTGGCGTGGAGGAGGAGGCTTCAGCGTGGTCGAGGCGGGCTCATGCGAGACGCTGTCGTCGGCGGGCGCTGCAAAGGTACCAGGACGGGACAGCGTGCGGTGCAAAGCGGCGTGCAAGCAGTTCTGGGCGTGCAGCGTGCGGTGCAGCTCCAGGATGGCTCGCAGGCCCGAGGAGATCGGGGCCCGGCAGGTCAGCGATGCACGCTGCAGGCGGCGTGCAGACCCGGGCAGCCGAGCAGATCGAGGCGGGCTGCAGGACCACAGGTGGGCGGAGATCGATCTGAGGACCAACACCTGGTGGAGATCGATCTGAGAAAGATCTGGTGACAGATGCCTGGTGAAGATCGATCCGGAAATTGATACTGAACTGATCTGGATTGGAATCGGGTCGGTGGAGATCGATCCGGAGATACCAGCAGACACGCAGACGGGACTGGCAACAATGGCAGACGGACAGGCGGCGACCGGCGGCGGCGACGACGGCAAAGCCATTGGCGACAGGGACGATGGTGGCTACAACGATGAAGTTGCGAGTAGGAGGAGGCTAACCTCACTCTGATACCATGTCAGGAATCCGTGAAATCCACAAACTTCTCATACCTCGCTACAATAGCGGCCCGGTCATCCTTATTGATTTTACAGTTGAATTCTGGCAGGTCGATGTCAAGATTCGGCACGGAACGCCAGAGGTGCGTCCACCTCTTGGCCAGCACGCACGTCTGGACCACCTGGTGGGCCTTGAGGAACGACATGATGGTGTGGATGAGGGCATCCGGCAGGGCACTCAGCCGGTCCTCGGCGGAGGTGCTGCCTGTACGGGCCCTTTTCCTGGAGGCATCCATGGATGCAGAGGCGGCGAATCCTGCAAATCGCCGCTTGCAATTAAAAACACACAAAGCAAGAAGCAAATCTACATCCAGCAACACACCAACAGGCGAAAACACGAATGAGATTGAGGAACGGGGAGATGATGCGCACTATCAAAGCATCAAGGCATGTACTCAAGGAAATCGTAAACAAACAAACGAATATAAGATCTACAAGGGGAATGAGGAGCGGTGCTGGCGCTAACCAGAGATGGGGCCTCCGGGCGAGGTGATTGTCGCAGCAAATGGTTCCTCGCCGTGGAGAAGAGGGGTGGCCGGCGGCCGAAGACCTAGCCCTAGCTAGCTCGGTGCCCTCACTCTACACTTGGGCGGTCTGATTTCCCGAGACGGCCAGGAAAAGGGGAGGACCGGTGGGACAAGAGCAAGGACAATAAGCTCAGACCAGTAGTCTACAAGACATCTTCTCTATCTCTATCTCTATCTCTATCTCTACTATCTAAAAAATACGAGAGGGTTCGGTTTTCTGCGAGGGACCACTCCGTCTGTCCCTTCGTCCGACTCCCCCACCCGCGATGCAAAGAAAGAAAGCGAGGAAATCTCTCCCCTGATCCCATCGCTTGCCTCACCCCTTTCCCAGTTCCGTGCGTTCCACCCCTGTGCCTAATCCCCTAAAATATCTCCGCTGATTACTCTCTGCATGCACAAATCCGGAGCCCCGGGATCCCGCGCCATCGCCTTCCACATCGCTACCCCCAGCCTCGACCTCGTGCTCGTCGGTCCAGACAAGCTCGCCGCCGTATCCACTCTGCCATGCGTACCATGGGCGCCAAGGGTCGCTAAGCGGAGGAGAAGTTGTGGACACGCGGGATGTCCATGGCGGCCGCTAGATCAAGGAACCTGGGTGGGGCAGCAAGTCCATCTGAAGAGGCAGAGCAGTTAGGTGGATGGCACCCCCGGCGGTAGGTAATGGCGGCAGCGGCGGGAAAGGCACGGATATGAGCGAGTTCCTCCCGCACAGGAGCTATGCCATCGCACCCTCCCTGATCCTCCCCCACTCTGAAGACACGGACTTTGACGAGTCATGATCGACAACTAGCTATGGTACTATCTACTACCATTCCAATACACGATGCTCCTTTTCTCTCCGCGCTTTAATCATTCTCTACTGCTCTGCATGTTGCTATCTTTTGGTGTAAGGTAATGCACTGAAGGTGTTTGAAGAATTTCTAACAAGCTGATGTATCAACTTTAGGCATAATCATGAATATTATGGTTCAGTTGTATGGATTTAAAATTTGGCTATGCACAAAAAATATGTGTATTATTGGTGTGCTTCAGGTGTAGCACTCTATATCTACATATATTATGGTTCAGTTGTATGGATTCAAAATTTGGCTATGCACAAAAAAATGTGTATTATTGGTGTGCTTCAGGTGTAGCACTCTATATCTACATACAAGCAAGTATGTCGATGCTCTTAATTTTTTAGATAGTAGAGATAACATAAATTCATTATCGTGTATTTTATGCCTCGCAAAAACTAATGATACCGGACTGTACTACAGTTTAACCGACCTTATTTGTACTTTCATTTTATAGTTGGTAGTTGGTCTTTGCTAGGGAAAAATTCTTTTAGCAAAGCCTAATTTTATTAGTGCTATACGATAATATTCACCTTCTTGATAATATTCACCATCATATCAAAATGTCCAATCGTTGCATGTGTAAGTGTGTAGATAGAAGAAGGAAAATGAATTCTCAATCCTCGTCTTCATGTTCTAGAACTTGCGAGAGCTGTAGTTGGAGGACGCCAAGTGCAGGAACCAGACATTGCCCATCCTCGCGAGATCATGACATGTTGTTTTTAGATCCCTGCGGCTCCAACCGGACCAGAGAGAGCTGAGTTCATCTTTGTAAGTTATATTGCCTTTATGCTTTTGTGTGGTTCTAGGGAGGCGAATGGTGAGAAGAGACATAGAGGGCGGTGGAGAGACACCTTATAGTAGTGGACGTACAAGAAATGAAGAAATAAGATAAGAGGAGCAATGCGTATGGTATTTTATATCAGTGCAAAGAGATCTTAAATATTCAAAAGTTTAAGCAATGGAAATGTCCCTGCCGAATTGCGAGATATCCAATTACTATGACCCCTGGGAAGCCAGCACTCTGAGTGAGCTACTTGTGAAAGAGCGAAGAAAAGTGCACAGTCGATACATCTAGACCGCTTAAGTAAAGTGCCCTTATTTACCACAATTGCAAAACTTCCAAATTATTGTTCTTACCCCGCAATATTCTTTTATTTGAGCTTACTGCAGGACAAGAGCTCGTAATTCGAAGGTCGGCCGGTATTACACCTCCTACATTTCTGGTATCGAGCTACTAACTGACACTTTCGAATGTATGTAAACTGAAAAGTTTTTTTGTTTAATCTATGAAAAAATTTGCTCACTTGTTCACAGAGGTTTATTTCTTTTGTCATTTTTAGCTTTACGAGGTTGCATTGGTTAATTGTTTCTCCCTGCAAGCTATGTTTCCCGTTCGAATGATTCCATTTGGCCTCTCTTTGAGTACGAGTGGTTTCAAGCACGGCAATTGTTCTTAGCAGGTTATTATAGGTTTTAGAAGAGAACTAATAATATAAAAACAAGTGGCTTAGTTTATCCATCAATCTGTTGCAAGTCTTCCGTTGTGATTTACATCAAACTAAATATGTATCTACATGCTTTTAGGCACCCTTTAGATTTTAGGATGATATAGTCTATATTTACTGCTAAAGGGGTGGTGATTGTGTGTCGTTTCTCCCGTCGTGTAGTAGAATTAAATTTCCTTTTTCTTGCCCCACATAAATATCGCCACAATAATCTCACCGGGAAGTTTATTTTTTAACGTAGGCAAAGTTTGTTATTGCCATATTTAGCTTGTAAATCGTGGGGAGCAACCATCTTGATGTGGTTTTGGGAGTGAAAAACTCATAATTCAGTCCTTTTGCGAAGGCAAAATTTAGTATTTCTTCTTGTACCTTCTCTAATATTTGTTGTATCCGTCACTGGTCTTGTTATTAGGATTAGCCAATACCTATTTTTGGCGCTTGAGTGCCACGAAAGTAACTAATTGTGTAAATTTCAGTACAATCTTGCAGAATACCTAATTCAAATAAATCTCCTGCATTTGATTGATCTTATTGCATGTTTCTTGGAAGAGTCTCTTCATGGAATAGGCCAGATGCCTATGTCATTAGGATGAGCCGATGCACCAGCACAATAACGTGAGTATGAATTGAATCCTAGAATAAGTGTACTGCAAATTAGTTTTTCAAGATTTTGAAGAGTATTAGTATATATAAATCTAAACTTTCATATCACTATCAGACTACTTTTTTATGTTGAAAAAACCAGTTATAATTTCATGGTTGTTATAGGAATTGGATAGCCTCTGTTATATTCCAGATCCTATTTCAGCTTTAGTTACAATTGAATTTCTGTTATGTCAAAGATTAGATCAAGTCTGTTGACGGAAGAGGCAGAGGTGACATCTTCCTATAGTATTATGAATCTAATTTGGCCAGCTTAATTTATCGATATTATTTTGATGAAGAAGATGTGATCAAAATTCCCCTTGGGAAGATGCATGAGGATATATGGGCCAGGAGTGAATCTGCTTACCGCTTATTAGCATCGCAAGCCAGAACGGATGAGCTTCATAAAAGCAAATGTTTCTTTTTGTGATAATAACCCATTATAGCGTAAACTATGGAAGTTAAATTTCACCTAAAAATAAATATTTTTTGTGGATAGTTATTAATGGCTATACGCCAGTACATGCAAATCTGTCAAATCAACATATAGATGTCTAATCCATTTGCTGGGAACGTGCAGCTGAATAAGAAACAGTTTATCATGTGCTGATTAAATGTACTTTTGCTCGCTTATTTTGGCTTTATTTAAAAATCTATATGGCTCTATAAAATAAATAAATAACCTAAGTTACATCTTGTGACATGATCTCGAGACTTGCTTGACATCAATCTGTCTTGACAGGATTTGTGTTGTGCAATACTTTGTGGAATATGCGATGTGCAGTCTGGATGCCAAGAAACAAAATAAACTATGATGAGTATCATGTAGGCCTAGAGATGGGCGAGAGACATGGCATCAGATGTGGTCTAGAGGGCTAACTCATGGTCGAAAGAGTAACATCTACCCAAAGTCATCAAGTGGAGTCATCCCCCAGCTGGTTTATGAAGGTGAATATCGATGCATTTTTTAACCTAAAAACATAACATGGTGCTAAATGAGTAATTATATGAGATGAATGAGGTCATCTGATTGTTGTAAGAAGCATATGTTATAATATACTCCCAAATGCCATCTCTTCTGAGGCTTATGCTTGTTGAAATGGTGCTGGCCTAATAGGCAGGCTGGACATGCCGAAGTGATAATGGAGACTGGCAACCCGGACTGGGCTCTCTTTTGGAAGAATAGAAATGGTAACGTGTCTTGTATCCTTTCGGCGTTATACCAAATTTAGGAGTTAAGTAGAAAATATAGTTTTTTAATGTATGTCATGTAAAGAAGGCTAATATGACAACTTATTATGCTGCCAAATTTGCGTCTGTATCCAATGTCGTAAGGAACTGGTATCAGCCTCATGGACCTTTGTACGCATGTTTTTAGCATGACTCATGCTGCCAGTAATACTGATTGTTGTGTTTCAAAAAATAAGGAGTGCAAGGCTATAAAATTGGAGCAAGCACGAAAATGAGACAAAAACGTTATAGATTAGTTTTTAGACATAAGAAGGCATGAGAGATGTATCATTGTCATGCCTTTGTGGTTTTATGTCGTCCGTGTTTGCTCATGGGTGCGTGAGAGACAAATCTATGTGAAATGCACAAGTATATTCTTCCTATTGCAGTAGTGAAGAGCATGACATGTAGTTTGCTCTTGTAGATGGTGCTGATAAAAATTGTCTTTTTTGACTAATTAGTGAAGTCTAAATACAAGTGAGGAATATTTACATGTCTATGTCATGGGGTCAAGAAGGAGTTAAAAAGGAAGAGGATGAAACTAAAGTTGGCTAAAATAGATCAATAGTAGAAAAGGCCCCTCTGTGAGTGGTCTTAACACGATGAACAGTAAGGCCCATAACCTTTTTTCATGTATCCTTTCCATCACCAGCAATATTCAAGTGCATTACATTTACATATAAACATGTAAAAAAATTGGAAGCGTAAAAAATTTGTAGTTCCGTGGCAATGCACGGGCATTTAACTAGTTAAATAATATATTTACGAAATGACCAGTAGTTGACTATACTATTATTCTTGCTCTAAGGGAAACTCCAATGACCACTCGATCCCTATTTTAGACACCGAATGGATTCCATTCGGTCCGTTTACGGGGTGGAGGACACGCCGTCCGGGGCGAGTCCCTTTTTGGTGGCCCGTGTCCCCAACAGACCACCCCATTTGCATGCCGCCATTTGTCCGCGAGCGTCATCAAGTTTGGCAATCAGCGCTAATGGCGGCTTCCGTCCCTGCTTAAATCTCCCGCCAGAGCTTTCGTTCCCGCCTGCTGGTCGCCGCCTTTTCCACTCACCTTTCCCTTCCTGCCCTCTCTTCCCGCTTGGACCGTCCTATAAGAAGGCCTAGCCACCAGGAAAGGGAGCACTGATACGTTGTAAACGTATCTATAATTTTTGATGTTCCATGCTTGTTTAGTATCAACTTTGTTTTGCTTTGTCTACATTCTGAGGTATTTTTATACATTTCTGGAACTAACCTATTGACAAGATCCACAGTGTCAATTGCTTGTTTTCTGTTGTTTTTGGTTTCAGAAAAGCTAAAAAATGAATATTCTCGGAATTGGACGGGATAAAAGCTAAAGTTACTATTTTTCCTGGAGCGATACGGAAAATCGAAGCAGAGACGAAGTAGGGCACCAGGGTGGGCATACCCTAGGATGGTGCGGGCCCACCTAGGCCGCGCCACCAGGGGTGGCTCCCCTGGCTGCCTCCTCGTCTTGCCCCTTCGCATATAAGAAGCCCCCGGGAAGAAAACCCTAGATCGTCAATCATACATCCACGAAAACCTTCGCAGCGCCGCCGCCACCGAAGGAGATTTGGAGGACAGAAGTCTCTGTTCCGGCACCCTGCCGGGACGGGGAAGTTCCCCCGGATCCATCTCCATCGATCTCCACCACCATCTCCATCGCCGTTGCTGATTCCCATGATGAGGAGGGAGTAGTTCTTCCTCGAGGCTAAGGGCTCTACCCGGTAGCTATGTGTTCATATCTCTTTCTATGTGTGATCATATTGTGATCATGATCTTTGTAATCAAGTAGATCTACTTTTCTACTCAAGTGCTTCAATAGATCTCTGCTCTCCCCACGTGTGTGAAAGTGACAGCGTGCACGCCATGATGGCACTTAGGCTAGAGTCTACATAAATACTCAAGTGCTTCAATAGATCTCTGCTCTCCCCACGTTGATGACCCACAAGTATAGGGGGTGTATCGTAGTACTTTTGATAAATAGGAGTGTCGATCCCAACAAGGAGCAAAAGGTGTTGACTAGTGGTATGGAGCAGGAATTCTCTGTAAATACTTAGCAAACGGATTTTTAGGTTTTTTTGGTAAGTCAACAAAACAAAGTGCAAGTAATAAAGACAATGAACAAATGCAGCAAGTGGCCCAATCCTTTCTTAGCAAAGGACAAGCCGGTGGAAATACTTATAAGGACCAAATGTTCTCGAGGACACATGTGAATTCTGTCAAGTGCTTTTGCTTCAAATAGCTGAGTACTCTTCTTTGGTGTTGTAAGTGTTGTGTGGGTGAACATGTGCTAATGTACCGACCTTACTTGGACTAATAAATACTTGTGATTAAACCCCTTGCAAGCATCCGCAACTACAAGAAAGTAATTAAGATAAAAACCTAACCACAGCCTTAAACTCTGAGATCCTACACTCCCTTGTGCAAAGGTGCCCTAACGGGGGTTCAGGTTTCTGTCACTCCGGCAACCCCACAATTAGTAGCCAAATACACAATGCATTCCCCTAGGCCCATAAATGGTGAAGTGTCATGTAGTCGACGTTAACATGACACCACTAGAAGAATAGCACCACAACTTAAATACTAAACCATTGAATAATATCTCAACACAAATCCACTACTAACAACATGACTTATCCCATGTCCTCAAGAACTAAACGAACTACTCACAAGACATCATATGGATCAAGATCAAAGATGATATGGTAATGGATAACAATCTAAACATAAACAATAATCCAATGGTTCCACTCACAAGCATCAACTACAATAGTAATTAACACCGGGAAAGTTTCCCCTAAGAACTAATGCAAGATCCAACAAGATTGTTACAGCGAGATGGAGTGGTGATGATGGTGCTGGTGGAGATGATGGTGTGGATGATGATGATGATGATCCCGATGAAGTCTAGCTTGATGACGGTGTTGATGGCGATGATCTCCCCTCTTCGGGAAGGAATTTCCCTGGCAGAAATCTGTCTGCCGAAAAGCTCTTTCTCTCTCGGTGTTTTCCGCCCCGCAGAGGTGGCAGAAATCTTTCTATGGTCGCCCCTTGGTATTAGGGTTCCGAGAGGAAGATATAGGCGAGAGGGCAGAGTCGGAGGCTGGCCAGGTGGGCCACACCTGCCCTAGGCATGGCCCAGGGGGGACCCGTGCCTAGGAGGGGTGTGGGCCCCCTGTGGCCCAGCTAGGCCTCCCCTTCTGGCATCCTTCGTCTTCTGGGAAAATATAATTTTCCAATATTTTTCTGGTATTTTTCTGATCTTCGTGAAATTGCATCAAAACACCTCTTTTTCTATCAGAAACTTGACTCCGACAGTCCATCCTCCAAGAATCATCCAACGTGCAAAAACAGAGGAAAAGACATAAGTAACACCTCACAATACGAAATATATCAATGAATAGAGGCAAATTATGATATAGAATGGTGATGCAAATTGGACGTATCACACGTGTGTGAAAGTGACAGTGTGCACGTCGTGGTGGCACTTAGGCTAGAGTTCATAAATCCTTGTCATGAGTATATTTGGAGTTGGATATCTCTATGAAATTGTGGTGTTTGTTGGAACCATCTAGCGCTCAAGGTGACAGTGTGGGGTTATCTAGATGGGGAAGGCGGACTTTGAGGAGTGCTATTATAGCCCTACCATGCATTAGAGTTATCCAACCGGAGAGTAGTTCAGAGTATGATGAGTACAATAGCACTTTGTTGGGAGTGGAAGGTATGATGTAGTTCAGCATGCAAGTTTCCCTCAGTAAGAAACCAAGGTTATCGAACCAGTAGGAGGAAGGAAATGTCCCAAAGGTGCTGCAAGCAACGTGGAGACCTGCACAACACAAACTCAAGACTTTGCCCCAACTAACAGTGAGGTTGTCAATCTCACTGGTTGCTGTAACAAAGGATTAAACATATGGTGTGGAAGGTAATGGTTTGCAGCAAGTAAACAAGTAACAGTGGAAGATGTATCAATGGTAAAGACTGGACCGGGGTCCATAGTTCACTAGTGGTGCTCTCCTTAGATAAACAACATGGCATGAAGGGTAAACAAATTACAGCAGGACAATTGACAGGAACTGAGCATGGCATAACAATGCAATACCAGACAAAAAGATCCTATGAGATTTGATTGGGCAATACAACAATATACATAGACCGCCATCCAACTGCATCTATGACTAAAAGTCCACCTTCAGGTTATCATCTGAACCCCCTCCAGTATTAAGTTGCAAGCAACAGACAACTGCTTTAAGCAAAGTGTGTAAGGTAAACAATCCACTTGTTCCATGAACAAGAGACCATTGTTTTATCCCTAGTAGCAACAGCACATATACAACCGAAGAGATTTCTATCACTTCCCTTGGAAACTAGAGGCATGAACCCACTATCGAGCATAAATATCCCCTCTTGGAGTCACTAGCAACTACTTGGACAAGATAGCTACTAACAACCGAGAGCATGCAAGATCACAAACAACACAGACATGATAGAATCATAAAGACAAAACCATTAATCAATCTGACATAGTAATCTCAATATCCATCGGATCCCCGCAAACACAACATGCATGATTACAAATAGATTAGATCTTGATCATGAACGGAGATCACAAGATCTATACATGAAAGCACAAGGAGGATATACAACCATCTAGCTACTACATGGACCCATAGTCCAAGGTGGAACTACTTACGCATCATACCGGAGAAGAAGGCCTCCGGGATGATCTCCCCTCTGGTAGGGTGCCGGGAAGAACTTCAGATCCCCCCGATCTAGGGACAACGGTGGCAGCGGCCACGGAAGGTTTCGTGGAGTTTTGATCTGGTGCCTAGGGTTTCTGCATCGGGGGATTCTTATAGGCGAAGAGGCGAGGCTGGGAGGCGGCCAGGGGCCCCACACCCTATCCAGGCGCAAGGTGGGCCCACCCGCGCCTGGGGAGGGTCTGGCCGCCCTGGTTCTCTTCTCCGTCTCTCCTCTGGACTTCGTGTTCCCCACGGTAAAATATTGACTTTGGCTTTTGTCCCGTCCAATTCCAAGAATATTGATTTTCTGCCTTTCTGGAACCAAAAACAGAAGAAAACATGCAACTGGCACTATGGCAACTTGTTAATAGGTTAGTTCCATAAAAGATATAAAAACACCTCAAAGTGTAGACAAAGCAAAGCAAAGTGCATACTAAACAAGCATGGAGCATAAAAAATTATAGATACGTTTCCGACGTATCAAGCATCCCCAAGCTTAACTCCTGCCCGTCCTCGAGTAGGTAAGTGACAATAGAATAATTTTTGAGGTGACATGCACCATCAAAACCAAGATCAGACCATTTGCAAGCATTGAAAGCTGGGAACAAAGAACTCTAAACATGTGCATGAAAGATGGAGTTCTAACAATAGGACATAGTAACTATGCATGCAACATGAAAGGCTACAAACAAAGATCATGAATAACATGCATTGAAAAACGTTTGTTTGTTTCACATACGGAAAACATAACATAGTGGCATTCAACTTGTCCCTCATGGAGTAGCAAATAGATGCATAGGACACCTTCAAAGTTCACAAGGGTGACTAGAAACAAGTAGCACAAGAATAGGTAATATCACAATATGCATCAATCAATAAGTTTTGGGACACTGCACACAGAATGACAACTATGCTCTCTTAATGGTGCCTAAAAGTAGAAGGTGGAGACTTAAATAATGGTGGAAGAAAGGCCCTTCACAAATGGAAGCAGGGATTTCAAGTTTCAAAAAGAGCTTCCAAAAGTTATGGTACTTATTAGCTTTCATCCCTCATTGCCCCTATCATAAGCATCTTGAAGTGATTAAGGTTAAAGTGAACAAACTATGGAGTATATGCTTGACAAAGTATAAGTTGGCAATCTCAAGTCCCTTGAATACGAGGGTCACACCTCATGCTACTCAACTTTAGTCACCTGTAAGTTCTTGTCATTGTAAGTACATGCGTATCATAGAGAACCGCCAACGGGGTACCCCTTGCACATGGTACAGGAGCTATCCCATAACCAAAATGACAAGGCAAGCAGACAATGAGCATCTTAGCGATCTTTTTATTTACTATATTCATAGCTTTTTATTGAGGATGCTTCATAGATAGCTCACTATGGTGATGCTGCAAGTTTCCACCATGATTAGGCATGGCTTAGGCGTTTCTCTAACACAAAATACATACTCCATGGACTTACAAGTTCCCTCTTTATTTTACACCAGTGACATTCATAGACAAAAGAGCATCATATCAACTGAGTACAAAGTACAAGTGCAATGTTGAAAACGTTCTCCGTGACTGCACGGTTCTGCTAATTCCAACGTATAAGTGCAAGCATATACAACATAGAAGACACAATGGTTCAAGTTTATTAGGGGCAAAGAATATAAAGTGTGCCATCAAGTTTGTGAGGGCTTTAATCACTAAGTGTTCACATAACCAGATAGTTTTTAATTGGAAGATAGCTGAAAACAAGAATATACTTGGAATGGTGTAACACACCATGCATAGGAGTTTATAGTGGACACTTTGGAATAACTTGGTTTCTTGGGAGTTGGAAGCATGAGTAGAACATACTCATACAAGTGGAGGCTAGCAAAAGACTGGAAGCAACCAGCTAAGAGAGCAAAAATGGCCATAATCATGCAGAGCATCAAAACATTACTAATCAAAGCATAGAGTGTTACTACAAGTCAAGGACTAAATGATCGTAGAGGCTAAGGTGACTTGCCATAGTCATAACATGGTGTGAGCATGTGCTAAGTCAACCCAAACAAAGCATCAAAGGAGAATACCACAATACTATGCTTTTGCATGCTAAAACAACGCATAATTTTTTTCAAGGCACACTAAGCAATCCCAATTGTTTGGAACAAGACATGCTACAGCAATAATCACGAAGCATAAGGTCAAAACAACACCTAGCATGTCATGCTAAAGTCTAAGTCACAGTCAATGCAAGCTCCTCTTGCACTTTCAAGCAGTAACTTCGAACTTCTTTCTAACACCAAGCAACTTATTTGCAACAATAGAGCGAGAACGGGGGTCCAAACTACTTTATTCAAACAAACTAAACAACTAAGCAAACCAAACAAAAACTACGACGCTCCAAGAACAACACAACTTTGCATGAAACAATAAAAACGAAGTGTCTAGACAGACCTGAGCTTTTTATTGATGAAGAAGAGGATGCCTTGGGCATCCCCAAGCTTTGACGCTTGTATCTCTTGGATATTTCTTGGGGTGACACCGGGGTGGCATCCCTAAGCTTGAGATTTTGCCATTCTTCATCTCATTACATCATTCTCTCTCTACACCTGAATTTTTTTCCTTCATACGAAACTTCACACAATCTTCAGCTCATGGTGATATGGGGCCTCCAGTGGCTATCCCATAACATCATGCCTTGGGTAGAACTCAAAGCGGGTACCCTTGATTTGATTGATACTCTGCCCATACAAACGGGCAAGAGCTTCCTACATGGCCCTAGCAAGTCCATCAAGCCAGTTGTTCTCTCTTAAGGTGAACTGAATTCCCTCTGTAGTTGGAGGTTCAATCTTTCCTCGGAGACTTGCAACAACTAACCATTGCAGATCTTCTCCTTCCTGATCATTGAGCTGAGCTCCGAAGAACTCGGGGTGTGGACGCTCCAGCATTTCTGCCAGCTGGTCCAAGTCACGCTCAAATATGAGGTCTCCTCCATTCCCCAACTGATAAAACTTGATGTACTTCACGTCCATCTATAAGAATATAGGATGAGTAAGTTAGTAGAGTGATCAAGTGTGTCAAATTTTATGTAAGAATTTTTTAGGAACATGAATTTTCATGAAAGAATCCAAGTGATAAGAATGAGATTAATTTTTTGTAAATACTCACTTCCTTTGGTTTTGAAATTAAGTTTTTGATTCAAATGTCCATTCTAACTAGGGTCTCCTATGGTCAGGATGGCTCTGATACCAACTTGTCAACACCCAGATTTTTAATCCCAGATGCCGTTATGCCATACATCGCAATCCCAGGATTACCATTTTTGCGAGACATAACAGATTTGATATCACAGTACATCATCCATTACAAACCATACATAAGGTCTTACACAAATAAGGATCTCATGATCCAATTCTTAATACAATTCAAGAAGCGGAATAACATAAAGATAACAATAGCGGGGGCAAAGCTCCATCTTTAGGGTCACAGGCAATGCTGACGAGGGGAGATGATCCTAGTTGTCGTAACCTTCCTGCGGTCCATCATCCTAATACTCCTCTTCATAGTCTAGCCATGGGAATAGCCAGGGACAAAGCCATGAGTACTCTTGTAGTACTCGCAAACGAATACTAACAAGTGATGTGGTTTTGAATAGGATATACTAAGATCTAGGGTTGTTTTGGCAAAAAGCCAGATTTACCTCTACTAAGTTCAGGAGCAAAGAAAGCTAGTTGAAAGTTTTATAACACCTAAGTGGGAACTTAAATTTCATGTCACAACTTTGTTGTGGTCAAGTCAAAGTCATAAACCATTTCATAAGTAATTTTGAAAACATCTGATGATAGAACAGTATGGCCACTCCAACTGTCCATAACCGCGGACACGGCTATTCGAATAGTTTGACACTCTGTAGAGATTGTACACTTTCACCACAACCTTCGATACATCCGTCAGGAACAATCCTGAATTCACCATACTCAGTATGCGGATAATCAGTCCTAACCTTTCAATTACACGCCCTAGTATAGGCACCTCTTCTGTGAGTTTGGCCTCCCAACCATGATCAACTGTCATCTTGGATACTACACAGGTGGACAATCTTCGCCAGGTAGCCTCAGCTCAGACCTTGGCGGCAAGGGAACCCATACTAAGCTATATAAATTTCCAGTCAAGCCCTACCCAATTTTCGGGTATTGTGGTTGTACGGTAAAATTGGAATGGTATCGCATCCAGATAACCATCAGTTTTATAAAGGGCTAAGGCTCATGCCTTAACATTTTCATCATTAAAATCATGTAGTGTTCGGAAACACATGTCAAAACATTTCAGTAGAATGACTCATCATTCTAAGGTTTTCATAACCATTTTCACCAAGTATTCCCATCTAAAGATGATCATGATTTATGCTTAGCACTAGCATCTACATGTGGGGATAAACACTAATGAGGGGTGGTAAACAAGTGGGGATTAGTGCTAAGTTCAATCTCATGCCTTAGGATGACATCAAGATTATCTAACTTAGGCCAAATTTTATGCTCTTTATGCTACCTTCAGTTATATTTCTAGAATCTACAAGTTACTAAGTAAACTCTAAGAGAAAGTTTTGGATAAAGAAATAAAGTATTAATCTTGCAAGTAAAACTAGGATTGGGTATCACGTGGTGTAAGATTGCAAGTAAAACTTGCATGGTTTAGCTTGCTAAGATAGTAGTATAAGCTTGCTAAGTTGCAAGTGTTAGATTGCCTTGTGCAGAGCAGTGGTTGAAGTTCTCCTCGGCTTCTTCCTCGTAGTATCCTCCTTCCTCCTCGTATCCTTGGTCGGTACTAGCGTCTATAAATAAATACGAGGTACACAATCACCAAACAATACTTAACTATTTCTAATCATCACACAAAGGTTCACACTAGATGATCTAGCATCATCACTAACATTACAAAGATTAAAGCACTTTTCTTATTTATTTTATTTGAGAAAAGTAATTTCTACTCATTGAAACACTACTTAAGATTTAATATTCTCCAACTCAAACATGGGATCATGTTGACACATGTCATCACCACATATTTCAGTACATGGGAATGTGATTTAAAGTGGTGTCACAATTTAATAAGGTTTAACCCTTCTATTTTATTTAATTAAAGTGACTAGAAATGCCTATGTGGAATTCTTTTATTACTTCATCATTATTTCTGTAAGTAAACCTATATATTTTTTATATATTCAGAAAGGTATAGTAAAATGTGACTTTTGAGAGTTGGAATCAACTCAAAAGATTTTGTGGTTAAATTTTGAAAAATGTTTGAATGTAGAAAAGCTTTTGCCTTGTTATTTTTACCATGGGTGATCTACAAATCTAAATGGTTTGAATCCAACGGGCTTGGATTAAGCATTCCAGTACCTTTCTAACAAAATTGGTTTCATGCATATTGGTTCAGTAAATGGAGCTAGGTTGATATTTGAATCTAGGTACAGAACTGGGTTTGAAATTAAATGAATAAAACTAAATTTGAATTAGTGGGTTGCGCGGGATGTTTAACTGGGTCGGCCCACTACGCACAGCGCACGCGCGGGCTGGTTAAGTGCGTGACCCTACTCGTCAGTGAGACAATGAGGGGCGAAGCGGTATGGGGCGATTAGGACCATAGGATCTAACTCTAATCGAACGGATCTGGTTCATCTTCCACGTCGGGCAGTGCTGGCGAGACAGAACCCTAGCGCGACTGGTAGGGGTCGTGGGAGGCTCACCGGGGCTTAGGCGATGGTTGGCGACGGGGGCGAACGACGAAGTTGACGACGGCGATTCTCCCGGTACCGGCAGCTTCTCCTGGGGCGGCTCCAATCGACGGCGCCTCTCCTCCTCTGTAGCGGCGAACTTCGGTGAAATTCTGGCCTCCTGGTGCTCACCTTGCTCCGGGAGTGAGTGGGTGTGATCAGCGAGAGTTGGGGAGTGAGATGGTGTGTTCAAAATGAACGGGGGTGGCCTCCTTTTATAGTGGCTGAAGGGGACCGACGGGCGCGGGTGGAGCTCGTCGTGGTCGTTGGAACATTGTTCTACTGGCATGGGCAAAGGTAGGGGACGGTGACGTGCTCCCCGGCGAAGCTCAATGGCATGTTCTCGCGGTGTGGGGCGGTGCTGATCGGTCGGAACGTCGTGGCGCTCTGGGCGGGTCCGGCGATGGTTTTAATGGCGCTGGCGTGCATGGTTCATGTGGCGGGCTGGCGATCGGGGTCTTTGCGGTCTTTGTCGATCACTTACATAGCGGCAAGGCGGCAGCGATGCGTGGCGTGTCGCGTGGCGCGACGCCTGCACGCTCTCGGCATGGCCGTAGAGAGAATGGTCGCGTGCACGGGTGGTCCATGTTGGCTGCGTTCGGGGCTTGGACAGGGAGTGGCGGTGGACGGTGGAGTGCCTGCTAGACAAGGTTGGCGAGGCTAGATAGGCTTGTAGCTTGCTGTCGACATTGGGGTTGGTAAATAGGTTCGGCCATGGTCACCATTGATGGCATTGTCAAGTTTACAGTGAGCTAGAGCTGGTTAAACTAGTTCGATGATCTATTGAGAGTGTAGTGAGAGCTAGGAAGGGGACAAGGTTGGCACAACACTGCTCGCTATAGTGTTTATTGTTTAATTTGATTTGTGCCCAGAAGGTGTTTGATGAAATGGCCGAAAGAAATTCAAATTTGAATTTTGTATTCAAACTTGGTGGGTTTACTAGGCACATACTAGGGAGTCTCTGGTTAGTTGGATTGGTCAAGGTGCACTGGTTTGGTTGGGTTTTGAAAAGGTGTGATCTTCACATATGATAAAGATTCAATTTTGAATTGTAATTTGAATGGGGTTGTTAAATGTTTCCGCAAGTTTGAAAGGTGGGCTTTGATTCACTTTTACTTGGTCTAGCAAGGGGTGAAAAGAATTGGAAAAGTTTCTACTTTAAATCTTGGACTAGAAACACTCAAAGTGACTTAGTGAGCAAGATTGGCAAAAATGACCATTTGCTTTATTTTATTTGTTTTTGATTTTATCTTGATTTGTTTCTGCTTGGAAATGTTTTAGATGATGTTATTTTCACCTTGAACCATTTCTTGCTATTTAGGTTAATCACACAAGTCTATTCATGCATCCATCAAATCACCACATACACACATGCATTCATTTGGTTTTTATTTAATCATAGTTTTTGTTAGCCCTAATTTTAGTGATTAGAGTTTGATGATCAAGATCAATATTTTTGGGATGTTACAAACCTTCCCTCCTTAAACAAAATCTCGTCCCGAGATTTGAAAAAGAAGAAAAAGATTACCTAGGATTTAAAGAGATCGGGAAACTCCGTCCTGATGTGATCTTCTCGCTCCCAGGTAGCTTCCTCTTCAGTGTGGTTGCTCCACTGGATCTTGAGAAACTTTATGCTTCGTGTTCTGGTGGTTCTGAAAGCTTCCTCCAAAATATGGATGGGTACTTCGGGATATGTCAGGGGTCATCGTTGATCTCTATGGTCCTGTGATCAATGTTCTTGAAAACTTCAGTCTTCTCCGGAACTTCAAGGCATTTGCGAAGTAACGATATATGGAACACATTATGCACTGCTGACATCTCCTCTGGCAGTTCCAGTTGATACGATACTTCTCCTCGATGATTCAGAATCTTGAAAGGTCTGATATATCTAGGGGCTAACTTTCCTTTGAGCTGGAAACACTGCATTCCCTTCAAAGGCGACATTTTGAGATACACATTATCTCCAATATTGAAAGCGAGGTCTCGACGTCTCTTGTCGGCATAACTCTTCTGTCTTGACTGGGAGGTCTTGAGGTGCTCACGAATCTTGTGAACTTTCTCTTCTGCTTCAAGTAGGATGTCGGGTCCGAAAATCTGACTCTCTCCTACTTCCGACCAATTCAAAGGGGTGCGACACTTCCTTCCATACATGAATTCAAATGGGGCCATTTGCAAACTAGCTTGATAACTGTTGTTGTAAGAAAATTCTGCGAACGGTAGATAGTCTTCCCATTTAGATCCATACTCTATCACACATGTTCTCAACATATCTTTGAGTATTTTATTTACTCACTTCGTTTGTCCATCGGTTTGAGGGTGATACGCTGTGCTGAAATCCAGTCGGGTTCCTAAACCTTCTTGGACCTTCTTCTAGAATCTCGAGGTAAACTGAGTTCCTCGATCTGATACTATGTTCTTGGGGACTCCGTGCAAACTGACAATCCTAGCGATGTACAACTCTGCTAGCTTCGAACTCTGGTAGGTGGTCTTGACTGGTAAGAAATGGGCTACTTTGGACAATATGTCAACTATGACCCAAATAGAGTCATTTCCCCTACTCGAAGTAGGTAATCCGGTGATAAAGTCCATTCCAACTGAATCCCATTTCCATTCCGGAATCTGTAATGGTTGCAACTGTCCGATAGGTCTTTGATGTCCTACCTTGACTCTCTGACATATATCACACTTGGCGATGTAGCTTCCGATTTCTCTCTTCATCTTATGCCACCAAAATTGCTCCTTCAAATCTTGATACATCTTCGTTCCTCCGGGGTGGATAGAATAAATAGTATCATGGGCCTCTTTCAAAATAACTTCTTTCAACTCTGAATCTGCTGGTACACAGAGACGTCCTTTGTACCATAGAACTCCTTCTTCGTCTTCGGTAAATCCGGGTACCTTGCTTGTACCGATACGACGTTTGATTCCATCGATACTAGCATTTCCTTTCTGCGCCTCCTTGATCTGACTGATCAAAGTGGGTTGAAGTTCTATGCTAGCCAAAAATCCTTCACTTACTAATTCTATTCGGAAATATTCCATCTCTTTGTGCAAACTTGGTTGCTCCTTCAGGATCATAGAGTTCAAGCGGCACAGCAATCTGCTAAGGGCATCTGCTACCACATTGGCTTTACCGGGGTGATAGTGAATGTCTAGATCGTAGTCCTTGATTAGCTCAATCCATCTTCTCTGCCTCATATTCAGACCCTTCTGAGTGAATATATACTTTAGGCTCTTGTGATCCGAATAAATCTCACAACGGTTTCCCATCAGATAATGCCTCCATGTCTTCAGGGATAGAACTACGACTGCTAGTTCAAGGTCATGGGTAGGATAATTCTGTTCATGCTGCTTCAGTTGTCGGGATAGATAAGATATAACTTTTCCTTCTTGCATTAACGCACATCCGAGACCAATCTTGGATGCGTCACAATACACATCAAAGGGCTTCGTGATATCCGGCATGATCAAGATTGGGGCTGAAATCAATCTCCTCTTGAGTTCCTGAAAACTCGCTTCACATTTGTCTGTCCATTCAAACTTCTTGTCCTTCTTCAGCAATTGGGTCATAGGTCTGGCAATACTCAAGAATCCTCCTACGAACTTGCGGTAGTATCCCGCTAATCCGAGAAATGCACGAACTTGGGTTTGAGTGGTTGGGGATTGCCAATCTTCAACATCTTTCACCTTCGCAGGGTCAACGGCAATTCCTCCGGCTGATACAATATGTCCGAGAAATCCTACCTCATGTAACCGGAATTCACATTTGCTAAACTTGGCATACAGTTGATGCTCTCTATGGGTTCCAAGAATGGTCCTTAGGTGTAGCTCATGTTCTTCTTATGATTTGGAAAAAAATCAGAATGTCATCGATGAAAACAACGACGAACTTATCTAGGAAGTCCATAAAAATCTTATTCATGAGGTTCATGAAATAAGCGGGGGCATTGGTTAATCCAAAAGACATGACGGGATACTCGTATAATCCATATCGAGTGGTAAAGGTAGTCTTTGGAATATCCTCTACGCAAATCTTGAGTTGATGATAGCCAGTTCTAAGATCAATCTTAGAAAACACTTTGGCACCAGTCAACTGGTCAAACAGATCTTCTATCTTCGGCAGTGGGTACTTGTTCTTGATGGTAACGTCATTCAACTTCCGATAATCCGTACACAGACGTTTAACTCCATCTTTCTTGCCCACAAACAAAACAGGTGATCTCCATGGTGACGCACTTGGTTGAATCAATCCAATTTCTAGCATGGCATCCAGTTGCTTCTTCAGTTCAACTAGTTCAGACGGGTTCATATTATATGGTCGCTGGGCTATGGGTCCGGTTCCAGGTATTAGTTCAATGATAAACTCGATATCCTGATCTGGGGGCATACCGAGCAAAACATCTAGAAATACATCGGGGTATTCACAGACTATCCAGACTTGGTCAATGGTTGGCTGGGCTATACTCTTGTTGCACTTGAATTGACGGGGCAAGGTTTCAGATACATGCTCGACTGATATTGCGGCTGTACTGGTCATGGTTATGGCTTTCTTGGCACAGTCAATTAATCCTTTGTGTCTGGACATCCAATCCATTCGTAGTAATACTTTCAAACCTTTAGTTCCAAGTACTATTAGATTAGCATAAAAATCTATGCCATGGATTCGGATGGGGACGGCTTTGCAAATTTGTCTAGCTTTGGTGGTTGAACCAGGTATTTGAACAATCATAACATGCTTCAATTTGGTTGGTTGAATCTTACTAGTGCATGCAAATTCTTCGGTAACAAATGAGTGCGATGCTCCAGAATCAAACAACACTCTAGCAAGTACTGAGTTAACAGAAAACATACCCAGCACGACATCTGGCGCTTATTGGGCTTCTTCAGCATGCATGAGAAAGAGATGGCCGTTGCGGTTGAGTGAATTCCCTGGGGCAAACATTCTTCCGAGCTGAACACGACGTTGCTGCTGAGCTAGGGCATTTGCATTGGGGGCTGCGGCAATCTTCTTGGGACACTCATTGGAATAGTGACCTTTGGTTCCACACTCATAACAAGTCACTTGCGACTTGTCCTTTGCTGCAACAGGAACAACATTGCTTCCAGTCCTTGGGGCAGTGTTGGTGTTGGTGGCGGCATTGTTGTTGTTGAACTTGGGTGGCACACAGTTGAAATTGCTGGGATTTTCGGGGTTGTTGTGGTTTCCTCTAGGCCTTGTGTTTCCACGGTTGGGATAGGTCAGACGGTTCATCGGGGGTCTGTTGGTTCTTGGGGCAAATCCTGGAGATGGGTTGGGGCGATACTTTGGTGTTTGGTGGGTTCCTGGTTGATGCATTATGCGACGCTTGCGGTTCTCATTAGCTTGGTTGATATTTCCTTCCATCTAAATGGCAGAGTCAACTAAGGCTTCAATATCTGGAAAGGGGATATTAACTAACACTGTCTGCATTTCATCGTGCAACCCATTCAGGAATCTTTCATTCTTCTTGGCTTCAGTGTCGATCTCATCCGGGGCATACCTAGCCAATGACAAGAATTTGTCACGGTATTCCACTACTGTCATCCTTCCTTGCTTCAGTTCTCTGAATTCATCCCTCATCCTCTTGATCAAACCCGGTGGCACATGGGTTCTGCTGAACTTGATATTGAACTCTTCCCAAGTCATCAGCTGACCTCCTGTCATTGCGCAAATGTTGTTCCACCATGCTCTTGCATCTCCGGCCAGATAGTGGATAGCAAACAACACTTTCTCGTTAGCTTCCACTCCTGCAACTTCCAGATTGTTCTCCATGGTTTGCAACCAATCATCTGCATCTAGGGGCTCTTCTGACTTAGTGAAAACAGGTGGATTGGTGTTCTAGAAATTGTTGAGCTTAGATCCATGGTTGTCCTGATTTCCATGGCCTTGATTGTTGTTGGACACCTGAGCTATTTGTTGAAGGGTGGCTAAGTTGGCTTGATGTTCGGCTCTTTCGGCTTTGCGGTTAGAAACCAACATTTGCAAGAGTTGCAACATCGGGTCCGGGGCTGAGTTGCTTCCTCCGCGAGGCATCTGAAGGTGGAGATAGATCATGAGAAAAGAGGGAAATTTCTAAGGTTCAGGGGTTTTGAAAAGTTTGACTCGGATTTTTCTAGCAACTTGCTTTTCATTCATCACACATCATACAACACACACCACAACAAAGGAAACATATGGTTTTAAAAACCATTCTGGGAAACTACGATACAGTGGGACCGAATACAACTCACTAGCGCTAGTGCTCAAGTGCTACTACTCCTTGGAGTCAGTGTACTCATCCTCCTCCTCCTCCTCCTCATCATCATCATCGATGAAGGCGAAGTCATCCTCATCGGTGAAGAAGTTCATGGCCTGATCCTCCAGAAAGTCATCATCATCGCTGAGATAGGAGTAGGGGTCTCCACGAAGGTCTTTCCCTGCATTCTCCCTCTCCTCCAACTGCATGTCTCTCTCGTGGATGGACTCCTCCAAATCCGTGATCCAGTGGCGAAGATGGGAAATGATGCGCTCCTTCTTGTCAAGCTAACGGCGACGAGACTTGTGATCCTTCACTAGCATGGTGATGGTCTGATCCTTCTTCGCAGCGATGGCGTACTTGTGGTTGGCGTAGGAACGAGCATTGTCCAACTCCTTCTGACGATCATACATCATGAAGATAAGGTGGTCCAATTGAGTCTTCAGCTCATGGTGATATGGGGCCTCCAGTGGCTGTCCCATAACATCACGCCTTGGGTAGAACTCAGAGCGGTTACCCTTGATTTGATTGATACTCTGCCCACACAGACGGGCAATAACTTCCTGCATGGCCCTCGAAAGTCCATCAAGCCAGTTGTTCTCTCTTAAGGTGAACTGAATTCCCTCTGCAGTGGGAGGTTCAATCTTTCCTCGGAGACTTGCAACAACTAACCACTGCAGATCTTCTCCTTCCTGATCATTGAGCTGAGCTCCGAAGAACTTGAGGTGTGGACGCTCCAGCATTTCTGCCAGCTGGTCCAAGTCACGCTCAAAGATGAGGTCTCCTCCATTCCCGAACCGATAAAACTTGTTGTACTTCACGTCCATCTATAAGAATATTGGATGAGTAAGTTAGTAGAGTGATCAAGTGTGTCAAATTTTATGTAAGAATTTTTGAGGAACATGAATTTTCATAAAAGAATCCAAGTGATAAGAATGAGAATAAGTTTTTGTAAATACGCACTTCCTTTGGTTTTGAAACTAAGTTTTTGATTCAAATGTCCATTCTAACTAGGGTCTCCTATGGTCAGGATGGCTCTGATACTAACTTGTCAACACCCGGATTTTTAATCCCAGATGCCTGTTATGCCATACATCGCAATCCTAGGATTACCATTTTTGCGAGACATAACAAATTTGATATCACAGTACATCATCCATTACAAACCATACATAAGGTCTTACACAAATAAGGATCTCATGATCCAATTCTTAATACAATTCAAGTAGCAGAATAACGTAAAGATAATGATAGCGGGGGCGAATCTCCATCTTTAGGGTCACAGGCAATGCTGACGAGGGGAGATGATCCTAGTTGTCTTAACCTTCCTGCGGTCCATCATCCTGATACCCCTCTTCATAGTCTGGCCCCGAGAATAGCCAGGGACAAAGCCATGAGTACTCTTTAAGTACTCGCAAACGAATACTAACAAGTGATGTGGTTTTGAATAGGATATACTAAGCCCTAGGGTTGTTTTGCCAAAAAGCCAGATTTATCTCTACTAAGTTCAGGAGCAAAGAAAGCTAGTTGAAAGTTTTATAACACCTAAGTGGGAACTTAAATTTCATGTCACAACTCTGTTGTGGTCAAGCCAAAGTCATAAACCATTTCATAAGTAATTTTGAAAACATCTGATGATAGAACAGTATGGCCACTCCAACTGTCTATAACCGCGGACACGGCTATTCGAATAGTTTGACACTCTGCAGAGATTGTACACTTTCACCACAACCTTTGATACATCCGTCAGGAACAATCCTAAATTCACCATACTCAATTATGCGGATAATCAGTCCTAACCTTTCAATTACACGCCCTAGTATAGGCACCTCTCCTGTGAGTTTGGCCTCCCAACCATGACCAACTATCATCTTGGGTACTGCACAGGTGGACAATCTTCACCAGGTAGCCTTAGCTCAGACCTTGGCCGCAAGAGAACCCATACTAAGGTATATAAATTTCCAGTCAAGACCTACCCAATTTTCGGGTATTGTGGTTGTACGGTAAAATTGAAATGGTATCACATCCAGATAACCATCAGTTTTATAAAGGGCTAAGGCTCATGCCTTAAAATTTTCATCATCAAAATCATGTAGTGTTCGGAAAAACATGTCAAAACATTTCAGTAGAATGACTCATCATTCTAAGGTTTTCATAACCATTTTCACCAAGTATTCCCATCTAAGATGATCACGTTTTATGCTTAGCACTAGCATCTACATGTGGGGATAAACACTAGTGAGGGGTGGTAAACAAGTGGGGATTAGCTAAGTTCAATCTCATGCCTTAGGATGACATCAAGATTATCTAACTTAGGACAAATTTTGTGCTCTTTATGCTACCTTCAGTTATCTTTCTAGAATCTACAAGTTACTAAGTAAACTCTAAGAGAAAGTTTTGGATAAAGAAATAAAGTATTAAGCTTGCAAGTAAAACTAGGATTGGGTATCACGTGGTGTAAGCTTGCAAGTAAAACTTGCATGGTTTAGCTTGCTAAGATAGTAGTATAAGCTTGCTAAGTTGCAAGTGTTAGCTTGCCTTGTGCAGATCAGTTGTTGAAGTTCTCCTCGGCTTCTTCCTCGTAGTATCCTCCTTCCTCCTCGTATCCTTGGTCGGTACTACCGTCTATAAATAAATACGAGGTACACAATCACCAAACAATATTTAACTATTTCTAATCATCACACAAATGTTCACACTAGATGATCTAGCATCATCACTAACATTACAAAGATTAAAGCACTTGTCTTATTTATTTTATTTGAGAAAAGTAATTTCTGCTCATTGAAACACTACTTAAGATTTAATATTCTCCAACTCAAACATGGGATCATGTTGACACATGTCATCACCACATATTTCAGTACATGGGAATGTGATTCAAAGTGGTGTCACAATTTAATAAGGTTTAACCTTTCTATTTTATTTAATTAAAGTGACTAGAAATGACTATGTGGCATTCTTTTATTACTTGATCATTATTTCTGTAAGTAAACCTATATATTTTTATATATTCTGAGAGGTATAGTTAAATGTGATTTTTGAGAGTTGGAATCAACTCAAAATATTTTGTGGTTGAATTTTGAAAAATGTTTGAATGCAGAAAAGATTCTGCCTTGTTATTTTTACCATGGGTGATCTACAAATCTAAATGGTTTGAATCCAACAGGCTTGGATTAAGCATTCCAGTACCTTTCTAACAAAATTGGTTTCATGCATTTTGGTTTAGTGAATCGAGTTGGGTTGATTTTTGAATCTAGGTACAGAATTTGGTTTGAAATTAAATGAATAAAACTAAATTTGAATTAGTGGGTTGCGTGGGATGTTTAACTGGGCCGGCCCACTATGCACAGCGCACGCGCGGGCTGGTTAAGTGAGTGACCCCACTTGTCAGTGAGACAACGAGGGGCAAAGCTGTATGGGGCGATTAGGACCGTAGGATCTAACTCTAATCGAACGACTCTGGTTCATCTTCCACGTCGGGCAGCGCCGGCGAGACAAAACCCTAGCGTGGCCGGTGGGGGTCGTGGGAGGCTCACCGGGGCTCAGGCGATGCTTGGCGACAGGGGCGAACGACGAAGTTGACGATGGCGATTCTCCCGGTACCGGCAGCTTCTCCTGGGGCGGCTCCAATCGACGGCGCCTCTCCTCCTCTACAACAGCGAACTCCGGTAAAATTCCGGCCGCCTGATGCTCGCCTTGCTCCGGGAGTGAGTGGGTGTGATCAGTGAGAGGTGGGGAGTGAGATGGTGTGTTCAAAACGAACGGGGGTGGCCTCCTTTTATAGTGGCTGAAGGGGACCGACAGGCGCGGGTGGAGCTCGTCGTGGTCGTCGGCACAGCGTGCTACTGGCATGGGCAAAGGTAGGGGACAGTGCTGTGCTCCCTGGCGAAGCTCAACGGCATGGTCTCGCGGCGTGGGGCGGTGCTGATCGGTCGGAACGTCACGACGCTCTGGGTGGGTCCGACGGTGGTTTTAATGGCGCAGAACATGCATGGTCCGCGCGGCGGCGAACGGGGCTGTCTGGCGGGGTGCTGGGGTGCTAGCGATCACTTACACAAGCGGCGAGGGCGGCGGTGGAGTGCCTCCTAGACAAGGTTGGCGAGGCTAGATAGGCTTGTAGCTTGCTGTCGACATTGGGGTTGGCAAATCGGCTCGGCCATGGTCACCATTGATGGCATTGTCGAGTTTACAGTGAGCTAGAGCTGGTTAAACTAGTTAGATGATCTACTGAGAGTGTAGTGAGAGCTAGGAAGGGGACAAGGTTGGCACAACACTGCTCACTATAGTGTTTGTTGTTTAATTTTATTTGTGCCTAGAAGGTGTTTGATGAAATGGCCGAAAGAAATTCAAATTTGAATTTTGGATTCAAACTTGGTGAGTTTACTAGGCACATACTAGGGTGTATCTGTTTAGTTGGATTGGTCAAGGTGCACTGGTTTGGTTGGGTTTTGAAAAGGTGTGATCTTCACATATGATAAAGATTCAATTTTCAATTGTAATTTGAATGGGGTTGCTAAATGTTTCTGCAAGTTTGAAAGGTGGACTTTGATTCACTTTTACTTGGTCTATCAAGGGGTGAAAAGAATTGTAAAAGTTTCTTCTTGAAATCTTGGAGTAGAAACACTCAAAGTGACCTAGTGAGCAAGATTGGCAAAAATGACCATTTACTTTATTTGATTTGTTTTTGATTTTCTCTTGATTTGTTTCTGCTTGGAAATGTTTTAGATGATGTTATTTTCATCTTTGAACCATTTCTTGCTATTTAGGTTAATCACACAAGTCCATTCATGCATTCATCAAATCATCACATACACATATGCATTCATTTGGTTTTTATTTAATCAAAGTTTTTGTTAGCCCTAATTTTAGTGATTAGAGTTTGATGATCATGATCAATATTTTTGGGATGTTACACTCTCCCCCTCTTTTTCATCTAATGAGCTTCTAGTTTCAACAATTTCTTCTTTCATAGGCTCCTGCAAGGCATTAGTCTCTTCCATTTGTGGAAAGTGCCTATTAAAATATTCAAGAATATAGCCATTTTCTTCCTTGTAATTGTCAAAGAAAAATTTAAGTATCCCAAAAACGTCAGTTTCATAAGGTGCATCATCAGTATTTTCAAGCAAACTGGCAAGTTCAAATGCAACCTTGAAGGCAATAAATTCTTCAATTTTCTCCACATCATAAAAGTCATAAATTGAAGGGTTTCGCAGCATAGTAAATCAAAATTTTCTACGGAAGCGAACAGAGAGAAAGCCAAGATCTAATCTAGGAGATGCAAACAACGAGAGAGATTGGATTAGATCTTCATACCCTTGAAGATTCACACAGCGGAACGTTATTTAACGTGGGTGATGTAGTCGTACTCGCTTCTCCTCCTCGCGATCCGATCCGATCTAGCACCACAAGTGGCGGTGCCTCCGTGAGATGCACACGTGCAGCACCTCGACGTATCCTCCTTCCTCGGACCAGCAAGTATGGTGGAGAAATAGATTGGATCTACAACGCGACGGCGCGGTGTATATGGTGGAGAATTTCTGCAGCAGGGCTTCGCCTACAAACAGTCGGGAGGGAGAGAGGAAGGCAGCAGGGCTACTAGGGTTTGGAGGGAGGTGTGTGTCCGTAGGAAGGGGGCGCACCAGCCCTCTATATATAGAGGGGGGTGCGTCCAGCCCTTGCCCATCCTCCAAGCCTATCTCTAGTTTAAACGATTTAAATTCTCCCTTCTAGAAACCCTATCTTATCTCTAGTTTAAACGATTTAAACTTATCTAGGATCGGCTGGGCCCTATGGGGCCTTGTGCCCCTGGCCCAATGCGGCCAGGACACTCCCTCATAGGCCCATGCCCCCTCCCGGAAGGTGGGACCACGTTGGCCCCTTCCGAAGGTTCTAGAAGCTTAGGTACAATACCGATTAATCCGGAACAATTCCGAACTCCAAAACTGCCTTATATGAATCTTATTCTCCGGACCACTCGGAACCTCTCGTGATGTCCGGATCCCATCCGAGACTCGAACAAAAATTCATAAACCAAGTATCCAATCTATCCTAGCGTCGAGACACGTCAAGTGTGTGACCTAGTTCGAGAATATGCGACATGATCTTCTATCAATAATCAACAGCGAAGTGCAGGCACCCATATTGACTCCCACATTCATCTATGATCATATCGGATGAACCACGATGCCAGGATTCAATCAATCCCATATATATATTCCCTTCGTCTCGCGATATTTTACTTGCCCGAGATTCGATCGTCGGTATCGTCATACCTAGTTCAATCTCGTTCACAGCAAGTACTTTACTCGTTCCGTAATCCGATATCACTTTGTGATTAACTCCTTAACCACATGCTTGCAAGCGGTGTTGATATCGATTACCGAGTGGGACCGAAGTATATCTCTCCGACTTGGGAGGGACAAATTCCATCTCGATACATACAACCCAACAGATACTTTCCGATCACCTGAGAGACACCTTTATGATCACCCTCTCATAGGATGACGTTTGATGACCTCAAAGCTTTCTTCCGATACCAGGGAGTTGTATTATCTCATGGTCTAAGGAATACAATATTTGACATGAGAAAAGCTTCGCAAAGACGAACACGATGAAACGATCTAATAGCTTTGCTTAGTTTGGGTCTGTCCATCATATCATTCTCCCTATGATATGATCTCATTATCAATTGACAACTCATGTCTATGGTTTGGAAACCTTAACCATCATTGATCAATGAGCTAGTCCATAGAGGCGTACTAGGGACACGGTGTTGTTCACAAACCACACAAGTATTAAAGTTTCCGCTTAATACAATTCTAGCATGGAATATAAACTTTATCATGAACAAGAATTATAATAATAACATCTTTATTATTGCCTCTAGGGCATAATTCCAACATAAATTCCTTTAACATAAGAGGATATGGTAACATTATCATTATACTCACATTGAAAATAGAGGTGTTTATACCTCCTACAGCAACAAGCTTTATCAAAGCAATAAGTAACATTATAAGTAGAGCACACCTCTCTAGCAATAGTATTCAACTTATAAATTTGTTCCCATAAGTGTTTCCCTTTTGTGACAAATGGTGTTCCTTATAATAATACTTTTGTTCTTCCGTGATCCCACCTTGCCAATAAGCACTAGTTTCAAAGAATCCATCCATTGATGGAAAGCATGACCAAGCAAGGAAATGACAGACCAGCAACTAGAGCAGGAACGGAGCTCACAAGATCTATACATGAAAGCACAAGGAGGAGATACAACCATCTAGCTACTACATGGACCCATAGTCCAAGGTGGAACTACTCACGCATCATACCGGAGAAGAAGGCCTCCGGGATGATCTCCCCTCCGGCAGGGTGCCGGGAAGAAATTCAGATCCCCCCTGATCTAGGGACGATGGTGGCGGCGGCGACTACAGAAGGTTTCGTGGAGTTTTGATCGGGTGCATAGGTTTTTTGCATCGGGGGCTTCTTATAGGCGAAGAGGCGAGGCTAGGAGCGGCCAGGGGCCCCACACCCTACCTAGGCATGGGGTGGGCCCACCCGCGCCTAGGGGGGTCTGGCGCCCTGGTTCGCTTCTCCGTCTCTCCTCTGTACTTCGTGCCCCCCACGGTAAAATATTGACTTTGGCTTTTGTCCCGTCCAATTCCGAGAATATTGATTTTCTGCCTTTTCGGAATCAAAAAAAGTAGAAAACAGGCAACTAGCACTGTGGCAACTTGTTAATAGGTTAGTTCCAGAAAAGATATAAAAACACCTCAAAGTGTAGACAAAGCAAAGCAAAGTAGATACTAAACAAGCATGGAGCATCAGAAATTATAGATACATTTCTGACGTATCAGAGTAGTATCATGAAGAGAAGATATTTATTGAGAGTGTTGACTAGTGAAAGTATGATCCCTAGGCCTTGTTTCTAAACATTGAAACACCGTTCACAACTAGATCTGTTGCATGTTGCTTGCTTCCATCTTTTTGCCTTTAGTCTTTTCCTCCCCGTCAGAAGCTCTTTTCTGACACCATTACCACTTATAATCATCCATACCACTTGTATTTCACTATCTCTTCGCCGAACTAGTGCACCTATACACCTGGCAAGTGTATTGGGTGTGTTGGGGACACAAGAGACTTTTTGTATCTTGATTGCAGGGTTGCTTGAGAGTGATACCTTTGACCACTTCCTCCTTGAGTTTGATATACCTTGGGTAATCCACTTAAGGGAAACTTGCTACTGTTCTACAAACCTCTGCACTTGGAGGCCCAACAACTGTCTACAAGAATATAAGTGCATAGACATCAAGCACTAACCCCTTCACCATGCCGAATAGCCATCTCCCTCTGACCTGGGCCAACCTCAGCAAGTACGCCCTCGTGGCCTATGCCCCTTCCCTTCCGGGCGCCGGTGAGCAAAGCTCCTTTTTGGTGGACGACGAAGAGGCTGACGAGAAGGAGGAGGATGCCGTGGTTGAGGAGTGGGAGGCTCAGAAGGAGGAGGACGACATTGGAGTGTGGGAGGACACCTTCCATGGTGGAGGCGACGCCGACGCCGACCGAGACACGTAGGCGGCAGAGGTAGCCGAGCAGGAAGCACGGTCTGTGGATGAGGATCGTGATACGTCGGAAACGTATATATAATTTTTGATGCTCCATGCTTGTTTAGTATCTACTTTGCTTTACTTGTCTACACTTTGAGGTGCTTTTTACATGTTTTCTGGTACTAACCTACTAACAAGTTGCAACAGTGCCAGATGCCTGTTTTCTGTTGTTTTTGATTTCAGAAAAGTTAGTAAAGAAATATTCTCGGAATTGGACGGGACAGACGTCAAAGTCAATTACTTTCCGTGGGGACCAAGAAGACCAGAGGGGAGCCAGAGGGGCTGGCTAGGGCGGCCAGACCCACCCCAGGCACGGGTGGGCCCCATCCCGCGCCTGGCTAGAGTTTGGCACCCCTGGCCGCCGCCTCGGCCTCCCCCTTCGTCTATAAGAATCCCTCGATGCAGAAACCCTAAGCACCCGATAAAATCTCCACGAAACCGTCTGTAGCCGCCGCCACCATCGCCCCTAGATCGGGGGGATCTGAAGTTCTTCCGGCACCTGAAGGAAGGATCATCTCGGAGGCCTTCTCTCTGGTATGATGCGTGAGTAGTTCCACCTTGGACTATGGGTTCATGTAGTAGCTAGATGGTTGTATCTCCTCCTTTGTGCTTTCATATATAGATCTTGTGAGCTCCGTTCATGATCAAGATCTAATCTATTTGTAATCTTTCATGTTGTGTTTGTGGGGATCCGATGGATATTGAGATTATTATGTTGGTTTGATTAATGGTTTTGTCTTTATGATTCTATCATGTCTATGTTGTTTGTGATCTTGCATGCTCTCCGTTGTTAGTAGCTATCTTGGCCAAGTAGTTGCTAGTGACTCCAAGAGGGGGTATTTATGCTCGATAGTAGGTTCATCCCTCTAGTTTCCAAGGGAAGTGACAATAATCTCTTCGGTTGTAGATGTACTATTGCTACTAGGGGAGAAAACAACGGTCTCTTGTTCATGGAACATGTGGACTATTTACCTTACACACTTTGCTTAAAGCAGTTGAAAGAACAATGTGGGCCCCCATGTGTGGTTTTGGTAATTAATGACAATCTCTATGGACTAATGCTTGTATCAAGTTGTACTTGTAGGAATTGTCCATAGGCAATGCTTGAACCATATGTTGGCTTCAAGGTTTGGAGAAGAAGAAAGTGAAGAGGATCAAGTGGTGACCAAGGTGTTCAAAGAGTGATCCACAAATTGGTCATGTGAGAGTTAAAACTATGAAGATCTCATGCTTAAAGCTTTCCAACCTCGGTGATCATGGATCGATGAAGATAAGGTCAAAGTAAAGGTTTCCCCATGTTATATGGGGGAGTAACTTGCAAATCTTCATCAAGCAAGTGCGTGCAAGAGCAATCAAGAAAGGTGTTCCATCTTGAGAAGGACAAGACCGTCTACATCATAATCAAGTTGAATATGCGCAAGGCAAAGGTATGATCTTGATAGGGTTTCTTTCTTACCGGTCTTGGGATGTTAGTTGGGGAGACCGGCTTATAGGATATATAACCGTACTATCAAGAGGGGCTCTCAAGTGAGTAACTCGATCATATCGTTCAGAGAGAGCTCAAACCTTTGCATACTTTGCATCATCCTTTCTCGGTTGTTATTTGGATCTTATCCATGTGAGGTTCTAGAGATTGTGGTAATATTCATAATAAGCCCTAGTTCATCAAAAACGGATTTCCCTTTTATATCATATTGCGTTTTTGATCTTTGTGGTTTTTCGGTTTCTCACCAAGAGAGGTATCTCACTTAATAATACATGAAATGTTATCTCTTGGTGGTATCCAATATTTTCACTTTTTGTTGGGTACCTCTTGTTGTCCTCTTTCCAACAAAATTGGTTTTGGTTCAATCTGAGTTTCCAAACTCTAGATATCGCCATTTGAAGTTTGCCTCTTATTTGGTCCAGACCAGAGTCTCCGGTCTGCGTGGACCGGAGTCTCTGGTGTGGTCTGGAGTTTCCAGAACTATCTCCGGTGGTGACTTCAGAATCAAGGCTGGGACATACTGTATGGGGGTCCGGATCTAGGTCTGGAGGCTACCCCGGAGTCTCCGGTGTTGGCTCAGTCCGGAGTCTCCGGTGTTGGAAGACCGGAGTCTCCGGTCTTGTTCGGTCGTGGCTGGTCCAGGTCATTCAGATGGGCTGTCCGGAGGCTAGTCCGGAGGTTGGGCCGGAATCTCCGGTGTAGACCGGAGTCTCCGGTCTGACTTTTCCCCAACGGGCAGAAAACGGTCAGAAATCTGTGGGCCTATAAAAAAGGGCCCTTCTTCCCCAATGCAAATGCTCGAGTTTTACATGCTTTCTCCTCCATTCTTGACCCTCTTGAGCTTGCTTCCCCTTCAATCCCTCCCTTGATTCTTGCATATACTTTAGGGATTTGAAAGAGGAGATCTAGATCTACAATCCAACTAATCCATCTCTCCTCTAAGTGAGGGGAACATCTTGGGATCTAGATCTTGGAGTCTTTTGTGGATTTCCTCCATTGTTCTTCCTCTCTTATTCCCCCACAAGCTTTTGTAGCTTTGTTGGAATTTGGGAGAGAAGGATTTGAGCACTACTCGTGTTCTTGCCATTTGCATTTGGTGCATCGGTTTGAGTTCTCCCCGGAGGATTTGGTGAGTGAAAGTTGAGAAGCTTTTTACTCTTGGGTTCTTAGAACCCTAGACGGTTTGTTGTGTTGCAGGTTGTGGCCTTGGTGGCGTTTGTTGGGAGCCTCCAATTAAGTTGTGGAGAAGTGCCCCAACCTTGTGGCCTTTGTGGCGTTTGTTGGGATCCTCCAATTAAGTTGTGGAGAAGTGCCTAAACCTTGTGAGAGGTTTCGGTTGCCACCGACAAGTGCACCGATAGTGGAAGCGTGGATCGATCCCGTTGGGGTGAGATTCACCGGAGAATAAGGGAGGCCTTTTGTGGCGTTGGTGGTTTGATACCACCCCCTCTCCAAACGAGACGTACTCCATGTTGGGAGGAACTCAGTAAAATATCGTCGTCCCCGTGTGCCTCGGTTATCTCTATACCCGAGCTCTTTACTTATACACTTTACATTGTGATAGCCTTCGTGCTTGGAGTAATATATATCTTGCTATCACTTTGTTGCTTGTATTGCTTAGCATAAGTTGTTGGTGCACATAGGTGAACCTTAGTTGTTCTAGGTTGTGCTTAACAAAGTAAACACTAGTTTTACTCCGCCTTTGTTGAGTCACTCTAGGAAAAGTTTTAATCGCCTATTCACCCCCCTCTAGGCGACATCTGTATCCTTTCAGCAGTTGTCTGTTACTTGCAACTTAATACTGGAGGGGGTTCAGATGATAATCTGAAGGTGGACTTCTAGTCATAGATGCAGTTGGATGGCGGTCTATGTATCTTGTTGTATTGCCCAAAAGAATCTCATAGGATCTTTCTGACTAGTAATTGTATTGTTATGCCTTGCTCAGTTCCTGTCAATTGCCCTGCTGTAATTTGTTTACCCTTCATACCATGTTGTTTATCTAAGGAGATCACCTCTAGTGAACTATGGACCCCGGTCCAATCTTTACCATTGATACATCTTCCACTGTTACTTTTTTACTTGCTGCAAACCATTATCTTCCACACCATACGTTTAATCCTTTCTTACAGCAAACCGGTGAGCTTGACAACCTCACTGATTCGTTGGGGCAAAGTCTTGAGCTTGTGTTGTGCAGATCTCCGCGTTGCTTGCAACACCTGTATGACGTTTTCTTCCTCCTTCTGGTTCGATAACCTCGGTCTCTACTGAGGGAAGACTTGCTGTTGTGCTCATCACACCTTACTCTTGGGGTTTCCAACAAAGTGCTCCACGTCAAGTTCTCTGGTGCCATCAAGGAGTCACCAGATCGGCAGACGGTGAAGGTGCCCAGCAGGCCGCTCGGGTCTCCACTGTCTCTGCGGAGGAGGAGCGGCAGGCGGTGCCGACCCCGGAGGAGGAGGACACAGCCTTGGACCACTTCTTGTACTACCGGTACCGTGGCATGGGGGTCGACCTCCCTTCGATCACCGACAGGAAGGCCTAGGTGGTGGCCTCCTTGTGCCAACGGGAGGCAGTGGCGGCCACGGCCAAACGAGAGGCGATAGTGGCACACAATCGCATCGGCACAACAACTACGAGGATGAGGGAGGCGTAGACCCTCGCGCGCTACCGGAGGCAGGTAGAAAAGTCGAAGGAGGCAACACGGCGTGTGAGGGCGGCCTTCGATAAGGACGAGGCCGATGTAGTTTAGTAAGTGGATAAGGTGAAACTGTACCTTAAGTATTTGTATTTTCAACAAAAAAATCTTTATAAACATTTATGGGTATGACGTGTGGACCTGGAGGCACCTTCCTGAGGACACACGAGCCATCCTCCCTTGCAAACGCGTCCCAAGTTTGATCCGAAACGGACCGATCCGCGTGTCCGGGTCATTTGCCACTGGTCGTTGGGCCGTGGTATCGGTCGGTTCGGACTTTGGACCCGCCGTTTGTAGCCGTTTGCGGGAGTTTATTGGAGTTGCCCTAAACTCCGCGAACATTAATTCAGACAGCTAGTGGACCGAGTAAGGCATTTTCCAATGGGTGTATCTTAGCACGATATCATAGGCAAATTGCTTATATGACATCATACTTAATAAAGAGAGGTGTTGTTGTATTTTAGCTTAGATACAATCCTTGTATGGCTTCATAGGCAAAATACATGGTTAGACGAGTCACATGCATGCATGTACCCAAGATCAAATGTAGATATAATCTATTGTACTAGTTGTTTCTTAGGCTGGTCATACTGGGACTATAATAATACTAGTATCATGTATACGATACTAGTGTATGATACTATGTCTCTAGTGCATTGTATTATGTAGTAGTATCATAGTAGTGATATATTTATTGATTTGTAAAATATCTATGTAAAATATGTGTATAAGATTTACTTGCCATTATAATTTCTAGTTTTACGTGCTATGATACGGTATCTAACTATGATACTCTAATCATCTTTCTTTTTATTAATTGTGATACCACATCATATCATATATTTGCCAAATTAACATGTATGATACACCTTATAATACTAACGTTAGGGCCAACCTTAACAGGACTAACCGAGGGGACGGAGAGCTGGCCTACTACACCTGCAGTCCCATTCCGACTCGATGGCGTGTGCCGAGCGAGGCCGAGTGCTCCTCTTGCAAAGCTGCGTCTTGTACGTGGAGGTTCCGTACGTGGAGCGTACTCTGAGGCGTGGGACAAACTGAAACTTTGGTATGGCAAAGTTATTCACCATGGACCAAAGAGCTGTAAAGTTTGAGTTACCAGTTATACATTCTATTGAGTTATAAAAGTGAGGCTAAATTAAGATATGGCAAATACCACATCTTGTCATAATGGTCATCCGCCACTAAATTAATCAATTTAGTTTTGTTTATATATTGACATAGTATCTTGCAATAAAATATGTCTAGAGATATACCGGTCTAGATAAATCTAAGTCAATTAATTTAGATTAGAGACGATGCTATTTTTCTTTTTAGCTAGATGCTAAAAATTACTTAGATGCTGTGGTCGACAATCTCAACCACCGTTTTGTGGCCTGGACCATGAAAGATATGCAACTAGGGCTATACTAAACAGGCAATTAGACCAGGCTACGTATACACGGGAGGCAGTGTTGAAATGTGTATGTTTTTTTAGTGAAACAGTCAGAACTCCGTTTTGCTGTGAACTTTATTAATTAAATAATAGTTACATCGTCAATTAATAAAGCATCAATAAAATCCAGCGGTTCATCTACCCAAACAAAAGGGAGTGATCCCGTCTCTCTCGCTAAGCAATCTGCAACCCTATTTGCCTCCCTATTACAAAAACTAAACTCACACTTAGAGAAAGTAGAGGCTTGCACATAAATGTCCTCAAACAAAGCCGTTGCTGGTCGATAAGAAGCAACCTGATTGAAGCGTTTTGATGACCTGTAAACAATAAGATTGAATGATAATTCGAGCACATCCAAGCTCATTTGCAAGAGCTAACGCTCTAATAACAACACGAGCTTCAAGGGTATTTGCATCAATAGCATACTGGATTGGGTCACTACTCGCTGCAATAAAAAATCCCTTGTCATCTCGAATCACAGCCCCAATTCCTCCTCTAAAATTTTCCAGACTGAAGCTCGCATCCACATTAACTAGAACATAGTTCTCCTTTGGTCTAGTCCAAGTGTTTTTCCTTTTTTCAGCGGATTTCCTCAACACCCGTATATTATTTTTGGTAATTACTCGGATGGACATAGCAACAATGATAGCACATGGCACCTTTTCATCATAGACCCATTGCCTTCTCATCCACCGAATATACCAAGCTGCCGTCAAAATTAATTCTTTTACATCCACAACATGCTGATATACCAATAGTTCTTCCAAAACCGCACTTCCAGATCTATCAACTTGCATAGCATCTTGAATAGTTGATAACATCCCTAACCTCGACCAAACTTCCTCTGCAAATTTTCATTTAAAAAGAACATGTTTTATATCTTCAGAGTGGATGGCGCAACGCGTACATTGGCTAGATATTGGGATGTGTCTATTTGCTAAAACGTCATAGCAAGGAAGAATGCCATGCAAACTTTTCCAAGCAAAAAGTTTGATTTTAGCTGCTACCGAAATTTTTCATATTGAGTCCCAAACTCCATTAATCATTGATTGTCCAGGAGCTTGTAAGTTTCTCTCCTTCTCTCCAAACTGATGCTTCCATTCTCCATGATATGCTGATCTAAAATAAAAAAAAAATTCTTATTATGTCTCCATGCAACGAAGTCTTCCATACCGTTTGTTGATAGAGGTATTGACAGAATTTTGTTGGCATCGATTGTAAAAAAGTTCTCACTTACTAGCTTCTCATCTCACGTTTTCGTTATAGGACTAATCAACTCCTCAACTTTGGCGAGAAAAATATTTCATCTTGGCGTTATAAGCTTCCCATCTGGACTATTTGGAATCCATGGGTCATCCCATATGTCAATTTGAGAACCATCTCCCACTCGCTAGATGCACCCTCTATTAAAACACTGAATCCCTGCCAAGATACTTTGCCAAGTAAAAGATGCTCCACTTTTCATCTTGGCTTTCAACAATTTACCATCTGGATAATATTTTGCTCGTAGAACCCTCGCACAAAGAGAATCAGGTTTACATAAGAGCCTCCACACCTGTTTTGCTAGCATGGATAAGTTGAAACAGTGCGGATCACGAAAACCAAGTCCACCCCTCTTCTTTGGTATACACAACTTCCACCATGTAAACCAATGTATCTTCTTTTCATTGGCATCATCACCCCACCAGAATTGCGAGATAGCATTCGTGATTTCTTTACAAATGTTTTTTGGAATTTTGAATACCGACATCGCAAACACTGACATAGATTGTGCCACTGCTTTCAACAAAGCTTCCTTTCCTGCCATGGACAAAGTTTTATTTTTCCATCCATTGATAATTTTTAGAACCCTTTCCACCAAATACTTGAAACAGTCGCTCCGGTCTACCCCCACGATGGATGGTAATCCCAAATACTTATCTGAGATAGTCTCCGTCATAATATCCAAGATCGTACAAATTTCCGCTCTTATATCCACCTGCGTGTTAGGACTAAAAAATACAATTGATTTGCCAACACTTACCAACTGTCCCGATGACGCACAATTAGAATTCAGGATGTCACGAAGACATCTAGCATTAGCTTCATCTGCCTTCATCAATATTAGCGAATCATCCGCAAAAAGAAGATGCGAGACGGACATAGCGTCTTGGCATACCTTGACCCCCGCAAGTGTACCCTCCTCCTCTGCATGTGATAATAAACAAGATAGGCCTTCAGAGCAAATCAAGAACAGGTAAGGGGACATAGGGTCCCCTTGCCTTAGTCCCCTCGTTGGAGTGAATTGATCGGTTTCATGTGAATTAAATCGAACACAATATCGCACCGAGGAGACACTCCATCGTCAGATTGAACCTAGCTTAATCATCATCTCCTTTAGAAACTTCCACTTAACTCCGTCGTACGCTTTATGCATATCTAATTTGACTGCACAAAGCCATTGCTTCCCTGTATTCCTTTTAATTATGTGAACACACTCGTAATCTATAAGTATGTTGTCAGTAATCATCCTACCAGGAACAAAAGCTGATTGTTGTTCCCTAATAATATCTGGAAGAATTGCTTTCAAATGGTTTGCCAAGAGCTTACTTATCACTTTATAAATAACATTACATAAGCTAATTGGTCGATATTCCGTTACCTTATTCGTATCATCATTCTTTGGAATTAGCACAATCACGGTATCATTCTAGCCATTTGGTATTTTTGCGGAATTTAGTGCTTGTAAGACCTCCGCAATAAGATCTTCCTCCACCATTGGCCAAAAATGTTTGTAGAAAATCGCATGTAACCCATCTAGACCGGACGCCTTCAAATCGCCAATATTAAAAAGAGCCTTTTTCACTTCTTTCGTTGTAAACTGTTGGAATTTTTGCCTAAATAGGCCCTGCCCATTTATTATATGTCAATAAATTCCTGAAATCCTAGAGGTCCATTTGGCCCATTCATGCAAGGCAAGAGCTGGGACAAATGTTTAGTCCCACATTGCTAGTTGAGTGGAGGTTGGACCAGCTTATAAGGTGAGCTCTCCTACCACTTGGTAAAAGGATGAGAAGGAGAAGGAGAGAGTTCCACACACGCGCTCCTCCTCCTCGCCACGCCACGCCTCTCCTCGTCACATCACGACGCGCGCGCGCCGCCGGTTGCGGGAATCTCGCCGAGCCGAGCTTTATTTTGTCACACATGAATGGTATATGAACAGTTGTACAGAAGCTGAAACATTTTGTTTTGAGTGGACTTTTAATAGGAGTTAAATGAATACAAACTGAGTGGAGGGCTTTCGCCTATTCGCTTCATCTTCCGTCCATTCGTTTCTTCTTCTGCGTAGTCTGTCTACCTTACCCTCTATGCCTATAAGAGAGAGAGGTCGCGCCTCCTCTCAGACACCTGATCACACATCTTTTGCCTCGGTTCGAGCACGAGCTACTTAGATCTTCCCCATCCCGTCTTGCGGTGTGCACCGTGAGCCGGGATAGTAGGCCTCCGAGACCCCGCTGCTTCGAGTCCTGTACGGGAGAAGGGCGATAAGGTTTTTGGGGAGCGCTATCGGCGCGACTACTGGCTTCGTCACGGACTCCCTCACGGATAGCGACTGCGGCGACGTCTTCCCTGACGAGGACTTCTTCCCCGACATCAGCACCCTCTTCCTCGACGACATGGCCAACGACGGTTCCAACGCCGGCGGTTCCTCTTCTGCTACTGCCGTGTATATCTCCTTTCTCAATCTTGTTCTGATCGTATCTAAAGTTTTGCGCCTTGCAGTTTGTTTGGTTATATGCCTTAATATGTACTCGCTATTTCACATGATTAGTATATTGTCTATTATTCTAATCATGTTTTATCTAGCGTTTATTATGGATAATTCGCTTGGTAAATTGCTCTTTTATTCAACAATCCAAAAACCTTATTTCGGGCAATTTGCCACAAGTGGCTTTGTTGCTTCTATGAAGCCACCTGTGTTCGAAGGTGTGAATTACAAACGATGGCGTGCGAGAGAAGTGCTCTGGTTTCAGACCATGATCTGCTATAACGTCATCTATGGCGCACCTGAGGAAGAACTTAACCCCGCTCAGGAAGAGGCGTTTCAAAAACTTGATACCACTTTCAAGGCTGCCTTGATCAGCATTCTTGGCGACAATATTTTTGATTCATATCTGTCATTTAGCAATGGCAAAGATATGTGGGATGCGCTCGAGAGAAAATTTGGAGTCTTCGATGCTGGCAGTAAACTGTATGTCATGGAACAATTCTATGATTATAAGATGGTTGAGGACCGCCCCATTGTGGAGCAGGCTCATGAGATACAATCACTTGCCAGGGAGCTTGAGCACTTCACTTGTGTGTTACCAGACAAGTTTGTTGCCAGAGGCATTATTGCCAAACTTCCCAGTCATGAAGGAATTTTGCTACTTCTCTAAAGCACAAGAGATAAGAGTTCTCCATGACGGATCTCATTGGGACTCTTGATGTGGAAGAGAAGGCGAGAGCAAAATACACACGTGCTCGAGGTACCGAGGGGGTTCTAATGCCAACCTGGTACAGAAAAGGAACTTCCAGCCTCACAAGTTCAAGAACAAAGGCAAGTTTGACGACAAAGGAAAGTTCGATGAAAAGAACAAGGCCTCACAGTCCACCAGCTTCAAGAAGAAGACTGATAAGAGGAAAGGTGCTTGTCATGTGTGCAGTGATCCTAATCATTGGGCTCCTGCTTGTCCCAACCGCTTTGACAAGCGCCAAGATGGAAGGCGACAAGACTGCTAATGTTGTCATGGGCGACGTTGAGATGAAAGATGTTGGGTATGGTATATTACCTATTGTTCTTTCATTATGTCATTCTCCTGATTGGTGGATTGACACGGGCGCTAATGTACATGTCTATTCTGATATTTTCATGTTTTCTTCATATAAGGTCAGAGGGACTCAAACCGTGCTGATGGGGAACGGCTCGCATGCTTCTATTCATGGTGTTGGTATGGTCGATCTGAAGTTCACTTCGGGAAAGACCGTGCGCCTGAAGAACGTGCATCATGTTCGCTCAATAAATAAAAATCTTGTTAGCGGATCTATTCTATGTCGAGATGGCTACAAGATTGTATTCGAGTCCAATAAATTTGTAATTTCGAAGTATGAAACATTTGTTGGTAAAGGCTATGAGTACGGGGGCTTGTTCCGCTTATCTCTGTCAGACATTTGTAATAAAGTTGTTAATCATATTTACACGAATTTTGAATCAAATGTCTGACACTCTCGTCTTTGTCATATTAATTTTGGTTATATGACGCGGATAGCCAACATGAATTTAAACCCTGATTTCACAACTGTTAAGGGATCTAAGTGCCAAGTCTGCGTGCAAGCTAAACAACCTCGCAAGTCACATACGACTGCAGAAGTGAGAAATTTTAACACCACTAGAGCTCATACATTCTGATCTTTGTGAGATGAATGGTGTGTTGACAAAAGGTGTAAAGAAATATTTCATGACTTTGATTGATGACTCTACGAGATATTGTCATGTGTATCTTCTAAAATCGAAAGATGAGGCTTTGAGTTTCTTCAAAATCTATAAAGCTGAGGCAGAAAATCAACTTGATCTAAAGATTAAGAGGCTTAGGTATAATCGTGGTGGAGAGTATTTTTCCAACGACTTTGATTATTTTTGTGCGGAACATGGCATAATTCATGAGAAGACGCCTCCCTACTCACCCCAGTCAAATGGAGTAGCCGAAAGAAAGAATCGTACTCTAACAGATTTGGTTAACGCCATGTTAGACACATCAGGTCTCTCCAAGGAATGGTGGGGGGAGGCACTATTGACTGCGTGTCATGTCCTAAACCGAGTTCCCACAAAGAACAAAGAAATTACTCCATTCGAAGAATGGGAGAAGAAAAAAGATTAAAACTCTCTTACTTACGTACTTAGGGTTGTTTGGCAAAGGTTAATGTACCAATCCCCAAGAAGCGCAAGCTTGGACCAAAAACCATTGACTGTGTTTTTATGGGCTATGCTTTTCATAGCATTGGTTATAGATTCTTGATAGTAAAATCTGAAGTACCTGACATTCATGTCGGTACAATCATGGAGTCAACTGATGCAACTTTCTTTGAGGATATCTTTCCTATGAAGGATAAACCTAACTCATCAAATCCGGAGATACCTAGTTCATCTAATCAGGAATTTGCTACATTCTCTGAACCTACCATTCCAATTGAACACTCTGAAAGTCCTAAGGAGGATGATAATGAAATTCCTAAAAGGAGCAAGAGACAGAGGACTGCAAAGTTCTTTGGTGATGATTTCATTGTGTACCTTGTGGATGACACTCCTACTTCCATTTCAGAAGCATATGCATCTCCTGATGCTGACTACTGGAAGGAAGCCGTCCATAGTGAGATGAATTCCATATTAGCTAATGGAACATGGGAGATCACTGATCGCCCTTATGGGTGCAAACCTGTAGGGTGCAAGTGGGTGTTTAAGAAAAACCTTAGACCCGATGGTACTATTGAGAAGTACAAGGCATGGCTTGTAGCCAAGGGATATACTCAAAAATAAGGTGAAGACTTCTTTGACACTTACTCACCTGTTTCCAGATTGACCACCATTCGAGTATTACTCTCATTGGCTGCCTCTCATGGTCTTCTCGTTCATCAAATGGACGTTAAGACAGCTTTCCTTAATGGAGAGTTGGATGAGGAAATTTACTAGGATCAGCCAGATGGCTTTGTGGTAAATGGTCAAGAAGGAAAGGTGTGCAAGTTGTTGAAATCTTTATATGGCCTAAAACAAGCCCCTAAGCAATGGCATGAGAAGTTCGAAAGAACTTTAACTGCTGCAGGCTTTGTTGTAAATGAAGCTGATAAATGTGTGTACCATCACCATGGTGGGGGTGAGGGAGTCATCCTTTGTTTGTATGTTGATGACATACTGATTTTAGGAACCAACCATAATGCAATTAAGGAGGTCAAAGATTTCTTATCTCGTTCCTTTGAGATGAAGGATCTGGGAATAGCTGATGTCATCCTGAACATCAAGCTGTTAAGAGATGATGATGGTGGGATTACACTGCTTCAGTCCCACTATGTGGAAAAGATCTTGAGTCGTTTCGGGTATAGCAACTTCAAGTTTTCTCCTACACCGTATGATCCTAGTGTGTTGCTTCAAAAGAATCGAGGAAATGCTAGAGACCAACTGAGATACTCTCAAATCATTGGCTCGCTTATGTATTTAGCTAGTGCCACGAGGCCTGACATCGCCTTTGCTGTAAGCAAACTCAGTCGATTTGTTTCAAATCCAGGAGATGATCACTGGCATGCTCTTGAGAGAGTTATGCGATATCTAAAAGGCACTGCGAGCTATGGCATACACTATACCGGGTATCTGAGGGTACTAGAGGGTTATAGTGATTCAAATTGGATATATGATGCTGACGAGATAAAGGCCACGAGTGGATATGTATTCACACTTGCTGGTGACGCTGTTTCTTGGAAGTCTTGCAAGCAGACCATCTTAACGAGGTCAACTATGGAAGCAGAACTCACGGATTAGACACGTACTTGTTGAAGCAGAGTGGCTTCGTGAACTCTTGATGAACTTGCCTGTGGTTGAAAAACCAATACCCGCAATCCTTATGAACTGCGATAATCAAACTGTGATTTTCAAGGTAAATAGTTCTAAGGATAATATGAAGTCATCAAGACATGTGAAGAGGAGACTGAAATCTGTCAGGAAAATGAGAAACTCCGGAGTTATTGCATTGGATTATATCCAAACATCTAAAAACTTGGCAGATCCCTTCACAAAGGGTCTATCACGCAATGTGATAGAAAATGCATCAAAGGAGATGGGTATGAGACCCACAATTTGAGTTTTCCACAGTGGTAAACCACTCTATGTGATCGGAGATCCCGTGAATTAGAATTGGGAGACAAGCTGTTGGTTAGCTAAGAGGAAAGTATCCCTACTTTAATAAACACCACTCCATAAAGATGCAATACTTTCCTATTCTGCACGGTAGGTTGATTTATTATCTTAATGTGTTCTAAGTGGCTTATCCTAAGCAAAGATGTTGTCCTGCAGAACATGTTTTGAAGAACACACCTATATGAGTCTGACTGTTAAAACGTTGTAGTCTATGAGAGTAGGGTGCTCTCTAATAAACTCATGAAAGGTCATGGAGTATGACGTATAAGCTCCACCCGCGGGGAAGTCCCACGGTAGCCTAGTATCGGTCAAGACTTTTGTGAAGCTAGGTTCGCAGCAAACTTGCAGTTAAAGGCATAGTCCACTATACAAGTCGTAGCCTAGTATAACATAAAGCTCTAGGTGGAAGTTCAACTTAACAGTCTCCACTACAGTACCAGTATATAAACAATGTTTTGGAACCAAAGGCAAACTTCATGTGCCTCTAGGATCTGGTGGGGATTGTTGGAATTTTTGCCTAAATAGGCCCAGCCCATTTATTATATGCCAATAAATTCCTGAAATCCTTGAAGCCCATTTGGCCCATTCATGCAAGGCAAGAGCTAGGACAAATGTTTAGTCCCACATTGCTAGTTGAGTGGAAGTTGGACTAGCTTATAAGGTGAGCTCTCCTACCACTTGTTAAAAGGATGAGAAGGAGAAGGAGAGAGTTCCACACGCGCGTGTAGGGTTTCGTAGCATGGAAAACAAAAATTTTCTACCGCATACAAACAAACAAGCCAAGATCTATCTACTAGATTGTATCAACGAGTTGATGGATTAACTCACCCTCGAAGATTCCAAAGTGTTTAACGAGAGCGGATTCTCGTGGATGATGTAGTCGTACTCTTGCCGATCTCAAAATCGCGTAGACGATCCTTCCGGCGCTGCGTTTCGGCAGCGCTTCCGCAGTCGGTCACATGTTCGGTACTCGACGAAGACCTTCCTCTCCCTTGTTCCAGCAGGCAGCGGAGGTTGTAGCACTCTCCTCGTGATTCCTGCAGCACAACGACATGGTACCGGAAGTAGAGGGGAGATCTCGCAGGGCTTCGCCTTAAGCCGGAGCGAGTATGGTGGACTATGAGAGAGCTCCTCGACAATCTAGGGTTTAGACACACCAAGGAGGAGGCTTGGCCGGTGGCTAGGGTTATCTAGGAGGCGGCGCTTGCCCTAGGCGGCGGCGGCAGCAGGAGGTGGCGGCGCCGGGCTAGGGTTTTGGGTGGAGGTGTTGGGTGCTAGGAGGGGCAGCCCTGCCCCTCCTTATATAGGTGGATGGGGCGCGCCAGGGGAGGGGAGTCCCTCCCCAACTCGGTTTCCCAAGGGGGACGGCGGTGGAGGGGAGGAACTCCTCCCCAAGTAGGTTTCCTACTTCCCCTCCACCTTCCAAAATAGCCGTTTGACTTTTCAAATTGGCGTTTGACTTTTCAAACTAGGATTTGATTAAACCCTTTATTTTGTTCAGCGATGACACCTAGTACATGATGCAATCATTCCAACTTGATATGACACATTCATGTACCCTTCCTCCGGAGTGCGGACATTCGAACCTTCTAGAACATTCCCATGAAAACACCTAACCATTCTCCAACCCCGAAACAGGACTTTCCTTATATGAATCTTATTCTCCGGACCATTCCGGATCTCCTCGTGATATCCCGGATCCCATCCGAGACTCCGAACAACATTCGGTCTCTTACTCATCATTCCATAACTACTCAAACAACGTCGAATCCTTAAGTGTGTCTCCCTACGGTTCATGAATTATGCGGACATGATCGAGACACGTCTCCGAACAATAACCAATAGAGGAATCTAGAAATTCATATGGCTCCCACATATTTCTACGATTACTTATGATCGAATGAACCACTTACATACGATACCAATTTCCCTTTGTCTCACGATAGTTTACTTATCCGAGGTTATGATCGTCGGTATCTCTGCATACCTAGTTCAACCTCGTTACTGATAAGTACTCTTTTCTCGTTCCCGTGATATGTGATCCCTTGTGAGCCAGCCACATGCTTGCAAGCTAATTGGATGACATTTCACCGAGAGGGACCAGAGTATATCTATTAGTCATATGGATGGACAAATCCCACTCTTGATCCATGTGTCTCAACCAATACTTTCCGAACACTCAATGCCACCTTTATAGCCACCCAGTTACGGTGTGGTGTTTGATGTCATCAAAGCATCCTTCCGGTGAAGGTGATATGCATGATCTCATGGTCGAAGGAATTAGGTTACTATGTATCAGAAAGCATATAGCAATTGAACTATTAAAATGACTTGATCTTATGCTACTCTTATCTATAGGAGTATGTCCACCATATCATTCTCCTAACGATATGATCTTGTTGTTAATAACATCTCATTGTTCATGATAGGGAAACCACAATCATTTATTAAGCAACAAGCTAGTATTATAAAGAGGCTTTACTAGGGACTCTATTTTAGTTTACAAATCACACAAGTATTAATGTTTCCTTGTTAATACTATTATAGCATGAATGTAAACATTTATCATAAACACAAAGATATAATAATAACTACATTTATTATTGCCTCTAGGGCATATCTCCAACAGCGCGCTCCTCCTCCTCGCTCACCTCACCACGCCACGCCACGCCTCGTCACTTCATGACGCGCGCGCGCCGCGGGTTGCGGGTTACGGGTTGCGAGAATCTCGCCGAGCCGAGCTTTATTTTGCCACGCATTAATGGTATATGAACAGTTGTACAGAAGCTGAAATGTTTTGTTTTGACTGGACTTTTAATACAAGTTAAATGAATACGAACTGAGTGGAGGGCTGCTGCCTGTTCGCTTCATCTTCCGTCCATTCGTTTCTTCTTCTGTGCAGTTTGTCTACCTTCCCCTCTGTGCCTATAAGAGAGAGAGAGGTCGCGCCTCCTCTCAGACACACAGCCACACACATCCTTTGCGCCTCCAGTTCCAGAGCACTGAGCTACTTAGATCTTCCCCATCCCATTTTGCGGCGTGCACGTGAGCCGGGACAGTAGGCCTCCGAGACCCCGCTGCTTTGAGTCCTGTACGAGAGAAGGGCGATAAGGTTTTTGGGGAGCGCTATCGGCGCGACTACTGGCTTCGTCATGGACTCCCTCACGGATAGCGACTGCGGCGACGTCTTTCCCGACGAGGACTTCTTCCCCGACATCAGCACCCTCTTCCTCGACGACATGGCCAACAACGGTTCCAACGCCGACGGTTCCTCTTCTGCTACTGCCGTGTATATCTCCTTTCTCAATCTTGTTTTGATCGTATCTAAACTTTTGCGTCGTGCAGTTTGTTTGGTTATATGCCTTAATATGTACTCGCTATTTCACATGATTAGTATATTGTCTATTATTCTAATCATGTTTTATCGAGCGTTTATTATGGATAATTCGCTTGGTCAATTGCTCTTTTATTCAACATAAACGGTGCCATAAGTGATTCATTCATTGTTGGTGTTACCTTTTGCTTTACTTTATTAAGAACCACTTGATCGGGATCTCCTGTATCCGAAGTGAACAACCCTCCAAAATAGCCACCAATAAAATTTGATAGATCTTCATTTCCTTCTACTACATCGCCATTGTCCTTCAACAAAGATTTAATCATATTTCTCTTCTTTCTCTCCGACGCGAAGTGATGGAAGAAAGTTGTATTCTATCACCCGCTTGGCCAATTAGCAGTACCACGTTGTAGCCATGTTACTTCCTCCTGCTCAAACAAATTTTCTAGCAACACTAGAGTTGAAATGTGTATGTTACTTCATGTTAAATTATCGTTTGCCTTCTTGGCTACATCTTACGTGTTTCTTTTGGTGTAGTAGACCAAGGTATTATGCAGGGCCGGCTCTGACCCATCGCGAACATGGCGACGGCCAAGGGCCCACGCACCTAGAGGGCCCATCCTTGGTACCGCCCTGGCAATCTTTGTTGCTAATACTCCCTCTGTCCTGAAATACCCTGCATTCTGGGTTTAGTCAAAGTCAAACTTTATAAAGTTTGGTAGAATATATAGAAAAAACTATAAACATCTATAACACTGAATGTATATATTATGAAAATATATCTTATGACGATTCTAATGGTACTTATGTTTTATTATAGGTGTACATAAATTTTTCAATATGTTTGGTCAAACTTTATAAAATTTAACCTTAACTAAACCCAGAATGCAGGGTATTTCAAGACAGAGGGAGTAGTAGTAATTCACATTGACGTGCAGCGCATGCACGTGCTTTTCCTGGCCTCCCTGCTGACCATGCCATGTGGTTAGAGTTCGCAAGCTGATCATCAACGCGTATAGTGAAGAGAAACCCACAACAAGGGCTTCAAGCGAGTCTGAGTGAGGAAAGTTGTCCTTTATGGCGTCTGGCGTCATGCCGCTATATCTCAACAACACTCCGCCCCTAATTCCTTCTTCTTTCAATCTCTCTCTCCAATCCTTTTACGCCTCTTTCTCCTTCACCCACACATCTCTCTCTCTCTCTCTCTCTCTCTCGGTTTCTACTCTCAAATCCAGTAGTCTCCTGTTTAGTCCTCATGGAAGAGGGTCAACCGTCGGAAGAAGCAAAGGAAAAGGAGCAAAGAATAGTACATCATTAGATGGAAGAAATGCCAGATCTGGCCTCCACTTTGCAGGCCATGAGTTTAGCAGAGCCAGGATTAGGCAGACTGCATAACCATCAAGTGATTCAGGAGCAAGATCTTGACTTCTCCTATTGCCTCCTAATGAAAGTGGCATGCACAGGAGGTGCTCCAAGGAATATATCGCAGACATATTTGGAGCAAGCCATGATGAGAGCTTGGAGGAACAACTTCTATGCAATTTTCCAGGTATCAAACACTGTTTTCTTAGCCCACTTCAGAACTCAGGAAGATATGGTTTCAGTTTATACTAGACAGCCTTGGGCCATGGGTACAGACAATTTGTTGCTTGACTGGTTTGATCCAAGTTTCGATCCTGACTCTAGTGATGACTACAAATTTGAGCATATATTTGTCACCATCAGAGCTTATGGTATTCCAAGGAATAGAAGGTCTCTCGGTTTGCTTGCAGATATCCTGAATCAGGTTGGTACAGTCTCAGAGTTTCATATCATGCAAGAAAATAATTTGTTTGCTAGACATGACTACATCTGGGGTACAGTCAAACTAAAAGTAATCAATCCAGTCAAAGATAGAGTAATTGTGGGATACTCAGATAATACCACTGGTTTAGTGTATTTGCATTATGAGAAGATAGGAAGAATTTGTTTGTTCTGTGGTGTCATGTTCCACAATGCTGAAAATTGCAGTATCAGGAATAATCTGATTGCAGAGAGATCAAAGAGCAAGCAAGAACAGCTGCATATTCCCACACAAAGGTTTGGGCAATGGATTATAGATGAAAGTTATGTTCCTACTAAAGTAATTCAAAGCACTAGAATAGCTCATCAAGGAAGTAATCAATCAGGAAGTGCAATTTTAAGCAGATTACAGAGGTTGTTTGCTGAAGATCCGAAGAAGAAAGGAAAGATTGCAGCAACTGCTCAAGAACAGAGAGGCAATATTCAAGAGTATTTTCGTCCTTTTGGTCAAGCGGTCAGCACTAGTCAAATCTCTACACTTCTAGAGAATCCTCTACACGTTTCCTTAGGCGGAGTACCAACTGCATTTACTGCTTCTGCTCATGCTGAGGGCGGTGAAAACATGCATGAGCGACACCTCACCTCTCTTCTAGAACAAGTCCAGCAATATAGTGGAAGTGGAGGCCCACGGAAAAAATGGGAGGCATACCACAACCGTCAGCAGAACAGATACAAACCGGACAACATGGGCAATATTTGGGCTGGCAGGCTAACTCAAATAGGGCACGCCATTCTCATGAACACTTTATGCCAGGTCAGCCTAAAATTTCGTCTTCGTTCCCAGATACCCTCCATGGACATCAGCTCCTCTTTGCATCTCAAGCGCCTGATTTTTCATCACTAAAATCTCCCATGAATCCTTGCACGCAGATGCCTTTCCATACTCTCTCAAATCGCTCAGTCATTCAGCAGACATCCACTTGGCCTTCTACTCCAAAATCCCCAAATGCTCACCGCTCCTACAAACCCTCACCTAAACGGCCGCCTTCGTCCCCAAACCCGACTGAGCTGCCGCCAGCAAAGCGAGACTCGCCGCTTCGAGATGGAGAATCTACTGAGGAGCTGCTCCAGATCTGTCCAACTGTCGAGCCTCCTCCCCATTACCTCCCACGTACAGGCAGCCCGCCCCATCTCATCCCCAATCGAGACCAATCTAACCGATATGAGGTTGTTGCTGAAGCTGTTAGTCCTATAGAACCCGTAGCCCATGCCGGAATCCTTGGAGCAGGACCAAGAGTTGAGGAATTGGCGCAAGGAGGAGAAACAAGAGAAATTGAGGCCCTAGGTGCAGATGCGGGAAACGTCACCCCAAGCCACGAAACCTTACTCACCGCTACAGAAGGACGGACTCGCCGTCGGCCTAGTGGATGGGACGTCCAAGATAGTTCCCAAACTGGAACTCTTGACACATATCCTTCAAGGATTAGTGAGCATCAGCATATCAATACCGGTGTAGCAGGCATCCAAGGTATCATTGAAGTGGGGCACGGCGGACCTCATCGTAGAAACAGGGGAAGAATATGGGCCGTGTGGTGCACCCCTATGCTTCTGCGCCTCGACGATCTCCTGTAAGGAGCAACTCAGGAACAGCAACAGAGTATAATCAATGGCCGCTCCGGCCGGTGTCACCGGCTTGGTCGACAGACTCTATCGATTCTCGCTATGGAGCTTTCTCACCTCCACAGATGGTTAGCGAATACTATATGACTCCGAATGCTCATTCTGGTTTTGCTAATAAAGGAATCCAGGGAGAAGGCAGAGGTTAAGTACAATCTGAAACCAATGTTGATGAAGACAAATCAGATGGGAAACAAGTTGGTCAGCAAGATGCAGCAAAGGGAACTATGGAGTTGGATGGAGAGGCGATGGCGCCAGCCTCTAAGGCGCCACATGCGCCATGAGGGTGCTACGGTGGAACTGCCAGGGAATGGGCAAGACCCTGGGCAGTCCTAAAATGCTACATCTTGCCAGGATGATCCACGCCACTAAAGCCCAGGTAATATTCATCTCTGAGATTAAATCATCCAAAGTTAATTCGTCTGATCTAGTTACTAGGTTTAACATGTTTGATAGTATTGTAGTGCCTTCTCGAAGACGATCGGGAGGCCTGTGGCTGATGTGGAATGATGAAGTACAAGTGTCTGTCCATAGTTTTAATTATTATGTCATCCTAGCTATTGTAGTTGTTAAGAGTAGTAATTTACAGTTTGGTCTTGTTTGTATATATGGTGACCCATATCACCGCAACACTAGTCTGATATGGGATCAAGTAGCCTCTTTTGTTTATGACGATGCTAATATGCCTATTATGTGTACCAGTGACATGAACGAACTTCTGTATGATATGGATAAAAACTCTGCTAATGTGAATCGTACTCGTATGAATTCTTTTCATTTAATGATCAAGAATTGTGGTCTCTTTGACTTGGGTTTTAGTGGACCAGCTTACACTTGGACAAATAAACGTTTTTCATCCAAACCAACCTATGAAAGACTTGATCGTTGTCTGGTTAATGCTGAATGGTGTAATGCTTACCCTGTTTTGAATGTCTATAATATGCCTTTAATTCATCCAATTAGTGATCATGCTCCCATCTTACTCTCAACGGATGGAACTACCCGAAAAATCAGATGCTCTTTCAAATTTCAAAACTGGTGGTTAAAAGAAAAAGATTTTCAGACTCATGCTCAGACTGCCTGGAATAAAACAAAATACCGTAATTTTTCGGCTAGAACTAACCACCTTGCAGGAGCCCTCAAGATCTAGTGCAGAAAAAAGAAGCCGCTACAGGATGAATTGAAGGAACTTGAAAGAAAAATCACCAAAATACAGCTCCAACCAATTCAGAATCAAAATCATGCTATGGAAACTTAGTTGGTAACAAGGTATGCACAAAACCTTTGCAAAATAACAGATTTCTATGCGCAGAGAGCGAAGAAAAACTGGATAAAGGATGGCGATAGGAACACTTCTTTTTTTCACAAAGCCATTGCAAAGAGGAGGAGAAGAAACACAATTCTCTCCATAAAAGATGAGCATGATATTATCCAGTTCATGCCAGACAAAATTAGTAATACCTTTGTAAACTATTTCAGGCATATTTTTGCTTCGCAAAATACTAATCATGGCAGGCCATACTTGCACACTAGCTTACCAACATCAAGTCAGGACTATACATACTCAATTCCAGAAAGAAAAGAACTTTGGGAAACCTTAAAGGATATGAAAAGGAATGCGTCACCAGGACTAGATGGTTTCAATGCAGAGTTCTACACGGCTACATGGGATTGGATTGGAGACGACGTTTGCATGCTGGTAAGATCATTCTTTAACACAGGAGTTCTCCCACCCCATATTAATGACACTCACATTGCTCTTATCCCTAAGAAACTTGTTCCTTTAGTTCCTGCTGGTTACCGACCAATAAGTCTTTGCAACGTAATATATAAATTAATTTCTAAATCCTTAGCGAATAGACTTAAGCCTCACTTACCTGATTATATCCATCCTTCTCAACAAGCTTTCATCGAGGGGCGTCGTATAAGCAATAACATAATTATAGCGCAGGAAATTACTCACTCTTTCATTCTTTCCTCTTGGAAACAAAAATCTTTTATGCTTAAAATTGACCTTGCCAAAGCCTTTGATTGAGTTGAATGGAACTTCATTGTCCATGCCCTCTCTTGAAGAGGGCTACAAGGTCATTTCATTAACTTGATACATGCTTGCATTTCGTCGCCAACTTTTTCTGTTGTCATAAATGGCCAAACTTTTGCTAAATTCAAGAGTGACAGAGGTATACGACAAGGTTGTCCTCTCTCACCATATCTTTTTGTCCTTGCAATAAACGAACTATCTATTGCATTGCAGGAAGCTTTAGCCAATTGTTCCCTAACTGGCATTGTGCTTGGACCAAGTTGTCCTCCTATTCATTCGCTTTTATTTGCAGATGACCTTTTAATATGTGGTAGGGCAGATGCTCAAGAAGCTAAAGCTATGAGAACAATACTCCACTCTTTCTGTACTCTTTCGGGACAAACACCGAACTGGACCAAATCAGGTATCATTTTCAGCAAACATGTTGACCAAGGTACGGCTGCCACATTAATGCGAATCTTTCCAGTGTCTAAAATAGATTCTTCTTTTGTTCACCTTGGCCACCCTCTAATTTTGCCTAGTAAAAACAGAGCTTCAGCCTACGATTTTGTAATAGAAAAATTTAAATCAAAGCTCACAACCTATAAAGCTGACCAATTATCACATGCTACTCGTCTTGATCTAATCCAATCAATTTTTGCTTCCATCCCTATCTACTATATGTCCAATATTATTTTCCCCAAGAAATTTATTGCAAAACTCAATGCTATTGTTAGAGTCTTTTGGTGGACAGGTATTAGACAGGATAAATCAAGTAGAGCTCTTTGTCTGAGAGCTTGGAAAGATATATGTGCCCCTAAAAAGGAAGGAGGTCTAGGAATCAGAAACTTTCAAGCCATTAATCATGGCCTTATCCTCATGGCAGCTTGGCGCATAGCCCAAAACCAAGATGACTTCTTGCATAAAATTCTAAAGGCCAAATATTTCCACGACTCTTCTATTTGGCGCCCAAATTCAAATGCTCCAAAATCGGCTTTCTGGGCCTCCATTCTGAAAGTCCTTCCAACCCTCAAAGCCCATTCTTTTTACTAGCTGACTAGAGGTGACATTTCTATCTGGAGCACCCCTGGTGTACAGATTGGACAAAAATCTATGATGGTCTCATTATTCAGAATCCAAACTACACATATCCATCTACGGTAAAAGATCTCTGGATACCAAATCAACGAACTTGGAATGAGCAGCTCGTTGGCTCCCTTTTCCAACAACCTATGGCTCAGTGTATTAAGCAAACTGCTATTTTTCCTTCTAATGAGCAGGACATACTTTGCTGGAAGCTCACTGCAAACGGTAAGTGCAATTCAAAAAGTGCATACTATGCTTGTTTACAAAGTTTGCGGGAACAAGGAGAACCGAAACCAAAACAAATCTCTGCGGAAACCATAAACTTGCTGAAAAAAATTTGGAAGTCTAAAGAACTCCTGCCGAGAATACAAACATTCGCCTGGAGACTCTTGCGCAGAGCGATTCGAACGGGAGCAAGGGCAGGAAAATACTCTAAACATATCAGCAAGTTTTGTTGCAGGTGTGGTTTGGAGGAAGATGATATACATCTCTTCTTCACTTGTCACTTTGTCAAAGCAGCCTGGTTTAGTCCACCATGGTATATAAGAATAGAATTTATAACTGAGCGGAATAAATCTCTCACGGATATCCTTTTCATCTTCATATGCCACATCCTCATGCATCTCTCGCTAACATTCTCACTTTTATGTGGTGTATTTGGAAATCAAGAAATGACTGCCTTTTTAATAGAAAGAAAGGGGAACCATACCAAATTTACATTAATTCTCATGCAATTTTAAAAACTGTGAATATTCTTGAGACTCCTAGTGCTTTCTTGCGGGACAAGCCGAAGCAAATCTTGACTAATCATGAGAATAGAAAGGATGGATGCCGGAACATCAGACTAGCGGAAGACGATTTTACAGGCACAACAATCTTCTCAGATGCATCATGGAAAGAAGATAAAATGAGGAATTCAACAGGTTCTCAATATAGAGGGATTGGTATCTTCATTCAAACGAAAGGCGATAAAGGACATGCAAATTTGAAGATACAAGCGTCTACTTCCTCAACTCTCTCAGTTCTGCAGGCAGGGGCTACAGCAATGTTACTTGCAGCCGAAATTGCAGCAAAATTACAGATACAAAATCCCACTTTGCTAACAGATAACAAGCTTCTTGCAATGGCAGTTGCAGACGGGAGGCTGGAATCAAATTTTGTCCATTGGAATACAAGGGAAGTTCTAGCCAAGATCTTGATTCTAGCAGGAACTTTACAGGCTAGGATGGTACATATACCCAGGGACAAAAATTATGTTGCTCATAGGTGTGCGCATAAGGTGCATAGCAACTCTATAGCTGCACCTACCTTTAGTTGCTTTTCATCAGCTCATATTCAGTCTTCGTGCCCTGTCATATCAATTTTCCAAAATTGTTCATGGCCGGGCTATGTAATACAGGATGTACGTTGCTATTCAGCTGATGAATGAAATTGGCGCCTCAGGCGCCGCAAGTTGTTCAAAAAAAAAAACATTGACGTGCAATTTCACTATGCTTGCTGCAATGGAAGACTAAAATAGATCGATATAGAACTGCATGGCTGGCCGTGCGGCCAGGTACGGTAAGGAAAGAAATAGTTTATTCTTTGTCTTATTTTTTCTAAAATATATATGTCTTCTTTTATTAGTATTGCTTCCTCTAATCCATATTAGTTGACTTAAATTTGTCTATATTTGAATGTATCTGACACTAAAACTTGACTAGATACATTCCTATCTAGATAAATCTAAGTCGAGGAACTATATTATTTTCTTAGCATATCTCCTATTATTAGATGTGCATTTAAATCTATGGAAGTGAACTGTTAGAAAATACATAGAACAAAAAAAAATTGTTTCTTAAGAAATTTTAGATGTAATTCACAAAAAAAAGAAATTTTAGATGTGCTGGACAATTTTCTTGCTTCAAGTTCTAGAGACCCCCTATGCCCAATTTTTTTATTTTTTTAGAAACTACTTTTTTCTAACATAATCTGACATTGATTAAGTCATTAACAATTATTTGTAGACATGTCAGACTAAAAATATATGATTAGAGGATAACTTTTAATATTTTTAAATGAAAAAAGACACATATATGGCTAAATACTTAGATATGTGTATGTATAGGTTTTAAAAAAATATGTAGGTATATATGTTAGCCATAAGGGCCCATGCAATGAGTTCGCACTAGGCCCCTCCAAAATAAGAGCCGGTCTATTATCCACTATTGTGTTCTGTCAAGATGTCTGCTTTAGTATCATATTTATTCGGTATCCGTTTTGTATTTGTCTCCCATGATTTATGATTTCGTATTCGTTTTCATAGTTTTCACTTCTACCGGTAAGACAAGCCAAAACCATCTATTTTAGTTCCATTTTCAACTCTAATAGCTAGCGTGTGCATGTGCAGCTAGCTCAATATGCTCTTCACTCTTGCATATCCGTAGAGCATAGCTTACGGGGTGCATTGCCCTCCTCCCCCTCAAATTTTCTTTCCAAGCTTATGTGCCATATTTTCAGCATTAGTGCCCCCGTTCAATCAGGTTAACAACATCATATGCTCACTCTCAATTTTGGAGACGTACGATCATGGTGAGATTTTGGGCTCAGATGCTATGCATGCGGGCTTTTTGGGTTATCTCTACTTCACTGGGCTAGCCGGATAAAACTAAATTCATCAAATTATCTACCGGTTAGTTAGTTCGTTCATCAAATTAACTAGCGCCGCCATAGATCACCATAAACGCTAGGAAGAGAGCGGTGAGGGGACCAACCACCCGCTTCATGCCACCGCCGTTTAGAGCACCTTTGAGATGGGGGAGAAACAGGCGACCTTATTCCGATGCGACATCATCCCCCTGCCACCGATGTGCTGCCCCTTTAGAGACCTAGGCCAAGCTAGCTCATCTCGTCCCCTGACGACGACAAGTTAGCTCATCTCGTCAGGTAAACCGTTTGATCGGTCCCCTTGATTTGACTTGATGATTTCTTCTATTTTTTGGACTTGATGCATACCCACATTTTCTGTTTCTTTACACGAGAGCTGATGGATTTATGCGTGACGATGTAAAAAAGAGCGACGGCGCGGCGCTGTGCACCGACAACCGAGCAACCCAACCAAGGTGGATGCTAGGTTATCACACAAGCTGGCTGGCCAAAGGCAAGGTACATGCTTGAATATCTCTGTTAGACTCGGGCTCCAGGTAGCCCTTTTTGCCAACTTCGAAAAATCGATTTCAAAAGTTCAAAAATAATTTGGAAAGAAAAACCTACGTGTATCCAACTTTGTGTTCTAACTGAGTGTAAATTTTGAGCTCAAAATACTTTGTATTTTAGGTTTAGAAAAATGACAAAATTGCACAAAGACAAAATCTCCACTTTATTGTACCACATGTGGAACTGTTCACCAATGAAAGAAACTCAATTTGTTATTTTTGTTTCCAATTTTTGAAACTTTTGAATCTAAAATACAACTACACACTACAGGAGGCGACGGCTAGGCCGGGGCAAAAGCGCCTCTACGTGCTTGATATAACCCGTCGGCGTATGCTATGCCGAGGCAGCCGTCAGTGTAGCCTCCTCGGGACCTCTCCCCTCGGAGGCAGCGACCGTCGGCGTACCGGATGGCCGTCGGCGTAGGACTACGCCGACGGCCGTAGCGTGCCCGTCGGCGAATGGCGGCGCTGCCGTTACACGGCCGCTAACGGCGCACCGGATACGCCGACGGCCGTGCCCCTCGGCGTAGTATTTGCCTCACTGGGCCTCCCCCAGGAAGTAGCTACGCCGACGGCCTCGCCCTCGGCGTAAGTGGACGCGTGGCCTCCCCCAGGAAGGAGATACGCCGACGGCCTGCCCTCGGCGTAGGGGCAGGTGCTACGCCGACGGCAGTGCCCTCGGCGTAGCCCTGACCAAATGGCACATGGCATAAGGCTACGCCGAGGGCATTGTCGTCGGCGTAGCACCTTCACAGTTTTTTTTATTTTTCCACAGCAGCAGCAGCACACATGCAGCACTCACAGCAGCACATCAGTCATACAAGATCACATATGCTCATATTAAACATTGTTCATATCACACATGCTCATATTAAACATTGTTCATATCACACATGGTCATATCACACATTGTTCATACATCATCCATACATCGTTCATACATTATCACACATCCCTACAACTCTGGAGGAGACGGGGTGTACCCGAGATCTCCCCTGGTGAAAAGTGGCGACCTCTGCCGAGGGTTGCGTCCAGTAGAAGCAGCAGAAGAGCCACCTGGCGAGGGAGTAGGAGAAGTGTGAAGCTCGGGAGAACCACCTGCAGAATGGCCAGGAGATGGACCATTGTCATGAAGCGGTGTGATCTGACGCCCATCCGGCGAGGCGTGGCCAAAGTGCCGGTTCCCAGAAGCTCCCGTTCCCTACCTGTTGCCTACATGTTAGCAACTTGCGAGGCAAAGTAAAGCGATAACCAGTGGGTTAGCAAAGAACTTACCGGTGGCGATGCGTAGTAGGTCCTAGCGAAGCTTTCCTTCGATTGCAAAAATGGCGACGGACCTGGCATGGGAGACACGGGCCCTAAATCTCTATTCTGGCCAGTTTGAATATTCACCATCATGTCCTGCAAGATAGTTTAGAAGTCAGGCCGTAGTACAACAAACGGGGGGAAGTGGGACTTGTATCTTTTGCAAAAATAAAGGTTCGGACTTACATTTACGTATTGCGTGTAGATCGCAAGCGCCTCCTGATGTTGCCGAAAGGCCACCTGATATTCCTCATAAACGGTATCGTAGGCCGCGTCTAACTCAGGCTACAATTTCAAATACAAGGAATCTCGTCAGTGGTTAGCCATGCAGGAACAAAAGTCATAAAGATGATGAGAACGAGAAAAACTTACATCCTCGGCGGAGCGACGAGGCTGGCCACGAGGCGGGATAGCGGGGCCGTCGGCGGGGTAGGTAGCTCGTGCTGAGGGTAGGCTTGACCTTCTTATTCAGAATCTTGAGGCGTCCATGCTGCAATCCGTGTCCCGACAGGACCAACGACTCCTCGTCGATCTCCGCGTGAATGGGGTCATCCACATGGGGGTGACGAGCCTTCACCATCGTGTTGTAGTTCCCCAAGTCGTTACTGGCAAGCAGTACACGAACAACGAGGGTTGAGGCTCGAGTAATTGGGCTTCTTTCGCCGCATCATCTCATAGACGGCGACGTCATGAATCACCTTCCCGGGTTGTGCCTCGGCCACCTGTATCGCGAAAAGAAATATTATGCATATGAAGTACAAACATGACAAAAAAATACACGCAGGTCGTTCTATGTATATACGTACCACCTTCTCCTTGAAGCGGTCAAAGTTGCGGTTTCCCATGCAGTGCGTTCCACCATCGCCTCGGTTATCCGCGTTCCGCCTGGACAAGGCTGCAAACTCCTCGTCTTCTCTGAGCCACCTCGTCCTAACCAGCTCCTCCCATGCGAGTCGATGCGGCCCAATCGGGGATAACCTGAAAATGCAATACTCAACTCCGGACAATGCAATGGCAACTTAGCAATGTAGAATCTTATTGACATTTTACTCACCGACATGTACTCTTAAGGCCGTCGGCAGTACTCAGGATTAGGGTTCCTACCGACAATGTCTTCCTTCCTGACCCTCACGCCCCTGTCAGCCCAGAAGTGGCTAGCGGCCGTGACCTTCTGGTTGTACCACACCTGGGGGGTCAACTTCACACAAGCCCCAAGCAAAGTCCTCTGCGTCTTCTCCTGGTCCTCCTCGGCCACACGGTAAAAGCACTTCAATCATGCATAAGAGTCATGAGTTAGCACGGTGGGGTCATCAAGTATGAACATAACTCGAGAAATATGCCTTACCCAAAACTTGGTGATGACAGCATCAACACCGTCAGAAGCCGGGACACGGGTAGTCTGGTAGTCCGCCCAAGTAGTAGCTAACTTCCTGTCACCCTCGTGGGTAATGTGATAGCCCGGCCAGAACTTCCTAATCAAAGCTCCAACGAGGCTGTTAGGAAGGCGAGCCTTGGTCCCCGGAGAAAATGTCCAATTGCTGCACAATAATAAACATTAGTACACAATAATTATTTATGACCAACATGAAATAAAATGTTTTAAATTGCCAAATTAGTACACTTACTCAAGGCCATCTGGAATAATAAGGGCTTTCCTCCGAGTCCTAGGCTCAAACTTCTCGTCGTGGACTCGATTCCCCACGATTCCACAATTTCTTGGCCCCACCAACTCGCGGCTAGTGTCCGCCTCGTGTCAGTCCCGCCTCCTCTCGGTCCTCGCCTCCCTCTCAGACTCTGCCTCCCTCTCGGCCCTGAAAGGCTGCTCTGTCAGGAACAACTCAGGAGCCACGTCGCCAGAAGCAGAGGGTGGTGGGTCAAAGTCCACGCCTCCTCCCGTGGCACCTCGTCCTCGTCCTCCTCGACCTCGGCCTCGACCCCGTCCTCCGCCAGCAGGAGCAAGATCGGGGTAACGCGGATTGGAATTTTGCTGTCTCCCACTCCGTGTAGCTCTTTTCTTGCGCTGCTTCAGCGCATTAAGCAAGGACGAACTGGTTGCCTTGCCGCTGCTCATATTGTTCAATCACCTGCATTAAGTAAGAGAAAACAGTTAAGCACAAAGACATAATAAAATGTATACACAAAGAATAAAGGCATAATGCAATTAAGAAAACAGTTAAGCACAAAGACAAAATAAAATGCATTAAAAAATAAATACTCACTATCATTTTCATTCTCATTCTCATTCTCATTCTCACTATCACTATCTTTTGAGTAGAAATCTGGATTCTCATCGAAGGGTGTAGGCTCATCATCGTTGTCATTCTCGGTATGGAGCTTCTCGAGCATACTTATGTCATGTAGATTCACCACTGACTCACCCCGAGTTTCTACATCATTCCCAAGGTCCTCAAGATCAACCGGTTCTAAATCAAAGTGTCCGAAGTCCTCTTGCTCTTGATAGAAAATTCCCTCGTACGTTACAGGGTTAATGTTGTTGTAATCGTCCTCGGAGGGAATCGGTAGGTTACCATGTGGCGATACCTGGAACACGACTTCCCAGCCCTGGAGTTCCGCTTTCTGGCATGGGTAGGGCAAATAATAAACTTGGTTGGCTTGGTGAGCAACAACAAAGACGTCGGCTCCGCTATAGGTGGTTGAAGGCCTAACTTCAACTAACCCAATGGAAGGGTACTTCTCACCCCTTGGGTCAAACCAGTGGCACTTGAACACAACAAGATTGAGTTTGACATTAAACGATTGAAGGTCACCAGATACATTCTCTAACCTTCCGTAGTAATCAAGGGAATCGGCTCCTTTGGTGAACACCCCAGTATTTACCGTTTTTGCATTCGGTCGCCCTTTCTGGTGCGTCTCTGTATGGAAGCGAAACCCATTCACATCATACTTCTCATACTTCATGACGACACTGTTACAACCTTGGGAAACACATTTCAGCTCATCTGACATCTCAACGTTGGGATCAGCTCCCTACAGGTACAAGAGGAATTTGTTGCGTTCAGTAGTTACGTGGAATAAGAGCGACAAGTCACATATTGCAAGGTAAGAGGGACAGGTTAGAAATTACTTTTTCCATAAACCAGGACACAAAGTTTTTTATTCCGGGAGCACCCTCTTTCAGTAGAGTGTCCAACTCCATGGGAGAGGGATCCGTCGGTCCCGGCCACTGTTCATCCGTGAAATCGCTAAGAAGGAGAAAATAAGCATTAGACGGAGACCGAGTTACTAGCTGCATAGAGAAATAGGGTGTTCACCATTTTACCTAATGAAATCGACCACTTCCTTCATGTTCATAAGCACATAGAGCATTATGCAATCCTTCTCTTCCTTCGGCAACCTATATTTTAGTCCTTTACCGGCCTTGCCACCGGGAAATTGGAATAGTTCGAGATTGGGGTCATTCTTGGGCAGGTCGACATTGTAACGAGAGACCGGGTTATGCATAGTGGGAACATCATCGGGCCAGTAGGTTGTCGCGGCGTCTGCCATCTCCCGAAGGCATGTTGCTTCAGCTATGCATGCTTCAATCTTGGCTTTGTTTCCAGTTATCTTTCGAATATACTTAAACTCTCTCCCAATACAAAATTGCCAACAAAATTGCACCGCCCCCCCTCCAAGAGTGCCTCGTTCGCGAGGTGCACAATGAGATGTGCCATCGGAGTAAAGAAGCCTGGCGGAAAGATCATCTCCAAATTGCATAGGAACTCCGTCACCTGAACTTGCAGCTTCTCAATTACCAGAGGACATATCTGCTTAGCACAGAGGGTGCGGAAGAAATGGCTCAACTCCGCAAGCACTCGCCATACTTTTTTGGGGAGATAGCCTCGAACCATCACCGGCATCAGCCGCTCAATCCATATATGATAGTCGTGACTCTTGAGCCAGTTGACTTGTCCCGTCAAAAGATTGACTCCCTTACTTATATTCGAACAATAACCGTCAGGGAACATCACGACGTATTTGAGCCACCTAAATGACTCCTTCTTTTGGACATTATCAAGGCAGTAGTAGGCATGCGGCTTGAACCAATTCTTTCGACGGACAGTAGGAGGCTGCATGTAATCTCTTCCTATCACAAAGCTTCTCAACATTGACTCTAGCCTTGACATTATCCTTTGACTTCCGAGAATGTTCAGATGTGTGAAAAAGGGACTCCCCGACATTCTTTTCGGTGTGCATCACATCGATGTTATGGGGAAGTTCGAGGTCCTTGTAATACACGAGATTCGTTAAGGCTACCACGTGAGTCCAATTATGCGTTACACCATATCCCGCAAATTGATGGCCAGTTCCCGGCGCCGCGGGCACGAGAGCACGTATCTCGGCATCAACAGCTGCACCCTCAAACTTTGGTACCTCTTTTACTTCATGCACAACTTTGCCCTTCTTGAAGTTCTTTCTATCTTCTCTGAACGAATGATTTCTTTTGAAGTACTGTCGATTCGTGTCAAACGCAACATATTTGCGACCCGACTTTAGCCAAAGGAACTCAAGTCGGTGCCTGCACACTGGGCATGGCCACTTACCAGCTGTACACCATCCGCACGTTAGGGCGTACCTGGGCATGTCATGCATAGTATATTGTAACCAAACTTTCATCAAAAAGTTTCTCTTTGATGCTCGATCGTATGTCAACGTCCCGTGTATCCAAGAGTGGTTCAAATCATCCACAATCGGCTGCATGTAGACACTCAAGTTCTTCCCCGGATACTCAGGTCCTGGAATTATCAGCGACAAAAACATGGCCTTCCGTTGCATTAATACTCCGAGAGGGAGATTGAGCGGAATAACATACACCGGCCAGCAGCTTTACAAGGCCGTCGACATACCATATGGGTTGAAGCCATCTGTTGCTATAGCAATTCTAACATTCCGAGCCTCTTCTGCCCACCGGGGGGTATTTGTCATCGAAGTTCTTCCATGCCTTACCATCAGATGGATGTCCCATCTTCTTCCGTCCGTGCCTGTCCTCGTATCTTTCCCCTTCTTGTACCACGTCATCTGTTTGGCAGTCTCCTCGCTCAAGTAAAGCCGCTGGATTCTTTTTATGAATGGGAGATACCGAAGTATCTTCTTAGCGACCTTCGACTGCCTCACCTGACCATCCTTCCCCTTTATCTCTTCATATCTAGAGGCCTTACAAATGGAGCAGTACTTGTCACCCTCAAACTGTTTGCAAAACAAAAGGCAGCCTTTTGGACAACAATCTATCTTTTCATAATCCATGTTGATCTCCTTCATGAGTTTCTTCGTTTCGTGAAAGGTTTTAGGCAGACAATGCCCTTCGAGCAACATGTTACCACATGTTCTCAGATTAGCTTCAAAGTGAGAATGGGTGGCGGAGTATTGGCACTTGTCGGCTAGACACTGAGAGATGGCATCGAGCTGAGAAATCTTTGCACCCTCGTACAGAGGCCTCTTAGCCGCGGCCATCATATCAAGGAAGGCCTTCGCGGTTGGCTCCAGTTCCTCCGGTTCTAGCGGTTCCTCCGGTTCTGGTGATTCCTCCCGTGGAGGTGGCGAATTCGGCTGGTCGGCATCGATAAGATCATCTAGCATGTTTCTAATCCCATCATGCTCATTGACATTGAGCCGCTGACGCATCACCTCACCTCTGTCACGTTCGTACCGAGCAAAGTCGACTTGCGTGACATAGTTAGACATGTACCCATATTGCATAAGGTGTTTGTACATGTCATCCTTTCCCTGGCGATGACGCTTAGTGCAATGAGCGCAGGGACAAAGTGCTCGAACCATTGCCTTCGAACCACGTGCTAACTCATTCACTAACAAATGAGTGTTACATGCCCAATCTAATCTGCTTTTATTAGTCGCACTAATACGACCACTGTACATCCACCCATTATCAGCCATCCTCTTATGCTTTGTTGGAAGACAAACAACAAATATAACATTTTATATCAAACAAGAGATTAAATGCTTCATATTTTTACGCATTCATCAACCTACATGTCCAATAGGAAAAGAGGGTCCTAACCAGCCGCCGGATCCGTAGATTGGGTAAGTTCTCCCTGGTTCTACCCCGATCCAAGCAGAATTTCGGCAGCACCTCCCCGCTGCTCTCCCGATACACGTCTCGACAAAAAGCCAAGAGGATGTGCATCCGGAGAACAACGAGGAGGCGCCACCGAAATCCTGTCTCGAATCAAGGTAGAGCCAGGGAGAACCAAACCCAACTACGAATTCGCCGACTGCCCGATAAAAGCCATAAGCGTTACGGTCCAAAATATGCAAGACCACTAATGCATATTAAGTCGCGTAACACTTATGGTCGGGATGACGCCTAGGTGACGCGACATACTTGGTGATCTAGACACGAAAATAAACCTAGGTACAAGATAGGCGAACGTATTCTCACCCTCGGCGGTAGAGGAAGTAGTCGATCAACCGAGTGTCGAGGTCGGTGATGAACTTCGAGGCGGGATCGAGGTGTCACCTACACCATCTCCCATAGCGACAGTCCGCCAAGGATGGTCACTCCCGAAACACTACAAAGTCTGTACATTGACATAAAGAGAACACCTTAGTAAACATGCAACACACTCACGGCCCTAGTGTGGCTTCTCTCTTCAACGGCCATATGACCAAGCTAGCTTGCCACTAACCAACGGCCTAATCCTAGCAACTCGTGCATGCATATCACTTAACAAATGATATAAACTACTAATAGATGCAACTAATAAATTCTAACAAGATTAACAACAAGATTTAATCTAACAAAATTAACTCCAACAACAATATTTGCTTCTAGAGGGGAGTGGAGGAGGTACCTGCAGAGGGGGCCGAGCTCGAGGAGGAGGGGGAGAGCTTGGGGAGGAGGCGAGGCAAGGTCGAGGAGGAGGAGAGCTTGGGAGGAGGGCAAGCTCGGGGAGGGGCCGAGGAGGAGGGAGGAGGGAGGAAGGTCAGGGAGGAGGGGGAGAGCTTGGGGAGGAGGGGGCCGAGCTCGGGGAGGAGGGGCCGAGCTCGGGGAGGAGGAAGGGAGGAGGGAGGAAGGCGGATGGCGGCGGGAAGGAGGGAGGGAGGCGGCGGTTGGCGGCGGTGGGAAGGAGGCTGGTGGAGGGAGGCTCGGGGAGGGAGGGAGGCGGGGTGGGGGAGGGCCCGGGTGGGGAGGGCAGGGTGGGGCTGGCGGCCGAGCTCGGGAAGGCGGCGGGTGGTGGGTGGTGGCGGCGGGTCGGGGCTTGGGGACCGGCGGCGTGTGGCGGCGGGTCGGGGCTTGGGGAGGGGGTTCGGAGGCAGGAGGTGGGGAGCGGTATGGGGAGGGATTGGCGATGGGAGCAGTGGCAGGATGGTGGGTGGTCAAAAAAAGGGTGATGCTACATGACGTCCGGGCATCGCGCCCGGCAGCCCGGCGTAGCTAGGGCAATTTTTTTATTAAATGCACATATATCTAGAGACTAAAACATATCAAAATAAATAAATTCATTTAGATACACATGTGTAGGACCTAGTGTATAGATACATGTAAAATCTAGCCAAAAATGTCGATTAGACGGTTTCACCTAAACGGGGATATTCCCCCCTTATACGGGTACGGAACCTTCGCCTCTAGGTTAGAGCGCATGCATGCGAGGGGGGACACATGCAAGCACCTATACCAACCTCTCACCACACTCACACACATATGCTAGGGACACATGCAAGTTTTCATCTGATTCCGATGTTCTCGTGGTCTTCCTCCGGCGAAACCCTGATCTGTGCACACTCGGATCGTCTACCCCCTAGACGTTCCTCTCACAGGGGTAGCCCGGCATAGCTCTCTCTTGTTTTGTGTTTGTTTAGGTCATAGGGTGATGTAAAACCATGTTGGTTCACAAGTTGGGGCACTATCCTACCCGGTTTCACCTAAACGGGGAGATTCCCCCTTATACGGGTCCGGAACCTTCGCCTCTAGGTTAGAGTGCATGAATGCGAGGGGGGACACATGCAAGCACCTATACCAACCTCTCACCACACTCACACACATATGCTAGGGACACATGCAAGTTCTCATCTGATTCCGATATTCTCGTGGTCTTCCTCCGGCGAAACCCTGATCTCTGTGCACACTCGGATCGTCTACCCCCTAGACGTTCCTCACGCGAGGTAGCCGGCGTAGCTCTCTCTTGTTTTGTGTTTGTTTAGGTCATAGGGTGATGTAAAACCATGTTGGTTCACAAGTTGGGGCACCATCCTACCCGGTTTCACCTAAACGGGGAGATTCCCCCTTATCTGGTCTGGAACCTTCGCCTCTAGGTTAGAGCGCATGCATGCGAGGGGGGACACATGCAAGCACCTATACCAACCTCTCACCTCACTCACACACATATGCTAGGGACACATGCAAGTTCTCATCTGATTCCGATGTTCTCGTGGTCTTCCTCCGGCGAAACCCTGATCTCTATGCACACTCGGATCGTCTACCCCCCTAGACGTTCCTCTGACAGGGGTAGCCCAGCGTAGCTCTCTCTTGTTTTGTGTTTGTTTAGGTCATAGGGTGATGTAAAACCATGTTGGTTCACAAGTTGGGGCACTATCCTGCGGTTTCACCTAAGCAGGAGATTCCCCCTTATACGGGTACGGAACCTTCGCCTCTAGGTTAGAGCGCATGCATGCGAGGGGGGACACATGCAAGCACCTATACCAACCTCTCACCACACTCACACACATATGCTAGGAACACATGAAAGTTCTCATCTGATTTCGATGTTCTCGTGGTCTTCCTCCGGCGAAACCCTGATCTCTGTGCACACTCGGATCGTCTGCCCCCTAGGCGTTCCTCCGACAGGTAGCCAGTAGCTCTCTCGTGTTTTGTGTTTGTTTAGGTCATAGGGTGATGTAAAACCATGTTGGTTCACAAGTTGGGGCACTATCCTACCGGTTTCACCTAAGCAGGAGATTCCCCCTTATACTGGTCTGGAACCTTCGCCTCTAGGTTAGAGCGCATGCATGCGAGGGGGGACACATGCAAGCACCTATACCAACCTCTCACCACACTCACACACATATGCTAGGAACACATGCAAGTTCTCATCTGATACCGATGTTCTCGTGGTCTTCCTCGTGAAACCACGATCTCTGTGCACACTCGGATCGTCTACCCCCTAGGCGTTCCTCGGCGAGGTAGCCAGTAGCTCTCTCTTGTTTTGTGTTTGTTTAGGTCATAGGGTGATGTAAAACCATGTTGGTTCAGTAGTTGGGGCACTATCCTGCCGGTTTCACCTAAGCGGGAGATTCCCCTTATACTGGTCCGGAACCTTCGCATCTAGGTTAGAGCGCATGCATGCGAGGGGGGACACATGCAAGCACCTATACCAACCTCTCACCACACTCACACACATATGCTATGTACACATGCAAGTTCTCATCTGATTCCGATGTTCTCGTGGTCTTCCTCGTGAAACCACGATCTCTGCACACTCGGATCGTCTACCCCCTAGGCGTTCCTCGGCAGGGTAGCCCGTAGATCTCTCTTGTTTTGTGTTTGTTTAGGTCATAGGGTGATGTAAAACCATGTTGGTTCACAAGTTGGGGCACTATCCTACCCGGTTTCACCTTAACGGGGAGATTGCCCCCTTATACGGGTCCGGAACCTTCGCCTCTAGGTTAGAGCGCATGCATGCGATGGGGGACACATGCAAGCACCTATATCAACCTCTCACCACACTCACACACATATGCTAGGGACACATGCAGGTTCTCATCTGATTCCGATGTTCTCGTGGTCTTCCTCCGGCGAACCCCTCATCTCTGTGCACACTCGGATCGTTGACCCCCCTAGACGTTCCTCTGACAGGGGTAGCCTGGCATAGCTCTCTCTTGTTTTGTGTTTTTTTAGGTCATAGGGTGATGTAAAACCATGTTGGTTCACAAGTTGGGGCACTATCCTACCCGGTTTCACCTAAACGGGGAGATTCCCCCCTATAACGGTTCCGTAACCTCCGCCTCTCGGTTCGCGCGCAGGCATGCGAGGGGGACACATGCAAGCACCTATACCAACCTCTCACCACACTCACACACATATGCTAGGGACACATGCAAGTTCTCATCTGATTCCGATGTTCTCGTGGTCTTCCTCCGTGAAACCACGATCTCTGTGCACACTCGGATCGTCTACCCCCTAGGCGTTCCTCGACAGGTAGGTAGCGTAGCTCTCTCTTGTTTTGTGTTTGTTTAGGTCATAGGGTGATGTAAAACCATGTTGGATCACAAGTTGGGGCACTATCCTACCGGTTTCACCTAAGCGGGAGATTCCCCCTATACTGGTCCTAACCTTCGCCTCTAGGTTAGGCGCATGCATGCGAGGGGCGACACATGCAAGCACCTATACCAACCTCTCACCACACTCACACACATATGCTAGGAACACATGCAAGTTCTCATCGATTCCGATGTTCTCGTGGTCTTCCTCGTGAAACCACGATCTCTGTGCACACTCGGATCGTCTACCCCCTAGGCGTTCCTCCGGCAGGGTAGCCAGCGTAGCTCTCTCTTGTTTTGTGTTTGTTTAGGTCATAGGGTGATGTAAAACCATGTTGGTTCACAAGTTGGGGCACTATCCTACCGGTTTCACCTAAGGGAGATTCCCCTTATCTGGTCTGAACCTTCGCCTCTAGGTTAGAGCGCATGCATGCGAGGGGGGACACATGCAAGCACCTATACCAACCTCTCACCACACTCACACACATATGCTATGTACACATGCAAGTTCTCATCTGATTCCGATGTTCTCGTGGTCTTCCTTCGGCGAAACCCTGATCTCTGTGCACACTCGGATCGTCTACCCCTAGGCGTTCCTCGGCGAGGTAGCCAGTAGCTCTCTCTTGTTTTGTGTTTGTTTAGGTCATAGGGTGATGTAAAACCATGTTGGTTCACAAGTTGGGGCACTATCCTACCGGTTTCACCTAAGGAGATTCCCCTTATCTGGTCCGGAACCTTCGCCTCTAGGTTAGAGCGCATGCATGCGAGGGGGGACACATGCAAGCACCTATACCAACCTCTCACCACACACACACATATGCTAGGGACACATGCAAGTTTTCATCTGATTCCGATGTTCTCGTGGTCTTCCTCCGGCGAAACCCTGATCTGTGCACACTCGGATCGTCTACCCCCTAGACGTTCCTCGTGCAGGGGTAGCCCGGCGTAGCTCTCTCTTGTTTTGTGTTTGTTTAGGTCATAGGGTGATGTAAAACCATGTTGGTTCACAAGTTGGGGCACTATCCTACCCGGTTTCACCTTAACGGGGAGATTGCCCCCTTATACGGGTCCGGAACCTTCGCCTCTAGGTTAGAGCGCATGCATGCGAGGGGGGACACATGCAAGCACCTATACCAACCTCTCACCACACTCACACACATATGCTAGGGACACATGCAAGTTCTCATCTGATTCCGATGTTCTCGTGGTCTTCCTCCGGCGAAACCCTGATCTCTGTGCACACTCGGATCGTCTACCCCCCTAGACGTTCCTCTGACAGGGGTAGCCCGGCGTAGCTCTCTCTTGTTTTGTGTTTGTTTAGGTCATAGGGTGATGTAAAACCATGTTGGTTCACAAGTTGGGGCACTATCCTACCCGGTTTCACCTAAACGGGGAGATTCCCCCTTATATGGGTCCGGAACCTTCGCCTCTAGGTTAGAGCGCATGCATGCGAGGGGGGACACATGCAAGCACCTATACCAACCTCTCACCACACTCACACACATATGCTAGGGACACATGCAGGTTCTCATCTGATTCCGATGTTCTCGTGGTCTTCCTCCGGCGAAACCCTGATCTCTGTGCACTCGGATCGTCTACCCCCTAGACGTTCCTCGGCGAGGTAGCCAGTAGCTCTCTCTTGTTTTGTGTTTGTTTAGGTCATAGGGTGATGTAAAACCATGTTGGTTCACAAGTTGGGGCACTATCCTACCGGTTTCACCTAAGCGGAGATTCCCCCTTATCTGGTCTGGAACCTTCGCCTCTAGGTTAGAGCGCATGCATGCGAGGGGGGACACATGCAAGCACCTATACCAACCTCTCACCACACTCACACACATATGCTAGGGACACATGCAAGTTCTCATCTGATTCCGATGTTCTCGTGGTCTTCCTCCGCGAAACCCTGATCTCTGTGCACACTCGGATCCTCTACCCCCTAGGCGTTCCTCACAGGTAGCCAGCGTAGCTCTCTCTTGTTTTGTGTTTGTTTAGGTCATAGGGTGATGTAAAACCATGTTGGTTCACAAGTTGGGGCACTATCCTACCGGTTTCACCTAAGGGGAGATTCCCCCTTATCTGGAACCTTCGCCTCTAGGTTAGGCGCATGCATGCGAGGGGACACATGCAAGCACCTATACCAACCTCTCACCACACTCACACACATATGCTAGGGACACATGCAAGTTCTCATCTGATTAGATGTTCTCGTGGTCTTCCTCGTGAAACCACGATCTCTGTGCACTCGGATCGTCTACCCCCTAGGCGTTCCTCGACAGGGGTAGCCGGCATAGCTCTCTCTTGTTTTGTGTTTGTTTAGGTCATAGGGTGATGTAAAACCATGTTGGTTCACAAGTTGGGGCACTATCCTACCGGTTTCACCTAAGCAGGAGATTCCCCTTATCTGGTCAGGAACCTTCGCCTCTAGGTTAGGCGCATGCATGCGAGGGACACATGCAAGCACCTATACCAACCTCTCACCACACTCACACACATATGCTAGGGACACATGCAAGTTCTCATCTGATTCCGATGTTCTCGTGGTCTTCCTCGTGAAACCACGATCTCTGTGCACACTCGGATCGTCTACCCCTAGGCGTTCCTCGGAGGGGTAGCCGTAGCTCTCTCTTGTTTTGTGTTTGTTTAGGTCATAGGGTGATGTAAAACCATGTTGGTTCAAAAGTTGGGGCACTATCCTGCAGGTTTCACCTAAGCGGGAGATTCCCCCTTATCTGGTCTAACCTTCGCCTCTAGGTTAGAGCGCATGCATGCGAGGGGGACACATGCAAGCACCTATACCAACCTCTCACCACACTCACACACATATGCTAGGGACACATGCAAGTTCTCATCGATTCCGATGTTCTCGTGGTCTTCCTCGTGAAACCACGATCTCTGTGCACACTCGGATCGTCTACCCCTAGGCGTTCCTCGGCGAGGTAGCCGGCGTAGCTCTCTCTTGTTTTGTGTTTGTTTAGGTCATAGGGTGATGTAAAACCATGTTGGTTCACAAGTTGGGGCACCATCCTGCGGTTTCACCTAAGCGGGAGATTCCCCCTTATAGTGGTCAGAACCTTCGCCTCTAGGTTAGGCGCATGCATGCGAGGGGGACACATGCAAGCACCTATACCAACCTCTCACCACACTCACACACATATGCTAGGGACACATGCAAGTTCTCATCTGATTCCGATGTTCTCGTGGTCTTCCTCCGTGAAACCACGATCTCTGTGCACACTCGGATCGTCTACCCCTAGGCGTTCCTCGGCAGGGGTAGCCAGCGTAGCTCTCTCTTGTTTTGTGTTTGTTTAGGTCATAGGGTGATGTAAAACCATGTTGGTTCACAAGTTGGGGCACTATCCTACCGGTTTCACCTAAGCGGAGATTCCCCCCTTATCTGGTCTGGAACCTTCGCCTCTAGGTTAGGCGCATGCATGCGAGGGGGACACATGCAAGCACCTATACCAACCTCTCACCACACTCACACACATATGCTAGGGACACATGCAAGTTCTCATCTGATTCCGATGTTCTCGTGGTCTTCCTCCGTGAAACCACGATCTCTGTGCACACTCGGATCGTCTACCCCTAGGCGTTCCTCCGGCAGAGGTAGCCAGTAGCTCTCTCTTGTTTTGTGTTTGTTTAGGTCATAGGGTGATGTAAAACCATGTTGGTTCACAAGTTGGGGCACTATCCTACCGGTTTCACCTAAGCGGGAGATTCCCCCTTATCTGGAACCTTCGCCTCTAGGTTAGGCGCATGCATGCGAGGGGACACATGCAAGCACCTATACCAACCTCTCACCACACTCACACACATATGCTAGGGACACATGCAAGTTCTCATCGATTCCGATGTTCTCGTGGTCTTCCTCCGTGAAACCACGATCTCTGTGCACACTCGGATCGTCTACCCCCTAGGCGTTCCTCGGCGAGGTAGCCAGCGTAGCTCTCTCTTGTTTTGTGTTTGTTTAGGTCATAGGGTGATGTAAAACCATGTTGGTTCACAAGTTGGGGCACTATCCTGCCGGTTTCACCTAAGCGGGAGATTCCCCCTTATCTGGTCGGAACCTTCGCCTCTAGGTTAGGCGCATGCATGCGAGGGGACACATGCAAGCACCTATACCAACCTCTCACCACACTCACACACATATGCTAGGGACACATGCAAGTTCTCATCTGATTAGATGTTCTCGTGGTCTTCCTCGTGAAACCACGATCTCTGTGCACACTCGGATCGTCTACCCCCTAGGCGTTCCTCGTGAGGTAGCCGGCGTAGCTCTCTCTTGTTTTGTGTTTGTTTAGGTCATAGGGTGATGTAAAACCATGTTGGTTCACAAGTTGGGGCACTATCCTACCGGTTTCACCTAAGCGGGAGATTCCCCCTTATCTGGTCAGAACCTTCGCCTCTAGGTTAGAGCGCATGCATGCGAGGGGGGACACATGCAAGCACCTATACCAACCTCTCACCACACTCACACACATATGCTAGGGACACATGCAAGTTCTCATCTGATTCCGATGTTCTCGTGGTCTTCCTCCGGAGAAACCCTGATCTCTATGCACACTCGGATCGTCTACCCCCCTAGACGTTCCTCGGCGAGGTAGCCAGTAGCTCTCTCTTGTTTTGTGTTTGTTTAGGTCATAGGGTGATGTAAAACCATGTTGGTTCACAAGTTGGGGCACTATCCTACCGGTTTCACCTAAGCAGAGATTCCCCCTTATCTGGTCCGGAACCTTAGCCTCTAGGTTAGGCGCATGCATGCGAGGGCTGACACATGCAAGCACCTATACCAACCTCTCACCACACTCACACACATATGCTAGGGACACATGCAAGTTCTCATCTGATTCCGATGTTCTCGTGGTCTTCCTCCGGTGAAACCCTGATCTCTATGCACACTCGGATCGTCTACCCCCCTAGACGTTCCTCTGACAGGGGTAGCCAGCGTAGCTCTCTCTTGTTTTGTGTTTGTTTAGGTCATAGGGTGATGTAAAACCATGTTGGTTCACAAGTTGGGGCACTATCCTGCAGTTTCACCTAAGCGGGAGATTCCCCTTATCTGGTCTGGAACCTTCGCCTCTAGGTTAGGCGCATGCATGCGAGGGGACACATGCAAGCACCTATACCAACCTCTCACCACACTCACACACATATGCTAGGGACACATGCAAGTTCTCATCTGATTAGATGTTCGTGGTCTTCCTCCGTGAAACCACGATCTCTGTGCACACTCGGATCGTCTACCCCCTAGGCGTTCCTCGGCGAGGTAGCCAGTAGCTCTCTCTTGTTTTGTGTTTGTTTAGGTCATAGGGTGATGTAAAACCATGTTGGTTCACAAGTTGGGGCACTATCCTGCGGTTTCACCTAAGCGGGAGATTCCCCCTTATCTGGTCAGGAACCTTCGCCTCTAGGTTAGGCGCATGCATGCGAGGGGGACACATGCAAGCACCTATACCAACCTCTCACCACACTCACACACATATGCTAGGGACACATGCAAGTTCTCATCTGATTCCGATGTTCTCGTGGTCTTCCTCGTGAAACCACGATCTCTGTGCACACTCGGATCGTCTACCCCCTAGGCGTTCCTCGGCGAGGGTAGCCGGCGTAGCTCTCTCTTGTTTTGTGTTTGTTTAGGTCATAGGGTGATGTAAAACCATGTTGGTTCACAAGTTGGGGCACTATCCTACCGGTTTCACCTAAGCAGGAGATTCCCCCCTTATCTGGTCGGAACCTTCGCCTCTAGGTTAGGCGCATGCATGCGAGGGGACACATGCAAGCACCTATACCAACCTCTCACCACACTCACACACATATGCTAGGGACACATGCAAGTTCTCATCTGATTCCGATGTTCTCGTGGTCTTCCTCCGTGAAACCACGATCTCTGTGCACACTCGGATCGTCTACCCCCTAGGCGTTCCTCACGAGAGTAGCCAGCGTAGCTCTCTCTTGTTTTGTGTTTGTTTAGGTCATAGGGTGATGTAAAACCATGTTGGTTCACAAGTTGGGGCACTATCCTACCGGTTTCACCTAAGCGGGAGATTCCCCTTATCTGGTCAGGAACCTTCGCCTCTAGGTTAGGCGCATGCATGCGAGGGGGACACATGCAAGCACCTATACCAACCTCTCACCACACTCACACACATATGCTAGGGACACATGCAAGTTCTCATCTGATAGATGTTCTCGTGGTCTTCCTCGTGAAACCACGATCTCTGTGCACACTCGGATCGTCTACCCCCTAGGCGTTCCTCGACAGGGAGTAGCCAGCGTAGCTCTCTCTTGTTTTGTGTTTGTTTAGGTCATAGGGTGATGTAAAACCATGTTGGTTCACAAGTTGGGGCACTATCCTGCGGTTTCACCTAAGCAGGAGATTCCCCCTTATCTGGTCCGGAACCTTCGCCTCTAGGTTAGGCGCATGCATGCGAGGGGACACATGCAAGCACCTATACCAACCTCTCACCACACTCACACACATATGCTAGGGACACATGCAAGTTCTCATCTGATTCCGATGTTCTCGTGGTCTTCCTCCGTGAAACCACGATCTCTGTGCACACTCGGATCGTCTACCCCCTAGGCGTTCCTCGGCGAGGTAGCCAGCGTAGCTCTCTCTTGTTTTGTGTTTGTTTAGGTCATAGGGTGATGTAAAACCATGTTGGTTCACAAGTTGGGGCACTATCCTGCCGGTTTCACCTAAGCAGAGATTCCCCCTTATCTGGTCCGGAACCTTCGCCTCTAGGTTAGGCGCATGCATGCGAGGGGGACACATGCAAGCACCTATACCAACCTCTCACCACACTCACACACATATGCTAGGGACACATGCAAGTTCTCATCTGATTCCGATGTTCTCGTGGTCTTCCTCCGTGAAACCACGATCTCTGTGCACACTCGGATCGTCTACCCCCTAGGCGTTCCTCGGCAGGGTAGCCAGGCGTAGCTCTCTCTTGTTTTGTGTTTGTTTAGGTCATAGGGTGATGTAAAACCATGTTGGTTCACAAGTTGGGGCACTATCCTGCAGTTTCACCTAAGCGGGAGATTCCCCCTTATCTGGTCTGGAACCTTCGCCTCTAGGTTAGGCGCATGCATGCGAGGGGGACACATGCAAGCACCTATACCAACCTCTCACCACACTCACACACATATGCTAGGGACACATGCAAGTTCTCATCTGATTAGATGTTCTCGTGGTCTTCCTCGTGAAACCACGATCTCTGTGCACACTCGGATCGTCTACCCCCTAGGCGTTCCTCGTGAGGGTAGCCAGCGTAGCTCTCTCTTGTTTTGTGTTTGTTTAGGTCATAGGCTGATGTAAAACCATGTTGGTTCTAAGTTGGGGCACTATCCTACCGGTTTCACCTAAGCGGGAGATTCCCCCTTATCTGGTCCGGAACCTTCGCCTCTAGGTTAGGCGCATGCATGCGAGGGGACACATGCAAGCACCTATACCAACCTCTCACCACACTCACACACATATGCTAGGGACACATGCAAGTTCTCATCTGATTAGATGTTCTCGTGGTCTTCCTCGTGAAACCACGATCTCTGTGCACACTCGGATCGTCTACCCCCTAGGCGTTCCTCGGCAGGGTAGCCAGTAGCTCTCTCTTGTTTTGTGTTTGTTTAGGTCATAGGGTGATGTAAAACCATGTTGGTTCACAAGTTGGGGCACTATCCTGCGGTTTCACCTAAGCGGGAGATTCCCCCTTATCTGGTCTGGAACCTTCGCCTCTAGGTTAGGCGCATGCATGCGGGGGACACATGCAAGCACCTATACCAACCTCTCACCACACTCACACACATATGCTAGGGACACATGCAAGTTCTCATCTGATTCCGATGTTCGTGGTCTTCCTCCAGTGAAACCACGATCTCTGTGCACACTCGGATCGTCTACCCCTAGGCGTTCCTCGGCGAGGTAGCCAGCGTAGCTCTCTCTTGTTTTGTGTTTGTTTAGGTCATAGGGTGATGTAAAACCATGTTGGTTCACAAGTTGGGGCACTATCCTGCGGTTTCACCTAAGCGGAGATTCCCCCTTATCTGGTCAGAACCTTCGCCTCTAGGTTAGGCGCATGCATGCGAGGGGACACATGCAAGCACCTATACCAACCTCTCACCACACTCACACACACATATGCTAGGGACACATGCAAGTTCTCATCTGATTCGATGTTCTCGTGGTCTTCCTCCGTGAAACCACGATCTCTGTGCACACTCGGATCGTCTACCCCCTAGGCGTTCCTCGGCGAGGTAGCCAGCGTAGCTCTCTCTTGTTTTGTGTTTGTTTAGGTCATAGGGTGATGTAAAACCATGTTGGTTCACAAGTTGGGGCACTATCCTACCGGTTTCACCTAAGCGGAGATTCCCCCCTTATCTGGTCAGAACCTTCGCCTCTAGGTTAGGCGCATGCATGCGAGGGGACACATGCAAGCACCTATACCAACCTCTCACCACACTCACACACATATGCTAGGGACACATGCAAGTTCTCATCTGATTCCGATGTTCGTGGTCTTCCTCCGTGAAACCACGATCTCTGTGCACACTCGGATCGTCTACCCCCTAGGCGTTCCTCGGCGAGGTAGCCCGGCGTAGCTCTCTCTTGTTTTGTGTTTGTTTAGGTCATAGGGTGATGTAAAACCATGTTGGTTCACAAGTTGGGGCACTATCCTACCGGTTTCACCTAAGCGGAGATTCCCCCTTATCTGGTCTGGAACCTTCGCCTCTAGGTTAGGCGCATGCATGCGAGGGACACATGCAAGCACCTATACCAACCTCTCACCACACTCACACACATATGCTAGGGACACATGCAAGTTCTCATCGATTCCGATGTTCTCGTGGTCTTCCTCCGTGAAACCACGATCTCTGTGCACACTCGGATCGTCTACCCCCTAGGCGTTCCTCGGCGAGAGTAGCCAAGCGTAGCTCTCTCTTGTTTTGTGTTTGTTTAGGTCATAGGGTGATGTAAAACCATGTTGGTTCACAAGTTGGGGCACTATCCTACCGGTTTCACCTAAGCGGGAGATTCCCCCTGCTGGTCTGGAACCTTCGCCTCTAGGTTAGGCGCATGCATGCGAGGGGACACATGCAAGCACCTATACCATCCTCTCACCACACTCACACACATATGCTAGGGACACATGCAAGTTCTCATCTGATTCCGAGGTTCTCGTGGTCTTCCTCCGTGAAACCACGATCTCTGTGCACACTCGGATCGTCTACCCCCTAGGCGTTCCTCGGCGAGGTAGCCAGCGTAGCTCTCTCTTGTTTTGTGTTTGTTTAGGTCATAGGGTGATGTAAAACCATGTTGGTTCACAAGTTGGGGCACTATCCTGCAGTTTCACCTAAGCAGGAGATTCCCCCTTATCTGGTCTGGAACCTTCGCCTCTAGGTTAGGCGCATGCATGCGAGGGGGACACATGCAAGCACCTATACCAACCTCTCACCACACTCACACACATATGCTAGGGACACATGCAAGTTCTCGTCTGATTCCGAGGTTCTCGTGGTCTTCCTCCGTGAAACCACGATCTCTGTGCACACTCGGATCGTCTACCCCTAGGCGTTCCTCTGGCGAGGGTAGCCAGTAGCTCTCTCTTGTTTTGTGTTTGTTTAGGTCATGGGGTGATGTAAAACCATGTTGGTTCTGAAGTTGGGGCACTATCCTACCGGTTTCACCTAAGCAGGAGATTCCCCCCTTATGGTCTGAACCTTCGCCTCTAGGTTAGGCGCATGCATGCGAGGGGACACATGCAAGCACCTATACCAACCTCTCACCACACTCACACACATATGCTAGGGACACATGCAAGTTCTCATCGATTCCGATGTTCTCGTGGTCTTCCTCCGTGAAACCACGATCTCTGTGCACACTCGGATCGTCTACCCCCTAGAGGTTCCTCTCACAGGAGTAGCCAGTAGCTCTCTCTTGTTTTGTGTTTGTTTAGGTCATAGGGTGATGTAAAACCATGTTGGTTCACAAGTTGGGGCACTATCCTACCGGTTTCACCTAAGCGGGAGATTCCCCCTTATCTGGTCTGGAACCTTCGCCTCTAGGTTAGGCGCATGCATGCGAGGGACACATGCAAGCACCTATACCAACCTCTCACCACACTCACACACATATGCTAGGAACACATGCAAGTTCTCATCTGATACCGATGTTCTCGTGGTCTTCCTCGTGAAACCACGATCTCTGTGCACTCGGATCGTCTACCCCCTAGGCGTTCCTCGGCGAGGTAGCCAGCGTAGCTCTCTCTTGTTTTGTGTTTGTTTAGGTCATGGGGTGATGTAAAACCATGTTGGTTCACAAGTTGGGGCACTATCCTACCGGTTTCACCTAAGCGGGAGATTCCCCTTATCTGGTCGGAACCTTCGCCTCTAGGTTAGGCGCATGCATGCGAGGGGGACACATGCAAGCACCTATACCAACCTCTCACCACACTCACACACATATGCTAGGGACACATGCAAGTTCTCATCTGATTAGATGTTCTCGTGGTCTTCCTCCGTGAAACCACGATCTCTGTGCACACTCGGATCGTACCCCCTAGGCGTTCCTCGGCGAGGTAGCCAGCGTAGCTCTCTCTTGTTTTGTGTTTGTTTAGGTCATAGGGTGATGTAAAACCATGTTGGTTCACAAGTTGGGGCACTATCCTACCGGTTTCACCTAAGCAGGAGATTCCCCCTTATCTGGTCAGGAACCTTCGCCTCTAGGTTAGGCGCATGCATGCGAGGGGACACATGCAAGCACCTATACCAACCTCTCACCACACTCACACACATATGCTAGGGACACATGCAAGTTCTCATCTGATTAGATGTTCTCGTGGTCTTCCTCGTGAAACCACGATCTCTGTGCACACTCGGATCGTCTACCCCCTAGGCGTTCCTCGGCGAGGTAGCCAGTAGCTCTCTCTTGTTTTGTGTTTGTTTAGGTCATAGGGTGATGTAAAACCATGTTGGTTCACAAGTTGGGGCACTATCCTACCGGTTTCACCTAAGCGGAGATTCCCCCTTATCTGGTCGGAACCTTCGCCTCTAGGTTAGGCGCATGCATGCGAGGGGGACACATGCAAGCACCTATACCAACCTCTCACCACACTCACACACATATGCTAGGGACACATGCAAGTTCATCTGATTCCGATGTTCTCGTGGTCTTCCTCCGTGAAACCACGATCTCTGTGCACACTCGGATCGTCTACCCCCTAGGCGTTCCTCGGCAGGGGTAGCCGGCGTAGCTCTCTCTTGTTTTGTGTTTGTTTAGGTCATAGGGTGATGTAAAACCATGTTGGTTCACAAGTTGGGGCACTATCCTGCCGGTTTCACCTAAGCGGAGATTCCCCCTGCTCTGGTCAGGAACCTTCGCCTCTAGGTTAGGCGCATGCATGCGAGGGGACACATGCAAGCACCTATACCAACCTCTCACCACACTCACACACATATGCTAGGGACACATGCAAGTTCTCATCTGATTAGATGTTCTCGTGGTCTTCCTCGTGAAACGATCTCTGTGCACACTCGGATCGTCTACCCCCTAGGCGTTCCTCGGCGAGGGTAGCCGGCGTAGCTCTCTCTTGTTTTGTGTTTGTTTAGGTCATAGGGTGATGTAAAACCATGTTGGTTCACAAGTTGGGGCACTATCCTACCGGTTTCACCTAAGCAGGGAGATTCCCCCCTTATCAGATGGAACCTTCGCCTCTAGGTTAGGCGCATGCATGCGAGGGGGACACATGCAAGCACCTATACCAACCTCTCACCACACTCACACACATATGCTAGGGACACATGCAAGTTCTCATCGATTCCGATGTTCTCGTGGTCTTCCTCCGTGAAACCACGATCTCTGTGCACACTCGGATCGTCTACCGCCCTAGACGTTCCTCTAACGTGGGTAGCCCGGCGGATCTCTCTCTTGTTTTGTGTTTGTTTAGGTCATAGGGTGATGTAAAACCATGTTGGTTCACAAGTTGGGGCACTATCCTGCGGTTTCACCTAAGCAGGAGATTCCCCCCTTATCAGTGGAACCTTCGCCTCTAGGTTAGAGCGCATGCATGCGAGGGGGGACACATGCAGGCACCTATACCAACCTCTCACCACACTCACACACATATGCTAGGGACACATGCAAGTTCTCATCTGATTCCGATGTTCTCGTGGTCTTCCTCCGTGAAACCACGATCTCTGTGCACACTCGGATCGTCTACCCCCTAGGCGTTCCTCGGCGAGGTAGCCAGCGTAGCTCTCTCTTGTTTTGTGTTTGTTTAGGTCATAGGGTGATGTAAAACCATGTTGGTTCACAAGTTGGGGCACTATCCTACCGGTTTCACCTAAGCGGAGATTCCCCCTTATCTGGTCTGGAACCTTCGCCTCTAGGTTAGAGCGCATGCATGCGAGGGGGGACACATGCAAGCACCTATACCAACCTCTCACCACACTCACACACATATGCTAGGGACACATGCAAGTTCTCATCTGATTCCGATGTTCTCGTGGTCTTCCTCCGGTGAAACCCTGATCTCTGTGCACACTCGGATCGTCTACCCCCCTAGACGTTCCTCGGCGAGGTAGCCAGTAGCTCTCTCTTGTTTTGTGTTTGTTTAGGTCATAGGGTGATGTAAAACCATGTTGGTTCTGAGTTGGGGCACTATCCTACCGGTTTCACCTAAGCGGGAGATTCCCCTTATCTGGTCCGGAACCTTCGCCTCTAGGTTAGGCGCATGCATGCGAGGGGGACACATGCAACCTATACCAACCTCTCACCACACTCACACACATATGCTAGGGACACATGCAAGTTCTCATCTGATTAGATGTTCGTGGTCTTCCTCCGTGAAACCACGATCTCTGTGCACTCGGATCGTCTACCCCCTAGGCGTTCCTCTGCAGGGGTAGCCAGTAGCTCTCTCTTGATTTGTGTTTGTTTAGGTCATAGGGTGCTGTAAAACCATGGTGGAACACAAGTTGGGGCACTATCCTGCGGTTTCACCTAAGCAGGATTCCCCCTTATCTGGTCAGGAACCTTCGCCTCTAGGTTAGGCGCATGCATGCGAGGGGACACATGCAAGGACCTATACCAACCTCTCACCACACTCACACACATATGCTAGGGACACATGCAAGTTCTCATCTGATTAGATGTTCTCGTGGTCTTCCTCAGGCGAAACCCTGATCTATGTGCACACTCGGATAGTCGACCCCCTAGGCGTTCCTCAGCGGGGTAGCCGGGCGTAGCTCTCTCTTGTTTTGTGTTTGTTTAGGTCATTGGGTGCTGTAAAACCATGTTGGTTCACAAGTTGGGGCACTATCCTGCCGGTTTCACCTAAGCAGGAGATTCCCCCTTATCTGGTCTGGAACCTTCGCCTCTAGGTTAGGCGCATGCATGCGAGGGGACACATGCAAGCACCTATACCAACCTCTCACCACACTCACACACATATGCTAGGGACACATGCAAGTTCTCATCTGATTAGATGTTCTCGTGGTCTTCCTCGTGAAACCACGATCTCTGTGCACACTCGGATCGTCTACCCCCTAGGCGTTCCTCGGCGAGGTAGCCAGCGTAGCTCTCTCTTGTTTGTGTTTGTTTAGGTCATAGGGTGATGTAAAACCAAGTTGGTTCACAAGTTGGGGCACTATCCTGCGGTTTCACCTAAGCAGGAGATTCCCCCTTATCTGGTCGGAACCTTCGCCTCTAGGTTAGGCGCATGCATGCGAGGGGGACACATGCAAGCACCTATACCAACCTCTCACCACACTCACACACATATGCTAGGGACACATGCAAGTTCTCATCGATTCCGATGTTCTCGTGGTCTTCCTCGTGAAACCACGATCTCTGTGCACTCGGATCGTCTACCCCCTAGGCGTTCCTCGGCGAGGTAGCCGGCGTAGCTCTCTCTTGTTTTGTGTTTGTTTGGGTCATGGGGTGATGTAAAACCATGTTGGTTCACAAGTTGGGGCACTATCCTGCGGTTTCACCTAAGCAGGAGATTCCCCCCTTGCTCTGGTGCAGAACCTTCGCCTCTAGGTTAGGCGCATGCATGCGAGGGGACACATGCAAGCACCTATACCAACCTCTCACCACACTCACACACATATGCTAGGGACACATGCAAGTTCTCATCTGATTAGATGTTCTCGTGGTCTTCCTCGTGAAACCACGATCTCTGTGCACACTCGGATCGTCTACCCCTAGGCGTTCCTCGGCAGGGTAGCCGGCGTAGCTCTCTCTTGTTTTGTGTTTGTTTAGGTCATAGGGTTATGTAAAACCATGTTGGTTCACAAGTTGGGGCACTATCCTGCAGTTTCACCTAAGCAGGAGATTCCCCCTTATCTGGTCTGGAACCTTCGCCTCTAGGTTAGGCGCATGCATGCGAGGGGACACAAGCACCTATACCAACCTCTCACCACACTCACACACATATGCTAGGGACACATGCAAGTTCTCATCTGATTAGATGTTCTCGTGGTCTTCCTCCGTGAAACCACGATCTCTGTGCACACTCGGATCGTCTACCCCTAGGCGTTCCTCGGCGAGGGTAGCCAGCGTAGCTCTCTCTTGTTTTGTGTTTGTTTAGGTCATAGGGTGATGTAAAACCATGTTGGTTCTGAAGTTGGGGCACTATCCTGCAGTTTCACCTAAGCGGGAGATTCCCCCTTATCTGGTCTGGAACCTTCGCCTCTAGGTTACAGCGCATGCATGCGAGGGGGGACACATGCAAGCACCTATACCAACCTCTCACCACAATCACACACATATGCTAGGGGCACATGCAAGTTTTCATCTCATTCCAATGTTCTCGTGGTCTTCCTCCGGCGAAACCCTGATCTCTGTGCGCACTCGGATCGTCTACCCCCCTAGACGTTCCTCTGACAAGGGTAGCCCGGCGTAGCTCTCTCTTGTTTGTGTTTGTTTAGGTCATAGGGTGATGTAAAACCATGTTGGTTCACAAGTTGGGGCACTATCCTACCCGGTTTCACCTCGACGGGGAGATTTCCGCCTTATCACAGTGGAACCTTCGCCTCTAGGTTAGAGCGCATGCATGCTAGGGGGACACATGCAAGCACCTATACCAACCTCTCACCACACTCACACACATATGCTAGGGACACATGCAAGTTCTCATCTGATTCCGATGTTCTCGTGGTCATCCTCAGTGAAACCACGATCTCTGTGCACACTCGGATCGTCTACCCCTAGGCGTTCCTCGGCAGAGGTAGCCGGCGTAGCTCTCTCTTGTTTTGTGTTTGTTTAGGTCATAGGGTGATGTAAAACCATGTTGGTTCACAAGTTGGGGCACTATCCTACCTGGTTTCACCTAAGCAGGAGATTCCCCCTTATCTGGTCAGGAACCTTCGCCTCTAGGTTAGGCGCATGCATGCGAGGGGACACATGCAAGCACCTATACCAACCTCTCACCACACTCACACACATATGCTAGGGACACATGCAAGTTCTCATCGATTAGATGTTCTCGTGGTCTTCCTCCGTGAAACCACGATCTCTGTGCACACTCGGATCGTCTGCCCCCTAGGCGTTCCTCGGCGGGGTTGCCGGCGTAGCTCTCTCTTGTTTTGTGTTTGTTTAGGTCATAGGGTGATGTAAAACCATGTTGGTTCACAAGTTGGGGCACTATCCTGCAGTTTCACCTAAGCAGGGAGATTCCCCCTTATCACAGTGGTGGGAACCTTCGCCTCTAGGTTAGGCGCATGCATGCGAGGGGGGACACATGCAAGCACCTATACCAACCTCTCACCACACTCACACACATATGCTTGGGACACATGCAAGTTCTCATCTGATTCCGATGTTCTCGTGGTCTTCCTCGTGAAACCACGATCTCTGTGCACACTCGGATCGTCTACCCCCTAGGCGTTCCTCGGCGAGGTAGCCAGCGTAGCTCTCTCTTGTTTTGTGTTTGTTTAGGTCATAGGGTGATGTAAAACCATGTTGGTTCTGAAGTTGGGGCACTATCCTACCGGTTTCACCTAAGCGGAGATTCCCCCTTATCTGGTCAGGAACCTTCGCCTCTAGGTTAGGCGCATGCATGCGAGGGGGGACACATGCAAGCACCTATACCAACCTCTCACCACACTCACACACATATGCTTGGGACACATGCAAGTTCTCATCTGATTCCGATGTTCTCGTGGTCTTCCTCGTGAAACCACGATCTCTGTGCACACTCGGATCGTCTACCCCCTAGGCGTTCCTCGGAGGGTAGCCGGCGTAGCTCTCTCTTGTTTTGTGTTTGTTTAGGTCATAGGGTGATGTAAAACCATGTTGGTTCACAAGTTGGGGCACTATCCTACCGGTTTCACCTAAGCAGAGATTCCCCCCTGCTCTGGTGCAGAACCTTCGCCTCTAGGTTAGGCGCATGCATGCGAGGGGGACACATGCAAGCACCTATACCAACCTCTCACCACACTCACACACATATGCTAGGGACACATGCAAGTTCTCATCTGATTCCGATGTTCTCGTGGTCTTCCTCCGTGAAACCACGATCTCTGTGCACACTCGGATCGTCTACCCCCTAGGCGTTCCTCGGCAGGGGTAGCCAGCGTAGCTCTCTCTTGTTTTGTGTTTGTTTAGGTCATAGGGTGATGTAAAACCATGTTGGTTCACAAGTTGGGGCACTATCCTACCGGTTTCACCTAAGCAGGGAGATTCCCCCCTTATCTGGTCAGGAACCTTCGCCTCTAGGCTAGAGCGCATGCATGCGAGGGGGGACACATGTAAGCACATATACCGACCTCTCACCACACTCACACACATATGCTGGGGCACATGCAAGTTCTCATCTGATTCCGATGTTCTCGTGGTCTTCCTCCGTGAAACCACGATCTCTGTGCACTCGGATCGTCTACCCCCTAGGCGTTCCTCTCGGCAGGGGTAGCCAGTAGCTCTCTCTTGTTTTGTGTTTGTTTAGGTCATAGGGTGATGTAAAACCATGTTGGTTCACAAGTTGGGGCACTATCCTGCGGTTTCACCTAAGCGGAGATTCCCCTTATCTGGGGAACCTTCGCCTCTAGGTTAGGCGCATGCATGCGAGGGGACACATGCAAGCACCTATACCAACCTCTCACCACACTCACACACATATGCTAGGGACACATGCAAGTTCTCATCTGATTCCGATGTTCTCGTGGTCTTCCTCCGTGAAACCACGATCTGTGCACACTCGGATCGTCTACCCCTAGGCGTTCCTCGGCAGGGTAGCCCGGCGTAGCTCTCTCTTGTTTTGTGTTTGTTTAGGTCATAGGGTGATGTAAAACCATGTTGGTTCTGAAGTTGGGGCACTATCCTGCAGTTTCACCTAAGCGGGAATTCCCCCTTATCTGGTCAGGAACCTTAGCCTCTAGGTTAGGCGCATGCATGCGAGGGACACATGCAAGCACCTATACCAACCTCTCACCACACTCACACACATATGCTAGGGACACATGCAAGTTCTCATCGATTCCGATGTTCTCGTGGTCTTCCTCGTGAAACCACGATCTCTGTGCACACTCGGATCGTCTACCCCTAGGCGTTCCTCGACAGGGGTAGCCCAGCGTAGCTCTCTCTTGTTTTGTGTTTGTTTAGGTCATATGGTGATGTAAAACCATGTTGGTTCACAAGTTGGGCACTATCCTACCGGTTTCACCTAAGCGGAGATTCCCCCCTGCTCTGGTCGGAACCTTCGCCTCTAGGTTAGGCGCATGCATGCGAGGGGACACATGCAAGCACCTATACCAACCTCTCACCACACTCACACACATATGCTAGGGACACATGCAAGTTCTCATCTGATTCCGATGTTCGTGGTCTTCCTCCGTGAAACCACGATCTCTGTGCACACTCGGATCGTCTACCCCTAGGCGTTCCTCGGCGAGGTAGCCGGCGTAGCTCTCTCTTGTTTTGTGTTTGTTTAGGTCATAGGGTGATGTAAAACCATGTTGGTTCTCAAGTTGGGGCACTATCCTACCGGTTTCACCTAAGCAGGAGATTCCCCCTTATCTGGTCAGGAACCTTCGCCTCTAGGTTAGGCGCATGCATGCGAGGGGACACATGCAAGCACCTATACCAACCTCTCACCACACTCACACACATATGCTAGGGACACATGCAAGTTCTCATCGATTCCGATGTTCTCGTGGTCTTCCTCGTGAAACCACGATCTCTGTGCACACTCGGATCGTCTACCCCCTAGGCGTTCCTCTCGGCGAGGGTAGCCAGCGTAGCTCTCTCTTGTTTTGTGTTTGTTTAGGTCATAGGGTGATGTAAAACCATGTTGGTTCACAATTTGGGGCACTATCCTACCGGTTTCACCTAAGCGGGAGATTCCCCCTTATCTGGTCTGGAACCTTCGCCTCTAGGTTAGGCGCATGCATGCGAGGGGGACACATGCAAGCACCTATACCAACCTCTCACCACACTCACACACATATGCTAGGGACACATGCAAGTTCTCATCTGATTAGATGTTCTCGTGGTCTTCCTCACGTGAAACCACGATCTCTGTGCACACTCGGATCGTCACCCCCTAGGCGTTCCTCGGCAGGGTAGCCCGGCGTAGCTCTCTCTTGTTTTGTGTTTGTTTAGGTCATAGGGTGATGTAAAACCATGTTGGTTCACAAGTTGGGGCACTATCCTACCGGTTTCACCTAAGCAGGAGATTCCCCCTTATCTGGTCTGGAACCTTCGCCTCTAGGTTAGGCGCATGCATGCGAGGGGACACATGCAAGCACCTATACCAACCTCTCACCACACTCACACACATATGCTAGGGACACATGCAAGTTCTCATCCCGATTAGATGTTCTCGTGGTCTTCCTCGTGAAACCACGATCTCTGTGCACACTCGGATCGTCTACCCCCTAGGCGTTCCTCGGAGGGGTAGCCGGCGTAGCTCTCTCTTGTTTTGTGTTTGTTTAGGTCATAGGGTGATGTAAAACCATGTTGGTTCACAAGTTGGGGCACTATCCTACCGGTTTCACCTAAGCGGAGATTCCCCCTTATCTGGTCAGGAACCTTCGCCTCTAGGTTAGGCGCATGCATGCGAGGGACACATGCAAGCACCTATACCAACCTCTCACCACACTCACACACATATGCTAGGGACACATGCAAGTTCTCATCTGATTCGATGTTCTCGTGGTCTTCCTCCGTGAAACCACGATCTCTGTGCACACTCGGATCGTCTACCCCCTAGGCGTTCCTCACAGGGGTAACCCGGCGTAGCTCTCTCTTGTTTTGTGTTTGTTTAGGTCATAGGGTGATGTAAAACCATGTTGGTTCACAAGTTGGGGCACTATCCTGCAGTTTCACCTAAGCAGGAGATTCCCCCTGCTCTGGTCAGAACCTTCGCCTCTAGGTTAGGCGCATGCATGCGAGGGGGACACATGCAAGCACCTATACCAACCTCTCACCACACTCACACACATATGCTAGGGACACATGCAAGTTCTCATCTGATTCCGATGTTCTCGTGGTCTTCCTCGTGAAACCACGATCTCTGTGCACACTCGGATCGTCTACCCCTAGGCGTTCCTCGGCAGGGTAGCCAGGCGTAGCTCTCTCTTGTTTTGTGTTTGTTTAGGTCATAGGGTGATGTAAAACCATGTTGGTTCACAAGTTGGGGCACTATCCTGCGGTTTCACCTAAGCAGGGAATTCCCCTTATCTGGTCAGGAACCTTCGCCTCTAGGTTAGGCGCATGCATGCGAGGGGACACATGCAAGCACCTATACCAACCTCTCACCACACTCACACACATATGCTAGGGACACATGCAAGTTCTCATCTGATTCCGATGTTCTCGTGGTCTTCCTCCGTGAAACCACGATCTCTGTGCACACTCGGATCGTCTACCCCCTAGGCGTTCCTCGGCAGAGTAGCCGGCGTAGCTCTCTCTTGTTTTGTGTTTGTTTAGGTCATAGGGTGATGTAAAACCATGTTGGTTCTGAAGTTGGGGCACTATCCTACCGGTTTCACCTAAGCGGGAGATTCCCCCTTATCTGGTCTGGAACCTTCGCCTCTAGGTTAGGCGCATGCATGCGAGGGGACACATGCAAGCACCTATACCAACCTCTCACCACACTCACACACATATGCTAGGGACACATGCAAGTTCTCATCTGATTCCGATGTTCTCGTGGTCTTCCTCCGTGAAACCACGATCTCTGTGCACACTCGGATCGTCACCCCCTAGGCGTTCCTCGTGAGGGTAGCCAGCGTAGCTCTCTCTTGTTTTGTGTTTGTTTAGGTCATAGGGTGATGTAAAACCATGTTGGTTCACAAGTTGGGGCACTATCCTGCGGTTTCACCTAAGCGGGAGATTCCCCCTTATCTGGTCTGGAACCTTCGCCTCTAGGTTAGGCGCATGCATGCGAGGGGACACATGCAAGCACGTATACCAACCTCTCACCACACTCACACACATATGCTAGGGACACATGCAAGTTCTCATCTGATTAGATGTTCTCGTGGTCTTCCTCCGTGAAACCACGATCTCTGTGCACACTCGGATCGTCTACCCCTAGGCGTTCCTCGGCAGGGTAGCCAGCGTAGCTCTCTCTTGTTTTGTGTTTGTTTAGGTCATAGGGTGATGTAAAACCATGTTGGTTCACAAGTTGGGGCACTATCCTACCGGTTTCACCTAAGCGGGAGATTCCCCCTTATCACATGGAACCTTCGCCTCTAGGTTAGGCGCATGCATGCGAGGGGACACATGCAAGCACCTATACCAACCTCTCACCACACTCACACACATATGCTAGGGACACATGCAAGTTCTCATCTGATTCCGATGTTCTCGTGGTCTTCCTCCGTGAAACCACGATCTCTGTGCACACTCGGATCGTCTACCCCTAGGCGTTCCTCGGCAGGAGTAGCCAGTAGCTCTCTCTTGTTTTGTGTTTGTTTAGGTCATAGGGTGATGTAAAACCATGTTGGTTCACAAGTTGGGGCACTATCCTACCGGTTTCACCTAAGCAGGAGATTCCCCCTTATCTGGTGCAGAACCTTCGCCTCTAGGTTAGGCGCATGCATGCGAGGGGACACATGCAAGCACCTATACCAACCTCTCACCACACTCACACACATATGCTAGGGACACATGCAAGTTCTCATCTGATTTCGATGTTGTCGTGGTCTTCCTCCGTGAAACCACGATCTCTGTGCACACTCGGATCGTCTACCCCCTAGGCGTTCCTCACAGAGGTAGCCGGCGTAGATCTCTCTTGTTTTGTGTTTGTTTAGGTCATAGGGTGATGTAAAACCATGTTGGTTCACAAGTTGGGGCACTATCCTACCGGTTTCACCTAAGCGGGAGATTCCCCCCTTATCTGGTGGAACCTTCGCCTCTAGGTTAGGCGCATGCATGCGAGGGGACACATGCAAGCACCTATACCAACCTCTCACCACACTCACACACATATGCTACGGACACATGCAAGTTCTCATCTGATTAGATGTTCTCGTGGTCTTCCTCGTGAAACCACGATCTCTGTGCACACTCGGATCGTCTACCCCCTAGGCGTTCCTCACAGAGGTAGCCAGCGTAGCTCTCTCTTGTTTTGTGTTTTTTAAGGTCATAGGGTGATGTAAAACCATGTTGGTTCACAAGTTGGGGCACTATCCTGCAGTTTCACCTAAGCGGGAGATTCCCCCCTTATCTGGTCTGAACCTTCGCCTCTAGGTTAGGCGCATGCATGCGAGGGGACACATGCAAGCACCTATACCAACCTCTCACCACACTCACACATATATGCTAGGGACACATGCAAGTTCTCATCTGATTCCGATGTTTTCGTGGTCTTCCTCCGTGAAACCACGATCTCTGTGCACACTCGGATCGTCTACCCCTAGGCGTTCCTCGTGAGGTAGCCGGCGTAGCTCTCTCTTGTTTTGTGTTTGTTTAGGTCATAGGGTGATGTAAAACCATGTTGGTTCACAAGTTGGGGCACTATCCTGCGGTTTCACCTAAGCAGGAGATTCCCCCTTATCTGGTCAGGAACCTTCGCCTCTAGGTTAGGCGCATGCATGCGAGGGGGACACATGCAAGCACCTATACCAACCTCTCACCACACTCACACACATATGCTAGGGACACATGCAAGTTCTCATCTGATTCCGATGTTCTCGTGGTCTTCCTCCGTGAAACCACGATCTCTGTGCACCTCGGATCGTCTACCCCCTAGGCGTTCCTCGGCGAGGTAGCCGCGTAGCTCTCTCTTGTTTTGTGTTTGTTTAGGTCATAGGGTGATGTAAAACCATGTTGGTTCACAAGTTGGGGCACTATCCTACCGGTTTCACCTAAGCGGAGATTCCCCCCTTATCTGGTCGGAACCTTCGCCTCTAGGTTAGGCGCATGCATGCGAGGGGGACACATGCAAGCACCTATACCAACCTCTCACCACACTCGCACACATATGCTAGGGACACATGCAAGTTCTCTGATTCCGATGTTCTCGTGGTCTTCCTCCCGTGAAACCACGATCTCTGTGCACACTCGGATCGTCTACCCCCTAGGCGTTCCTCGGCGAGGTAGCCGGTAGCTCTCTCTTGTTTTGTGTTTGTTTAGGTCATAGGGTGATGTAAAACCATGTTGGTTCTGAGTTGGGGCACTATCCTGCGGTTTCACCTAAGCGGGAGATTCCCCCTTATCTGAGTCAGAACCTTCGCCTCTAGGTTAGGCGCATGCATGCGAGGGGGACACATGCACCTATACCAACCTCTCACCACACTCACACACATATGCGAGGGACACATGCAAGTTCTCATCGATTAGATGTTCTCGTGGTCTTCCTCGTGAAACCACGATCTCTGTGCACACTCGGATCGTCTACCCCCTAGGCGTTCCTCACGGAGGGGTAGCCGCGTAGCTCTCTCTTGTTTTGTGTTTGTTTAGGTCATAGGGTGATGTAAAACCATGTTGGTTCACAAGTTGGGGCACTATCCTACCGGTTTCACCTAAGCGGGAGATTCCCCCTTATCTGGTCAGGAACCTTCGCCTCTAGGTTAGGCGCATGCATGCGAGGGGGGACACATGCAAGCACCTATACCAACCTCTCACCACACTCACACACATATGCCAGGGACACATGCAAGTTCTCATCTGATTAGATGTTCTCGTGGTCTTCCTCGTGAAACCACGATCTCTGTGCACACTCGGATCGTCTACCCCCTAGGCGTTCCTCGGCAGGGGTAGCCAGTAGCTCTCTCTTGTTTTGTGTTTGTTTAGGTCATAGGGTGATGTAAAACCATGTTGGTTCACAAGTTGGGGCACTATCCTACGGTTTCACCTAAGCGGAGATTCCCCCTTATCTGGTCTGGAACCTTAGCCTCTAGGTTAGGCGCATGCATGCGAGGGGACACATGCAAGCACCTATACCAACCTCTCACCACACTCACACACATATGCTAGGGACACATGCAAGTTCTCATGTGATTAGATGTTCTCGTGGTCTTCCTCGTGAAACCACGATCTCTGTGCACACTCGGATCGTCTACCCCCTAGGCGTTCCTCGGCAGGGGTAGCCAGCGTAGCTCTCTCTTGTTTTGTGTTTGTTTAGGTCATAGGGTGATGTAAAACCATGTTGGTTCTGAGTTGGGGCACTATCCTACCGGTTTCACCTAAGCAGGAGATTCCCCCCTTATCTGGTCTGAACCTTCGCCTCTAGGTTAGGCGCATGCATGCGAGGGACACATGCAAGCACCTATACCAACCTCTCACCACACTCACACACATATGCTAGGGACACATGCAAGTTCTCATCTGATTAAGATGTTCTCGTGGTCTTCCTCCGTGAAACCACGATCTCTGTGCACTCGGATCGTCTACCCCCTAGGCGTTCCTCGGCGAGGTAGCCAGCGTAGCTCTCTCTTGTTTTGTGTTTGTTTAGGTCATAGGGTGATGTAAAACCATGTTGGTTCACAAGTTGGGGCACTATCCTACCCGGTTTCACCTAAGCGGGAGATTCCCCCTTATCTGGTCAGAACCTTCGCCTCTAGGTTAGGCGCATGCATGCGAGGGGGACACATGCAAGCACCTATACCAACCTCTCACCACACTCACACACATATGCTAGGGACACATGCAAGTTCTCATCTGATTCCGATGTTCTCGTGGTCTTCCTCAGGCGAAACCCTGATCTCTGTGCACACTCGGATCGTCTACCCCTAGGCGTTCCTCGGCGAGGTAGCCCGAAGTAGCTCTCTCTTGTTTTGTGTTTGTTTAGGTCATAGGGTGATGTAAAACCATGTTGGTTCACAAGTTGGGGCACTATCCTGCAGTTTCACCTAAGCGGGAGATTCCCCTTATCTGGTCAGGAACCTTCGCCTCTAGGTTAGGCGCATGCATGCGAGGGGACACATGCAAGCACCTATACCAACCTCTCACCACACTCACACACATATGCTAGGGACACATGCAAGTTCTCATCTGATTCCGATGTTCTCGTGGTCTTCCTCTGGCGAAACCCTGATCTCTGTGCACACTCGGATCGTCTACCCCTAGACGTTCCTCGAGGGGTAGCCCGGCGTAGCTCTCTCTTGTTTTGTGTTTGTTTAGGTCATAGGGTGATGTAAAACCATGTTGGTTCACAAGTTGGGGCACTATCCTACCCGGTTTCACCTAAGCGGAGATTCCCCTTATCTGGTCTGAACCTTCGCCTCTAGGTTAGGCGCATGCATGCGAGGGGACACATGCAAGCACCTATACCAACCGCTCACCACACTCACACACATATGCTAGGGACACATGCAAGTTCTCATCTGATTCCGATGTTCTCGTGGTCTTCCTCGTGAAACCACGATCTCTGTGCACACTCGGATCGTCTACCCCCTAGGCGTTCCTCGGCAGGGGTAGCCAGTAGCTCTCTCTTGTTTTGTGTTTGTTTAGGTCATAGGGTGATGTAAAACCATGTTGGTTCACAAGTTGGGGCACTATCCTACCGGTTTCACCTAAGCGGAGATTCCCCCTCTGGTCTGGAACCTTCGCCTCTAGGTTAGGCGCATGCATGCGAGGGGACACATGCAAGCACCTATACCAACCTCTCACCACACTCACACACATATGCTAGGGACACATGCAAGTTCTCATCTGATTCCGATGTTCTCGTGGTCTTCCTCCGTGAAACCACGATCTCTGTGCACACTCGGATCGTCTACCCCCTAGGCGTTCCTCGGCGAGGTAGCCCGGCGTAGCTCTCTCTTGTTTTGTGTTTGTTTAGGTCATAGGGTGATGTAAAACCATGTTGGTTCACAAGTTGGGGCACTATCCTACCGGTTTCACCTAAGCAGGGAATTCCCCTTATCTGGTCAGAACCTTCGCCTCTAGGTTAGGCGCATGCATGCGAGGGGGACACATGCAAGCACCTATACCAACCTCTCACCACACTCACACACATATGCTAGGGACACATGCAAGTTCTCATCTGATTAGATGTTCTCGTGGTCTTCCTCCTCGTGAAACCACGATCTCTGTGCACACTCGGATCGTCTACCCCCTAGGCGTTCCTCGGCGAGGTAGCCAGTAGCTCTCTCTTGTTTTGTGTTTGTTTAGGTCATAGGGTGATGTAAAACCATGTTGGTTCACAAGTTGGGGCACTATCCTACCGGTTTCACCTAAGCGGAGATTCCCCCTATCTGGTCTGGAACCTTCGCCTCTAGGTTAGGCGCATGCATGCGAGGGGACACATGCAAGCACCTATACCAACCTCTCACCACACTCACACACATATGCTAGGGACAGATGCAAGTTCTCATCTGATTCCGATGTTCTCGTGGTCTTCCTCCGTGAAACCACGATCTCTGTGCACACTCGGATCGTCTACCCCCTAGGCGTTCCTCGGCAGGGTAGCCAGGCGTAACTCTCTCTTGTTTTGTGTTTGTTTAGGTCATAGGGTGATGTAAAACCATGTTGGTTCACAAGTTGGGGCACTATCCTACCGGTTTCACCTAAGCGGGAGATTCCCCCCCTTATCAGTGGAACCTTCGCCTCTAGGTTAGGCGCATGCATGCGAGGGGGACACATGCAAGCACCTATACCAACCTCTCACCACACTCACACACATATGCTAGGGACACATGCAAGTTCTCATCTGATTCCGATGTTCTCGTGGTCTTCCTCGGTGAAACCACGATCTCTGTGCACACTCGGATCGTCTACCCCCTAGGCGTTCCTCGGCAGGAGGTAGCCAGGCGTAGCTCTCTCTTGTTTTGTGTTTGTTTAGGTCATAGGGTGATGTAAAACCATGTTGGTTCAAGTTGGGGCACTATCCTACCGGTTTCACCTAAGCGGGAGATTCCCCTTATCTGGTCGGAACCTTCGCCTCTAGGTTAGGCGCATGCATGCGAGGGGACACATGCAAGCACCTATACCAACCTCTCACCACACTCACACACATATGCTAGGGACACATGCAAGTTCTCATCTGATTCGATGTTCTCGTGGTCTTCCTCCGTGAAACCACGATCTCTGTGCACTCGGATCGTCTACCCCCTAGGCGTTCCTCGACGGGTAGCCAGGCGTAGCTCTCTCTTGTTTTGTGTTTGTTTAGGTCATAGGGTGATGTAAAACCATGTTGGTTCACAAGTTGGGGCACTATCCTACCGGTTTCACCTAAGCAGGAGATTCCCCCCTTATCTGGTCCTAACCTTCGCCTCTAGGTTAGGCGCATGCATGCGAGGGGACACATGCAAGCACCTATACCAACCTCTCACCACACTCACACACATATGCTAGGGACACATGCAAGTTCTCATCTGATTCCGATGTTCTCGTGGTCTTCCTCGTGAAACCACGATCTCTGTGCACACTCGGATCGTCTACCCCCTAGGCGTTCCTCGGCGAGGGGTAGCCCGTAGCTCTCTCTTGTTTTGTGTTTGTTTAGGTCATAGGGTGATGTAAAACCATGTTGGTTCACAAGTTGGGGCACTATCCTACCGGTTTCACCTAAGCGGGAGATTCCCCCTTATCTGGTCTGGAACCTTCGCCTCTAGGTTAGGCGCATGCATGCGAGGGGGACACATGCAAGCACCTATACCAACCTCTCACCACACTCACACACATATGCTAGGGACACATGCAAGTTCTCATCTAATTAGATGTTCTCGTGGTCTTCCTCCGTGAAACCACGATCTCTGTGCACACTCGGATCGTCTACCCCCCTAGACGTTCCTCTGACAGGGGTAGCCCGGAGTAGCTCTCTCTTGTTTTGTGTTTGTTTAGGTCATAGGGTGATGTAAAACCATGTTGGTTCACAAGTTGGGGCACTATCCTGCGGTTTCACCTAAGCGGAGATTCCCCCCTTGCTCTGGTCAGAACCTTCGCCTATAGGTTAGAGCGCATGCATGCGAGGGGGGACACATGAAAGCACCTATACCAACCTCTCACCACACTCACACACATATGCTAGGGACACATGCAAGTTCTCATCTGATTCCGATGTTCTCGTGGTCTTCCTCCGGTGAAACCCTGATCTCTGTGCACACTCGGATCGTCTACCCCCTAGGCGTTCCTCGGCAGGGGTAGCCAGTAGCTCTCTCTTGTTTTGTGTTTGTTTAGGTCATAGGGTGATGTAAAACCATGTTGGTTCACAAGTTGGGGCACTATCCTACCGGTTTCACCTAAGCGGGAGATTCCCCCTTATCTGGTCTGGAACCTTCGCCTCTAGGTTAGAGCGCATGCATGCGAGGGGGGACACATGCAAGCACCTATACCAACCTCTCACCACACTCACACACATATGCTAGGGACACATGCAAGTTCTCATCTGATTCCGATGTTCTCGTGGTCTTCCTCCGGTGAAACCCTGATCTCTGTGCACACTCGGATCGTCTACCCCCTAGACGTTCCTCTGACAGGGGTAGCCCGGCGTAGCTCTCTCTTGTTTTGTGTTTGTTTAGGTCATAGGGTGATGTAAAACCATGTTGGTTCACAAGTTGGGGCACTATCCTACCCGGTTTCACCTAAACGGGGAGATTCCCCCTTATACGGGTCTAGAACCTTCGCCTCTAGGTTAGAGCGCATGCATGCGAGGGCGGACACATGCAAGCACCTATACCAACCTCTCACCACACTCACACACATATGCTAGGGACACATGAAAGTTTTCATCTGATTCCGACGTTCTCGTTGTCTTCCTCCGGTGAAACCCTGATCTGTGCACACTCGGATCGTCTACCCCCCTAGACGTTCCTCTTGCAGGGGTAGCCCGGCATAGCTCTCTCTTGTTTTGTGTTTGTTTAGGTCATAGGGTGATGTAAAACCATGTTGGTTCACAAGTTGGGGCACTATCCTACCCGGTTTCACCTAAACGGGGAGATTCCCCCCTTATACGGCTGCGGAACCTTCGCCTCTAGGTTAGAGCGCATGCATGCGAGGGGGGACACATGCAAGCACCTATACCAACCTCTCACCACACTCACACACATATGCTAGGGACACATGCAAGTTCTCATCTGATTCCGATGTTCTCGTGGTCTTCCTCCGTGAAACCACGATCTCTGTGCACACTCGGATCGTCTACCCCCTAGGCGTTCCTCGGCGAGGTAGCCAGGCGTAGCTCTCTCTTGTTTTGTGTTTGTTTAGGTCATAGGGTGATGTAAAACCATGTTGGTTCACAAGTTGGGGCACTATCCTACCGGTTTCACCTAAGCAGGAGATTCCCCTTATCTGGTCTGGAACCTTCGCCTCTAGGTTAGGCGCATGAATGCGAGGGGGACACATGCAAGCACCTATACCAACCTCTCACCACACTCACACACATATTCTAGTGACACATGCAAGTTCTCATCTGATTCCGATGTTCTCGTGGTCTTCCTCGTGAAACCACGATCTCTGTGCACACTCGGATCGTCTACCCCCTAGGCGTTCCTCGGCAGGGGTAGCCAGTAGCTCTCTCTTGTTTTGTGTTTGTTTAGGTCATAGGGTGATGTAAAACCATGTTGGTTCACAAGTTGGGGCACTATCCTACCGGTTTCACCTAAGCGGGAGATTCCCCCTTATCTGGTCTGAACCTTCGCCTCTAGGTTAGGCGCATGCATGCGAGGGGACACATGCAAGCACCTATCCCAACCTCTCACCACACTCACACATATGCTAGGGACACATGCAAGTTCTCATCTGATTCCGATGTTCTCGTGGTCTTCCTCCGTGAAACCACGATCTCTGTGCACACTCGGATCGTCTACCCCCTAGGCGTTCCTCCTGAGGTAGCCCGGCGTAGCTCTCTCTTGTTTTGTGTTTGTTTAGGTCATAGGGTGATGTAAAACCATGTTGGTTCACAAGTTGGGGCACTATCCTACCGGTTTCACCTAAGCGGGAGATTCCCCCTTATCTGGTGGAACCTTCGCCTCTAGGTTAGGCGCATGCATGCGAGGGGACACATGCAAGCACCTATACCAACCTCTCACCACACTCACACACATATGCTAGGGACACATGCAAGTTCTCATCTGATTCCGATGTTCTCGTGGTCTTCCTCGTGAAACCTCGATCTCTATGCACACTGGATCGTCTACCCCCTAGGCGTTCCTCTCGAGGAGTAGCCAGCGTAGCTCTGTCTTGTTCTGTGTTTGTTTAGGTCATAGGGTGATGTAAAACCATGTTGGTTCACAAGTTGGGGCACTATCCTACCGGTTTCACCTAAGCGGGAGATTCCCCCTTATCTGGTCCGAACCTTCGCCTCTAGGTTAGGCGCATGCATGCGAGGGGACACATGCAAGCACCTATACCAACCTCTCACCACACTCACACACATATGCTAGGGACACATGCAAGTTCTCATCTGATTCCGATGTTCTCGTGGTCTTCCTCCGTGAAACCACGATCTCTGTGCACACTCGGATCGTCTACCCCCTAGGCGTTCCTCACGGCAGTAGCCCATAGCTCTCTCTTGTTTTGTGTTTGTTTAGGTCATAGGGTGATGTAAAACCATGTTGGTTCACAAGTTGGGGCACTATCCTACCCGGTTTCACCTAAACGGGGAGATTCCCCCCTTATACAAGTCCGGAACCTTCAACTCTAGGTTAGAGCGCATGCATGCGAGGGGGGACACATGCAAGCACCTATACCAACCTATCACCACACTCACACACATATGCTAGGGACACATGCAAGTTCTCATCTGATTAGATGTTCTCGTGGTCTTCCTCGTGAAACCCCGATCTCTGTGCACACTCGGATCGTCTACCCCCTAGGCGTTCCTCAGCGAGGGTAGCCCGCATAGCTCTCTCTTGTTTTGTGTTTGTTTAGGTCATAGGGTGATGTAAAACCATGTTGGTTCACAAGTTGGGGCACTATCCTGCGGTTTCACCTAAGCGGGAGATTCCCCCACTGGTCTGGAACCTTCGCCCCTCGGTTCGAGCGCAGGCATGCGCGGGGGACACATGCAAGCACCTATACCAACCTCTCACCACACTCACACACATATGCTAGGGACACATGCAAGTTCTCATCTGATTCCGATGTTCTCGTGGTCTTCCTCGTGAAACCACGATCTCTGCACACTCGGATCGTCTACCCCTAGGCGTTCCTCGGCAGGGGTAGCCAGTCGCTCTCTCTTGTTTTGTGTTTGTTTAGGTCATAGGATGATGTAAAACCATGTTGGTTCACAAGTTGGGGCACTATCCTACCGGTTTCACCTAAGCGGGAGATTCCCCCTTATCTGGTCAAACCTTCGCCTCTAGGTTAGAGCGCATGCATGCGAGGGGGGACACATGAAAGCACCTATACCAACCTCTCACCACACTCACACACATATGCTAGGGACACATGCAAGTTCTCATCTGATTCCGATGTTCTCGTGGTCTTCCTCCGGCGAAACCCTGATCTCTGTGCACTCGGATCGTCTAACCCCTAGACGTTCCTCGGCAGGGTAGCCAGCGTAGCTCTCTCTTGTTTTGTGTTTGTTTAGGTCATAGGGTGATGTAAAACCATGTTGGTTCACAAGTTGGGGCACTATCCTACCGGTTTCACCTAAGCAGGAGATTCCCTTATCTGGTCCGGAACCTTCGCCTCTAGGTTAGAGCGCATGCATGCGAGGGGGGACACATGCAAGCACCTATACCAACCTCTCACCACACTCACACACATATGCTAGGGACACATGCAAGTTCTCATATGATTCCGATGTTCTCGTGGTCTTCCTCCGGCGAAACCCTGATCTCTGTGCACACTCGGATCGTCTACCCCCTAGACGTTCCTCTGACAGGGGTAGCCCGGCGTAGCTCTCTCTTGTTTTGTGTTTTTTAGGTCATAGGGTGATTTAAAACCATGTTGGTTCACAAGTTGGGGCACTATCCTACCGGTTTCACCTAAGCAGGAGATTCCCCCCTTATGGTCTGAAACCTTCGCCTCTAGGTTAGGCGCATGCATGCGAGGGGACATGAAAGCACCTATACCAACCTCTCACCACACTCACACACATATGCTAGGGACACATGCAAGTTTTCAGATAATTCAGATGTTCGTGGTCTTCCTCGTGAAACCACGATCTCTGTGCACACTCGGATCGTCTACCCCTAGGCGTTCCTCGACGAGGTAGCCAGCGTAGCTCTCTCTTGTTTTGTGTTTGTTTAGGTCATAGGGTTATGTAAAACCACGTTGGTTCTGAGTTGGGGCACTATCCTACCCGGTTTCACCTAAGCGGGAGATTCCCCCTTATCAGTCCGAACCTTCGCTTCTAGGTTAGAGCGCATGCATGCTAGGGGGGACACATGCAAGCACCTATACCAACCTCTCACCACACTCACACACATATGCTAGGGACACATGCAAGTTCTCATATGATTCCGATGTTGTCGTGGTCTTCCTCCGGTGAAACCCTGATCTCTTTGCACACTCGGATCGTCTACCCCCCTAGAAGTTCCTCTGACAGGGGTAGCCCGGCGTAGCTCTCTCTTGTTTTGTGTTTGTTTAGGTCATAGGGTGATGTAAAACCATGTTGGTTCACAAGTTGGGGCACTATCCTACCCGGTTTCACCTAAACGGGGAGATTCCCCCTTATACGGGTCGGAACCTTCGCCTATAGCTTAGAGCGCATGCATGCGAGGGGGGACACATGCAAGCACCTATACCAACCTCTCACCACACTCACACACATATGCTAGGGACACATGCAAGTTCTCGTCTGATTCCGATGTTCTCGTGGTCTTCCTCCGGCGAAACCCTGATCTCTGTGCACACTCGGATCGTCTACCCCCCTAGACGTTCCTCCGTGAGGTAGACCGGCGTAGCTCTCTCTTGTTTTGTGTTTGTTTAGGTCATAGAATGATGTAAAACCATGTTGGTTCACAAGTTGGGGCACTATCCTACCCGGTTTCACCTAAGCGGGAGATTCCCCCTTATCTGGTCTGAACCTTCGCCTCTAGGTTAGAGCGCATGCATGCCAAGGGGGGACACATGAAAGCACCTATACCAACCTCTCACCACACTCACACACATATGCTTTGGACACATGCAAGTTCTCATCTGATTCCGATGTTCTCGTGGTCTTCCTCCGAAGAAACCCTGATCTCTGTGCACACTCGGATCGTCTACCCCCTAGAGGTTCCTCTGACAGGGGTAGCCCGGCGTAGCTCTCTCTTGTTTTGTGTTTGTTTAGGTCATAGGGTGATGTAAAACCATGTTGGTTCACAAGTTGGGGCACTATCCTACCCGGTTTAACCTAAACGGGGAGATTCCCCCCTTATACGGGTCCGGAACCTTCGCCTCTAGGTTAGAGCGCATGCATGCGAGGGGGACACATGCAAGCACCTATACCAACCTATCACCACACTCACACACATATGCTAGGGACACATGCAAGTTCTCATCTGATTCCGATGTTCTCGTGGTCTTCCTCCGGCGAAACCCTGATCACTGTGCACACTCGGATCGTCTACCCCCCTAGACGTTCCTCTGACAGGGGTAGCCCGGCATAGCTCTCTCTTGTTTTGTGTTTGTTTAGGTCATAAGGTGATGTAAAACCATGTTGGTTCACAAGTTGGGGCACTATCCTGCCCGGTTTCACCTAAACGGGGAGATTCCCCCTTATCTGGTTCAACCTTCCTCTAGGTTAGAGCGCATGCATGCCTAGGGGGGACACATGCAAGCACCTATACCAACCTCTCACCACACTCACACACATATGCTAGGGACACATGCAAGTTCTCATCTGATTCCGATGTTCTCGTGGTCTTCCTCCGGCGAAACCCTGATCTCTGTGCACACTCGGATCGTCTACCCCCTAGACGTTCCTCGACAGGGGTAGCCAGTAGCTCTCTCTTGTTTTGTGTTTGTTTAGGTCATAGGGTCATGTAAAACCATGTTGGTTCACAAGTTGGGGCACTATCCTACCCGGTTTACCTAAAACGGAGATTCCCCCCTTATATACCCTGGGAACCTTCGCCTCTAGGTTAGAGCGCATGCATGCGAGGGGGGACACATGAAAGCACCTATACCAACCTCTCACCACACTCACACACATATGCTAGGGACACATGCAAGTTCTCATCTGATTCCGATGTTCTCGTGGTCTTCCTAAGACGAAACCCTGATCTCTGTGCACACTCGGATCGTCGACCCCCCTAGACGTTCCTCTGACAGGGTAGCCCGTAGCTCTCTCTTGTTTTGTGTTTGTTTAGGTCATAGGATGATGTAAAACCATGTTGGTTCACAAGTTGGGGCACTATCCTACCGGTGTCACCTAAGCGGGAGATTCCCCCTTATCTGGTCAGGAACCTTCGCCTCTAGGTTAGAGCGCATGCATTCGAGGGGGGACACATGCAAGCACCTATACCAACCTATCACCACACTCACACACATATGCTAGGGACACATGCAAGTTCTCATCTGATTCCGATGTTCGTGGTCTTCCTCCGTGAAACCACGATCTCTGTGCACACTGGATCGTCTACCCCTAGGCGTTCCTCGGCAGGGTAGCCGGCGTAGCTCTCTCTTGTTTTGTGTTTGTTTATGTCGTAGGGTGATGTAAAACCATGTTGGTTCACAAGTTGGGGCACTATCCTGCGGTTTCACCTAAGCGGGAGATTCCCCCCTTATCTGGTCTGAACCTTAGCCTCTAGGTTAGGCGCATGCATGCGAGGGGGGACACATGCACGCACCTATACCAACCTCTCACCACACTCACACACATATGCTAGGGACACATGCAAGTTCTCATCTGATTAGATGTTCTCGTGGTCTTCCTCCGTGAAACCACGATCTCTGTGCACACTCGGATCGTCTACCCCCTAGGCGTTCCTCGGCAGAGGTAGCCAGCGTAGCTGTCTCTTGGTTTGTGTTTGTTTAGGTCATAGGATGATGTAAAACCATGTTGGTTCACAAGTTGGGGCCCTATCCTAGCCGGTTTCACCTAAACGGGGAGATTCCCCCTTATACTGGTCCGGAACCTTCGCTTCTAGGTTAGAGCGCATGCGTGCGATGGGGGACACATGCAAGCACCTACACCAACCTCTCACCACACTCACACACATATGCGAGGGACACATGCAAGTTCTCATCTGATTAGATGTTCTCGTGGTCTTCCTCGTGAAACCACGATCTCTGTGCACACTCGGATCGTCTACCCCCTAGACGTTCCTCCGACAGGTAGCCCATAGCTCTCTCTTGTTTTGTGTTTGTTTAGGTCATAGGGTGATGTAAAACCATGTTGGTTTCACAAGTTGGGGCACTATCCTGCGGTTTCACCTAAACGGGAGATTCCCCTTATCTGGTCTAACCTTCGCCTCTAGGTTAGAGCGCATGCATGCGAGGGGGGACACATGCAAGCACCTATACCAACCTCTAACAACACTCACACACATATGCTAGGGACACATGCAAGTTCTCGTCTAATTCCGATGTTCTCGTGGTCTTCCTCCCATAAACCACGATCTCTGCACACTGATCGTCTACCCCCTAGACGTTCCTCCGACAGGGTAGCCCGTAGCTATCTCTTGTTTTGTGTTTGTTTAGGTCATAGGGTTATGTAAAATCATGTTGGTTCACAAGTTGGGGCACTATCCTACCCGGTTTCACCTAAACGGGGAGATTCCCCCCTTATACGGGTACGGAACCTTCACCTCTAGGTTAGAGCGCATGCATGCGAGGGGGGACACATGAAAGCACCTATACCAACCTCTCACCACAGTCACACACATATGCTAGGGACACATGCAAGTTCTCATCTGATTACGATGTTCTCGAGGTCTTCCTCCGTGAAACCACGATCTCTGCACACTCGGATCGTCACCCCCTAGGCGTTCCTCCGGCGAGGTAGCCCATGTAGCTCTCTCTTGTTTTGTGTTTTTTTAGGTCATAGGGTTATGTAAAACCACGTTGGTTCACAAGTTGGGGCACTATCCTACCCGGTTTCACCTAAACGGGGAGATTCCCCACTTATACTTTGGTCCTAACCTTCACCTCTAGGTTAGAGCGCATGCATGCGAGGGGGGACACATGCAAGCACCTATACCAACCTCTCACCACACTCACACACATATGCTAGGGACACATGCAAGTTCTCGTCTGATTCCGATGTTCTCGTGGTCTTCCTCCACCGAAACCCTGATCTGTGCACACTCGGATCGCCACCCCCTAGACGTTCCTCGTGAGGTAGCCAGTAGCTCTCTCTTGTTTTGTGTTTGTTTAGGTCATAGGGTGATGTAAAACCATGCTGGTTCACAAGTTGGGGCACTATCCTACCGGGTTTCACCTAAGCGGGAGATTCCCCCCTTATACGGGTCCAAACCTTCGCCTCTAGGTTAGAGCGCATGCATGCGAGGGGGGACACATGCAAGCACCTATACCAACTTCTCACCACACTCACACACATATGCTAGGGACACATGCAAGTTCTCATCTGATTCCGATGTTCTCGTGGTCTTCCTCTCCTCGTGACCACGATCTCTGGCACACTGGATCGCTCACCCCTAGACGTTCCTCTGACAGGGGTAGCCCGGCATAGCTCTCTCTTGTTTTGTGTTTGTTTAGGTCATAGGGTGATGTAAAACCATGTTGGTTCACAAGTTGGGGCACTATCCTACCCGGTTTCACCTAAACGGGGAGATTCCCTTATACTGGTCTGAACCTTCGCCTCTAGGTTAGGCGCATGCATGCGAGGGGACACATCAAAGCACCTATACCAACCTCTCACCACACTCACACACATATGCTAGGGACACATGCAAGTTCTCATCTGATTCCATGTTCTCGTGGTCTTCCTCCGTGAAACCTGATCTCTGCACACTGGATCGCCCACCCCTAGACGTTCCTCTGACAGGGGTAGCCCGGCATAGCTCTCTCTTGTTTTGTGTTTTTTTAGGTCATAGGGTTATGTAAAACCACGTTGGTTCACAAGTTGGGGCACTATCCTACACGGTTTCACCTAAATGGGGAGATTCCCCCCTTATACGGGTACGGAACCTTCGCCTCTAGGTTAGAGCGCATGCATGCGAGGTGGGACACATGCAAGCACCTATACCAACCTCTCACCACACTCACACACATATGCTAGGGACACATGCAAGTTCTCATCTGATTCCGATGTTCTCGTGGTCTTCCTCCGGCGAAACCCTGATCTCTGTGCACACTTGGATCGTACCCCCTAGGCGTTCCTCGGCAGGGGTAGCCCATGCGTATTCTCTCTTGTTTTGTGTTTGTTTAGGTCATAGGGTGATGTAAAACCATGTTGGTTCACAAGTTGGGGCACTATCCTACCGGTTTCACCTAAACGGGAGATTCCCCTTATACGGTCCTAACCTTCGCCTCTAGGTTAGAGCGCATGCATGCGAGGGGGGACACATGCAAGCACCTATACCAACCTCTCACCACACTCACACACATATGCTAGGGACACATGCAAGTTCTCATCTGATTCCGATGTTCTCGTGGTCTTCCTCCGCTAAACCACGATCTCTGCACACACTGGATCGTCTACCCCCTAGACGTTCCTCTGACAGGGGTAGCCCGGCGTAGCTCTCTCTTGTTTTGTGTTTGTTTAGGTCATAGGGTGATGTAAAACCATGTTGGTTCACAAGTTGGGGCACTATCCTACCCGGTTTCACCTAAACGGGGAGATTCCCACTTATACTCGTAAGGAACCTTCTACTCTAGGTTAGTGCTTATGCATGCGAGGTGGGACACCTGAGGGCACCTATACCAACCTCTCACCACACTCACACACATATGCTAGGGACACATGCAAGTTCTCATCTGATTCCGATGTTCTCGTGGTCTTCCTCCGGCGAAACCGTGATCTCTGTGCACACTCGGATCGTCTACCCCCCTAGACATTTCTCTGACAGGGGTAGCCCGGCGTAGCTCTCTCTTGTTTTGTGTTTGTTTAGGTCATAGGGTTATGTAAAACCACGTTGGTTCACAAGTTGGGGCACTATCCCACCCGGTTTCACCTAAACGGGGAGATTCCCCCCTTATACGGGTACGAAACCTTCGCCTCTAGGTTAGAGCGCATGCATGCGAGGGGGCACACATGCAAGCACCTATACCAACCTCTCACCACACTCACACACATATGCTAGGGACACATGCAAGTTCTCATCTGATTCCGATGTTCTCGTGGTCCTCCTCCCAAACCACGATCTCTGCACTCGGATCGCTCTACCCCCTAGACGTTCCTCGACAGGTAGCCCATAGCTCTCTCTTGTTTTGTGTTTGTTTAGGTCATATGGTGATGTAAAACCATGTTGGTTCACAAGTTGGGGCACTATCCTACCCAGTTTCACCTAAACGGGGAGATTCCCCCCTTATACCCGGAACCTTCGCCTCTAGGTTAGAGCGCATGCATGCGAGGGGGGACACATCAAAGCACCTATACCAACCTCTCACCACACTCACACACATATGCTAGGGACACATGCAAGTTTTCATCTGATTCCGATGTTCTCGTGGTCTTCCTCCGGCGAAACCCTGATCTATGCACACTCGGATCGTCTACCCCCCTAGACGTTCCTCTGACAGGGGTAGCCCGGCGTAGCTCTCTCTTGTTTTGTGTTTTTTTAGGTCATAGGGTTATGTAAAACCATGTTGGTTCACAAGTTGGGGCACTATCCTACCCGGTTTCACCTAAACGGGGAGATTCCCCCTTATACGGGTCCGGAACCTTCGCCTCTAGGTTAGAGCGCATGCATGCGAGGGGGACACATGCAAGCACCTATACCAACCTCTCACCACACTCAAACACATATGCTAGGGACACATGCAAGTTCTCATCAGATTCTGATGTTCTCGTGGTCTTCCTCCGGTGAAACCCTGATCTCTGTGCACACTCGGATCGTCTACCCCCCTAGACGTTCCTCTGACAGGGGTAGCCCGGCGTAGCTCTCTCTTGTTTTGTGTTTTTTTAGGTCATAGGGTGATGTAAAACCATGTTGGTTCACAAGTTGGGGCACTATCCTACCCGGTTTCACCTAAACGGGGAGATTCCCCCTTATACGGGTCCGGAACCTTCGCCTCTAGGTTAGAGCGCATGCATGCGAGGGGGGACACATGCAAGCACCTATACCAACCTCTCACCACACTCACACACATATGCTAGGGACACATGCAAGTTCTCATCTTCCGATGTTCTCGTGGTCTTCCTCCGGCGAAACCCTGATCTCTGTGCACACTCGGATCGTCTACCCCCCTAGACGTCCCTCCCACCGGGGGAGCCCGGCGTAGCTCTCTCTTGTTTTGTGTTTGTTTAGGTCATAGGGTGATGTAAAACCATGTTGGTTCACAAGTTGGGGCACTATCCTACCCGGTTTCACCTAAACGGGGAGATTCCCCCCTTATACGGGTCCGGAACCTTCGCCTCTAGGTTAGAGCGCATGCATGCGAGGAGGGACACATGCAAGCACCTATACCAACCTCTCACCACACTCACACACATATGCTAGGGACACATGCAAGTTTCATCTGATTCCGATGTTCTCGTGGTCTTCCCCGGCAAAACCCTGATCTCTGCACACTCGGATCGTCTACCCCCCTAGACGTTCCTCTGACAGGGGTAGCCCGACGTAGCTATCTCTTGTTTTGTGTTTGTTTAGGTCATAGGGTGATGTAAAACCATGTTGGTTCACAAGTTGGGGCACTATCCTACCCGGTTTCACCTAAACGGGGAGATTCCCCCTTATACGGAACCTTCGCCTCTAGGTTAGAGCGCATGCATGCGAGGGGGGACACATGAAAGCACCTATACCAACCTCTCACCACACTCACACACATATGCTAGGGACACATGCAAGTTCTCATCTGATTCCGATGTTCTCGTGGTCTTCCTCCGGTGAAACCCTGATCTCTATGCACACTCGGATCGTCTACCCCCTAGACGTTCCTCTGACAGGGGTAGCCGGCATAGCTCTCTCTTGTTTTGTGTTTGTTTAGGTCATAGGGTTATGTAAAACCACGTTGGTTCACAAGTTGGGGCACTATCCTACCCGGTTTCACCTAAACGGGGAGATTCCCCCCTTATACGGGTACGGAACCTTCGCCTCTAGGTTAGAGCGCATGCATGCGAGGGGGGACACATGCAAGCACCTATACCAACCTCTCACCACACTCACACACATATGCTAGGGACACATGCAAGTTCTCATCTGATTCCGATGTTCTCGTGGTCTTCCTCCGGCGAAACCCTGATCTGTGCACACTCGGATCGTCTACCCCCCTAGACGTTCCTCTGACATGGGTAGCCCGGCGTAACTCTCTCTTGTTTTGTGTTTGTTTAGGTCATAGGGTGATGTAAAACCATGTTGGTTCACAAGTTGGGGCACTATCCTACCGGTTTCACCTAAACGGGGAGATTCCCCCCTTATACGGGTCCGGAACCTTCGCCTCTAGGTTAGAGCGCATGCATGCGAGGGGGGACACATGCAAGCACCTATACCAACCTATCACCACACTCACACACATATGCTATGGACACATGCAAGTTCTCATCTGATTCCGATGTTCTCGTGGTCTTCCTCCGACGAAACCCTGATTTCTGTGCACACTCGGATCGTCTACCCCCCTAGACGTTCTTCTGATAGGGGTAGACCGGCATAGCTCTCTCTTGTTTTGTGTTTGTTTAGGTCATAGGGTGATGTAAAACCATGTTGGTTCACAAGTTGGGGCACTATCCTACCCGGTTTCACCTAAACGGGGAGATTCCCTCCTTATACGGGTCTGGAACCTTCGCCTATAGGTTAGAGCGCATGCATGCGAGGGGGGACACATGCAAGCACTTCATGTGGTCGTGGTGAGTGCTATTAAAAACCACATGCGATAATAACACTTACAAACATATAGAAATTTCTCGGGGTGTGAGAAGATTCGCAACGACATTTCATGTGGACGTGTAGACTGCTATTCAGAGGGTACGAAATTATCCAATTAATAAAAAAATATATAAATAATTGATACAAATACAAAATAAATGAAAAATAGAGAAGGCTACGCCGAGGGTGGCCGTTGGCGTATACACCGTTAGCACGCCGTCTGTGCTGGCCGGCATGTGCCACGCGTCCGCTTGCTACGCCGAGGGCCGCCACTACGCCGAGGGTGACCGTCGGTGTAGTGTATACTACGTCGACGGCTTGGCTACGCCGAGGACTGGCCTGGTGCGGTGCTACGCCGACGGCCCCGACGTTTGGCCGTCGGCGTGGTCGGCTACGCCTCTGGCCATTCCTGTAGTGTTAGCAAGTAGTCCGATCGAGTGAAATGCTGCAGGATCTATTCTTGGAATACGTCCGCTTCGACGGCGACCGCGCGCGACACCCTCACGTATATAGCTAGCCTCTACACTACACGTCGTGTGATCGTGTCGGCCATGTTCCTTCCTTCACCGTCTTCTCGATCGACAGTCGACACCACGTTCCCGTCAGGAAGTTGGTTTCTTGCAGCTACTCTGCCGGCCCCGTAATCGTCTATCTGGCCGAGACGACAACGGCGTGCAGTGCATGCTTCGGCCGGCCGGCATTCCTTGGCTTCGTCGTGTGGTAGCCGTTCCTCGCTTTGTCGCTAAGGCTGTCGAACCATACCACGATCTCTGCTGTTAAACAACACGGATCGAGCTGCTCGGTTAATTCAGACTTTCCTGCATCCATCGCTAGCTCTTGGCATCTTGCAGTGCCAAAACGCAACTGGAAAACCAGTGAAAGCCCGACAAAGACAGCCATTGACGATTGTGTTGCGTACTGCGGAATTGGTAATAGCCTTTTCAAGCTTTGATGATGTAATTAATCAGATGCTGCCGGCCGCTGATTCATAGTATAGACTGTGCTAGCCCAATTGGCGCCTGCTTCTTCTTCCGGATGGAGACCATCTATCCCAGATTCCCAATTGCAACTGCGAGATGCCACTACACTACACACATTGATCTCCAACTCGAAAGCTGCTGCCCACCAGCACATGAGGCACTAGTACTGCCCGAGAGCCGAGACAGGGAGTTGCCCAAAATAAAACAGTCTATAACGCCGTGAATAGATCTCTTCTTCTAGACTCAAGACGGCCGGGTAGGTTTGCTTCGCGCGACCAAGCAATTGGACTGCCGTTTGTTTGTAGATTTTGAGCTAGGTAGGTTGACGAGCCGAAATCGCGAAAACAAGCGCACGCGTACAGGACTAGTAATCAACAACGTTTTTTTTTTTTTTTTTGAACTGAGTAATCAACAACGTTACTATACTACTGTTCGTTTAATTGTGTGGTCAGGTCGTTGCATGCATTGTCAGGCAACGTCTGTAGCAACACGCACGTATGCACCAAGGGCAATGAATGCGTTGAGAATTGAGATTATTGCAACGTTTCGAGATGGCCAAATGTGAAATGATGATCATGTACAAGTAAGTACTTTATCCGTTTTAAAATATAAGATGTTTTAGGTTTGTGAAGAAAATATATCTAGACTTGTTTTAGTGTGTAGATTCACTCCAAAACTAAGTGAACCTGCATACTAAAAAAAGTCTAGATACATTTGCTTCGTAAAGCTAAAACATCTTATATTTTGAAACGGAGGGGGTAATAATATAACCTACTGCTGAACAAAAACAAGACAAAATAGTACTCACTTTGTCCAGAAATAACTAACATAGGTTTGTTTAAATTTAGATGTATCTATGCACTAAAATGCGTCTAGATACATTTGAATCTTGACAAACTTAAGTCGGTTATTTCTAAAGAAAGGAGTACTATTTAGGGCTTGTTCAGTTGATCCACTCCCCGGTCAAATGAATTGGACTGGAGAGGATTTGATTTATTGATAGAATTTAATCCCGCAATCCATGTCTCCATGACAAAACGAACAAGGCCTTAGGTTTGAAAGGCGATGTGATGCATGTGGCCACTTTTACAAGCCTGTATGAGATTTACCTTTTGTGAAAAGGACGTGCTTAGACGTGGATTAACTGACAACCAAGTTATTACTCTCTCTGAACCAATTAATTGATTTAGATTCGTCTAGATACGAATGTATTTAGTTAAATTTTAGTGCTAAATACATTCGCATATAAATAAATTTAAGTCAACTAATATAGTTTAGAGTGAGTACTACATTTTGCATGCTAGGTTAATTGAAACATAATAGTTGGTACTACTGAAATTTAGTCATGCAATGATCACAACTATTTTGTACTCTCCTTTTATTGCCAACGTGTATGACACTTTACTTGTACTCCCTCGGTTCAAAAATATAAGACGTTATAGCTTTATAAATCAAATATATCTAGACGTCTTTTAGTATATAGGTTCACAGATATATTCAAATCTATACATCAAAATATGTCTAGATACATTTAATTTATAAAGCTAAAACATTATATATTTCTAGACAGAGGGAGTACTAGGAAATTTACGAGTAGAAAACTATGGACGAAGCAGAAGCAGAAGAAGAGCATTAAAAGAATCCTTTATGCGACATGACATGCAAAGAAACAAAGTTTAGATTAATTAAAGCCATGTCCCAGCTAACTACCGCTATGCCTATGCTCCACCAACTCAAATAGAAAACCAAAACGTGCCAATTCGCATCGGCTGCCGTGTATAGCAAAGACAAAAATCAATCCGGCCATCTGACCGACTGATTTGTCTCAAATAGGACGAGAACCCGTGCCACCACGTACGAACTAATCGTATAGTTATTCTACAAGGAATCGTCTACTAGCATAGTACTGCTAATTGCTTGACAAATACTTGCTCCGTTTTAAAATATGAAAGTTTTATCTTTATAAAATAAATATATTTAACTTCTTTTATTATGTATGTTCATTCAGTTTTTAAGTGAATTTACACACTAAAAATAATCTAGGTATATTTTGTTCACAACCTAAACAATATTATATTTGAAACAGATAGAGTAGTCGATATATATGTCTGCGAGTATCGAAAAGACTACAAGCTTTGACCATACACTGATCGATCAACTGTTTTCGTTGTCGGAAGCCTTTTTCTTCGAAGCCATTTGGATTCTACTGTGCTCTAAGCTAGGATCCCAATGTTGTGTTATATGGTCCTTCTGTTCATATTCGAGGACTAGCCATTGGCTAATCGACTGTCCTCCATGTCAAACCCCTTTATCTTTAAGATGGGATTACGACACCGCTATTCTCCGAAGATCTAGTGTTGGATGTAGCTTTCATTATTCTTATTTTGGAGCCAAGTTGTGGGAAGTTTCTTCTTCTTCTTCACATCTCTGTGATGTAGACCATCCTGGATTCCGAATTGCAATTGCCAGAGGCCATTACACACATGACACATCTCAAAAACTGCAGCCCGTGAGCAAATAGCACTACTACCAGAGTTCGGAACGCCGTGATGGATCTCTTCTAGACTCAAGAACAAGTAGGTTTGCTTCGTGCGACCAAGCAATTGGACTGCCGTTTGTTTATAGTACTATTCCCTTCGTTTTAAAATATAAGATATTTTAGGTTTGTGAATAAAATGTATCTAGACTTGTTTTAGTGTGTAAATTCACTCCAAACATGAGTGAACCTATATACTAAAAGTAGTCTAGATACATTTGCTTCACAAAGCTAAAATCTTATATTTTAAACGGAGAGAGTATATATGAGCGCTAGGTAGGTTGATCAGTCCAAATCGCAAACGAGGCGCAAGCGTAACGGGATTATGTTAATCAACACCATACTGTTCGCTTAATTGTGTGGTCCGGGTCGCATATGCAGGGAAGGGCAAGAAGGCTTTGATTACTGAGATTGAAACGTTTCCAGATTGCGAAATGTGAGCTGATCATACAAGTAACAATATAACCTAGTGTCACGCGCTAGCTGCAGAAAATCAAAAAGCTGATTACGTGGAACACAAAAGACTGCGACGTTGTCAAAGGTGATATGATGCGTGCGGCCACTTTTCCCATATGACATTTACCTTTTGTGAAAAGGACGTGCTTATACGTGGATTAACCGACAAAATCAAGCTATAGCGAGCTACTACATATTGCATGTTAGGTTGGAGCATAAAAGTAACTACTCCTTTCGATTTATATTACTTGTCATTAGATTGAATGTATCTAGTATTAAAACATGTCTAGATACATTTATTTTTGCGATAAGTAATATGGATTGGAGGAAGTACTACATATTGTTCTTTTATTGGCAACGTGTTTGGCACTTTGCCTGTACAAGAAAATTCACGAGTATAAAACTATGCACGGAGCAGAGGAAGCAGGTGGAGCCATGGAACAACCCTTTATGCTAGACATGCAAAGGGAACAAAGGTTTAGATTGATCAAAGGCCATGTGCCAGCTAACTACCGCTATGCTTCACCGACTCGAAGAGAAGACCAAAACGTGCCAATTCGTAGCAGCCGCGCCACACCGTGTATACTGCATAGCAAAGACAAGATCCATCTGCCCCGAATGGGACGAGGACAACGTGCCATCAAGGAACTAATCAGATAGTTATTCTAAACGGAATTGTACTAATGATATGCTTAAAGATAGTCGAGGAATATGTGAGTTAGGTTTAGGGACTACGAGTTGTGACCATACACCTACGACCATCTTCGTTCGAAAGCCACCATCGCAAAGGAAGAGCCAAAACAATCAAAAATGGGACCTCGAAATCATTGGATTCTCTAGGACCTGGCCGTGGCTTGACTATGTCGATCGTGTCATATGGTCCTTCCATTCATATTCAAGGAGTTACAAGACAGTGCCGACTCGAGGAGTTCTCTCTCGTCTCGACCCAATATGCTTTGGCTTTGGCTTTGGCTTTAGCTTTTGCTCCGTTTGCTACTCTGATATTATTCCTGCATTTGTTTTGTAGGGAACACGTACGGCCCTGATATTCCTGCATCCTTTGTGTTTTTCCTATCTATTTCGATCAACGTGGACAACGTCTTCCTGCTACGTGTTGAATTCCTGCAGGCGCCGAGTCAAGAGGTCACTGTCCCGAAAGCTAAATTTCAGCAGACACGCTCAAAAAGAAGAAAAAATCAGCAGTCCGAGTAAAAGTCTTGAGGATCTATTCTTAGAATACCCTCGGTTCGACTGCGACTGCGACTGCGAGAACAAAACAAAGCAAAGCAAAGCGCAGTCTTATTTGTGCTGGAACTCATCACCTACACCTCACATACTCCTAATATAGCCTGCTGTATTTGTCGTATCGGCCCTGTTTGTTCCTTGAGCGTGTTGTCGACAGTCGACACCACGTTCGTTCCCGTCAGGAAAGTTGGTTTCGTGCAGCTACTCTCTGTCGGCCCCGGAATCCTCTATCTGGCACGGTGCATGCTTACCTTCGCATTTGATTTCTACTAAGTACTGGTAGTGGTAATCGTTTTCGCTGTATCGCTAACTAAGGCTGTCGATCGATATGACCATCTGCTGACTGTTATTGAGGCCAGCAACTGGTCTCTGGAAACACACGGATCGGTTAACTCACACTTTCCTGCATCCATCGCTCTTGCAGTGGCAAAATGCAACTGAAAAACCGGTTAAAGCCGGACAAAGAAAAGACATCCATTGACGATTGCTGCGTAGCACGGAATCGGTAAAACCTTTTCAAGGCTTTTTGTGTGTGTGAATGGGTAGCTTTTTCAAGCTTGATGATGATGAAATTAATCAGCTGCTGATGGTCGATGCATTGTACTGGCCCAATTGGCGCGTTCTTCTTCCCATCTCATCTCTGTGACGGAGACCATCACGGAATCCCCAATTGCAACTGCGAGAGGCCGCTACACGCACATATCCAACTCGAAAGCTGCTGCCCCGCCCGCAGATAGGGAGTTGCCCGAAACAAAACAGTTTAGAGCATCTCCACCGTCGCGTCTCAGATTGTCGCCGGCGGCACCATGGGCATAGCTCTATTTCGGACGCCGATAGTGCTAATTGAGGGAAGATTGTCCAACACCGGCGAGTCACAAACGTTAAACCTCAAATCAACTAGATGGCCGATTCTTCATAGTTTTTACATAATTTAAACGAAATTAGAACAAAAGATGGCTGCCGTCTACAAACCCTAGTCTACTAGTGGTTGAAGACACTGAAGTCAAGGCTGCCGCTGTCATCGTTGTCATCACCCCACGCCTCCTTGAAGATGTTGTCCTCCGGCTCTGGCTTGGACGCTAGTGCACTTGACGGCCCCGCTTCTGGAGCGACCGGCTCCGTCGAGATCGATGATGGCGCCGCTATCCTCCATGACCACCATTGCGAGAACTCGTCAGTGACTGGCGGGACGGTATTGTATGACGCCTGCTTCAGCATTGCTTTTCCTGGCTTGTCGTTGGGTAGCTGGGTTCAGCGAAGGTCATCTGGAGCTCCAGCTCCACCCACACCACGCATTCTCCTTCTTCAGCGGGAGCACCACCCTCTCCTGCTTCGCACGCCGGAGAGACAAGCGGCCACGCGGTGGCAATGGCGGCTTCCTCTGCTTCGGGCACCGGAGAGAGAGGTGGCCACACGGCGGTGACGCCGATAGTGCTATTCCAAATTAAGGGAGGACAGTCCCACACAGGCGAGTCCCAAACACTGAACCCCAAATCAAAAAGTACAAATAAAATATAGTAGATGGTCGATTCTTCAAAGTTTTTACATAATTTAAACGAAAATGAAACAAAAGATGGTTGACATCGAGAAAACCTAGTCTACCGACGGTCGAGGGTGCTGATGTCGCCACTATCGCCATCATCATCCCCCCACGCCTCGTCGAAGTTGTTGTCCTCCGGCTCGGCTCTGGCTTGGGCGCTAGCACAATTGACGGCCCCACTTCTGGAGCATCTTGCGCCATGGAGAGGTCGATGATGATGTCGCTGTCCTACGCATATCACCACCGTGCGAATGTGTCGGTGGACGGCGGGATGGTAGTTGTGACCCCGGATTAGCTATCTGGGGTACCTTTATGCAAACCACCACGATCTCAAGATCAATGCATCGTGGAGCAGAATCCACTTAGTATCAAAGTACGTATCCATTAAAGTAACAAATACAAGTCTTAAATAGATGCCATCCAGAATATCAGCGAAATAACTAAATGCAGAAGACCCAAGTCATGCCATAGCCCTATAGGTGCCTGACTCGGAGAACGCCCTAGTTCGCATAGTCGTCATCGAAGCCTCATCATCTTCCTCATCATCTTGCTCGTAGTCTGACCAAGTAGATAGCCAGTGTTGAGTTACGCATAGATAAACAAAAAAATCCCTACGAGGTGATCCCGAAATCTAGTTGAGGTGATAAGCCACGAGAATTACCACTAGACGTCAGTTGAATGCAGTGCATTCCTCATGATCCGATCCAATCCATGATCGGCGATGTGCTGATCGTACAACACATCTGCCAGTATCCACACGTACGAGGAGGGGCGCTAGTGGACTGCTAGGTCCAGTACGGCGACATGACTGAATGGAGCTAGGGTTTGCAACACATGTAATTGACCTAACCGAATCCACCTCCGAGGAGAAAACAAAAATCGTACTTTGTCGATGTTCCATCGAACACCTCGTGGTCGTCAACATTTATGACCTTTGGACGGGCGGTTCGGCCTCGAGGAGGGTTCGCCGGCGAGGCCCTGCGAGTTGGAGGGGTCGGTGTAGCCTTCAGAATCGCTGCCTTCTCCTTCTTCCTCTTCTTGTTGGTCGTCGCCTCAGTGAGAGACACTTTTGGTGGAGTTGGCTTGCTCTACAGCCGGCCGGCCACCGGAGCTAGCAGAGGACAAGTCTCCGCCTCCGGAGCCTCCACGCGCTTGTCTCCTGCCTTGCCGGAGGGCTTCCCGGTCGACCAAACCACGTTGTTGGCCCCCAACCTCTTTATCCCCGCGGTCGTGACAGAGATGTTCGATTGCAGCGGCGTCGGAGCGTCGGAGACGCTGGCGATGGCCATCGAAGGTGCGGCCGAGAGCTGCACGTCGATTTCAGGAGGAGGCGGCGACATCGGCATCGGCGGGAGGTGGACGGGTGTAACATCCCAGCATTTAGGAACCAACGAAGGGTAGATTTAGGAATCTGTGAAATTGCATGCATTCATCTGTAAAAAATGTGGATAAAATTTTCGCCAAATAAAACCCTAAAGTGATCAAAGTTTCTTTCACTATTTAAGATTAGGAATAGCCTTGGAGAATGATCGTTATAAACTTTGATATGATCTTTGTGGATTAGTGTGTTTTGGGAAATGAAATTTGAATTTAAATTTGAGTGTTGGATTTATAATGAAGAAGGATTTAGAATTAGATTTGAGTGATTTGATTTAATCAAGAGTTAACAATTAATGACTCAAACTTTAAATAAAATAAATTAATCAATAAAATGAATATTTATTCCATAATTTTATTCAATAAATAAGTTACAAAATGTAACTTATGGAATTGATCAAGAATCTTTACAATAGTAATGAAATAAAAGAAGAATCTTTATATATTGAGTAATAGTACAATCTTTATTACAAAAGAATAAAATAAAAATTACAAAAGAATAAAAGAAATATTACAAGTGACTATTCTATAAAGAAAAAGAAAACCTAAACTAAAGTCTTGATCTTCAAGTCTGGTACCTGCAAAACAACAAACTAAAGAAAGAAAATTAAGGACTAGAATATGTACTCTCAGAATTGACAGTGAGTTGCACTGTTCACTTTTTCATCATTGAGTAATCTTTAAAGGGGCAAGTTTCACAAATATGAAAGAACTGAATCTTTCATAATTTAAGCCAGAAGTCAAATAAACAGCAAGGAGGGACAAGTTCACCAGAGAAGTGAGTGTAATCAGATAAAAGTAACTTTCATATCCAGAGCATATCCACAAGGTGTGCAGCAGGCACACAAAAGACACACACCAAATCATGGTGTGTCGTCAAGACAAGATCAACAGCCACACACAAAACTACACAAAGACAGTGTGGGAAAGCCAACCCCACACCATTTCCTTGTTTTTTTACACCGAGCACACCAGCCAAACCAAACCAAACCAAACCAAACCAAACCAAAACAGAGTACATCAACCACAACCTTGATCATCTCACCAAGATGGTGACATAAGGAGGGGGTAGATCAGGTGGATAGCAAGAACAAGATCAAGCCACCAGGACTAGGAGGTGGAGAGCTAGATCAAGGACAAGTCTAGGAGCTGGAAGTATCAGGAGGAGCACCAGATCAAGCTAGCCACAAGATCAACAACTTGCAACCCCAACAACAACCAAGTGTGGTGAGTAGAAAAGACCATCACATGATTTATCTCTCTAAGTTAGACAAGCATCCATGAGTTGTCTCATACTCAAATTCTTAGAAAAACACCCAAGTGGGATGATTCCATCATTGAAGTTTTAAACACTAAAAGCAATCAGAAAACTATAAAGATCCAACTAGGATCTCAGGACAACATCATTGATCCTAGCTATCAAGATATATTTAAATTCCAGGAATGAATATAACCAAGATCTGAACTTCTAGGCACACCTCTTAAAACAGGAGTAACACCTTAGAATTTCATCATATGGATCCATATAATTTATCAAGCCTACAAATCATTTTCCAACTTTGAATCAAGAATCAGTAGCTGGTATCACTACCAGAACCAATCCATGAGGAACAACAAGATAAGGGTCTAGTCCCTAAACCTCAGACTAACATCATAGGTTTTAGGGATTCAAGGAAAGAAGTTTCCGTTTATTTCTAATGCCAATCTAATTTTAAGCTTGAACAAAACCAAGCCAAGTAATAGAGCCTAATCTTGTGTGCCATACTAGGATGGTGTCACAAGACCAACTTCTAAACTAAGCAGGTTAAGCATCCAACTTTTACAGATAAACTCATAGCCAAATGTAAATCATGTTCCTAATACTAATCACAGGAATCATTTCTAAGAATATCCATATATATATCATCACTGTAAGAGACCATTTGATCTCAAGCTATATATGCATTCATAAGCCAAGAACTACAGATACAATGACTTCATCACTCAATAATCACTGTTAGTAACTAAGTAATGACAGTGGTGAGTTCTCAAACCACTAGAATCTCCAAGTAATGATTCCAGAGCAACCTTATCATCTGAACCATATCAAATTAACCAATGGAACCATCTAGTAAACCACTAGCATCACCACAGCTAATCATAAGCAGCAATCCATAGCAAACCACCACTCATCATGCTTAGGGATCATCAATACATGATCCAACTAGTCGGATATCTGATACACAGAGGGATATGAACCCTAAGAAGAACAAACAATCCTATTCAGGACATGTCACTAGCCAGGAGTGGCCACTACCAACACATAACACAGGGTGGCCTAGCATAGAGGACACGAGGGGGAGAACGATTACTTACTGAAGGTTGTCGCTGTGGGCGAGAAGAGGAAGCAGAGGTCGACGACGAGCACGGTGGCACGGGGAGCACCCCAAGGGGGCGCTGCGACCCACACCACACCGAGGCGGCGACCACAGCCACACCTGAAGGTGAGGAACACCCCCACGGCACACGGCATTAGCGACGGCGACAGCACCAGCACCACCCCAAACCCTAGGGTTCGGGATGGAGCTAGTCTGGTCACGGAGGAGCTCCACGTCCAAATCGAATTGGACAGGAAGGTAGAGAATGGTCGACAACCTCGCCTTGCACCACGACAGTGGCCAGGGAGGACCACGGCGGCGAGCAGCGCACGGCGCGGCGCCATCGACCACGGGGTCGAAGGGGAGAAGATAGATGGGAACGAGAGAGTGACAAAGAGAGTGTGGGCTGGGTTGGGCCAGGACCCCTTCGAGGTGTCGTTTTGGTTCTGCCCTAGTGGGTCACAAGGGCCTAATAAACCAACAGAGGTAGCCCATTTACCTAAAGGCAGATGTTAATAAATAGAAAAGACCAAAATGCCCCAGAACTTAAATAAATTCTAGAAAATAAAATAAAAATCCAAAAATTATAAATAAAATATTTTTGGATTCACAATAATCCAAACTACCCAAATAAATTAAGAAATAAAATTTTAGAGATATAAATTTTATTAAGAATTTTGTAATATTTATCCCTTATAGAATTTTATAAAATTATTGAAAGATGATAAAAATAAATAAAAATCACTTTCATTATTAATATTGTATTATTTTAGAAAAATACCAAACAAATATTTAATATCAATTTTTGGTATTTAAATGATAATTCTTAAAGGAATTATTAAATAAATAAAATTCAAATAAAAAGGAAATAAAATAAAAGAATACAATATTCAATAAATATTAGAAAATTTATATTTATAAGTCCTTTATTATTAAAAAGAATTTTTATAATAATGGGGGGGAATACACACAAAGCTAAATGATGCATTACATTACTTTGCATAATCATTTTGCTTTTTTAAATATTGTCCTTACCGGGCAATAATGATGTTTTGTAGACATGGAAGCTCAAGGTCCAGGGCAAGCATCAGACTTCACTACCTTGCAATCACAAGGCAAGTTCATAACTTTCTCATGTACTTTGAAGAGTCTTTATCAAGTATTTACAAATTGTGTGTTATCATCTATATTCCAGAAAAAGAAAATATTATTTTCCCAAAATAAATAAATCTTAGATATCATCCTAAGTGATGATATGATGGGGCAATAGAACTTAGGTTTCTATTTGCAATAATGATGAACCATTAGGGATTAATAACCCATGACATGAGTGATTCTAGCGCCGTATATTACACGTTGGCCATGAGATTTGGAATGGGACAGAGAAGTCACCTGTATCCTTTTCCTCTTGTATGGAGGCAAGACGACTTTAACGTGACGTTGTGATTCCTTGTGTGGATCCAACATATGGGTGGGCACCCTTACGCCCCACACTTTTGGTGTCTAGATTATCTATGAATGGTGTTTAGGGATATAGTCCATTCAAATGGCACTCGTCCGTGCATCACCAGGTCATAGAGTCTTCGGAAACTCATCAGGGTTTTAGCCTGCCCCGAAATGGGGCTTAACGGAGGTGAGCCGACCCCGAAGGATCGTGCAGACATATGAGGTCGTGGATAGGGCAGTGATTGGCTTGGACCAACTACTGGGCCCCACATTATGGAATTGTGGACGGGAAAGTAGGCCCGATTGTGCAACAAGGAGTTGATCTCTCATGGGTAAATTAACGCACCTCTGCAGAGTGTAAGAATTGTAACTTGTTACTCCCTGTTTCGGGAAGGAGCTACGAACGTGGCAGGAAAGGAACTCCATGAAAGTTCTGGTCAACCTGTGAAGGCTGATGGTCATAGATTTTCATAATAAAACCAATCTTTGAAGAAAGATTTACGAAAATTGCATAGTGCCAAGGACTGTTAGTCTGAGATGGTAGATAGAGCATCAAAATTCCTACCTTGCATATAATAAACTTGCTAGGTAACGCTGTTACTCATCCTTTCCTTTGAACCCTTGCTTAGACTCTGAGAATTCTGAAGATACTCCAATGTATTCAACTGAGAGCCAAGAGGAGGTCTTCTATGAAGAGCCCAACCTGCATGGAGCCGTAGAAGGGGAGGACTATGACATCGTTTATGGAGGAGAGTTCCAAGAGTCCGAGTAATTACTATAGTTCTAATAGCCACTTGAGCCGAGCAACATGAACAATATATAGCAATAAGTTGTTGAGCTCAATTTGGAGTTTAAGTTTTAAATTTGAAACTTCCGCTGAAACACTTATATTTTGGTTTGTAAGTTGAATCTTTTGGAAGTCTTGAACTTCCGGTATTGTAATAATAATAATATGTGTATGTTTGTAATATGGACCCGTAATGTTTCTGTTGTACCACTCTGAGGGATGTGATATTTACGGAACGGTGTTCTATGGATGTCATGTCAACGACTATAGTGCAATACACATGAAGTGGTATGCTGGGTCACCACAGTTGGTATCAGAGAAAATTGCTTTGTCCTTAGGTTGGAAACCTAGTAAAGGGTATTACCTGTAGGAGTATGTAGCAACGATAAAGAATTCTCTAAAAGAAATATAATGGGTATTCAAATGAGAATATTCCGTTATATGTTTTAGTGCGATAATTCTTTGTTATGATGCAATATATTATTGGTTACTAATAAAAATATTTTTCTGATATACAGAGTTATGGCACCAAAGTTTTCAAAACAGACTTTGGTAAAGAAAGAGAAGACTCTTGATGATTACCAAGGATCATTTACAGACCAACTTCGTCAACTTTTAAAGATTTTTAGCTATCCAACTAGAATTCCAGTGAACACCATAACCTATTATGATGGTCGGATGTTATCCAAGTATCGTGTGAGTATTCAACTCCGAGAGGAGCTTGGATTGTATCACGATCTACCTATAGGTGAAGGTAGGAGTCACTTAGCAGCATATCATGTTGTCGTTGTGGAGGCGATAGCTAATATCCGGGAGCATAAAGCCAAGGAGTTAGAAGGTAGCACATTTTCTGTGATACCCCATGATTCTATAGACTCGGAGCCTATACCGGATCATCTTACTTTGGTTAAGAAGCATCCTAAGTTAGCTTCCAAGTTTATGGATAGATAACGAATGCTCGTGGCGTCTTTTTATAAGACACATCAAGTGATTGTTGAAGATAATAATGACATGTTAGAGGATCTAACTGATCCGGAAAGGAGGAAGCAGTTAGCATTCCAATTGGAGAAGGAAGCAAGTAGTAGTGTAACACCTATCTTTAAGGATATACCTATAGATCCTGAATCTTTTACACCATATCCTTATTCACCAAGGCCTGAACCTATATATGATCCTACTATGGATACGAGGTATGCAGTACCACAGGGTTCAGAGGATGGTTCTGATTCAGAACTTCCTATTGAGAATTCTGATGGTTGGAGAAGGGGATCATGTTGGAGATATGCCCTAGAGGCAATAATAAATATAGTTATTATTATATCTTTGTGTTTATGATAAATGTTTACATTCATAGTATTAACAAGGAAATATTAATACTTGTGTGATTTGTAAACGTAATTTGAAGTCCCTAGTAATGCCTCTATATAATACTAGCTTGTTGGTTAATGGATGATTGTGGTTTCCCTATCATGAACATTGAGATGTTATTAACAACAAGATCATATCGTTAGGAGAATGATATGGTGGACATACTCCTATAGATAAGCGTAGCATAAAGATCAAGTCATTTTAATAGTTCAATTGCTATATGCTTTCTGATACATAGTAACCTAATTCCTTCGACCATGAGATCATGCATATCACCTTTACCGGATGGATGCTTTGATGAAATCAAACACCACACCGTAACTAGGTGGCTATAAAGGTGGCATTGAGTGTTCAGAAAGTATTGGTTGAAACACATGGATCAAGACTGGGATTTGTCCATCCATATGACGGATAGATATACTCTGGGCCCTCTGGGTGAAATGTCATCCAATTGACTTGCAAGCATGTGACTGGCTCACAAGGGATCACATATCACGGGAACGAGAAAAGAGTACTTATCGGTAACGAGGTTGAACTAGGTATGCAGAGATACCGACGATCATAACCTCGGATAAGTAAACTATCGTGAGACAAAGGGAAATTGGTATCGTATGTAAGTGGTTCATTCGATCGCAAAGTAATCGTAGAAATATGTGGGAGCCATATGAATTTCCAGATTCCTCTATTGGTTATTGTTCGGAGAAGTGTCTCGATCATGTCCGCATAATTCACGAACCGTAGGGAGACACACTTAAGGATTCGACGTTGTTTGAGTAGTTATGGAATGATGAGAAAGAGACCGAATGTTGTTCGGAGTCTAGGATGGGATCCGAGATATCATGAGGAGATCCGGAATGGTCCGGAGAATAAGATTCATATAAGGAAAGTCCCGTTTCGGAGTTGGAGAATGGTTCCGGTGTTTTCATCGGGAATGTTCTAGAAGGTTCTGGAATGTCCGGCACTCCGGAGGGGAAAGGTAAATGAATGTGTTATATCAAGTTGGTATGATTGCATCATGTACTAAGTGTCATCGCTGAACAAAATAGAGGGTTTATTCAAATCCTAGTTTGAAAAGTCAAACGGCTAGTTTGAAAGTCAAACGGCTATTTTTGGGAAGTGGGAAAGGAGGAGGAAACCGAGTTGGGGAGGAGTCCCTCCACCGGCCGGCACCACCAAGCCGAGTTGGGGAGGGACTCCCCTCCCCTTGGCCGGCCCCCTCCACCTATAAAAGGAGGGGTAGGGCTCCCCTCCTAGACACACAAGTTCCTACCTCTAAACCCTAGTACCAAGCCGCCGCCGGCCCTAGGGCACTCGCCGCCGCCGCCTAGGTGAAACCCTAGCCGCCGGCCTTGCCCCCTCCTCGGCGTGTCTAAACCCTAGATCGTCAAGGGACTCTCTCATACTCCACCATACTCGCTCCGGCTTAAGGCGAAGCCCTGCGAGATCTCCCCTCTACTTCCGGTACCACGCCGTTGTGCTGCCGGAATCGCGAGGAGAGTGCTACAACCTCCGCTGCCTACTGGAACAAGGGAGAGGAAGGTCTTCGTCGAGTACCGAACGTGTGACCGACTGTGGGAGCGCTGTCGGAACGCAGCACCGGAAGGATCGTCTACGCGATCTTGAGATCGGGAAGAGTACGACTACATCACCCACGAGAATCCGCTCTCGTTAAACACTTTGGAATCTTCGAGGGTGAGTTATTCCATCGACTCGTTGCTACAATCTAGTAGATAGATCTTGGCTTGTTTGTTTGTATGCGATAGAAATTTTTTGTTTTCCATGCTACGAATCCCTACAGTGGTATCAGAGCCGTGTCTATATGTAGATCACATGACGAGTAGAACACAATGGTCATTGTGGGCGTTGATGCTTTTATTGTCGATTGCTTCTTGTGTACTTTGCATCTTGCGGGACGTTGGGATGAAGCGGCCCGGGCTAACCTTACATGACATCGTTCATGAGACTTGCTCCACGCTTGACATGCAACTTGTATTGCATAAGTGGCTTTGCGGGTGCCTATTTCTCCTAGCATAGTTAAGATCCAATTTACAACGGGTGATTAACAATACTAGTATCAATGTTGTGGTTCATGTTCGTAAGTTAGAACGACACTTATTGAAAGCCCCAAACCACGTAAAACATGCAAAGAAAGTAGAAGCGTCTAACTTTGTTTTGCAGGGGTGTGCTGTGATGTGATATGGCCATGATTGTGATTATATTTGATGTATGCAATGTTCCTTATTGTAAGTTGGCAACCGGCAGGAGCCATATGGTTGTCTTTAATTTATGTTAAGACCCGCGTGTCTATTCAAAGTAGTTGTAATAGTTGAAGCCGGTGGACGATAACCATGGAGAAGCGTCATTGACCTTGATGCAATGCCGGTGATGATGGAGATCATGTTCGTGCTAGAAGATGGAGATCGGAAGCACAAAAGAAGAAAGGCCATATCATATCACATATTATGAATTGCATGTGATGTTAATCCTTTATGCATCTTGTATTGCTTAGTAGACGACGGTAGCATTATAAGATGATCCCTCATGCACATGAATTTCAAGTCATAAAGTGTTCACCCTTAGTTAGCACCGTTGCTAAAGCTTGTTGTTTCGAAGCACCACGTGATGATCGGGTGTGTTAGATTCCGCAAGTGTATACAATGTGAGCAAGCCAGATTTGCTCATGCGGAAACTAAGGTTTGATCTTGACGAGCCTAGCATGTACAGACATGGTCTCGGAACACGGATCACCGAAAGGTAAAGCATGAATCATATAGTAGATATGATGAACATGACGATTGTTCGCCATTGAAACTATGTCAGCTCTCGTGATGATCGGTGTTGATGTGGTGGATTTGGTTCGTGTGATCACTAAAACAATGTGAGGGATATTGTTTTGAGTGGGAGTTCACCTAGATTAATTATTAATTTGAACTCAATTTGTCATAAACTTAGTCTAAACTATTGCAAATATGTTGTAGATCAATGGCAGCCCCTACCATCAATTTTAATGCGTTCCTAGAGAAAGAAAAGTTGAAAAACAATGGAAGCAACTTGGATTGGTTCCGCAATTTGAGGATTGTCCTCACTGGTAATTTGACCTATGTGTTGGATGCACCATTGGTGACCCACCTGCAGGTGATGCTACCGATGAAGTAAAGAATGTTTACCTCCTCGGAAGACTCAAGACTCCACAGATTCAGTGTGCTATCTTGTATGGTTTAGAATCGAGCTTGAAAAGGTTTGAGAATTCAGACCCATATGATATTGTCGAGGATCTCAAATTGATCTTTGAGACTCATGCGCAATTGAAAGCTATGAGGCTTCAAAAGTTCTTTAACGCAAGATGGAAGAGGGCAGCTCGTGAGTGAGCATGTGCTTAAGATGTGCAGGCACGCAAACAAACTTCAAAGCTTGGGTATAGTGATTCCTAATGCTTTGGGGATTTACCGGTCCTCCAATCACTACCACCAAGTTACAAGAACTTTGTGATGAACTACAACATGCAAAACATGAACAAGACGTTGTAACTCTTTGCCATGTTGAAAACCTGCAGTGGAGATCAAGAAAGAGCACCAAGTGTTGTTGGTCAATAAGACCACCAAATTCAAGAAAGGCAAGTCTTAAGCGAAGGACACTTCAAGAAGGGTGGTAAGAAAGTTACCACGACGAAGAAGACCAAGGCTGGACCTAAGCCTCGACATCGAGTGGTTTTACTGCAAGGGAGAAGGTCACTGGAAGCGGAATTGCCCAAAGTACTTGGCGGATTTGAAGAATGGCAACATCAAGAAGAAAGGTATATCTGATATACATGTTATTGATGTGTATCTCACTAGTACTAAGTAGTAGTGCACGGGTATTTGATCTTGGTTCGATTGCTCATATTTGTAACTCAAACAGGTCTTGCGAATAAACGGAAGCTAGCGAAGAACGAGGTGACGATGCGCGTGGAAACGGATCAAAGGTTGCTGTGATCACGTCGACACGCTACCCCTTCATCTACCATCGGGATTAGTTTTATACTTAAATAATTGTTATTTGGTGCTGCGTAAGCATGAACATTTTATCGGGATCTTGTTTATTGCGAGACGGTTACTTGTTTAAGTCCGAGAATAATGGTTGTTCGATTTATATGAGTAATATGTTTTATGCACATGCACCTTTGATAGATGGTCTATTCTTATTGAATCTCGATAGTGGAAATACACATATTAATAACATTGAGGCTAAACGCTTGAAATCGGCGATAACTCGACCTATATGTGGCAATCGCTGCCTTGGTCACATTGGAGTGAAGCGTATGAAGAAACCCCATTCCGATGGACTTCTTGAATCACTTGATTTTGAATCACTTGAAAGATGCGAAGCATGTCTGATGGGTAAAATGACTAAGACTCCATTTTCTGGTATGATGGAGCGAGCTACGGACTTATTGGAAATCATACATAGCGATGTGTGTGGTCCAATGAGTGTAGCATCGCGCGGTGGTTATCGTTATGTTCTTACCTTCACGGATGACTTGAGTAGATATGGGTATATCTATTTCATGAAACATAAGTCCGAAACTTTCGAGAAGTTCAAGGAATTTCAAAGTGAGGTAGAGAATCAACGTAACAAGAAGATTAAATTTCTACGTTCGATCGTGGAGGTGAATATCTAAATTACGAGTTTGGTGAGCATTTGAAGAAATGCGAATACTTTCACAATTGACACCGCCGGAACACCACAACGTAATGGTGTGTCCGAACGTCAGAATCGAACTCTCTTAGATATGGTTCGTTCTATGATGTCACAGATTTACCGCTATCATTTTGGGGTTATGCATTAGAAACAACGCATTCACTTTAAATAGGGCACCATCTAAATCCGTTGAAACGACACCGTATGAATTATGGTTTGGGAAGAAACCTAGATTGTCGCTCCTTAAAGTTTGGGGAAGCCTATGTAAAGAAGTTACACGGACAAGCTTGAACCCAAAGCGAAAAATGCGTCTTCATAGGATACCCAAGGAAACTATTGGGTATACCTTCTATCATAGATCCAAGGCAAAATCTTCGTTGCCAAGAATGGATCCTTTCTAGAGAAGGAATTTCTCTCGAAAGAAGTGACTGGAAGGAAAGTAGAACTCGACGAGGTTGTCGAACCTTCTCTCGAAATTGCGAGTAGCGCAGCACCGGAAGAAATTCCTGTGGTGCCTGCACCAGTTAGAGAGGAAGCTAATGATGATGATCATGAAACTTTGGTCGAAGTTGCTACAGAGCCTCGCAGGTCAATGAGAACTCGTACCACTCCAGATTGGTATGATCCCGTTATGAGTGTCATGTTGGTGGACAACACCGATGACCCTGAGACATATGAGGAAGCGATGATGAGCCCAGATTCCAATAAATGGCAAGAAGCCATGAAATCTGAGATTGGATCCATGTACGAAAACCAAGTACGGACTTTGGTGGACTTACCGGATGCCCGGAAGGCTGTCGAGAACAAATGGATTTTCAAGAAGAAAACAGATGCTGATGGTAATGTTACTGTCTATAAAGCTCGACTTGTCGCAAAGGGGTTTCGACAAATTCAAGGAGTTGACTATGATGAGACTTTCTTACCAGTAGCGAAGATAAAGTATGTGAGGATTATGATAGCAATCGCTGCATATTATGATTATGAGATATGGCAGATGGATGTCAAAATAGCATTCCTCAATGGAGACATTGATGAAGAGTTGTATATGATGCAACCCAAAGGTTTTGTTGATCCTAAAGATGCTAACAAGGTATGCAAACTTCAACGGTCCATTTATGGATTGAAGCAAGCATCCCGAAGTTGGAATCAATGTTTTGATAAGGTGATCAAAAGTTTTGGTTTTATACAAACTTATGGAGAAGCTTGTATTTACAAGAAAGTGAGTGGGAGCTCTGTAGCATTCTTAATACTATATGTAGATGACATATTGTTGATTGGGAATGATGTAGACCTTCTTAATAGTGTCAAGGAATATTTGAATAATAGTTTTTCAATGAAGGATCTTGGCAAGCTTACATATTAGGCATAAAGATTTATAGAGATAGATCAAAACGCCAAATATCATTGTCACAAAGTACATATTTGGACAAAGTTCTAAAGAGGTTTGGAATGGAAGATAGCAAGAAAGGGTTCTTGCCCATGTTGCCCAATACGACCTTGAGTAAAACTCAAAGTCCGACATCGGCAGAAGATAGAGAAAGGATGAGTAAGACTCCCTATGCCTCAGCCATAGGATCTCTAATGTATGCCATGCTATGTACTAGACCCGACATTGCATATGCTGTTAGTTTAACTAGCAGATATCAAAGTGATCCAGGAGTGGATCATTGGACAGCGGTCAAAAACATCCTTAAGTACTTGATAAGAACTAAGGATATGGTTCTTTCTTATGGAGGTGATGAACAGCTCGTTGTAAATGGTTACACCGATGCTAGTTGGAACACCGATTCGGATGATTCTAAATCACAATCTGGATACGTATTTATTTTGAATGGTGCAGCAGTTAGCTGGAGGAGTGCAAAGCAAAGCGTTGTGGCGAGATCTTCAACTGAATCCGAATACATGGCTTCTTCGGAGGCTTCACAAGAAGCGATATGGATGAAAGAGTTCATTACAGAGCTGGGTGTGGTTCCTAGTGCGCTGGACCCAATGTCTATCTATTGTGATAACATGGGCACCATAGCCAATGCGCAAGAACCAAGGTCACACAAGAAGCTGAAGCATATCAAGCTACGTTTTCACGCAATTCGAGAACATATCCAAGATGGGGATATAAAGATTTGCAAAGTACACACAGATCTGAATGTGGCGGATCCGTTGACTAAACCTCTCCCGAGGGCAAAACATGACCAACACCAAACTGCCATGGGTGTTCGGTATATTACCATGTAATCTAGATTAGATGACTCTAGTGCAAGTGGGAGACTGTTGGAGATATGCCCTAGAGGCAATAATAAATATAGTTATTATTATATCTTTGTGTTTATGATAAATGTTTACATTCATAGTATTAACAAGGAAACATTAATACTTGTGTGATTTGTAAACGTAATTTGAAGTCCCTAGTAAAGCCTCTATATAATACTAGCTTGTTGGTTAATAGATGATTGTGGTTTCCCTATCATGAACATTGAGATGTTATTAACAACAAGATCATATCGTTAGGAGAATGATATGGTGGACATACTCCTATAGATAAGCGTAGCATAAAGATCAAGTCATTTTAATAGTTCAATTGCTATATGCTTTCTGATACATAGTAACCTAATTCCTTCGACCATGAGATCATGCATATCACCTTTACCGGATGGATGCTTTGATGAAATCAAACACCACACCGTAACTGGGTGGCTATAAAGGTGGCATTGAGTGTTCAGAAAGTATTGGTTGAAACACATGGATCAAGACTGGGATTTGTCCATCCATATGACGGATAGATATACTCTAGGCCCTCTCGGTGAAATGTCATCCAATTGGCTTGCAAGCATGTGACTGGCTCACAAGGGATCACATATCACGGGAACGATAAAAGAGTACTTATCGGTAACGAGGTTGAACTAGGTATGCAGAGATACCGACGATTATAACCTCGGATAAGTAAACTATCGTGAGACAAAGGGAAATTGGTATCGTATGTAAGTGGTTCATTCGATGGCAAAGTAATCGTAGAAATATGTGGGAGCCATATGAATTTCCAGATTCCTCTATTGGTTATTGTTCGGAGAAGTGTCTCGATCATGTCCGCATAATTCACGAACCGTAGGGAGACACACTTAAGGATTCGACGTTGTTTGAGTAGTTATGGAATGATGAGAAAGAGACCGAATGTTGTTCGGAGTCTCGGATGGGATCTGGGATATCACGAGGAGATCCGGAATGGTCCAGAGAATAAGATTCATATAAGGAAAGTCCCGTTTCGGAGTTGGAGAATGGTTCCGGTGTTTTCATCGGGAATGTTCTAGAAGGTTCCGGAATGTCCGACACTCCGGAGGGCAAAGGTACATGAATGTGTTATATCAAGTTGGTATGATTGCATCATGTACTAAGTGTCATCGCTGAACAAAATAGAGGGTTTATTCAAATCCTAGTTTGAAAAGTCAAACGGCTAGTTTGAAAGTCAAACGACTAGTTTGAAAGTCAAACGACTATTTTTGGGAAGTGGGAAAGGAGGAGGAAACCGAGTTGGGGAGGAGTCCCTCCTCCCCACCGCCGGCGCACCACCAAGCCGAGTTGGGGAGGGACTCCCCTCCCCTTGGCCGTCCCCCTCCACCTATAAAAGGAGGGGCAGGGCTCCCCTCCTAGACACACAAGTTCCTACCTCTAAACCCTAGTACCAAGCCGCCGCCGGCCCTAGGGCACTCGCCGCCGCTGCCTAGGCGAAACCCTAGCCGCCGGCCTTGCCCCCTCCTCGGCGTGTCTAAACCCTAGATCGTCGAGGGACTCTCTCATCCTCCACCATACTCGCTCCGGCTTAAGGCGAAGCCCTGCGAGATCTCCCCTCTACTTCCGGTACCACGCCGTTGTGCTGCCGGAATCGCGAGGAGAGTGATACAACCCCCGCTGCCTGCTGGAATAAGGGAGAGGAAGGTCTTTGTCGAGTACCGAATGTGTGACCGATCAAGGAGCGCCACGAACGCAAAGACCGGAAGGATCGCTCACGCGATCTTGAGATCGAAGAATTTACTACATCACCCACGAGAATCCGCTCTCGTTAAGCACTTTGGAATCTTCGAGGGTGAGTTATTCCATCGACTCGTTGCTACAATCTAGTAGATAGATCTTGGCTTGTTTGTTTGTATGCGATAGAATTTTTTTGTTTTCCATGCTACGAATCCCTACAGATCATATGAAGGATCTCATGAACACCAGATGTCCATAGATGGTTCTGACAGAAATGTTGGACAATCTAGCCGGATGGGTGCAAGAATTAACCCTAGTAACAGTAGTAGAAATGCCATGTCCATAGATAATCAGGATGAAGAAGAAGATCCTGAGGAGAGAGTGTTTGAATCATCAACATCTTCTCAAAACCCAGGGAATATACATTATCCGGTGTTTAACTATCTTGCCCAAAGGAGCACTTGGGGATCAGCAGGATCTGCGTATTCTGTTGACAACTCAAGGAATGAAGCTCAGGAGATGCAAGTTGGAGATAATGTTGAAAATGTTTCTGAAGACTTTTCAGCTGAGCTGGAGGGAGTCAATGCGCTCAGGTTGAGTAATGACTCAAGTCCTGACACTTCAGATACTGAGTATGTTCCTTCTGGAAGGCCATTTGTTCCACAAACTGTGCGACGAACGTCACGTCATCACGGTTGGACATCAGGCATGTATGATGAGCGTAGTTACTACTAAAAGTAGGCAACTATTTAGAGGTATCGAGTACTATGTATTGTAATCCGAGAAATAATATAGTGTTGTAATTATACCTATATGGTATATCTTGTAATGACTTTGTATTATTAAGATATTGTAATGTATAATATGTGAAATGCATATTTGGATTTTATTTGGATTTTCATTTTGTGACTAGTTCTGTGCGTAAAGTCAAGCTCAGAACACATGTGGATGATGTAATTATGAGTATTCGCTTTATGTTGCAGGACTAGGGGGTCATGTATACGGGTATAGAGACCGAATCTGAGCAGCAGCGGATGGAACGTGAGGCCAAGGAGAAGGTCGATGCAAATGCAGCAAATCAGGGAACGTTACCACCACCACCACCAATGAGACCGTTAATGGAGCAGAACTTTATGAAGTGTATGCAAATGATGCAAGAGACCCAAAACAAGTTCATGGAGGAGTTGCTCGGACGAGCAAATCAGGGAGCACCTGAAGGTGGAGGAGTAAGTCTTTCTGACTTCCAGAATGCAAGGCCGTTACCTTTTGCATCAGCCCCTGAACCAATGGATGTAGAAGATTGGCTAGCAGATACAGAAAGAAAGTTGAAAACTGTAGGTTGCAATGATGAGGAGAAATTGAGGTATGCAACTCATCTTCTGACTGGACCTGCAGCATCATGGTGGGAAAATCAGTTAGCCATGCAATAGCCAGGAAGGGAGTACACTTGGGAGGAGTTTAAACAGAGATTCCGTGAATATCATGTTCCGGAGAGTGTTATGGAGTTGAAGCGGAGAGAATTTGAGGAGCTGCAACAAGGATATACTAGTGTTATGAAGTATATCCGTGAGTTTAGTCAACCATCTCGATATGCGAAGGAAGAAGTTAATACGGAGGAAAAGAGGAAGAAGTGTTTCCTGCGTGGATTAAATCCCTTTGTGAGGATGTAGTTGAGGTTGGCTAATAAGCAAACTTTTCAGCAGTTGCTGGATGCAGCTATTACTTTTGAGGATGACTACAAGAATGTCCAAGAGGATAGAAGGAAGAGAGCTAAGAAGGAAACCAAGAGGATACAAGCAAGTAAGCCCAAGCCCAGTCTGGAGTTCAAACCTAGGAATAGACCTTATAACAGCAATAATTCCAATCGAAGTGCAAATCCAAACGCAATGAATGTTATATGCCACAATTGCAAACTTCCAGGGCATATAAGCAGGGATTGCCCGAAACCAGTAATTGTGTGTCATGCTTATGGTTAGAGAGGTCACATAAAGCCAAAATTTCCAAGCAAACCACAAGGAGGTTGGCCAGTTAGAGATGGAAGGCAAGCCAGTGGAGGAAATGGACAGCCCAATAAAGGAGGGAATAATGTCAAGAACAACAATGGCAAGATTAACAGACCTACCGGGAAGCTGAATTGTGCAACCCTAGAAGAGGTGGATAACTCGGAGCATGTAGTGATAGGTACGCTCAATATCCTTACCAATGCCGGAAAAGTTCTATTTGATACTGGTGCAACTACTTCATTCATTTCTGAAGAATTCTGTGATAAGTTCAGGATTAGAAGGGCAATGTTAGAAAACCCTATGACCGTAGTTACGGCAGGGGGAAATGTGATTGTACGCCACATTAAACAAGATCAGGTTATCTCGATCTATGGTTGTACATACTTTTCATACCTTTATGTGATTCCTTTAAAGGGAATTGCAGTAGTGCTGGGGATGGACTGGATGATGGAACATGGGGCTCAGATAAATTGTGAGGAGAAAACTGTCTCAATCAAAACTCCAAGTGGAGCAAGGATAGTTTACCAAGCAGATAAGCATAGTCATATCATGGTGGATCTGCAGTTGAACTCGATGAAAGAGGTCAAATTGGAAGATATTCCTATAGTAAATGAGTTTCAAGATGTTTTTTCAGCAGAGCTACCCGGAATGCCACCAGATCGGGAGATAGAATTCACTATTGATCTAATTCCCCGTACAACACCAATAGCTCAAGCACCATATAAGATGGGACCAAAAGAATTAAAAGAACTCAAAGAGCAAATTGATGAGTTAGCCAGAAAAGGGTTTATCCAGGAAAGTGTATCCCCATGGGGAACACCAGTAATCTTTGTGGATAAAAGGGATGGTGGAAGAAGGATGTGTGGAGATTATAGAAATCTGAACAACGTTACCATCAAGAATAAGTATCCTTTACCAAGGATTCAAGATTTGTTTGATCAAGTGAAAGGAGCCGGAGTGTTTTCTAAAATCGATCTAAGATCTGGATACCATCAAATAAAAATCAAGCCTGAGGATGTTCCAAAGACAGCATTTGTCTCAAGATATGGACACCATGAGTATCTGGTAGTACCATTTGGTTTGACCAATGCACCAGCAATATTCATGAATCTGATGAACAAAATCTTCATGCCATATTTGGATAAGTTCTTCATAGTCTTCAATGATGATATTCTGATATATTCAAAGGATAAGGAAGAGCATGCTGATCATCTGAGAATAGCATTACGGACTCTAAGGGGACATAAACTTTATGCTAAGTTCAATAAATGTGAATTTTGGCTAGATGAGGTAGAATTCCCTGGTCATGTGATCAGTAAAGATGGAATTGCTGTAAATCCATCCAAAGTTCAATCAGTACTGGAGTGGACTGCACCAACCAATGTGAAACAAATTCGAGGTTTCTTGGGGATGGTTGGTTATTATCGAAGATTCATTGAAGATTTCTCCAAAATATCTAGACCAATGACCAAATTGCTAAGAAAGAATAAACCATTCAATTGGGATGAGAAGTGTGAAGCAAGTTTTCAGGAGTTAAAGACCAGGTTAACCACAGCTCCAATCTTAGCAGTTCCAGAAATAGGGAAAGACTTTACAGTATACTGTGATGCATCTAAAGAAGGTTTGGGTTGTGTGTTAATGCAAGATCGGAAAGTGATTGCTTATGGTTCAAGATAACTGAAACCACATGAAGTCAACTATCCAACTCATGATTTAGAGTTAGCAGCAGCAGTCTTTGCGCTGAAAGGATGGAGGCATTTTCTTTATGGAGCCAGATGTGAGTTATACACTGACCATAAAAGTCTTAAATATTTCTTCACCCAAAAGGAGTTGAATATGAGACAAAAGCGTTGGTTGGAACTAATCAAAGATTATGATCTAACAATCAACTATAATCCAGGAAAAGCAAATGTTGTAGCAGATGCTTTAAGTCGAAAGAGTGCAGATATTCAGCCTAGCAATCGGGAGCTACCAAAAGAGTTACAAATGTACATGGAAAGATTAGAGCTTCAATTCATTAGAACAGAGGTTCTTGGAGGATTAGCTACTATGCAGGTAGTTGCAGAGCAGGACAGTGATCTTAAGCACGAAATTTTTAGACATCAAGCAAAAGATCCTTTCATTGCTGAGGAAATTCGGAGGATATCTCAAGGGCAAAAAATCAGTTTTTTGCCTTGGAGATTATGAGTCTTTATGGTTTCAAGATCGTCTTTGTGTTCCAGATGTGACTGAGATTTGAGATGTCATACTCAGAGAAGCACATGAAACACCATATTCTATACATCCAGGAAGTACTAAGATGCACATGGATATGAAAGAAATATTCTGGTTGAATAACATGAAAAGGGACATTGCTAAATATGTATCTGAATGCCATACTTGTCAAAGGGTGAATGCTGAACATCAAAGTCCAGCAGGACCATTGCAACCTTTAGAAATTCCTGAATGGAAATGGGAGTAAATTGGTATGGACTTCATCACAGGATTGCCCATGATGCCTAAACGGAAGGATATGATATGGGTAATTGTGTATAGACTCACTAAAAGTGCACATTTTATTCCGGTAAATCAGAAGGATAATGCCGAGAAGTTAGTAGAAGTTTACATCAAAGAAATAGTAAGTAAGCACGGGGTGCCCAAAAAGATTGTGACTGATAGGGGATCAGTGTTTATTTTAGGATTTTGGAAGCAATTACATGAAGCACTTGGTTCAAAGTTAGATTTCAGCACAACTTATCATCCAGAGACAGGGGTCAAACAGAAAGAACAAATCAGATACTAGAAGATATGTTAAGGGCTTGTGCATTAGATTTTGGAGGTACATGGGAAGATCATCTACCATTGGCAGAATTTTCCTACAACAATAGCTATCAGAGTAGTCTGAAGGCAGCGCCATATCAGGTTCTGTATGGAAGGAAATGTAGATCACCAATATGTTGGTATGAGCCTGGAAGCAGCAAGGATTTTGCACCAGACTATATCAAGGAAAGACAAGATATCATTGATAAGATCAGGGATAGACTAAAAATAGCTCAAAGTAGGCAGAAAAGTTATGCTGATCAAAGTCGAAGATCATGACATCCAGAAGTGGGAGGCATGGTATATTTGAAAGTAAGTCCAATGAAAGGGGTTAAAAGGTTCGGAGTTAAAGGAAAATTGAGTCCAAGATATATCAGGCCATTCAAGATACTGAGTCAGAACAGAACTATAACTTATGCTTTAGAGTTACCATCAAGATTGGCTCAAGTGCATAATGTTTTCCATGTGTCACAACTTCGTAAATGTTTGAAAGTTCCAGATGATGCAATCACACATCAAGAGATAGAATTACAAGCAGACTTGACCTATGTCGAAAGACCCTGTAAAATTTTGGAAGAAAACTGGAAAAGGTTGAGGAATAGGGCAATCAAGTATTGCAAGGTACAGTGGGAACATCACCCTGAGAGAGAAGCCACTTGGGAAAAATAAGAGGATTTAAGAAAAGCCTATCCAGAACTGTTCAGGTACACTTCAACAAACTTTGGGATGAAGTTTTATTTAAGGGGGGAAGTGTATAACATCCCAGCATTTAGGAACCAACGAAGGGTAGATTTAGGAATCTGTGAAATTGCATGCATTCATTTGTAAAAAAAATGTGGGTAATTTTTTCGCCAAATAAAAACCTAAAGTGATCAAAGTTTCTTTCACTCTTTAAGATTAGGAATAGCCTTGGAGAATGATCGTTATAAAATTTGATATGATCTTTGTGGATTAGTGTGTTTTGGGAAATGAAATTTGAATTTAAATTTGAGTGTTGGATTTATAATTTAGAAGGATTTAGAATTAGATTTGAGTGATTTGATTTAATCAAGAGTTAACAATTAATGACTCAAACTTTAAATAAAATAAATTAATCAATAAAATGAATATTTATTCCATAATTTTATTCAATAAATAAGTTACAAAATGTAACTTATGGAATTGATCAAGAATATTTACAATAGTAATGAAATAAAAGAAGAATATTTATATATTGAGTAATATTACAATATTTATTACAAAAGAATAAAATAAAAATTACAAAAGAATAAAAGAAATATTACAAGTGATTATTCTATAAAGAAAAAGAAAACCTAAACTAAAGTCTTGATCTTCAAGTCTGGTACCTGCAAAAACAAAACACAAACTAAAGAAAGAAAATTAAGGATTAGAATATATACTCTCAGAATTGACAGTGAGTTGCACTGTTCACTTTTTCATCATTGAGTAATCTTTAAAGGGGCAAGTTTCACCAATATGAAAGAACTGAATCTTTCATAATTTAAGCAAGAAGTCAAATAAACAGCAAGGAGGGGCAAGTTCACCAGACAAGTGAGTGTAATCAGATAAAAGTAACTTCCATATCCAGAGCATATCCACAAGGTGTGCAAGAGCACACATGCAAAGACACACACCAAATCTGCATGGTGTGTGGCCACAAGACAAGATCAACAAGCCACACACACAAAACTACACAGCACAGCATAGCCGTGTGCAAGCCAACCACACACCATTTCCTTGTTCTTTCACACCAAGCACAACCTCCAAACCAAACCAAACCAAACCAGAGTACATCAACCATAACCTTGATCATCTCATCAAGATGGTGACATAAGGAGGGGGTAGATCAGGTGGATTGCAAGAACAAGATCAAGCCACCAGGACCAGGAGGTGGAGAGCTAGATCAAGGACAAGTCCAGGAGCTAGAAGTATCAGGAGGAGCACCAGATCAAGCTAGCCACAAGATCAACAACTTGCAACCCCAACAACAACCAAGTGTGGTGAGTAGAAAAGATCATCACATGGTTTATCTGTCTAAGTTAGACAAGCATCCATGAGTTGTCTCATACTCAAATTCTCAGAAAAATACCCAAGTGGGGTGATTCCATCATTGAAGTTTTAAACACTAAAAGCAATCAGAAAACTATAAAGGTCCAACTAGGATCTCAGGACAACATCATTGATCCTAGCTATCAAGCTATATTTAAATTCCAGGAATGAATATAGCCAAGATCTGAACTTCTAGGCACACCTCTTAAAACAAGAGTAGCACCTTAGAATTTCATCCTATGGATCCATATAATTTATCAAGCCTACAAATCATTTTCCAACTTTGAATCAAGAATCAGTAGCTGGTATCACCTACCAGAACCAATCCATGAGGAACAACAAGATAAGGGTCTAGTCCCTAAACCTCAGACCAACATCACAGGTTTCAGGGATTCAAGGAAAGAAGTTTCCATTTATTTCTAATGCCAATCTAATTTTAAGATTGAACAAAACCAAGCCAAGTAATAGAACCTAATCTTGTGTGCCATACTAGGATGGTGTCACAAGAACAACTTCTAAACTAAGCAGGTTAAGCATCCAACTTTTACAGATAAACTCATAGCCAAATATAAATCATTTTCCTGATACTAATCACAGGAATAATTTCTAAGAATATCCATATATATATCATCACTGTAAGAGACCATTTGATCTCAAGCTATATATGCACTCATAAGCCAACAACTACAGATACAATGACTTCATCACTCAATAATCACTGTTAGTAACTAAGTAATGACAGTGGTGAGTTCTCAAACCACTAGAATCTCCAAGTAATGATTCCAGAGCAACCTTATCATCTGAACCATATCAAATTAACCAATGGAACCATCTGGTAAACCACTAACATCACCACAACTAATCATAAGCAGCAATCCACAGCAAACCACCACTCATCATGCTTAGGGATCATCAATACATGATCCAACTAGTCGGATATCTGATACACAGAGGGATATGAACCCTAAGCAGAACAAACAATCCTAATCAGGACAAGTCACTAGCCAGGAGTGGCCACTACCAACACATAGCACAGGGTGGCCTAGCACAGAGGACATGAGAGGGAGAAGGATTACTTACTGAAGGTTGTCCTTATAGAATTTTGTAAAATTATTGAAAGATGGTAAAAATAAATAAAAATCACTTTCATTATATATTAATATTGTAGTATTTTATAAAAATACCAAACAAATATTTAATATCAATTTTTGGTATTTAAATGATAATTCTTAAAGGCATTATTAAATAAATAAAATTCAAATAAAAAGGAAATAAAATAAAAGAAAAAATATTCAATAAATATTAGAAAATTAATATTTATAAATCCTTTATTATTAAAAAGAATTTTTATAATAATGGAGGGAAATACACATAAAGCTAAATGATGCATTACATTACTTTGCATAATCATTTTGCTTCTTTAAATATTGTCCTTACCGGGGAATAATGATGTTTTGTAGACATAGAAGCTCAAGGTCCACTGCAAGCATCAGACTTCACTACCTTGCAATCACAAGGAAAGTTCATCACTTGATCATGTCCTTTGAAGAGTCTTTATCAAGTATTTACAAATTGTGTGTTATCATCTATATTCCAGAAAAAGAAAATATTATTTTCCCAAAATAAATAAATCTTAGATATCATCCTAAGTGATGATATGATGGGGCAATAGAACTTAGGTTTATATTTGCAATAATGATGAACCATTAGGGATTAATAACCCATGACATCAGTGATTCTAGCGCCGTATATTATGCGTTAGCCATGAGATTTGGAATGAGACAGAGAAGTCAGCTGTATCCTTTTCCTCTTGTATGGAGGCAAGACAATCTTAACATGACGTTGTGATTCCTTGTGCAGATCCAACATATGGGTGGGCACCCTTACATCCCACACTTTTGGTGTCTAGATTATCTATGAAAAGTGTTTAGGGATATAGTCCATTCAAATGGTACTCGTCCGGGCATCACCAGGTTATAGAGTCTTCGGAAACTCATCAGGGTTTTAGCCTGCCCGAAAGGGGGCTTAACGGAGGTGAGCCAGCCCCGAAGGATCGTGCTGACATATGAGGTCGCGGAGAGGACAGTGATTGGCTTGGACCAACTACTGGGCCCCACATCATGGAATTATGGATGGAAAAGTACGCCCGGTTGTGCAACAAAGAGTTTATCCCTCATGGGTAAATTAACGCACCTATGCAGAGTGTAAGAACTGTAACTTGTTACTCCCTGTTCCGAGAAGGAGCTACGAACGCGGCAGGAAATGAACTCCATGAAAGATCTGGTTAACCTGTGAAGACTGATGGTCATAGATTTTCATAATAAAACCAATCTTTGAAGAAAGATTATTGCATAGTGCCAAGGACTGTTAGTCTGAGGTGGTAGATAGAGCATCAAAATTCCTACCTTGCATATAATGAACTTGCTGGGTAACGCTGTTACTCATCCTTTCCTTTGAACCCTTGCTTAGACTCTGAGAATTCTGAAGATACTCCAATGTATGTAACTGAGAGCCAAGAGGAGGTCTTCTGTGAAGAGCCCAACCTGTATGGAGCCGTAGAAGGGGAGGACTACGACATCGTCTATGGAGGAGAGTTCGAAGAGTCCGAATAATTACTAAAGTTCTAATAGCCACTTGAGCCGACCAACATGAACAATATATAGCAATAAGTTATTGAGCTCAATTTGGAGTTTAAGTTTTAAATTTGAAACTTCCGCTGAAACACTTATATTTTGGTTAAGTTGAATCTTGTAAAAGTCTTGAACTTTTGGTATTGTAATAATAATAATATATGTATGTTTGTAATATGGACCCGCAATGTTTCTATTGTACCACTCCGAGGGATGTGATATTTACGGAACGGTGTTATGTGGATGTCATGTCAACGACTATAGTGTACTACACATGCATGCTGGGTCACCGCAACGGACAAAAACAGTGAAGGGCGGGAACCGACGAAGGAGATGCGAGAGTTTTTCTCTAAAAATGGCATCCGACTCCTAAATTTATTCCTCTGCGACAGTTCACTCCTCTAACTCTTAAATATTTACTCCTCTAATAGTTTTAGAGATTGGTTAGGTGCGTCACTAACCATTTTTACTGCTCTAACAGTTTTCAAGAGATTGATTAGAGATGACTAACCTACTGCCACGCGATGCATAAAATCAAAAGCTAATTCCGTGGAACACAAAAGACTGCGACGTTGTCATAGGTGACATGATGCGTGCGGCCACATTTACCATATGCCATTTACCTTTTATGAAAAGGATGGTTCACACGTGGATTAACCAACAAAAGCAAGCTAGCTAGCTACTCCCTCTGTTTTAAAATATAAGATGTTTTAGGTTTGTGAAGAAAATGAATCTAGACTTGTTTTAGTATGTAGGTTCACTCAACTTTAGGATGAACCTACACACTAAAACAAGTCTAGATTCATTTTCTTTACAAACCTAAAACATCTTATATTTTGAAACGGAGGGAGTACTACACTTTGCATGCTAGGTTGGAGCTCAACCATTTTATACTCTTTTTTATAGCCTAAAATGAACTCAACCATTTTGTACTCTTCTTTTATTGCCAACGTGTTTGACACTTTGCCTGTACTAAAAAAATCAGGAAGCAGAGGAAGAAAGAGGAGCCATGGAACGACCCTTTATGCTATACATGGAAAGATACAAAAGTTAGATTGATTAAAGCCATGTGCCAGCTAACTACCGCCATGCTCCACCAACTCGAAGAGAAGACCAAAACGTGCCAATTCGTAGCAGCCAGGATGGCAAGTGGCAACCGCATAGAGCCGTAAAAGAAAATATGGACTAAAAACGGTCTCAAAAACTAGTAAAATTAATAAAAAATTAGTTTAAAATCAATGATGTAACCCGTCCGGTTTGACACCCTGGTAGTAGCAGCCGCGCCACACCGTGTAAACTGTATAGCAAAGACACGATCCATCTGCCCTGAATGGGACGAGGAACCCGTGCCATCACGGAACTAATCAGATAGTTATTCTAAACGGAATCGTACTAATGATATGCTTAAAGATAGTTGATAAATATGTGAAGTAGGTTTAGGGACTACGAGTTGTGACCATACACTACACCTAGGACCGTCTTCGTTCGAAGCCACGCTCGCGAGAAAGAGCCAAAACAAGAGAAAATGGGACCTCGAAATTGTTGGATTCTATTGGTCTTTTGGACCTGGTCCGGGCTTAATCATTTCGTGTCATATGGTCCTTCCATTCATATTTAAGAAGTTACTTTCTTCTATGCACTAAAAAGTATCTATATATATTAGCTTTATGAATCTAAAAAGTCTTATATTTCTAAACGGAGGAAATATATGACAATGCCAACTCGAGGAGTTCTCTATAGTCAACTCAATCTTCAGCGAAAGCGGTCCAAAACGTGAGCGAACACGGCCCTGATCAGTCACCGAAAACGGTTAATTGCTTCGTGCGGTTGCCACCAGACTTCACATCGACTATCCTTCTCTTTCCTCTCCTAGAGAGCTCGTGAGTTATTTCTTCCTAGTCACGAAAATTACGGAAGCGTAGAACGTTCGGGCTAGCCGCCGCCTCAGCTGCCAGCAGCATGTGGAACAAACATTCGGGTTTGGCTTTTCTCCGTGTGCTTCTATGATATTCCTATTTTTTTTTGTAGGGAACACAGTCCTGATATTCCTGCATTTTTACTCCTCTTTGGTACTGAAGTATTGGTAGGAATTAGAGGGAATAATCGGCACTAAACCCCAAATCTCTACTTATTTTAAATAGTATGTTTGGTTTTAGAGTATTTGACTGATTTAATCCCACTAATCCCGACTAATCCCAAGTTCTAGTGTATTTTTCTATAAATCTATACACTACTTCTACCTAGTGGATTGGTGGGGATTGGATTTTGTGAAAATTAGAGAGGTTTGGGTGTAGGTGGGGTTTCACCCAATCCCCTTTGGAATTATCTACTTTAATCCCTACTAAAACACTAGTACTCTCTCCGATCCTAAATAAGTGTCGTTATTTTAAACTAGAGTTAGTTCAAAACTGTAACACTTATTTAGGATCGGAGGGAGTACTAAACAAGGCCGTTTTTTCTATTTTGATCAACGTGGACGTCTTCCTGCTACGTGTTGAATTCCTGCACGCGCGGAGGCGAGGTCACTGTCCCGAAAGTTAAGTTTCAGCAGTCTGCAGAGTAAAAGTCTGCAGGATCTATTCTTAGAATACCCTCGGCTCGACGGCGACCGCGACTGCGAGAACAAAGCGCAATTTTATTTCATTATTTGTGCCGGAACTCACCTACACCTCACATATATAGCCTGCAGTATTTGTCGTCTCGGCCATGTTCCTTCCTTCCCCGTGTTCTCTGACAGTCGACACCACGTTCCCGTCTGGAAGTTGGTTTCGTGCAGCTACTCTCTGTCACACGGTGCATGCTTCGGCCGGCTTACCTTGGAGTTTGATTGATTTTCTACTAGTGGTAACCGTGCCTCGCTTCGTCGCTAAGGGGCTCTCGATATGACCATCTGCTGTTAATGAAGTCAGCAACTGGTTAATTTCTGAAGAGTACCACACGGAGTGAGTGTTGCCTGGTTTCAGCTGGCAAAACGCAACTGAAAAACCAGTTAAAGCCCGACAAACACATCCATACAGGATTGGCGCGTAGTACGGAATAGGTACTAGCTCTTTCAACCTTGATTGTGCATTGTCAGGCAACAGTAGCAGCACGCATCGTATGCAAGAAGGGCAAAGAAGGCTTTGAGAATTGAGATCGCAACGTTTCGAGATGGCGAAATGTGAACTGGTCATATACTACTCTCTCTGTTTTAAAAAAGTATGTCATAAATTTGTTTTTTTTTTGGAAAGGCACGATGATATAATTACATCCGGCCTATGTAACAACGTATTACGCTATTGGTATTATGGATACGCACAGTCGAAAAAAAGGAATTGTAAAAAAAGAAAAGTCCCGTTACAGCAATAAGATTCTTAGCAGCAACGACACTAACCACACCAGAACAACACCAAAAGTTTAACATCTCCAATAACGACGCTTTTAAGAAGGAAAACAGAGCACAAGCACCGTGGTTGCCCGATCAAAATCATAGATTTTCACCCTGGAGAAAGTCTCCGCTCACAAAACAATGTCTTCAACAAGGTCATTGTCGAGCACAGCCAATTAAGGTCAGACCTTGGATTCTCATCTTGTAAGATAAGACTGTGAACTCCTCCTATGTTGCCGCCCTCACTTTTCGATGCCGCTACTACAATTCACAAATCACCGAACCAATTCCTCATCGCCACCAAGACTCGACCCACCATAGCTAGTCCATAGATCTTAGCTTCTATGACATCCTTCGCACACTGACTTCCCCATAGAACTAAAGACATGTCCACGATGACAACAAACCGCAGAGCTTCGCCTCACTCTCTCTGAAACCAAACAGTCAGAAAACACTGGTTGTATGCGACCGAATTCCATTCATTCCAGCAATCTCCAGGCATAAATCGCCTATGGAAGTTCGCCGGCGGAGCCTTTCAGAACATGACACTGCCATCAGATCAATGAGAACAAGCTGAAGGTAGATCTTCATCTTGACGTGAGAAAAACCCTAAGACCACGTCCCTAATGGCAGATGAATTTGTTTAGATTCGGACATAGATAAATCCGCTCGATATTCTTTTTAGAACTGAGGAGTATAAGTAATAATATAATCTACTGCTGCAGAAAACCATAAAAAACTAGATACGAGCCATGTGAAAAGGACGTGCTTAGACGTGGATTAACCGATAACAAAGCTACTCTATTCAGTCTATATTAATTACCTCAACTTTTTTTAGATATGGATATATCTAGTCTAGAGCATCTTCACTCGTTTGAAGGTTCTCATGACTAAATTCGTCGTCGGATGGAGCAAAATAGCTCCAGATGGAAAAAAATGGCCCGAGAATGACAACTTCCTAGCCGTGTTACTAGCGCAGTCGCTTACGGTTCATGGCGTTGCCTGGCCACGCGCTCCTTGCTGCAGCGTGCGTTGCGTGTTTGCTCGATCCTAACGCCAGCGGCATCTGCTGATGCGCCGGCCGTGAGCTCTCCTCCTCGCTGCGTGCAAAGATTCCCGATGCCAGCGTCGATGTGCTGCATCGCCGGCCACGAGCTCCTCTGGCCGCGACGCGCTCTCTCCTCGCCGGACGCGCGTCTTCCGGCGCCAGCATTTCCAGAATCTGCTGTTGCGCCGCCGGCCGTGCCCTACACATTGGCACGCCGCCACGAGCCCGGTCGCGACGCGCTCTCGCTCCTCCAGCCGCGTCGCGAGCTTTGCCGCTGCCCCACCACTCTTCTTCGGCCGCGCGGGAGAGAGAAAGGGGGTGGATTGGTCGGTGGGCTAAGATGGGACCATGTTTTCCCCATTTGTTTCGCTAACCCGTGGGCCCGACGGACGAAAACACTTCATCCGGCGTTCCCAGGGCGTTCCCGGCGCCCTGGGATCGGCCTGGAAACGCCGGATGAAACGGCGCAAAATTCGGCTTAGGAACTTTTTCTAGAAACGCTATCGGACCTTTTTTGTAAATCTGGATGAAAAAACGCACTAGAAATGGTCTTATGAGAATGCTAGTGAAGATGATCTAAATACTTAAGTAGATACATCAAAATCTGTATAAAATTGAGGCTATTAATATATAGCTGAGGGAGTACCACATTTTGCATGCTAGGTTGAAACATAAAAGTTGGTACTGTACTCAAATTTAGTCCTATACAATGATCACAACCATTTTGTACTCTCCTTTTATTGCCAATCTCGTGTACGACACTTTGCTTGTGCTAGAAAATTCACTGAGTAGAAAACTATGGAGGAACCAGAGGAAGGAGAGCCATATGGAAGAACCCTTTAATTATGTGCTAGTACTAGACATGTAGTAACTGAAACAAAAGTTATAGATTGATTAAAGCCATGTGGCAGCTAACAACTGGTATGCTCCACCAACTCGAATAGAAAAATCAAAACGTGCCAATTCGTAGCAGCCGCCGACCCCGCCGTGTATGGCAATTAGCAAAGACAAGATCAAACAGGCCATCTGACCGACTGATTTGTCTCCAGCGGGGGACATCACGTACCTGCTAATCGTCTACTGCAAATTGCTTCATAAATACGTATACCTCAAAAAAAAATTGCTTCATAAATACGTACAGTGCTAGTCGATATACTCCTACTAAGTGTGCAGTACTTGAAGCTTGAAAGACCACGATCTCTGACCATACACCTACTACACTAGTTACGACCGACCGTTCCCGTCGTCAGAACCCTTTTCTTCGAAGCCACACCTCCCAAGGAACAGCCCGAAACAAATGAAAATGGGACCTCCGTATCATTGCATTCTACTGTTTCTCTAAGCAAGGACTGTTAATATGACTTTACCACGGATCTATTCTAGATCTAACAGTAGCATTGAACATTACCTTTGTAGATCGAGAACGGAGAGAGAGAGAGATGAGCTCTACCTGCTCCCTGGCTTGACAAACATGAGCCAGAGGGAATGCCCGAACTGGTGCCGAAGCTAGAACCTCCGTCATTGGCCATGGGTGGAAACGGGGTGAGAGTGGTGAGTGAGCGACTAGGATGGCGACGGTGGAGCTTCCCGTCGGCGCAGCGCTAGCCTAGATCGAATTGGCTTGTAGGTGGGGCGGCTAGGGCACGGCTAACCTCGTAGGTCGTGCTGCCGGCTCCCCACCACTTTATATAGCGCTGGCGACAGGGGTCCACCAACCTAGATAAGGATGGGCGCCCCGATCGATTAGAGAGCGTCTTTGGGCGTTGGGCCCAGTCATGTTGAGATCTATCCAACATTCTCCCGCTAGATCTCTACTTTACTTTTAACCTTGTTCTTTACTTATTTCATCACAGAATGACACATAGAGCATGTTTCATCGTCTCAGCTCAATTGCCAATAGAATCAGACAACTACTATATACCTTCATGTTCTGAAACAAATTCTGTTACTTTTGGGCCTCTATAGTCCAGGAATCATAGGCTTGCCGTTAAACCCATGCCGGCTATGTGTTCCTTGAACACATTGGGTGGTAAGCCTTTCGTTAGCGGATCCGCAAGCATATCCTTTGTCCTTATATGCTCGAGACTTATAGTTTGATCCTGGATTTTGTCATTCACAACATAATACTTTATATCTATAGACTTTGAAGCATTACTCGACTTGTTGTTGTGAGCATAGAATAATGCGGGCTCGTTGTCACAGTACATCTTTAGTGGCCTGCTGATGCAGTCAACCACTTTCAAGTCGGGTAAGAATTTCTTTAACCATAACGCCTGTCCCATGGCCTCATAACAAGCTATAAATTCTGCATACATCGTAGATGATGCAACTATCGACTGTTTGGCGCTTCTCCACGAAATAGCACCTCCTGCGAGAGTAAAGACATACCCTGTCGTGGACTTTCGGTCGTCTTTATCTCCCGCAAAATCCGCATCTGAATACCCTTTTATCTCTAGGGAATCAGATCTTCTATATGTTAGCATGAGGCCTTTTGTGCCTTGCACATAACGCAAAGCCTTCTTTACCATCTTCCAGTGCTCTATGCCTGGATTCTCTTGATATCTACCGAGTATCCCGGTGATAAATGCTAAGTCAGGGCGAGTGCACACTTGTGCATACTGTAAGCTTCCAACAGCCGAAGCATATGGTACTGACTTCATTTGATCGATCTCATATTGATTCTTTGGACATTGGGATTTCCCAAAACTGTCGCCCTTGACTATGGGAGCAGGTGTTGAATTATTCGCATGCATATTGTATTTCTTTAAAATCTTTTCACAATACGCTTTCTGCGACAGTCCTATCACTCCATTCTTTCTATCTCGGTGAATTTCTATGCCCAAAACATAAGAGGCTTCACCAAGGTCTTTTATGTCAAAGTTAGATGATAAGAACTTCTTTGTCTCTAGTAGTAGACTAACATCACTGCTAGCAAGCAGAATGTCATCCACATATAGAATTAGGAAAATATATTTCCCACTTTTGAACTTTGCATAAATGCAGTTGTCCTCAACATTTTCTTTGAATCCAAATCTTTTAATGGTATCATTAAACTTTAAATACCACTGCCTAGAGGCTTGCTTTAACCCATAAATGGATTTCTTTAGGCGGCATCCCATATGTTCCTTCCCCTCCATGAAAAAACTCTTGGGTTGTTTCATGTAAACATTTTCATCTAAATCTCCATTTAGAAATGCCGTCTTGACATCCATTTGATGTAACTCTAAATCAAAATGTGCAACTAGTGCCATGATGATTCTGAAGGAGTCCTTACATGAGACCGGAGAAAAAGTCTCATTGTAATCTACGCCTTCTCTTTGCGTAAAGCCTTTTGCCACGAGTCTAGCTTTGTACTTTTCTACATTCCCATTGGAGTCATATTTTGTTTTGTAGACCCACTTGCATCCTACTGTTTTGGCTCCTTTGAGAATTTCCTCTAAGTCCCAAACATTGTTGGAACTCATCGATTTCATTTCATCTTCCATTGCCTCCACCCACTTGGCTGAGTGAGGACTACTCATGGCTTCTTCATATGAGGTAGGATCGCCCTCCATATGAACTACATTGTAAACTTTGTAGATTTCTTTGGAAATGGCTGGTCTTCGTTCTCTTTTAGACCGTCTGAGTTCATCAGACTCTTGCTCATTTCTTGCCTCGGGTTCAGGCACATTTACAGTAGGTGGCTGTTCTGGCTCCCTTTCGTGCTCAACAGTGGGTTCAGGTGGCTCCTGATGGACAGGTTCCGAACTTTTGCCCATTGTTGTCACGTGTGGAGTCATAACAGGTGCCGGCACTACTACCTCAGGGGTTGTAGATGGTGGCACAACAGGTAGCGAGAAAAATGGCTCCTGAGTGATCGGATTAGGTGCATGCACCCTCTTCTCCTCAATATCAATTTTCCTAGCTACCGTGCTCCCCCTCATCAATTCGTCCTCCAAGAAGACTGCATGTCTCGTTTCTACAAACTTTGTGTATCTGTCGGGACAGTAGAAACGATAGCCTTTGGACTTATCTGGATAGCCAATAAAGTGGCAAGATACTGTTTTGGGGTCTAACTTTGCAATGTTTGGATTGAAAACTTTTGCCTCAGCTGGGCTCCCCTAGACCCTCAAGTGGTGCAGAGAGGGGACTCGCATCCACAATTCATAACGGTGTTTTGGGCACCGACTTACTTGGTACTGTTGAGAATGTGAATGGCGGTTTTAAGCGCCCATCCACAATCCCAATGGGAGGGTGGAGTAGCTCATCATGCGCACCATATCCATAAGGGCAGTTGCCTTTCACTACTGTTTTCTTGAGGTTCGCCCGCATAGAATCTGGCGACTATTCCATTTTCTTGCAGGAACCGTGCAAAGGGTCCTGGTACTTGACCATATGGAGTATGCCGACCATAGTACTCCCCCCCACGATCGGACCGAACTATTTTAATTCTTTTATCATGCTGATTTTCTACTTCAGCTTTGAAAATTTTAAATTTATCCAATGCTTCAGATCTTTCTTTAATTGGATAAATATAACCATATCGGGAGTGATCATCCGTGAATGTTATGAATGAATCATAGCCATCCACACTTTTCACCGGAAAAGGTCCACAAATATCCATGTGGATTATTTCTAGTGTAGCTATGCTTCGGTTTGCACCCTTTTTAATTTGTTTGACATACTTTCCTTTAATGCAATCTATGCATTGTTCTATGTCGGAGAACTCTAACGGAGGAAGAATGTCATTTTTAACGAGGTTTTCTATTCTTCCCCTCGAAATATGGCCTAGTCTACAGTTCCATAGTTTCGATGAGTCAAGAGTTCGCTTTCTTTTCTTTTGTTCTTTGTTCGACAAGGAAACTTTTCCATTCACATCACACACAGAAAAAACTTTCTCATGCAGGGATAAAAAATATAACTTATCAAATAATGTAGCAACACCCACACATTTGTCTTTCAACCAAATGGCACACTTGCCATTTCCGAAATAACATTCGTAAGAATTTTTGTCCAAATAGGAAACACTTATTAAATTCCTATGTAATGAAGGAACGAAAAGCACATCTTTGAGCAAAATCAAAGAGCCATCAGCCAGCTCCAGAGGGACGTCACCAATGGCCTCCACTTCTGCTTCTATTCCATTCGCCACTTCAATGTGTCTTTCTCTTCTTGGCGTGGTCCTTGTCGAATGGAACCCCTGTAAAGAGTTGGCAACATGAACAGTTGCTCTAGAATCAATCCACCAAGTGGATCTAGTAAACTTTTCATACAAAGATTCATTAACAAAAGAAACAATATCTTTACCTTTTTGGCCATGATGTACTTTAGCCAAATCGAGCAGTCTTTCTTGTAGTGGCCGGCTTTTACAAAGGATGGCACGATCCTTCTCCCGAGGGTGGACTGGTGATGCTGGTACTGGTGCTGCATTGGACCCTTGCCATGGGGCTTGGAGGGTGAGCCACCATGGTTGCCACCTGTGAAGCCTCTCTTCCTGTTGTCCTTCACGAAGTTCAGAGAACCGCCGTGAAGCGCTTTCAGCCTTTCCTCTTCTTGGGAGCACATCCCAATGGTCTTTTCTATGTCCCACTTTTCAGGGGACATATTATAGTTTATCACAAAGTTTTCAAAAGGCTGTGGAAGTGAGGCCATCACAAGGTGCACCAAGAGTGTTGGCTTTAGCTCGAGGTCCTCATCCATGGGCTTGAGTTTTGCTGCCATGTTTGACATCCTCAAGATGTGCTCTCTTATTCCGTGGGGTCCTCCCGTATACTTTCCAGTAACCAGCTGCTTTAACAGCTGGGTCGCATACTGACGAGGTTTAATCTCGTCAATGCCCATTGTTATGGACTTGGGTTTTGGAGAAGATGGGGATGCTGGAGATCGTGGCATGGTTAATAGACAAGCAACCAGGGGACACGAGATCTACCCAGGTTCAGGCCCCCGGAGGGAAAACCCTACTCCTGCTTGTCTGCTCTTTGATTACGGCGGAACCGAAGGTTACAGGGTGCACAGATTCGATCTAGCGAGTTCTCTAGGTCTATTGCGGGATACCCCCTCGTTGGACCCTCCTAGCCTTTATATATGGGGAGGCTAGGTCTCAGGTACCGATACGAGTAGGTTACAAGTTGTATTCAAACTCTAGTCTTGCTCTCCAAGGATCCGAAGGTGTCATGGGCCTGGGCCACCCGAAAATCTTCATGGGCCGGCGTATATTTGCCGTGGGCCTTCCTTGGGCTGGACTAGGTATGCCAAGGTCGTGTACCCGTAGGGTATAACCATGTCAGTAGCCCTAGGTGATCGGTCAATCGTAGATTCGGCCGAGGACTCTTCGATCTTCAGTGCAGCTCTGTCTTTCAAGAGAATGTGTAGGGATTGTTGATGCGTGTGCCTGACTCTCCCGACGGATCAGGGTCAGTTAATCGTCTTAGGACAAAACAACACGATCTTCTTCAGGTGCGAGTCCCTCGACTCGAACCCGGAACATATGCTGGCGTAATTCAACTCAGGCCGTGGAGGACTTATAGGAGTGGAATTCTAGTGAACTTAGATGATGTACCCAACGCGTCCGTCGGGATTTTTCATCGCACCTGCTGGCACAGATTTTGACTAGCAGAGCGCAGTCGTGTGCGTTGCCAGGCCATCAGATGATATCTGTAGGTCTTATCTTTGCGTCGCAGACGCAGCATCCGAATGTTTATCACCGCAGAGGTGTTTCGGGTGGCCAAGGAGGTCGTTGCTCACTTAGCGTTAATTAGGGCAGAGTTGCCGAAAAAAAAGTTTTGCATGCTGATCCGAAGGATCGCAGTCGAAGAGTTCATAGGGTGCGCGACCAGCGCTCCCTATGGGAGTAGCCCCCAAGTGTCTGTTCGAGTCGTAGACTCAAACGGAGACTTTTAGTTCAAGCATTGTTTCAATCATTAAGTCCGCAGGACTCGAAAATTTTCGGATGCTTGAATCCATCCTCCCTATGAGAGTAGCCCCCGAGTCCGTAGTGGAGTCGTAGACTCGGCGTAGGACTCGAAGATCTTGTGTGTGAACGACCATTGCTCCAGTTTGGAGTATCCCCCGAGTGTCTGGCGGAGTCGTAGACTCGGGCAGAGACTCGAGTCTTGTATCATGTAACTGTAGTAGGGAATCTCGTGGGCGTGCTGACCTGTATACATCGGTGCGCGACCAGCGCTCGATAGGAGTAACCCAAGTATTTAGTCGAATCGTAGATTCGAGTGAGTACTTTTAGCTGTGGAGCCGAAGTGGTGCTAGTATAGCTTTTGATGACGTCAGTGCTGACGATCGATGACCTCAAGCGTCTGCTACGCCAGAGGTGACTTGACTGGACGAAGCGTGGGTCCCACTTTCTGACTTTGAATTGACCGGTCATGCGCGGCGTGGAGATGATTACGGCGTCTCCTCGATTTCCGCGCGTAGTGGACGGCGTGGTAACGACGGTTCGTTGTGATGCTGACACGTGTACGTCCAGATATACCGTTGGCGTTAGGTCTTCTCGATGGACGGCCAGCGTGCGTCGTCTTCGCTGTTATAATCCCTGGTGAATTCGTGGTTTGTTTTCACCGCACCAGTTCTTGTGTTTATCGCTCCTTGCGCTCGGCGATTCTTGCTTCATGAGAGTTTCCTCCACATTGCCTTTGTCTTTCTTCGGCAACACCGCGCGCCGTAGCATGATGGGGAAACCAAAGAAGTCTTCATCTGCGTTGGGACCAGCGCCGCCGAGGAAAGAAGCGACGCTGCTCGTCACCGATGGTGGTCTGGCGGCGATCGAGACGCAGGAGAGCGATCTCCGCAACCGCGAAGGAGCCTGATTCCGCAGGACACGACGGCCGTGAGACTCCCCGGCAACGAGGTAATCCCCCGTCCCCCATCTGGGTACCGGGTTATGTTCCTCGCCTTTGTTTTGCGTGGGTTTTCGTATCCAGTCCATGACTTCCTTCGTGGACTGCTCTTCTTCTATGGGGTTCAGCTCCATCATCTGTCTCCCAACTCCCTTCTCCATATTGCGTGTTTTATCACGCTTTGCAAGTGTTGGCTTGGCATTGAGCCGCACTTTGGTCTCTTCCGGAAGCTGTATTCCGTGAAGAGGCAGTCTGGTTCAGATGGTGTGTATCCCATTGGGGGTTTCATCATCTCCCTCAGTCCCAATGTGCAATTCTTTTCCTTTTCCATGTCCGAATCTGTCCAGTACTGGCGGAGGAAATGGTTTTACATCCGTGATTCCGTACTGCCTGGGCAAGATTTTGGTCTCGTTCCTTTTGACCCCTCCCAATTGATTGAGAAGAAAAGATCCTGGAAAAACCAAATCTTAGACGGTGAGGTGGCGGAGATAGAGGCCTTGTACCGTCGTGTGGAGGAGCTCCAACTGATTCCTGAGAAGGAGGTGAACGGTGTCGACATCATCCGGACGTTTCTTTGAGCGTCGGGTGCAGCCTCTCCAAGCGAGGGCGCATCCGATGTTCCTTTACTCTGGGCGCCGTGATCCGACGAGGGTTTCGAGTGAGAAAATCTCTGAGGTGGAACTTGACAAGGCTCTTCGCGTGCTGTTGAAGTTCAAGGCCGACGAAAAAATCCCGGGGAAGTCGCTGACTCCTCCCTTTTCTTCAACGTTGGTCGTACCGAAGGTGTAGATTTGCGCACGTAGTGCTTCCCTTTTTTTGTCAGTTGTGTACTTGTGTCCTTTGTTTGCTAACAAAGTTTCTTCTCATCTTGTAGAGCTTCAAAGTGCCGGGCATGGCACCACCATTGCCCGAAAGGTATCCGAATGCCCCGGATAATGAAGTGGTGGATTCCGTGTCCGAGCTTCCGTCGGCGCGATCTCCGGCGGAGGATGCCGACGAGTCGGGTGAGGACCATTCGCTCGAACGATCACGGAGCTCTAGCGAGTCGTCAGATGCCTCGACTCCTCCGACTCCCAGGAATCCTCTGGGCCTTGAGCGTCATGATGATGTTCAGGGGGTTCTTCCTCTCCCTTCCTGCCATTCCTGTGCGGGCTGTTGCTCCGCACCCGCCAGCAAAGCGGAAGAAGGAAGAAAAGAAGGAGGAGAAGAGGGCCCGAAGGGCTTCTCCTATCTTCGACCTGAGCGTGTTGGGCCGTAAGTGTTCTTGTTGCCACTATTGTCCTTTGTTCCCTTGTTATTTTTGCGCCTGTGTTGATTGATTCGTATGCAGACAATCCTCCGACGGCTCTAGTGATGGAGCACACGAGATGATGGGGGAGTCGAACATTGCGTCGCCTCCTCCTCAGACAGTGGCGACTTCGGGTGGCGCCGCTCCGGATCCTCCTGTGCAGGAGAGGCTGGTGGTTGCGCCTCAGAATTTCGCAGGCGGGCCTGCGGGTTCGCCTTCGGAGCACGTAAGTTTGTCTGCTTTATGTCACGGGGGGAGCCCCCGAGCGTCTTCGTGTGCTGATGTTGTGTTTGCTTCTGTGTTTTGGGCGTAGCCCCCAAGTCCTGTGCTTACTGCTATTGCCTTTTTCTGCAGCCTTTTGTCCAAGAGGCCAAGCGGCTGGTGGAGGAACGCCTGACGCTGGAGGCGAAACTGTGGCAGCTTCAAGGTATTCGTCTGCCTTTTAGTACTTCTCTTGCTTATCCTGGTCCTGTTTGTTGACACTTGCTTGTTGTAAATGTAGAGGAGCATAACGACTCTCTCCGTGAGGTCGATGCTCTGAAGAAGAGCCTTGGCCAACGGAGAGCGAAGGAAACGCTTGTTGAGGTGAGAGAGCGCTTGAGCTGGAGCCGCGAAGGCAGCCGGCGAAGAGCGTCTGCAGCAGGAGGCCGCAGATCGTGAGGAGCAGCTGGCCACCGTTGCGGCTGCTCGTGAAAAGGGGGTGGCGGAGAAGCTCATGGCTGCTGCCAAGGCTATTTCGGGTGAGCGTTAGCTTTTGTACTTGCTCCTTTTTCCTGCGGATCGTCTTCTATGTTGCCTTTCTTCATGTTGTCTTCTTTTTGTCTCAGATGCCGCAGGCATCGAGTTCGACCGTGGTGCTCTAGAGCACGGGAGTGCTCTAGATGATGCCACTGTAGCGGTCGAAGGCCGCTGCAGCACCGTCGTCAACTCCCTTGCCAAGGCGAAAGAGGTCCTTGGTCGCTTCTACCAGGAGCTCTTCCCGAAGGGCGCATCCTTTGAAGACGGGTGCCTGGCGAAGGCTCTGTCGGTTACCGCGCTGCGATAAGCGCAAGCAGAAAGGCATCGGCGCGTCCGTCGGGCTGGCGATGGCCATGGAAGCTAGGGCGGAGCTGGACCTGCCCCAGATTACTTCTCGGATGCCAACGGCTGCAGATGGATCCGAGGTAGCCTTCGCCGCCTACTCCGCTCGCTGCAGACGATATGGGCCCAAGCTCATTGACTTCTTTGTCAGTGCGAGTACGGCAAGCGGCGAGGCGAGCTAAGCGGCAGCTCGAGGCGACTTCGGTCCTGCGCCTTAGGCATAGGAGATGTAGGGTAGTATGTAGTTTACTTTTGCTGTAAATATCTTTTGTAGCACCATCCTTATGCCATGCAGTGGCCTTATTTAATGAATTCCTCCGAGTTGAGCTCTATCTTTGGCTGAATGTCTGTGTGCCTTCTTTTTTCTTCGGCTATAGGTTCCTTCGGGTGCTGACCCAGTTGACACTTCATCTGAAAGGCCCCTGCGAGCATTACTGGATGATTCCTCGCAGCTCGCTTTTCTTCGAGATCGCGTGCGCAGCTTGGAGAGAGATTTTCTTGGGTTGCGCGGTCGCGCTGACGTTTGGAAGTCCAAAGCAGACCGTGGTGCAGCCAGAGAGGAGTATTTGATGGCGGAGCTGGGTCGGCTGTCCGAGCAGCTGCAATGTAAGTTGATCCTTCTTTCGGGCTGTAGCTCAGTTCTTCGGGTGAGCCTGCTGGCCTTACTCTTGTTTTGTGCGGTTGTCGCAGGTGCCAATCTTGCTCCGAGGGAAGAAAAGGAGCGTATTGCTGTTCGAGTCAATTGCTTGACTCAACAGGATATGGAGGCCGGCGGCTTCTTCTGGATGGATCGTGATCGTGCCATAGTTCTGGCGACGGTGCAGGATCGTGTCTACCAAGTGTCGCGGGTGCTCCGCCAGGTGCAGACATCGCTTTCCTCGGTGCTGCACGTCATGTTTCCGTTGGATGCTGTGCCAACGACCCTTGCAGGTCTTCTGACGGAGTTTCGGAGTGCCAGCAATGTCAAGGAGCTGGTGCGGCAGCAGCTCGTCGCAGGGGTGAAGGCTGCCTTGTCTCTTGTGAGGGTGCACCGCCCTGATGTAGATTTGGTTGTTGTGGCGACTGGGCCACCTCCTCGACTAGATGGTGGCGAGTGGAATATGCGTCCGCATTACGCAGCTGTAAGGCAGTATGCCGAACAGATTGTAGATTTGTTTGAGCAGCGTGCTTAGGTTATTCTTCAGAGTAGGTAGGACCTGAAAATAAACAGATAGATGTAAAATTTGTATATTGCGGCTGGGCGTGTATGTGCCCTTTGTTGTAAAGGTTTGCTTGTTAGCGAGCACGTAGTGCCTTGATTTGGTACGTGCCCTTTTCGTTTGCCTGACGTGGTCAGCTACTCAGGTGTACACATTTTGTCCTCAGTCGATGAAATCGTGAGGGGGGGGGAGCCCCCGAGTGCATTTGTAGCATGTAGTAAAGTTGCAGAAAGTAGTCAACCGAAGGTTGGGGGCGAGACACTTAGCTTTATTTGTATCGTGATGGAGGAGGTACATGGTTCGGCTGAGTAGCCTTGGCTGTAAGCCTTATTGAAAGTAAAGGGGGGTAGGTCGCTATGGGTAGAATCATCGCAGGTGCGAGATGTTCCACGGGTTGGAGTATGCGACTCCAGACTCCACGTGCTTGAGGCGATAGGCGCCACCTGGGATGACTTCGGTGATGACATAGGGTCCTTCCCATGGCGAATCGAGTTTGTTCGGTCGCTTTTGCTTGAGTCGCAAGACGAGGTCTCCTTCGAAGGACGGCGAGCGCAACGCGGCTGTGGTAGTTGCGGAGACTCTGCTGGTACACCGCTGATCTAGCTGCTGCTATATCCCGTGCTTCGTCGAGTGTGTCGACGGCATCTTCGAGTGCAGCCGTTGATTCGCTTCGTATGCGACTTCGTGGAGCCTGGTGGCGATTGCTGGTAGCACGGCCTCGCTCCGCACCATGAAGAACGGTGTGTAGCCGTGGAGCTGTTGTTTAAGTCCGTAAGCTCCACGGTGACGCAGGTAGCTCTTCGTCCGGTTTCAGCTTTATGCTCGAGTGAGCTCATGAGGCGCTTCTTGATGCCGGCGCCGATTAGGCCGTTGGCCTTTTCCACTTGCCCGTTTGTTTGCGGGTGTGCCACTGAGGCATACGTGATATTGATCCCGAGGCCTTCGCAGAAGTCCTGGAATTCTTCGGAGATGAAGTTCGATCCGTTGTCGGTGATGATGTTGTGCGGTACGCCAAACCTGTAGACAATGGATTCGAAGAACTTGACGGCGGTTTTGCCCTTCTGGTTGGTGACTGGCATGGCTTCGATCCACTTGGTGAATTTGTCGACTGGGACCAGGAGGAAGACGTGTCCTCCTTTCGAGGATTTTGGCAGTTTGCCGATCATGTCAAGGCCCCATTGAGCAAAAGGCCAGGCTATGGGTATGGGTCTAAGTTCGGAACCAGGTGTGTGCGGTTTGTCGGCGAACCGTTGGCACCCGTTGCATCTTCGGACGATGTCCTTTGCGTCGCTCATGGCCGTTGGCCAGTAGAATCCTGCTCGTAGAGCTTTGGCGACAAGGGAGCGGCTGCCTGCGTGGTGGCCGCAGATGCCCTCGTGGATATCTTGGAGTATGGCTTTGCCGTCGTTGATGGTGACGCACCGTTGTAGTACGCCCGTAATGCTGCGTTTGTACAGCTCGCCGTTGATGATGGTGAAGGCTTTTGACCGACGAGATACGCGCCGGGCATCTGTCGGGCTGTCTGGCAATTCTCCGTTTATCAGGAACTGGAGGTATGGACGTGTCCAAGTTTCTTCGACTGCCATGACCTGCATCAGGTTGACCATGGCGACTTCGGTATCCAACTTTTCGGGTCCTTCATGACCTTCGGGTAGCGTAGCCCCCGAGTGTTCTGCTTCTTCGGGTGATCCCTTGGGGAATTTCCGTTTGATGGATGGTACGCAGATCTGTTCGAGGAACACACCTGGTGGTACCTTTGCACAAGTGGAGCCGATGTTGGCGAGTCTATCGGCCTCCTCGTTGCTCTCTCTTCCAACGCGTGCGAAGTTCGCAGCCGTCGAATTCTCCTTCGAGTCGTTGTATAGCGCGGTGCGATGCGATCATGTTTTCGGCGTGCGTGACTCATTCATCGTCTGTATGACAAGGTTGAGTCACCGTAGATGACCAGGTAGCGTTCGCCGCATATTTTGCCATCTTCATGCCATGGATGAGGGCTTCAGATTCGCCTTGTTGTTGGAGGCTCAATTTCATCCGGGCGATTTCATCTTGTCACCTTGCGGAGAGGTCGGTATGACTCCTGCTTCGCCTCCGCTTCGCTTTGGAGCCGTCAAATGCATTGTCCAGATGCGACATATGCAGGGTGTCCGGCAATGCAGCTCCATCCAAAGGCACCAGGAAATCCGGAAGGACTTGAGATTTGATTGTGTGTCGCTTCGTAGATGATGTCCAGGGTGATAGTTCAATGCCCCACAGGCCACGCCGTCCTGTGGCCTCTGGGTTATTCAGGATGCTATTTAGGGGCGCCTCGTTGACGACCATCACCTGATGCTCCTGGAAGTAGTGGCTCAGTCGTCGAGCCGTCATGAACACGCCGTATGCCAGCTTCTGGTAGTGCGGGTACTGCTGTTTTGTTGGAGTGAGAACCTCGCTGAGGTAGTAAATTGGGCGTTGTACCCCGTGGGTCATGCCTTCTTCGGGTCGTTCGACCACGAGTACTGTGCTGACCACCTGGTGTGTGGCCGCTATGTACAACAACAGGGGCTCGCGCTCTTTTGGCGTGACCAAAACGGGCGAGGTGGAGAGGAGCCGCTTGAGGCTTTCGAATGCGTCGTTGGCTTCTGGTGTCCACTCGAATTTGTCTGCGCCTTGGCGCAATGGTAAAATGCTAGGGCCTTCTCGCCCATGCGGCTGATGAACCTGCTTAGTGCCGCTACTCGCCCTGCGAGCTGCTGAACTCCCTTGAGGTTTTTCGGCTTCTCCATTGTCATGATGGCTTTGATTTTCTTCGGGTTCGCTTCGATCCCTCTTTGAGAGATGAAGTACCCGAGCAGCTGACCTGAGGGGATGCCGAAGGCGCACTTTTCTGGATTGAGCTTGATCCTGTAGCGATCGAGGTTGTCGAACGTCTCGCGGAGATCGTCGATAAGTGTTCTTGCCTCCTTGGTTTTTATGACTATGTCGTCGACATAAACTTGGACGTTGCGACCGATCTGGTCCTTGAGGCAGGCCTGCATGCATCGCTGGTACGTGGCACCCGCGTTCTTTAGCCCGAAAGGCATTGTGTTGTAGCAGTATACTCCGAACGGTGTGATGAACGCTGTTTTCTCTTGATCTTCGACCTTGAGTCGAATATGGTTATAGCCTGAGTAGGCGTCGAGGAAGGAGAGTTTCTCACAACCTGCAGTCGAATCGATGATCTGGTCGATTCGAGGAAGAGGGAAGTGGTCCTTAGGGCAGTGTTTATTTAGTGACGTGAAGTCCACGCACATCCGGAGGATGTTCGTGTCCTTTTTCGGGACCATCACCGTGTTTGCCAGCCACTCGCTTTCCTTGATTTCCCGGATGAAGTCTGCTGCGAGTAATCTGTTGATCTCCTTGCCGATAGCTTCGGCTCGTGGCTCCGACAGTCTTCGGATGGACTGCTTGACTGGCTTGGTGTCTGGGAAGACATTGAGTGCGTGCTCGGCGAATTCCCTGGGAACTCCTGGCATGTCCGCAGGACACCAGGCGAAGATTTCCCAGCGCTCACGGAAGAATTCGACAAGCGCGCCTTCCTATGCGGTGCTGAGGTCGTTGGCGATCAGCGCCGTCTTGGAGGCATCCGTTGGATGGACCTGCACCTTCTTAGTGTTGATGGTGGAGTCGAAAGACATGTCAGGTGCGTTCTGTTTTGCAACTGGGGGTAGCCCGTTGTCTATCACCTCGCGGAGCCTTACAAGCTCGTCTTGCATGCCGAAAGACTGGGAGAGTTTGTTGAAATCCCTGTCGCATTGGTCCGATCGGGTGAAGCTCCCGTGGACTGTGATGACGCCCCTTGGTCCTGGCATCTTGAGTAGTAGGTATGCGTAGTGTGGGACGGCCAGGAACCTTGCGAATGCTACGCGTCCCAGGATGGCGTGGTATTGCGACGGCCAGTCCACCACTTCGAATTCTAGGCGCTCCTGCCGAAAGTTGTCCGGCGTCCTGAAGATGACGTCGAGCCCTATTTTGCCCAGGGGGAAGATGCCCTTCCCTGGGACGATGCCGTGGAACGTTGTGTCTGATTGTTCCAGGATGCATTGCGGGATCCGCATAGCTGCTAGAGTGCTTGCGAACATTAGGTTGATGCCGCTGCCGCCGTCCATGAAGACGCGACTCATCTCGAAGCCTCCGATCTGCGCCTCCAGCACCAGGGCAGCATGACCTGGGCGAGGGATCTGGCAAGGGTGATCCGCGAGAGTGAATGTGATGCAGGACTCCGATCCGCTGAGGTACTCAGGGATTGCAGGCGGAGTTTCTACGCCCATGTTGATTTGTCGGGTGATTTTCTTCTGCACCCTATTTGTGGGGCGTCCCTTCTGTATCATATTGAGTGCTCCTTTTGGTGGGGGGTATGCGACCCCGGCGTTGTTTTGCGCTGGTGCGACTGGTTGATGTGGGCCTCCAATAGGCGGCGGTGGAGGAGCTCCGTGTGCTATTTCACCTGGCGCAGGTGCGTTTCCGAACGCAGGGATTGGAGCTTGTTGTCTCATCTGCATCATGCCTTCGCTGAGTTTCTGGAACTCGCGCCCTTGAGCGTGTGGCTAGCTTTCTTTTGCCATCTTGTTTGTCGATGTAGAAGTGAATGGTGCATGGACCCAAAGTTTGTCGAATCTTTGAGGGTCCGTTGTCGCGTCGCGGCGTTGCCACGATCGCGTTGGTTGTCCGTTGTCGCGGAAGTTTCCGCGGTATCCTCATTTATTGCGGCTGTTGTCATTACGGCGGTCGGCGTAGCCGTCGCGACCATGTCGGGTCCGTCGCGGTCCTCGTGACACGCGATCTCCTCTTGCCGCGGCGTTCGCGTCTTCGCCGTAGTCGCCTCTTCATCTGATTGCACCCTGGATGCAATCTTCGCCGCCTCTGCTATGGCGATTTCCATGAGCTGGTCGAGTGTCTTGGGCTTTACACGTCCAAGTTTCTCCTTGAAGTCTGGGCGTTTGACGCCGTCCCTGAAGGCGTCGATAGCCCGCTCTTCGGAGATGTGTGCTGCGGAGTTCTTGGTTGTAGACCAGCGGAGTATGTACGAGCGAATAGATTCACCCATTCTCTGAGTGCAGGCTCGCAACTCTTCGATTGAGGCGGGCCTTTTGCTGGTGCCTTTGAAATTTCGGATGAAGCTATAAGCGAGATCCTCCCAACCGGATGGATCCGATGATAGGCTGCTAAGACTAGACCGCCACCGCTGTAAGCTGAAGGCATTGCATGGCGGTTTCTTTGTTGCCTCCGTGAAGCTTAACGGATGACAGATGGTCACTGAGCCAGGACTTTGGATCTTGCGTGCCGTTGAACTTCGGAGTATCCGAAGGAAGCTTGAAGTTGTGTGGCATCTATGTTCGCCGGACGGATCTGCTGAAGCATCGAGCCCCGCAGAGTTCTCCTTCGTCTTCATCCATCTCAGATTCAGACGAGCATGCGTGTTTGGCGCGTGCTTTGTCAATCGTGCGATGTGTAAGCTTGTCTCTGGCGTCGTAGTCGTGTTTATGGCGGTGCGAGCTCTTCTTCCTTCGAGGAAGGTCGTGTTCTTCTTCATCTTCGGATGAGGGAGTGGGGCTCCGGTCGCGCCTGGCCGGAGCTTTTCTTCGCTCCGTGAGGAGGTCTTCGTGGAGCGCAGCTCCGATTAGTCCTAGTCCGGTGAGTGCGGACCTATGCATGGCCTTTTCGGTCCCTCCGGAGGTGGGTGAGCCGCGAGATACGCAGTGGCTGCCATGATCGCAGCTTGTGGCGTCTTCGGGGTGATGTTGCCGTCGGCGTCCATATCCATGAACGATGTGTGGAGAGTTCGGGTCACGTCACGCCGTTCCTTCGGATCCATGTTTTCCACCCGAGAGTGGTGCTTGTTTCCCTGGTTTCCGTTTGTGCTAGAGCCGGGTCCCATGGTGGAGAGCGCAGCTCGTCGTGCACTGGACTCAGAGGCTGCTTTCTTGCGTTTGTCGAGCGTCTCCTGCATCTTGACTTGCTTCTTGTGCTCCTCGATGAGGAGGTAGTGGTATGCCATCAGCAGATCACGTGGGGAGTCCAGAGGTAGGACTATTTCACCTGCGACGGCGCGGCGTGCTTCGACCCATCCTTCTTCGCTAAGTTGGATGAGGTGGCCCCTGTTTTCCCCGTTTTCGCCGTTTCTGTCCTGCGGGTTAGGCGTTTCTTCGTCGGTTTGGATGATTGCGGCGCACAGATAGCGCCTGCAGATTGGTTGGCTGCTGCCGCAGCTTTCGGATCCGGAACCGTAGGTCCCTTCATCCGAAGGTGGATCGCACAGATCGGAGTTGCATTCCGCTGTAGAACTCATCTGTTGATGGTGACGTGCGTAGCACGGGGTGTGGAGCCCATGAAGCGGGCCTGATTGACGGCACGGGCACCCGCTCAGGGAGGCGGAGGGTGCCAGTTTGTCCCACCTGGAAGCAGAAGCTCCCGAAAAAAAATTCGAGTCCGTCGCCTACGAGCTCGAAATCCTTCATGGTATCCGGCGAGTGGGCGGTGAAATCGAAAGCGCCGAAGAGGAGGTGATTCTTCGTCGCCGCGGAGTTGTAGATCGATCGGGTCGGAACCGTCACGACCGCACAATCAGCAGCCCCAGTTCCCACAGACGGCTCCAATTGACGAGGTTTAATCTCGTCAATGCCCATTGTTATGGACTTGGATTTTGGAGAAGATGGGGATGCTGGAGATCGTGGCACGGTTAACAGACAAGCAACCAGGGGACACGAGATTTACCCAGGTTCAGGCCCCCGAAGAGCCAGTAAACTGGCTCTTTATCTTGGCGAGATACTCGCCCACGGTAGCACACTCTCCAATTGAGCCCACTATTGCGTTCTTAATTGTGTTCTTTACGAAGGCCAGACACTTCTTGTTGGCGTTCACCCATTTCTGCTTATCAATAGAGTAGGCCAGCTCCAATGGAGCATGGTCCCTCTTCCTTTTCTCAAAGTCAGCACTTTCCTCGAGCCTCCTGACCGGTCAGGGGCTTGACTGGTTGCTTGGTGTCAACCACCCAATCCACTTCGGCGAGTATCTGAGCGCCAAGTCCACTTTCTTCCTCCATTCGGAGTAGTTGTCCCCCCTTAGGAGCGGGATGTCCTTCAAACATGCCATGAGGTTGAGACCTCCTGAAAATCACAAAAGATGTGAGATCACCAAGGAAAACAACTATATGCGTTAATTCAACGTTGGTATAAATTAAGCATGCAATCGTTTCGTGCTATTTAAAAATTACATCACCGTTGGGCAGAAATAAATTTAAATGCACCTTTAATACTTAATGGGAAAAAGATTATGGTCATGATTATTAATAACGTTGGTCAATTAATAGCATGAGACATAATCACTTTAATCACATCTTTGTGTCAAATTTTAAACAACTTTTATTGCAATTTGAAACCATACATTTGCAATTTAAAATAACTATTTGCAGCGGAAACTTTCAATAATAACTTTCATTAAACTCATACTTTGCAGAAAAATTTGCCTTTGTAGCTTTCTCTAGTCAAAATATACATGAAGGTAAAATGACTAGAGAAAACTATGTAAAACATTGCTTAAAACTAAGCAAAACCATTAAAAAACAATTCTGTAAAAATAAAACAGAAAACTGTAAAAGAAAACGCCTTCAAAAAATAGTACAGACGTGGCCCAAAAAAACTGGCGACAGCGGCGTGCCGCTGCCGCGTAGAGGCGCCTGCGCCAGCCAGCCGACCAGCGCCACAGCGCCCGCCCCCCCGGCCTGCTCGCTTGGCCCAGTTCGGCCCGCCAGCGTCCAGCCGCCCGCGCGCGCTAGATCTCGGCCGTTGATGGGGGCAGACCTAGATCGAACGGTCGGCCGCCCCCTTCGGGGTGTATAAAAGACCCAACCGCCCTCTTCCAAAAAACCCTAGCCCCCAGAGTCCCCGTCCCCGCTCTCGCGTGGCCACCGCGGCGGCGCCGCGTCCGTCTGCCGCGTGGTCCGGCTCACCCGCTTCGCTCACAGGTACCATGGCGGCGCGCGTCTGTCTTGGTCATCCGCGTCACGGGCGCCGCATCGCCGGGCCGGCTGCCCCGCGTGCGACCCGCTCCACCCCTCTGCGGCGGCGCCGCGTGCTCACCGCGGCGGCCCCGCGTCGGGTGCGCCGGCGGCGGCGCGTCGGGCCCGCGTGCCGAGGTGGCTGCGCCCCTCCTAGTTGAGGCGGCTGCGCCCCTTCTCTCCCCACTCCGCGCGCGCTGCTCGGCCCCGAGGCGAGGCGGCGCCGCCCAGCGGGCCCCTCCCTCTTCCTCGACCCCGCGCGGTGGCGGCGGCATGCCCCACGCGTGGCGGTGGCAGCCGGCGGCCGGAGCAGGTGAAGGAGCTAAGGCTGCTGTCCCCTTATCGTGGCGAGGAGGCGAGGTGGCGCCTGGCGCGCCCTCTGCCTCGGCTCCCGTGAGCCATGGCCCCCCCCGTCCTCCTTGCCGGCGGTGCGTCCACCCGAGGGTGGGCGCACCACCATCAAGAGGGGCGGCGGTGGAGCCTTTTGCTCCTTTCCTTTTTTTTGTTGCTTGCTTGGTCCATGGTGAAACTGCGGCGGCGCCCCCCACCTTGCTCCTTGCCGATGTGTGCATCCACCCGAGGGTGGGTGCATCGTCGTCAAGTGGCCGAGGTGTGGGGTGGAGACTTTTTGATTGTCTTTGTTTGGGGATCTATGGGGTTAGGACTTGCATTCGGGATCTTTTGGGGCTTTAGATCTAGGGTTTTGCTTTGCCCCGAAGGGTGTGTTCTTCTTCTAGATGTCTCCACAATGGATGCCCATCTAGATCGAGAGGAACGGCGCGGCCATAGGGCAGGCGCACTTTGGATCTAATTCTTTCCTTTTGAACCTTTCACTTTCTACCAAAAAGCACTGTAAAATCTAGCAACTAAAACATGGCTCTGATACCAATGTTAATATGACTTTACCACGGATCTAGTCTAGATCTAACAGTAGCATTGAACATTACCTTTGTAGATCGAGAACGGAGAAAGAGAGAGAGAGAGAGATGAGCTCTACCTGCTCCCTGGCTTGACAAACATGAGCCAGAGGGAATGCCCGAACTGGTGCCGGAGCTAGAACCTCCGTCATTGGCCATGGGTGGAAACGAGGTGAGAGTGGTGAGTGAGCGACTAGGATGGCGGCGGTGGAGCTTCCCGTCGGCGCAGCGCTAGCCTAGATCGGATTGGCTTGTAGGTGGGGCGACTAGGGCACGGCTAACCTCGTAGGTCGTGCTGCCGGCTCCCCACCACTTTATATAGCGGCGGCATGGGGCCCACCAACCTAGATAGGATGCGGCGCCTCGATCGGAAGCAGATTAGAGGCGTCTTTGGGCGTTGGGCCCAATCATGTTGAGATCTATCCAACAAGGACCCCCATTCTCCTGTTATATGGTCCTTCCGTTCATATTCGATGAGTAGAAATTTACTACTCCTACCACTGCCCTGCATTGTCGAATCCTTTAACTTTACTTTGCGGATACCACACCGCTGTTCTATGAAGATCATAGGGTGGGACTTACCTTTCACTATTCCTATTTTCGACCGAAGGTTTGGAAAATTTTACATCCGTAAAAAAATATTCGCTCCCACAAAAAAAAGCAAAATAATATTTAGAAACCAGAAATAGAACCGTCCGTCTTTCTTTCTTTTTCTTTTTCTTTTTCTTTTTTCTTTTGACTGTTCAAAGTTTCAAACAACTTTAACTTCTAACTAGGGGTGTGTGTATTCACCTAGTTGGCCACCTATATATATACCCAATGGTTGGCTCGGGTTTGCGTTCAGCGACACATCAACAACAAGCAAATCTTTCGGGTAAACCGTGACAATCAAATCCTCTGAGGCAAATCTTCACCTGCAAAAAAAAAAACGCTTTAAAATCCATCAGAAAAATACTTTTAACTTCTCTATCAATATTGGTGTCCTATAAATTATGCCCGTTTAATTAGCACGTGAAAAAAAAGGAAAGGGCGTGGACTCGAGACTGAAGCACATGGTGCCACGTTTATTCCAAGCTCACCCGCTGGTACATGCGGTGTACACAGCCGAAATATGTCACTGTTCAGTGGGCCCTGCAATCATGCACCGGTTTTGGGGCCTGCAACTCAGTTTTTTTTTTTTTTTGTGAAAGGGCCTGCGGTGCAGTTAGTCAGCGACGTACAAAACAGCTCCAAGGGAACACTTAACACGCCCAAACCCGTCGCGTATCGACGGAAATGATAGGAAATTTCTAGCAAAGAACCCCCAACTACCCATTCATACGACCACGAGAGTAATTGCCACAATACACAGCTTTTTTAAAAAAAATTGGCAAACTTCAATTTAACCACGGTACACAGCAATATCGCTGGCAACCAAAACCGAGGCATGTGAAATATGGTTTGCCGTTCGAAAGAGTATGGTGGTCTGGGCATATATGATTTGCAAATAAAAACACGACGTATCTGGGCAATGATTTTTTAAACTACTTATGAAAGATGGTGTACGGCAAACCATGTAATGGAGGAAATATGTGAGGTTCAAAGCTGTGTCTTAAGTGGTTTAGAAACCCGGAGATTCACATTTTTTGGCGGGTCTTATGTCCACAAAAAAATATTTCTTTCAGTTTGGTGCTTTTGAGATTAAGGATGGATCACATATTAGGTTTTGGGAAGATAAGTGGCTTAGCCAAACTACTCTTCGTGAATAATATCTAGCTCTATATTCGATTGTCAGACACAAAGGATATATAATTTTCACAGTAATGGAAGAATATTCTCCCAATATGTCTTTCAGAAGAAGTCTTATTGGTTCTCAACTGGTATCCTAGAATAAACTACGATTACGATTATCCACGATATAATTGTCGGACGGTATTGATGTGTTTAAATAGAAATCAATTAAAAGTGGTAAATTTTTTGTTGGCTCACTATATAGAACATTGGTTTAACCTGATATCCCGGTTGATGATAATAGTAAAATTTAGAAAATAAAAATACTCCTTAAGACGAAGATATTTGCATGATATCTACGCAAGGGTGTAATTCTAACAAAAGATAATCTTATAAAAAGGAATTGGCATAGAAGTACACAATGCGATTTTTATCATCACGATGAGACAATTCGTCATTTATTCTTCCATTGCAAATTTGCTCGTTTCTGGTTTATCTTCTCCACGTTCGGTAAACTATGTTTTTGGTAATTGGCTGTATGAAATTGTTGATAAATATAAAACTTTGTTTAGGGTGGGAGTGCTTGTCATTATATGGTCGCTATGGCTTTGTAGAAATGACAAGAATTTTAATAATATTGTGTCTTCTCTGCAGGTTATTTATTGAGCTACGGCTATCCTCTGATCATGGACTATTCTCAAACGCATGCACGACTTATTTGTGGTGGGATATACGCGATTGAAGGACACGACGAGAGATATTTTCTCCCGACATGGATGGCCGCATGATTTGAGAATTAATCTACTTTAGATTGAAGACAATTATTCCGATAGTGCATTTTTGTAATACTTGTCTTCCTTTTTATTCTCTTATTCAATCTTTCTTGTGGCTATGTACATCTTAGTTATGAAGAGACCGGGTGTAAACATTAAATATTTTATGTTAGTACAAACGTCCATTTCAAAAAAAAGACCGAGGCAAAATCAAAACTGGGCAAGCTCATGTGCCACCTTATTACAGGAACGAGGAGTAAAGCTAAACTCAAAAGATTGTAAAGCCCCGATATACGTTTAATACGTGGTTTTACTGGGTCTACATTATAATGCCATATGCTTAGCTAAAAAGTTACAACACGAGGTCATATTTTTCTTCGAAATAGGAACATCTATTGTCTCTGCAAGACTTTCCAATGTTGACAGGAAAAAACAGCCGTAATTTTTCACCTAGGTTAAACATTTCAAAGATTTGGCTAATGATATGTAAATTTTACCGCAGGGAAATGGTAAGACCAGTAAGTTAGTAATCATTGATAACTAGAAAATATCGAACGGAAATGTTTATACATTCAAACGATATTACGTATAATCTTTCAAAAGTCAACCAAAATTTATCAAATTTGTACAAAATTTTGTCGACCGGTATTTTGTTTCATGTTATACTTGATCAACATGATTATATAAATGGATCGAGTGAGGGCACAAGTAGAAGAAAATAGAAGTATGGTGCGAGGTTGTCAAGGGTGCTAGTAGGGTGGATGTTTCTTAGATATATGTAGCGGTGTGAAGAGCTTCGGCTCAAAAAGAGGGATGCATGGCTTGAAAGAGAAGGGTATGTGCAACCTCATTGGTGGTGCGAATGTCATGCTTTTCCGTTTATTGAGATGTGTAGGGACATAAAAACAAAATAATATGTCGTAAGTGGTAACAAAAGATGTCTAGTTTTTTTTTGAACAAGGAAGGGGTCTGTAAGGACCCCGATGCTGCCATAAATTCAACGCGGTGGGTACAAGTTACAAGCAGACCCTTTACACAACAACAAATGTAAAAAAGAAGACGTTGGCCATCTTTGTCCCGCCGGGGACGAACCACTTGGCTGAATGAAGACGTTGAACGCCGACACAGGGTTTCAGAGAGACCTCCATCTTGGAGGTGAAAGACACGCCCTCTTGGCATGAAACCGGCCTTTCATGGTCGTAGATGCCAGCGGCCATCGTGGCCACCAAGCGAGAAGCTCGTCGAGGCAGCAAAGAGCCGCAGAACCAGACACCATTGTCGTCCTTCACATCTTCCCCCTTGCCTCCTCGGCCGACCAGGTCGTTGTGATGGTCGTCGACGCTGTTGAACCGCAGCAAGCAACGCTTGTGACTCCGGGGCCTTGCGAGAGGATCTGCAACCAACGTCTCCCACCACGAGAGCACTGCGTCACATATCCACCTCTCCCTCATGGTGCAGCACTGATGCACCAGAGAAGAAGGACCCTACCATCCTTCTGCAATGCAGCCTCCCACACTCGGTCTTCTCCTCCCCCCTCCCCGCCGCCACAATCGGATAGAGAAAGAATACCTAGCAGGAAGACCATGAGCAAAAAGGAGGGCGATATCTTGGGCTTATTTGCGGAGATCCCTGAGGAGGCGCCGCTCGATGTTGACTCTGACCGCCGGAGCTTGCTGCCAAGCCACTAGCTGCACAAGATGCACCCGATCTGGCCCAAGCAGATCAGTGCCCTACTCCAAAGTACCGACATCAAGCCAAGAAACCTACATCTACCCCTAAAAACTTGTAACATTCCAAAAATACTAAACTTGGATCATCAACTTCTAATCATCAAAATTAGGGTTAACAAAAACTTTTCTAAATAAAATTATGAAAGCATGCATGTGAGTATGCATTTCATTTTGAATTCTTTTGAACCAACTTGTTTGTGTGTTCCTTTGCTTGTAAAATGTTTCTTAGGTGAAATAAACATCATCTAAAACATTTCCCGAACTTTTCCTAAAGACAAGTAAATCAAAACAAATAAACTAAGGGAATGGTCACTTTGACCAATTTAACTCCCATGCCTATTTTGGCTGTCTCAAACTTTCAGAACCTAACAGAAATTTTTCTGGATCTTTGCACCCCTTGATTGTACTCATAACAAAGTCTCAAGGCCCACTTTGTGATCATCTAGAAACTTGCAAATGCATAGTTTAAATGACAATTCAAAATTGAATCTTTATCATATGGGAAGATCCCACTTTTTCAAAAACCACTCAAACAAGCTCAACTTTCAAAACCCAAGCATCTGCAGACTCACCAGCACCACTCTAGCATACCCCCCATAAATCTTTTCAAAATTCAAAACTTGATTTCATGCGGCCATTTCATCAAACAGGTTGCAGACACAAATCATACAAAATCTAAACACTATTGTGAGCAGTGATTCTTGCCTAACTTGTTCCCTCTCTAGCTCACAACCAGCTCAGTAGATTATCTAGCAAGATTAACTAAACACTAGCACCACTGTGAGCTTGGCATTACCATCAATGGTGAACAGCCGAAGCCAACCTTGTCACCCCCATGTCGACAGCAAGCTAGGAAGAGAAGCAAGCCTAGCCAGCATGTCTGGAGGCAGCCCACCGTCCATCGTCACTCCCTGTCCCAGCCGCGAGCGTTGTCAAGCCCTGGACCACACGCACGAACCATGCCAACCTTGCCAGCAGCCGGCGTGCCAGAAGCGCCACCTCGACCAGCGCCCACAGACCGCGCGCCAACCTCACCGCGTGCATACACGATCGCCACCGACCCAGGAGACCGCCAGACATTCCCGTTCGCCGCCCCGTGCCGCACAGCCACCGCTCGCCGTCGAAGACGCCGCCTCTGCCGCGCAGAGCGTCGCATGTTCCAGATCAAGCCACACCGCCCCACGCCTCAAAACCATGTCGTTGAGCATCGCCAGGGAACACTGCACCGTCCCCTACCATCGCCCATGCCAATATCCGCCTGTAACATCGCCCCAAGCTCACTCGCGTGCGCCGTCGGTCCCCTCGCTCGACTATAAATAGAGGCCACCCCCAGTCGATTTCTTCACACCACCTCACTCCCCTCTTCTCACTGATCGTGCCACACCGTTCCCGGAGCAAGGCGAGCACCACCTCGCCAGAATTTCACCGGAGCCCGCCGCCTCTAGAGGAGAAGGGCGCCATTGATTTCGTCCACCCCAGGAGCTGCCGCGACCACCCCTGAGTTCGCCGTCATCGACTTTGTCATTCGCCCGCCTCGCCGACCCTCGCCAGCACCCCGGTGATCCCCCAGCACCCCTCACTGGCCGCGCTAGGTTTCTTTCTCGCCGGCGTTGTCTCGCGTCGACGATGACTCCCAGCCGTTGGATTAGAATCAGATCGAACGACCCACGTTGCCCTGTACCGCTTCGCCCCTCCCTGTCTCACTAACGAGTGGGGACACCCACTTAAGCATCCCGCGGGAGCATTGCGCTTAGCAGGCCAGCCCGTTAACTTTTCCCGCGCAGCCCAGTGATTTGAATTAAACTTTTTTCCATTTCATTTCAAACACACTTCTGTACCCAACTTCAAAAATCAACCCAGATCGATTCAGTCCACCAAATTGAATGAAACCAATTTTGTTAGAAAGGCCCGTGAATGCTGAATCCAAGCCCGTTGGATTCAAGTCATTTGGATCTATAGATCACCCATGGTAAAAATAACAAGGCAGAAGCTTTTCTGCATTCAAACATTTTTCAAATTTAAACCATAATAGCTTTTTAGTTGATTCCAACTCTCAAAAATCACATTTAATCATACCTTTCAGAATATATAAAAATATATAGGTTTACTTGCAGAAATAATGTTCAAGTAATAAAAGAATGCTACATAGGCATTTCTAGCCACTTTAATTAATTAAAATAAAAGGGTAAAACCTTATTAAATTGTGACACCACTTTAAATCACATTCCCATGGACTAAAATATGTGGTGATGACATGTGTCAACATGATCCCATGTTTGGTTTGGATAATATTAAATCTTAAGTAGTTTTTCAATGAGTAGAAATTACTGTTCTAAAAATAAAAGGAATTAAACCAAGCCTTAATCTTGTAATATTAGAGATGATGTTAGATCATCTATAGGACCCTTTTGTATGATGATTGCAAGTAGTTAAGTATTGTTTGGTGATTGTGCACCTCGTATTTATTCATAGACGCTAGTACCGACCAAGGATACGAGGAGGAAGGAGGATTCTACGAAGAAGAAGCCGAGGAGAACTTTAACCACTGCTCTGCACAAGGCAAGCTAAAACTTGCAAGATACTCTACTTTAGCAAGCCTAATACTACTAGTTGAATGTGCAAGCTAAAACTTGCAAGATACTCTACTTTAGCAAGCCTAATACTACTAGTTGAATGTGCAAGCTAACACTTGCAAGATACCCTACCAATGCAAGCTGATACTATACCTATGCAAGCCAGTAACCTTGCAAGCTAACTCTTGCAGAATACCCAGCTGATGCAACAAACCCCTACTTGTTACTATGACTACTATATGCCCTAAGCATATGTGATCATATCCACTTGATAAACCAATCCTAGTTTTACTTGCAAGCTTGATTACTTTATTTCTTTATCAAAGCTAGTACTTAGAGCTTACTTAAGTGAATGGTAGATACTAGAAAGATATGTGAAGGTTGCATAAAGAGCATAAAATTTGGCCTAAGCTAGATAATCTTGATGTCATCCCAAGGCATGAGATTGAGCTTAGTTGAAACTCCACTAGTCTACTACCCCTCATTAGTGTTTACCCCCACCTATAGATGCTAGTGCTAAGCATAAAACTTGATCAACTTTAGATGGGAATACTTGGTGGAAAAATAGTTATGAAAACCTTGGAATGATGGATCATTCTATTGAAATGTTTTGGACATGTGTTTCCGAACACCTGATGATTTTGGTGATGAAAATGTTGAGGCATGAGCCTTAGCCCTTTATAAAACTGATGGTTGTCTGGATGCGATACCATTCCAATTTTATCGTACAACCACAATACCCGAATATTGGGTAGGGCTTGACTGGAAACTTATATACCTTAGTATTAGCTCCCTCACGGCCAAGGTCTGAGCTGAGGCTACCTTGTGAATATGGTCCACCTGTGCAGTACCCAAGATGACAGTTGGTCATGGTTGGGAGGCCAAACTCACAGGAGAGGTGCTTATACTAGGGCGTGTAATTGAAAGGTTAGGATTGATTATCCGCATACTGAGTATGGTGAATTCAGGATTTGTTCCTGACAGATGTATCGAATGTTGTGGTGAAAGTGTACAATCTCTACAGAGTGTCAAACTATTCGAATAGCCGCGTCCACGGTTATGGACAGTTGGAGTGGCCATACTGTTCCCCGTCAGACTTTTCAAAATGACTTGTGAAATGAATTGAGACTTTGACTGGACCACAATAGGGTTGTGATATGAAATACAAGATCCCACTTAGGAGTTATAAAATTGTGATTAGCTTTGGAACTTCGTGAGATAAATCTGGCTTTTGCAAAACAACCCTAGAGCCTAGTGTCCAATTATCCAAAAACCCCTTTACCTGTTAGTATTAGTTTGTGAGTACTTAAAGAGTACTCATGGCTTTGTCCCTGGCTATTCCCATGGCCAGACTATGAAGAGGAGTACCTGGAGGATGGACCCCAGGAAGGTTACGACAACTAGGATCATCTCCCATCGTCAGCATTGCCTGTGACCCCGAAGATGGAGCTTCGCCTACGCTACCATTATTATTAAGTATTCCGCTGCTTGATATTGTATTAAGAACTAGATCATGAGATCCCTATTTGTGTAAGAACTTATGTATCGTTTGTAATGGATGATGTACTATGGTATCCAATTCTGTTATGTCTCGCAAAAATGGTAATCGTCAGCATTGCCTGTGACCCCGAAGATGGAGCTTCGCCTACGCTACCATTATTATTAAGTATTCCGCTGCTTGATATTGTATTAAGAACTAGATCATGAGATCCCTATTTGTGTAAGAACTTATGTATCGTTTGTAATGGATGATGTACTATGGTATCCAATTCTGTTATGTCTCGCAAAAATGGTAATCCTGGGATTGCGATGTATGTCATAACAGGCATCTAGGATTGAAAAATCCGGGTGTTGACAAAACTACTCCGGCGTGTCCCCCTCGCCAACTCCGGCCGGTAAAGTCGGAAGGCTCGGGTTTGGCCCGGTCGGCGCTGGTCAATGGACAGACCCGGGGAGGGTAGGGTGGGGGTGGTTTGGGGAGTATCTAGTTCCAACCAAAAGGTGTCTAGTTTGGTGTTGGTAAACCCGCTGCCATTGTCACATTGGAGGGGTAATATAGCAAGGTTGAATTAAGTATGAATAATTGCATGAAACGCAACAAAGGTAGCATAAACTTTTGACTTTTTGCATAAAGGAAACTCTATAAGTAATGAGTGAAATCATCGACTGTAATGAGATAGTAGCAATAACCACATGAGATGAGATGTCCAAAGATCATAGAGAAAACATTAAAACGGACGATAGATAGTGGAATTTGAAACAAAAAAGGTAACCTAACATGTTTCCCTAGTTTGCATGCATGACATAGGGATGGACCTGGTTTATTGGTGGAGATATGCTTCGATTGGTGAAATTGAGACATGTTATGGTGTCCTGGGTGGCCGAGATGTCGGTGCCAGAGGTCTAAGAGGTGGTTGTCGGTTCCACGAAGGAGCCCGATTAGGGGGCTCCTCTCGGAGACGACTCGTGGCCCCGCCCACACCTCCTAGCCAGCCCGAGTACGCACTTCCCGCCTAGGATCCCGGGTGCGGAGCCACTCGTGGGAAGGAATCTATGACAAGATGAGCAGAGATACCCCTGACCTACGTCTCAGACTACCTAGTTAGGATGTAGGGTGACGCATCCGGACAACAGCACATGCCCACCATGTTGGGGACATGCACAGCCTGATCGGCTGCATGGCCCCGAGCCCTACACCACGTGTAAACCGACCCCTATGTTGTCCCCTTGTCCATATAAAAGGAGGCCCAGGTCAGACTGAGGAGGGGGGACATTCAGACCAGAGAACCTTCTTAGGGAAGGAACCCAGGGTAACATTGTCATAATCAGATAGTAGTTAGTTGCAGGACGTGGGGATCCGCTCACTTCAGACCTGAACCTTGGTAAAAAAAACCTTGTGTCTCTCTCTCTCTGAGTATGTTCGTCTAGCTCGCCGATCGAGCTCGCCGGATGTTACGCCCCTAGCCGAACAACAAAGGGGGTTCATACCCCCGGTGTCCAAATTCAAGACATGACATCTTGCGCCCCAGGTAGGAGGCGCACCTCCGATAGCACACGTCGGCAGTACTTGACACCATGCCTTGGAGATCAGGAGGAGAGGCTCGGGGCACGGTGGGGGATACTAGTAACGCTAGCATCGGTCGATGCCGGGCGGAGCGAAGGTGCCATGAAGAACAATCCGCCAGCCCACCCGCATCCGATGGAGGGTATGCTCGGACCACCACACCCTCAAGGTGCACATCTCCAGAACCACCTCCAAGCATAGAGCTTCTCTCGGTGGAGCGCTCACGCGCAACGGGGATGCCGAAGTGGGAGGTCAGCGAGCCTGCGAGGCAGTACTCGCCTGACCGACCCATCCTGATCACCACGAGGAAGCACATCGGCCCCAGGGAGTCTCGGTCACCGCTGGAAGCCAGCGACCCGCCCCAACCCCGTCCGGGTCCCCTGTACCGTCGCTGCTTTAGCCGCTGTGGAGGCTATGTCAGAGTTTCCGTCGAAAGCAGTCATGGGAGACACAAGCACCATCGCGTGGCTCACGAGGTTGGCGCATTTCGTTAGCACCGCTTGTCTCCAAGGAGGACATGTTGTCTCGCATCCGACGGCTAGGTCCCCTCCTACCCAGGGGCTAGAGGGGCTACCCAGCACCCCTTAGTGGAATCTAGCCCCCTTGCCCCACCAACAGGAGATCTATAGAGAACGGTTGTCACCTGGTGAATCACGGCCGCTCGGAGAGCCGCGCGAGGGAGATCCTCCCCAGAGTTTAGCCAAGAAGAGAGGTGATAACCGCACTTCTGTAGACTCCTCCTAGACCTCATGATTGAGGGACCTACGTCAAGTCCTCGAAGAGCGCCAAGGATAAGACGCTTGGACGCGTATCGAACGCCAGCGGGAGTGCCATTTACGTGATGGCGTTGAATCAACCAGACATGGGCGGAGTGCCCCAGCATTTGCGGCCGGTTACAATGCCTTCACTATGGAGGTGCGAAGGGTCACGTGGCCCCCGAAGTTCCCACCATATGCACCACATAAGTACGATAGAAGACCAATCCCAAGGACTTCTTCTAGATCTACTACATAGTTGTGCGAGCGGCCAGGGGCGATGAGCGGGTTATTACCAACTGGTTCCCCTAGCTCTCAAGAGTGAAGCCCGAGCATGGCTCATTAACCTGCCGACGGGCTCCATCATATCATGGGAATACCTCTACAACCAGTTCGTTGGGGCCTTTTAGGGAGGATTCAAGCGCCCCGGGACAGTTAATGACCTCCACAAGTTGTCTCAAAAACCTGGGGTAAGCCTGCACAAATTCACCCAGCTATTTTGCCAGATACTACACACCATCCCCAAGATCACCCCCGAAGCCATCATGGCAGCGTACCACATCGACATTCGGGACCCTTGGATGAGGTAAAATATGAGTACGCGCGACATCGATACTATCGCGGAACTGTTCGGGCGAGGTCGTTGATGAAGACTAAGACGAAGACTCCATCAAGAAAAAGAATCGCAAGCGCCTACCCACTAAGCAGGCCCTAGCGACCAAATGAGAACACAAGAAGACAAAGGCACCCAAGGTGGCCGCCGCCGACACAGATGACGGGCCCTGGTGCCCCATCCAAAACTCACCATCTCATGTCCTGAAGGATTATAGTCGGGTCAAGTCCCTGGTGGAGATGCGAACCCACAGGGACTGCTGTTGGCTACGCTAAGTTGATGTAGGAGCGCTTCGTTGGGAACCCAAAGAGCAAGATGTGAAGTAGCACAGTAGCAAGTTTTCCCTCAGTAAGAAACCGAGGTTATCGAACCAGTAGGAGGAAGGAAACGTCACACAGGTGTTGCAAGCAACATGGATACCTGCACAACACAAACTCAAGATTTTGCCCCAACGAATCAGTGAGGTTGTCAAGCTCACCAGTTTTCTAAAACAAAGGATTAAACGTATGGTGTGGAAGGTAATGGTGGTTTGCAGCAAGTAAACAAGTAACAGTGGAAGATGTATCAATGGTAAAGATTGGACCGGGGTCCATAGTTCACTAGAGATGCTCTCCTTAAATAACAACATGGCATTAAGGGTAAACAAATTATAGTGGGGCAATTGACAGGAATTGAGCAAGGCATAACAATGCAATTACTAGCCAGAAAGATCCTATGAGGTTGATTGGGCAATACAACAAGATACATAGACTGCCATCCAACTAAATCTATGACTAGAAGTCCACCTTCAGGTTATCATCCGAACCCCCTCTAGTATTAAGTTGCAAGCAACAGACAACTGATTTAAGCAAAGTGCGTAAGGTAAACAGTCCACATGTTCCATGAACAAGAGACCGTTGTTTTCTCCCTAGTAGCAACATCACATCTACAACCGAAGAGATTTCTGTCACTTCCCTTGGAAACTAGAGGCATGAACCCACTATCGAGCATAAATACCCCCTCTTGGAGTCACTAGTAACTACTTGGCCAAGATAGCTACTAACAACGGAGAGCATGCAAGATCACAAACAACACAGACATGATAGAATCATAAAGACAAAACCATTAATCAAACCAACATAATAATCTCAATATCCATCGGATCCTTGCAAACACAACATGCATGATTACAAATAGATTAGATCTTGATCATGAACGGAGCTCACAAGATCTATACATGAAAGCATAAATGAGGAGATACAACCATCTAGCTACTACATGGACCCATAGTCCAAGGTGGAACTGCTCATGCATCATACCGGGGAGAAGGCCTCCGGGATGATCTCCCCTCCGACAGGGTGCCGGGAAGAACTTCAGATCCCCCCGTTCTAGGGACGATGGTGTCGGCAGCTACAGACGATTTTGTGTATTTCTGATCCGGTACTCAGGGTTTCTGCATCGGGGGCTTCTTATAGGTGAAGGGGGAGACCGAGGCGGCGGCCAGGGCCACCAAACCCTAGCCAGGCGCAGGGTGGGGCCCACCCGCGCCTGGGGTGGGTCTAGCTCCTCTGGCCGGCCCCTCGGGCTCTCCTCTGGACTTCTTGTTCCCCACGGAAAGTAATTGACTTTTTCTTTTGTCCCGTCCAATTCCGAGAATATTTCTTTACTAACTTTTCTAAAACCAAAAACAGCGTAAAAAAATATCCGGCATCATGCAACTTGTTATTTGGTTAGTACCAGAAAACATGTAAAAAGCACCTCAAAGTGTGTACAAGTAAAGCAAAGTAGCTACTAAACAAGCATGGAGCATAAAAAATTATAGATACATTTCCAATGTATCAGCATCCCCAAGCTTAACTCATGCTCGTCCTTGAGTAGGTAAGTGATAAACAGAATAATTTTTGAGGTGACATGCACCCTCACAATAAGGATACAACCATTTGCAAGCATTGAAAGCTGGGATCAAAGAACTCTAAACATGTGCATGAAAGATGGAGTTCTAACAATAGGACATAGTAACTATGCATGCAACATGACAAGCTACAAACAAAGATCATGAATAACATGCATTGAAAAACATTTTTTATTTCACATACAGAAAACATAGCATAGTGGTAATCAGCTTGTCCCTCATAGAGTACCAATATAAATGCATAGGACACCTGCAAAGTTCACAAGGGTGACTATAAACAAGTAGCACAAGAGCAAGTAATAACACAATATGCATCATTAATAAGCTTTGGAACACTGCACACAGAATGACAACTATGCTCTCTTAATGGTGCCTAAAGGTAGAAGGTGGAGACTCAATAGTGGTGGAAGAAAGGCCTTTTTGTAAAGGAAGCAGGGATTACAAGTTTCAAAAAGAGCTTCCAAAAATTATGGTACTTGTTAGCTTTCAGCCCTCATTGCCCCTATCATAAGAATCTTGAAGTGGTTAAGGTTAAAGTGGCAAAGCTGAAGTATATGCTTGACGAAGTATAAGTTGGCAATCTCATGCCCCTTGAATACGAGGGCCACACCTCATGCATACTCAACTTTGGGTCCAGGTAAGTTCTTGTCACTGTAAGTGTTTGCATATCATTGGGAACCGCCAACGGGGTACCCCTTGCACATGGTACAAGAGCTTTCCCATAACCAAAATGACAAGGCAAGCAGACAATAAGCATCTCAGCAATCTTTTTATTCACCATATACATAGCTTTTTATTGAGGATTCTTCATAGATAGCTCATTATGGTGATGTTGCATGTTTCCACCATGATTAGGCATGGCTTAGGCTAGCGGCCCAGGCGTTTCTCTAACACAGGATACAAACACCATGTAACACACCATGCATAGGAGTTTATAGTGGACACTTTGGAATAACTTGGTTTCTTGGGAGTTGGAAGCATGAGTAGAGCTTACTCATACAAGTGGAGGCTAGCAAAAGACTGGGAGCAACCAACTAAGAGAGCAATAATGGCCATAATCATGCAGTGCAACAAAGCATACTAATCAAAGCAAAGAGTGGTACTACAAGTCAAGTACTAAATGATCATAGAGGTTAATGGTGACTTGTGAGAGTCATAACATGGTGTGAGTATGTGCCAAGTCAACCTAAGCAAAACATCAAAGGATAATACCAAAATACTATGCTTTTGCATGCTAAAACAACACATAATTTCTTCAAGGCACACTAAGAAATCCCAATTGTTTGGAACAAGACATGCTACAACAATAATCACTAAGCATAATGCTAAAACAATACCTAGCATGTCATGCTAAAGTCTAAGTCACACTCAATGTAAGCTCCTCTTGCACTTCAAGCAAGAACTTACTACTCCTTTCCAAACACCAAGCAACCTTACTTGCAAAGCAACATAGCGAGAACGGGGGGTCCAAACTACTTTAGCAAACTAAAGAAACTAAGCAAAGCAAATTAAAACTAAGACGCTCCAAGAACAACACAACTGTGCATGAAACAATAAAAACGAAGTGTCTAGACAGACCTGAGCTTTTTATTGATGAAGAAGGGGATGCCTTGGGCATCCCCAAGCTTTGACGCTTGTACCTCTTGGATATTTCTTGGGGTGCACCATGGTGGCATCCCCAAGCTTGAGCTTTTGTCCATTGTTCATCTCATTGCATCATTCTCTTTTTACACCTGAAAATTTTCCTTTACACAATTTTCATTAGCAACATTAGTGTATTTAAAAGATATTAGACCACTGGCAAAGCTTTGGAACAGCAAGGCTTTTCAATAAAAACACAAGCTAATGTAGTAACTCATTCAAAAAGCTTAATTTACCTAAAGAGAACTTAAAAAGGAATCAATAAGAAGCAAATGCAAATAATGGCAGAAATCTGTCAAAACAGACCAGCAGGTAGAAACCGATTTTTTCAAACATCTTCTGTTGCTCAAATCAAAAAGTGTTGAACTAACGAAAGTTATCTAACATACTGGGAGAATTATTCGTAAATTTTGATTGCAATCCGAGTTACATAGCCTCCTCAAGAATTTTTTTGGTGGAGGACAGAAATCTGTTTCGGGACAGCAACTCCCCAAATCTTACTTCCCTCTCATTAGAGGTCATTATTGGCACAAAAAGCAAACAGAAAAGATAAGGAGAGATCATTACTGAAGTAATAACTTCTAAGACTCAAGGAAACACTTGGATTATCTCCCAAGAAGTACTTTTCTTTAACGCCTTTAAGTTAGGCACAAGAAACAAGAAGAATCAAGTGTTTTCAAATGAAGAAGCATGAAATCTTGCTTTCAAAGGAGGAGCAAAAAGCAACTTCTCTTGATCATAACATAGTTTACAATTAAGTGTCTACAAAGAAACAACTAAGGAGAGGTAAATAGTGATGGTAGTTTTAGAAATCATCTATACGATGGGAATGAAGGAAGAGAATCCAATCCATAGGATAATTGATGGAGCTAAATCACTCCTAAATAAATAGAAGAATTATTTATATCATCTAATTATATGGTGGTTAAGAAGATTACAAGGATAAACCCTGAAGATAGTTACCAGTAGTAATTCCATTAGACCAAGTGAGCATAATCCATGAATAATCTTAATCTAATATGAAATACTAAGAAGATAATTTCAATACAATCGAAAAGTAGTATTGATAAAGACTTGCTTAGCCAACTAAGGACTTAAGCAATAAATGATTAAAGGATTATATTGATCATGCCTTACTCACCAGGATGGTCTACCTATATCTAGTATAAAAGGTATTAATGGGTAAAACCTGATTGAAAACCTGGGAGAGATAAGTTATCCTAGAGTAGTCATTACAAGCTACATAAATATAATGTAGGGTTGGAGTGTGAGTTATTGGAGTAAAGTAAATGTAGGATGATATTATACAATCAAAGCTAGTTTAGCGTAGGGTTATGGAAGAAGTGTAATCCATCTTAAGGGATAGTAAGCTCTAAAGAAAGGTAGATGGATGATTAAGGAAGATTATGAGTGGAGTTTGAAAGAACTACTTGTTAGATTGATAATTATCAACACTAGAGTAGTGGGTATAACCAAGCAAAAATGTGAGCAAACTATGAAATGCTTTAGTATCAAACTCATTGGATTCATCCATGAGTTTAGAAGAATAAAAGGTGAATAAGAACATTCTTGTGAAGTAAAGCTCATCATACTAACCATGATGATGGATAGGAAGAAGTCTTATATCTAGGAAAGGAATTCCTTATTTAAAGGTCAAGGATGGTGAAGAATGGAAAATAGACATTCTTGTTAAACAACTAACTCTAAATCTTAAACCAAGTATAATATCCATTTTAAGTTATTAATTCATCATCTTATGTTAATATCATTTTATAGGAATATTTTCCTACAACAAATCACGTAAGCACATCTCTGTCAATTCTAATTATCATAACTATATGTGCTAAAGAGTATCTTTATCAATCCCTTTCTATAAAACATTCAAGATATAACTTTTTATATAAAAGGTGGTGTCATCAAATATCAAAAATAGAAGACAACATGATTAGTTATTAAATCTGTACTCACATCCATAAAGGAATCTAAGTAAATTAAGAAGCCTAAACCCTTGGGTAAACATTTATAATTCAAACCTTAAAATTTCTATGATTACTATAAAAAAATAATATAATACCATGTTCTCAATTAATGAATGTAATATTAACCATATTAAATTCTTTTGTATTTTATGCATCAAATAATGATATAGGATCATCATACATATAAAAATTTATATTCAAACTATGAGCCAACTAGAGTTAAGTTTTATAAAAGAATAAGAATATATCATTTAAGAAATCCATGGTTTAAAGTGGAGAGAAAAATGATAAGAAAAGCTTCTACAAAATATTAAAAAGGGGGTTCATATTGAGAACATAAAAGAAATATAAAAAAGATTATATAATAAAAGTTCACAAATGATACTAAATATATTTTAGTATTACTACAATTATCCAGCAAATAAATTCTACAAAGAAAAGTTCAAAATATAGATTAAATTCAAATTTGAAAAGGAAAACAGAAAATAGAAAAAGGGCAAACAAATAAAAAACAAAACCTGGCTGTAGCCCAACTACTCTTTGCTTACCTATTGCCCTGTGCAGCCCACAAAGGCCCAATAACCAGCCCAGCTTGTTCTCATCTCTGGCTGATAGGTGGGACCAGAGAGGGACTGCGGGTTGAGAGGAAAGAAACACCAGGGGGTTATCCGCAAAACAACATGTCGTCGTCTTCCTCCAGTTGGAAGCAGCTCGGTGGCGAGGCCGAGGCCGTCCGCCGTCGTCCTTGCGCCAAGATCAACGCCGTAGTCGCCAGGAGAGGATAAGGAGGCCACCGCGACGTCCCTGCTCGTCCTCATCCCCATTTCCCCCTCTGAAACCCTCTCTATCTCGTTTCCCCAACCATGCCGAGAACCCTAGCTCGGAGGTGAGCCGGAGTCGGCGATTCCGTGCTCGCCTCGGCCAGATAAGACCACGGTGGAGGCCGCCATGCTCTTCTCGTTTGATTGCCCCAACTTGCACCTGCTGAGGAGGAGTGAATCGACCCAATTGCAACCTCGGTTCCCGACCGCGTCTCGCCAAATCAAGCACACCATCGCGTTCCTGGTGAGTCACTGAGTCTCCTAGAATGCGCCAATGCCTTGTTTGCTTCCTAGATCCATGCCACTGTAACCACCCGCAAGCACCGCCGCATAAGCTCGTTGCCATTTGCCCTCCGATGACCAAAAACCAGCGGCGCCACCACTATCCTACTCGCCTTGTTGTTCTGGTTCGAACAAGCCCAGGCACACTCCCTCACTCGCACGCTACTGCTCTCCTCGCCGTCGTCTGCCATGCCACCGGCGAGGTGACGTCCGAGTGAGATCACCCTGGCCACGTCAACGTGTTTGACCCAGTATTTGTCTCGCATGGCTGATGACATGGCCTAGGGCCCATATGTCATTGACTGGGAGTGGAGACAGGGTCGGTAACAAAATACATTTACTAGCCTGAGTGTTGAGTGGACATAGGCCCACTGGTCAGTGACTTAGGCTAGGTGTGGGTGCGGTATAAAAAGTTATTTCCTGTTTAAGAAATAAATAAAATGTTATAAACTTAATTATTAATATTCCAGAAATCAAATAAATGATTAAATCTTTTTTAAATAATAACTTTTGATTTATAATTTAGAAAAATGTGTATAATATATGAAAATTTGTAGAAAAATTAAATCTATAACTTAAAATTATTATCAAATATTATTATGATGATTATTTAAATAAATATTATTTAATAAAGGTTTTAAAAGTAATAAAACTTTGATAATTCATATTTTAATAATGGTAAATGTTAAGAATATAATAAATACCAAAAATATTGGAAAAATAAAAACAATACTTTAAAAAATATAATCATGTATTATTATTTCACTTAATTAAATATTTATTATTTATTAAGTAAAGTAAAAAGTATTTTCAAAAATCATATCTTATTATTTATAAATCACAAAAATAAATGTAATATACCAAAATGATCACAAAAATAATATCTACATGTTAAAAATTTAATATTCCACTTTTGAGTTAATTAAAAATTCAAATATTTTAATAACTCAAATTTAAACTTAATTACTTAGTTTAAAATTCATATAAAGGTAAATAAAATTTGTTAATATTTCTAAAATTAGTCAATCAAGTCTAATAAATAAGTATTATTCTTGAATATTACTAATAAATCATAATCATTCAAAACATTAGAAATACTATTATATTGGATTATCCTTCTACTAAATGAATAAATTATATTCTAAAAAGATCTTTAATAATTATAAAATCTTCCAAAATGATATATCAATCAAATACAACCTTATAGTAAGACTAAATCCAAATATAATTCATGAGTAGTCACTAGTAATATTTATTTACCCACAAATCATAATCATACCTTTATAAGGAAACAAGAAATCTTTTTTCACTACAAAATTAAGAGACCACTACTTAAATAGAAGAATAACCATTCTTAAGTAACTTTAAGGAAACATTACTAGGTACACAAGATACAAATATTATAAGCATTATACTTTCAAACTATCTTTATTTTAAAGTTAACTTTAGTCTACAAGAATCTAAATGTAACACTATAAACATTGTTAGATGTTTTATAGTTAACTTTGGTCTGAAATAGTTAAGTTATAAAGCATCTCAAGCCCAAACTATTCAAGCAAGCACAAATAACATCGACCACCACTAACTAACCACCAAGATTGTTTAAACCTTAGAAAAGGAATCTTTTCTTCAAAATTTATTCGTTTTGCCACCTCAAACAATATATGACAAATAAACAAGATCACATTACTTCATACTTCACTCGTATACCTAGGAGCAATAACACTTAAGTTATTTATAAGTGACTCTACTTATAAAGTAAAGTTTGGAGATAAACTATTAAAGTGTAAACAATTTTGAATAGCATTTCATAGATATATATTTTATTGCTGCATAAATATGTGCTATTCACACACACTCACAAGCCCTAATAAGAAGCACAAGTGTGAAACTTATCTAAAAGAACAACACATTCTAAAGTAAGCATTTCCGGAATCCAAACCCTAAAACAATGTTATCCCCGGGATTCGCGTTTATAACGTGCATCACATTACTTATGCATAAAAGCATATTGCTTCTTTAAACATTAGTCCTTAATGGACCAATGATGATGATTTCAGATTTTGGATCTTAAACTGACTCGAAGACCATGACTGCATAATCTTGCAATCACAAAAGGCTAGTTCACACTTGCTCATGTCCTTTGGTTATTTTCTGTAAAGTATTTTACAAATCCAATGTGGACATCACCTGCATTTGAAAAAGGTTCGAAAACACTATTTTCATAATAATGTGATTATAGGTTATTACCATGAGGTAATAAGTTACTATAAAAGTTCCGGTGGTAAAGGAACATAATATCTAGGACTTAACAACCAATGTCGCCAGTGATTCTTGCGCCGTATATTACGCGTTAACCATGAGATTTGGAATGGGACGGAGAAGTCAGTTGTATCCTTTTCCTCTTGTATGGAGGAAAGATGACCTTAACGTGACGTTGTGATTCCTTGTGTGGATCCAACATATGGGTGGGCACCCTTACGCCGCATACTTTTGGTGTCTAGATTATCTATGAATGGTGTTTAGGGAGATAGTCCATGTAAATGGTACTAATCCGGGCATCACTAGGTCATAGAGTCTTCGGAAACTCATCAGGGTTTTAGCCTGCCCGAAATGGGGCTTAACGAAGGTGAGCTAACCCAAGGATCGTGCAGACATATGAGGTCGCAGAGAGGGCAGTTATTGGCTTGGATCATCTACTGGGACCCACAACATGGAATTGTGGATGGGTAAGCTGCCCGGTTGTGCAACAAGGAGCTGATCTCTCATGGGAAAAGTAACGCACCTCTACAGAGTGTAAGAACTGTAACTTGTTACTCCCTGTTCCGGGAAGGAGCTGCGAACGCTGCGGGAAAGGAACTCCATGATAGTTCTGGTAAACCCGTGAAGGCTGACGGACATAGCTTTTCAGAATAAAAGCAACCTTTGAAGAAATGTTTATGAAAACTTGCATTGCCTACGACCTATGGTTTGTGGTTGTAGTTATAGTGCATCAAACACTCCTTTTCTAGTGAATTTGCTGAGTACGCTCGTACTCAAAGTATCTTCTTAACCCTTGCTAGATTCTGAAGCCGGAATAGACAACATCTACATCAAGTTATGCTCCAGGACTCATCATCCAAAGCTAAAGCTCTTCAATGAAGTCAATATCTACATCAACTCAAGTGAAGACGAAGTTACTGATTAGATAGGAATATAATCTCTAGCCAATGAACCTAATTCTGTAGTGTATTGCAATAGCAGCAATGCCAAATCCTTAGTTAAAATACTAGTTTTAATAGTATAATGGTTTTTGTGTTGTTTATCTTTGATTTTTCTCCATCAGAAGTTCTTTCTCTCTCTTTAACCTAGAGTGTTCTCTGGATCTTGTGTAAAGAGAGTGGGTTGTAACCTTTAGCCATGTATTGGACCCATTTGTGTTTTCATTGTGCCATTCTGAGGGATGTAATACTAGTGAACGGAGTTTCATTGGTGTTATGTCAACGACTATAGTATACTACATCATGCAGTGGTATGCTGGGTCACCGCAGTTGGTATCAGAGCATATGCTTTGACCTTAGGTTGGAAACCTAGTAAATGGGTAGAACCTGTAGGACACATCCTAGCAATAATAAAGAGTTCTCTAGTGATATGAGGGATATTCACTTGAGGATAATCCTATTATGTTACTAGTGCGATAACTCTTTTATATGATTGCAATTCCAATTGTAACCTAAGAGTTTTAACTCTATGAGACTGATGATAATTTCTCATCTACAGTTCCATATGGCACCTCGATATCCACCTCGGAATATTCAAGTGATGAACAGGACGTTGAATGACTACAGAGGGGATTGGACTGATAATCTCCGCCAACTTCTATGGAGTTTGGAATGTGAATCGAGACTTTTGGTCAAGATTTACAGTTACTATGATTGGCAGGTATTAGCTAAATACCCTGTCATGATCATGCTACCCAAGAAGTTAGGACTTAAGGGAGAAATGCCATCAGGAGAGGCAAGGTGCATGGCATCTGCATATCAGATTGCCGTAGCAGAAGCCATAACCATGATCCGAGAACAAAAATCCCAAGCTCTAGAAGGTAGTACTTACACCATTATACGTCATGAAACCTTAAACTCAGAGCATGAGTTAGATCACTCTACTCTAGTCCAAACTGAACCTACTCTAGTTGTAGAGTATATGGATCGTTATCGGTCTTTGCTAAACACTTATCATAACACTCACCAAGTCTTAGTCCAGGAAATGGATACGGTCATTGAGGATTTTACTGATCCCGATAAAGCAATGGCTCATAGGAAGAAGCTAGATAAAGAAGCTAGGCATCCAAAATACATACCTTTAGGAGAAGTGTATGAGGAAACTTAGTTTGATGATCCAAAATCGGAAAATTATGCCTATTACCAAAATGACTTCAAGCCACTTGAAGACCTATGGACCAAATATAACTCCGAACAACAGGAATGGAATAAAGTTATTCCAAATAACCCTGAGCCAAACAAGTATGGATGGGAAGTAGAATCTCAAGGTGGAACCATAGGAAATCCTATACCTTGTGATACAGGTATTGAAGAAGAGACCAACTATAACCTTAGAGAGCCTTATGGACCATATGGGGGTGATACTAATCCAATCAACTTAGAAGAGTATTCTGATAGCTACTACACCAATATATATGACTGGATCCAAGAAAAGGCTAAGGAGCCAGCTTACTATGAGGAATCGTTGCCGGAAAGCCAGGAATATTCGGTGGAAGATTACGCCAACTCTAGTCATTTTTCAATGACTAATATCAGTCTCGGTACTTCTAACCAAGAATACGCACCTCCTGGATGCTCTTATGCTCCAGAAGGTGTCTTATTATTGCCGACGAGTACGCCATGGAGGGGTCCTCACAGTGCGTGTTTAGAGACGTGGGGTAAGGCGGATGGTTGACGGGTACGAGGTAACACAGCTTACTCAGGTTCAGATCCCACGACGGTGGCGGAATCCTATTCCTGCTATAAATCACTATAATGGCAATAAGCCGAGTTACAGAGATAGGTTCGCTGTGCGAGGTTGTCTGAGATTGTCTATAAACGTGTCCTAAACGCTCCCATAGGCCCGACTTATATAGTCACCAGGTCCTAGGGTTAAAGGGAAAAGTCCTAGCCGGAGAGGTCACAGAGTCCTACACCGTCTATTACTAGTCTTGTGTATCTTGCACTCCAAGACTCCGGGTACGCTGGTGACTCCACCGTAGCCTTCCTTTATCCGGCATGGGTCTCCCTTCTAGATCCACCTAACTGGGCCGCCCAGCAGGCCATAGGCCATGCTACCAACTATGGGCCACCCGGGTTAGTCGGATAAGAGACATGCTATAAGGATACCCATATAGCATATCCCCAACAGTAGCCCCCGGAGAACTCCGAGATCTTGCGTCGTCTTGCCTCTTCACATAGAATGCTCCGTCTAGATGGATGTCGGCAGATCGTCAAGCAACATCTTATAGTCCTCCCAAAGAACTCTGCAAGTTTCTCCGTCTTCGAATGGTAAGCCGGAGAAATGCTGAATCTTCCATCGTACTCTTCCGCAGTCGGATTAAATCCGTCCATGCCGGAATCTTCGATGTGACGGCTCATCCACCCGTGTCAGCTAGGACGATGTAGGCTTAGGTCAGCGACGCCTCGTAACTCACACATGCAGAGAACGCAATCATATCCGATTTTCCCGCGCGAGCGATACGAACCGTTGGCGGCGGCTGTTGGAGACGTGGCGAAATTACCGCACACTTTCGCGAACACGTCGTCTACGCGGCAACCGTCCGATTATCTGCACGAATCTTGACGCAGAGCATGATAAATAGTAACCGTGGGACACTTTCCACTTTTTACCTCATTCCTCTCGCGTCATCGTCTTCTTCCTCCAGCCGCACGCCTCCTCGAGCTCTCCGCGAGAAACCTCGAAAACCCTAGCCTCCCTCTGCGTCAGTCGCATCCTTCCAACACTCCATGGCCAGTAGAAACTCCTCCCCATCGATGGCGGCGTCGAGCGAAGCCGCGGCGAAGCCGGCGAGCTCCGTCGTCGTGCCCCCAGAGGGCCTGGTCATCCCCGCATCAGCGGTGATCGAAACCACCGGCGGCGACCATAATCTGGCGGCGCTGGAGCCACTAGAAGAAGAGCCAAACTCGCACAAGGGTGACTGGCGCGGCTCGGACATCACCGACCGCGACATCCAAGAGATGGTTGCCGAAGGCTACCTCCCCACGATGGAGGGGCTTGCCTGGCGGGTGGCGCCGGCCGGTGAGGTGACACCTTCTCCCCAAGCCGGAGAAAAGGTGTATCTCAAGGCTCAGCTGGTACGCGGCGTTTCCCTGCCCATCTCCCACTTCTTCCTCTCCGTCTTGAACCACTACAAGGTCCAACCGCGCAACCTCTCTCCCAATAGCATCTTAGTGCTTAGCAACTTCGCGGCACTTTGTGAGGGTTACCTAGGGATTAGGCCTAGGTTAGACTTGTTCGTGTACTTCTTCACCGTCAAATGTGAAGCCGGACATAGTAGGGAGGAGCTTAGGAAATGCGGCACCATAAGCTTCAAGATTCGACTTGGCCGACGGTTCCCTGACATCGTCGGCCATGAGTCCTGCAAAAACTGGCAGCAAACGTACTTCTACGGCCCCGACATCCCTTTGGCGGGCCAAGAAATAACGTACCCGGACTTCGTGGATGGATCCGCCGCTAAAGTTTCCACATGGAGATCCCATGCCTCCCTTCCCTCCGACCTCGACGCTTCTCGCGCAATAAGGCGGATTGAATGGTTCGTAGAGACGGGTTTGACCGGCTTGGACCTGTCCATGTGCTGGTTCATCAGGCGAATCCAACCTCTAAAGCACCGCGCGAAGTTCATGCACGAGTATACCAGTGATCGAAGGGATACCCTCCGGATCTCCGTGGATAACTTCTCGAGCGACTCCGTCAAACTCCGCCTGAAGGACATCGTCAAGGTGAAGGATAAGAAGCGTGGCTTCACCATCACCTACGACATGTTCGTAGACGGCAAGTGCCCAAAGGTAGATATGTATTTTCTGTGTACGACATATGCTCCAATTTCTCCGTCTTGCCATCACCATCTCATCTAACACGGTGATTTCTTACTTAACATCTTAGTGATCTACATGAGGAAAACCTGGCTTCCCAAATCTACGATTCAAAGATGAAGGAAGTCAGGGTCGTGTCCGACGACGATGTCCCGTTGGCGCGAAAGCGGAAGAGCTCCACCTCTAACGCTGTCGACGGAGGCAATAAGAAGAAGACGGAGGGTGGAGCCTCCAAGAAGACTACCGCCGCCCTGGAGGCGGAAAAGAGAAAAGCCACCGGGATTTTTGCCAAAGCACCCCCCCCCCTAGTGTAAGCTTCTCATTCTCCGACATTGTCTATCTGTCTGTTTTGTTTCTATACTTATGCACTTTGCACGTTTTAGGAAGAAAGCCACAACCAGCCTCAAGAAGACCTCCAAGACTTTGGGGGCCTCTAGAAATATCAAGGATATGCTGCATCGCGACTCCTCCCCCGCCATCGCCCCTGCTACTCCTGTCATCAAGCCTTCCTCTGTCCCGACAAGTTCTCAAGCCCAGGAGGCACCAGGCCCTTCCGCCAAGGAAGTGGATTCTGGCGCCTCTACCGAACTCGCTGTTGTCGGTGAACAAGCGACGCAGGAGAGCACTGCTCTACAAATGGCTGAAGCTCCGGCTAAGGATGCCATCGGTAGCGGCAAGGCAGTAGTGGGAACTGGTACCTCTGCCGAAGGCGGCGCCCCTGCTCCCCAGAAGCCCTTCGAGTTCCCGAAGATAGTTTACCCGGCGCTCACGCCGAGTAACACAACTCTGGTTCCTGGAGGAGTGCCGTCGCCTCCGACGTGTGGTATTGAGGAGCTTCTCCGACAAGCGGATATCTTGTGAGGAAATAGCATTTCCTTTGGCAAGATGCTAGCCGAAAGCGCTACAAACCTCAAGATTATTGCACTTGTAAGTTTTACTTTACCTTTTGCATTTCATATGAGTATCCCACTGTAGCCCCCGAGGATGTAGACGGAAAACCATGTGTTTTGCATCTATATGCTCTAAGAGTGACTAAGTTTAGAAAGAACTCTCACTGTAGCCCCCCAAGCATTTAGATGGAATAAACTATTCTGACTAGATGCTTTAAGAGTAGCGTACGCAGTGTTTATAATTTTCAATACTGTAGCCCCCAAGCCTCTAGTTGTAACTGAATCAGTTCCGACTAGATGCTTAAAGAAAAGCTAAGCATTTTCCGAGTTAAAACTTTATACTATAGCCCCCAAGCTTCTAATCAAGAACTGAAGTAGCTCCGACTAGATGCTTAAAGAAAAGCTAAGCATATTGCTAAGTTAAAAAACTCTCGCTGTAGCCCCCGAGCGTCTAGGTGGGAAAATTCCGACTAGATGCTCCAAGTAGACTAAACAACGGTTTAACTTTTTTCCTTTTTTCCGCAGAACGAGAATGCTCGGAGGGGCATGGCCAACGACAAGTACCAGAAGATGCACGCAGATCTTGAAGCCGAAAAGGGTAAAACTGCCATCTTGAAGGAACAGATCATCAAAAACAAGAGTCTGTTTTCTTTTTTGAGCATTCCGTCTTGGTTTTATGCCTTCATTCTCCGAGTACTCACTGTGTACTTTGTTTTCTCCGACTTTGCAGAACATGTCGCCAAGGCCAAGGATATTGTCGAGTAGTCCAAGCACATCCAGCAACTGGACAGCGAGAACAGAATCCTTAAGAAGGAGAGGGAAGAGATACTTAAGATGCACGAGGATTCCATGAAAGCCCTGCAGGGTTCCGCCTCCGCGGAAATCAATCGCTTGAAGGAGAAGCTTGCGATCTTAAAAGATCAGAAGCAAGCTGCTGATGAGCAAAACCAACGCCACAGCGAGGCGTTTAAGCTCCTCCAACAAGAGAAGGAATCCTTGGCATACACCCTTTGGCAGGCCAAGGCCAGCATCTTCAGTAAGTTTTCTCCGCCTTGTATTTCTGTAGTCTGGATACTTAGAGTTTATTGAACTCATGCGCTCATTGTCGGAATTTTCAGATCCTATGGGTTTAACCCGCTCGCCTCCTTCGGACAAGGAATGCAAGGTTCTTGCCGGCAACTTTATCAACACTGCCATCACCCAAGCCAAGGAGATTGCCAAGCCCCTCCATATATACATCAAGGCCTCGGACTCCGTGACGAAGTACTCGGAGGTTCTGCGCCGAGCCCCCGAGCGTGTTACGAGTTGGAAAGCTTCATGTGCACGGGCTAGCGCAAGGATGGCGCTCTCAATGGTGAAGGCACACTACGAAGATGCCAACATCGACACGGTGACCTCTGGTATCCCCGACGTTGATGATGACGGCAAAGAGATTGACCATGAAGCCATCATGTCATCACTCGCGGGTTATGACACCAGAGTTGCCGAGTTGGTGGACATCGATGTCTTCGTGCCCATGAACACCATCGACAGCGTCAACCAAGATTCTTCCGAGTCTCATCATAGCGCCGACGTTGAGGGTGATTCTCCGGCTGGGGATGATGCTGCTTCCAAGTCTCCTGCGCCCAAAGAGTGAAAAACACTATGTAATATTTGTTTTGCCTTTGGTGTATGTGGAAAAAACTTGATGATGTAACTTAAGGCGGAAAACAATGGTTGTTATTTCCTGTCACTTAAGAACTTAGTTCCCAGCATGTATATATTTTTAAGCAAGTGTTTTCTTATCCATTACTTTGGTTCTTATGCTTGACCTTTCGTGAGTCGGAAGACTCGTTGTCGAAACCATGCGCTTAGGTGATGATGCCCAATGGCACCATCAATAACCTGAGCACAAAATCGCCAACAATAAGTGCCAAAAGTCACTACTCCAGAATCCACATAAAAACGACAAAGAACGTGTAGACCAGAAAACTTAAGCTAACGCCCGTAGACGGAATTTTCACAAGTGCAAACGCAAAACTTGTGCATAAAGGTTTTACATGATCCAGAAATGAACACTAAAGGAGGTAGCTGTGCTATGTTCCATGGCCGATCAAGCTCCTGGTAGTCATCATCCGGGTCACGTCGCTTACGCTTATGATCCTCGTTGGGTTTGTCCTTTAGTTCACGATTGTCAACAAGGTAGTAAGACCCATTGAGTAGCGCCTTGCTTATGATGAACTATCCTTCCCATGGCGGTGATAGTTTGTGTGACTTCTTCTGCTTAAGTCGGAGCACCAAATCCCCATCTTTAAGCGAGCGATGCCGAACGCGGCGACTATGGTAGCTGCGTAGCTTCTGCTGGTAGATGGCGGAACTTTGGCATGCCAAAACACGCTCCTCCTTGAGAAGGTCCACATCTAGGCGTCTGGATTCTTCAGCGCCATCTTCGTCTTAGGCGGCAACTCGTGGTGCATCATGGAGGATGTCGGAGGGCAGGATGGCTTCTGCTCCATATACCATGAAGTAAGGGGTGTAGCCGGTAGATCTGTTGGGCGTAGTTCGTAAACTCCATAGCACAGATGGCAATTCTTCTGCCCAGGCTCCAGCTGCTCTATGTAGCGGTGCCTCGAGACGTGGCTTGATTCCCTGCAGAATTAATCCATTGGATCGCTCAACCTGACCGTTGGATTGTGGGTGTGCCACAGATGCAAGGTCAAGTCGGATGCCTTTCTCCCAGCAATATGCCTCCACTTCTCCGAGTGATAAATTGCTGCCATTGTCGGTGATAATGCTATGTGGGAGACCAAATCTCACCACTAGATCTCGTACGAACCTGAGGGCAGTTGCCCCATCAAGCTTTCTAATGGGTTTAGCTTATATCCATTTAGTGAATTTATCAAATGCTACAAGCAGATGCGTAAAGCCACAAGGTGCCATCTGTAATGGTCCCACCATGTCTATCCCCCAGACTGCAAACGACCAAGTTATTGGTATTGTTCGCAGTTCTTCAGCAGGAACATGTGGTTATCGGGCATAATACTGGCATCCCATGCATGTCTCAACCAGCTTGTTGGCGTCCGCCTTCGTGGTCAGCCAGTAGAACCCTTGCCGGAATGCTTTCGCGACCGGACGACTGAATCTAAAGAAATTCTTTTGAGAGGTTCGAACGTCAACTACTGATTGCTCAACGATCGAGGAGCGGCGTGGTGCCCGCAATCTCCGAGATGGATTTCACGTAGGATTTCCATACCTTCTAGCTGGGAAACACATTTTAGGTATACACCCGTAGTGCTCCTTTTGTAGAGTTGCCCATTTATTATGGTATAACCCTTTGCTCGTCGTACTATTTGCCGTCTTTCGACTTCGTCGTCGGGCAAAATTCCATGTTCGAAATATTCCATGAATGGTTTTGTCCAAGCCGGAGGGACCTTAGTCACCATGTTGATGAAAGAGTCAGCTCTATCCGGGTTGTCGATGTCGGCTCCCTTCACGGATGGTGTGCGTAGGTGCTCTAGGAAAACTCCTGGAGGAATTCGCTTGCGCCCTGATCCTAGCTTAGACAGCAGATCAGCCGCCTCGTTTTGTTTCCTAGGCACATACTTAACTTCGTAGCCCAAGAAGCTCTTGGATATCTTGTCCACTTCGTCTCGATATGCCACCATCATAGGGTTCCGCGCATTCCAGGTGCCAGCCACCTGCTGGGCAACCAAGTCGGAATCTCCACAGCAAACTATGCGCTTGATGCCAATATCCTTGGCTACACGTAGTCCGTGAATGAGTGCTTCATACTCCGCCAAGTTGTTTGTAGCCTCGAAGTGGATATGCAGAACGTAGTGTAGCTTGTCTCCTGTTGGTGACTGTAGCAATACACCAGCCCCCGAGCCGTTGAGCAGCTTTGATCCGTCAAAGTGCATCACCCAGTACTCTAGTTCTGGCAACGGAGTAGCATCTGGCATCTCCGTCCAATCTGCAACAAAATCCGCCAAGGCTTGTGACTTGATAGCGTCGCGTCTTTTGTAGGTGATCTCGAAGGCGGCAAGTTCAATGCCCCACTTTGCGACCCTTCCTGTAGCGTCGCTATTATTGATGATGTCGGACAGTGGAGTCTTGATCACCACTATGATTGGGTGCTCCTGAAAGTAATGCCTCGGCTTCCGAGAAGCAAGGAATACTCCATAAGCTATCTTTTGGTAGTGCGGGTAACGTTGCTTAGAATCCGTCAAGACCTTGCTCACATAGTAAACTGGTCGTTGAACTCCGTGCTCATAGCCTGGTTCCTTCCGCTCTACCACGACGACGATGCTGATAACCCGGTTGGTTGCCGCCATGTAAATTAACAGGGGCTCTCCAGGCTCGGGTGCTGCAAGGATGGGCGCTGAGGAAAGAATCTCCTTGAGCTGCTTCAATGCTGCATCTGCTTCGTCCATCCATGTGAATTTGTCCGCCTTCTTCAGCAACTTGTATAGCGGCAGAGCCTTCTCTCCAAGTCGGCTGACGAACCGACTAACTGCTGCAACACAGCATGTTAGTCGTTGAATGTCCTTTAGGCATGTCGGGCGGTTTATGTTCAAGATGGCCTTGATTTTCTCCGGGTTGGCTTCGATTCCACGCTGGGAAACGATGAAGCCCAACAATTTGCCAGTTGGAACCCCGAAGACTTCACTTCTTACGGTTAAGCATCATGTTGTATTTCCGGAGATTATCAAAGGTTTCTTTTAAGTCGGAGATTAAGTCATTTGACTTTTTGGACATCACCGCAATATCGTCCACGTAGGCGTGAACGTTCCGACCAATTTGGTCGTGAAGGCAACGCTGCATTGTCAACTGGTAGGTAGCACCTGCGTTTTCAGCCCAAAGGGCATCGTGACGTAGCAAAACGTGTCGTATGGGGTAGTGAACAAAGTGGCCAATTGGTCCGACTTCCTCATCTTGATCTGGTGGTATCCTGAGTATGAATCGAGAAAACACAAAAGTTTCGAGCCAGCCGTCGAGTCAATGACTTGGTCAATGCGAGGCAAAGCAAACGGATCTTTGGGACCTGCTTTGTTCAAGCCGGTGTAATCAACACACATTCTTAATTCATTGGTTCCCTTTTTGGGGACAAGTACAGGATTGGCCACCCATTGGGTGTGAAGGACTTCTCGGATAAATCTATCCTTAAGTAACCTAGCTATCTCTTTGCCAATGGCGCGTCTCTTCTCATCTCCAAAGCGTCGTAGAGGTTGTTTCACTGTTTTGCATTTTGGATCAATGTTTAAGTTGTGCTCGGCAAGTTCCCTAGGTACACCTTTCATGTCGGCAGGTTGCCAGGCAAAGATGTCCCTGTTCTCACGGAGGAACGCGACGAGCGTGCTTTCCTATTTGGGATCCAGGTTCGTCCCAATGGCGGTGACCTTGGAGGCATCGCCTACCACAAGTTCCACCGGCTTGGTCTCGATGGCGGCCTTGAATGCAGGAGCGGAGTCGGAGATCTGCTTCTTCGACACGGGCATCTCTGAGTCATCGACCTTGCTCTGGATCTCTTTGAATTCTTCGCTGTAGAGGACAGCTTCTGCAACGGCTGCTTCGTTGATCTCACAGTCCCTTGCTTTGGTAAAGCTTCCGGATACGGTGATGATGCCGTTTGGTCCAGGTATCTTGAGTTTGTTGTAGACGAAGAATGGCTTGGCCATGAACGTGTGGAATATGTCGCGGCCGAATATGACGTGGTACACGCTCTTGAATGGGACCACCTCAAAGGTCATGCGCTCTTGACGATAATTATTAACATCGCCAAAGGCAACCTGAAGTGTAATGCACCCAAGGGACTGAGCCTCCCGACCAGGAACTACACCGTGGAAGATGGTGTTGGTTCGCCTTAGGTTTGCCTCCGTCAAGTTCATCTTTTGCAGTGTATCCAGGTACATGATTTTGATGCTGCTTCCACTATCCACCATACACTTGGTGAACTCCACGCCGTCAATCAAGGGGTTGATGACCATGGCGTACTGGTTCTCCGTGGGTATAAGGTCTAGGTGGTTCGTCCTGTCCCAAGTTATTGGAACCTCCGACCAGCGCAGGTACTGGGGGACTGGGGGGAGAGTAGCCATCAAGATCCTTAGAGAGGTCTTCTATTGTCGGACGGTGGGGGTGCCAAGGAAAGTGTGGTAGACTAGGGCCTTCTTTGCGAAGGAGTTCTAGCCCTTGTCGTCGCTCTTGGCGGCGTGTTTGGGGTCAACGTCCTCGTCCATGTCACTTGAATCCTTGGACTCCTCCTCCTTCTCCTTCCCCTTGCCCTTGATGCGTGGTCTATTCTTCCGACTTTGCTTGTAGCCGGACTCCGGGTCTTCCTTGAGGTCATTGACGAACTTGCAGTGTCGATTGGTATGGGTGGCTTTGCCGTTGACGTCGAGGTATACGAGGCATGGCATATCGCGGTACTCCTCGTAGGTTTGGGGAACGCGGAGCGGCGCCGAGGTGGTTTCACTTCCTCGTTGCTGTCCATGACCAGCTCCCCTTCCTCGGTCATGTTGTCCGCCCTCTCCTCATACTGCAAAAGTCATAGCGACCATGTCGGTAGATTGCTTTTCTTCTAGAGCGGTCTTCCGCTTTGTACTGCTATTCCTCCGAGCTTGAGTTGGAACGGGCGTTGCCGCCAAGGAGCCACGAGCGTCGTCGTCGGCAGCTGCGAACTCACTAGCCAACTGAATCATCTGGTTCAAGTCAAGCTGGTGATTGTCCTGCAAGCGCTTCAGTTTATGTCGGAGCAACATGCCCCTTTCCAACCCATCGATGAAGGCGGCCATGGCGGTCTGAGCATGCACTCCTGTGCAGGAATTCTTCATGTCCAGCCAGCGGGAGAGGTAGGCGCGAGATGTCTCGTATTTTTCTTGCACGCACCGCTGTAGATCGCCCATAGTGCAGGGACGCTTGTACGTACCCTCAAAGTTCTTGGTGAATGCATCTTGCATGTCCAACCAGTTGTAGATAGATTTGTCCGGCAAGTCGTCGATCCATTGACGGGCCGTACCTGCCAACATTAATGGGAGGTACTTGACGGCGATGTTGGGGTTGCCTCCAGCAATCTCCACCGCGTTGCCGTAGTCCTGCAACCATGTGGCTGGCTTGGCGGTGCCGTCATAGGGCTTGATGGTCTTGTCAATCCGGAAACCTTTGGGGTAAGTCGCGGACCGTATTGCAGATCCAAAGCAACGTGGTCCCAGGTATGGTCCTTCTCGGGCCTCGTGGATCTTATCGATCCGCAAACGCACATCGTATGGCTCCGGGTTTTTCTTCTTCTTGTCAACAGGGGATGGGCTGCGTGAACGACGCGGGCCTCCTCCGCCATGGTGACTTCTTGGTGGTGACGGAGGCGGAGGTGGCGGTGGGTTAGCCTTCTTGCTGTTACCCTCCTGCGACGTCTCACGCCTGTCATGGTTGCTTGTCGGACATGGAGGGTCATGGCGCGACCTGCTCTTATGTCCTTGGTTGCGCTCTCCATCATGACGGATCTGCTCCGCGTTGTCGCGGATGACGATGCCACACTGCTTTGGTGGGGGCATATCCGTACGATGGTGAGCTTTGTAATCTTCACGATGTCGGGGAGATCGGGGCGGTGGCGATGGGCGACGAGGCCGGGCCTTTTCTCCGTGGTCGGAGGATATTGGGATAGAATCCTTCCTGTTGCGTGCATCCCTCCGTATTCGTTCTGACGAACCCGTCTGGGACCCGACATCAAGAGGAGATTTGTCCCTTGGTTTGTACTGGCTAGACTGGCAGAGCGCTGGGGTAGACTCAAGCCTCTGAGAGGTGGCCTTTTACTGCTGCTTCACCGCCTTGGCCACTAGGTCGTAGACCTGTTCCACTACTTCAGGCGATCTATACTGCTCTAGAAGGGTCTTGGCGACGGCGAGGTTAAGGAGTGGGGTGGGCATCACCTGCTTGCCTTCACTGTCAATGTATGGCTTGGCCTGTGCCGGCTTAGAGGGAGCCCATCCTAGGTTGCGCCGTACACCAGGATCGTTGATGACGCGAGCTGGAGCTTTCTTAGCCTTCTGCTGTCAGAGCAGTCTTGTACTCGGCCTCCATTGCTCTAGCTTTTTCTATGGACTTCTGCGCGTTGACCAGATCTCGATCTAGCTTAGCGCCTTGCTCCGCGATGGCTTGCGCCTCCTCCAGCAGCTGCTGGCGCTTCTCATCAAGCTGGGTCACGTTCCGGATATGAGCAACGGTCAGTGGCTCGATGAGGAGATTGCCGTACATCACTCTATCAGCTGGAGTAACTTGGGCTGCTGCGGACGTGGATGCTGGAGGCGGCAAGTTTGCGGTGTTGTTGTTGCTCGGGCCGGTGCCGAGTTTCTGTGGCTGCTGCACTGGGTTGGGCGGAGGAGGCATGGCTTTTGTGCGATCATCGTCAACAGCAATAAGTGGCCCCTTCCCCTTTTCCAGCGCCGTAGGTGGAGCTCGTCCGGGTTGATCTTCATCCATCGCCGTCCCAATGGTGACGAACACCCCTCGAGACGCGACGGTGTTGTTGGCCTGCTCGTCGCGCGAGTACTCCTCCTCCATCTCCTGCATAGCGGAGTCTAGCTCTTCTGGACTGAAGTCTATCTCCTCTGAATCTGCACTGAAATCAGCATAAAGCGCGTCAATGACAGAGTCGAAGGGTGCTAGGACTTCCTCGATGACGGGCGGTGGAGGTGCAACGGGCTCGACGATGACTGGAGGTGGTGGTGCTGCTACGATGATGGCGGTGGGAGGCGGTGGCGGCGGCTGCTGAGCCGGAGGTTCTCCGTCTCTGAGCGCGAGCTCCATCTGGGCTGCCGCGTTAGCTGCCGCGTAGCTGTTGACAGTGCTCACCATCTCTTCGAGGATAAGGCGTCCTATTGCCTACTGCCGTCTTAAAGAATGTCGGAGAAGCGTGCCGCGGTCCAGTCCTTCCACGAAGTGATACAAAGCGTTATCATCGGGGTAGTGGGCTAGATCGGCTCGTATACGGAGCCACCTGGCCAGGTAAACGCGGGGGGTTTCACCCTCTCTCTGAATGCAGCGCGCCAGATCGAAGATGGTAACCACGCCGACGAACTTGGATCTCTGTTGTCCAGACGCACGGACGAAGCCGGCATATTTGCAGTGATCTTACACCTTTATATCCTGCACAGGGGCGGTTTGGGTGGGCCTTGAATTTTTCCGATCTTTGTCGGTAAACTCCGAAGAGAGGTACGACATTGATCCTTCCGCGAACGTATCCTGCCCGTAGGCGGTCCGTGCGGGTCTTGATGCTCCTCCGACTCCCAGGGAACTAGCGCCCGAGTCGGTTTCGCCGATGCAGAGGTGGATGTCTCCGATAGGAATGATCGAACACCGCGTAGGGTTCGTCTTCGCCGGGATCCAGAACTCGTCGAGAGGTACGATCAGAATGTTGCCAGAGAAGAGAACCCGAACGATATCTACGTTTTCGCCGATTCCCGCGAAGATCTTGGTCCTCGCCCACTGAAGATCCTGAAGCGCCTCTTGCCCCACGGTGGGCGCCAACTGTCGTGGTATTGCCGACCAGTACGCCATGGAGGGGTCCTCACAGTGCGTGTTTAGAGACATGGGGTAAGGCGGATGGTTGACGGGTACGAGGTAACACAGCTTACCCAGGTTCAGATCCCACGACGGTGGCGGAATCCTACTCCTGCTATAAATCAATATAATGGCAATACGCCGAGTTACAGAGATAGGTTCGCTGTGCGAGGTTGTCTGAGATTGTCTATGAACGTGCCCTAAAGGCTCCCATAGGCCCGACTTATATAGTCACCAGGTCCTAGGGTTACAGGGAAAAGTCCTAGCCGGACAGGTCACAGAGTCCTACACCGTCTATTACTAGTCTTGTGTATCTTGCACTCCAAGGCTCTGGGTACGCTGGTGACTCCACCGTAGCCTTCCTTTATCCGGCATGGGCCTCCCTTCTGGATCCACCTAATCAGCCCAGCAGGCCATAGGCCATGCTACTGACTATGGGCCACCCGGGTTAGTCGGATAAGAGACATGCTATAAGGATACCCATATAGCATATCCCCAACAGAAGGCAGTCATAGGACTTCATGTCATCATGGATGGAACTCCAGGAAGCACTAGAGGAAGATGAAAGTAAGAAAGGAATGACATCCCAAGGGATGAGTGCTTTAATAATGTACATAGAGGGTAATGTGTATTGTAGTTTGAAAGGTTTGCCAAAATAAGTGAGGATATACCCACAAGAACAAGAAGTTCTTGTAAGATAGTTGTGTAAATAGGTGTGGAGCAAACCGTTGGAACATCTAGTACATTTGTAAATTATCTAAAACCTATGTGTAATACATGGTATATGTTTTGTTGTTTATCAACTTTTGGATCTTATTGGATCTTCTTGATTGACTAGATCTGTACATGAAGTTTAATTAGGTGTGCAAATGCATGATGTAACACCCAGTTATTACTTAATGTCATGGACCTAGATAGTAACGGGAATTCGTGTAAGGGAGTGACGAGTTTCAAAGATCATAAGGAAGACTTACTTGAAAAATGAAGCAAGATATAAAGAGTATTAACACCATTTGGAGGATAGATCAAACATAGACTATTCTTAGCCAGATTCAAGAAAGAAGTTTGGTGTAGAAAATGTATGGAGCAACAAGAAGTAATAAACTTGAAGTCCATTCAAAGTAGGTAGCATTGCTAAAAAATTAAAGAAAAAGTTGTACTAAGTTCATAGTAGTATCATGAATAAGTACAAAGAAGATGCCTTGGAACCAAAAGGGTATTTAAGCTCTGACAATTCAGAGGGAATGTCAGTAGTAGGTCAGAAACAGTAGGGTAATCCATACAACCTAAAATGATCCGCCTTTGGTACTTAATCCCTAGTCGGTATTCTGATCCACAATTGGTATCTTGTTCGCATCCGGTGTTGGTTGAGATAGTTCACCAGATCATCTTAATGGTTGCATAAAGAGCATAAAATTTGTCCTAAGTTAAGTAAGACCTAAGGAAGTATAAAATTTAAAGGCGATCGTCTTTCGAGATGCTTCGCAAAATCAGATTTATCCCAGCAAAAATGTCCAATAGTAAGTACGCCATATAATGCTGAAAGATTTGCTTTGAAGATCCACAACTATGTGGATACACCGTATAATCTTTCATCAGACCCTAATTAGGTAAAATATAAATTGAATAGAGACCAACATTCTAGTTATAAAGCCAATAAATGCTATTTATACAATTTAAAGACTATTAGTAAAACCTAAGGGGGAGAGTAGACATTATGAATGAAAGTTGAAAAGATACTATAGGTGATAATGAAAGATTATCTAAAGCTTTGTCAAGGTATAAGCTCGAAGGTGATAAAAGGATAATCCTAACAGACTAATTCTAGAAGAAACAACTCTTAAGTAATCCTTAAGAAGTAATTGAGAACACCCAATTGGGCAAGTATTGAGAATAAGAAATTCCGATGGGTATGGACTAAATGAGTTCAAATCCAATCTGGGAAGGAGTACCAGCATCAACTATATTATGACAAAAATAGAAATATAGTTTTCTAACAACAAACACGGGCATATAGAAACTTAAAACTTGTTTTAGTGAAACCTCTAGACTGTATTTAACATAGTAATAAAATTTGGTGATTAAATAAAAGAATTGAATTAGGATATCTAATCAGGTTATAGAATACCACAAATAATTACATTTAAGGTCACCATAGAGTGGAGAAATGTAGCAACCACTACACGTCAGTTTATTACTCCAAAACGTGAGAGTTGCAAACTTCGAGGACGAAGTTGATTTTTAAGGGGGAGAGTCTGTAACATCCCAGCATTAGAGCCTAGAAATAAGCTGAACCCAGATGTGTGCATTGCATTCGTGCATAGAAAATCCAAATAATTTTCACGCTTTTGAACAAAACTTGTCAAAGTGATTGAAGTTTCTCTTAACTTGATGGAATTGAAGTAGATCATCAAGTTGACTGCGATAAGTTTCAATATGACCTTTGCTAGAACCTTATTTTGGGTAAGGGAGATTTGATCTAAGGGTAGATCAAATGTAATAAAAGTTAAACCGTGATACAATATGATTTAAATTTGATCCTTAGGTGATCATATCATAGTATTCATTATAATCACTCATGATTACCAAGTTAAGGATATAACATAAAATATGAATTTAACAACTATATCTTAATCTCATCTGCATATACCATGAGTATCATGGTAATATTTAACCCTACTTCTTAAGTAAGATTGAGTAGGGAAGAAACTAAATTTAGATCATTCACCATATATCTTTCTTTCCATATCGATACTTATCATCTCTATTGAGTTATATTTGTTTATATGTTGTTCATCAATGTTGAGAAATCAACTATTGATTCACCCATTCTCAATCTATCAAACTCTTGATCATAACACAGTTTACAATTAAGTGTCTACAAAGAAACAACTAAGAAGATGTAAATAGTGATGCTAGTTTTAGAAATCATCTATAGGATGGGAATGAAGGAAGAGAATCCAATCCATAGGATAATTGATGGAGCTAAATCACTCCTAAATAAATATAAGAATTATTTATATCATCTAATTATATGGTGGTTAAGAAGATTACAAGGATAAACCCTGAAGATAGTTACCAGTAGTAATTCCATTAGACCAAGTGGGCATAATCCATGAATAATCTTAATCTAATATGAAATACTAAAAAGATAATTTCAATACAATCGAAAAGTAGTATTGATAAAGCCTTGCTTAGCCAACTAAGGACTTAAGCAATAAATGATTAAAGGATTATATTTATCATGCCTTACTCACCAGGATGGTCTACCTATATCTAGTATAAAAGGTATCAATGGGTAAAACCTGATTGAAAACCTGGGAGAGATAAGTTATCCTAGAGTAGTCATTACAAGCTACATAAATATAATGTAGGGTTGGAGTGTGAGTTATTGGAGTAAAGTAAATGTAGGATGATATTATACAATCAAAGCTAGTTTAGCATAGGGTTATGGAATAAGTGTAATCCATCTTAAGGGATAGTAAGCTCTAAAGAAAGTTAGATGGATGATTAAGGAAGATTATTAGTGGAGTTTGAAAGAACTACTTGTTGGATTGATAATTATAAACACTAGAGTAGTGGGTATAACCAACCAAAAATGTGAGCAAACTATGAAATGCTTTAGTATCAAACTCATTGGATTCATCCATGAGTTTAGAAGAATAAAAGGTGAATAAGAACATTCTTGTGAAGTAAAGCTCATCATACTAACCATGATGATGGATAGGAAGAAGTATTATATCTAGGAAAGGAATTCCTTAATTAAAGGTCAAGGATGGTGAAGAATGGAAAATAGACATTCTTGTTAAACAACTAACTCTAAATCTTAAACCAAGTATAATATCCATTTTAAGTTATTAATTCATCATCTTATGTTAAGAAAAGCTTCTACAAAATATTAAAAAAGGGGTTCATATTGAAAACATAAAAGAAATATAAAAATATTATATAATAAAAGTTCACAAATGATACTAAATATATTTTAGTATTACTACAATTATCTAGCAAATAAATTCTACAAAGAAAAGTTCAAAATATAGATTAAATTCAAATTTGAAAAGGAAAATAGAAAATAGAAAAAGGGAAAACAAATAAAAAACAAAACCTGGCTGTAGCCCAACTCCTCCCTGCTTACCTATTGTCCTGTGCAGCCCACAAAGGCCCAATAACCAGCCCAGATCGTTCTCATCTCTGGCTGACAGGTGGGACCAGAGAGGGACTGCGGGTTGAAAGGAAAGAAACACCAGGGGGTTATCTGCAAAACAACATGTCGTCGTATTCCTCCAGCTGGAGCAGCTCGGTGGCGAGGCCGAGGCCGTCCGCCGTCATCCTTGCGCCAAGATCAATGTTGTCGTCGCCAGGAGAGGATAAGGAGGCCACCGCGACGTCCCTGCTCGTCCTCATCCCCATTTTCCCCTCTGAAACCCTCTCTACCTCGTTTCCCCAACCATGCCAAGAACCCTAGCTAGGAGGTGAGCCGGAGCCGGCGATTCCGTGCTCTCCTCGGCCAGATAAGACCACGGTGGAGGCCGCCGTGCTCTTCTCGTTCGATTGCCCCAGCTTGCACCCGCTGAGGAGGAGTGAATCGACCCCATCGCAACCTCGGTTCCCAACGCTGTTCGTCGACCTCACCATCGTCTCCGACCGCGTCTCGCCAAATCAAGCACAACATCGCGTTCCTGGTGAGTCACTGAGTCTCCTAGCATGTGCCGATGCCTTGTTTGCTTCCCAGATCCATGCCACCGTAACCACCCGCAAGCATCGCCGCATAAGCTCGTCGCCATTTTCCCTCCGATGACCAAAAACCAACGGCGCCACCACTATCCTACTCGCCTTGTTGTTCTGGTTCAAACAAGCCCAGGCACACTCGCTCACTCGCACGCTACTGCTCTCCTCGCCATCGTCTTCCATGCCACTGGCGAGGTGACGTCCGGGTGAGATCACCCTGGCCATGTCAACGTGTTTGACCCAGTCTTTGTCTCACGTGGCTTATGACATGGCCTAGGGCCTATATGTCATTGACTGGGAGTGGAGACAGGGTTGGTAACAAAATACATTTACTAACCTGAGTGCTGAGGTGGACATAGGCCCACTGGTCAGTGACTTAGGCTAGCTGTTGGTGCGGTATAAAAAGTTATTTCCTGTTTAAGAAATAAATAAAATGTTATAAATTCAATTATTAATATTCCAGAAATCAAATAAATGATTAAATCTTGTTCAATTAATAACTTTTGATTTATAATTCAGAAAAATGTGTATAATATATGAAAAAGTGTAGAAAAATTAAATCTACAACTTAAAATTATTATCAAATATTATTATGATGATTATTTAAATAAATATTATTTAATAAAGGTTTTAAAAGTAATAAAACTTTGATAATTCATATTTTAATAATGGTAAATGTTAAGAATATAAATAAATACCAAAAATATTGGAAAAATAAAACAATACTTTAAAAACTATAATCATGTATTATTATTTCACTTAATTAAATATTTATTATTTATTAAGTAATTATAAAGTAATAAGAATTTTCAAAAATCATATCTTATTATTTATAAATCACAAAAATAAATATAATATACCAAAATGATCACAAAAATAATATCTACATGTTAAAAATTTACTATTACACTTTTGAGTTAATTAAAAATTCAAATATTTTAATAACTCAAATTTAAACTTAATTACTTAGTTTAAAATTCATATAAAGGTAAATAAAATTTGTTATTATTTCTAAAATTAGTCAATCAAGTCTAATAAATAAGTATTATTCTTGAATATTACTAATAAATCATAATCATTCAAAACATTAGAAATACTATTATATTGAATTATCCTTCTACTAAATGAATAAATTAAATTCTAAAAAGATCTTGAATAATTATAAAATCTTCCAGAATGATATATCAATCAAATACAACCTTATAATAAGATTAAATCCAAAGATAATTCATGAGTAGTCACTAGTAATATTTATTTATCGGCGAATCATAATCATACCTTTATAAGGAAACAAGAAATCTTGTTTCACTATAAAATTAAGAGACCACTACGTAAATAGAAGAATAACCATTCTTAAGTAACTTTAAGGAAACATTACCAGGTACACAAGATACAAATATTATAAGCATTATACTTTCAAACTATATTTATTTTAAAGTTAACTTTAGTCTATTAGAATCTAAATGTAACACTATAAACATTGTTAGATGTTTTATAGTTAACTTTGGTCTGAAATAGTTAAGTTATAAAGCATCTCAAGCCCAGACTATTCAAGCAAGCACAAATAACATCGACCACCACTAACTAACCACAAAGATTGTTTAAACCTTAGAAAAGGAATCTTTTCTTCAAAAGTTATTCGTTTTGCCACCTCAAACAATATATGACAAATAAACAAGATCACATTACTTCATACTTCACTCGTATACCTAGGATCAATAACACTTAAGTTATTTATAAGTGACTCTACTTATAAAGTAAAGTTTGGAGATAAACTATTAAAGTGTAAACAATTTTGAATATCATTTCATATATATATATTTTATTGCTGCATAAATATGTGTTGTTCACACACACTCACAAGCCCTAATAATAAGCACAAGTGTGAAACTTATCTACAAGAACAACACATTCTAAAGTAACCATTTCTGGAATCCAAACCCTAGAACAACATTATCCCCGGGATTCGGGTTTATAACGTGCATCACATTACTTATGAATAAAAGCATATTGCTTCTTTAAACATTAGTCCTTATCGGACCAATGATGATGATTTCAGATTTTGGATCGTAAACTGACTCGAACACCATGAGTGCATAATCTTGCAATCACAAAAGGCAAGTTCACACTTGCTCATGTCCTTTGGTTATTTTCTGTAAAGTATTTTACAAATCCAATGTGGACATCACCTGCATTTGAAAAAGGTTCAAAAACACTATTTTCATAATAATGTGATTATAGGTTATTACCATGAGGTAATAAGTTACTATAAAATTTCCGGTGGTAAAGGAACATGATATCTAGGACTTAACAACCAATGTCGCCAGTGATTCTTGCGCCGTATATTATGCGTTAACCATGAGATTTGGAATGGGACGGAGAAGTCAGCTGTATCCTTTTCCTCTTGTATGGAGGCAAGACGACCTTAAAGTGACATATGGGTGGGCACCCTTACGCCCCACACTTTTGGTGTCTAGATTATCTATGAATGGTGTTTAGGGAGATAGTCCATGTAAATGGTACTAATCCGGCCATCACTAGGTCATAGAGCCTTCGGAAACTCATCAGGGTTTTAGCCTGCCCGAAAGGGGGCTGAACGAAGGTGAGCTAACCGAAGGATCGTGCAGACATATGAGGTCGTGGAGAGGGCAGTGATTGGCTTGGATCATCTACTGGGCCCCACAACATGGAATTGTGGACGGGTAAGCTGCCCCGTTGTGCATCAAGGAGCTGATCTCTCAAATGTTTATGAAAACTTGCATTGCCTACGACCTATGGTCTGTGGCTATAGTTATAGTGCATCAAACACTCCTTTTCTAGTGAATTTGCTGAGTACGCTCGTACTGAAAGTATCTTCTTAACCCTTGCTAGATTCTGAAGTCGGAATAGACAACACCTACATCAAATTATGCTCCAGGACTCATCATCCAAAGCTAAAGCTCTTCAATGAAGTCAAGGAAGTCAACATCTACATCAACTCAAGTGAAGACGAAGTTACTGATTAGATAGGAATATAATCTCTAGCCAAAGAACCTAATTCTGTAGTGTATTGCAATAGCAGCAATGCCAATTCCTTAGTTAAAATACTAGTTTTAATAGTATAATGGTTTTTGTGTTGTTTATCTTTGATTTTTCTCCGTAAGAAGTTCTTTCTCTCTCTTTAACCTAGAGTGTTCTCTGGATCTTGTGTAAAGAGAGTGGGTTGTAACCTTTAGCCATGTATTGGACCCGCTGTGTTTCTGTTGTGCCATTCTGAGGGATGTAATACTAGTGAACGGAGTTTCATTGGTGTTATATCAACGACTATAGTATACTACATCATGCAGTGGTATGCTGGGTCACCGCAGTTGGTACCAGAGCATATGCTTTGACCTTAGGTTGGAAACCTAGTAAATGGGTAGAACCTGTAGGACACATCCTAGCAATAATAAAGAGTTCTCTAGTGATATGAGGGATATTCACTTGAGGATAATCCTGTTATGTTACTAGTGCGATAACTCTTTTATATGATTGCAATTCCAATCGTAACCCAAGAGTTTTAACTCTATGAGACTGATGATAATTTCTCATCTACAGTTCCATATGGCACCTCGATATCCACCCCGGAATATTCAAGTGATGAACAGGACGTTGAATGACTACGGAGGGGATTTGACTGATAATCTCTGCCAACTTCTATGGAGTTTGGAATGTGAATCGAGACTTTTGGTCAAGATTTACAGTTACTATGATGGGTAGGTATTAGCTAAATACCATGTCATGATCATGCTACCCTAGAAGTTAGGACTTAAGGGAGAAATGCCATCAAGAGAGGCAAGGTGCATGGCATCTGCATATCAGATTGCCGTAGCAGAAGCCATAACCATGATCCGAGAACAAAAATCCCAAGCTCTAGAAGGTAGTACTTACACCATTATACCTCATGAAACCTTAAACTCAGAGCATGAGTTAGATCACTCTACTCTAGTCCAAACTGAACCTACTCTAGTTGTAGAGTATATGGATCGTTATCGGTCTTTGCTAAACACTTATCATAACACTCACCAAGTCTTAGTCCAGGAACTGGATACGGCCATTGAGGATTTTACTGATCCCGATAAAGCAATGGCTCGTAGGAAGAAGCTAGATAAAGAAGCTAGGCATCCGAAATACATACCTTTAGGAGAAGTGTATGAGGAAACTGAGTTTGATGATCCAAAATCAGAAAATTATGCCTATTACCAAAATGACTTCAAGCCACTTGAAGACCTATGGACCAAATATAACTCCGAACAACAGGAATGGAATAAAGTTATTCCAAATAACCCTGAGCCAAACAAGTATGGATGGGAAGTAGAATCTCAAGGTGGAACCATAGGAAATCCTATACCTTGTGATACAGGTATCGAAGAAGAGACCAACTATAACCTTAGAGAGCCTTATGGACCATATGGGAGTGATACTAATCCAATCGACTTAGAAGAGTATTCCGATAGCTACTACACCAATATATATGACTGGATCCAAGAAAAGGCTAAGGAGCCAGCTTACTATGAGGAATCATTGCCGGAAAACCAGGAATATTCGGTGGAAGATTACGCCAACTCTAGTCATTTTTCAATGACTAATCTCAGTCTTGGTACTTCTAACCAAGAATACGCACCTCCTGGATGATCTTATGCTCCAGAAGTCAGTCGTAGGACTTCACATCATCATGGATGGAACTCCAGGAAGCACTAGAGGAAGATAAAAGTAAGAAAGGAACGACATCCCAAGGGATGAGTGCTTGAATAATGTACATAGAGGGTAATGCGTATTGTAGTTTGAAAGGTTTGCCAAAATAAGTGAGGATATACCCACAAGAACAAGAAGTTCTTGTAAGATAGTTGTGTAAATAGGTGTGGAGTAAATCGTTGGAACATCTAGTACATTTGTAAATTATCTAAAACCTATGTGTAATACATGGTATATATTTTGTTGTTTATCGACTTTTGGATCTTATTGGATCTTCTTGATTAACTAGATCTGTACATGAAGTTTAATTAGGTGTGCAAATGCATGATGTAACACCCAGTTATTACTTAATGTCAGGGACCTAGATAGTAACCGGAATTCGTGTAAGGGAGTGACGAGTTTCAAAGATCATAAGGAAGACTTACTTGAAAAATGAAGCAAGATATAAAGAGTATTAACACCATTTGGAGGATAGATCAAACATAGACTATTCTTATCCAGATTCAAGAAAGAAGTTTGGTGTAGAAAATGTATGGAGCAACGAGAAGTAATAAACTTGAAGTCCATTCAAAGTAGGTAGCATTGCTAAGAAATTAATGAAAAAGTTGTACTAAGTTCATAGTAGTATCATGAATAAGTACAAAGAAGATGACTTGGAACCAAAAGGGTATTTAAGCTCTGACAATTCAGAGGGAATGTCAGTAGTAGGTCAGAAACAGTAGGGTAATCCATACAACCTAAAATGATCCGCCTTTGGTACTTAATCCCTAGTCGGTATTCTGATCCACAGTTGGTATCTTGTTCGCAGCCGGTGTTGGTTGAGATAGTTAACCAAATCATCTTAATGGTTGCATAAAGAGCATAAAATTTGTCCTAAGTTAAGTAAGACCTAAGGAAGTATAAAATTTAGAGGTGATCGTCTTTCGAGATGCTTCGCAAAATCAGATTTATCCCAGCAAAAATGTCCAATAGTAAGTACGCCATATAATGCTGAAAGATTTGCTTCAGAGATCCACAACTATGTGGATACACCGTATAATCTTTCATCAGACCCTAATTAGGTAAAATATAAATTGAATAGAGACCAACATTCTAGTTATAAAGCCAATAAATGCTATTTATACAATTTAAAGACTATTAGTAAAACCTAAGGGGAGAGTAGACATTATGAATGAAAGTTGAAAAGATACTATAGGTGATAATGAAAGATTATCTAAAGCTTTGTAAAGGTATAAGCTCGAAGGTGATAAAAGGATAATCCTAACCGACTAATTCTAGAAGAAACAACTCTTAAGTAATCCTTAAGAAGTAATTGAGAACACCCAATTGGGAAAGTATTGAGAATAAGAAATTCCAATGGGTATGGACTAAATGAGTTCAAATCCAATCTGGGAAGGAGTACCAGCATCAACTATATTATGACAAAAATAGAAATATAGTTTTCTAACAACAAACACGGGCATATAGAAACTTAAAACTTGTTTTAGTGAAACCTCTAGACTGTATTTAACATAGTAATAAAATTTGGTGATTAAATAAAAGAATTGAATTAGGATATCTAATCAGGTTATAGAATACCACAAATAATTACATTTAAGGTCACCATAGAGTGGAGAAATGTAGCAACCACTACACGTCAATTTATTACTCCAAAACGTGAGAGTTGCGAACTTCGAGGACGAAGTTGATTTTTAAGGGGGAGAGTCTGTAACATCCCAGCATTAGAGCCTAGAAATAAGCTGAACCCAAATGTGTGCATTGCATTCATGCATAGAAAATCCATATAATTTTCACGCTTTTGAACAAAACTTGTGAAAGTGATTGAAGCTTCTCTTAACTTGATGGAATTGAAGTAGATCATCAAGTTGATTGCGATAAGTTTCAATATGACCTTTTCTAAAACCTTATTTTGGGTAAGGGAGATTTGATCTAAGTGTAGATCAAATGTAACAAAAGTTAAACCCTGATACAATATGATTTAAATTTGATCCTTAGGTGATCATATCATAGTATTCATTATAATTATTCATGAGTACTAAGTTAAGGATATAACATAAAATATGAATTTAACAACTATATCTTAATCTCATCTGCATATACCATGAGTATCATGGTAATATTTAACCCTAATTCTTAAGTAAGATTGAGTAGGAAAGAAACTAAATTTAGATCATTCACCATATATCTTTCTTTCCATATCGATCCTTATCATCTCTATTGAGTTATATTTCTTTATCTATTGTTCATCAATGTTGAGAAATCAACTATTGATTCACCCATTCTCAATCTATCAAACTCTTGATCATAACACAGTTTACAATTAAGTGTCTACAAAGAAACAACTAAGAAGAGGTAAATAGTGATGCTAGTTTTAGAAATCATCTATAAAATGGGAATGAAGGAAGAGAATCCAATCCATAGGATAATTGATGGAGCTAAATCACTCCTAAATAAATAGAAGAATTATTTATATCATCTAATTATATGGTGGTTAAGAAGATTACAAGGATAAACCCTGAAGATAGTTACCAGTAGTAATTCCATTAGACCAAGTGAGCATAATCCATGAATAATCTTAATCTAATATGAAATACTAAGAAGATAATTTCAATACAATCGAAAAGTAGTATTGATAAAGACTTGCTTAGCCAACTAAGGACTTAAGCAATAAATGATTAAAGGATTATATTGATCATGCCTTACTCACCAGGATGGTCTACCTATATCTAGTATAAAAGGTATTAATGGGTAAAACCTGATTGAAAACCTGGGAGAGATAAGTTATCCTAGAGTAGTCATTACAAGCTACATAAATATAATGTAGGGTTGGAGTGTGAGTTATTGGAGTAAAGTAAATGTAGGATGATATTATACAATCAAAGCTAGTTTAGCGTAGGGTTATGGAAGAAGTGTAATCCATCTTAAGGGATAGTAAGCTCTAAAGAAAGGTAGATGGATGATTAAGGAAGATTATGAGTGGAGTTTGAAAGAACTACTTGTTAGATTGATAATTATCAACACTAGAGTAGTGGGTATAACCAAGCAAAAATGTGAGCAAACTATGAAATGCTTTAGTATCAAACTCATTGGATTCATCCATGAGTTTAGAAGAATAAAAGGTGAATAAGAACATTCTTGTGAAGTAAAGCTCATCATACTAACCATGATGATGGATAGGAAGAAGTCTTATATCTAGGAAAGGAATTCCTTATTTAAAGGTCAAGGATGGTGAAGAATGGAAAATAGACATTCTTGTTAAACAACTAACTCTAAATCTTAAACCAAGTATAATATCCATTTTAAGTTATTAATTCATCATCTTATGTTAATATCATTTTATAGGAATATTTTCCTATAACAAATCACGTAAGCACATCTCTGTCAATTCTAATTATCATAACTATATGTGCTAAAGAGTATCTTTATCAATCCCTTTCTATAAAACATTCAAGATATAACTTTCTATATAAAAGGTGGTGTCATCAAATATCAAAAATATAAGACAACATGATTAGTTATTAAATCTGTACTCACGTCCATAAAGGAATCTAAGTAAATTAAGAACCCTAAACCCTTGGGTAAACATTTATAATTCACACCTTAAAACTTCTATGATTACTATAACAATATATATATAATACCATGTTCTGAATTAATGAAAGTAATATTAACCATATTGAATTCTTTCGTATTTTATGCATCAAATAATGATATAGGATCATCATACATATAAAAATTTCTATTCAAACTATGAGCCAACTAGAGTTAAGTTTTATAAACAAATAAGAATATATCATTTAATAAATCCATGGTTAAAAGTGGAGAGAAAAATGATAAGAAAAGCTTCTACAAAATATTAAAAAAGGGGTTCATATTGAGAACATAAAAGAAATATAAAAAGATTATATAATAAAAGTTCACAAATGATACTAAATATATTTTAGTATTACTACAATTATCCAGCAAATAAATTCTACAAAGAAAATTTCAAAATATAGATTAAATTCAAATTTGAAAAGGAAAACAGAAAATAGAAAAAGGGAAAACAAATAAAAAACAAAACCTGGCTGTAGCCCAACTCCTCTCTACTTACCTATTGCCCTGTGCAGCCCACAAAGGCCCAGTAACCAGCCCAGCTCATTCCCATCTCTGGCTGACGGGTGCGGCCGGAGAGGGACTACGGGTTGAGAGGAAAGAAACACCAGGGCGTTATCCGCAAAACAGCATGTCGTTGTCTTCCTCCAGCTGGAAGCAGCTCGGTGGCGAGGCCAAGGCCGTCCGTCGTTGTCCTTGCGCCAAGATCAAAGCCGCCGTCGCCAGGAGAGGATAAGGAGGCCACCGCGATGTCCCTGCTCGTCCTCATCCCCATTTTCCCCTTTGAAACCCTCTCTACCTCGTTTCCCCAACCATGCCGAGAACCCTAGCTCGGAGGTGAGCCGGAGCCGGCGATTCCATGCTCGCCTCGGCCATATAAAACCCTGGTGGAGGCTGTCGTGCTCTTCTCGTTCGATTGCCCCAACTTGCACCTGCTGAGTAGGAGTGAATCGACCCAATCGCAACCTCGGTTCCCGACGCTGTTCGTCGACCTCACCGTTGTCTCCGACCGCGTCTCGCCAAATCAAGCACACCATCACGTTCCTGGTGAGTCACTGAGTCTCCTAGCATGCGTCGATGCCTTGTTTGCTTCCTAGATCCATACCACTGTAACCACCCGCAAGCACCGCCGCATAAGCTCATCGCTATTTGCCCTCCGATGACCAAAAACCAACGGCGCCACCACTATCCTATTCGCCTTGATGTTCTGGTTCGAACAAGCCCAGGCACACTCGCTCACTCGCACGCTACTTCTCTCCTTACCGTCGTCTGCCTTGCCACCGGCGAGGTGACGTCCGGGTGAGATCACCTTGGCCATGTCAACGTGTTTGACCCAGTCTTTGTCTCGCGTGGCTGATGACATGGCCTAGGGCCCATATGTCATTGACTGGGAGTGGAGACAGGGTCGGTAACAAAATACATTTACTAACCTGAGTGCTGAGGTGGACATAGGCCCACTGGTCAGTGACTTAGGCTAGCTGTGGGTGCGGTATAAAAAGTCATTTCCTGTTTAAGAAATAAATAAAATGTTATAAATTCAATTATTAGAATAAATGATTAAATCTTGTTTAATTAATAACTTTTGATTTATAATTTAGAAAAATGTGTAAATATATGAAAAATTGTAGAAAAAATAAATCTACAACTTAAAATTAGTATCAAATATTATTATGATGATTATTGAAATAAATATTATTTAATAAAGGTTTTAAAAGTAATAAAACTTTGATAATTCATATTTTAATAATGGTAAATGTTAAGAATATAAATAAATACCAAAAATATTGGAAAAATAAAACAATACTTTAAAAATTATAATCATGTATTATTATTTCACTTAATTAAATATTTATTATTTATTAAGTAATTATAAAGTAATAAGAATTATCAAAAATCATATCTTATTATTTATAAATCACAAAAATAAATGTAATATACCAAAATGATCACAAAAATAATATCGACATGTTAAAAGTTTAATATTCCACTTTTGAGTTAATTAAAAATTCAAATATTTTAATAACTCAAATTTAAACATAATTACTTAGTTTAAAATTCATATAAAGGTAAATAAAATTTGTTAATATTTCTAAAATTGGTAAATCAAGTCTAATAAACAAGTATTATTCTTGAATATTACTAATAAATCATAATCATTCAAAAAATTAGAAATACTATTATATTGAATTATCCTTCTACTAAATGAATAAATTATATTCTAAAAAGATCTTTAATAAATATAAAATCTTGCACAATGATATATCAATCAAATACAACCTTATAATAATACTAAATCCAAAGATAATTCATGAGTAGTCACTAGTAATATTTATTTATCCGCAAATCATAATCATACCTTTATAAGGAAACAAGAAATCTTGTTTCACTACAAAATTAAGAGACCACTACTTAAATAGAAGAATAACCATTCTTAAGTAACTTTAAGGAAACATTACCAGGTACACAAGATACAAATATTATAAGCATTATACTTTCAAACTATCTTTATTTTAAAGTTAACTTTAGTCTACAAGAATCTAAATGTAACACTATAAACATTGTTAGATGTTTTATAGTTAACTTTGGTCTGAAATAGTTAAGTTATAAAGCATCTCAAGCCCAAACTATTCAAGCAAGCACAAATAACATCGACCACCACTAACTAACCACAAAGATTGTTTAAACCTTAGAAAAGGAATCTTTTCTTCAAAAGTTATTCGTTTTGCCACCTCAAACAATATATGACAAATAAACAAGATCACATTACTTCATACTTCACTCGTATACCTAGGAGCAATAACACTTAAGTTATTTATAAGTGACTCTACTTATAAAGTAAAGTTTGGAGATAAACTATTAAAGTGTAAACAATTTTGAATAGCATTTCATAGATATATATTTTATTGCTGCATAAATATGTGTTGTTCACACACACTCACAAGCCCTAATAAGAAGCACAAGTGTGAAACTTATCTAAAAGAACAACACATTCTAAAGTAACCATTTCTGGAATCCAAACCCTAGAACAATGTTATCCCCGGGATTCACGTTTATAACGTGCATCACATTACTTATGCATAAAAGCATATTGCTTCTTTAAACATTAGTCCTTACCGGACCAATGATGATGATTTCAGATTTTAGATCTTAAACTGACTCGAAGACCATGAGTGCATAATCTTGCAATCACAAAAATCAAGTTCACACTTGCTCATGTCCTTTGGTTATTTTCTGTAAAGTATTTTACAAATCCAATGTGGACATCACCTGCATTTGAAAAAGGTTTGAAAACACTATTTTCATAATAATGTGATTATAGGTTATTACCATGAGGTAATAAGTTACTAAAAAAGTTCCGGTGGTAAAGGAACATAATATCTAGGACTTAATAATCAATATCGCCAGTGATTCTTGCGCCGTATATTACGCGTTAACCATGAGATTTGGAATGGGACGGAGAAGTCAGCTGTATCCTTTTCCTCTTGTATGGAGGCAAGACGACCTTAACGTGACGTTGTGATTCCTTGTGTGGATCCAACATATGGGTGGGCACCCTTACACCCCACACTTTTGGTGTCTAGATTATCTATGAATGGTGTTTAGGGAGATAGTCCATGTAAATGGTACTAATCCGGGCATCACTAGGTCATAGAGTCTTCGGAAACTCATCAGGGTTTTAGCCTGCCCTAAAGGGGGCTTAACGAAGGTGATCTAACCGAAGGATCGTGCAGACATATGAGGTCGCGGAGAAGGCAGTGATTGGCTTGGATCATCTACTGGGCCCCACAACATGGAATTGTGGACGGGTAAGCTGCCCGGTTGTGCAACAAGGAACTGATCTCTCATGGGAAAAGTAACGCACCTCTACAGAGTGTAAGAACTATAACTTGTTACTCCCTGTTCCGGGAAGGAGCTGCGAACGCTGCGGGAAAGGAACTCCATGAAAGTTCTGGTAAACCCGTGAAGGCTGACGGACATAGCTTTTCAGAATAAAAGTAACCTTTGAAGAAATGTTTATGAAAACTTGCATTGCCTACGACCTATGGTCTGTGGCTGTAGTTATAGTGCATCAAACACTCCTTTTATAGTGAATTTGCTGAGTACGCTCGTACTCAAAGTATCTTCTTAACCCTTGCTAGATTCTGAAGACGGAATAGACAACATATACATCAAGTTATGATCCAGGACTCATCATCCAAAGCTAAAGATCTTCAATAAAGTCAAGGAAGTCAACATCTACATCAACTCAAGTGAAGACGAAGTTACTGATTAGATAGGAATATAATCTCTAGCCAAAGAACCTAATTCTATAGTGTATTGCAATAGCAGCAATGCCAATTCCTTAGTTAAAATAATAGTTTTAATAGTATAATGGTTTTTGTGTTGTTTATCTTTGATTTTTCTCTGTAAGAAGTTCTTTCTCTCTCCTTAACCTAGAGTGTTCTCTGGATCTTGTGTAAAGAGAGTGGGTTGTAACCTTTAGCCATGTATTGGACCCGATGTGTTTCTATTGTGCCATTCTGAGGGATGTAATACTAGTGAACGGAGTTTCATTGGTGTTATGTCAACGACTATAGTATACTACATCATGCAGTAGTATGCTGGGTCACCGCAGGAGGATAGTACTTTCCAATAAAAGCATCTTTGCACTTAGTCCAAGAGTCAATACTATTTTTAGGCAAAGATAGCAACCATTGTTTTTCTTTTCCCCTCAAGGAGAAAGGAAAAAGCTTGAGCTTAATAATATCTCCATCTACATCCTTATACTTTTGCATCTCACAAAGTTCAACAAAGCTATTAAGATGGGCAGCAGGATCATCAGAACCAGCACCAGAAAATTGCTCTCTCATCACAAGATTCAACAAAGCAGGGTTAATTTCATAAAAGGTAGCATCAGCAGCAGATAGAGCAATAGGAGTGCTAAGGAAATCATTGTTGTTGGTGCTAGTGAAGTCACACAACTTGGTGTTCTCAGCAGAGTTCATTTTGGCAAAGGTGGGCAAGCCAAAAACAGCAGTAGCTAGAGCAGGAGCTAATTTTTCGTGTTTTTGAATAAAGCAAGCAAACCAAACTAGACTAATTTTTTTGGGTTTTTTGGAAAGAGGCAAACAAAACCAAGCAAAAGAAACAAAGAAAAGTAAAAACAAAGTAAAGATAAAGGAAGTGAAGGACTTGCCTAGTGAAGACGTCCTTGGCCTTCCCGGCAACGGCGCTAGAAAAGCTTGTTGGCTGCGCTGAGTTGATGTAGGAGCGCTTCGCTGGGAACCCCAAGAGCAAGGTGTGAAGTAGCACAGCAACAAGTTTTCCCTCAGTAAGAAACCGAGTTTATCGAACCAATAGGAGGAAGGAAACGTCACACAGGTGTTGCAAGAAACGTGGAGACCTGCACAACACAAACTCAAGACTTTGCCCCAACGAATCAGTGAGGTTGTCAAGCTCACTGGTTTGCTATAACAAAGGATTAAACATATGGTGTGGAAGGTAATGGTGGTTTGCAGCAAGTAAACAAGTAACAGTGGAAGATGTATCAATGGTAAAGATTGGACCGGGGTCCATAGTTCACTAGAGGTGCTCTCCTTAAATAACAACATGGCATGAAGGGTAAACAAATTACAGCGAGGCAATTGACACGAACTGAGCAAGGCATAACAATGCAATTACTAGCCAGAAAGATCCTATGAGGTTTATTGGGCAATACAACAAGATACATAGACCGCCATCCAACTGCATCTATGACTAGAAGTCCACCTTGAGGTTATCATCCGAACCCCCTCCAGTATTAAGTTGAAAGGAACAGACAACTGCTTTAAGCAAAGTGTGTAAGGTAAACAGTCCACATGTTCTATGAACAAGATACTGTTGTTTTCTCCCTAGTAGCAACAGCACATCTACAACCGAAGATATTTTTGTCACTTCCCTTGGAAACTAGAGGCATGAACCCACTATCGAGCATAAATACCCCCTCTTGGAGTCACTAGCAACTACTTGGCCAAGATAGCTACTAACAACGGAGAGCATGCAAGATCACAAACAACACAAACATGATAGAATCATAAAGAAAAAACCATTAATCAAACCAACATAATAATGTCAATATCCATCGGATCCCCACAAACACAACATGCATGATTACAAATAGATTAGATCTTGATCATGAACGGAGCTCACAAGATCTATACATGAAAGCACAAAGGAGGAGATACAACCATCTAGCTACTACATGGACCCATAGTCCAAGGTGGAACTACTCACGCATCATACTGGAGAGAGAAGGCCTCCGGGATGATCTCCCCTCCGGCAGGGTGCCGGGAAGAACTTCAGATCCCCCCGATCTAGGGACGATGGTGACGATGGCTACAGACGGTTTCGTGGATTTCTGATCATGTACTCAGGGTTTCTTCATCGGGGGATTCTTATAGGCGAAGGGAGAGACCGAGGCGGCGGCCAGGGCCACCAAACCCTAGCCAGGCGCGGGGTGGGGCCCACCCGTACCTGGGGTGGGTCTGGCCCCTCGGGCTCTCCTCTGGACTTCTTGTTCCCCACGGAAAGTAACTGACTTTGTCCTTTGTCCCGTCCAATTCCGAGAATATTTCTTTACTAACTTTTCTAAAACCAAAAACAACAGAAAACAGGCATCCGCATCAGCTGTAACTTGTTAATAGGTTAGTACCAGAAAACATGTAAAAAGCACCTCAAAGTGTGGACAAGTAAAGCAAAGTAGATACTAAACAAGCATGGAGCATCAAAAATTATAGATACGTTTCCAACATATCAACTGCTTCATTTGCCTCAAACTTGGACACCGCGGGAGGGATTGCCCTGACCATCGAGACCGAGAAAATGCGTAGGGCGATCCAGGCGGCCAAGGTGAGGCCCATGAGAACCGTTTCCTGCGAGACTACATCCTGAGTCGCGATGACGGAAGTCGGCTCCCTCAGACCTATGGGAAAGACAACAACGGGCCTTTCCAAGAGGACTACACAAAAGCATGAGCCAGGATAATCCCGGAGAACAGACCTGGGCTTCGGCACCTCGCTGTGCCCAGGCCCTTCAGCTAGCATCACGGTGTGGCATCTCTCCTATGCGAAGGAAGACTTGTCCCTGGATCGAAGGGAAATCCAAGAGAACATACCTAGGCTTCGGAACCTCGCTGCGCCCAGGCCCTTCACCTAGTGTCACGGTGTGTCATCTCTCCTATGCGAAGGGATACTTGTCCCGTGAACAAAGGTAAACCAGAGGGGAGGGAATCCTTCCCCCTCTCTCGAATCAGGGAAGGACCTAGTCCTTCCCCGAGCTCCGCGGGCCGGCTAGGCCCGGGACGCGACTTATGGGCTCACCAACTGTGGGGGTCTTGTGTGGAGTCCTGACCGGAGACCATTTTCAGAGATTCTGGGGTGCGCAGGCCAGAGACTCCGGTGCTGCAGATGCTGCTTCTTCCCTCTCCACTTCCAATCCTCCGTCTTTTCGGGCTTGATGCTCTAGGCTTCCTTCTTGGCCTCCAGACTTGTCGGTGTGAACCTATCATGATAATGGGACGGGACATGAAGTAGTATACCATTCATTAGGGTAGGAAGTGGATTCGCATAGAGGATATGATTTACCTTTGGAGTCCATGACGAGTTGGTATAAGTTGGAGACCTTGATATGGTAACGACCAAAGGTCGAGCCATATCAACGTCTAGATACATTTGATTCACAAAATTAAAATGTTTTATATTTCTAAATAGAGGGAGTATTTATTTCACGTCGCTAGGAGGAGAGATCTCATTCATCCCTTGCATTCCACCTTGCATTGATAACCGTGCATCAATCACTTAACTGAAACTTACAAGTTTCTACAAATCTTTGCACTTAGAGGCTCAAGAAATTGTCTGCAAGAAGTCGTAGTAGACATCACACACCATTTCCTCGCTAGTAGCACGCCGCAAAAAGATAAACAAGACCTCAAAAATTAATGGAAAATTTTACATTTCAATTTTTGAAAAATATTACCATTAATTAGAAAATATTTCCCTTGATCGACTAATTAGTCGATCATGCGACCAGCTAATATCGTTTCATAAGCTTCCCTGCACACCGCCATGCGGTACGTCTCACTTTCTTATTTATGGTTGTCTTTCTTTGTTTTCTTATCGTCCTTCCTTAAATTCTTGTTGCTCCTGGTCCACTTCCCGACATTAGCCATTCCTAGTTTGTTGCTCCTTCTCCACTCCAAACGATGATGATGCCTTGTCCTAATATTATATTTTGAGTCGAGACATGAGTTGTTTCCATCATGGAACTCGATAAATTACTGGTGGCCCGGTGGAATGGGATTGGGGTTGCCCGATCCTCCTCTAATGGGGCTCCATTGAGCCGCATTTGTTGTTGGCAAGTTCGGGATGGCATGGTTGGTGTCCCTAATTAAGGTTCTAAAATGTTAGTTATTTTTTATTCTTGATGTTGCATAGGATATGATGACAACATGCAAACTCATGAAAGTTTGTTGTATACACACACTTGAGATATTGCAATATTGTTGGGTATATGTGGAAAATGTTGCATTTTTATGCTGCAAAGTTTTTTCATATTTTTGCAAACCTTTGTTTCTATGCTGTGATTGTTGATTTGCTCTTTTTAGACGGCTCGCTGTGATCAGCGAGGATTTGTTGCATACACATAAAAGATGCTGCATGTATAGCTACGTCTGGACCAACGTCTAGCTAGCGTTCTCCCTACAAAAAATTTCGTACCACGCTAGAACTCAGCACACCTGGTATTCATCATCGTGTTTTTTTTTGCAAAGAGATCACACAGAGAGGGAGTGAGGGGATAGACACACAAGACACGGGTAACTCAACTAGAAATCCTAGTCTACCGTGAGGGAATGCCGTGAGTGGTGCTGCATGCATTGCATGGATAGACTTGACCTGACCTGATCCTTCACGGAGGAGTCCAACCACCGGACCTTCGAGTAGTACATCAATTATCGCTCCTCCTCGTCCATCACTATCAGATCAGAGCACCTGCTGTGCCAGTCCACTCCACTCCACTCCACGGCGCTCAGCTCAGCTCGCGGTAAGGTTGGGATGGACCAACTGGGATCTCGAGCTTCTCCGTTCCTCCGCCTCGCGCTCGTCCTCTTCCTCTGCCTCTGGTCAGTGCTGCTCTCTTCTCGTTCCTTCTAAATACGCGCATTAATTCACTACATCGCGGCGCACACTAGCGTCTTTTTAGATGAAATTGCTTTCTGGTCTCTCCTCTGTTTGGTTACAGAGATTTCGTGTGGGAAAATGTCATCATTGCCCATCTCCCTTTCGGTTAACATTTGATGATTTGGTCCCTCAATTTTTTTTGATGATTTGAGATTTCCTCTTGCGCACCTGATTGTTGACAAGATTTAGCTGCTGTAAGATTATAGTGTGCTTCAAATTAATCCTCAATTGTGTGCAATTCATATATTCAAGTTTCTCACTCTCTTTTTGCCAGATCTAATCTTGCATCCATTCCTGCTACTCCTCTACGTCAATTTCAGGTGTAGCTGTTACGGCGCAGAAGATGGACAGCTTATTACCATGCTGCCGCCAAGAGGGTGGAACTCCTACGACTCCTTCTCGTGGACCATCGACGAGGCCGCATTCCTGCACAACGCGCAGATCATGGCGGACAAGCTGCTCCCGCATGGATACCAGGTGACGATCGCTTCATTTGGACATCACATCACTAATTAACCAAACGAAGAACACGAACAAAGTTCATATCTAATCCATGCATATAATTTCTCTGTGGTATGCAGTACGCGGTCATAGACTTCCTCTGGTACCGGAAGGTCGCCAACGGCTCGGGGAAAGACTCGTATGGCTTCGACAGCATCGACCAATGGGGACGCCCGTTCCCCGATCCCGAGAGGTTCCCGTCCTCCAGAGGTGGTAAAGGGTTTAAGCCGATCGCGGATAAGGTCCACGCCATGGGTTTGAAGTTTGGCATCCATTTGATGAATGGAATCAGCACACAGTCTGTTAACGCCAGCACGCCCATCCTCGACATCAGCACGGTACGGACGTTTTGTAGTATTTTATTTTTCTTTTGTTAATAAGCGATCTTTGTTTCGTTAAAACATTCAAATGCTGGTGTGATATTTTCCTTTACTTCTTCACTTGAACGGTTGAACCGGAAATAAATTTGTAGTGTATGTTTGAAATTTGCGATCTCTTTCCAGGGAAAAGCCTATGTAGAGGACGGCCGGCAATGGACCACGAGCGATATAGGCCTTACCAACAGAACTTGTGCTTGGATGACAAATGGGTTCATGAGTGTAAATACAGACATGGGAGCTGGACGAGCATTCCTAAGGTCTCTTTACCGACAGTATGCCGACTGGGGTGTCGATTTCGGTAAGTCCGCTATGCATCCATACTTGATTTCTCTATTGCTACACATCATTCCCAATTCTCCGGAAGCACATTGTTACCCTTTATGCTATAGATGTAAACTCAGCAAATGAATACTCCCCAAACTCTTACATTTGCAGTGAAGGTAGATTGCATCTTTGGCACGGATTACAGCCCGAAAGAGATTGTGGCTGTTTCAGAGGTATGTCACCCTGCATTGTGGAATCAATTGCACAATTGATGACATGTCCGAATCGGCTAATGCTCGCATAAATTGTAGGTCCTGAAAAAACTTGAGCGACCAGTCGTCCTGTCCATCTCACCAGGAACCAAAGCCACTCCGGCATTAGCACATAACATCACTCGGCATGTCGACATGTACAGGATAACAGGGGATGATTGGGACAGCTGGAAAGATGTACTTCCACATTTCGATGTCGCAAGGTAAATTTAAAGATATATATCACATTCTCCATCCGTTGAGTTGTACATATGCTCCTTGTTTTTCCGAGTAAAAACTAACTTATATATATGCATACAATACATAGATCCTTTGCCGCAGCGAATAAGATAGGCGCCACTGGATTGAGAGGAAGATCTTGGCCAGACTTAGACATGCTTCCATTTGGCAGGCTTACGGATGCAGGTGATCATTGTACCAAGGCCTATGTAGTAATTTTGGTTAAATGCACACCTCAATTCTACTTGAAGCCCCCTATTTTCCTAGTGCTTGGTAACATAAAATTCTAGACCATAGCAAGCAAGCATTGGAATAATCTTGGTCATTCTTGCATACAGGTGTTAATGAGGGCCCTCACAGAAGCACCAACCTCACATTTGAGGAACAAAGAACACAAGTTTGTATTTGATTCTATTTTTTATGATGCAACTGAAAATCTGAAATCCTTAATTTGACCATGTTTTTCCAATTGACACGACTTTGCAGATGCTACTTTGGTCAATGGCTAAGTCTCCACTCATGTATGGAGGAGACTTGAGGCATCTTAATGATGATACATTCAATCTAATTACCCACCCTACTCTACTTAAGATAAATCACCATACCAAAAGCAACATGGAGGTAAACTTAATACCTAAATAGAGGTTCTTGCTTGAACATATGGTAATCATCAAGCTAACTTCTGGAATATATTTTCCAGTTTGGTTATATTCACAGTGAAAGGACTTCAAAACCCAATTATCAATTGAGCTATCCAGTGGACCTTACAAACAATGATGGGATGGTTCTTGGTCTCGGTACCTGCAACGATGAGAGCGCCAGCGGATGGCACAGTTCCTCAAAAGACCACATTTGTAGAAACTACGAAATCCAGAACAATGATGCCTCATTTTGCATAGCCAAATCAAAAATTCTCCCAACATCGTAAGTGCTCTGGAAGAATGATAAGTAGTATAATTCATGAAAGAAAGCGCTACCCACTTATTGATATGTATATGTTCCAATCTTATGTTATTTAGGGGCGGAGTTAACCTGAGCAATGAGGAAGATCAAGGAAAGTTTCATCTAGCAAGTATTGACAATGATGACAGTTGCTTGGATGCATCTGTCGGTCCAATGTTCTCCCCCTGTGAAGGCCATGCAAAGCAGGTAAGCTAAGCGCACACGGTGGTACTAGTAAGAAGAATTTGATCCATATATAATGAGGCGAAGGAAAGTGTTTGTTGGATCATTTTTATGAACTTTTTCTTAAAAAAATCATGAAGTTGCTTTCTTCGTTTGGCTGAAAGTTATTTTGATGGCCAAATACTGGACATTTTTATTTAACTTTGGAAGTGAAACTATGGCACGATTCATCATATTTTGCCAACAATAACTACTATAGGTTTGGGAGCTAACAGGGAAGGGACACCTTGTAAGCAGCTACTCAGGATTATGTGCTACGATACAGTCCAACAAGGAGGGAGGTAAAAATTCCTACCTACTGGTTTACCACGAAATAATAATAATAAAAAATCACCTAAGTAGCACTCTTCTTCTTTTATGCAGCAGAACGTAAAGCAGCTGGAGCACGAGCATGGATCGCAACCGGAAACAAAGGTATTTTTACCCAAGCATGCCTGTTTGGCAATTCAAGCACGACGGATAAGCATCTCTTTTCTTTTAGACTGATTCTCATTTCTTCCTTGGAACAGGCGAGATCTACGTCGCCTTGTTCAACCTCGACACTGTGAACAGGAAGATTGCTGTAAGGGTGCCAGATCTAGAGAAGGGTGTAGGGAGAAAGTTGGCGAGGAAACACTTGTGTAGCTGCACTGAAGTCTGGAGCGGCAAGAGCCGGAGTCTCGTGAAAGGGGATATCTCAGCGGTTGTGAGCTCTCATGGCTCGATGTTGTTTGAAATTCAGTGTTGAGAATTCTCTGATGGTCGTATCAGTGAATCTTGGGACTTGGAATCTGGTGCAAATTATCTAGTTGTTTGTCAATCCTTCGTGGTAGTTTCAATAAAGTAAGGGTTTTAACGAATATAGCCTGGAGAAACCGGATGTAGGTGGATCTGACTTTTTTTAAAAAGATAAGAAAAATGCCATACCAAAGTTTCAGAAAAATTGAAATAATTCACACACATGCATATTATCTTGATACTTATTCGAGCAAATTTCCAATAAAATTCCAACTGTATGTGGGCTACACAAAATAGAGAAAATAAAACTTTATAGTATTTATTTGAATAGTAGAAATCTAGTGTCTATGATCAGGAAACCTTGATCATCTTGTTAATCAACGAGCTAGTTTATAAGAGAGGCATAACTAGGAACTTTTTGTTTGTTTATTAAACACACATGTATTAATATTTTCATATTAATACAATTATAGCATGCAAAATAAACATCTATCATATACTTGGAATATACATAATAACAACTTTATTATTGCCTCTCAGGGCATATTCCCTTCAGTCTCTCACTTGCACCAGAGACAATAATCTAGTTATATAGTGATAAATCTAACACCCATGGAGTTTCGGTGTTGATCATGTTTTGCTCTAGGGAGAGTTTTAGTCAAGGGATCTGCTACATTGAGATCCGTGTGTACTTTACAAATCTTTATATCTTCATCCTTGACATGCTCGCGGATGGAGTGAAACCGGCGCTTAATATGCTTGGAATTCTTGTGAGACCTTGGTTCTTTGGCATTGGCTATGGCTCCATTGTTGTCACAATAGATCACCATTGGGTCCAACTCGCTAGAAACCATATCTAGTTCGGTAATGAATTCCTTCATCCAAACTGCTTCCTGAGCCGCTTCCGAAGCAGCAACATATTCGGCCTCCGTTATTGATCCCGCCACCATGGGTTGTTTGGAACTCCTCCAACTAAGCGCTCCACCATTCATGAGAAATACGTATCCCGATTGAGACTTAGAGTCATCCGGATCAGTGTCGAAGCTAGCATCGACATAACACTTAGCGATGAGCTCTTCTTCACCTCCATACACGAGAAACATTTCCTTAGTTCTTCTTAAGTACTTAAGGATATTATTGACCGCTATCCAGTGTTCCGATCCTGGATCAGATTGGTATCTACTAGTCAAACTAATAGCATGTGCCATATCCGGTCTTGTACATAGCATGGCGTACATTATAGAGTCTATGGCTGAAGCTTAGGGAACTTTGTCCATTATCTCTCTCTTTCTTCCGCCGTAGCCGGACTTTGACTCTTACTCAATGTCTTGCCTTGCAACATAGGTAAGAACCATTCTTACTTTCGTCCATTTTAAACTTCTTTAAAATCTTATCAAGGTATGTACTTTGCGATATCCCTATTATGCACCTTGATCTATCACTATAGATCTTTATGCCTAATATGTATGACGCTTCACCTAGGTCCTTCATTGAAAATTTGCTGTTTAGATAACTTTTAACACTGTTTAAAAGATCTATATCATTTCCGATCAGTAATATGTCATCCACATATAATATCCGAAATGCCACATCGTTCCCACTCACTTTCTTGTAAATACAAGCCTCTCCATAAGTTTGGATAAATCCAAACTCTTTAATCACCTCATCAAAGCGGAGATTCCGACTCCGGGATGCTTGCTTCAGTCCATAGATGGATCGCTGAAGCTTGCATACCTTGTTAGCATCCTTAGGACCGACAAAACCCTTTGGTTGTATCATGTACAACTCTTCTTCAATGTTGCCATTGAGGAACGCAGTTTTGACATCCATCTGCCATATCTCATAGTCAAAATATGCAGAAATTGCTAACATAATCCTAACTGACTTCAGCATCGCTACGGGAGAGAATGTCTCATTGTATTCAACTCCTTGAATTTGTCGAAACCCTTTTGCGACAAGTCGAGCTTTATAGACGGTTATGTTACCATCAGCATCAGTTTTTTTTTGAAAATCCATTTATTATCCACGGCCTTTCGTTCATGAGGTAAGTCTACCAAGGTCCAAACCTGGTTTTCGTACATGGATTCCATCTCGGATTTCATGGCTTCTAGCCATTTGTTGGAATTCGGGCTCATCATCGCTTCTTCATATGTCGAAGGGTCATCAATTTCATCGACCATGAAATTCATAACAGGATTTCCGTACAGTTCAGGAGCTGCACGCGTCCTTCTTGACCTGTGAGGTTTGGTAGTATTCTCTTTTGGAGTTTCATGATTGTTATCATTAGTTCCCTGTTCATTTGGTGAAGTCAACTCCGGAACAACTTCCGTTGCTGCGCTACTCACCATATTCTGAAGAGAAGGTTCAACGACCTCTTCGAGTTCTACCTTCCGACTGTACACACCTTTCGTGAGAAACTCTTTCTCTAGAAAGGATCCATTCTTGGCAACGAAAACCTTTCCCTCGGATCTGTGATAGAAGGAATACCCAATAATTTCCTTAGGGTATCCTATGAAGACGCATTTTTCCGCTTTGGGTTCGAGTTTATCTATCTGAAGTTTCTTCACATAAACATCGCATACCCAAACTTTAAGAAATGACAGCTTAGGTTTGTTAACAAACCACAATTCATATGGTGTCTTTTCAACGGATTTAGACGGTGCCCGATTTAAAGTGAATGCAGCAGTTTCTAGTGCATAACCCCGAAATGAAAGTGGCAAGTCAGTCATAGACATCATAGATCGAACCATATCTAGTAAAGTACGATTACGACGTTCCGACACACCATTTCGATGTGGTGTTCCGACAGGTGTGAGTTGTGAATCTATTCCACACTCTTTCATATGTGTGCTAAACTCGTAACTTGTATACTCACCTCCACGATCATACCATAGAAATTTTATCTTTCTATTACGATGATTTTCCACTTCATTATGCAATCCCTTGAACTTTTTAAAGGTTTCATACTTGTGTTTCATCAAGTAGATATAACCGTATCTACTCAAATCATCCGTGAAAGTAACAAAATAACGATATCCACCTCACGCCGACACACTCATTGGACCACACACGTCAGAGTGTATGATTTCCAATAAATCTGTCGCCCGTTCCATTGAACCGGAAAATGACGTTCTAGTCATCTTGCCCATAAGGCATGGCTCACATGTATCAAATGATTCGAAATCAAGTGATTCCAAACGTCCATCTGAATGGAGCTTCTTCATGCGTTTAACGCCAATATGACCTAGACGACAATGCTACATATATGCGGATATATCATCATTAATATTAATCCTTTTAGCATCAGCATTATGAATATGTGTAACATTATTATCAAGATCCAACAGAAATAAACCATTTATCACAGGTGCATGACCATAAAAGATATCATTCATATAAATCAAACAACCATTGTTTTCGGATTTAAATGAATAACCACTGCGCATCAAACATGATCCGGATACAATGTTCATGCTCAGTGCAGGCACCAAATAACAATTATTTAGGTTTATAACTAATCCCGACGTTAAGTGGAGAGGTAGCATTCCGACGGCGATCACATCAATGCTTGATCTGTTGCCGACACGCATCTTGACCTCACCCCTTGCTAGCGGTCGCTTGTTCCGCAACCCCTGATTCGAGTTATAAATATTAGCAACTGATCCGGTATCAAATACCCAGGTGCTACTGCGAGTACTAGTCAAGTACACATCAATAACATGTATATAAAATATACCTTTGTTTGCCTTGCCGGCATTCTTGTCTGCCAAATACTTGGGGCAGTTGCGCTTTCAATGGCCAGTCCCTTTGCAATAATAGCACTCGGTATCAGACTTAGGGCCAACCCGGGATTTCTTTTCAGGTACGGCAACCGATTTGCCACCCTTCTTTTCCTTCTGTTTACCCTTCCTGTCTTTCTTGAAACCGGTGGTCTTATTGATCATCAACACTTGATGTTCCTTTGTAAGACCCCACCTTTATAAAGGTAAAGGTCCCTGTGATTACAATGCTTGTCCCTGGATCAAATGCTAGCATCCACCGTTTAAGATGAAGTACACAGAAACAAAGGTCATTATTATAACATCATTCCAGAGATAACATAGTATTTTACCACTCCATAGCCATAGGCTAGTACAAGAGTTCAACTTAACAAAATAAAGTAAAGTCTTCATCTTCATGTGCCACAGGCAAACATGTTGAGTGTAGACTCATAACCCTAATCCTCATCAGAGTAACCTGCAACATCACAAGTTACAGCCACAGTGGGTCAATACATTGGAATAGTATTGGCAAGTGATACCTTAGTAGAATAATAATTTCTAGCTTCTACATGAATTTGGCTAAGTGTAGTTGAGGCTTGCTTTGCTCAAAATAGGTTTTGCCTATCAGTTGAAAACACTAAGTTTTTGTTTGACAAAAACTCCCAAGGCATCAACCAATGAACATTGGTGATCCTTTACCCTTGTTCAACCACAAGTTTTAACTTAGAAATTGGGATGAGGAGATCCTTGATAGCTTCCATGTCTTGATGCTCAAATTGTCCATTTCCAGGGACACGGCTAAGTACTTAGATTCTTCCTTCTCGAGAGGTGGTGCACTTTCCCCACAAGACTTGACATGCATCGAGACAAGATCTTTCAGAAGCCTTCCCTTAGACCAAATGGACGCGTTTCAAACATATCACCCCCTACCACCTTATGTCCATTTGGCTAAGTTATTGCAACCTATATGGTCCAGGCAGAGCCCATATTGGGTGGCATTCCACAAGTGAGATACACAGGGTAGGCCATGAAAATGGGGCCCTGGTAACCACTCAACAAAAATCCATCCATGCAATTACCATTCCACCCAGGTGTTTCATTCACTTAGTTGTTTTATTAAGCAAAAACATAAGTCAAAGACTTAGCAACATTTTCCATAGCATGAATATAATCCACCCTTGTTTGCTACTAGCTAGGCTAAGCATGGCAATATAGCAAGTATCTTTACTTAGATAAAATTCTAACAAGTCTACAACTACTAGGATTTCCCAAGCATAGCATATAGATACTTAGCAAAAACATCATGCAAGCCTTATACAAAATATCACTAATGCATAGTGAAAATATTGGGACAAAAATATGAAGCACCACTTGCCTTGGTACTTGGGGAGTAGCAACAATCCTTACAATCACAATCTCCACTAGCACCAAATTCTACACATAAAATGATAGCACCAATTTACATTCACATAAATCAAGCAAAAATATATGAATGCATGCAAATGCTATGTGATGATTTTTCTCCAACCAAACAAGACAAGTAAACAATACTAAACATTAAACTACACTTTTATAGACTAAATAGACTCAAAATAGCCTTTAAAACATTTTCTAGATAATTTTTTATACACAAAATAAGCATACAAATGTCTCTGCATAAATTCTACTTTAACAGAGGCAAAATACCGTCTCTGCATACACACGGGAGGAATATACTCACAAGCAGACCTGGTCGCCTTTGGTGGTGTCCCGGTCGCTGGAATCCGGTCAAGCGAGAGGATCCGCAAGCAACCACATGCAAATGTCTCGCAGCTGGAGAGAGCACAGCTGTGGGCTCAGGAACGCGACAATTTATTCGAGACAGGTACTAAACTTATTACAAAGTTTTCTATTGCATCTTTTTATGATAAAGTAGTCATAGATAGGGTTGCTAAGTTGGGGGGTGTCTTTAGGCTTGTCTCCGGATCAAGTAGATTCATCTATTAAAAATTTAAAGGATACCGATTTACAACATACACTAATCATACTAAAAAAACAAAGAGAAAGTTAAACAGGGAGAGGTTTCTAACCATAGTATGGTCGTGGATAAAGCCATTGGGCTTAGTATGGATCTTGATGAAGAGGAGCAACAAGGCTCAATAGGTCATAAGGACCTAACTCTTCAAAAGCCGAAAGCTAAAAAAGTCTGCAAAAAGAGTAACTCAGATATTACAGTGATAAGAAGGAGTACTAGATTAAAGAAAAAGAACTAAATGAAAGGATGTTTTGGAATAGTGATAGCTTTAGAGACCCCGCAAAGCATTCAGTAGTGCATGACACTATTTCAGAACATAGGCTTGATTTCTTTGCCATTCTTGAAACCGGGAGAGATAATTTTTCAGTACCCTTTTTGAAAAACTTGTCGTCTGGACTTGACTATATTTGGTACTGCTTACCACCACAAGGTAGATCCGGGGGGATTTTAGTAGGTATAAATTCGCTTACCCTAATGGTGAAGAATATTTTGGCAGGTGATAGGTGTGTTAAGTTTCACTTATCATCTAAATCAGACAATTTCGAATGGTCCTTAGTGGCTGTTTATGGTGCAGCACAAGATGCTAAGAAAGGCGAGTTCTTGGCTGAGCTTGTATGATTTTGTGAAGATGATTCTTTGCCAATGCTTGTGGGGGGCGATTTTAACATTATACGCCGACAGGAAGAAAAAAACAATGATAATTTTAATGCTCGCTTGGCCCTTTATTTTCAATGCAATTATAGAGAGTCTTGATTTAAGAGAAATTGCCTTATCAGCTCGTCAATTCACTTGGGCAAATAGGAAACAAACTACCACATATGAAAAGCTTGATAGAGTTCTAGCTAGCGTATCTTGGGAACAAAAGTTCCCTCTAGTAAGTGTGCGTGCACTCACTAGAGTGGCCTCGGATCATACACCGTTATTTGTTGAATCACGTGAACAAGCTCATCAGGGAAACATTTTTTTTCATTTGAACTAGCTTGGTTACGCCAACCTGGGTTCTATGATATGGTGGCCAGGGAGTGGGCTGTAACATCCCATGGAAACACATGCATTGAGATATGGCAGAATAAGATCCGCCACTTGCGAAACTTTCTAAAGGGGTGGGTGAGAAACCAAAGTAGTGTCTATAAAAAGGAAAAACAACGGTTGCTTGGTATCATCGACCATCTCGATATCAAAGCCAAAACTATCTTACTAAGTGGGCACGAGCGTGGATTATTGAGATAGGCAAATGACCAATTAGTAAATCTCCGGCGTGATGAAGAATCTAAATGGGCACAGAGGGCTAAGGTTAAGCATATCCAAGAAGGGGGCAACAATACTAAATATTTCCACCTCATTGCGAATGGAAAATACCGTAGAAAGAAAAAAAATCAGCTCGAACAAGACGAGGGAACTATTTTGGGACAAGATAACATAAAAAATTATATCACGGAGTTCTATAAGAGCTTATTTGGTGCTCTGGTTGAGAATTTTGTCTCCATGATAGAATCAATGAAAGATGATATTTCACAATTGTCACAGGAAGAGAATGATATACTCATAGCCGACTTTCCAGAAAAGGAGGTTCATGAGGCGATCATGCAGATGAAAAAACATAAGGCTCCTAGGCCAGATGGGTTTCCAGCAGAGTTATATCAAACGTTTTGGGAGTTAATTAAGGGTGACCTGATGAACATGTTTAAAAAATTCCAACAGGGGGAATTACCTTTATTTCACCTTAATTATGGAACCATTATTTTATTACCTAAGAAGGAGAATGCGGTTCAAATTCAACAGTATATACCCATATGTTTGTTAAATGTGAGCTTCAAATTTTTCACCAAAGTGGGAACTAACCGAATCACAAAGGTGGCACAGGTAGTTATCAGACCTACTCAAACGGCTTTTATGCCAGGCAGACATATTTTAGAAGGTGTGCTAATACTACATGAGACTATACATGAACTTCATAGGAAGAAAATGGATGGAGTGCTACTTAAAATCAATTTTCAAAAGGCTTACGATAAGGTGAAATGACCTTTCCTACAGCAAGTCCTTCGAATGAAGGGATTTGACCCTAAATGGTGCCAATGTATTGAAAATTTTGTTAGTAGAGGTAGTGTGTCTATAAAAGTAAATGATGATATAGGCAATTACTTTAAGACTCACAAGGGTTTAAGGCAAGGGGATCCATTATCACCTATCCTTTTTAACATTATTGCTGATATGTTGGCGATTGATTCTTATTGCTCGAGCAAAAGAAGATGGTCAAGTAGATGGTCTTATAACACATCTAGTGGATGGTGGTGTATCCATTCTCCAATATGCCGATGACACTATCATTTTCATGGAACACAATCTAGAAAAGGCTCTTAATATGAAATTGATTTTGTGTATTTTTGAGCAACTATCGGGTTTAAAAATAAACTTTCATAGGAGAGAGCTCTTTTGTTTCGGTAAAGCAAAAGAAATACAGGACCAATATATGAATCTATTTGGATGTGGAATAGGATCATTTCCATTTAGATACCTAGGGATTCCTATTCATTTCAGAAAATTGAAAAACTATGAGTGGAAACCGGTAGAAGATCGTTTTGAGAGAAAACTTGCAAGCTAGGTAGGCAAATTATTATCCTATGGAGATAGGTTAGTGCTTATTAATTCAGTCCTAACGAGCCTCCCAATGTTTATGTTATCTTTCTTTTAAATGCCCAAAGGGGTAAGGAAACGATTGGATTTTTTCGCTCACGTTTTTTCAAGCAGAGTGATGGCCATAAGAGAAAGTATAGACTTACTCGTTGGAACATCATTTGTCGACCTAAGGATCAAGGGGGGCTTGGAGTAGAGGTTTTAGAGATTAAAAATAAATGCCTACTTAGTAAATAGCTTTTCAAACTATTGTCAGAACATGGGGTCTGGCAGGAGTTAATTCAAAACAAATACCTCCATTCCAAATCTTTGTCTCAAGTGAAGGCAAAACCTAATGACTCCCCTTTTTGGAAGGACCTCATGAAAGTGAAAGAATAGTTTTTTGAGCGTGGTTCCTTTAACGTAGGTAATGGGGAAGCAACTCGATTTTGGGAAGATACGTGGTTGGGAGATATTCCTTTAGCTCAACAATATCCATCACTATATAACATTACACAATGAAAACAAGTTTCAATTGCTAATGTTATGTCTCAAGTGCCACTGAATATAGGATTTAGACAGGCACTAACGGGTAACAAAGGTCATAGTTGGCTGCATCTTGTTAACCGTCTAATGGATATTAATTTAACCACAGCTTCTGATGTATTCAAATGGAAATTGACCAACTCTGGTTCTTTCACTGTTAAGTCTTTGTATTTAGATTATATGAATGACAATACGAGGTTCTTCCTCAAGTATATTTGGAAAATAAAAGTACCTTTGAAGATTAGAATCTTCATGTGGTTCTTGTATAAAAGAGTATTGTTAATAAAAGATAATCTCTCAAAAAGAAACTGGTAGGGAAGTAAAAAATGTTGCTTTCGTGACCAAGAGGAAACAATACAACATTTGTTTATATCATGCCCTTTAGCAAAAGTTGTCTAGCGTATTTGTCCATATAGCGTTCAATATATCCCCTCCAAATAATATTACTAATCTTTTTGGGAACTGGTTGTCTGGAGTTACAAAAATGAAAAAGTACAGATCCGAGTGGGTGAATGTGCTTTGCTTTGGGCCATCTGGCATGTCAGAAATGACTATATTTTTAACAATGCAAAAACAACTTTTTTTATGCAGGTTATACCGCTGGCTACGCATTGGATCCGTTTGTGGTCCTACCTACAACCAATGGAGCGGCGACAAGATCTGGTTACTGGGTGCAACCATTTGGAGATGGTCACCAGGGACTTATTCACTCGGTGCAACTGACGTTTTGATCATAGAATAACATGTTGATGCAGAGTCATTTCACGTGTCCTTTTGCTTTTAGATGGTTGATTCGTATGTCCATCATGTGTGACCCATGATATATCTTTTGTAAAAACTGAATTTCAATAAGTTAATAAAGGCCGCATGCATCCTATCGATGCAGAGGCCGGGGCGTTTTGTCCCCATTTTGAAAAAGTAGAAATCTAGTCTTTATATTGTTACTTGAATGGTAGAAGTATCAAACCTCCATTTAAAGCATCGAGATATATAAATTCTAGTACTATGATGGTACCATTGGGAGTATACCATCCAGTAAAGCACATTTTTTTTAAAGATCAAACAAAAGATATTGTGTCGCCCTCCTTTGGCGACACGGGGGCAAACCCTAGCCACTGCAGCGTAGACCCCTCCTCCCGCCCTTCCCCTCTTTGCTGATGCTGGAGGGGGCGATGGTGAAGCCGTGCGCTCCCAAGGACGGTGGCGACAGAGCTTTGTTTCTCCTCTTGCAGCACTCCCTCTCGGGATCTCGACATGCAGGAGGTTCTGGTGGCGCGATGGCAGCGGGGCTGGGGCGAGCGTTGTGGCTGCGAGACGGCGAGGTGCAGGAGGCGTTGTGGCGGCGAGGTGCAGGAGGCGCTGTTCGCTGGATGCAGGGATCCTTGGAAGAGAGTGGGCCACTTCTAGGCTGTGAGGCTGGCGCTAGGAGCGGGCGAGTTGGCACGGATGAGGATAGTGCAACACCAGAGAGTTGGAGGTCTTGGGCGAGGCTGAGGTACCAATTGAAAAGACACATATGCCGCCTAGAGGAGGGGGTGAATAAGCGGTTTAAATCTTTTACAAGATGGGCTTAACAAAGACGAAATAAAACTAGCGTTTATTTTGTCAAGCATAAAACATATATAAACTACGGTTCACCTATATGCACCAACAACTTATGCTAAGCAAGACAAGAACCTATGTGATAGCTAGATAAACAACTTCAAGAACAAAGACTATCATAAAGTAAAGTGCATAAGTAAATAGCTCGGGTATAAAAATAACCGAGGAACACGGAGAGGATTATATATTACCGAGTTCCTCCTATAAAGGAAGTATGTCTTGTTGAAGGCGTGGGAGGTACTAAGACCACCACGCCACAAAAGGCCTAAACCTATTCTCCTGTGAACCTCGCCTCAAGAGGCCCGATTCACTTTTCAACTATTGGTGCACTTGTCATTGGAAATCCATAATATCTCACAAAACTTGGGGCACTTCTCCACAACTCAATTGGAGGCTCCCAATAAACAAGCTTGGGAAAAGCTCCACGACTTAATTGGAGGCTCCAAGTAATCCACAAACCTGCAAAATAACTAAACCGTCTAGGTTTCCAAGAATCTAAGAGTAAAAAGTTTCTCACCTTTCACCCAATCGAATCCTCACCGACAATTCAAACCGATGCACAAAATGCGATGGCAAGAACACAAGAAGTGATCAAGTCCTTCTCTCCCAAATTCCACCAAAGCTACAAAAGCTAGTTGGGAAATAAGAGAGGAAGAACACAAGAGGAAATCCACAAAAGAAACCCCAAGATTTAGATCCCAAGATGTTCTCCTCACATAGAGAAGAGATGGATTGGTGGAGTTATAGATCTAGATCTCCCTTTCAAATCCCCCAAAAAATATACAAGAAATATGGGAGGGATTGAGAGTATTTTCGAGATCTTGAAGATAGAAACAATGGAGAAAAGAGGGAGAGCAAGCAACCAGCCCAAGGAGGAAGAAGAAGGGGGCCTCTTATAGCCCCTCCAACCAGATACGACCGTTTGGGGCGACCCGGGATGGATAATCCGCCCCTCCTCCTCCCCACCCGCCCCCGATATTTCGGGGTTCCCTGGGCCTAAATATGGCAAACGACTTCGCAGCACGAGCCTCTATCCAGGGGGCGGATATTTTGACCAGATAATCCGCCCCTCTGAAAACTGGTAGAAACAACATAACTGAAACGAACATAACTTTTGCATCCGGACTCCGATTTTGATGATCTTGAGCTCATTTTGAATATAGTAATGATATCTACAAGGTCATGCAGGGAATCCTCATAGTCCAGTAAGGGAGGATAGAACTAGATAATGAAAGGTTTAACCTATCTATAAAAGTCAAACCAGTAAAACCTCCAATATCGAAAATGCAATAGAGAATGCATATGAAATCCGTTTTTGATGAACTTGAGATTTATCATGGAGATTGAAACAAGACCTAAATCCTCTCATGGATAAGAACGAAATAAGAATCAAGAAAAATGATGCCAAGTATGCAAAGGTTTGAGCTCTGACTGAGGATATGATGATCAAGTTACTCACTCGAGAGCCACTCTAGATAGTACGGTTATCTATCCCATAAACCAGTCTACCCAATTATCACCACGAGACCGATAAGAAAGAAACCCTATCAATATCATACCTTTTTCTTGCGCACATTCCACTTGATCTTGATGATGGCGAGCTTCTACACCTCAAGATGGAGAACCTTTCTTGATTTTGCTAACTTGAAGAAGACTTGGAATTTTCTCCCCATACTCCACTATGGAAGAGACTCTCTTTTAGGCATATATTCACATATCCATGATCACCATAAGGATGGCAAGCTTCAAGCATATGATCTCTTCGAGATGGCACATCTTGAACTTGCACTTCATTTCTTTTTTTCTTTATTATGTTGGTGTCTTGAAGGTACACTTGTGAAATTACTCCATCTTGGTATTCTAGACACACTTGCCATAGGCTCAACTTCCACTTGACCAATCTTCGGATCATTCCTTGAAATCTTGGTCAACACTCGATCTTCTTCACTTTCTTCTTCTGCCAACCTTGAAGCCAACATATGGTTCAAGCATTGCCTATGGAGAAATCCTACAAGTAAAATTCAATGCAAATATAAGTCTATAAAAATGTCATTAATTACCAAAACCACACATGAGGACATACATGCCCTTTCACTAGAAGCTGGGCAGGTGCAGGGGACGCGGGCTATTGGTTGCGGAGGTCAGACGCCTTTTGCTCCTCCTACACCTTCTGCTTGATGTGCTCCTAGGAATGAGGAAGTCAGGTGGCGGTTGCGGCCTGCTGTGATCGGCATGGCATGAGGTGCCACAACGGCTACAATATGTGGTGTAGTTTGGTGGGAGACGACAGTGTCGGCCTACCTTTTTGCCATTCCTTGAGCTTCGCGGTTGGGTCGATCTTCGGTGCGAAAGACTTGCATTGACTTAGGACGGTGTCGATGACAGCGGCTCCTTTGGGAGTCATTCTACTTGTTGATGGCGTTGTTTGTGGAGTTTTGATCCTAACCAACACGAGTGGTTCCAAGACCTTTGGGTGAAAACCCAAGCTCTATCAAAGAGGGCGATGGTGACGGAAGTGTCACTACCTTGCTGGAGGCGTCGCCTTGGAGTTCTTGGCCCTCGTCGTGCAATGACTTTATGGTAGCAAGGCGGGATGGCTATGTCATCAGCGGAATGGTGGTTGTCGAGGTAGTGGCCTTGAGTAGGATGCAGATGCCGGGGCGGCGGCCCCGAGAGGCGGTGTGGCAACAACTCTATGGTGTAGGGATGCGGCTTGTCATGGCTTGGTCGGCAACCTTGACTGTCAGGGGCGGCAGGGTAGTCAGCATTCGGTTGCATGGCCTCAGTGCTGTTGTCGAGGACGGAGCGGCAGGAAATTCTTCTAGGGTGTCATTTTGGCCACTTGAGTGGCAGATTCGTCGACTCGTCAGGTGTGTGGCCTTGGGGCTGGTGTGTTCTGCATAAGTTTGGAGTGGCTGGCATTCGGTGTTGTTGCAGCACGGCTAACAGAGGCGGCCAATGATTAGGGGTGTTGCGGCATAGTTGATCTGCTGGAGTGGTGGCTGAAGGGTTTTGCAGCATAGTAAATCAAAAAAATTCTACGGATGCGAACAAGAAAGCCAAGATCTAATCTAGGAGATGCAATCAACAAGAGAGATAGATGAGATCTTCATACCCTTGAAGAAATCGCACAGCAGAAATGTTCAACAGAACCTGGTTGATGTTGTCGTACTCGCCATCTCCTCCTCACGATCCGATCCGATCCTATGCCGCAAGTGGCGGCGCCTCCAAGAGATGCACACATACGGTGCCGCGACGTCTCCTCCTTCCTTGGTCCAGCAAGTGGGGTGGAGAGATGGATTGGATCTGCAGCACGACGGCGTGGTGCTATGGTGGAGAGTTTCTGCGGCAGGGCTTCGCCTACGCGCAGTCGGGAGAGAGAGAGAGAGAGAGAGAGAGAGAGAGAGAGAGAGAGAGAGAGAGAGAGAGAGAGAGAGAGAGGAGGGGCAGCAGTTGGCAGCTAGGGTTGGAGTGGATTGGAGAGGGGGAGGGTGCGCCCCTGCCCAACTTATATAGGAGGGGTGGCCGGCCCCCTTGGCCCCTCCTCCAAGCCCTAGGGCGGCGGCCCCAAGGGTGGAGTGGGGGGCGAGTTTCCCCCTTCCTTCTAGAAGGCTCCCCTAGGGTTTCCCCTAGGGCTAGCCGGCTGGGCCTTGGGGGCCTTGTTCCCCTGGCCCAAGGTGTCCAGGGCACTTCCCCTTAGGCCCACGCAGGCCTCCGACAAGTGGGCCCACGTTGGTCCCACTCCGGAACCTTCTAGAACCTTCCGGTACAATACCGATAAACTCTGAAACGATTCTGAAATCCAAAAAACTGCTTTCCTTTATATGAATCTTATTCTCCGGACCATTCCGGAACCTCTCGTGATGTCCTGGATCTCATCCGAGACTCCGAACTCATAAACCAATTATCCATTCTATCCTAGCGTCGATGAACGTTAAGTGTGTGACCCTACGGGTTCGAGAATATGCAGACATGATCTTCTATCAATAATCAACAGCTGGATCTGTAAACCCATATTTACTCCCACATATTCATCGATGATCATATCGGATGAACCACGATGCCAGGATTCAATTAATCCCATATATGTATTCCCTTTGTCACAAGATATTTTACTTGCCCGAGATTTGATCGTTGGTATCGGCATACCTAGTTCAATCTCGTTCACAGCAAGTACTTTACTCGTTCTGTAATCCGATAACACTTTGTGATTAACTCCTTAACCACGTGCTTGCAAGCGGTGTTGATATCGATTACCGAGTGGGCCCGAAGTATATCTCTCTGACTCGGGAGGAACAAATTCCATCTCGATACATACAACCCAACAAGTACTTTCCGATCACCTGAGAGACACCTTTATGATCACCCTCACATAGGATGACATTTGATGACCTCAAAGCTTTCTTCCGATACCAGGGAGTTGTATTATCTCATGGTCTAAGGAATACAATACTTGGCATAGGAAAAAGCTTCGCAAAGATGAACACGATGACACAATCTAATTGCTTTGCTTAATTTGGGTTTGTCCATCATATCATTCTCCTAATGACATGATCTCATTATTAATCGACAACTCATGTCTATGGTTAGGAAACCTTAACCATAATTAATCAATGAGCTAGTCCATAGAGGCGTACTAGGGACACGGTGTTGTTCATAAACCACACAAGTATCAAAGTTTCCGCTTAATACAATTCTAGCATGGAATATAAACTTTATCATGAACAAGAATTATAATAATAACATATTTATTATTGCCTCTAGGTCATAATTCCAACAGTCTCCCACTTGCACTAGAGTCAATAATCTAGTTTACATCTGGCAACAATCTAACACCCATGGCATTAAGGTGCTGATCATGTTTTGCTCGTGGAAGAGGTTTAGTCAACGGATCTGCAACATTCAGATCCGTATGTACTTTGCTAATCTTCAGATCTCCATCTGCTATATAATCTTGAATTATATGAAAACGGCGGTTGATGTGCTTGGTCTTTGAATGATATCTTGGTTCCTTAGCCAGTGCTATGGCGCCAATGTTGTCGCACAATATTTCCAGTGGGCCCAAGGCACTTGGAACCACACCAAGCTCAGTGATGAAGTTCTTGATCCAAACTCCTTCACTTGACGCTTCTGAAGCAGCCATGTATTCCGCTTCTGTTGTAGATCCCGCGATCACGCTTTTCTTGCAGCTTCTCCAGCTCACAGCTCCACCATTCAAAATATAAACGTATCCTGTCTGAGATTTAGAATCATCCGGGTTGGTGTTGAAACTAGCGTCGACGTAACCTTTTACGACGAGCTGCTCATCACATCCATAGACCAAGAACATTTCTTTAGTCCTATTTAAATACTTTAGGATGTTCTTTACGGCTGTCCAGTATTCCACTCCTGGATCACTTTGGTATCTGCTCGTCAAACTAAGAGCATTGGACACATCCAGTCTAGTACATAGCATGGCATACATGATAGAACCTATGGCCGAGACATATGGCACTTTGCTCATAGTATCTCTATCGTTTAGCGTAGCTGGACACTGAGCCTTGCTCAATATATTACCTGAAAACATGGGCAATGAAACTTTCTTTGCTTTATCCATTCTGAACCTTTTCAGAATTTTGTCTAGATATGTACTTTGGCTTAAAGCTATTAGGCGTCTTTGTCTATCTCTATAGATTTTGATGCCTAATATATAAGCAGCTTCTCCTAGGTCTTTCATTGAAAAAAAATTATTCAAATAACTCTTCACATCGTTAAGCATACCAATGTCATTTCCAATAATCAATATGTCATCCACATATAGTACTAAAAATGTCACCGAGCTCCCACTCACTTTCTTGTAGATACAAGCTTCGTAGCAATTTGGAACAAATCCAAAACTCTTGATCACTTGATTAAAACGAAGGTTACAACTCCGAGATGCTTGCTTCGGTCCATAAATGGAACGCTGAAGTTTGCACACCTTATTAGCATCCTTAGAATCGACAAAACCTTCGGGCTGCATCATATACAACTCTTCATCAATATTGCCATTGAGGAACGCAGTCTTGACATCCATCTGCCATATTTCATAATCATGAAATGCAGCAATTGCTAATAAAATCCGAATGGACTTAAACATTTCTATGGGAGAGAAAGTCTCATCGTAGTCAACACCTTGAACTTGCCGAAACCCTTTTGCGACAAGCCGAGCTTTATAGACTGTAACATTACCATCTGCGTCCGTTTTCTTCTTGAAAATCCATTTGCACTCAACAGCCTTACGGTCGCTAGGAGGGTCCACCAAAGTCCATACTTGGTTTTCGCTCATGGATCCCAATTCGGATTTCATGGCCTCTAGCCATTTCTCAGAGTCTAGGCTCATCATTGCTTCCTCATAATTCACAGGTTCACTGTTGTCTAACAACAAGACAGTTGAGACAGGGTTGCCGGACCATTCAGGAGTGCCACGTGACCTTATCGACCTGCGAAGTTCAGTCGTAGCATCGTTCGAAGTTTCATGATCCTCGTCATTAGCTTCCTCTCTTGTTGGTGCAGACGGCACTGGAACAATTTCAGGTGCTGCGCTACTCTCCAACTCGAGAGAAGTTTCAATAACCTCGTCTAGCTCTACCTTCCTCCCACTCACTTCTTTCGAGAGAAACTCCTTCTCAAGAAAGGATCCGTTCTTTGCAACAAACACTTTGCCTTCGGATCTGTGGTAGAAGGTATACCCAATCGTTTCCTTAGAGTATCCTATGAAGACGCATTTCTCTGCTTTGGGTTCGAGCTTGTCCGACATCAACTTATTGACGTAAGCTTCGCATCCCCAAACTTTAAGAAACGAAAACTTAGGTTTAGCACCAAACCATAGTTCATACGGTGTCGTATCAACGGATTTAGATGGTGCCCTATTTAAAGTGAATGCAGCAGTTTCTAATGCATAACCCCAAAATGATAACGGCAAATCTGTAAGAGACATCATTGATCGCACCATATCTAATAGAGTTCGATTTCGGCGTTCAGACACACCATTGCACTGTGGTGTTCCGGGTGGCGTGAGTTGCGAAACGATTCTGCTTGCTTTAAGATGCGTGAGAAAATCATAACTCAAATATTCACCTCCACGATCGGATCGTAGAAATTTAATTTTCCTGTTATGATGGTTTTCCACTTCGTTTTGAAATTCTTTGAACTTTTCAAATGTTTCAGATTTATGTTTCATTAAATAGATATACCCATATCTACTTAAGTCATCAGTAAAAGTGAGAAAATAGCGATATCCACCGCGCGTCGAAACACTCATTGGTCCGCATATATCGGTATGTATGATTTCCAATAAGTCCGTTGCTCCCTCCATCATACCGGAGAACGGGGTTTTGATCATCTTGCCCATGAGGCATGGCTCGCACGTGTCAAATGATTCAAAATCAAGAGACTCCAAAAGTCCATCAGAATGGAGTTTCTTCATGCGTTTTACACCAATATGACCTAGACGGCAGTGCCACAAATAAATTGGATTATCACTATCTACTTTGCATCTCTTAGCCTCTATGTTATGGATGTGTGTTTCATTGCTTTCGAGATTCAGAAGAAATAAACCATTCACAATAGGTGCATGACCATAAAAGATGTTATTCATATAAATAGAACAACCATTATTCTCCGATTTAAATGAATAACCGTCTTGCAATAAACACGATCCAGATATGATGTTCATGCTCAACGCAGGCACATAATAACACTTATTAAGGTTTAAAACTAATCCCGAAGGTAAAACTAAGGAGAGCGTGCCGACGTCCATCACATCAACTTTTGATCCATTGCCAACGCGCATCGTCACCTCATCCCTTGCTAGCCGCCGTCTATTCCGTAGCTCCTGTTTCGAGTTACAAATATTAGCGAACGATTATCATATACCCGTGCACTACAACAAGCGCTAGTAAGGTAAACATCAATAACATGTATATCAAATATACCTTTAATGGTGCCACCTTCTTGTCCGCTAAGTACTTGGACAATTGCTTCGATGACCCTTGTCCTTGTAATAGAAGCACTCAGTGTCCGGCTTAGGTCCAGACTTGAGCTTCTTCTCAGCAGGGGCAACGCGCTTGCCGCTGCCTTTCTTGAAGGATTTCTTTGCACCCTTACCTTTCTTAAAGCTAGGGGTCTTGTTGACCATCAACACATGATTATCTTTCTTGATATCCACCTTCGTAGCTTTCAGCTTAGCGAAGAGCTCAGTGATCGTATCAGTGGAACCAATTTGATTGTGAGTAACTACAAAACCTTTGTAGCTAGGAGGGAGTGATTGCAGAACTCTGTCAATCTTGAGCTCTTCTGGAATCTTGTAGTCCATTTGCTCAAAACGTTGAGTGTAGCCCGACATCTTAATGGCGTGCTAACTAACGGAACTCCCTTCCTCCATCTCGCAGTTAAAGAACTTCTCAGAGATCTCATATCTCTCAGAACGGGTCTGAGTCTGAAACATAGTTTTCAGTTCCTCAAGTATCTCAAAGGGCCCGGCGAACTCCTCAAAACGATTTTGAAGGTCCGGTTCCATAGAAAACAACATGGTACTCTTAATCACTCCATAATCATCTTTGCGTGACTGATAAACATCTTTTTCATCAGCCAACGCATCAGTAGCAGGGGCGTCACCTAGCGCTTTCTCTAGTACATAGTCTTTTTGTCCGCCAGCGAGAATGATTCTCAGATTGCGGAACCAGTTGGTGAAGTTAGACCCATTGTTCTTAAGCTTTTCTTTCTCAGCAAAAACATTGAAGTTGAAGTTGGACTTAGCCATTTGATCTACAAAATTTGCAAATACAATTTAGACTCTGTTCATGACAACTAGTTCAACTTAATCAAATTACTAGATGAACTCCCACTAAATTCAACATCCCTCAAGTTGTTTAGTGAACACGATCCAAATTCTCCACACCTAATCCGATCTTCACGAGAAGAGATGTGGTTTCGATGGTGGACAACAAAGTGTCGATCATATCATTCATATGACTCATGTTTAACCTTTCGGTTCGTGTGTTCCGAGGCCATGTCTGTACATGCTAGGCTCGTCAAGTCAAACCAAGTATTTCCGCGTGTGCAAAACTGGCTTGCACCCGTTGTATGTGAACGTAGATTTTATAGCACCTGATCATCACAAGGTTCTTGAACACGACGAACTTTCGCAACGGTGCATACATGGGGAGAACACAATTTTATCTTGATCTTTAAGTGAGGAATCATCTTATAATGCTACCGTCGTGATCTAAGCATAATAAGATACATAAAAAGATAAACATCATATGCATATAATTTTATGTGACATGGTATAGCCAATCTCCGCGCAATGATCCCCATCTTGTGCGCGCCAGCATGATCTCCATCACTTCACCATGATTGCCTCCACCACGAATAGCAACTACAACTATTGCTAACTACTTAGCGATAAAGTAAAGCTATTACATGGCGTATAAGAAGTTGACACACAGGTCATACACAATTATAAATACAACCATACGGCTCCTTCCAGTTGTGAACTCATCGACATGCAAGTCGTGAAATATTACAAAACATGATCATTGCATACATCATACACATCATGTCTTGGGTCATACCATATCACAAAACACTCCCTGCAAAAACAAGTTAGACGCCTCTACTTTGTTGTTGCATGTTTTACGTGGCTTATGGGAGTAACAAGCTAAGAACGATTCTTACCTACGGAAAGCCACAACGGTGATATTATGGTTGCTAACATCCGGTGTAAATCCCATGACTACTATAGTGAGAGAAACTGGCATCCACCAGCCGCATGTGTGGAACAAGCCACACGTCAAGTGCGGAGCCGGTCTCGCGAACGAGGTCGCGTAAAGTTGGCCTGTACCGCTTCGATCTCACTACGTCGCGCCATAATAAATACACAACAAGAGTCTTGCAACAGAAAACATCAACGCCCTCAACAATCATGTTGCATTCTACTCGTGAAACACATCTACGCATAGATCTAGCTCTGATACCACTGAAGGGTTTCGTAGCATAGTAAATCAAAAAAATTCTACGGATGTGAACAAGAAAGCCAAGATCTAATCTAGGAGATGCAATCAATGAGATAGATAGATGAGATCTTCATACCCTTGAAGAAATTGCATAGCGGAAATGTTCAACAGAATGTGGTTGATGTAGTCATACTCACTGTCTCCTCCTCACGATCTGATCCGATCCTACGCCGCAAGTGGCGGCGCCTCCGAGACATGCACACGTACGGTGCCGCGACGTCTCCTCCTTCCTTGGTCCAGCAAGTGGGGTGGAGAGATGGATTGGATCTGCAGCACGACGGCGTGGTGCTATGGTGGAGAGTTTCAAGCAGGCTTCGCCACGCTGCAATGGGAGAGAGAGAGAGAGAGAGAGAGAGAGAGAGAGAGAGAGAGGAGGGGCAGCAGTTGGCGGCTAGGGTTGGAGTGGATGGGAGAGGGGGAGGGTGCGTCCCTGCCCTCCTTATATAGGGGGGGTGGCCGTCCCCCTTGGCCCCTCCTCCAAGCCCTAGGGCGGCGGCCCCAAGGGTGGAGTGGGGGGCAATTTTCCCCCTTCCTTCTAGAAGGCTCCCCTATGGTTTCCCCTAGGGCTGGCCGGCTGGGCCTTGGGGGCCTTGTGCCCCTGGCCCAAAGTGGCCAGGGCACTTCCCCTTAGGCCCACGCAGGCCTCCGATAAGTGGGCCCACGTTGGTCCCACTCTAGAACCTTCTAGAACCTTCCGGTACAATACCGATAAACTCCGAAACGATTCCAAAATCCAAAAAACTGCTTTCCTTTATATGAATCTTATTCTCCGGACCATTACGGAACCTCTCGTGATGTCCTGGATCTCATCCGAGGCTCCGAACAAAAACTCATAAACCAATTATCCATTCTATCTTAGCATCGATGCACGTTAAGTGTGTGACCCTACGGGTTCGAGAATATGCAGACATGATCTTCTATCAATAATCAACATCAGGATCTGGAAACCCATATTAACTCCCACATATTCATCGATGATCATATCAGATGAACCACGATGCCAGGATTCAATTAATCCCATATATGTATTCCCTTCGTCACGCGATATTTTACTTGCCCGAGATTTGATCGTTGGTATCGGCATACCTAGTTCAATCTCGTTCACAGCAAGTACTTTACTCGTTCCGTAATCCAATATCACTTTGTTATTAACTCCTTAACCACGTGCTTTCAAGTGGTTTTGATATCGATTACCGAGTGGGCCCGAAGTATATCTCTCCGACTCGGGAGGGACAAATTCCATCTCGATACATACAACCCAACAAGTACTTTCCGATCACCTAAGAGACACCTTTGATCACCCTCACATAGGATGACGTTTGATGACCTCAAAACTTTCTTCCGATACCAGGGAGTTGTATTATCTCATGGTCTAAGGAATACAATACTTGGCATAGGAAAAAGCTTCGCAAAGATGAACACGATGACACGATCTAATTGCTTTGCTTAATTTGGGTCTGTCCATCATATCATTCTCCTAATGACATGATCTCATTATTAATCGACAACTCATGTCTATGGTTAGGAAACCTTAACCACCATTAATCAATGAGCTAGTCCATAGAGGCATACTAGGGACAAGGTGTTGTTCATAAACCACACAAGTATCAAAGTTTCCGCTTAATACAATTCTAGCATGGAATATAAACTTTATCATGAACAAGAATTATAATAATAACATCTTTATTATTGCCTCTAGGGCATAATTCCAAAAGTGGCTTCTCTATCTTAGTTGCAGCGTCCCATGCATGCTCCTCCAATAGCATTCCAACATTTCTCTTCAGCTTAGGTGGGAGAATATGTTCTTGCGGAGTGGTGTTTGGGCGTGATCCTGTTGTTGTGGTGTTTGTGTGGACTCGGCCCTATTGTATTGTTTCTCATTTGGTTCTCTCTTTTAATATGTCAGGAATTTCTCTTCTTATTAATTGAGATAGTCAAAGCTTTTTATAGAAGGATGGAGAGGGGATTGGCGGAATATGTTAGATGCATTATTAAGCCTCATGGGCGAGTATATATTAACGTACAAAGATCATCTTGTAGTACAAGTCAAGTTAGGCTAGAGTCCTAACTATCCTAGACTACCATAACAACCGTATACGTACAATACTCTAACCTTCCCCCGCAGTCGTAGTGGTAGCGTCGTAAACAACTGGAACATCGCGGACGGTCAGACTAGAGATAAACCAAAGTAGAACCAGTGGGCTGACATACCCCCACGGTAGGAGCGGGAATGTCGTGGACGGTGTCGCGTCACGGTAGCTTGGACTATAGAGGAAGCTGATGATGCTCAAGCGAGGTGGTAGCCCTTGTGCCGATGTTGAGGGAGACGAGAGCGTTGGGTAGTGCCGAGGTCGGGGTAGCCGTTGCGGGGAGTCGCCGTGGTCGATATCGTGGTCGAGGATGCCGATGTCGAGATAACCACACGTGAAGCCGCATGCACATAGTGCGTGAGGAGGATGATAGAGACGCGTCGAGGCAGTCGTTGAGAATGTCGATGCCGAAGCTGATGCAGTCCGAGCCGTCGAGGACAAGGTGCGGCCATAGTTTTGCCAGAACTAGGCGCACGTCAGGGACAAACACACACTCCGGTTTTGCCAGAACTGAGTATGCAAACAAGAACTCATCGGTGCCGTAGAGGGGTGGATGCCGAAGAAGACGTTATCAAAGACGAGGCACCGATCCGGGCTTGCCAGACTCGGGAACGCGTCAGGGACGAAGGCACTCCCGGTGTTGCTAGTACCAGGCGTGCGGGGGCAGGGACCATCATGAACTTGTCGCCATGTCAGAAAGACTAGCAGAGGAAGCCTCCAGAGTGGTTGCGACATGCAGAGTGGCAAAGGGAGAGATGCCGGCGCTGTCGACGGTTGTCGGAGTAGAGTAGAAGGTGGTGTAGTTGGGGATGAGGCGATGACGCTGACGACTAAGTTGTAGTGGACGAAGACGTAGAAGGCAGCAAAAACAACAACGACTTGGGGTAGTCATGCTGGATGCCTGGAGTGGCGATGGGGTAGTCGGCGGGACCTGCGATGGCGTGAGATCGCCCTACAGGTTACCTTGTGAAGTGTGGCGGCGGTGCTCGAAGTAGGCGAGGAAGAAATCCGGTGACGTGACGAAGACCATGTGCAGATGGCGATCATGCGTGCAACGGAGCTATGACCCGAGGGGGCGGCATAGCTGCAGGGCGCAAGTCGGTCTAGCGGCTGGAAGACCACCAGCGACGTACATGCCAAGGAAGGCGCGTTGGAAGCCGGTAGCGTAGACCAAAGGCGGCGGCGCTGCGACCCGAAGGGGCGACAGAACGACAACCCATAGCTCGGTCAGTGGTAGGCGCGTGCTCAGGGACATGCTTGGCGTAGACAGGAGCGGGATCGGTTGATCAGACCGACGGTGCGCCGTATGCGCCATGTCATGGACGACGTGTAGATCGGAGTCGATGGAGGCATTGTCGGTGAAATCCCAGACGATGACGACGAAGACGATCTAAGGGGGGCAGCCGCGGAAGCCTTCCAAGGAAGGCGTAGCAGCCGTCCGTGGTGCGTGGCAGCCTGCCGAGGCAGGCGTGGCAGCGGAGAGGGCAGGCGCACAAGCGCGGTGTAGATCGTCGGTGTCGATGGTTAGAGTAGAGGCATGGCAATGACGACGGCGATGTGCGACGCAATCCGATCTAAGATCGATAAACCAAAAAAACCGATCAAGAGATCGGAAAAAAGGACTTACAGGGCAGCCGATCACGGATCGACGGATGAACCCTGCGTACGGATTGCGTGGCCCCCGGCGGAGATCATGGAGATTGACCTCCCCGGGGGCAGCGTGGCGGAAGCGTGTTGCTCGGCTAGCGCGGAGCCATGGCGGGCGGCGGTGATAGGGTTTGGGAAGTGGCGGCAGCGACGCTAGGTGGATGCGGAGGCAGCTAGGTCAAGGATCTTGCCGTTTTGATACCATCTAGAAGGATAGAGAGGGGATTGGCGGAATATGTTGGATGTATTATTAAGCCTCATGGGTGAGTATATATAGATGTACAGAGATCATCTTGGAGTACAAGTCAAGTTAGGCTAAAGTCATAACTATCCTAGACTATCATAAACAACCATATACGTACAATACTCTAACACTTTTGACTCTTTTAAAAAGAAGAAACAAAATATACTAAGTACTTTCGTTCTAAAAAGATGTCCTAAAATTGTGTAGATTCGTATGTATCTACACACTAAAACGTGTTAAGATATCGTGTGAATCTAGCCAAATTTGCACATGCCATTTAGAGCATCTCCACTAGCATTCCTAGGATGCCAATCCGGACACGGCCCAGTCATGTTCCCAGGAATTTCTTTTCGTTCGGATTCGGGCGAACTTTGGTCCGAACTTCCTAGGCCATTTACAGGATCCCGGGAACGCCGGACGAAGCGAAACGGGCGTGGGCTAGCACTGTCGGCAAGACAGTCCCATTCCCCCCCCCCTACTCCACTCGCCCAGACTTCGGCGAAGAGCTCCCAGTGCCTCTGTCGCCATGACTTCGCCGGCTGATCTCCTCCATGCCGAGACATGCCCACACCTCTAGATATGCTCGCCGTAGTCGCCGCCCACTCCGCCGCCCATTCCACCGCCGCTTCCGCCGCCCGAACTTCACCGTAGCTCGGCTTCGCTGCGAGCTCCCACCACCACGCCCGCCAAGTGTTCAACATTTGGCCGGTTCGGCCATGGACTCCGACGACGAGCAGATACTCGCCGTATTGCTGGAGAAGGAGAACGCCGAGGCTGCCGAAGATGTAGAGCACATGGATATCCTCCCCTCCCTCGCCCAGTTGTACCTGCAGATGGCGAAGCCGAAGAATGGTGGTTTGGCGCCTGGTCGCCGGAAGTGCAAGGCGAGACAAAGGATAAAGGGCTACTGCTTGTTGTACGCCGACTACTTCGCCGACGAGCCGCTCCAAGGAGAGGCCGTGTTTCGACGCCGTTTCAGGATGAGCCGGAAGCTCTTCCTCAAGATCATGCATGCCATCCGGGAGTTTGACCCCTATTTCGTTCGCAAGAAGGACTGCACCGATATGGTTGGGTTTTTCTCATTGCAGAGTGCACAATGGCGATGAGGTTGCTTGCATATGGAGTGTCGGGTGACAATACCGATGACTATCTCCGCATGGCTGAGTCCATCGCCATCGATTGCTTGTACAGGTTCTGCAGGCAGTGATTGTAGTGTTTGGGAAACAGTACTTGAGATCACCCACTGCTGAAGACACTGCTCGAATCCTCGCAGTCAATGAAAGTAGAGGATTTCCTGGTATGATTGGAAGCATAGACTGCATGCATTGGCAGTGGAAGAACCGTCCATTTGCATAGCAGGGAATATACAAAGGCCACAAAGGAGGTTGCACTGTGATACTCGAGGCAGTTGCTACCCATGATCTTTGGATCTGGCACTTCTTCTTAGACATGACAGGATCGAACAACGACATCAACGTCCTCAACTCCTCAAATGTATTTGCCAAGCTTGTTAAGGGTCATTGCTCTCCTTGTGGAATTTGAGATCAACGGGCACCACTACAACAAGGGATACTATCTAGCAGATGGCATCTATCCAAGATGGCCAACATTTGTGAAGACTATCTCAAACCCAATGCTCCCCAAGCATTCTCCGTTTGCCAAGGAACATGAAGCTTGCAGGAAGGACGTGGAGCAGACATTTTGTGTGCTCCAGCAAAGGTTTGCTGTCCGGTTTCCTGCAATGACCTGGTCGAAAGATCAGATGTGGGAAGTGATGAACTGTTGTGTGGTCTTGCACAACATGATCATTAAGTAGAAGAGGAAGGATCCAGTGAGTTTGCTCGAGCAGAACGAGTCATATTACAGACAGGGACCTCTTGCCGAGCCTGATCATCAGGTGTCTTCAACCTAGTCTGCCTTTATCGCCATGCGTTAGGAGATCTGAGATCCGGCCGTGCATCAACAGCTGCAGGATGATCTTGTTGAGCACCTATGGATACGCAGGGGCAATACGTAGATGCCGAGCATGAACTGGTCGAACTAGGCCGAAATATGTTGTATTTTCACTGTAGGCTGAACTATGTTTAAATTTACGCCGAACAATATTTAAAATTTGGCCGAAATGTGGTCAAATGTATGCTGAACTAGGCCGAAAAATGTTCTGTAGTCATATTATTCCAAAATTTGAACGAATTTGAACCGAATATGGGCGAAAAAGGACGTCTCGAAAACTCGACCTAGGAACGCGAGTGGGAAACTCGACGTTTCCGGTCTGTAAACGTATTTCGTTCGTTCAAAGTTTGGACCGGATTTTGCCCTAACGAGTGAGGATGCTCTTATTCTAAGTTCATCATTAAAATTATCACTCTAGTCTATTTTTGAAAATAGGAAAGTGAAAGAGAAAATTGGAGCAATCTCGTATGCTACCTGTGATCGAGACTGTTGATTGATGGACAGAGCCTGGGAACTTAGTCCCTCGGCTTAATCTGTTCCGAGTCGATGCAAACAAACTTTTATTCCTGACACAGATCCAAATGTGCAAGTTGGAATACACTAACCCTGTCACGGGCGCACGCACATGCACATGCGTACGTACTGTAGCAGTACTTGTTTGCCGCTAACCCTCCCAACTAATCGCGCCGGTCAGTCACCAGCACGACGATCAAATTTCCAGTTTGTTTAGTCCTAATTTTCTGTTTATTAACGAACGAACGAACGAATATCCGCTGGGTAAACCTACGCCTTCATTAACCCATGGCGACGGCCGAGCGGATTAACGCGTCAGCCAAAGCGAACGCCCGGTGGGACCCACCCACCTATATAACACGGGCATAATTGGTAACGCCACATATATATCTCCCCCGAGAAAACCATCGGAGTTGCGATCCATACGAAGGAGGGGCAGATTGGTTGGAACAAACGCCGACCATTTCCTCCGCTCTCTCTCTCTCTTTCTCTCTCTCGAACCAACCCAGCCCGCCCGAGAAGAACCCAACCCGAGCCCCCGGAGCGAGACAGAGAGAGAGAAGAAGAAGAGAGGACCCGAGGGAAGGGAGGGGGGAGCCCTAGCCGGCGCCGGTGGCGGCCATGGGCGGCGCCGCACCGGGGATGTGGGCCGGCCTGGTCCTGGTGGCGTTCTTGGCCGCATCGGGGGCGGGGGTATCGGTGGGGGGAGCGCTGCCGAGGTTCGCGGAGGCGCCCGAGTACCGGAACGGGGAGGGCTGCCCGGCGCCCGTCGCGGGGGCCGGGGTGTGCGACCCGGGCCTGGTCCACATCGCGATGACGCTCGACGCGCACTACCTCAGGGGCTCCATGGCCGCCATCTACTCGCTGCTCAAGCACGCCTCCTGCCCGGAGTCGCTCTTCTTCCACTTCCTCGCCGCCGACGCCGCCGCGCCGGGGGTCGGCGAGCTCAGGAGCGCGCTCGCAGCGTCGTTCCCCTCCCTGCGCTTCGAGATCTACCCGTTCCGCGCCGACGCCGTCACGGGCCTCATCTCGGCCTCCGTGCGCGCCGCGCTCGAGGCGCCGCTCAACTACGCCAGGAACTACCTCGCCGACCTGCTCCCCAAGTGCGTGCCCAGGGCGATATACCTCGACTCCGACGTGCTCGCCGTCGACGACGTGCGCCGCCTCTGGGAGACGCGCCTGCCCGCCGCGGCCGTCGTCGCCGCACCAGAGTACTGCCACGCCAACTTCTCCCGGTACTTCACCGACGCCTTCTGGTCCGACCCGGAGCTCGGCGCGCGCGTCTTCGCGGGCCGCCGCCGCGCGCCCTGCTACTTCAACACCGGGGTCATGGTCATCGACCTCCGGCGCTGGCGTTCAGGCAACTACCGTCACCGAATCGAGCAGTGGATGGAGCTGCAGAAAGAGAAAAGAATCTACGAGCTGGGGTCTTTGCCCCCTTTCTTGCTCGTCTTTGCCGGCGAGGTGGAGGCTGTCGACCATCGGTGGAATCAGCACGGTTTGGGCGGTGACAACGTGCTCGGTAGCTGCCGCCCCCTCCACAAGGGTCCTGTCAGCCTGATGCACTGGTCTGGCAAGGGCAAGCCATGGGATCGCCTCGACGCCGGCAGGCCTTGTCCTCTTGACCACACCTGGAAGTCATACGACCTCTATGTTGACCAAGGTGATGCATCGTCAGCATCAGCGCCGTCCCTGACCTCATTGTCATCATCGGCATTGCCCGCGGCGGTGTTCTCTTGGTAGAAAGATATACAGCACACGCTACAATTCTTTTCATTTGGGGTGCTTGGGTTTGTCGGTGGCAACGCAATTGCCTTGCAATGCATTGCCACTGCCACCATAGCTGCCACCGTTAGCCGGCTGCCGCCTTCGGCTGTACAGCAAGGGGAGGGGCGGTACATTGCAGCGGCTGCGAAAGGAAGAGGAACAGTGCACAGAGGAAGCAAATTCTTGTTCATCCGGGATACGATTCAGATTGATTCATTATGCTTTGGTTCTGATGGGGTGTTGGAATTACTTGATTGGTGGTGTACAATTCTTGGATAGTAGGAAGATAAAGGTTTCATTTTTTTGTCTGTTATAGTTCAGGATTGTTTCATTTACATGTCTGTTCAGTAAACCCGTATAAATATTGATTTAATTGATTTCAATAAAACAGAGTGGATCCTATTCTTGTTGCAGTGCCAAGACTCCCCTGTATCTGTCACTCTCTTTATCCAGAAATGCATTCAGAATGGCCTAATTCTCTTGTTATTTCATTCTTTCAAGAATGGACAGATTTATTGCTATTGCTAGTTTGCTTGTTCAGTTCATCCAGAATGGCCTAACCTATTGCTGTTTCTATTTTGTCTGCTATGCTCATAAGCAATGTCCTAATTTATTGCTGTTTATTACTTGTTCATCTAGAATTGGCTTAATATACTACTGCTGTTTCTATGTTGCTTGTTCATCGAGAATTTGCTTAATCTACTACTGCTGTTTCTATTTTGCCTGCTTGTTCATCCAGACTTGCCTTGCCTACTTGTTCATCATGGATTTCCTAATCTACTGCTGTTTCTATTTGGCCTACTTGTTCATCCGATCCTTCAGAATTGCCTAGTGCATTGCTGATTATGTAGTCCTAGTATTTGTCAGAGCTGTTTTCTGAAAGCTCTTGCTCTGAATTGGTCATGGCTTATGAGAGTTTCTTAGCAGGAGCATCAGAGTTGGAGCATTACACACCAATCTTTACAGATGTATTGTACACCACACAGCTAGAAGAAAGCAAAAGGGATCAATAATATCTTAGTTAGTTAAGATCAACTTTTATATATGAGAAAGTGATTAGCACAAGCATGGGACAGGGACCTCCCAACAGACTCATAATACAGAGAACAAATACTGCTACTAATCCGCCAACGACCTCCACCTAGAATTCCACAGAACCAGCCATACAGGTAGCCGCTCTTTTAAGGTTTCGTTGGCATCTTGGACTTGGAGGGCGTAGCAGGAATGTAAGTAGGGAATTTCGTTTTGATGAACAAACCTGTTATGTTTCCTCCTTTTTGTGCGAGGGAAGTTGAAATATTCGAAACTGGGACTCGTCTGGGACAGGCATTGCATCGATCTGCTGAAGGCTTGTCCCCTGCAGATCTGAAATTGCAGAAACAGCATCTGAATTATGTTTTTCTTGGCAATGATGATTGACGCGACTGAAATGTGGCGGCACAAGAGTTATTGCCCATGATCAAACACCATGTTCTGGTAATGGTTTTTCTAAGCAGCTTAGTTGCAGCTGGACATCCTCCCCCAATTCTAAATTGTAAGTAGAATCTGCAAGCTGGATTTCCTCGGCTACATGGCACCACGCAACGCCGTATCGAGCATCAGCCGCCCGTATCCGTGATCGGACGGCCGTCGAGGATCGCCTGTAGCTGCGGCCACGTTGATAGGAAAGGCCGCAAGGGGGTTCAGAATAGGCAACGCCCAGCCTGGACGGGGATGGAGGCTGGCTGCGCCGATGACCAGCTGGAGCTGGAGAACTGGGAATGCAAGTGGTGATGATATTCAATCTTTTCCAGAGGCAAAGTGCAGCTAATGATTGCGTGTATTCTTGTTTGGTCTTTGGGCTTTGCATCGCACCTTCCTCTGGTTTCTACTACTAGTTCGTGAGATGAACTCCACCACCTACTGGCTGTGGCTGGCTGGCTACTGGCCATCAACTACCCTACACTTATCCCTATTCAATTCCTTCCACATGCGCCATACCCGTATCCATCCATCCCTCAAAGACTACTACTCCGTTGGTGATGGATGTGCACTGCTCAACGAACGGGTAGTACGAGTACGACCTTAACACCTTTTTCCAGCTTCGCGCGTGCATCAGACGATCACCGTTGCTTCCAGTTCCATCGTGCCTCCTGCACTAAACCTTTTCTGGCCAGCTTCTGGAAGGAAAGGAAGGTATCGATCTTTGCCACCGGCAGGTTGGTGCCGCGGCAGCGCGCAGTGTCGGCCACCGCGTTTCATCTACCCCCAGCCTCGGCCGGCGACAAGGAGTTTCGGTGGATCGGTGACCGATGGATCGGATAGGGTGGTCCGGCACGGGCGCTTTCAGGCCTCACGACACCCCGAAAACTGAACCGGCGGGCGATGGTGGCAGGTGCCGCTTGGGGCCTGGCACTCGTGCCGGACAGGAAAGTGTTCGGTTGCATTTGCGGCAATCAACTCGTGCAAGAACGAACGAGATGGTATACATTGCAGGGACATCTAATAAGCAGTCGCGGCGAAAGGTGCCAAACTGAATGGAGCCATGGAGGGTAGTAGTAGTGGCTCGTCCTTTCCCTGAAAAGGCATACATGGTTTCAGAGGCTGATTAAGGGCATAACAAACTCAGACATGCACCTAATGAGCAACGACCCATCAACTACCGCTGGGCATCGGGCCGCCGTGGCCGCCTAGGCTCTCTCCTGTTATCTTATCTAGCGGTTGACGTTAAGTGGCATCATTGTTGCGACAGTGACTTGTGTTTGTATAGCTAAAAACCACAAGTGAGAAATGGAGAGTCTGGTCGACGATACGTATGTCAGGGTTTTGTTTGCACATGGATGCATGTATAGCTAAAATCCACTGTGGCTTTACATTGTTAATAAAGCATTCTGGTTCTAACGGCTCCCAACTACTGCTTCTTGCAATTATTAACGGAACGCTGGAACAAGAGAGCCGGCAGGGTTGTCTGTCTATCGAAGGCCTGCTGGGAGGTTTGGAATGTCTCGCGATGATCTATCTGTGTGGATAGCGAGTGAGGCACATTCATTGGTTAACCAACACAGGATTTGGTTAGGCAACGAACTGGGATCTTCTTTTACAGCCCCGGTAGGTCACCTAAATGCGTGAAGGTAGCTAACTCCCACCGCGGAAAAAAGGAATATCGGCAGCAGGGTTAGTAGTAGTACAGTACAGGGCCGTCCTGGCCTGCATTTGCTGCACCAGATTGATTAATTCAAGTCCTGGCTCTTGCAAATAAACAACAGGCTGTGCAGCGAAATGGCTACTCTATAAGGATGCAGGACGGCAGATCTGGTGAGGTATCTGGTGTGAGTTTCAGGGCCTGTGACACCCTTTACTTTGTCGTGAGCAAAAAAAAGAGAGAAAAAAGATGGTGGTTCAGAATTGCAGAGTTTTCTGTGGGACTGTTGAGCAAGCAGGTAATATGTTAAAATCAGACGTTGATCAAGGTAATAAAGTGTACTCCAAGGCTGGGAGGCATCGGATACTTGGGGTAGAGGCCAGGGCACCCTTGCTTGCCTCCCAAGTTTGTGGAATATGCAGAAATGCGAACCTCACGTTCCAGTTCCAGGACTGGTCCTGCAGAACAAATCCAGCTTAGACAATTCCGGGAATAAAGCTAGTACTAGTCCTAGGCATCAGTAAACGAATGGGGAATGCTGGCAACAACAGCGCATCATCGTCTCTCGTCAGGTCCAGCCTCGATCGGCCACGGGCATTCGTATTCCTTACCTGCTGCAAACGGAATAGCTGCCTGGACGGACAGATGCGATCTGTACGCTGAAGCAGCATGATTTCTTTCTTTCTTTGATCATTTGAGCAACGGAATGCGGACATTTTAACTGTTGACGAAAACGGTTTGCCGGGCCAGGATTTCAGGCTGTAGTCCTGCACACTCACCCGATCTAACAGCCCAGCTACTCCGGTGATCGTACAGAGCGGCGCGCATAAACGGCCGCGCATGTTCGGCCGTTGCGGGGGTGCTGTTTCGCTCAAATGGGCTGAGTTTGCGTTGGCAAACGTTCTGCTGAGCATTGAAAAAAAAAGAGTAGCCAATGGCAGAGCCCAAGAGTTGGAAATAAAACCACACGCGCTCCCTTGGGGCGATTGACTAATTCTGTGTTACAACCCGGCCCACCATCTCCAACGACAATGCCCAACGAGTAGAGGCCCATGTACCGGTCCACGATGTGACGATGAGAAGGATCTACTTAAGTAGATAGTTTTCCCCTCTCCCAAGTTGAAGAGATTAGAAGTGTGTTCTCGTTCCACTTTGTAACTCCGATCCAGAAGAATCATTCATGTATCAGGTCTGTAATAACCGATGAATTCTAGTAAGATCGTAACACTTGGTATCATAAGCCACGTATCCACCTTCCTTGATTTTTTCTGATTGGTAATTCCGAATCGAGGTCGGCGGCATATCTCGATATGCTGCTGTAAATCCGAGTGTCGGTGCGATCGGAGGAATCAGGCGACGCACCCAAGCGACCCACGACGACTGAGCGACAGATGGCGAAAGCAGTAGTGGCTGCGGAGCAAGCCCAGGCCACCAACGAGAAGCTCGATGTGCTCTCTACCCAACTCGTGGGGTTCACATCCTGGATGAAGACCATGGACACCACGGTCGCAGATCTCTCCACGACAGCGACCACGCTCAAGCTCCACGTCGAAGACATGGCGGCGCGTCTAGGCGTGATCGAGTCGCGGCCTCTCCAACCACCTCCTCCACTGGCGGTGTACTCTACAGCTCCACCACTTAGCTCGGGAGAGCGACGACTAATGAGTGCATATTTGCATCATGTTTTATATTATAGTGGTATGATCTTGGTATTTTACGGTGTTCACGCGCACCTTTTATGTTTATTTTCATCATGATCAGATCAGACGATGGATACGATGGACATAATTCTTGAACCTGTTGTATTGGAGTGAAAAGGAGCCAAAAAATAACGTAAATTGCTTATTTGGGAAATATTAATAACACCAGAAGAAAACTCGAAGCAATTGGAGGATACAGAAGGGTTAACGACCAACTATATGGCGGGAATAAATATTCTGGCCGTATAGTTCCCGTCGACACCGCCTTCTCAAATAGTTTCACCCCGTACAACTGGATCGGGGAGACGACATACAGAACACCCAGAAATCGCCAAAACCTCACCTCCGAAAGACATATGAAGGGGAACTCATCCACCGGGATCCATCTTTGCCCTACGCAGATCCAGGAGGCTAAGGCATCAATCATCTTCATCAACCGCTGCATCACCACCATCTCCATCCATCCCATCTATATCTTGTTGTAATTTCCGTACTCGTTATGAATTTATACAAATACTATTCATCTATGATAGATCCCATTACTTTTGCCATGATGTTAATTGCCTTCATGTCTAAGTAGATTATTAGTTCTTGGGGAGATGGAGAAACCCTAATATGAGATTAAAATAAGATAAAGTTTATTATGATATTCGTCGCTGTGACCATGTGTTAGATTATCTCCATCTTGATGTTGGGAGAAGTCGACCTCTCAATATTTGCCTCTTGTGGGGACTTGATAGAGGGAACTACTTGTTAGTATACGGAGGTGTGTTAGCACTTATAGTGACTATAATGTTGTTTGCACTCCTTACGTATCAACTTGGAAATCGAGGAAACTCACAAAATACTATCTATGCCATGGGATACTTCATGTGGGATACGTCCTTTAAAAGCGCAGTAATTCAATTGATGTTGATTACTGTCTACTGTGGTTATAAGGATGACGTGAGAAGTGGTTGCTGCCTATTTGTTCAAATATGGAGTTCCTCTCACACATACATAGTTGAGAATGTTCATGATAATAATCTTTATCTTAGTCCTTTATAATGCTAGTGGTGTATCTGCTAATCCCTGAGAAAGCTTTTCCCCACTAAAGTTTTAAATCTCTCTTACTTACGCAATTCCTACTTTCTGCATTTAGTTTTCTTTACTTTATTTATTGTTCTCTTGCACCAAAAACCCCAAACCACCTTTCTACATAACACTGCCATTTATCTTGTTACTTAAAACTTTATTTTAGCATTTCTATTTCCAGTATTTAATTTAAGAACAATTAGACCTCAGACTCCTGCTCCTTGTGGGATCGATATCTTTATTTCAAAACTAGATACAAACGATTTGTGCACTTGCAGTTATCAAGCTATTTTCTAGCGCCGTTGCCGGGAAGCTAAGCGCTGTAGGTCTTTTAGTTTTTACTTATTTATTTTAGTCTTACTAAGTTTTGTTTTTAGTTACAGGTTTCCACCAACATGATGGAGTTTGAGCATATGACTAGTGCTAACCCACACAACCACTTTAGGAAACCCTATGATATTTATAAAAGAGACAACTCTGACAAGAAGACAATGGGGTTTGAAATAAATCCTCTACTACTTGGTATTCTACATAAGAAACAATTTATTGGAGATGAAGAAGATCACGATCCATATGAGCATATTGCATGCTTCAAAGATATATGTGGCAATTTCCAACTATTGGGGTATACCACCAATGAGGTAAGGGTTAAACTTTTTAGTTAGACTTTGACTAGCATAGCTCTCTCATGGTATAGATCTTTACCCTCAAAAGCCACTACTACCTAGGATAATTTAGCTTGTGAATTTTTATCCAAATATTATCCTTTATCAAAATCTTTTGGAATTAGACGTCTTAGAATGACTTGGAGGAACCGTCCTAATGAAGGACTAGTAAGAGCTTATATAAGATTTAAATATTTACTTAGTCAATGTCCTCATCATGATTTGCCTGAATGGTATTTATTGCATATCTTTTATGGCGGTTTAATTGAACCTAATAAAATTGAACTAGACTCTTGCACGAGAGGAGCTTATATGTATTTACCCATAACTAAAGCTTGGGCTTTACTTAATAGAAGTCACGATCATAGAGTTTCATGGAATTTTGGTCTAGAAAGTGAAGGAGGCACAGAAATAGATTATGATTGTATTCATGACTATAATAAGAATGGCCATGTTAATAAATTATCTAAAGAGCTTTATTTAGATTCAGATCTTGTGTTGCAAGTTGTTAAAGATTTTATAGAACACATCAAAGCTCCAAAAGTGGGTTTGACCAAGTATGATCCACCAACCGAACCCGAGAAGAAAACAGAAGTTACAGCAACACTGGCCTCCCTAGAACCAACATATGAGATACCTTCCCTAACACTGCGCAAAAGCATATTTTGAAATATGAATAGCTTAAAGCAGTATAGGAGAAGAATGAAGAGGAAAGCATGCCAAAAGTCAAGGAGCATCTGGATGAAACCAAAGATGAAGAGGTAACCAAGGAAGCAATTATGACTATGTATGCACATTGCAATATAGTTGAACTTGATGAAGGTAAAACTAAGGTAAAATATGTGGGTAAGCCTATTCTTCCCTGCATATTTAAAGAAACCTCGCGTTACGGTTTATGTGATCTTGGCACCGAAGTTAATGTTATATCTTATGATTTTTATTTAGAAATAAAAGAAGAGATAGCATCGGCTGCAATAGAAAATACTGATATGACAATCATGTTAGCCAATAAAATCCTTAGAATTCCAATGGGAGTAGTTGAAGATGCAACTGTCAGAATTGGCAATAAAAATTTCCCTATCGATTTTGTAGTTGTTGATATGCCAGCTGACACGCTTTGCCCAATTATATTTGGAATAAACTTTTTGAGCGATGTAGATGCCACAGCTGACTTCAAAAAGGAGGTTATATCCCTTAAGCTTGGGAAAGCGGAAAAATAATTCCACTTTTCCAAATTTAAAGAAAAACCTCTACTTATACAAGAAGATAAAGAGAAAACTATTGAGGAAATGGCAGCTCTTTTCTTAAGTAATCAAGAAGAAGAAATAAATGAAGACTCAAATTGTGAAGAAATAATTATGGAGGACAGATCTGTAGAAGAATTAGAAAGTGAATTTGATTCACTTCCCATCTTAGAACCTCCAACTGATGAAGCTTTTGAAGAGCCAAAAAAGAGGAGGGATGAAGAATTACCACCCCCAGAATTAAAACCTTTACTAGATAATATTAAATATAGATTTTTTGGATAATACTAATAAATTCCTTGTTATTATTAGTGCTAAACTTTCAGGGGATGAAGAAGAAGAACTCATGAAAGTACTCAAGGAACATCGCAAGGCCTTTGGGTATTCAATAGATGATTTGAAGGGAATTAGTCCCATGATAACGTCCATCGAATATTTATGGAGGAAGGTGCCAAACCGGTTGCAAAATTCAATAGACGGTTGAAGCCCGGAATGAAGGAAGTGGTAAGAAAAGAAATAGTACACATACTGTATGCAGGTATAATCTATCCTGTAAAATAAAGTGAATGGGTAAGTCCTGTTCATTGTGTTCCTAAGAAAGGCAGCTTTACTGTTGTTCCTTATGAAAACAATGAATTGATACCTACTAGAACTGTTGTTGGACATAGGATGTGCATAGAGGTCAGGAAATTGAATAAGGAAACTAGGAAAGATCACTATCCTTTACCTTTCATAGATCAAACTTTAGAGAGGTTAGAAAACCACACTCTTTTTTGCTACTTGGATGGATACTCTGGTTTTTCTCAAATAGCTGTTCATCCCAATGACCAACTTAAAACAACTTTCATTAGTCATTATGGTTTACATGCTTACCGATGCATGCCTTTTGATTTATGCAATGCTCTAGCTACTTTTCAAAGATGAATGGCGGCTATTTTTGTAGATTTTATAGAACTGATAATGGAAGTATTTATGGATGATTTTTCTGTCTATGGAACTTTGTTTACTAGTTGCTTGGATAATCTCAAAAGAATTTTGCAGCGTTGCAAAGAAACCAATCTTGTTCTAAACTGGGAGATGTGTCGTTTCATGGTTAAAGAAGGCATAGTCCTTAGACATAATGTATCATGTAAGGGTATTGAAGTAGATAGGGCTAAAGTTGAAGCAATAGAGAGAATGCCACAACCAAGGGACATAAAAGGTATAAGAAGTTTTCTTGGTCATGTATGCTTTTATAGAAAGTTCATTAGGAATTTTTCTTTCTCTTCTTCTTGTATTTGTAGGGGTCTGTCTTTAAATTTGGAAAAGTGGAATTCTTTTTCCGCTTCCCCAAGCTTAAGAGACACAATCTCCTTTTTAAAATCGACTTTGGCACCTACATCGCTCAAAAAATTTCTTCCAAATATAATTGGGCAAAGAGTGTCAGTTGGCATATCAACAACTACAATTTGATGTTTTTTATTGCTAATTGTGACAGTTGCATCTTCAACTACTCCCGTTGGAATTCTAAGAGTTTTATTGGCTAACATGATTATCATATCAGTATTTTCTATTGTAGCCGGTGCTATCTCTTCTTTTATATCTAAATAAAAATCATAAGATATAACATTAACTTTGGTGCCAAGATCACATAAACCATAATGCAAGGTTTCTTTAAATATGCAAGGAAGGATAGGTTTACCCACATCTTTAACCTTAGTTTTACCTTCAACCAATACAGAAGTCTCTTTATCAAGTTCAACTATGTTGCAATGTGCATACATAGCCATAATTGCTTCCTTGGTTACCTCTTCATCTTTAGTTTCATCCAGATGTTCTTCAACTTTTGGCACACTTTCCTCCTCCTTCTTCTCCTGTACTGCTTTGACCTGTTCATATTCTAAAAATATGCTTCTGCGCAGTGTTAGGAAAAGGTATCTCATACATTGGTTCTAGGGAGGCCAGTGTTGCTTTAACTTCCTTTTTAGCTCAAGTTCGGGTGGTGGATCATACTTGAACAAACCCTCTTTTGGAGCTTTGATGTGTTCTCTAAAAGCTTTAACAACTCGCAACACAAGATCTGAATCCAAATAAAGTTTTTTAGATAATTCATTGACATGGCCATTTTTATTATAGTCATGAATACAAGCATAATCTATTTCTATGCCTCCTTCACTTTCTAGACCAAAATTCCATGAAACTCTATGATCGCAAATTCTATTAAGTAAAGCCTAAGCTTTAGTTATGGGAAGATTCATAAAATCTCCTCTTGCGCAAGAGTCTAGTTCAATTTTATTAGGTTCAATTAAACTGCCATAAAATATATGCAATAAATACCATTCAGGCAAATCATGATGAGGACATTGATTAATTAAATCTTATATAAGCTCTTACTAGTCCTTCATTAGGACGGTTCCTCCAAGTCATTATAAGACGCCTGATTCCAAAAGATTTTGATAATGGATAATACTTGGCTAGAAACTCACAAGCTAAATTATCCCAAGTAGTAGTGGCTTCTGGGGGTAAAGATCTATACCATGAGAGTGCCGTGCTAGTCAAAGTCTGACTAAAAAGTTTAACCCTTACCTCATTAGCAGTATACCCCGATAAGTGGGAAGTGCCACATATATCTTTGAAGCATGCAATATGATCATATGGATCAGGATCTTATTCATCTCTAGTAAACTGCTTCTTGTGTATAATACCAAGTAGTAGAGGATTTATTTCAAACCCCCTTGTCTTCTTGTTGGAGTTGTCTCTTTTATTAATATCATAAGGCTTCCCAAAGTGGCTGAGTGGGTTAGCACTAGTCAAATGCTCAAACTCCATCATGTTGGTGGAAACCTGTAACCCAAAACAAAACTTAGCAAGACTAAAATAAATAAGAAAAAATTAAAAGACCTACAGCGCTTAGCTCCCGGCAACAGCGCCAGAAAATAGCTTGATGACTGCAAGTGCACATATCATTTGTAGCTAGTTTAGAAAAAAAGATATCGATCCCACAAGGAGCAGGAGTCTGAAGTCTAATAACTCTTGAATTAAATATTGAAATAGAAATGCTAAAATAAAGTTCTAAGTAACAAGATAAAATGTGAGTATTGTGTAAAAAGGTGTTTTTGGGTTTTTGTTATAAGAGAAAAACAAGTAAAGTAAAATAAACTGAATACATAAATTAAGTACCGCATGTGTAAAAGAGATTTTAAACTGCAATGGGAAAAAGTGTTCTCAGTGAGTAGCGGATACTATGTATAAAGGAGATAAGGTAAAGATTATTATCATGAACATTCTCAACTATGTATGTGTGGGAGAAACTCCGTATTTGGAAAAATAGGCAGCAATCACTGCTCACATCATCCCCATAATCACAGCAGACAACAATCAACATCAATCGAGTTACTACGCTATTAAGGGACTTGATCCCGTAGGACGTATCCCATGGCATGGATAGTGTTCTGTGAATTTCCTCGGTTCCCAAGTTGATACATAAGGAGTGCCAATAGCTTTATAGTCACTGTAAGTGCTAACACACAGCCATCTACCAACAAGTAGTTCCCTCCATCAAGTCCCCACAAGAGGCAAATATTGAGAGGTCGACTTCTCCCAACATGAAGATAAAGACAATCTAATACATGGTCATAGCGAAGAATATCATAATAAACTTTATATTATTTCAATCTCATGCTAGGGTTTCTCCATCTTCCCAAGAACTAATGATCTACTCAGACATGGAGGCAATCAACATCATGGCAAAAATAATGGAATCTATCATAGATGAATAGTACTTGTATAAATCCACAACAAGTATGGAAATTACAACAAGATCTAAACATGATGTAGATGGGATGGATGGAGATGATGGTGATGCAACGGTTGATGATGAATATCGATGCCTTAGCCGCTCGGATCTGTGTAGGGCAAAAATGGATCCCCGATGGATGAGTTCCCCCTCCAGATGCCTTCTGGAGGTGAGGTTTTGGCGATTTCTGGTTGTTTTGTATGTCGTCTCTCCGATCTAGTTGCATGTGGTGAAACTATTTGAGAAAGCGGAGGCATCGCCAACTCTATGGCGGGAACTATACGACCGAAAAAGTTGCTCCAGCCGTATAGTTGGTCGTTAAACCTTCTATGCCCTCCAATTGCTTTGGGTTTTCTTCTTGTGTTATTGATATTTCCCAAATAAATGATTTATGTTGTTTTTGACTCCTTTTCGCTCCAATACAACTGGTCCTAGAATTGTGTCCATCGTATCCGTCATCTGTCCTGATCCCGATGAAAATAGACATAAAAGGTGCACATGAACACCATAAAATACCAAGATCCTACCACTACAGTGCAAAATAATAATGTAAAACATGATGCAAATATGCACTCATCAAAGACCTCAAACGCCTTCTCTCTACATCTCTCGTACGGGTGATCCCAGCGGAAAGAGAGCCCATGCTGCTTTACATTGCTGCAACGCACCAAGTGGTCTGTACAACACTCGTGGTCGAACGACCCGAAGAAGGCAAAACCCACGGGGTACAGCTCCCAGTGTATTACCTCAGCGAGGTACTCACACCTACAAAGCAAAGGTATCCCCACTACCAAAAGCTCGCCTACGGCGTATTCATGACAGCACGTCGATTGCGCCACTACTTCCCAAAGCATCAGATCATGGTCGTCAATGATGCACCACTATCACACATCCTCAACAACCCCGAAGCCACTGGGCGAGTAGCCCTGTAGGGCATCGAGCTGTCCCCACGGGACATCTTCTACGAAAGGCGCACCACCATCAAATCGTAGGTGTGCCGGGGGGATAACCCCCAGTAGGGTCATAAGGGGTAAAACATTGCCCAGCTTGTCTTATGCCGAGTCAAAGAAGTCTCTGGCCGGGTCTCTATGGCCGGATATGAAGCTTATGCGTGGCCAACATAAAAACTATGTCGGCCTGCATAGGACGAACTTGTTTACCTTGCAGGAAGCAACGAGTCGGTTCTCACGAGGGAAGGCTGAGTCAGAGAAGACGCGTGGCAGCTTTCCGAGTGAGGTTCAGGAGGGACCATGGTAAAGCATGGTCAAAAGAGAAAAGGGCGATGCCGGATGACATAAAAGGAGCCAGGTGACGTCCAAAGCGAGGGCTGACGTACAAAGTCACCGTATGACGCCAAAAGAGCTGGAGGCTATGTACGTGAAGACCACTGGCTGTATAGCTTTGAGGACTGGGTTAAGGGCTCAAGGCTAGCCCATGACCCGGCCCACATAGTAAGGACAAAGATCCAAACAGTAACCGTAGGACCCAAAAATATAACCTAGCTGGCCATCGCCTATATAAGGAGGGGCATAGCTTGGGTTTAAGGAGGTTGGACCAAGTAGGAAACTAGTGCCCTGAGGCTATGCTCGAACAACTCAAGTAGCACTTGTAAACTTCTTGGATCAATAAAAATCCTAAGCGTGGAGAGTTCTACATGTTCTTCGTGCACGGCAAGACCGTGCACTCCCTCCCCGGTTACCTTAAGCGTCCATTCGCCCCCCAACTCAAGCCTACACAAGGCATCTACCATGACACCACCACGATAGTTAGCGCCCACCGTGGGGCAGAAGCAGGTGCTTGCTGGAGTTTTCATCCGGACGGACAACATCATCTCCAAGACGGGCGAGCGCGTCTATTTCGGACTCATCTAGAGGTTCGGGGCACTCAACTTCGTCAGCGACAACGCGGGATGCTTCAGGACCAAGCCGTTCCCAAGGGGCGGTCTCTTCATCAAGTTCGGCGAGCACCAGGTCTACGTCATGGTGCACGTGGAGCGCGCATACCCGGAGCGCGTCAGCCTGGTGCCGGATCCACCTACGCTTTGCACCATGGGAAAGCTCCATCAACTCGTCTCCGTCGAGGTAATGATGACCGGTATAGACCTGTCGCGTCCCCAACACCTCCAGTATCTCTTGTAGTGAATGAGAATGCTAAGGAAGAAAATCCAGAAGGAACGCCAAGGGCAACAAGAACAACGAAAGCGCCACTAGAGAAGGCAGAAAACATAGCTAGGAGTAAAAGAGCCAAAGAGTTGCAGGAAGTAATAGAAAAGCTAGCAGAGCAAGTAGCGCCAGCAGCTGACCTGGCGCACGTGCAGACCGAGTTAGAGGAAACTAGAAAAAAAGTGCTGGAAAAGGCAAAGGAATTAGCCTAGATGCAGCATGATATGGATATCACGATTCGAGAGTATAACTCTGCAAATCGAGTCAAGGGTGCTAAGACCCGACTTGATGCAACAAGGTTAAGAGGAAGGAACCTCAATGAAGAATTGGCGGATGCAACATCAAAGATAACACCAGAAAACAGCAACGAGACAGCCATGCGGCCGACATACAAAACGGCAGCAGCAAACTTGAGAGACGCAGAGGCGGCGATGGCCGAGTTACCCCATCTGACGGGTGAAGCAAAGAAAAAGCAACATGAATGGGTAAATGATTTGGTGAGAGCAGCATGAATGCTGAATGAAGAATACTACAGGGCGAATCCTGGTATAGTTGGGAGGTCACAGCTCGTTCACTCGGCAACTCCAATCCCGGCAAGATCAGCATGACATACAGCCTCCTCTCCAGGAGTAGTGCCGAGATAGAGAAAATAAAAGAGTGTGGACTCAGGAAGGAACAAGAAGATGGTTTCTTATGATCCAGTAGTGGTTCAAGGAAACCCGATCCATGCACAGGGAAAAAGAAGGAATGTCGCTCAAGGAAATGAGAACCAAGAAAATGCTAGCCGGGAAAGGCAAGCAGGACAAAGAAATGACAATGGAGGGCATAACTTTGCGCCTCATCCTAGGCGTGGGACTCACTTGGCAGGAGGAGGAAACCTAGCTCCGAATCCTCCGCCAGCTCAACCCGAAAAGAGATAGCAAAGTGCAGGAAAAGCAGTGCAGCAGCCCGCAGACCCGAACGCCAATAGATACAATGATGGTTACTCGGCAATGGTAAATGACGGGTACGAGTTGCCGGATCATGTGTATCAAGCTATGGGGACCAGACTAGGAGGCAGGAATCTCCAGCCAGATGATGCAAGGCTAAAGCTTGACCGGATAAAGATGGCAGAGTTGATCGAATCGCAAGGTCCACCGTGTTTTAGCCCAAGGAGCATGAGAGAACCGCCAGTGCCAAACTTTCAGCTGGAAAGAGGAAAAAAACCTATGATGGAAGCACAAAACCAGAGGATTGGCTCATAGATTATGGAACTGCAGTAAAGATCGCACAGGGAATCTGATATGGGCAGTGCGATACGTACCGCAAATGTTAGAAGGACCAGCGAGGATGTGGCTGAATAATTTTCCACCCGGAAGCATCAACAGCTGGATTGATTTCCAAGAAGCTTTTGTGAGCAATTTTACAAGCACGTACAAGATTTTGAATCACCCACAACAACTGGCTATGTGCAAGCAAAAGCCGAATGAAACTGACAGAGAGTTCCTCACTAGATGGTGCACTATGCGCAACTCTTGTGAAGGGGTAATCGAATCTCAGGCCATTGCATAATTTGCACAAGGATGCAGGCACGAAAGTGTACTGTGGAAAAGGTTACAGAGAGATATGCTAGCAAGCTTGGCAGAAACGGTAAGAATCGCCAACTCGTATGCGTTAGGAGATCCGACTCAGCCTCTGCTTATGTCGGCAGCCGGGATGACTAAGACTCAGATCTATGACGCAGCCGGGTCGCAAAGGCGCTAGGAAAGGGCCGAATATAGAAGCACAAGACGAGATGAAAGACCAGACTACAGGTATGGCTTGACTCAAGTCGTAGCCGTAAGTCAGGATCATCCGGATGATGGAAGCAGCCAACGTCAAAGGACAAGTGGGAAATAGCAATGGATACCAAAGAATGATGGAAAAAAGGCATATGAACAAAGAAAGCCATACAAGACTGGCAGAAGTATACTTATGAGATGATGTTGGATCAGACGTGTAAGTTTCACACGCCAAGTCTGAGTAAGCCGGCGAATCACACAACAAGACAATGCACTTGGTTCTAGAAGGGAGACCGAGTAGATTCGCCGACTCAGCAGCTACCACCACCTCCCCCCGCCACCACTCATAGAAGGAAATGCCCAGGTTGTTGGAGCTGAGCATAGATATGAGAATCGACAGCCGAGGTATCATAACCAAGAAAGAAGAGAGGCTATGCATCAAGTGCATGACCCAAAAGGTGATGGCGCTCATGCCGGCCATGGGACCAGAAACAAGTACAAAGAGCATCACCAGAGCTATGCCGTGTTTGTTACAAAGCCGAATGACAAGAAGAGTCAACATTGACGGATGATGGAAGTAAACGCCATAATGTCAACAATACCAAAATACATGCACTGGTCTGAATAGGAGATAACTTGGAGCATAAAGGATCACCCCAAGATTATGCCGACGCTAGGAGGTTATGCTCTTGTTTTGGATCCAACGTTCATGGACCCAGATATCAATGTGAAGTTTTCCAAAGTACTGATAGATGATGGCAGTAGCATCAACATCATGTACAAGGATACCATGCTCAAGTTAGGCATCACTATGAACATGTTGGAGCCGACTAAGACAACCTTACATGGTATTGTGCCGGGATTGTCATGTGAGCCAATTGGGAAGATCTGGGTTGATGTCTTATTCGGGAACAGGGAGAACTGTTGTACTGAAGCCATAGAGTTCAAAGTGGTAGACCTTGTTAGTTCATACCATGCCTTACTCGGCAGGCCGGCTATGGCAAAATTTATGGCTACTCCTCATATTGCCTACTTAAAAATGAAGCTGCCAGGTCCGTGTGGAGTTATCACAGTTGAGGGTGACTACAAACGATCTATCGCATGCGCCTTAGCCGGATCTTCGCTGGCCGAGTCACTAGTGATAGGACAGGAAAAACAACAAATGAGGGAAGTTGCAGCACTGGCCAAGGCAGCACAGATGTCTACGCCGACACTCACTAACCCGCATGGCAGTGTGTCCTTCTAAGCCACTAAGTAAACAAAGAAGATACATGTTGATGAGGCTTACCCAGAGTGCACAATCACTATTGGTGTCGGGCTATCCGACAAATAGGAAAGCGAGCTCACCAGCTTCCTTCGTGAGAATCGGGATATCTTTGCATGGTCCACACAAGACTTGCAGGGAGTTCCGAGGGAGCTGGCTGAGCACTCTCTTCATGTAAGTACAGACGCCAAGCCGGTGAAGCAACCCCTCCGCCGCTTCTCCGAAGATAGGAGAAAAGTCATAGCCAACAAGATAGTCAGGCTCTTGGCTGCCGGTTTTCTCATGGAAGTACTGCACCCAGATTGGTTGTCAAATCCAGTCTTGGTCGAGAAGAAAAAGGATGACCCGAAAGTGGCAGTGGTGTGGCGCATGTGTATTGACTGCACGAACCTCAATAAGACGTGTCCAAAAGATCCATTCCCATTGCCACGGATCGATCAAGTCATTGACTCTACTGCCGGGTGTGAGTTGTTGTCATTTGTGGATGCGTACTCTGGTTTCCACCAGATACCACTGAATCCGGATGATCAAATAAAGACAACCTTTATCACCCCATACGGGGCTTATTGCTATCGTACTATGCCGTTCGGATTGAGAAATGCGGGTGCAACATACAAAAGATGCATGCAAAAATGCCTGCAAGATCAACTTGATAAAAATGTTCAAGTAATACGTCGATGACGTGGTAATAAAAACCAAACAAAGTCATACTCTAATCGAGGACTTGCGTGAACCATTCGCGAACTTAAGAAGATTCCGGATGAAACTTAACCCAGAAAAATTCACCTTTGGTGTCCCGGCTACAAAGTTTCTCGGATTCCTTGTATCCAGCCGAGGAATTGAGGCTAACCCAACAAAGATCAGAGCCATCGAAAGAATGGAATTTCCGAAAACCCTCAACGATGTCCAGAATTTTACAGGATGCCTGGCCTCGTTGAGTAGGTTTGTGAGCCGGCTAGGCGAAATATCCTTACCATTGTATCAACTGATGAAAAAATCAGACAAATTCACATGGACACAACAAGCTGATAGCGCTTTCCATGAACTTAAAAAGATATTGGCAACAACACCAATATTAGCCTCACCACTGTCCAAAGAGCCAATGCTGCTCTATGTCGCAGCAACCAACAGAGTTGTCAGTGCGGTAATAGTGGTAGAGCGTGAAGAAGAGGGCAAATCAGTCCAAAGGCCAGTCTATTACCTGAGCGAAGTGCTCTCTACATCAAAGCAAAACTACCCCCACTACCAAAAAATGACATATGGGGTGTATATGGCAGGAAAGAAGCTGAAGCACTATTTCCAAGAACACCCGGTCCAGGTATTATGCGAGGCACCTATCTCGGACATATTGGGCAGTAAAGATGCCAGTGGCCGAGTGGCAAAATGGGCCATAGAGCTAGCACCGTACACTCCACAATACAACAGGCGAGATGCGATTAAATCTCAAGCTGTAGCGGATTTCTTCATGGACTGGATGGAAATGCAATATGAACCACCATTGCCAGACCCAAATTACTGGAGAATGCACTTTGATGGGTCCAAGACAAAGATGGGCCTGGGTGCCGGGATAGTACTTACTTCACCCAAGAAGGATCAGCTCAAATATGTGTTGCAGATCCACTTCGCTGCACCCAATAATGTAGCTGAGTATGAAGCACTTGTCCATGGGATAAGAGTGGCCAAAGAGATTGGCATCAAAAGGGTCATGTGTTTCGGTGACTCGGATTTGGTTATTCAGCAAGTGTACGGACATTGGGATGCACTGGATGCAAATATGACACTTTATCATTTTCATGTACAACAAATTTTGGGATACTTTGATAGATGTGAGTTTCATCACATACCCAGAGCAGAGAAGGCAGCTTATGTATTATACAAGTTAGGCTCATCTCGGCAAGCAATCCCACCGGGAGTAGTGTTGGAACATCTCAGAAAACCATCAATCAAGCCATCACAAGAGTCCGAGTCAATATTCATTTCGGCAAGGCAGGAGTCAGATGTTGTGCCAATGGACATTGAAACAGGGCCAGGTTCGAGTAACTCGGGGACTGTTCCGCCTAACCCGGGGGTTTTCGAGTCACCCTCGGGGACTCCTCAGGTTATGTCGGTTGAGCCAATGGTAATTGATGGAGAAGCAGATCCAGCACCAGTAATACCAGCCTGGGCACAACCAATATTCAATTACTTAAGAGATGGAACTTTGCCTGATAGTGAGATATTAGCAATACAAATAGAAAGAAGAGCAAAAGCATACACAATAATTAACAAGGAGCTATACAAGAGGAGTGTGACAAGTGTATTGCAACGTTGCATAAGTCTAGAGCAAGGACAAGAGATACTGGTGGATATTCACCAAGGAGAATGTGGGCACCATGCCTCTTCAAGAGAATTAGTAGCCAAGGCATTCCAAAACAGGCTCTATTGGCCAAGTGCACTGGTGGAAGCACAAGACCTAGTGAGGAAATGCAATGGCTGCCAACGCTACACATCAAAGTCACACTTACCTGCATCTGAATTAAAAACTATACCAATCACCTGGCCGTTTGCAGTGTGGTGTCTGGATATGGTGGGACCATTCAAACCAGCAAGGGGCGGCATGACTCACATACTAGTGATGGTCGACAAATTTACCAAGTGGATAGAAGTGAAGCCCATCAAAAAACTTGATGGAAAAACAACTGTCACGTTCCTAAAGGACATAATCCTGAGATACGGTCACCTGCACAGTGTGATTACAGACAATGGCACAAACTTTTCCAAAGGAGATTTTCCCCGATTTTGTAGGGAAAGCCGAATAAGACTCGACGTAGCGTTAGTTGCCCATCCGGAATCAAATGGACAAGTTGAACAAGCTAACAACTTAGTTCTATCAGGGATAAAACCCCGTCTAATGGAACCACTCCAAAGATCACCTGGTTGCTAGATATAGGAACTACCCTCAGTGCTATGGAGCTTAAGGACAACTTTGAATCGATCAACAGGCTATACGCCATTCTTCCTTGTGTATGGGGTAGAAGCAGTTTTGCCTGCCGACATAGAGCACGACTCGCCAAGAGTAAGGCAATACTCGGAAGCCGAGGTAAAGGAGGCCTGATAAGATGGAGTTGATTTACTCGAAGAAGCGAGAGAACTGGCATTATCCAGATACGCCATATACCAACAAAATCTCCGACGCTATCATAGCCGAAAAGTCCAACATCGTGTTTTCTGAGAAGGGGATATGGTGCTCAGACTAGTACAAAACACAACTGCGATGCATAAACTATCACCCCCATGGGAAGGACCATTCACTATAAGCAAAGAGTTGCAATATGATTCGTACTATCTGATAGATGCTCGTGAAGCACAAAAGAACAAGGCTAACAGATCGGGTGATGAGACCAAAAGGCCATGGAATGTGGCATTGCTCTGTACTTTCTACACTTAGGAGAAGCAATGTATGTATCTCCCGAACTCTCATATGTCAAACACTTATGCCGGCTATGTGCTGATAATAAAATGGTATTTTATGTCGGCTAGCGTCGACACTTAAACTTATCTCGGAATAAGTAATGTTTACTCATATGAGGTCAAATCTTCGACTATGCTGTTGTCCGAAAACATGGCTTCATAGCAAGCAAGAGAAAAATACCAAGGACGAGTAAACATGAACAGCGGATAAGTAAAGGAAGAAACGCGAGTCGGCCCTATATATGCTTATAACTAACCCATTGCAGGATATATCGGCTTGTATGTCGAATAACCCTAGGTCAAGTTGTCTAGTTTCATATCCGCTAACTGAATCCTTAGAACTTTGAGACTCTAATGTTGAACGCCAAAAAAGGTAGACAAGAGCCAAATTCAAGGATAAGGAGAACGGCAAGTGAAACTCGGGGACTTGCCCCTGGATGATTTGCACTCGAGCAAAATAAAGTTTAAGCCTTAGCAAAGGCACACACCCAAAATAACTGCAGTATCTTTTACATCTACACCCGGTATACCGGGGATCTCGTCAGAATTAAGTGTTTTTGATATAACCATCTTAAGAGGCAGGTGTACTCGAAGGAGCTTCGTTGGGGTTGGAGCTAGGAGCGTCGTTAGGAGCATCGGCCAAGTCAGGCGCATCAGCCGAGTTTGCCACGTCTGACTCAATGGCCTCGCTGTCAGCACCATCATCGTCAGCAATCTCGGAAAGTGGCTCGGCACGATCGAGGAAGCTGGGCCCATCGCACCAGGCATGCACCAGAGCGTACTCCACCATGGCGTAGGCTCGCTCTTGGCGCCTCTTGATGAGATCAGGGTTGTGGATCCACTTGCCTTCGGCCCTCATATGCTAGAGAACATCAAGATTGATATCCTCATACCATGAGAGCACAAAGGCAAGGGCCTTGTCTGCTGCGACGTGACCAACCGACTCTCGCCATTGATCAAGCCTTTCCTCGGTGAGTAGCAGCTTGGTAGCCAAAGGCTCAACGAGCATGGGCACATCCTCATCTGGCCAAAGCATCCAGAATGCATGGATTGCCGACTTAAGTAAGTCGACACCACATGACTTCAGTGTGGTCACACGCTCTGAGAGCGCGGCAAGATGCTCGTCGATGGTGATCACGCCGTTCGCTGGGGCTCCAGATTCGGCTCGCACTTTCTTCATTGCACTTAAGGCGAACATGTCAGCCTTAGGGAATTTCTCTACAAAAACAGAGGAGCATCAAAAACAGCGGAAAAGGAGCAAAGAGTAAGGATAAGAGGATAATGAAAAGAGTAAGAACTCATTACCATTAAAAGAGTTGATCGTGCTGAGCTTGGTCTGCCAGGTGTTTGCCTTGGCCTGGAGAGCTTCCAAATCTTGATGAGCCGACTGCACCGCTAACTCGACATCTTTGAGTAGTTGATTTGTCTTCTTAGCACTGGCAGCATGCTGCCCATCTTTCTCGGCGAGCTCCTGGCGTAGGCCCTCCAACTCAGACTTGTGCTTATGCTCCATGTCCGCCACTTGCTACTTTAGCCGAGTCACCTCGTCTTTCTCCTTCTAGAGCTCGACCTGGTGCTGATCTTCTTATTCAGAACATGTGACTCGTTAGTAACAGGAAACCATCTCGGCCTTTCCGCAATGAAAATGGAAAATGATGAAACACAAATGCTAAGCAATCACAAGATTTCTAAGGAAAAGGGAGTTACTTTCAGCGTCGCTAATATGCTTATGCAGCACATTGAGAGTGGATTGGGCAGAAGCTGTGGAAAAGATAGCCAGGAAAATTCAAGAGGAAGGAACAAAAGAGATATGCTGACTGAAAGCGAGAGGCGTAAGAAAATTACCTTGGCCCCGAACCTCAGCTTTCAGATCCTGGTGAGCAACCTCAAGATTTTTGTATTCTAGAAGAAGAGCTTGATGCACCTTGGTACGCTCGTTATGCGTAAGCTACATGAAAGATATTTAATCAGAAGATACTCAGTACATCAAGTAATTCTACCTCGGCAGAAAATGGAAAATATATATGCAAATAGTTGAGCTTACGGCCGAATAAGTGCCTTACTCGACAATAACCTCGAGGACTAGAGATCGAAAGTCCGACATACAAACTTGGCAAGAAGGAAGAAAATATATGTTTTACCTAAGAGCTTACAGCCGAATAAGTGCCTTACTCGGCAGTAACCTCGGGGACTAGGGAACATGTATGAATATAAAGATACTCGGTACACAAAAGAGTAAAGATATCACATACCTCATTCACATGATCTACTCGAGCCGTCAGTGCGATGGCCTGCAGAGTCATTTTGGAGACAGCCTTGGGTCCCAATTGCAGCTGCTGGCCAGAACTGGAGCTCACTTCTTGCTCGCCTGCAACATTCCAAGCTATGGCATAGAACTCTCCAGAGCCAAGGCCCTGCCTGCTGAGTGTCCGAGTAAGGAATTGACCTTTTTTAGGATAGCCCCCACTTCGGCACAGGTAGCGGCAACACTGGCATGCAAAGTGCCAGCCCTAGGAACGCTGCTTGACCCGGCAGTGGCAGATTCGCCCAACTAACCCGCCCGAGCGGAGCCTTGGGCGTGGACCAAGGTCAATTGCTTGGAAGCTGATGGCCTAATGGGCGTAGAGCGAGTCTGGACTTGAGGAACATGCCGGGTCTTTTCCTTGAACAAAGATACTGGGGGAGCATATCTGGTGCTGGTTTCAGAAGACAAAGGAGCCGATTGAGCAGGCTCAACAACTTGCGGGGGAGCAACAACTGGATCAACTGGTAGATTAACAATAGGAGGAGTGATAACAGGGGTGTTCTGGGTGGACTCGACGCCGATATTGCTGGCGCCGAGTCCTAGGTTCTGATCAGGGAGAGCAATTGGAGAAGGAGGCCGAGTCTCCTCTAATGGACATGCCGCCGGATCAGCCTCACTCTGAGACTCTTGAGCCTTAGTTGTGGGGACAGTTACCCAAACGGGGCTCTGCACGATAGGATCAGAACGAGGAGGAGAAACATGCTTTGACTGGGAAGAGGTCATGCTGGGACCAACTTGGTTGGTGGACATAGCAGCACTGAAAATAAAAACAAAGGACTATAAGAAACAAGCACATAAAAGAAAAAGAAAATGAAAGGTAACATGTAGCTAAAGTTACCTGGATATGGTTGGGTCGCGCGGAGCGCGACGAATGACCCGACGCACTGTAGTCTTGCGAGTCTGGGAGGACGTGGCTTCAGGAGCAGCAGTAGGATCGACTCGGCGCCTCTTGGAAGCCTGAGCACTAGAGGAAGTCCCGCATCGCTTATTCGGCTTGGCAGCAAGGATCTTGCCATATCCACCTATAGCAAGAGGGGGATCCTCATGTACCTGGCCAGCTGCATCAGTAAATGAAAAGCTCAATGGGACAAGTCAGAAAGTTAGGTAAAAGGACAAGTACCTCCAGGACTTCACAATCCACATCGTCATCGTCTGACCAATCCTGCAAAGGGTTTCAAGTAAAGTTCTTACCCGAAGAAGGAGCAGTGGCCGAGTGCGGGATCAGCATGAAACACTCCAGGTCATACTCAACCTCATCTACATCCGATCGTCATCGAAATAACCACCAGGAGGGACAGTGCTGTCAACCTGGTGAACAAGATTCTACGAGAGACAAACATAATGAAATCAGAAAGAGAGCAGAACAATGAGTAAACACCAAATAAACTATGTAGGCAACACTCATTGACTCGGATGCTTACCCACAGGACAGGCCTATCTCGGCTGAAGGGAGGACAACTCCAAGCCCAGTTTTCCGCTAAGTTCAGCTTGAAGATTGAGCTGACTCAGCGGGCCAATGAATCGTTGGTGAGCTTGAGGGTGGTGTCACATCCCAAATTTTAGATTTGGTCTTGCATATCATTCATAGCATTGCATCATGCTTTTCCATTCAAAACCATCGATTGAAAAGAATCGGCGAAATGATATTTTCTAAACCCTATTCTATTTTGCTACGAGGCTCCTGCGGGAGGCTTTAGTAGGACTAGCGTTGACCACCCTTGTAGCCTAGTGGTTTCGCTCAAACCTTGACCCTAGATTGTTCCCCTCGATTTTACAAAACCGTAGGAGCAAGAATCGCTCAATTCGGAGCTTGTACGGAAAAGATATCGCCGTTTCTTTAAAGTTGGAAAAACGGTCCGAATTTCGGGCGATTTCCGAGTCCTTTTCCAATTCCGCGTGCCGAATTCGCGTAGGACCCCACGAGGGGGCCCACATAAGAGGCCACCCCGGCCTCGGGATCCGCACCACCGCCCCGCGTCCCTACCCGCGAGCCGCCGCCCCGCCTCGATCGCAGCGCCCGCGCGCCGCCTCCTTCCCCGCGACCCCGCCGCCATCGCCGCACCCCGCCGCCGGCCAGGTAACGCCGCCGCGCGCCTCCCTCTTCTCTCCACCGCGCGCCGCCCTACCTCGCCGCCCGCTGCGCTCTCGCCCGCTGCTGAACTGCGTCACGCCAGCCCGCCGCACGCCACGCCGCCACCGAGCCGCTCGCTGCGCCATCGCCATCACAGCGCTGCGCTGCGCTGCAGCGCCAAGGCTGCCGCCTCCGCAGACGCTGCGTGCACGCCTGCTGCCGCTGTTTGCTGCCAACCGCGCTGCGCTGCTGCTGCCGAAGCGCTGCGCGTTTGCTGCTGCGTTCCTTTCAACCACGTCTGATCGCTTAACACCGCCCGCACTACCGTGTTCGACGCCGTTTCCCGTTCGCCGCTGTCGTTTCTCGGTAAGCCGCCGTTAGATCTCAGATCAGTGGTTCATATCAGCCATTGACCGGTCAGACTCAGGCGTTGACTAGTCAGATGTCCAGTCAGCGCCCAGTCAGCAGACGCGTTGACCGATTAATTTCTTCGTTAATCGTTTTAGTTGACAGATTTCGGTAGAAACTTGTAAATTGCGTAGAAATTAAACCGTTTGGCCAAAAATTGCAAATAAAATATGTGTAGATTCAGTAAGTCGTGTAAAACCTCGCTGTATCTTTGGTTCAGACTTTTGCAGCAAGGTTTAGTACAGTTTAATCAATCTAGTTAGTGATCTTTTCAGAGTAATTAATTCATAGAAAAAGATCCGTAGCTCCAAAAATCGCGTATGATATGTCCCTGGATTCAGTGGAACGAGGGGAATCTCATCGTGAATTAAAAAGATAGGCTTACAGTGAAAACTTCTGCAGAAACTGTCTAGTGGCTTTCTGCAGTGTTTTAATTACTCGGGGAGTTTTATAATTCCTTTTTGAGTAATTCTAGTTGGTACTGTTTCTAATTAGCGATGCCTATGCGATATATTTTTCCCAAGATTTTACAAACAGTATACTACCGGTAGTGAATTAATTGAATTCTAGCTCTAGTTTTGAGCATTACTTCTTGCGTAATAGTTTTCCTTGCGCTAAAACTATTTTCCATGCATGCAATCAGTAGTATTATTGATTAGAATTATGTGGTACAGCTGTAGCACCAATTCACTTGCCTTGCATACCTTCATGCATCATCTTTGTTACATATGCTTGTGGATTGTTTGTTTATGATTTCAATTGTATCGTGTAGACTGTGACGAGTGCAACGCTTGCTCGTGTGTGGATTGTTCTTCCGACCGCTACAACCAAGGCAAGTAGATGCTACTTTGTTCATAATATAGTCCTACTATTTTCAATGCATTGTCGTGTATTTTTGTAGATGCATGTGTAGGATGATACTATCGCTATGCTATGTCCTATTATGTGGTAGGGCTTTCCTTGTAGATGAACCACCGTTGGTAGATGTGCTTAGCCATGCTATGTTGAACGAGGGCTGGGTTACATCATTGAGACTTGTTTCTAAAAGTATTCGTTTGTGAAAACTAAAACAACTTAATCAATGAATCTCTTGGGTGTGATGGTATTGATAATTTTTGGTGGTTTCATTGCGGAAAGGCACCCAGGTATCAAGAGAGAATGATTGGCTTCTTTATTGTGTAGCTTACGTGTACAACCATTTGCCAATAATGGAATGGGCGGTTGGTTGGACTTAGTAGGTTGTGGTGACCCGAACCCGCGTATCCAGAGATGTAGAATTTTGGTAGGTTGGACCGGTGCGCGTCGGGATTGGGGAGCTACTTCCCGAACGGTCTCTTCTTGGACTTCTCCCTATCATCACCCAAAATGAGAGTGATGGTACGAGCTGGGCTGGCCAAGTCACATGGGTAAAGTGTACTAACCCCTGCAGGGTGTATAATCTAATCGATTAGCCGTGTCCCCAGTTATGGACAACTGAGTTGCTTGATATTGACTCCATGACATGTTTCTCGCTCATTCTAATTTCATAATTGTTTTAATATTGTTGGGTTAACTTAATTGGGATCTTTTCAAAGAAAATCAAAAACTGTTTATGAAAGTAGGACAAATGTATTTGCAAATGCAAGCTAGACACAGCTCCAATTGCCAAATATGCATGTAGATGTTAGTACTATTGTCTCCGTTACTAGCTCTACTTGCCATACATTCCATGTATTGACCCTTCGGGGCTGCTACGTTTCATATTGCAGGTTATTCCGATTTTGAGTAATCGATATAGGCCATGGTACTCCACTCGGCACTTGTTCACTTGTGGGCAATTTGAAGAATGGAGGATTTACTTTATTTTTGTTGCTACCTGAATAATTTGAGCTAGCATTGGGCTAAGCTTTTATTGTAATAATGGTACTCTGGATCTTCGTTATTTATGATACACGGATATTTTGCTATGTTATTCATCTTATTCTATTGTGGGCCAATGAACCGATCCAGGGATTGGCATGTCACATAGAAGCCACGGTCTTTTCAGAACCGCGTTGTTACAGGATGGTATCAGAGCCCGTGTGTCGACTGTAGGATCATGACCTAGAATTGGATTAGGAAGCCATAGATTTATTAAAGCCTATATTAACTCTGTCTTTCATCTGATGCCTTTCACCCTCGTAAATTCTTATCATATGCTATTCTCACACTTTCCTCTTTACTTGATAGATGGGAGAAGTCAGGACTGAGTATGCCACCATGGAGTCACCAAGGCCCTTTGCAAGGCAGTTAGCTCAGCTCTCGCAGTCATTGGGATTGCCACTGCCCATGTTCAAGGGAAGAAGGTTGTACACCTATGTATATGGAGAGGATGCATGGGAGATCACTACCTTCATATTCAGAGATGCCGCCTTGCCAAACCCCATGCACTTGATCTACACCAAGACATACTGCAACTGGGGACTTGGTATCAACTTGGCCATGCATGAAGCCCTGTCTCGCCAGTGCCATCAAGTCCGACACCTACTGCCAGCAGATTCACCCTACCGTGACTATGGGAGGCGTGATGAAGATGGGCACGTTGTGGTTACCCCGGGTGACAGGAACAACATGCCACCCCGTCGGAGGCACATAGAGGACATGGAAAGGGAGAATGGAGCTCTAGCTGAGAAGGTGATGATGATAAAGGAGATTGCAGATTTTGCTAGCAATGGTATGGTGATCCAAGGACAGGAGATTGACACCTTGCATGAAGCTGTGGGAGTTCTGGAGAATGCCCTGATAGCCAGAGATGCAACCATAGCTCATCTTCATGGTACTGTGCAGGAGAACACCCAGAACATACAACAGCTGCAAGGGACAGTCCAGGAAAGGGATCAAACTATTGAAGCTATGACAGCCCAGATTGCCGCTCTCCAAGCAGAACTGAATCCACCCTCTGATGATGACAATGGAGATGATGGCCACAATGGGGATGATGATGACAGTGGGAACGATGATGATGATGAGGACGAGGATGATGATGATGGAGACGATGATGGTGGAGGAGATGAAGCTGTTGCAGTTGCAGCTGAGAGTGAAGAAGAAGAGGAGGATCCAGAAGAGGTGGAGTTTGAGATTTCAAGTGATGGTTCAGGAGAGGTGGACACTCCGCCGCCATGGTTGTACCGCGAACCGAAGCGTCAACGCATGACAGCAAGGACCTACCGCAACCTCTTCAAGGAGTAGATAGAAGTCCACCAATTAGTCCACGTTAGGAAAATTCGTTGAGATTAGTCTCGATCGTTGTGAAGCTTAGTTCGTGTTAGTTCAAGAGTGTTTAGTTGCTTATTTGTGTACTCCAATATCCCAGGAATTATTTATGCGAATTTATGAAAGAGTTATGGCAATTTTGGTTACTATCTGTGTTATTTTCACTGTAGTTTTTCTGCTGATACAGCAGTACTGTACGATTTTTCATATTTTTCTGGTAACTCGGAAAAATCTGAAAAAAATTGGGCTGATGCAAAACTCTCTGTAATATATGTGCAAATATCAGCTAAATTTTCTGACAAGTTTAAGTCAGGCGGAAAAATTCGCGAACGCTGCTGGACTGTTCTGGCAGATTGCTGTTTTTGTTGTTTAGTTGATCTACTGTTTAGTTAACCTTTGCCAACTCTTGTAAAACTATTTCAGTAGGTATATACTGCTAGGATAACCCCTGGGATGTTGCTGGATCGCTTGTTTGTTGATGTGTTACTTGCTTGTGATTGTCTGCTATTGTTTGTTGTTGATTGATCATATGCATGGGTAGAATCCTATTGTCGTAGTTGATTCTGTCTAAACTTGCCTGTGCTGAACCGCAGATGCCTCCCCGCCATAAACCCACTGAGTTGGAGCAGCTCATGGCAGCTCAGGCACAGCTGACCCAAGTGATGACTCAGTTCATGGCAAATCAGAACAACAACAATGGAAACAACCAGCCTCAGGGAGATGCTCTCACCAGATTTCTGAGGCTAAGGCCAGCTAAGTTCTCTACTGCAACGGAACCAATGGTTGCCCTCGCTTGGTTGCGTTCAGTCAACAAGGATCTAGTAACTGTTGGGTGCACTGATGCTGAGAAGGTTAGGTTTGCCGCTCACCTACTGGAGGGACCAGCCGCTTCTTGGTGGGACACATTTCAGATCACCCACCCGCTGGATACTGTGACATGGGCAATGTTTGAGGAAGGTTTCAGGACCAACCACGTGTCTTCAGGAGTTCTGAGATTGAAGAGGAAGGAGTTCCGCAACTTGCGCCAAACCAATCGCACTGTGGCCGAGTACATTGAGGAGTTCAACAACCTGTCCCGTTATGCACCTGAGGATGTTGACACTGATGCAAAAAGGAGGGAGAGATTCCTGGATGGCCTCAGTGATGAGCTTTCAGTACAGCTACTGGTGGTTTACTGCCCCACTTTCCAGGAACTTATGGACAAGGCCAGGATCTTGGAAGGGAAGCACAAGCAGGTGGAGAACCGCAAGAGAAAGAGCAACAATCACCACTCTGGTTCACATCACAAGTCTCGCACTTCATATGATGGATACTCCAAGCATGGAGGGAGTGACCATGGGAGCCATGACCGCCACCACCATGGAGGCGATGGACATCGTCATGACAACCATAGGAGCAGCCACCACAGCCACAAGGGAGGACACTCTCACCACTCTGGAGGACACGGTGGACATGACTGCAACCGTGATTGCAGCTTTGTGAAGAAGGATCTGAGTGAGGTGACGTGCTTCAAGTGTAAACAGAAGGGACTATGCTGACAACTGTCTGGAGAGGAAGGGACCGAAGCCAACCAACAACGAGAAGGCCACAGTGAACCACATGAATGTGGAGGAGATTCCAGATGAGCCTGACCTTGTGATGGGTAAGTTTCCAATCAACACCCACCCAGCACTTATACTTTTCGATACTGGTGCATCGCATTCTTTCATATCAAGGGCATTCGTGGATAAGTATAAGCTACCTACTGAGTCTATGAAAAGGTCTATTAGAGTGAGTTCACCTGGAGGAGATATGATAGCTAGTGCGGGATGCCGCAATTTAACTATGAGGATTGGAACACACAACTTCAGTGCACATTTGGTAGTGTTGGATTCACAGGGATTAGACATTATTCTGGGTATGGATTGGATGTCTATGCATGGGGGACACATAGATTGCGCACAGCGAGCTGTTTCACTCAAAACCCCGGATGGTAAGAGGATTAGATTCAAGTCAGCTGTACGACCAGGAAGGTGTAAGTTGAATTCTCTTAAGGGGGTTAGCATGGATACCGTGCCAGTGATTAGGGATTACCCTGACGTGTTTCCGGAAGAGCTGCCAGGGATGCCACCTGATAGGGAAGTAGAGTTTCTTATCGACCTGATGCCGGGAACAGGACCTATAGCAAAGAGACGATATAAGATGGATGTGGATCAGCTGAAGGAATTGAAGAAGCAGCTGAAAGAGCAGTTGGACAAGGGATTCATTCAGCCTAGTTCGTCGTCATGGGGTGCACCTGTTCTGTTTGTGGAAAAGAAAGACAGCACCAAGAGATTAGTGGTGGACTATCGCTCGCTGAATGAAGTGACCATCAAGAACAAGTACCCTCTACCGAACATAAATGATTTGTTTGATCAACTGGAAGGAGCGAAGGTGTTCAGCAAGATTGATCTGCGATCAGGCTACTTTCAATTGAAGATCCGGGAGGAGGACGTACCAAAAACCGCCTTCACTACTAGGTATGGTTTATATGAGTATACGGTTATGTCTTTTGGACTAACAAATGCCCCGGCATATTTCATGACCATGATGAACAAGGTATTTATGGAGTACTTGGACAAGTTCGTGGTGGTGTTTATTGATGACATACTGATATATTCCAAGGATAATGCTGAGCATGAGAAACATCTGTGACTGATTATGGAGAAACTGAGGGAACACCAGCTGTATGCCAAATTCAGCAAGTGTGAATTCTGGCTTAACACCGTTGGGTTTCTTGGACACGTAGTGTCAGGAGAAGGAGTCGCTGTTGATCCAAGCAAAGTGACTGCAGTAACTGAGTGGGAAGCGCCCAAGAATGCGGGAGAGATTCGAAGCTTTTTGGGACTTGCTGGATATTACAGGAGGTTTATTGAAAACTTTTCCAAGATTGCTAAGCCGATGACTGAACTTATGAAGAAGGAGAGGAAGTTTGAATGGTCAGACGTATGCGAGGCCAGCTTTCAGGAACTGAAGCGTCGACTAGTGACTGCGCCTGTTCTATGTTTACCAGATCTTCAGAAGGATTTCCAAGTGTACTGTGATGCTTCATGACAGGGACTTGGGAGCGTGCTGATGCAAGATGAGAGAGTAGTGTCATATGCCTCGCGACAACTCAAACACCATGAGCAGAATTACCCCACACACGACTTGGAGTTAGCGTCAGTGGTTCATGCGCTCAAGGTATGGAGGCATTACTTAATGGGAAAACACTGTGATGTGTACACCGACCACAGGAGCCTGAAGTACATATTCACGCAGAAGGAACTGAACATGAGGCAAAGGAGATGGTTGGAGCTTATCAAGGATTATGACATGAATCTACAATACCACCCAGGAAAGGCCAATGTAGTAGCAGATGCTCTGAGCCGGAAGGTTTATGCCAATGGATTGACAATTGGTGAATTGCCCGAGGATTTGTGCCAGCAATTCAAGGACCTTAGACTAGAGGTAGTATCTGAAGGATACTTGGCTACAATGGAAGTCCAACCGACGCTACATGACAGGATCATAAAGGCTCAGGTAGGAGACAAGGAAATAGAGGAGATAAAGGAAAAGATGAAGGAGAATCGGGAAAAGGATATTCGCGAGGATGAGCATGGTACCTTGTGGTATGGAGATCGTTTGTGTGTGCCCAACGATCCGGAGATAAGGAAGTTGATTCTGCAGGAGGCTCATAACTCGCCATACTCCATACATCCGGGCAACACAAAGATGTATATGGATTTGAAGAGCAGATTTTGGTGGAACAACATGAAGGGAGATATCTCCAAGCATATTGCCCTATGTGATGTATGTAGCCGAGTGATGGCAGAACACCAGAAGCCAGCAGGACTGCTACAGCCATTGCCCGTGCCGGATTGGAAGTGGGATAGAGTGGGAATGGACTTTATCACAGGATTGCCCAGGACCAGGTCAGGATATGACTCTATTTGGGTAGTGGTCGACCATTTGACCAATGTAGCCCACTTTATACCGGTGAAGACAACCTATACGAGTGCAAAGTTGGCCAAGATTTACATGGACAGGATTGTGTGCCTACACGGAGTTCCCAAGAGTATCGTATCTGATAGAGGCACCCAATTTACCTCACACTTCTGGCGCCAGCTGCACGAGTCACTTGGTACTAGATTGGAGTTTAGCACAGCGTTTCACCCACAGACGGATGGACAGACCGAGAGGGTGAATCAGATTTTGGAGGACATGCTGAGAGCTTGCGCTTTGGCTCATGGCTCTAGTTGGGATGAGAATTTACCGTATGCTGAGTTTTCCTACAACAACAACTATCAAACCAGCATCAATACGTCACCGTTCGATGTACTGTATGGGAAACGGTGCCAGACTCCGTTGCTATGGGATGGAGTAGGAGAACGCCAGTTGTTTGGACCTGATTTGATCAAGGACGCTGAGGAGAAGGTCGCCTTGATTAGAGACAGGCTGAAGGTAGCACAATCAAGCGAAGAGCTACCGACGCCAAGCGCAAGGAAGTGGTGTATGAGACAGGTGATAGAGCATACCTCAGAGTATCGCCACTTCGTGGAATCAAGAGATTTGGAATTAAGGGTAAGCTGGCACCTCGGTTTATTGGACCGTATCGGGTCTTAGCACGCAAAGGAGAAGTTTCTTATCAGTTGGAGTTGCCAGAGGCTCTGTCCGCTGTTCACAATGTGTTCCACGTGTCCCAGCTGAAGAAGTGCCATCCGGAGATGGTGGATACACCATTGAGAGACACCGTACCGCTAGAGGAGGTTCAGCTGGAGAATGATTTGACCTATGAGGAGAAGCCGGTCAAGATTCTGGAGACAGCGGAGAGGATTACCCGTACCAAGACGATCAGGTTTTGCAAGGTGCAGTGGAGCCACCACGCCGAAGAGGAAGCCACTTGGGAGCGTGAGGATGACATCCAAGAGGACTATCCACACCTATTTGTTAGTCACCAATCTCGAGGACGAGATTCATCTTAAGGGGGTTAGTCTTGTCACATCCCAAATTTTAGATTTGGTCTTGCATATCATTCATAGCATTGCATCATGCTTTTCCATTCAAAACCGTTGATTGAAAAGAATCGGCGAAACGATATTTTCTAAACCCTATTCTATTTTGCTACGAGGCTCCTGCGGGAGGCTTTAGTAGGACTAGCGTTAACCACCCTTGTAGCCTAGTGGTTTTGCTCAAACCTTGACCCTAGATTGTTCCCCTCGATTTTACAAAACCGTAGGAGCAAGAATCGCTCGATTCGGAGCTCGTACGGAAAAGATATCGCCGTTTCTTTAAAAGTTGGAAAAACGGTCCGATTTTCGGGCCGATTTCCGAGTCCTTTTCCAATTCACACGCGCCAGAGGGACCCCAATGAGGGGCCCACATAAGAGGCCACCCCGGCCTCGGGATCCGCACCACCGCCCCGCGTCCCTACCCGCGAGCCGCCGCGCCGATCAAGAGCGCCGCCTCCTTTCCTGCGACCCGCCATCGCGCCGCACTCGCCCGGCCGTAATGCGCCGCGCCTCCCTCTTCTCTCCACCGCGCCGCCCGCCCACTTTCCGCCGCTGCCGCTGTTCACGCCGCCACGCCGAATCACGCCGCCGCCACTCGCCGCCACCGAGCCGCCTCCGCCGCTGCTGCCATCGCCATCACAGCGCTGCCGCGCCGCTACCGCCTACGCTGCCGCTGCTGTCAGCTTTCTTCTTTGCTGCCTGCTTCTGTTCGCGCTATGCGCTGGCGCTTACGCCGCTGCCGCCGCTTCGCTGGCGCTGTTGTCTTCGCCGCGCCGCTGGCACGTCTGCTGCGCGTTCGTTCTCGATAAGCCTGCAGCCGCCGTTAGATCTCAGATCAGTGGTGCAGATCAGCTGTTGACCGGTCAGACTCAGGCGTTGACTAGTCAGACGCCCAGTCAGCGCCCAGTCAGCAGACGCGTTGACCAGTCAACACACACAGTTGACTGGTTAATTTCGTTAATCGTTTTAGTTGACAGATTTCGGTAGAAATTTGTAAATTGCGTAGAAATTAAACCGCTTGGCCAAAAATTGCAAATAAAATATGTGTAGATTCAGTAAGTCGTGTAGAACCTTGCTGTACCTTTGGTTCAGACTTTTGCAGCAAGGTTTAGTACAGTTTAATCAATCTAGTTAGTGTCCTTTTCGGAGTAATTGATTCATAGAAAAAGATCCGTAGCTCCAAAAATCGCGTATGATATGTCCCTAGATTCAGTGGAACGAGAGGAATCTCATCGTGAATTAAAAAGATAGGCTTACAGTGAAAACTTCTACAGAAACTGTCTAGTGGCTTTCTGCAGTGTTTTAATTACTCGGGGAGTTTTATAATTCCTTTTTGAGTAATTCCAGTTGGTACTGTTTCTAATCAGCGATGCCTATGTGGTAGATTTTTCCGAAGATTTTACAAACAGTATACTACCGGTAGTGAATTAATTGAGTTCTAGCTCTAGTTTTGAGCATTACTTTTTGCGTAATAGTTTTCCTTGCGCTAAAACTATTTTCCATGCATGCAATCAGTAGTATTATTGATTAGGATTATGTGGTGCAGCTGTAGCACCAATTCACTTGCCTTGCATACCTTCATGCATCATTTTTGTTGCATATGCTTGTGGATTGTTTGTTTATGATTGCAATTGTATCGTGTAGACTGTGACGAGTGCAACGCTTGCTCGTGTGTGGATTGTTCTTCCGACCGCTACAACCAAGGCAAGTAGATGCTACTTTGTTCATGATATCGTCCTACTATTTTCAATGCATTGTCGTGTATTTTTGTAGATGCATGTGTAGGATGATACTATCGCTATGCTATGTCCTATTATGTGGTAGGGCTTTCCTTGTAGATGAACCACCGTTGGTAGATGTGCTTAGCCATGCTATGTTGAACGAGGGCTGGGTTACATCACTGAGACTTGTTTCTAAAAGTATTAGTTTGTGAAAACTAAAACAACTTAATCAATGAATCTCCTGGGTGTGATGGTATTGATATTTTTTGGTGGTTTCATTGCGGAAAGGCACCCAGGTATCAAGAGAGAATGATTGGCTTCTTTATTGTGTAGCTTACGTGTACAACCATGTGCCAATAATGAAATGGGCGGTTGGTTGGACTTAGTAGGTTGTGGTGACCCGAACCCGCGTACCCAGAGATGTAGAATTTTGGTAGGTTGGACCGGTGCGCGTCGGGATTGGGGAGCTACTTCCCGAACAGTCTCTTCTTGGACTTCTCCCTATCATCACCCAAAATGAGAGTGATGGTACGAGCTGGGCTGGCCAAGTCACATGGGTAAAGTGTACTAACCCCTGCAGGGTGTATAATCTAATCGATTAGCCGTGTCCCCGGTTATGGACAACTGAGTTGCTTGATATTGACTCCATGACATGTTTCTCGCTCATTCTAATTTCATAATTGTTTTAACATTGTTGGGTTAACTTAATTGGGATCTTTTCAAAGAAAATCAAAAACTGTTTGTGAAAGTAGGACAAATGTATTTGCAAATGCAAGCTAGACACAGCTCCAATTGCCAAATATGCATGTAGATGTTAGTACTATTGTCTCCGTTACTAGCTCTACTTGCCATACATTCCATGTATTGACCCTTCGGGGCTGCTACGTTTCATATTGCAGGTTATTCTGATTCTGAGTAATCGATATAGGCCACGGTACTCCACTCGGCACTTGTTCACTTGTGGGCAATTTGAAGAATGGAGGATTTACTTTATTTTTGTTGCTACCTGAATAATTTGAGCTAGCCTTGGGCTAAGCTTTTATTGTAATAATGGTACTCTGGATCTTCGTTATTTATGATACACGGATATTTTGCTATGTTATTCATCTTATTCTATTGTGGGCCAATGAACCGATCCAGGGATTGGCATGTCACATAGAAGCCACAGTCTTTTCAGAACCGCGGTGTTACAGGTGGAGTGCCGAGTAGGATCGCGAGGACCGCTCATGAAGCACATCTTGTGGCTTCTGGCCTAGATGGGGCTGACTCGGCGAGCGATGAAGGGCACATGAGGTCTTCCTCGGTTAGGTAGAAGTTCTCCTTCGGGTCAAGCAACCTCTCGATGATCCTGTGAGCCTCATTCACCGCCTGATTCTTGTCGTGCGGGTCAAGCTTCCAAACTCCTTGCTGGGAACCTCGTCCTTGAAGGGGAAGCCAGATATAGTCGTTGAATCGCTATTCTAGACATAGAAAAAGGTTCTATGCCATTTCTTACAAGAATCGATGCCGATAACCCGGGGGAAGACACAATCCCTCCTAGGCGTGATGCTTGCAGCACCGCACCTGGTGGGCCTCTTTTCAGCGCGAGGAACACCGGGATCAAGGACAACCTGGATTCAGAAACTGAAGTATTTGGCCTAAAGAAGGACAGTGGGCCAAATGCCGAGATAGCCTTGGCAGGCGAACATGAAATAGGAGACAGAGCCAATAGCATTGGCAGGTAGGTGATAGGTTTGCAGTTGGAAAGTGGAGAGAAAAGACTTGAAAAAATCGCTGACTGGAAGAGCAAATCCGCGCTCAAAATGCGAGAGGAAAACCACGCGCTCATTGGGCTCGGGTTTGGGAATGATCTCACCGACGGGGAGGCGGCAATCAACCTCGAGCGGAATACGCCTGGTAGAGCGCAACAAATCAAGATCCTCTACAGTGACTTCGAAGCCCTCCCAGCCGCCGCGCTCTCCGGCGGCCTCATGCTCCTCCATCTCCTCGCCTCCGTCGCGCGCGTCCATGATTTCGTGTGATTCGGGCTCTTCCGCCGTTGGAAGAGTCCTGGAAACGCAGGGACCCATCGGGGAATAGGAAGGAAGAGGCAAGAATCATTGGAGCAGAGTGGCAAGAATGAGGAACATCGAAGGTGAGGTTTTGGATTGAGAGGCGCAAGGAAGCAGAAGCCAAGGGGGAAACTGAACCAGCGGGGGCAGTTAAGTTCCCCGCGCCCCTACTTAAGGAGAGTAAAAAACCCCGGCGTGGGATCCGTTTGCGCTGTGTGGCTGCTGTGTTGCCGTGTACACGGCCGAATAAGAGCATCAGCAAGCGCCACATGTGTGCAATACACGGAAAATCCAAAGCCACGTCATGCTGCGCAGGACACGAGGCGCTGAGCGATGGTACTGCCATAGTGACGGGAGTAACTGCGCCGCCTTCACTGTGCAGTCAGGATTTGAAACAAAATTTGAGGCAAGCAATCATGATTACAACGTGTCAGTGACTAAGGCAAGCCCAAAGTGACTCGGCAACATAAAAAATAACTCGGCACGAGGCAAGGATGGCGTAGAAAGTCAAAAATGAGACTCGGAAAGGACATGACAGACTCGGCAAAGATCGAGGTTACGCCAAACAGTGCATCCTGAGCAATAAATGCTAAGACAAAGGAGAAGTTCCAAATATATTAAAGGAACCCGGAGACGCCTAACAGCAAGAACTACTAGGCCTCGCCAGCTTCGGGGACTAATGTCGGGGGGATAACCCCTAGTAGGGTCATAAGGGGTAAAACATTGCCCATCTTGGCTTATGCCGAGTCAAAGAAGTCTCTGGACGGGTATCTACGACCAGATACGAAGCTTATGCGTGGTCGACATAAAAAATATGTCGGCCCGCATAGGACGAACTTGTTTACCTTCCAGGAAGCAACGAGCCGGGTCTCACGAGGGAAGGCCGAGTCATAGAAGACGCGTGGCAGCTTTTCGAGTGAGGTTTAGGAGGGACCATGGTAAAGCATGGTCAAAAGAGAGAAGGGCGACGCCGGATGACATAAAAGGATCCGGGTGACGCCCAAAACAAGGGCTGACGTACAAAGTGCCCGTATGATGCCAAAAGAGCTAGAGGCTACGTACGTGAAGACCGTTGACTGTATAGCTTTCAGGACCGGGTCAAGGGCTTAGGTCTAGCCCATGACCTAGCCCGCACAGTAAGGACAAAGATCCAAACAGTAACCCTAGGATCCAAAGATGTAACCTAGCTGGCCATCGCCTATATAAGGAGGGGCATAGCTTGGGTTTAAGGAGGTTGGACCAAGTAGGAAACTAGTGCCCTGAGGCTATGCTCGAACAGCTCAAGGAGTACTTGTAAACTTCTTGGATCAATAAAAATCCTAAGCGTGGAGAGTTCTACCTGTTCTTCGTGCGCGGCAAGACCGTGCACTCCCTCCCTGGTTACCTCAAGCGTCCATTTGACCCCAAAATCAAGCCTACCCATGGCATCTACCGTGACACCACCACGACAGGTGCTCCCTAATTTCCTCGTACACTGGATGTAGCTGCAGCTTCCTGACACTCTGGACATGTCCTAACTTTGGACAATGCACTTCAACGGATCCAAACGTGACACTAGAGCTGGATCCAGAGTAATCTTAACGTCCTTCTAAGGGGAGAAGATGAGATACGTTGACAAGATGAGATAATGTCCACCCAACAATGAGGCTGAATACGAGGCACTGATCCATGTCATGAGGATGGCTAAAGTCTGCGGCGCTATGCGACTAGTCATCTACGGTGACTCCAACCTCTTCATCCAACATGCGATGAACCAATGCGATGCCGTCAGCGACAACATGGTCGCCTACCGCGACTCTATAACTCACTCTAAGTAGACTTTTACAACTACGAATTCCGGAACATTGGCCGGGAAAGCAATGAGGAGGCCGACAAGCTCACCAACATTGCATCCACCTACGCCCTAGTGCCACCATGCATGTTCCTCGAACAAATCTGTGAGCTCTCCATTAAGCACAAAACTCCCAAGGGCATAGCTGATGCCACGGGACACTTGAGAGCTACGCCACCCAAGAAAACGGAAGCACCCGAAGAGCTAGAGACAAACGTCAAGCTGGTGAGCCTTATACAAGTCCTGGCAATCGAGCAAACATGGACTTAGCCATATGTCAAGTATCTATTGATCAAGCAGCTTCCGGATGACCCGACTGACACTAGGCAGATCACGCACCGCTCTAAAGCCTTCTTCACCATTAACGGTGATCTATACAAGCGAAGCATCACATGGGTGCTCCAACGATGCGTCACCAACAACGATGGAAAGGACATCCTCCACGACATCCATGAAGGAATTTGTAATATCCCAGCATTTAGGAATCAACGAAGGGTAGAATTAGGTATTTGTGCATATGCATGCATTCATCTGTAAAATGCGGGTAATTTTTTTGCCAAATTAAAAACCTAAAGTGATCAGAGTTTCTTTCACTCTCTGTGTTTAGGAATAGCTATTGAGAGTGATCGTTATAAATTCTAACATGATCTTTATGAATACATGTGTTTTGAAGGGGAGAATTTGAATTCAAATTTGAAATTTGAACTTATATTTAAAAGTTAAGATTTGTTATTTAAAATGATTTTTAAATGATTTAGTAATATCATTTGAGATAATAATAAATAATAGAATTCAAAATAAAGTAATTTAAATAAGAAATGACTATTTATTTCTTATCTTTATTCCATACACAATTTTTACAATGATAAACTCATCAAACAAATGAGAGGTTCAGTACATACGGGGAATTACAACAATTGGAATCTAAGCAATAAACTGTTACAAAATTGTTGCAAAAAGAATAAAATAATATATTACAATGGAAATTTACTTATCTATCTAAACCTATACTAGATCTTGAACACCAGATCTTATACCCGCAACAAATTATAAAACAAATAAAAAGGAAAATAAAAGATTAGTCATGAAAATACTCTCAGTGGAGAGCAGTGAGGTGGACTTCTCATATTACATCATTGAGTATTAATACAGGGGCAAGTTTCACCAATATGAAAGAATTGTTCTTTCATAATAAATAAGCCACAATACAGATATTAACACCAAGTAAGAGGGGCAAGTTTCACCAGGAGAGTTAAAAGTTAAAGATCAAAAGGTAAAATACCTCAACGATCTGATCCAAACCGTGTACCAAGCACACAGACAGAACAATCACCTAAATGCATGGTGAGAGCTGTCAACACAGCAACAACTACACAACCAAAAAAGGATGAGCCTAGCCGTGGAAAGGCTCACAAGAGCATATTTTTACTTCCACCACCAAACTAGGAGCACACTGAGCTTAGCAAGAGCCAAGCAAATCATCAACCCAACCACACAGAAGATCATCCCAGTACTCACCAGATGGTGACATAAGGAGGGGGTGGATTAGGTGGAAAGCAAGACCAATCTTATAAGAACCAGGAGGTGAAGGGCAAGATCAAGGCCAAATTACAGGAACCAGAAGGAGAAGGACAAGCTCAAGCTAGCAGCACCATCAGCAAGATCTTGCCAACCAAACCAACCAGCCACAACCCCAGCAAAATCAACTGTTGTGGTGAGTGAAATGAAACCATCACATGATCTTATTATCTTCTCTAGACTAAGATTCATGTGTTGTTTTATATCTAGATCTCTCAGAAATCACCCAAGTGGGGTGAATCCAGCATAGATGATCTTTTAAATAAAGAGTATACTTAAATTCTACCAATCAAACCAGGATCTCAGACCAGCATCATAGATCCTAGATATGATAGCCAAATCATATTTTTCCAACATGTACATAACATAGCTTATGAATTCTGGGCACATCTCCTAGTGGAGTAGCACCCCAGAATTCACAAATCCTATGAACCAATATAAATCTATTCAAGATCCAGTAACCAATGATAATCCCAGAACATTTCTAATAGGGACAACAAGATTGGAAACTAGTTCCTATGCCTCAGACCACCATCACAGGCAGACATGTTGAAGAAGAAGATTCCATCTTAACTTTGATTCAAATCCAATACTAAGCCCAACAGAATCAAGCCAATAGTAGAACATAAACTTGTGTGCCATTTAAAGATTGTGTCACAAAGATAGGTTCTAAATCAAGCAGAGCCATTATTGAACTTGCATAATTAAATCTATAATATCATCTTCCTAGAATCAAACCAGGAATCATTATCAAGACTATACTCATCCACATAATCAAGGTATCACTATAATCACATTACTACCCTACTACTGAATTTCAGCTCACAAGTGAAAGCTCAACAATTTAGTGAGTAATCACTGATAGTACTAATGTATTGGCAGTAGATGAACCCACAAATCACCAACACCACCAGTTAGATTCCACAATAACATTACCATCTTAGCTATGCTCAACTACCAATTGGAATCAGTACTATAAGGCCACTAGCATCATATAATCAAATGGGAGCAGTGAGAAATTAAGTGTAATTGATCACAATCCTCATTAATCACCACCACTAGTTCCAGTTCATCATGTACAACTAAATAGAGGAAGAAACCCTAGAACAGGATATGAACCCTAATTAGGAATGCACAATAGAGACACACATCATAGATCAGGAGGGGCAGAGGACAAGCAATCACAAGGGGGAGATAAAGATCCAACTCACGGAAGGTCCTCGCTGTAGTTTAGAAGAGGAAGCAGAGAGGCCGATGAGCACCCAAGGGGCGCTGCAACCCGCACCGAGCCAAGGCAGCGGCCACGTCAGAGCTTGAGGTAGAGCAGCACCACCACAACACCACTGGGGGCAGCGGCGGTGGCATCACCGGCACCACCCCAAACCCTAGGGTTCGGGATGGAGCCATCCTAGCCACATGAGAGCCCCAAATCCAAATAGAATTGGACTAGATGAAGGAGAGAGGTCGATAACCACACCATGCACCACGACGGTAGCCAGAGAGGACCATGACAGCGGGAATCGCACGGCAGTGGTGTCAGCGACCACGGGGTCGAGGAGGATAAGATGTGAGAACGAGAGAGAGTGGAGGTGGTGTACTGGGCCGATAAGGCCAATACCCCTTCGGGGAGGATCTTTGACCAAGCCAATTGGGCCAAGATGGGCCCAAATAGCCCAATGGGTTGGCCCAAAACCTAAAAAGGAATTTTAATAATTTAAGTAAAAGACCAAAATACCCTAGAATTCAATAAATCCTAGAAAATAAAATAAAAACCTTAAAAATACAAACAATATATTTTTAGATTCATAATAAAGTAACCTATTAAATTAAATTGCGAAACCTATTTTTAAGAAATAAATTTTTGGTTAAGGATTTTATAATATATATATTCCCTATGAAATTTTATAAAAATCAAGAAAATATATAAAAATAAGAAAAAAATACTTTTATTATATTTTGTTATTATAGTATTTTAGAAAAATACTAAATAAATATTTGAAATTACCAAAATAAAATCTCCTTAACTAAAATGCTTGTTCTTAACAAGAATTATTAAATAAAAAAATATAAGAGTTAAACTTAAATAAAAAAATAGTTTTTAACTCTCTTAATAATATATTACCTTATAAAAATAGTGAATATAATATTTATAGAATATTAAAAATATTCCTTAAAATGAATTTCTTAATTACCTAAAGAAATTACAAAACAACTAAAATGTTGGGTAAAACACATAAAAAAAATAAATAACAAATAATGCATGACATTACTATGCATATTCATTTTTGCTTCTTTAAATATTGTCCTTACCAGGCAATAATGGTGTTTTGTATACATAGAAGCTCAAGGTCTAGTGCAAGCATCCGACTTCACTACCTTGCAATCACAAGGCAAGTTCATAACGTGCTCATGTCCTTTGAAGAGTCTTTATCAAAGTATTTATAAATTGTGTTTTATCATCTATGTTTCAGAGAAAGAAAATATTATTTTCTCAAAACAAATAAATGTTGATATCATCCTAAGTGATGATATGGATTAGGAGAGCAATAGAACTTAAGTTTATATTTGCAACAAGGATAATCATCTAGGAATTAGCAACCCATGACATTAGTGATTCTAGCGCCGTATATAACGCGTTAACCATGAGATTTGGAATGGGACGGAGAAGTCAGCTGTATCCTTTTCCTTTCATATGGAGGCAAGACAACCTTAACGTGATGTTGTGATTCCTTGTGGGGATCCAACATATGGGTGGGCACCCTTAGGCCCCACATTTTTGGTGTCTAGATTATCTATGTGTGGCTGTCGGAGGTATAGCCGGACCTATATGGTACTTGCCAGGGGCATCACCAGCTCATAGAATCTTTGGGAACTCATCATGGTTTTAGCTTGCCCGAAAGGGGGCTTAACGGAGGTGAGCCAACCCCGAAGGATCATGCAGACATACGGGGTCGCGGAAAGGGCAGTGACTGGCCTGGATCACCTACTGGGCCCCACATCATGGAATTGTGGACGAGAAAGTATGCCCGATTGTGCAACAATGAGTTGATCTCTCATGGGTAAAGTAACGCACCTCTGCAGAGTGTAAGAACCGTAACTTGTTACTCCCTATTCCGAGAAGGAGCTACGAACGCGGCAGGAAAGGAACTCCATGAAAGTTCTGGTCAACCTGTGAAGGATGATGGGAATATTTTTTAATAATAAAATCAATCTTTGCAGAAAGATTTACAAAAACTGCATAGTGCCAAGGACTAATAGTCCGTGGTGGTAGATAGAGCATCAAACTTCCCACCTTGCATATAATGAACTTGCTGGGTAATGCTGTTACTCACCCTTTCGTTTGTTCCCCTGCTTAGACTCCGAGGATCCAGAAGACACCCCAATGTATGCAGCTGAAATCCAAGAGGAGGTCTTCTATGAGGAGCCAGATCTGTACGGTGCTGTAGAAGGGGTGGAATACGACGTCGTCTATGGAGGAGAGCATAATGAGTCAGAATAACTACCTTAGTATAAGTAACCACTTGAGCCGAGCAACATGAACAATATATAATAATAAGTTGCTGAGCTCAATTCAGAGATGAAGTTGTTACTTTAAAACTTCCGCTGAAACACTTTATATTTGGTTTGTAAGTTGAATCTTTTGAAGTCTTGAACTTTTGGTATTGTAATAATAATGTGTGAATGTTTGTAATATGGACCCGTAATGTTTCTGTTGTACCACTCTGAGGGATGTGATATTTACGGAACAGTGTTCTGTGGATGTCATGTCAACGAATATAGTGTACTACACATGCAGTGGTATGCTGGGTCACCACAGTTGGTATCAGAGCCAATTGCTTTGACTTTAGGTTGGAAACCTAGTAAAGGGTATTACCTGTAGGAGTTTATAACAACAATAAAGAGTTCTCTAAAAGGGTATAATGGGTATTCAAATGAGAATATTCTGTTATATATTTTAGTGCGATAATTCTTTGTTATGATGCAATATATTATGGAGTACTAATAAAAAAATTGTATACAGAGTTATGGCACCAAAGTTTCCAAAACAAACTTTGGTAAGGAAAGAGGAGACTCTCGATGATTATCAAGGATCATTCACTGATCAGCTTCGTCAACTCTTAAGGATTTTTAGTTGTCCAACTAAGATTCCAGTGAATACCATAACCTATTATGATGGTCCTATGTTATCCAAGTATCGTGTGAGTATCCAACTTCCAGAGGAGCTTGGATTATATCACGATCTACCTATAGATGAATGTAGGAGTCATTTATCAGCATATCATGTTGCTATTGTGGAGGCGATAACCAATATCTGGGAGCATAAAGCCCAGGAGTTAGAAGGGAGCACATTTTCTGTGATTCCTCATGATTCTATAGACTCAGAGACAATACCATATCATCTTACTTTAGTAAAGAAGCATCCGAAGTTAGCTTCCAAGTTTATGGATCGATATCAAACAATTGTTGCGTCTTTGTATAAGACACATCAAGTCATAGTAGAGGATAAAAATGACATGTTAGAGGATCTAACTAATCTAGAACGAAGGAACCCGTTAGCATCTCAGTTAGAGAATGAAGCAAGGAGTAGTGCAAAACCAACCTTTAAGGATATACCTATAGATCCCAAATCATTTACACCATATCCTTATTCACCTAGACATGAACCTACCTATGATCCTAATTTAGATATGAGGTATTCGGTATCACAGGATTCTTAGGAAGAATCTGATTCAGAACTTCCTATTGAGAATTCTGATGGATGGAGGATAGGGTCACCTGAGGGATCTCGAGGAAATCAAATGTCGGTGGATGGATCTGACAGAGGTGTTGGACAATCCAGCTGGATGGGTGCAAGAACCAATCCTAATAATAGGAGAAGAAATACCATAATTGCAGGAAGTCAGGATGAGGAAGAAGACCCCGAGGAGAGAGTGTTTGAATCATCAATATCTTCTCCAAACCCAGGGAATGTATAATATCCAGTTTTTAACTACCTTGCCCAACAGAGCACCTGGGGGCAACAGAATCTGAGTATTCTGTTGGCAACTCTAGGAATGAAGCTCAGGAAATGCAAGTGGGTGATAATGTTGAACAGGTTTTTGAAGACTTTTCAGCTAAGCTGGATGGAGTCAATGCACTCAGGATGAGTAATAACTTAAGTCCTGATACTTCATATACTGAGTATGTTCCATCTAGAAGGCTATTTGTTCCACAAACTGTGCGACAGACGTCACGTCATCACGGTTGGACTTCAGGCAGGTATGATGAGCGTCGCAGATACTAAAGACGTAGGTTACTTATTAGAAAGTAGATGGTATTGCATATTGTAGTACGAGAAAGAGATGTATCTAAATAAGTGAGTTAGTGCTTTTATGTGTTATGGTACCTATAGGGTACATGTTTGTAATGACTTTATATTTACTAAGTGGTTTGTAATGTATAATATGTGAAATGCATATTTGGATCTTATTTGGTTTTTTTCCATTGTGTGACTAGTTCTATGCATGAAGTCAATCTCAGAACACATGTGCATGATGTAATTATGAGTATTCTCTTTATGTTGCAGGACTAGGGGGTCATGGAATCGGGTGTAGAAACTGAATCTGAGCAGCAGCGCATGGAGCACGAGGCTAAGAAGAAGGCAGATGCAGATGCTGGAAATCAAGGAGCATTACCACCACCACCAATGAGGCCGCTAATGGAGCAGAACTTTAGGAAATATATGCAAATGATGCAAGAATCCCAGAACAAATTCATGGAACAGTTATTAGGACGAGCTGGAAACCAGAGAGAACCAGAAGGAGGAGGAGTGAGTCTTTCCGACTTCCAGAATGCAAGGTCGTTACCTTTTGCATCAGCTCCTGAACCGATGGATGCAGAGGATTGGCTATCGGATACTGAGAGGAAGTAAAAGACTGCAGGTTGTAATGATGAAGAGAAGCTGAGGTATGCAACTCATCTTTTGACTAGACCTGCAACATCGTGGTGGGAGAATCAGTTAGCAATGCAACCACCAGGGAGAGAGTATACATGGGAAGAGTTCAAGCAGAGATTTCGTGAGTACCATGTTCCTGAAAGTGTGATGGAGTTGAAGCGAAGGTATTTGAGGAGCTTCAGCAAGGTTATATCAGTGTCATGAAGTACATCCGGGAGTTTAGCCAACTATCTCGTTATGCTGAGGATGAAGTGAGCACTGAGGAGAAAAGGAAGAAGCGTTTTCTGCGAGGATTAAATCCGTTCGTGAAGATGAAGTTAAGGTTGGCCAATAAACAAACTTTTCAGCAGTTGCTAGATGGAGCCATCACTTTTGAAGATCATTATAAGAATGTTCAAGAGGACCAAAGGAAAAGAGCCAAGAAGGAAACAAAGAGGATTCAGGCAAGTAAACCTAAGAATAGTTTGGAATTAAAGCCGAGGAATAGACCCTACAATAACAAAAATTCCAACCAGAGTGCAAATCCAATCGGAAGGAATATTATATGCCATAATTGCAAACTTCTAGGGCATATGAGCAGGGATTGCCAAAAACCGGTAATAATTTGCCATGCTTGTGGTCAGAGGGGTCATATAAAGCCAAATTGTCTGAGTAAACCACCAGGTGATTGGCCTATTAAAGGTGGAGGAAAAACCAGTGGAAGCAATGGACATCCCAACAGAGGAGGAAACTTTGTCAAGAACAATAATGGAAAAAGGAGCAGGCCTACCGGGAAGCTGAATTGTGCAACTTGGAGGAGGTGGATAACTCGGAGCATGCAGTGATATGTACACTCAATATTATTACCAATCCTGGAAAAGTTTTATTTGATACCGGTGCAACTACTTCATTCATATCTGAAGAATTCTGTGATAAATTTGGGATTAGAAGGGCATCGTTAGAAAACCCTATGACCGTGGTGACGGCAGGGGAAAATGTAGTTGTATGCCACATTAAACAAGATCATGTTATCTCGATCTATGGTTGTACATACTTTGCGTACCTTTATGTGATTCCTTTGAAGGGAATTGCAGTAGTGCTGGGTATGGACTGGATGACTGAACATGGGGCTCGGATTAATTGTGAGGATAATACTATCTCGATCAAGACTCCAAGTGGAGCAAGGATAGTTTATCAGGCAGATAAGAACAATCATACCATGGTAGATCTTCAATTGAACTCAATGCAGGAGGTCAAGTTAGAGGATATTCCTATAGTAAATGAGTTCCAAGATGTTTTCCCAGCAGAGTTACCAGGAATGCCACCGAATCGGGAAATAGAATTCACTATTGATCTAGTTCCTGATACAACACCAATAGCTCAAGCACCATATAAGAAGGGTCCGAAGGAATTAAAATAGCTTAAAGAGCAAATTGATGAGTTAGCTAGAAAGGGATTTATCCAAGAAAGTGTATCCCCATGGGGAACTCCGGTGATCTTTGTAGATAAAAGAGATGGAGGACGAAGGATGTGTGAAGATTATAGAAATCTCAACAATGTTACCATCAAGAATAAGTACCCATTGCCAAGAATTCAAGATCTATTTGATCAAGTCAAGGGAGCTGGAGTATTTTCAAAGATTGATCTAAGATTAGGATACCATCAGATAAAAATCAAACCGGAAGATGTTCCGAAGACAGCATTTGTGTCAAGGTATGGACACCATGAGTATCTTATCGTACCTTTTGGTTTGACCAATGCACCAGCAATATTCATGAATCTGATGAACAAAATTTCCATGCCGTACCTGGACAAGTTTGTCATAGTGTTTATTGATGATATTTTAATATATTCAAAGGATAAGGAAGAGCATGAAGATCATTTGAGAATAGCATTGCAGATCTTAAGAGAACATAAGCTTTACACTAAGTTTAGTAAGTGTGAATTTTGGTTGGATGAGGTAGAATTTCTTGGTCATGTTATCAGTAAGGAAGGAATTGCTGTAAATTCGTCCAAAGTTCAATCAGTACTAGATTGGACTGCACCAACTAATGTGAAGCAAATCAGAGGTTTCTTGGGTATGGCTGGTTATTATCGGAGGTTCATTGAAGGTTTTTCCAAAATAGCTGGACCAATGACCAAATTTCTAAGAAAGAATACACCATTCATCTGGGATGAGAAGTGTGAAGCAAGATTTCAGGAGTTGAAGACTAGGTTAACTACCGCTCCAATTTTAGCAGTTCCCAAAACAGGAAAGGATTACACCATATATTGTGATGCCTCCAAAGAAGGTTTGGGTTGTGTGTTAATGCAAGATTGTAAAGTCATTGCTTACGGATCAAGAAAACTGAAACCACATGAGGTCAATTATCCAACACATGATTTGGAATTAGTAGCAGTAGTCTTTGCCTTGAAAGGATGGAGGCATTTTCTCTATGGAGCCAGGTGTGAGTTATACACTAACCACAAAAGTCTCAAATACTTCTTCACTCAAAAGGAATTGAATATGAGACATAAGCGTTGGTTAGAGCTAATCAAAGACTATGATCTGACAATCAATTATACCCCTGGAAAGGCCAATGTTGTGGCCGATGCTTTAAGCCAAAAGAGCACAGATATTCAGCCTACCAATAGAGAATTACCAAAAGAGCCGTAGATGGATTTGGAGAGGTTGGATCTTCAATTCATAAGAACAGAGATTCTTGGAGGACTAGCTACTATGCGGGTAGTTGCATAACAAAATAGTGATCTTAGGCATGAAATTTTTAGACATCAAGCTGAAGATCCTTTTATTGCTGAAGAAATTCGGAGGATAACTCAAGGTCAAGCATCAGTTTTTTGCTTAGGAGATTATGGATCTTTATGGTTCCAAGACCGTCTTTGTGTTCCAGATGTGTCAGAAATTCATGAAGTGATACTCCGAGAAGCACATGAAACACCATATTCCATTCATCCAGGAAGTACCAAGATGTACATGGATTTGAAAGAATTATTCTGGTGGAATGACATGAAAAGAGACATTGCAAAATATGTGTCAGAATGCCATACTTGCCAAAGGGTAAAAGCTAAACATCAAAGTCCAGCAGGACCATTACAACCTTTGGAAATTCCAGAATGGAAATGGGAGGAAATTGGTAGGGATTTCATCACGGGATTACCCATAACACCAAAATAGAAGGATATGATATGGTTGATTGTAGATAAACTCACAAAAAGTGCACATTTTATTCCAGTAAAACAAAAACATAATGCCGAGGAGTTAGTAGAAGTATATGTCAAGGAGATAGTAAGTAAGCACAGAGTGCCCAAGAAGATTGTATATGATAGAGGATCTGTGTTTACTTCAGCATTTTGGAAACAATTACATGAAGCACTTGGTTCAAAGTTAGATTTTAGCACAACCTATCATCTAGAAACTGGGGGTTAGACTGAAAGAACCAATCAAATATTGGAAGACATGCTTAGGGCTTGTGCATTAGACTTTGGAGGTTCGTGGGAAGATCATCTACTATTGGCAGAATTTTCCTACAACAACAGCAATCAGAGTAGTCTGAAGGCAGCTCCATATCAAGTACTCTATGGGAGGAAGTGTAGATCACTAATATGTTGGTATGAGCCTGGCAACAACAAGGAATTTGCACCAGACTATATCAAGGAAAGGCAAGATATCATCAAAGACAGATTGAAGATAGCTCAAAGTAGATAGAAAAGTTATGTTGATCAAAGTCAAAGATCATGGCATCCTGAAGTGGGAGATATGGTATATCTCAAAGTAAGCCCAATGAAAGGAGTTAAAAGGTTCGGAGTTAAAGGAAAATTGAGTCCCAGATATAGGACCATTTAAAATACCGAGTCAGAATAGGACTATAGCTCATGCTTTAGAGTTACCATCAAGATTGGCTCAAGTTCACCATGTTTTCCATGTATCACAATTCCGGAAATGTCTTAAGGTTCCTGATGATGCAATCACACATCAAGAAGTGAAATTACAAGCAGATTTGACGTATGTTGAGAAAACCTATCAAATTCTGGAAGAAAACTGGAAAATGTTGAGAAATAGGGCAATTAAGTACTACAAAGTACAGTGGGAGCATCACCCCGAGAGATAAGCCACCTCGGAGAAAGAGGATGACTTAAAAGAAGCCTATCCAGAACTATTCAGGTACACTTTGGTAAACTTCAGGCCAAAGTTTAATTTAAGGGGGGAAGTCTCACTACTAGAGAAAAGGCTATAGGAGACATGCTTATGCGAGGCACATTTAGCATATGCGCCTCCTATAAAAATAGGCGAGGCGCACTTTGCAATATGCGCCTCTAGTATAAAAATAGGCGAGGCGCATATGATAAGAATCGCCTCCTATAATCCTGTCTGGACGTAATCTAGCAGCCCCATATTATGCGAGGCACATTCTAGTCATATGCGCCTCCTATATATCAGATAGGCGAGGCGCATATGGACAAAATGCGCCTCGCCTATTCTGTGTGGGCCCGCGTGTTGGTAGGTGCACGAATATGCGAGGCGCATATGGCTATATGCGCCTCCTATATTTGATATCTGGCGCATATGGCCAGATCGCCTCGCATATTCTGTGGGCCCAGCGTGTTGGTAGGTGCACGAGGCATATGGCTATATCGCCTCCTATATTTGACAATATCGGCGATATGGCCATATCGCCTCAAGTAACTCATGCGGGCCCAGGCTGGTAGGTGGCATATGCAGGCGCATATTGCTATATCGCCTCCTATAGTTTGAATTATAGGAGGCGCATATTGTGCAATATGCGCCTCGCATAAGTCACCACTTTTTTCCAGCTTTTTACACATGGAGGCAACTACCACCCCACTCACTTGTGTCACTTCTTCCTCCTCCACCAAGACAAATCTGGTCGCCCCTCCTCCTCCCCACCTCATTTCCCCCATTGATTCACCTTCGAAGCTTGCTCAACATCCATTGGTTGACACCCATATGTAAGTGAAGTCTCTCTCTCCTCTAGATCTACAACATGTCCATTTACTTCTCCTCCGCTCTCTTGCAAGTCGTTGTTGGAGGAAGCGTGAAGGTGTTGCTTGCATGTATGCCGTTGTCGGAGACACCGACTATATGATTGTGTTGTGGTGCTACTTTTTGTGCAGGGATTTCATTTGAGATGCCAATGTTTCACGGAATGTCGATTTATTTCTTTTCCGCGAATTTCTGCACTTCATGGATGTCCTCTTTTAGGGAGGTCATGCTGAATTTTCGGCGATCCACGCCCATATATGCTCTAATTATTCTCTTGCTCTTTGTACCACGCAGGTGGCCATGGTCCCACCAGCGATCAACAAAGCCCGGCGTGGATAGGTGGATGACATGCGCGAGGGCCGACATGGAACATGCAAACAAGACAGATAAGATGTCCATGTCGACTGCAAGCTGATGTATCCGATAAGGCATGATTCCGGAATGCTGAGTCGCACTCGCCGACGTAGTTTCATGGATGGCTACACTTTCGATGGATACGTGATGATCACGAAGATCAAGATGCCAGTGATGATCACGAAGATCAAGACGCCAGTCACGATCACGAAGATCAGGGTGGTGGCACTGGACATGGACACGAAGATGATCAAGGTGGCGTCGGGCATGGACACGAAGATGATCAAGGTGGTGCCGACCATGATTCGAGCTGGTTGCAAGACCCTCATGTCCAAGATCTGCTTCTCAAGGAGACGAGTAACGCCAGAGCCGCCGGTAGAGAGAAGGCTAAACTGGAGCAAATGGAGAAAGACGCGGTCACTCCATTGTTTGACGGATGCAACGACGGGGATACCCGTCTAAATGTAACGCTTAGGGCTCTGGAGATGAAGGCGAAACACAAAATGACCGACGAATGTTTCGACGACAACATTGTATTCTGGCACGATATTCTTCCCAAGAAGGGGAACACATGTCCGACTAGTATCGCTGAGGCGAAGAAAGTCGTGTGCCCTCTCAATCTACCGCACGTGAAATACCACGTCTGCATAAATGATTGCATCATCTACCGGGGCGAGGACGCGGAGAAGACCACGTGTCCGGTGTGCAAGACCTCTCGATACAAGAGAGGGACCAAGAAAGCTCCTAGGAAGGTGGTGTGGTACTTTCCTCTAACTCCTCGTTTGCAGCGGTATTTGCAGACCCTAAGGAAGCACAGCTCATGCGCCGGCACGGAAGAAAGAAAGAGGCCGGAAGACGATGATCCGGAGAAGGAGGAAATGTTGAGGCACCCTTCGGATGCTTGCCAGTGGAAGGCGTTGGACCTACAATATTACCAACATTTTTGGAAAGAGTCAAGGAACCTCAGGCTGGGCATGAGCACTGACGGACTCAATCCGTTTGGAAGCCAGAGCAGCACACACAGCACCTGGCCCGTGTTTGTATGGATCTACAACCTCCCCCCTGGTTGTGCATGAAGAAGAAGTACGTAACCATGAGTATGCTCGTTCAAGGGCCAAAACAACCTGGTACAGACATCAATCTGTATCTCACGTTGTTGAAAGAGGAGTTGGCCACGTTATGGGAAGAAGGAGCCCGTACATGGGATGCCTCGAGACAAGATTACTTTGACATGAGAGCGGTGGTGATCACGACGGTGCAAGACTATCCTGGTTACAGATACTTCTCGGGGCAGGTGGTCCAAGGATTCTATGGGTGCGTTAGGTGCAAGGATAATACAACGCATCATGCTACTGTAAAGATCCCGGGTCCGGGAAAACCGTGTTCCTTGGGGCTCGGAGGTGGCTTCCCAAGAATCACGCCTGGAGAAAGCTAGGACATCTGTTCGATGGGACGATCGAGCTCCGAGGAATCCCACACCAGAAGAGTGGCGCGGAAATCTACAAGCTGTTGAATAACTGGAAGGAGTGCCCTGCGCCAGGAAAGACCCAGAAGAAGCCAGAGCCGTTGCTGAAGGTATGGAAGGCGAGGTCTGTTTTCTCGACTTGCCATCTTGGAAGATCCTCGCGTGCCTCATAGCCTTGATCTCATGCATATCACGAAGAACGTGGGCGAGTCTGCCACCCTCCTTAACACCGACAAGACCAAAGATGGGCCGAAGGCAAGGAACGACTTGAAGCATATGGGCATCAGGGATGAACTTCAACCACCACCTAGCGATGATGATGAGGAGGACGAGGTGGAGGAGACAGAAACACATAATAGCCGTCATCGCAAGGGGAAAAAGGTTAAGAAGGGAGAGGTCAAGCTCAAGGCCTCATGCTTCACTCTGAGTAAGAAGGAGGCCATACAGTTTATGAAGTGCCTCCTCGGAGTCAAATTTCCGAACGACTACGTGGGGAAGATAAGCAGATGGCTAGACAAGGTGAAGCAGCGCTTCAGCGGGATGAAGTCTCACGATGTCGCCGTGCTAATGGCGCAGGTACTCCCGGTTGCGATCCGAGGTATAATGGACAAGCACATCCGTGAAACACTGTTTGGCCTCTGCAACTTTTTTGACGTCATCTCTCGGAAGTCGATAGGCATTAAGCAGCTCACGAGGCTACAGGACGAGATCGTGGTGATAATGTGCGAGCTCGAGATCTATTTCCCCCCCGCTTTCTTCCACATCATGCTTCATCTGCTTCTCCATGTCGTGGAGGATATCGTCCAGCTCGGTCCTGCGTTTCTGCGAAGCATGATCCCGTTTGAAAGGCTCAATGGACACATCAAGGGATACGTTAAGAACAAGTCCCGTCCAGATGGAAGCATAGCAAACGGTTTCCTGGCCGAAGAGTGCATCTCTTTCTGCTCGAACTTTCTACAAACCGAGACCCCTCTTGGTATTCCATTCAACAAGCACCTCGGGAGGCTCGCTGGATGGGGTCACCGCGAGGGTCGACGTGCAAAGCATGTCGACATGGAGGGCCGAACCAAGGACTTTGAAAGAGCAAACCTGGTCGCGCTGCAACACCTGCAGGTGGTTGATCCATACATACATGAGCACAAAGAGTTTATCAAGAAGAATTACTGATCAGGCCAGTCCCGAGGGAGGAAGATGTTATCAAGGAGCACAACTCCGGTTTCACGCGGTGGTTTAGGGAGAAGGTCATAGCTAATCCACCGCAGGGCGAGTACTCGGAGGAAGATAAACTCATATTCTCATTGTCACAGGGCGCCTCGCACAACCTCATGACCTATCAGGCTTACGATATCAACGGATACACGTTCTACACAGAGGAAAAAGACAATAACTGCGATTACGTAACTCAGGGGTAACAGGGATATTCTACACCGGCGACATCCCGGAAAGATACTACGGAAGGATCGAGGAGATTTGGGAGCTCGACTATGTTACGGAGAAGGTGCCGATGTTCCGTGTTAGGTGGGCCAAGAGCGTCGAGAAAGAAGACCGGTATTTCACCACGATGGTTATGGTTATACCCAAAGACCACCAGCGCGAACGCACCCGCAAGAAATGAGCCTTGGGTTTTGGCTAGCAAAGTCGACCAATGCTGGTACATCAAAGACCCGTCAAAGCCTAGCCGGGTTGTCGTCAGGAGAGGCAAAAGGAACATTATCGGAATGGAATGGAGTCGCCAACGAGAAAGACTTTGACGTAACGGCGACCCGAAGATAGAAGACGGGTATGGCAACCAAACACCGTACACCACAACCCTACCTAATAAAGGACTTCCGTTCAAGAGAAGTAGTGAAGACGTCCCGGACCTAACCTATGCAACCGCGACAAAGAAGGGCAAGAAGACGACCATTGTCAAGAAATGCTAGCGCGCTCCGACCATTGTCAAGAACCGTCGTGTGTGTGGCCTACTATTATGTATCAAAACATTCTTAATTTTCATTATGTGTGTGTTATAATAATATTGCATTGAGAATATTATGTATCGACAAGACACATTCATTGAGAATACTCACTTTTGTTGTTTTAGCAATATTTGAATATTTAAAATATTTGTAGTATATTTTATAGTTCATATTTGTATGCTTTTACATGAAAATTGGCCTTTAAAATTTTTTTCCAAAAAATTGGCCCCCTTAGGATTCGAACTTGGGTGGCCAGCAGTGAAGGACAAGGCATGTTACCACTAGGCTGCTGTGTGATAGTTGATAGAAACTTTGACCGCCCTATTTGTCTAGGAGTGCATATTATGCGAGGCGCATTTAGCCCAGATGCGCCTCGCGTAATATTATACGAGGCGCACTTTGTGATATGCGCCTCGCATAACCGGCACCCATCGACCAAGTCGCACACTAGAAGCTAGTACAGACACGAGACTTCACATATCTCAGAGGAGGAGCCCGACGCATCGATCGAAGCCGTCGTCGCCGTGGAGGAGCCCGACGCCGCCCCGTGGAGGAGGAGCCCGCCGCCCCGTGAAGGAGGAGCTCGCCGCCACCCGTGAAGGAGGAGCTCGCCGCCGCCCCGTGGAGGAGGAGCCCGACGCCGCCGTCCCCGTGAAGGAGGAGGAGCCCGACGCCGCCGTCCCCGTGAAGGAGGAGCCTGACACCGCCGCCGCCACCCACGCCTCTTCCCCTCTCTCCGGTGAGTCCCTGCCCCCCACCCACCCACGCCTCTTCCCCTCTCCTCCCCTTCTGAAATCATTTCCTCCTCTTCCGGCGCCGGCATGATTCTCTGATTCTCTGAACCGGCGCTGGCATGTGGAGCGTCGGCGGGAGGGGGAACGGTGGCGGATCCCTAGCCCTTCCCTAGCCGGCTTGTCCCTATCCCTCCTCTTCCCTTTCTATTCCTCTCAGTCCAGCAATTTGTCGCTGCGCCTCCTCGCTGGTTGCATTTCATACTTCAGCCAGCTATTTTGTTGTCTCTTAGCAGTCTATATTGGTGTATGGATATAGGAAATCAGATTGCAACTGTTTTGATTTTTGGAGTAGCTGGTGAAATGAGATAAGATTTGAGGTCCGTTCTATAGATTGGGAACCGTACACAATTTGCCTAGTGAGTTTCGTTCATGAAAATTGGATTCCTGCTAATGTTGTAGTCTATTCAATATATTATTCATTTTATATTAAGTTCTAGGTCCAGTAGTGGTTTAGTACTGCTTTTATGCTTGCATATTGGTCTTTACAGGAACAAACTGCAATAGTGAAACTTCAGTCACCAACACCATGCCACTGAATTTCCTACAATGTTGTAGTGTGAAGGAATGGGGATGCACGAGTAGCTAACAAGTAGTTTTTTCAATAGACGATAAGTAAAGAATCCATGAGATCCTTTTTTAGCGGTACAATGCGATGGTTGAACATACCCTTCCTAGTATAATCCCCTCTTTGAATTGAATCTTTAGTTTTTAGTCCGTAGGCATCTCATTCCTTGCTCTTCAGTTCTTAGTTTTTAATTTCTTCATTTTCTGAGCTATTCAGTGACTTAGTCATCTTCTTTATTTGTTTAGTCTAAATGTTGCTTTTTTCAGTTCTTGTCGTTTACTTTTGTCATTTTCATCTCGGTGTATCATTAAAGTTCTCATCATTCTCTTACTTTTTTCATTTTCTCGGTTTTTCAGTTTCCCAATCATCGGCTTTTATTTCTTTAGTCAAAATGTTGCTTATTTTAGTCATGATCAGTTTCTTTTTATATCTCAATATATCATTTGAGTACACATCATTTTCTTGTTTTTAAAATTTTTAGTGTCTCTTTTTCTCGGTTACATCAATATTCAGTTTATGCATCGCCTCTTTCTTCAGTCTATGTTCATTTGTTAGTTCTTAAGCTTTTCATTCCTCATTTTTCAGTATCTATTTTATCTCTGAATTTCTTCGCTAATCTGTTCATCATTTTCTTCATTCTATGTTTATTTTTCTTCAGTCTCTACATACTATTTTTCAGCTCTTAGTAACTCTTTGTCTCTCTATTTAGTCCCCCTTTTTAGGTTTTCCTCTCTTTCTTAAGTTTCTCTGTTTTCAGTATCTTAGTTTCTCATTTTTTAGTGTCCCCATTTTCAGTTTCTGGTTCTTATTTGCTTGGTCTCTCTTTATTCTCATTCCCTCTTTGCACTCAATCTTTACTCTTCATATTTAGCTCATGTTTTATCTGAATTTTCAGTGTTTACTCTCTTGTCTTAGTCAGTTAGCCGATTCACCTTAAGCAAGCATTTCCTAAACAAATTTGCTCCAGTAACACTATGAATCATAGATTGCTTTTACGTTATTTCCTAAACACTATGAATCACACAGAATACAAATTTGCTTGCTGGGACCTTGGTGTTGGAACATGCATGCACACATACAGACAGGTTCAGTTCTTTTTTCTTCCTTTCAAGAAGTGGTAAGACAGATTCAGCTCTATGTATACATACATGCGTTGGTGACTGTATTATTTGAGCTTTATTGAACTTTATTGTGCCCCTGCAGTTATGTACATTTGAGCTTCTGATCATTTATTGCTTTAGTTCCTGGTAACTGTACTATTCATGCTCAGGTTGTTGACAAGCAAACAGATGATACATGGTGCCTCTGTGTATGTATGGCCTGGAGCATGATATATATACATGGTGTTTGTGTATGTATGCTAGCAAAATGGCTGTGATGATGGATGTGTTTTGATCCTTTTTGTGCAGGTTTTTCTTTTTGAGTTGCCAATGTTTCGCCGGAATGTTGATTCATTTCCGTTCCGGCGAATTTCTGGCACTTCTAGACATAGAAAATTAGCAAAGTTCATGCCAAAATTTTCTGTGAATTTTTTGCTTATTAGTTTCATTTATTTGTGTGTTTAGAAATGTCGGATCCGGGCCCTTCTAGCCAGAAGCCCTTTTGGGAGCAGCAGGAGGAGATGGAATCCCTAGAGGCCCTGGAATTTGTCTCACAATTCTGATCATTATGGATGTCTCACAATTGAGCAGTGCCGCATTCGCGACAACGATCAGTCGTACCTCGTTTTCAAGGCTAAGGTGCCTTCTCATATGCCGTGCTTATCCATGTACCCTTCGGGATATCTTCTACGTGCATATACCGACCTGTTTGACATGTTGAACGAGTTTCGACTGCACAATACCCTGGTCCGGCTGTTCTCCCTCAATATGGCCATGGAGATCACCAGAGACAAGATCCCGGGCATCCAGATAGTGGATCCCTACTTCATGCGTGACGCCGTCCTGAAAGATGCTGAGGCCATAGATCTAGCGACCGACTACCTCTCAAACTTCCTGCAAACATACTCGGACAAGGATGTGATTCTCCTTCCCTACCATCCCATCACGGAGGATGATCGGACAGGCTGTGTTCTCATAAGCTTGAATTTGAAACACTCAACATCCTTGTACCTCGACTCAAATAGTGCGATCCAAAAAAACTACACCAATATCAAGAAAATTCTTGATGGCGCTCTCACCGGCTACGTCGCAGCAGGAGGCGTCAAACCAGCAAGGCCACATGTAAAGTTCGGCGCGCACGTGTTTCGCCACACGACGAAGTTTGCCTGCGTCAAGCAGCCGCTTGGCAGTGGGAAGGATGCCTTCTACGCCATTTACCACATGAAGGCGTTCTTCAATGACATGGAGACCAAAACACTGCCATCTGACCTCGTGAAGTGGGCTGAAAAGCTTGCATGCATACAGGCTCGCAACCTCAGGCAACACTTCTTCAACATCCAGGAGGAGATCGTGACAATCATGTACCAGGGAGTCATAAAAGCCAGAGGCACCTTCCACGGCGGCTATACACCGTCCAACAGGGAGATAGACGAACGCTTAGCGCAGCAGGGTGACGGCAGGATGTTCATGCAAATGGCAAAAACTCGGTCGGGCTTCATCAATGCCCCCCCAAAGCCGACTCAAGAGCCGAAGAAGACTTCATGATTGCATTGCCTGGGTACCTAGATGTTAGTTCCGAACTCGTGTTGTAACCTCTTATCACTGTGTTAAACTTGCCTAGCAAAACCTCTAGAATATGTTTCGTCAACCGTTGAACTTGATTGTGAGAGACACTAGCTAGTTATTTGTGTTACGAACTATTTTAAGTGCTTGTTGCTTTTCATTTGTCATTGCTTCCCTACTTTCTTGTGGTTTGCTTTCTTTGTCTTTCTTCTAAATGCCGATGATTAGAACGTGTTGTGGTGTCACGTGTATGACTATGCCGCTGTTCGATCTTGTGTGCCAAGTAGACTAGTAATTTGGGCATATACTCTACTTGCCGCACAAGATCAAACAGCGAGCATTGTTATTTCCGTTCCCAATCTAAGTATGAGGCACTAATCCATGTCATTGTTGGTTTGCTTTTTTTTGGTCTTTCTTCGAAATGCCGATGATTAGAACGTGTTGTGGTGTCACGTGTATGACTATGCCGCTGTTCGATCTTGTGTGCCAAGTAGACTAGTAATTTGGGCATATACTCTACTTGCCGCATGAGATCGAACAACGAGCATTGTTATTTCCGTGCCCAATCTAAGTATGAGGCACTAATCCAAGTCATTCTTGGTTTGCTTTTTTTTGGTCTTTCTTCGAAATGCCGATGATTAGAACGTGATTTCTTACATTTTGTTGCACCCATATATATATATATGCATTATTCTATCTTTGTGAACTGCTAGCTATTGCTTTCCACTGACATAAGTAATATCATCTTTATTATGTGTAGGAGATGCCGAGGTGTTATGTCGTGTACGTCGGTCGGGTTCCAGGTGTGTACGAGGAGTGGAAATACTGCCAGAAGCAAGTGAACAACTTCTCGGGCAACAGCTACCAAGGCTATGAGAGTAGAGAGGTGGCGGAAGAGAAGTGGAGGAGGCATGGAAGGAAGAAGTGGAGGAACTTCCTCGTGATCACCACCTTGTTGCTCTTCATTGTAGGTTGTGTTCTACTTCATCTAGGTAGAGCTACGTCGTTAGAGTTGTAATGTGAATTGTGAACTTGTACTCGAAGGTGTAATGTGATTGTGAACTTGTACTCGGAGGTGTGAACTTGTGGCACAAACACTTGATGTATGAACTTGTATGTCATGATTGATGTGTAATGTATTGTATTCATGTTGGTTCTATTATGCTTTGGCAAATTGCAAGTTTCTGAAAAATTCTGTGGACTATATTGTATATTTGAATATCTGTATATTATTATTTATAGTGGTCTGTAAAACTTGAATTTCGAAAATATTACCGGAGGCGCATATAGGATACTATAGGAGGCGCATATACTATAAATATCCGAGGCGCATTCTGAAACATATGCGAGGCGCATATACTATAAATATCCGAGGCGCATTCTGAAACATATGCGAGGCGCATATGATATGCGCCCCCTATACTTCACATATGCGCCTCGCATATGTGAAGTATAGGAGGCGCATATCAGATGCGCCTCGCATAAGAAATACCCGAGGCTTGAAGCTAGAGGCACATGTGATATGCGCCTCGGATAGGCTTTTTGGTGCGCCTCGGATAGGCTTTTCTCTAGTAGTGTCTGTAACATCCCAGCATTTAGGAACCAGCGAAGGGTAGAATTAGGAATTTGTGCATATGCATGCATTCATCTGTAAAATGCGGGTAAATTTTTTGCCAAATTAAAAACCTAAAGTGATCAGAGTTTCTTTCACTCTTTGTGTTTAGGAATAGCTATTGAGAGTGAGTGTTATAAATTCTGACATGATCTTTGTGAATACATGTGTTTTGAGGGGGATAATTTGAATTCAAATTTGAAATTTGAACTTATATTTAAAAGTTAATATTTGTTATTTTAAAATGATTTTTAAATGATTTAGTAATATCATTTGAGATAATAATAAATAATAGAATTCAAAATAAAGTAATTGAAATAAGAAATGACTATTTATTTCTTATCTTTATTCCATACACAATTTTTACAATGATAAACTCATTAAACAAATGAGAGGTTCAGTACAAAAGGGGAATTACAACAATTGGAATCTAAGCAATAAACTATTACAAAATTGTTACAAAAAGAAAAAAAAAGATATTATAATGGAAATTTACTTATCTATCTAAACCTATACTAGATCTTGAATACCAGATCTTGTACCTGTAACAAATTAAAAAACAAATAAAAAGGAAAATAAAAGATTAGTCATTAAAATACTCTCAGTGGAGAGCAGTGAGGTGCACTGCTCATATTACATCATTGCGTATTAATACATGGGCAAGTTTCACAAATATGAAAGAATTGTTCTTTCATAATAAATAAGCCATAATATAGATATTAACAGCATGTAAGAGGGGCAAGTTTCACCAGGAGAGTTAAAAGTTAAAGATCAAAAGGTAAAACACCTCAACGGTCTGATCCAAACCATGTACCAAGAACATAGGCAGCACAATCACCTAAATGCATGGTGAGAGTTGTCAACACAGCAGCAGTGGCTACACAAGCAAAAAAGGATGAGCCCAGCCGTGGAAAGGCTCACAACAACATATTTCTACTTCCAACATCAAACCAGGAGCACACTAAGCTTAGCAAGAGCCAAGCAAATCATGAACCCAACCACACACAAGATCATCCCAGTACTCACCAGATGGTGACATAAGGAGGGGGTGGATCAGGTGGACAGCAAGGTCAAGCTTACAGGCACCAGAAAGTGAAGGGCAAGATCAAGGCCAAATTACAGGAACCAGAAGGAGAAGGACAAGCTCAAGCTAGCAGCACCATCAGCAAGATCCAGCCAACCAAACCAACTAGCCACAACCCCAGCAAAATCAACTGTTGTGGTGAGTGAAATAAAACCATCACATGATCTTATTATCTTCTCTAGACTAATATTCATGTGTTGTTTTATATCTAGATCTCTTAGAAATCACCCAAGTGGGGTGAATCCATCATAGATGATCTTTTAGATAAAAAGTATACTTAAATTCTACCAGTCAAACCAGGATCTCAGACCAGCATCATCGGTCCTGGATATGATAGCCAAATCATATTTTCCAACATGTACATAGCATAGCTGATGAATTCTGGGCACATCTCCTAGTGGAGTAGCACCCTAGAATTCACAAATCCTATGAACCAATATAAATCTATGAGCAACCCAATCATCTTAGCCAAAAGGATTCAAGATCCAGTAACCAATGATAATCCCAGAACATTTCTGTTAGGGACAACAAGATAGGAAACTAGTTCCTATGCCTCAGACCAACATCACATGCAAACATGTTGAAGTAGAATATTCCAACTTAACTTTGATTAAAATCCAATACTAAGCCCAACAGAATCAAGCCAATAGTAGAACATAAACTTGTGTGCCATTTAAAGATGGTGTCACAAAGATAGGTTCTAAATCAAGCAGAGCCATTATTGAGCTTGCATAATTAAATCTATAATATCATCTTCCTTGAATCAAACCAGGAATCAATATCGAGACTATACTCATCCACATAATCAAGGTATCACTATAATCACATTACTACCCTACTTCTGAATCTCATCTCACAAGTGGAAGCTCAACAATTCAGTGAGTAAGCACTGACAATATTAATGTATTGACAGTAGATGAACCCACAAATCACCAACACCACCAGTTAGATTCCAGAGTAACATTACCATCTTGGCTATGCTTAACTACCAATTGGAATCAGTACTATAAGGCCACTAGCATCATATAATCAAATGGGAGAAGTGAGCAATTAAGTGTAATTGATCACAATTCTCATTAATCACCACCACTAGTTCCAGTTCATCATGTACAACTAAATAGAGGGAGAAACCCTAGAACAGGATATGAACCCTAATTAAGGGATGGACAACAGAGACACACAACATAGCTCAGGAGGGGCAGAGGACAAGCAATCACAAGGGGGAGATCAAGATCCAACTCACCGAAGCTCCTCGCTGTAGTTTAGAAGAGGAAGCAGAAAGGCCGATGAGCACCCAAGGGGCGCTGCAACCCGTACCGAGCCGAGGCGGCGACCACAACTTAGCTTGAGGTAGAGCAGCACCGCCACAGCACCACTGGGGGCAGCGGCGATGGCATCACCGGCACCACCCCAAACCCTAGGATTCAGGACGGAGCCAGCCTGGCCGCAGGAGAGCCCCAAATGCAAATCGAATTGGACTAGATGAAGGAGCGAGGTATATAACCACACCATGCACCACGACAGCGGCCAGAGAGGACCATGGCGGCGGGAATTGCACGACGACGGTATCAGCGACCACGGGGTCGAGGAGGAGAAGAGGTGAGAACGAGAGAGAGTGGAGGCGGTGTACTGGGCCGATAAGGCCAGTACTCCTTTGGGGAGGATCTTTGACCCGGCCAATTGGGCCAAGATGGGCCCAAATAGCCCAATGGGTTGGCCCAAAACCTAAAAACGAATTTTAATAATTAAAGTAAAAGACCAAAATACCCTAGAATTTAATAAATCCTAGAAAATAAAATAAAAACCTTGAAAATACAAACAATATATTTTTAGATTCATAATAAAGTAACCTATTAAATTAAATTGAGAAACCTATTTTTAAGAAATAAATTTTTGGTTAAGGATTTTATAATATATATTCCCTATGAAATTTTATAAAAATCAAGAAAATACATAAAAATAAATAAAAATAACTTTTATTATATTTGGTTATTATAGTATTTTATAATTATTAAGTAAAAAATATAAGAGTTACTTAAATAAAAAATTTAGTTTTTAACTCTCTTAATAATATATTACCTTATAAAAAATAGTGAATATAATATTTATAAAATATTCCTTAAAATCAATTTCTTAATTACCTAAAGAAATTCTATAACAACTAAAATGTTGGGTAAAACACATAAAGAAAATAAATAACAAATAATGCATGACATTACTATGCATATTCATTTTTGCTTGTTTAAATATTGTCCTTACTGGGCAATAATGGTGTTTTCTAGACATAGAAGCTCAAGGTCTAGTGCAAGCATCCGACTTCACTACCTTGCAATCACAAGGCAAGTTCAGCACTTGCTCATGTCCTTTAAAGAGTCTTTATCAAAGTATTTATAAATTGTGTGTGATCATATATGTTTTAGAGAAAGAAAATATTATTTTCTCAAAACAAATAAATGTTGATATCATCCTAAGTGATGATATGGATTAGGAGAGCAATAGAACTTAAGTTTCTATTTGCAACAAGGATAATCATCTAGGAATTAACAACCCATGACATCAGTGATTCTAGCACCGTATATAACACGTTAACCATGAGATTTGGAATGGGACGGAGAATTCAGTTGTATCCTTTTCATTTCGTATGGAGGCAAGACGACCTTAATGTGACGTTGTGATTCCTTGTGTGGATCCAACATATGGGTGGGCACCCTTAGGCCCCATGTCTAGATTATCTATGAGTGGCTGTCAGAGGTATAGCCGGACCTTTATGGTACTTGCCAGGGGTATCACCATCTCATAGAGTCTTTGGGAACTCATCAGGGTTTTAGCCTGCCCAAAAGGGGTCTTAACGGAGGTGATCCAGCCCCGAAGGATCGTGCAGACATACGGGGTCGCGAAAAGGGCAGTGATTGGCCCCACATCATGGAATTGTGCAACAAGGAGTTGATCTCTCATGGATAAAGTAACGCACCTCTGCAGAGTGTAAGAATCGTAACTTATTACTCCCTGTTCCGGGAAGGAGCCACGAACGCGGCTGGAAAGGAACTCCATGAAAGTTCTGGTCAACCTGTGAAGGCTGATGTGCATATTTTTTAACAATAAAATCAATCTTTGAAGAAAGATTTACGAAAACTGCATAGTGCCAAAGACTAATAGTCCGTGGTGGTAGATAGAGCATCAAACTTCCCACCTTGCATATAATGAACTTGCTGGGTAACACTGCTACTCACCCTTTCCTTTGATCTCCTACTTAGACTCTGAGGATCCAGAAGACACCCCAATGTATGTAGCTGAAAGACAAGAGGAGGTCTTCTACGAGGAGCCAGATCTGTTCGGTGCTGCAGAAGGGGTGGATTACGACGTCGTCTATGGAGGAGAGCACAATGAGTCAGAATAACTACCTTGGTATAAGTAACCACTTGAGCCGAGCAACATGAACAATATATAATAATAAGTTGCTGAGCTCAATTCGGAGATGAAGTTGTTACTTTAAAACTTCCACTAAAACACTTTATATTTGGTTTGTAAGTTGAATCTTTTGAAGTCTTGAACTTCTGGTATTGTAATAATAATAATGTGTGAATGTTTGTAATATGGACTCGCAATGTTTCTGTTGTACCACTCTGAGGGATGTGATATTTACGGAATGGTGTTCTGTGGATGTCATGTCAATGACTATAGTGTATTACACATGCAGTGGTATGCTGGGTCACCACAGAATTTGTGTCCACCATGCTGGCAGTCGCGCCCTAGTCGCCAAGGCTCTACGAGTTGGCTTCTACTGGCTAACCGCGATGCACGATGCCAAGGACATCGTCGAAAAGTGCAACGCCTACCAACGGTTCGCTGACAAGACACACGCACCAGGCTCAGAGTTGCAGCCCATACCACTGGCTTGGCCCTTCACCTAGTGGGGACTCAACATGGTCGACAAGCTGTATAAATCCTCACCTGGAGGATACTTATTCCTCATGGTGGCAGCGGACAAGTTCACCAAGTGGATCGAGGCTATGCCCGTCACCAACCAAACTGGTGCCACTACTGTCAAGTTCTTCTAGTCCATTGTCTATAGGTTTAGCATGCCCCACAGCATCATCACTGACAATGGCATGAACTTCACCTCGAAGGAGTTCCAATACTTCTTCGAAGGTCTCAGAATTAACGTCACATACGCCTTAGTGGCGCACCCGCAGACCAACGGTCAGGTCGAAAAGGCCAATGACCTCATCTGCAACAAGATCAAGAAACGACTCCTGCACCCTCTCGAGCGACTGGCGGGAGCCTGGGCAGACGAACTAACCTCTGTCCACTAGAGCCTGCGCACAATGCCAAACAACGTCACTGGCTACACGCCCTTCTTCATGGTGTACGGAGCCAAAGCAATGCTACCCGCTGAGGTATGCTATAAGGCCCCACATGTCATCGCTTACAACGAGGCCGAATCAATGGCCGCACTTGAATATATCGCCAACCTGTTGGATGAAGCACACGACATCGTCGTGGCTCGTTCAACACCGTATCAGCAAAGCCTCTGCAACTACCACAACCGACGACTACGTCCATGATCCTTCGTCAAGGAGACCTCGTCCTGCGGCTTAAGCAAAAGGGGCACCTAAATCTCGAGTCACCCTAGGAAGGCCCTTACGTGGTCAGCGAAGTCATTCCAGGTGGCGCCTATCGCCTCAAGGACGTCGAGTCCGGAGTAGCATACTCCAACCCTTGGAACGTCACATAATTGCGACGCTTCTATCCTTAGCTGTTTTTACTTACAATAAGGCTCTATAGCCAGGCTACTCAGCCGAACCTTGTATCCCCTACTATGCGATAAATAAAGGCTAACTTCCTTGGCCAGTACAATTTTTCTCATGCAAATTTAGATTCATACAACATGCTCGGGGGTTGCGCCTCACCCCAACGACCACGTTGACTCCTTCACTTAATGCATTCACCTGAGTAGTCGAACACGTCAGGCTAATGAAAAGGACATACACACTTTGCAAAAAATGCATAACACACCTTACAAATTTCACAAGGGCAGAAAATAGCGCAATCACAACTATACAAATTTTACATCTCCCTGTACAAATTTTGTAGGATAAGCAGTCATCCATGCCGAAGAAAAACATTGGTACGATCGTCTAAAAGGTGCACAATGTCTTCGGCATGGCGAGCCATCGCCACATGGTGAGGGCGCATATTCCACACCATACCATCCGGTGGAACAGGAAGACCCACAACTATCTCCACCAAGTCTACATACGTGCGACGCTGCCGAACAAGGGATAGCGCTGCCTTAGCACCCGCAACAAGCTGCTGGTGCACAAGCCCCCTCATAGCATCAGTTCTCCGAAACTTCCCTAGCAGCCCTAGGAAACTGGATGAAGCCGCATCCAAAGGAACATGGCAGCCCAGATAGATGTGAATGATGACCTCGCGCACTTCAGCACCTGCAACACCTGATGGACATGATCATTTATCATGGCAACTACATTCGCTCGACCATGGTCCATCCAAAAAAAACCAGCCTCCAGTTCCTGTTGGGTGAGGCAGTTGAGCCGGATAGAAACGCAATCTTTCTCTTCCTACGGAAGAAGATTGACAACTACAAAAGAGCAACAACTCAGAAAACACATAAAATGGACATAGTCGTGAAAACAATGAGAAGCACCCGGTGTACACTTACACTGAAGTTGTTCTCCAATCTACCAAAACTCTTTGAGTAAATACTCCTCCCTAGCAACAACTGATACCTTCGATGCAGATTACGAATGTAGTACAACTCTTTTTCCCTAGTAGACCTAGGTTATCGAAACCTCGGGAATAAGAAAGCATAGTAAAGTTACTTCAATGAATCTTCAGGAGTTTAAGAATTCTTTTTGTGTTTTACCGGACCAAGAGTTTGTTGTCTTTTGTTGTTGTCGATGATGGAGAGAGAGGGCCTGGGGCTTTCGATTTCACCTGTAGCTGTGCAAAACATCTGATGGGAATAAAAGATAATACTAAAGTATGCATGTAATTATTAGAGCAAGATAATTATATGTGGGCAGAGCATCCATAATTGCTATTTCCTCCGCAACCGCTTATAGCAATAACCTACTAGTCTCATCCATATAAGAAAGAGAACTAATGATATGCATAGTGATGTCACCGTTCATCCCAAGTAAATCCCTCACATACAGCCGTACTACCCTTTCTATCACTGGGGTTCCTATCCTGCAGATTTGTCATTACTCACACTCCCTATACCTGGATCAATCCTTGAGGTATTAGGTACCTGACAAGTCCTTCGATTGAGGCAAGAGAGGGTACAATAAGCATCATGTCATACAAACTAATACATGATCCCATCTATGATAATTAACATGCACAAAGCTACATGGCTTGTCCGAAGCCCTTAGCCCAAGGAGAATTCCTCACACATAGAGATGAAATCAACAATCATAAACATTGCAATGGAAATCATGAGATTGATGGTAATAGTCTTACAATGCCCCTAATTGGAGATGAGATCTATTATTACAAGTGGTGGAATATGGCTATGGTGGAGGAGAAGGGTTTGGAGATTAGATCTAGATCTATTCGTCCGGTGGCTCTTCGGTGTTGTGTTCTATGGGGCGCATGGGGTTTTATCGTCGCTCGAGGCCTCTTTATATAGGGGTCCCTTCACTAAAGTTGTTCTATTTGACCTAGAAGTGTTGGTGGCAACTATACGACCGGAATTTTATTCCCGCTGTATAGTTGGTCGTTAAAGCTTCTGCCTCCTCTTCATGACCCCTGGTTTCTTTGGGTTCTTGGAAGTCTCATATCTTTGACTTTAATGTTGTGATTCCCATCATCAAACGTCATTATCTGTGCAGGGAAAAATAGAAATAAAGGATTGCATACCCCTTTGATCATTAGGCATTAGTGGTAGGGTTTAGAGAGATATTTCATCAAAAATATGAATAATATCCAGTTTAAATGTGGATGTGGATGGATATATTTCACAGCCATCAACAGCCCGCTCTGTTTTGTACTTCCAAACGTTAGTGTGACCATGGATGACAAGAACGTCCCTCTCCAAGCTCCGAATGCGGTCACACAACAATGGTAATTGCGACGCTTCACTCGCAGACAGATGGGCAGCATCCATGGAAGATGACGGAGTCACTGGATCAGCAGACGAAGGGCCCTAAGAGGCGCACAAGTAACAAAGTATAAGGACAAGAGCAACTGATAACAGTAGAAGGAGAGGCATATATTGAAGGGAATATGCCCGAGAGGCAATAATAAAGTGGTTATTATCGTATTCCTTATTTATTATAAAAGTTTATTTTGCATGCTATAATTGTATTAATACGGAAACGTTAAAATATTTATGTTTAATAAATAAAAAGGAAGTTCCTAGTTATGCCTCTCTTATAAACTAGCTCGTTGATTAACAAGATGATCAAAGGTTTCCAGATCATGGACATTGGATGTTGTTAATAACGAGTTCACAACATTGTTGGAATGATGTGATGAACATTCATCCGAAGTATAACATTACGATCAAGGTCATTGTGTATATATTTCTATAACATCATACGAAGTAATCTAAGTCCTTAGACCATGAGATCATGTCAATCACTAACACTGGAAGAGTATCTTCATAACATCAAATGTCACACCGTAACAGGGTGACTACAAAGATGGGTTCAGTGCTACGAAGGTGTTATGTTGAGGATCATGGATCAAGAGTGGAATTTTTCCATCCCGATGACGGAGAGATATACTCTCGGCCCTCTCAGTGATATCACATTGGTTAGCTTGCAAGCAAGTGATTTGATCACTATAATGTTATATCACGAGAACGGGAAAAGAGTACATGTAGGTAAAGAGATCAAACTAGGTATGGAGATACCGATGATCGAATATTGGACATGTAATATATTGTGAGACAAAGGTATTGATTTACGTGCGTATAAGGTTCACACGATCACAGAAGTCATCATTGAATATGTGGGAGTCAGTACGGATCTCCAGGTCCCGCTGCTGATTATTGATCGGAGAGGGGTCTCGATCATGTCTACATTATTCACGAACCATAGGTGACACACTTAAGGGATACCGACACCATTTGGAGCAAATAATATGCCAGAGAAAGAAAAAGGAAAGCGCAGGAATTTATTTCACTAGATACCGGAACTGTTTCGGTTGAAATTGCTGAAACTGGTTCAACATGTGAACTTGAAATGTTATAAGGGTTTTATGTGAATGTTTGTTACTTAAAGTAATTAACAAAATTATGAATAAATAAATAAAATAGTTTTATTTAAATGAGAGCTTGCATTAAATTTGGTGGAAATTTAATGCATGTGAGTGGATTTTTGAGTTGAGGCTCTTTTATGGGAGTGGAGGCTTTTCATTTTGAGTGGGAGCTCCACCCACATGAATGTGGAAGAGGTGGGGGCAGCCCACCATGGCTGGGCACATATCCCCTTGGGTGCCCCCCTCTCCTCCTCTCAAAGTACACCTCCTCGCGAAGGATCTCTCTCCCCCCTTTAGAATTCCCCCATGGTCTCGGATCAACGAGATACATGTTCCCGGTGGCTTTTTCTGGAAGGATTTGTTGCTTCCGCTACTTTGCCAGAGCGAGGGCGCGGAGGTTGTCGGGGTACCCGGATGTGTGTGCGATCACGGATGCACCACTGCTTTGCGGTGCTAGACTTGATGGTGCTGGACCTGCTAGACCGGGTGGACTTCTTCTCGATCTTGAGACCGGCAAGCGTTCGACTACATCATCCATGAGTACAACCTCGTTTTACACTATACGGTCTTAGAGGGTATGTATTCTATGGATGTATATCCATCCGTTGCTTGTATCTAGTAGATAGATCTTGACGCTTTGTTCCCATCGTAGGAATTTTTTTGTTTTCTATGCTGCGAACCCTTCAGTGGTATCAGAGCCGGATCTATGCATAGATGCTTTGCACGGGTAGTACACATATGAGTATGTCGCCGATGATGATCATTTTATTGCTTCTTAGTTGTACTTTGGATATTGGTGGCATAGTGGGATGAAGCGGCCCGGACAAACTTTACATGTCCTCGCACATGAGACCTGTTCCACGCTTGACATACAACTAGTTTTGCATAAGTGGCTAGCGGGTGTCTGTCTCTCCTACTATAGTCAATATCTAATTCGAAACGAGTTGTCAACAATTTGGTTATCCTCGTTGTGGTTCATGTTCGTAGGTAAGAACGGTTCTATCTTCGAAAGCCCTAAGCCACGTAAAACTTGCAATGGATAAATTAGAGGCGTCTAGTTTAGATTGTTGCTGGGCTAGTGTCATGATATGGTGATGTTCTAAGTAGAAGTATAAGTCGATACTCTTACAACACACATAACGTGTAAGTTCCATAGACCTTGGCATTACACATAGAGGTATGATAGTGATCATACCATGATGCACATGATGGAGATCAAGTGTAAGAACCATATCATTTCACTTATTAACATGTGATGTTTGATTGAATCTTATATTGCTTGTTTGGCGTTTTATTAGCATAATAAGATGATCCCTCATTTAGATATCAAGATAAAAATGTGTTCTCCCTTAAGTATGCACCGATTATGTTTCATCGCTCCAAGACATCACGTGATGATCACGTGTTCTTGGATCCATGATCATATTTCGGGTGTAAGACAGTTACACATGCGAATACTAAGGTTCTTACTTGGCGATCCTAGCATGTACAGACATGGATTTGGAAGACGGACCAAAAGGTTAAACATGAGTCATATGGAAGATATAATGCCCATTTGATGCTCGCCTTTGAAGCTACACCGACTCACGTGATGATCGGACTTGGTGTAGTGGATTTGGTTCATGTAATCACCAAAAAGACATGAGGGATGTCGTTTTTTAGTGGGAGTTCATTCCTAATTTGGTTTAGTAGAACTCAATTTATCATAAATTAAATCAAAGTGAATTTGCATAATTTGTTGTAGTCATTGGCATTCGTTCACCACCTTATGCTTGGTTGTAATTGAGATAATAGAACTATAGAATTCTGGATATATACTTTACGAACTGGTATCGTATTGTGTTGAGTGTCAATCTAAAGTTTAAAGTCCTATTGCAAACTTTCAGCAAACTCTGTTTACTTCGTGAATTTTAATAATTGGTATTAAATCGAGAGTAACAATTCAAGTGTTAGTATCTTAAGTATCATGATTGCCTCCATGATTCTTGATTGTTTTTAATATCAAGTTTATCTAGGAGCTAAAAGAATTGTTTCAGAAACCATCATGTGTGACAGATATAACGATATCTGAAACAATGTTTGGTTGCAATATGATAGAGTATAATGAATGTTCTCATATTGGATGAGACTTTGCGAAGGTTGGAGATGCTAGACATCCTAATCATCCAAAAGGGTTTTGGAAAGTAACATTATACTCACGATTCGCCTTCATAAGCTAAATTAGCTTGATCATGAAAATCTTCATGATAAGGATGAATAGAATATGTATGTAAAGTGTTTACTACAGTAAAAGATTACTAAAGAATGGATTTTGAAAGAATGTCGATCATTTGATGATGGTGATCTACTTCAAAGTGCAAGTCCAAAGGTATTAGTATTTGAATATACACGCTTTGGACTGTGTGTCATGTAGATGGCGCCACTGTTGATGTTGATAGATTCTTTTAAAAAGGAAATGTTGAAAGAGAATCTATAAAATATATTTGGCAGAAAAGAAAAGACTAGAAATATCCAGTTTAGGTATATAGATGATATACATGTTATGGTTGTATTCTTTGCTTGTTAAACAATATGGTTCTTGGGTATTGGATACCGAATTGGTTGGTATGAAATTTCATACAGAACAACGCAATTCATGAACTACAATGGCCTAAGTAACTAGCAAGAGAATATGTGATGACATTCATCGAAAATAAACAAGCTGTTGTTTGTATTTCTTGTTGACATCAAAGTCTGCCTTGAAGATTTGTTTTAATAATCATTATTTAAATCAGGTATTATGAGAACAAATATTGTTCAAATAATCTCCGCATTCCATGTAAGATGGATGATTTACAAATCTAGTTGGAGAAATCACATCCATAAAACTAATGCTAAAATGTCGCAAGACAAATGATTGGAAGATCACTTACGAAGTGACATCGCTGTTTAAATTATATTGGAAAGAAAACATGAAGAAACTCCATATTCATGGATTTTTGGAGTCTTTGATTTGATCAAGTGACGCTTGTGAGAGTTTCCTAGGGATAATTAAAACTTTGTTCAAAGGCCAAAGAAGAACGATCGACTAAAATAATAGAATTTATACATATCGATGTATGTAGTCCATTATGTGTAGTCGTAAGCGATGGATTTCAACTTCATATGCTTTCTCTGGAAATTTGAGTGAATATTCACTTAATGAGAAATAAGTATTTGAAAACATTCAAAGACTCTCAAGATGAAGTGGAAAATCATTGTAACAAGAAAATAAATGATGTATGATTTTATCATAAAGGAATTTATTTGAGTTACAAGTGTGAAAAGAAAATAAATAATTTATGATTTTATCATAAATGGATTTATTTGAGTTACAAGTTTAGCAAAAACACCTAGATTTGCATCTCCTGAAACACCATAGGGATATGGAGTGTTTGAGATTTTTAATGAAACCTTGTTTGATATGGTTGGATCAAAGGTGTTATTTATAAAACTGCCATTATGTTTTAAAAGATTAAAGCTTTAGAGACTACCGCTTTTACACTGAAAAGAGCTCCATCTTGATCCGTTGAAATGACACCTGGTTTGGGGTAAAACCCAAGTTGTCCTTTCTTAAAATTTTGGTATGCTAAGCATAAGTAAGATGTTTACAACCAAAGTCGGATGAGCATGTATTTATAGGTTATTTCAAGTAGGTATTCCTCCATAACATCAAGGACAAAAGGGTTTGTCGCTTGAAATGTGAAGTTTCTTGAAAAAGTAATTTTTCGTAAAAGTTAAGTGGGAGGACAATAGAACTTTGATAAGGTTAAAGAACCTTAGCTAAATGTGCTAAGTTGCGCAGCACCGGAAATCATTCCGGAGGAATCCATAATGCTCATGTCTCACGTGCCTCAAAGGTTGTGGTCACAGAGATCTAAGTTCCTATTGAACCAAGTAGGTCGGATAAAGAATCAAATCCTGAAATTTGAGAGTAAATCATTGTTGTTTGACAATGATGAACCGACTACATGCAAAGAAGCAATGATGGGCCCTGACTCCATCAAATGTCTTGAAGCCATAAAATCCGTGATAGTTCCATACACGAGAAATCAAGTTTTTGAACCTGGAAGACCCTCCGGAAAGGTGTAAAAACCTATCGGTCATATTTTGATCTATAAAGAAACAGACATGGATGTTTCACATCTATGAAATAGTCGACATGTCGGAAAATTATTTTACGACAATGTTCAATAGTCAACTAAAAGGAGTTTATCTTTTAGTACCCAGAGATATATACTCTGGGCCCTCGGTAATAATACAAATCCTTTTAGCATCCAGAGAGATATACTCTGGACCCTCTCGGTGATATCACATTGGTTAGCTTGCAAGCAAGTGATTTGATCACTAGAATGTTATATCACGGGAACAAGAAAAGAGTACATGTCGGTAACAAGATCAAACTAGGTATGGAGATAACGATGATCGAATCTCGGACATGTTATATATCGCGAGACAAAGGGATTGAGTTACATGCGTATAAGGTTCACACGATCACATAAGTCATCGTTGAATATGTGGGAGTCAGTATGGATTGATGGCTCAGTTGATGTGGAGCCTGTTGGGAACCCCAAGAGAAAGGTGTGAAGCAACACAGCAGCAAGTCTTCCCTCAGTAAGAAACCGAGGTTATAGAACCAGTAGGAGGAAGGAAACGTCACACAGGTGTTGCAAGCAACACGGAGACCTCCACAACACAAACTCAATACTTTTCCCCAACTAACAGTGAGGTTGTCAATCTCACCGGTTGCTGTAACAAAGGATTAAACGTATGGTGTGGAAGGTAACGGTGGTTTGCATCAAGTAAACAAGTAACAATGGAAGATGTATCAATGGTAGATATTAGACCAGGGTCCATGGTTCACTAGAGGTGCTCTCGTTAGATAAACAACATGGCATGAAGGGTAAACAAATTACAGCAGGGCAATTGACAGGAACTGAGCAAGGCATAACAATGCAATTACTAGTCAAAAAGATCCTATGAGATTCAATTGGGCAATACAACAAGATACATAGACCTCCATCCAACTGCATCTATGACTAGAAGTCCACCTTCAGGTTATCATCCGAACCCCCTCCAGTATTAAGTTGCAAGCAACCGACAACTTCTTTAAGCAAAGTGTGTAAGGTAAATAGTCCACATGTTCCATGAATAAGAGACCGTTGTTTTCTCCCTAGTAGCAAAAACACATCTACAACCCAAGATATTATTGTCACTTCCCTTGGAAACTAGAGGCATGAACCCACTATCGAGCATAAATACTCCCTCTTGAAGTCACTAGCAACTACTTGGCCAAGATAGCTACTAACAACGGAGAGCATTCAAGATCACAAAGAACACAGATATGATAGAATCATAAAGACAAAACCATTAATCAAACCAACATAATAATCTCAATATCCATCGGATCCCCGCAAACACAACAGGCATGATTACAAATAGATTAGATCTTGATCACGAACGGATCTCACAAGATCTATACATGAAAGCACAAAGGAGGAGATACAACCATCTAGCTACTACATGGACCCATAGTCCAAGGTGGAACTACTCACGCATCATACCGGAGAGAAGGCCTTCGGGATGATCTCCCCTCCGACAGGGTGCCGGGAAGAACTTCAGATCCCCCCGATCTAGGGACGACGGTGGCGGTGGCTACAGAAGGTTTCGTGGAGATTTGATCGGGTACTTAGGGTTTCTGCATCGGGGGCTTCTTATAGGCAAAGGGGGAGTCCGAGGCGGTGGCCAGGGGCCCTACACCCTGCCTAGGCGTGGGGCAGGGCCCACCCGCGCCTAGGGGGGTCTGGGCGCCCTGTCCCGCCTCTCTGGCTCCCCTCTGGACTTCTTGTTCCCCACGGAAAGTTATTGACTTTGACGTTTGTCCCGTCCAATTCCGAGAATATTTCTTTACTAACTTTTCTGGAACCAAAAACAGCAGAAAATAGGCAACTAGCACTGTGGCAACTTGTTAATAGGTTAGTACCAGAAAACATGTAAAAAGCACCTGAAAGTGTAGACAAGCAAATCAAAGTAGATACTAAACAAGCATGGATGATCAAAAATTATAGATACGTTTTCGACGTATCAAGCATCCCTAAGCTTAACTCCTGCTCGTCCTCGAGTAGGTAAGTGATAAAAAGAAAAAATTTTGAGGCGACATGCACCGTTACAATAAAATTCTAACCATTTGCAAGCATTGAAAGTTGGGATCAAAGAACTCTAAACATGTGCATGAAAGATGGAGTTCTAACAATATGACATAGTGACTATGCATGCAACATGACAAGCTACAAACAAAGATCATGAATAACATGCATTGAAAAACATTTGTTTGTTTCACATACAAAAAACATAGCATAGTGGAAATCAGCTTGTCCCTCATAGAGTAGCAAATACATGCATAGGACACCTTCAAAGTTCACAAGGGTTACTAGAAACAAATAACACAAGAACAAGTAATATCACAATATGGAACAATCAATAATCTTTGGAACACTGCACACAGAATGACAACTATGCTCTCTTAATGGTGCCTAAAGGTAGAAGGTGGAGAATCAATAGTGGTGGAAGAAAGACCTTTTATAAAGGAAGCAGGGATTTCAAGTTTCAAAAGAGCTTCCAAAAATTATGATACTTGTTAGCTTTCAGCCCTCATTGCCCCTATCATAAGCATCTTGAAGTGATTAAGGTTAAAGTGAACAAAGATGGAGTATATGCTTGACGAAGTATAAGTTGGAAATATCAAGTCCCTTGAATACGAGGGACACACCTCATGCTACTCAACTTTAGTCTCCTGTAAGTTCTTGTCATTGTAAGTATTTGCATGTCATATAAAACCGCCAACGGGGTACCCCTTGCACATGGTACAGGAGCTATCCCATAACCAAAATGACAAGGCAAGCAGACAATGAGCATCTTAGCAATCTTCTTATTTACCATGGGAATATGGTGTTTTCTTCTATCTTTCCTCTTTTCTCAATGTGTCTCTTTTTTTATAAGAAGAATGCTTCATAGATGTCACTATGTTGATGCTGCAAGTTTCCACCATGATTAGGCATGGCTTAGGCTAGCGGCCCAGGCGTTTCTCTAACACAGGATACAAACTCCATGTACTTACAAGTTCCCTCTTTATTTCACACCTGTGACATCCATAGACAAAAGAGCATGATATCAACTGAGTACAAAGTACAAGTGAAATGTTGAAAACGTTCCCCGTGACAGCACGGTTATGCTAATTCCAACGTATAAGTGCAAGCATATACAACATAGAAGACACAATGGTTCAAGTTTATTAGGGGCAAAGAATATAAAGTGTGCCATCAAGTTTGTGAAGGCTTTAATCACTAAGTTTTCACATAACAAAATAGTTTTTAATTGGAAGATAACTGAAAACAAGAATATACTTGGAATGGTGTAACACACCATGCATAGGAATTTATAGTGGACACTGTAGAATAACTTGGTTTCTTGGGAGTTGGAAGCATGAGTGGAGCTTACTCATACAAGTGGAGGATAGCAAAGACTGGGAGCAACCAACTAAGAGAGCAATAATGGCCATAATCATGCAGTGCAACAAAGCATTAGTAATCAAAGCAAAGAGTGGTACTACAAGTTAAGGACTAAATGATCATAGAGGCTAATGGTGACTTGTGAGAGTCATAACATGGTGTGATCATGTGCCAAGTCAACCCAAGCAAAGCATCAAAGGAGAATACCACAATACTATGCTTTTGCATGCTAAAACAACGCATGATTTCTTCAAGGCACACTAAGCAATCCCAATTGTTTGGAACAAGACATGCTACAGAAATAATCACTAAGTATAAGGTCAAAAAAACACCTAGCATGTCATGCTAAAGTCTAAGTCACAGTCAATGCAAGCTCCTCTTGCACTTACAAGCAAGAACTTACTACTCCTTTCCAACACCAAGCAACTTATTTGCAAAACAACACAGAGAAAATGGGGGTACAAACTACTTTATTCAAGCAAAATAAACAACCTAAGTAAACCAAAATAAAACTAAGATGCTCCAATAACAACACAACTATGCATGAAACAATAAAAACGAAGTGTCTAGACAGACCGGAGCTTTTTATTAATGAAGAAGGGGATGCCTTGGGCATCCCCAAGCTTTGACGCTTGTACCTCTTGGATATTTATTGGGGTGGCACCATGGTGGCATCCCCAATCTTGAGCTTTTGTCCATTCTTCATCTCATTGCATCATTCTCTCTCTACACCTGAAAATTTTCCTTCATACAAAACTTCACACAATCTTCATTGGCAACATTAGTTTATTCAAAAGATATTAGACCTCTGGCAAAGCTTTGGAACAGAAAGGCTTTTTACTAAAAACACAAGCTACTTTAGTAACTCCTTCAAAAAGTTCAATTCACCTAAAGAGAACTCAAAAAGGAATCAATAAGAAGCAAATGCAAATAATGGCAGAAATCTGCCAAAATAGACCAGCAGGTAGAAAACGATTTTTTCGAACATCTTCTGTTACTCAAATCAAAAAGTGTTGAACTAAACAAAGTTAGTTAACATACTAGGATATTTATTCGTAAATTCTGAGCTCAATCCGAGTTATATAGACTCCTCACGAATTTGTTTGGTGGAGGACATAAATCTGTTTCAGGACAGCAACTCCCCAAATCTTACTTCTCTCTCATTAGAGGTCATTCTTGGCACAATAAGCAAACAAAAAGGATAAGGAGAGGTAATTACTGAAGTAATAACTTCCAAGACTCAAGGAAACTCTTGGGTTATCTCTCAACAAGTATGTTTCTTTAACGCCTTTAAGTTAGGTACAAGAAGCAAGAAGAATCAAGTATTTTCAAATAAAGAAGCATTAACATCAAACCTTGCTTTCAAAGGAGGAGCAAAAAGCAACTTCTCTCTACTCATAGGGAAGTGTTCAATAACTTTCTTGAATGGAAAATGATATTTAATGGTGTCTTCTTTCATATCAATGATGGCACCAACTGTTCTAAGAAAAGGTCTTCCGAAAGTAATAGGACAAGAAGCATTGTATTCAACATCCAAAACATAGAAATCAACAGGGACATAAGCATAGTTAACCATAATTAGAACATCATTAATACTCCCCATGAGTTTTTTCTTAGCATTATCATTAAGTGGGACATCCAAATAACAATCTTCCAATGGTGGCAAATCAAGCATTTCATAAATCTTCCTAGGCATAATAGAGACACTAGAACCAAGATCACATGAAGCTTTGAGATCAAAGTCATTCACTTGCACATTAATAATGGGTTACCAAATATCTTCTACCTTTCTAGGAATATAAGCTTTGTGTTTTATCTTCTCTTCCTTAATCTTAACAAGAGCATCTGTAGTGTGTTTGGTGAAAGCAACATGCATATCACTAGCATCAGGACTTCTAGCAAGCTTTTGTAGGAACATAATCACTTCAGAAATATTGCAACCATCAATATCAAATTCAAACTTAACATTACTAGTAGTAGGATCAATAGGCTTAGGTATAATAGGAGGAGGTACATGGACTACTTGTGGTTTAGTGGTGATGGTGCACACACTATTGTTTCTATCAATTTCGGCTTCCCTTTCCCACTTAGCATGAAGTTGAGCTAACGGCCTAACATTTCCATCAATAGTAACTTGTATGGCATGAGTGGTAGCAAAGGTATTTTCCATAGTTTTAGGTTTATAAGACATTTTATTAACCAAGGAAGTTTGAGCTTCAGACAAAGAGGATATATTTTTCTCAGCACTCAAAATTATTGACTATAAACTAGGAATTTCTCTATTCAGATTCTCAAGCTAATGACTAATATTTTTCAAAATGATAGATTGTTCCTCCATAGTTTTAGTGAAAATCTTTTTTTCTCATATTGCATTTGCATAAAGTTTTTAGTAGATCTCTCAACTTCTAGAATCCTCTCTTCACTAGGCATTCCTGATCTACCCTGATAAGCATTTCCACTAGGAGGATAAGGTCTATAATTGTTACCACCAAAATTACTCCTATAGGCATTGTTGTTGAAATTGTTGTTTCTAATGAAGTTCACATCAACTTGATCTTCTTGAGCAACCAAAGAGGATATGGGAACACTATTAGGATCTAAAGGAGCTTTCCCATTAATAAGCATAGCCATAATAACATCAATCTTTTCACTTAAAGAGGAAGTTTCCTCAACAGAATTTACCTTCTTACCATGTGGAGCTCTCTCAACATGCCATTCAAAGTAGTTAACCATCATATTATCAAGGAGCCTTGTTGCAACACCCAAAGTAAGGCCCATGAAGGTACCTCCAGCAGCGGAATCCAAAAGATTTCTTGAGGAGAAGTTCAAACCTGCATAAAAAGTTTGGATAATCATCCAAGTAGTGAGTCCATGAGTGGGGCAATTCTTAACCAAAGATTTCATTCTTTCCCAAGCCAGAGCAACATGTTCACTATCAAGTTGTTTAAATTTCATAATGTCACTTCTCATAGATATAATCTTAGAAGGAGGATAGTATTTTCCAATAAAAGCATCTTTGCACTTAGTCCAAGAATAAATACTATTTTTAGGCAAGGATATCAACCATTCCTTAGCTTTTCTTCTCAAGGAGAAAGGTAAGATCTTGAGCTTAATAATATCTCCATCTACATCCTTATACTTTTGCATCTCACAAAGTTCAACAAAGCTATTGAGATGGGCAGCAGGATCATCAGAACCAGCACCAGAAAATTGCTCTCTCATCACAAGATTCAACAAAGCAGGCTTAATTTCATTAAAGGTAACATAAGGAGCAGGTGGAGAAATAGGTGTGCTAAGGAAATCATTGTTGCTGGTGCTAGTAAAGTCACAGAACTTGGTGTTCTCAGCAGAGTTCATTTGGCAAAGGTGGGCAAGCCAAAAACAGCAGCAACTAGATCAGGAACTAATTTTTTGTGTTTTTGAATAAAGCAAGCAAACCAAACTAGACTAATTTTTTTTGGGTTTTTTGGAAAGAGGTAAACAAAACCAAGCAAAAGAAACAAAGAAAACTAAAAACAAAGTAAAGAGAAAGGAAATGGAGGACTCCCCTAGTGAAGACGTCCTTAGCCTCCCCGGCAACGGCGCCAGAAAACTTGTTGATGGCTCAGTTGATGTGGAGCATGTTGGAAACCCCAAGAGCAAGGTGTGAAGCAGCACAACAGCAAGTCTTCCCTCAGTAAGAAACCGAGGTTATCGAACCAGTATGAGGAAGGAAACGTCACATAAGTGTTGCAAGCAACGCGGAGACCTACATAACACAAACTCAAGACTTTGCCCCAACTAACAGTGAGGTTGTCAATCTCACCGGTTGCTATAACAAAGGATTAAACGTATGGTGTGGAAGGTAATGGTGGTTTGCATCATGTAAACAATTAACAATGGAATATGTATCAATGTTAAAGATTGGACCGGGGTCCATGGTTCACTAGAGGTGCTCTCCTTACATAAACAACATGGCATGAAGGGTAAACAAATTACAGCAAAGCGTAACAATGCAATTACTAGTCAGAAAGATCCTATGAGATTCGATTGGGCAATACAACAAGATACATAGAATGCCATCCAACTGCATCTATGACTAGAAGTCCACCTTCAGGTTATCATCCGAATCCCCTCCATTATTAAGTTGCAAGAAACACACAACTGCTTTAAGCAAAGTGTGTAAGGTAAATAGTCCACATGTTCCATGAACAAGAGACTATTGTTTTCTCCCTAGTAGCAACAACACATCTACAACCGAAGAGATTATTGTCACTTCCCTTGGAAACTAGAGGCATGAACCCACTATCGAGCATAAATACTCCCTCTTGGAGTCACTAGCAACTACTTGGCCAAGATAGCTACTAACAACGAAGATCATGCAAGATCACAAACAACACAGACATGATAGAATCATAAAGACAAAACCATTAATCAAACCAACATAATAATCTCAATATCCATCGGAACCCCGCAAACACAACATGCATGATTACAAATAGATTAGATCATGATCATGAAAGCACAAAGGAGGAGATACAACCATCTAGCTACTACATGGACCCATAGTCCAAGGTGGAACTACTCACGCGTCATACCGGAGAGAAGGCCTCCAGGATGATCTCCCCTCTGGCAGGGTGCCGGGAAGAACTTCATATCCCCCCGATCTAGGGACGACGGTGGCGGCGGCTACAGAAGGTTTCGTGGAGATTTGATCGGTATTTAGGGTTTCTTTATCGGGGGCTTCTTATAGGGGAAGGGGGAGGCCGAGGCGGTGGCCAGGGGCCCCACACCCTGCCTAGGTGCGGGGCGGGGCCCACCCACGCCTAGGGGGGTCTAGCTGTCCTGGCCCGCTTCTCCGTCTCCCCTCTAGACTTCTTGTTCCCCACAGAAAGTAATTGACTTTGATGTTTGTCCTCTCCAATTCCGAGAATATTTCTTTACTAACTTTTCTGGAACCAAAAACAACAGAAAATAGGCAACTGGCTCTGTGGCAACTTGTTAATAGGTTAGTACCAAAAAACATTTAAAAAGCACCTCAAAGTGTAGACAAAGCAAAGCAGAGTAGATACTAAACAAGCATGGAGCATCAAAAATTATAGATACGTTTCCGACGTATCACGGATCTCCAGGTCCCGCTGCTGATTATTGATCGGAGAGGGGTCTCGATCATGCCTACATTATTCACGAACCGTAGGGTGACACACTTAAGGGATACCGACACCATTTGGAGCAAATAATATGCCAGAGAAAGAAAAAGGAAAGTGCATGAATTTATTTCACTAGACACCGAAACTGTTTCGGTTAAAATTGGTGAAACTGGTTCAACATGTGAAATTGAAATGTTATAAGGGGTTTTATGTGAATGTTTTTTAATTAAAGTAATTAACAAAATTCTGAATAAATAAATAAAAGAGTTTTATTTAAATGAGAGCTTGCATTAAATTTGGTGGAAATTTAATGCATGTGAGTGGATTTTTGAGTGGAGGCTTTTCATTTTCAGTGGGAGCTCCACCCACATGAATGTGGAAGAGGTGGGGGCAGACCACCATGGCTGGGTGCATAGACCCTTGGGTGCCCCCCTCTCCCTATAAAATCCCCCCTCTCCTCCTCTCAATTTACACCTCCTCACAAAGGATCTCTCTCCTCCCTTTAGAATTCTCCCATGGTCTCGGATCAGCGAGATACATGTTCCCGGTGGCTTTTTCTGGAAGGATTTGTTGCTTCCGCTGCTTCGCTGGAGCGAGGGCGTGGAGGTTGTTGGGGTACCCGGACGTGTGTGCGATCACGGATGCACCACTGCTTTGCGGTGCTGGACATGATGGTGCTAGACCAGATGGACTTCATCATGATCTTGAGATCGGCAAGCGTTCGACTACATCATCCACGAGTACAACCTCGTTAACACTATACGGTCTTCGAGGGTATGTATTCTATGGATGTATATCCACCCGGTGCTTGTATCTAGTAGATAGATCTTGGCGCTTTGTTCCCATCGTAGGAATTTTTTTGTTTTCTATGCTGCGAACCCTTCATATATTCACATCAAAATAATCGCTGCATGGTAGCATCAACAGTCATCCAGTTAAAGACATTACATGTGTTGTAGAAAAAGCAAATGGAAAGCTACAAAGGTAACTACGAGGCAAAAGGATCCTAGGGAGCACCTGCATCCGAAGTTGCTTTAGACTCCGAGGCTTGCGCTATGTCCACTCGTTGCTGATCTAACGCATAGGTGGCTAGAAGCTCAATTAGGCGAGGGCCATAATGCTTGCAGCGTGAGGCAGAGGGGGCAAAGGCTACCTCGGTGCCATCCGCCGCCACTGGCATCTTGGAAGTGGCCTGGCTCAGGTTCAGCTGCACGCTAGAAGCCAACGCCATTACGAGGCCAAGGGTAGCGCAAACGCCCTTTTGAGTCTTCTTATACTCCGTAGGTGCATCTCCTGCCAGAGCCTAAGCCAAGTAGTTGATCGTCGAGGGCTACACCCTTAGGAAAGATCTCCCGGTAGAAGCGGCCAAGGACTTCCTTGGCCTTACCCAACGTCTCAACGATGGAGCTTCAACGGTCTTCAACCGCAGCAACCGCATCCGCGAGGGGGTCTCCGTGATCCAAGACATTGGGGTCAAACGCAATTCTAGTGGCATATACATATGCGTCAAAGAAGGTTCGGATCACACGAAAGGAACAAACTAAAAAACTCAGAAAAATAAGAGCATGGCGACTCACCAGACAACGCCTTGGCAGCCGGCATAAGCTGCTTCGTCATCGCCCTCTCCCAAGACGCAGAGGCTGCCGCAAGTTGTTCCTCACGCTCCTTGGCCTCCTGCTTGAAGCGCCCGAGGGATTCCACAACATCTTTCACCTTGGTATCCGCCTGGCTTTTCCTCTTTCCGAGTGAGTCTAGCATGCAGAGAGCCTTGTTGTTTTCATCTGAAAAAAGCAAAAGGACACAACATCAGAAGACAAAACCCATCATATGCACCCAAAAAAAGACAACAATGTGCACACCTTGGAACTGCTAGAATCTTTCTGATGACTGCAAGTTCACAGATCGTTTGTAGCTAGTTTCGAAATAAATATATTGATCCCACAGGGAGTAATAGGTGAAAGACTAAAATGCTTTTAACTAAAACTAAATGAAGTACTTAAGGAATAATTATAAGATGCAAGAAAAGTAGAAGGGTTTTTGATTGAGAAAAACAATAAAGTAAAGTGAAGTAACTTAATGCAGAAAATGAGAATCGCGTTTGTAAGAAAGCTTGGAAATACAATAGGGAAAAATGCGTTCTCGGGGAGTGATGGATACACCGCTAGCAATTTAGAAATAATGGTCAAGATTATTATAACAAAAATTCTCATGACATGTATGTATGTGGGAGGAGACCCATATATGGACGAAGAGGCAGCAATCGCTGCTCACATCTTTCGTCATAACCACAGCTGACAGATAAATTATATCAATCGTATTACCTCGCTATTAAGGGATTTCTCCCGTGGTATGGACATGGCTTGATGAGTTCTCCTTGATTCCCGAAGTTAGTATGTAAAGAATGATAAATAATTTATAGTCACAATAAGTGCTATCATCCGTTCATCTACCAACAGGTAATCCCCTTCATCAAGTCCCGTATGTCACATCCCAAAATTTCCAAATTTTGAAATGTGAAAAATAAATAAACAAAATAAAAAATTGTTGAAATTTAGGGTGAAAAGAAACTTTTTGCTTCTAAATGGAAACATCAAAACCCTTCTTGAACAAAATTGGAATGAAAAGGACATCCAACAAAATTTCAATCAAGTGAAATGCATTCATCAATGGATGTATCTTGAAACTTAAACACTCGGGAAAAATAAACCAAAACCCTAAACTCTAATGAAAGAGAATCATTTCCAAGATCTCTCTAAGACTATGGATTTGATCCATATAAAATTTAGCAACAAACATTTATAAATGATCAAAAATGGTAAGCAAAAACATTATAAAACCATGGAAATCGGTTTCATTTAGTTTGGAGCCATGGATAAAAACTTATGAATTTAATAAGATAAAAGGAAAATAATTTCCAAAGCTAATAAATCTCCTAACAAAAATCCATACCAATCTATGAGCAAAGTAATCCTAAAAGGATTTAAAAATATAAATAAATATTAAATAAAATTATACAAAGTGGAATCACCAATTCTGGAACTATAAATAAAAAGATATGGGTTTTATAAGACAAAGAAGGAATTAAATAAATAAGAAATTATTTAAAAGATAAATTAAATCTTGGCCAAATCCATAAGAAAATAGAATAAAGATAATCCAAATATAATAAAAGAATAAAGGTTATTCAAATAAAATTATATGGGCTTTTAACCATATTCAATTTATTTAAATGAAGACAAAATCCTAATAATAAATGATTAATTAAATCATGAGAAAAATAATTGAAATTGCCAAAGTGGATTAAAAGTTATTTAATTAACTTAAAAAGAATAAAACATTATTTGAATAAAATAATATGGATTGGAACCATATTCAAACTTTATTTAATAAAGATAAAATGCCTAATTTAAGTAAATAATAAATCATAAGAGAATATTTGTAATATTCTCAAATAGACATCTAAAACACACTATTAAATGGTGTAAACTTACTGAAAAAGTTCTAGAAAATTTGAATACAAACAAATGGTTAAAAACATTTGAATCAAATGAAACATGAAATAGAAAAGGAAAAAGAAAAATAAACCAGAAGGAAAAAAAATAGAAAACAGACCCAACCTAGCTACCCCTGGCCCAACTAACAGCCCACTCGGGCCACTCTCTCTCTCTCTCTCTCCTAGGCTATTCTTTTCTCACCGCACAACCTACCCCTCACCCCGTTGACGTGCCAGACCCACACTGCCACGTTGTCTCGTCTTTAACCCCACTTGACCGTTTCCCCCTCACTCTGGCTATTTCCTGCAATGAATTTGTGTCTTCAATTCGCTTGACCGCGTCAGTAAATCAGCCCTGCGAGTATGCTCGTTAAATCGTCTCGCTCCCCTCTCTCGTTCCCCTCAAGCCCCATGCCACGAACGCCCCTAGGCTGCCCCAATTTTTCCCCTGCAACACCTCTGGCTCCGGCGAGCTTCCGTGACAATTCCGGCGATGTCCGACCGCACCCTGCTCCCTAGTACACACGAGCTTGCTCGCCAGCGTCTCCCGCACCTACCAGCTCTCATCGCTTGCATGTGCGTGCCCTAGAAGCTCGGCAATGACGACGACTGAGCGTCGCCACTGTCTGCTGCAACTCCGGCGACCTCTACTGGTAAACTCCGACTGCACCTCTCCCCCTCGTTGACACTGTGTAATCAGCATTCTCTTATGCGTCTAACGAACCCCTTGTCTTTCCTTTACGAGCCTTGTAGCATCGCCCCCGTTGACGATAGAGAGTGCCCAGCGGAAGAAGGAACTCCAGCGAGCAATCGGAGTTGACCCAGTGCGCCCCTGTCCATCCTGCTGCCACGTTGAGCATCTACACGCTTCGGCGAATTTGGTGAGCCCCTCCTCCGTATCCCTCGCTTCCTAACTTCGCCGGAACGCCTCTGCCTGAGCGCCACCGCCGCGCAACATCGAGCCGCACTGCCCATCTGTGTCAGCATGCTCCGGACCATCGGATGCAGATCGTTTGGTTAGGATTAGATCTTAAATCGAAAGGATATCGAGTAATTTACACCGTGTGATTTCCATTAGATCTGATGGCCAGTATTGCTTGATCTGTGCGAACCGGTACCGTCCAGTTAGATTCAGCCACGTGGCCAGACTCAGGATTTAAAACAGAAAATGAACCTATTAGAAGTTTGAATTTGTAAAATCCATAACTTTTGTTCTGCTTGGCCAAAAATTACAAATTTTATATCATTGGAATCAGAAAAATGAAATCTTTGAAACCATGCCCTTAGTTTAGTATTTTGCTTCTGTAAAATTAGGTGTTTTTGCAGAAACATTTGTAAGGATATTTTGGTTATAAAAATTATTCTAAAAATGCTTTTTCAGTAAAACCTTTTGAAAATGGCTTGATTTGAACTCTCTGACCATAAAAACTAACATTAGAATTTAAAAATATATTTTGTGACATTAAGGAATTATTCCTTTGAATAAAAGCTTTTCTAGTAAAACAAAAATGTTGCTATGATTTAAAAATGATTTTTGAGTGAAAACTTTTGCAAATGGATTTATTTTAAACACTTTGACCATAAACAGTAACATTCGTGTTTAAAAACAAATTTGGCTAACACTAGAAATTATTACTTTGATTTAAATCATTTCTTGCAAAACAAAAATGATTTAAATGACCCATTTTCACTAACTTGTTTTCAAATGGTTTTGCCACATTTATAAATGACCAGTAGGTGTTTTAAGATGTTTATAGCCTATTACAAACCACTTTTCCAATAAAACAATCTTTTGCATGCTTGCATGCATTTTTTAGTTTTTATTATTTTATATGGTGAATTGTTTGAATGCAAGTTGAATTTGTGCCTTGCTTGATTGAATTGTAGTGAACTTTGAAGAGTGTGACATTTGCAAGGTCAAGGAGTGTATATATATTCCCTACTAAAAAGGCAAGTGGTGCTTCATACATTTTGTCCTATTATTTTGACTATGCATTAGTGATATTTTAAGTAGGACTTGCATAGAATTTTCTATGTGTTAACTATGCCTTGGGAAATCCTAGTAGATGATGCCTTAGTAGAATTCACCCTAAGTTAAGATTCTTGCTACTATCATGCTTAGCTTATCTAATAGAAAACAAGGGTGGATTATTCATGCTATGATATTATACAAAGTCTATGACTTGTGTTTTTGCTTAATAAAACTACTAAGTGAATGAATCACCTGGGTGGAATGGTGAGAATGGGTTATGTTGAGTGGTTACACAAGGTAAGTAAACTGGTGAACCTTGTGTATCTCACTTGTGGAAAGCCACCCAGGAACAAAGAGATTTGAGATGTCAAGTGTTGAGAAGCTTCTAGTGCAGCCACATGGAAATATGGGCTCTGCCTGGACCAAATAGGTTGCAATAACTTAGCCAGATGGACAGAAGGTGGTAGCGGTGATAGGTTGGAACGCGTCCATGTAACACCGCGGTTCTGAAAATACCGTGGCTTCTATGTGACATGTCAATCCCTGGATCGGTTCATTGGCCCATAATAGAATAAGATGAATAACATAGCAAAATATCCGTGTATCATGAATAACGAAGATCCAGAGTACCATTATTACAATAAAAGCTTAGCCCAAGGCTAGCTCCAATTATTCAGGTAGCAACATAAATAAAGTAAATCCTCCATTCTTCAAATTGCCCACAAGTGAACAAGTGCCGAGTGGAGTACCGTGGCCTATATCAATTACTCAGAATCGGAATAACCTGCAACATGAAACGTAGCAGCCCCGAAGGGTCAATACATGGAATGTATGGCAAGTAGAGCTAGTAATGGAGACAATAGTACTAACATCTACATGCATATTTGGCAAGTGGAGCTGTGTCTGGCTTGCATTTGCAAATAACTTTGTCCTACTTTCATAAACAGTTTTTGATTTTCTTTGAAAATATCCCAATTAATTTAACCCAACAACATTAAAACAATTAAGAAATTGGAATGAGCGAGAAACATGTCATGGAAACAATATCAAGCAACTCAGATGTCCATAACCGGGGACACGACTAATGGATTAGATTATACACCCTGCAGGGGTTAGTACACTTTACCCATGTGACTTGGCCAGCCCAGCTCGTACCATCACTCTCATTTTGGGTGATGATAGGGAGAAGTCCAAGAAGAGACTGTTCGGGAAGTAGCTCCCCAATCCCGACGCGCACCGGTCCAACCTACCAAAATTCTACATCTCTGGATACGCGGGTTCGGGTTGCCACAACCTACTAAGTCCAACCAACCGCCCATTTCATTATTGGCACATGATTGTACACGTAAGCTACACAATAAAGAAGCCAATCAATTTCTCTCGATACCTGGGTGCCTTTCCGTAATAAACCACCAAAAATTATCAATCCCATCACACCCAGGAGATTCATTGATTAGGTTGTTTTAGTTTTCACAAACCAATACTTTTAGAAACAAGCTTCAGTGATGTAACCCAGCCCTCGTTCAACATAGCATGGCTAAGCACATCTACCAACGGTGGTTCATCTACAAAGAAGGCCCTACCATATAATAGGACATATCATAGCGATAGTATCATCTTACACATGCAACTACAAAATACACGACAATGCATTGAAAATAGTAGGACGATATCATGAACAAAGTAGCATCTACTTGCCTTAGTTGTAGCGGTCGGAAGAACAATCCACACACGAGCAAGCGTTGTACTCGTCACAATCTACACGATACAATTGCAATCATAAACAAACAATCCACAAGCATATGCAACAAAGATGATGCATGAAAGTATGCAAGGCAAGTGAATTGGTGCTACAGCTGCACCACATAATCCTAATCAATAATACTACTGATTTCATGCATGGAAAATAGTTTTAGCGCAAGGAAACTACTACGCAAAAAGTAGTGCTCAAAACTAGAGCTAGAACTCAAATAATTCACTACCGGTAGTATACTATTCGTAAAATCTTGGGAAAATTCTAACCCATAGGCATCGCTGATTAGAAATAGTACCAATTGGAATTACTCAAAAAGGAATTATAAAACTCTCGGAGTAATTAAAACACTGCAGAAAGCCACTAGACAGTTTCTGCAGAAGTTTTCACTGTAAGCCTATCTTTTTAATTCACGATGAGATTCCCCTCGTTCCACTGAATCCAGGGACATATCATACGTGATTTTTGGAGATACGGAGCTTTTTCTACGAATTAATTACTCCGAAAAGGCCATTAACCTATTTGATTAAACTGTACTAAATCTTGCTGCAAAAGTCTGAACTAAAGGTACAGCAAGATTCTACACGACTCACTGAACCTACACATATTTTATTTGCATTTTTTGGCCCAGCGGTTTAATTTTTATGCAATTTACAAGTTTCTACCGAAATCTGTCAACTAAAACGATTAACGAAAATAACCAGTCAACTGTGTCTATTGATTGGTCAACGCGTCTGCTGACTGGGCGCTGACTAGGCGTCGGACTAGTCAACGTCTGAGTCTGACCGGTCAACGGCTGATCTGAACCACTGATCTGAATCTAACGGTGGCTGCAGACTTACCGGAGACAAACGGCGAAACGAACGGCGACGAGTTCCGGACGGCGGTGGCGATTGGTTCCGGCGATGGTGTTTCCCTTGCGCGGAAGGGCAGTGGTCAGCGCTCGGATCAAAACAGTCAACACGACGGCGACGACGCGTGCGGCACGGCACGGACGAGCGGGCGCGGCGCAAGGCGCGCGAGGCGACGCGGCAAGCGTGTGTGCGTGCGGCAGCAGCGGGCCAAGCGCAGCGCGCGGCGAAAGCAGCGCAGCATGAAGCGGCGACGACGGCGGAAGCGGCGCAGCAGCGCGGCAGCGGCAGCATGAAGAAGCAGGCGCAGCGGCAAGGAGGCGGATCGGCGGCAAGCAAGGCGGCGCTGGCGGGCGAGTGGCAGGCGACGGGGAGGCAGGTGGCAGCGCACGCTGTACTGGGCGGGGAAGGGCGACGGCGGCGGCGGCTCGCGGGCCAGGAGGCGGCGCTGGGCGCGGCGATCGAGGAGGAGAGGCGGCGGCACGGGATCCGAGGAGGGCATGGGTCCCGAGGCGCGGGTGGCGGGGCTGGGTGTGGCGGCTCGGCCGGGTGGGGTCCCTTAAGTGGGGCCCTCTCGCGGGGTCCTACGTGGATTCGGCGCGCAGTTGGTTACAGACTCGGAAATCGGCCCGAAAATTGGCCCGTTTTTCCATCTTTTAATAAAACGGCGATAACTTTTCCGTACGAGATCCGAATCGAGCGATTCTTGCTCCTACGGTTTTGTAAAATCGAGGGGAACAATCTAGGAACAAGGGTTGAGTGAAACCACTAGGCTACAAGGGTGGCAACACTAGTTCTTCTATTGCCTCCCGCAGGAGCCTCGTAGAAGAATAGAAAGAGGGTTTTGAAAATAGCGTTTCGCCGATTCTTTCCGATCGACGGTTTTGTATCGAAAGGCATGATGCAATGATATGATGATATGCAGAACCAAATCTAAAATTTGGGATGTGACAAGATTAACCCCCTTAAGATGAATCTTGTCCTCGAGATTCGGAGCGGCTAGCAAATAGGTGTGGGTAGTCCTCTCGGATATCATCCTCACGCTCCCAAGTGGCTTCCTCTTCGGTGTGGTGGCTCCACTGTACCTTGCAAAACCTGATCGTCTTGGTACGGGTAGTCCTCTCTGCTGTCTCCAGAATCTTGACCGGTTTCTCCTCATAGGTCAAGTCGTTCTCAAGCTGAACCTCCTCTAGCGGTACAGTGTCCCTCAATGGTGTTTCCGCCATCTTCGGATGGCACTTCTTCAGCTGGGATACGTGGAACACATTGTGAATAGCGGACAGAGCCTCGGGCAACTCCAACTGATAAGCAACTTCTCCTTTGCGTTCTAAGACCCGATACGGTCCAATAAACCGAGGTGCCAGCTTACCCTTAATTCCAAATCTCTTGATTCCACGAAGTGGCGACACTCTGAGGTATGCTCTATCACCTATCTCATACACCACTTCCTTGCGCTTGGCGTCAGCGTAGCTCTTCTGCCTTGATTGTGCTACCTTCAGCCTGTCCCTAATCAAGGCGACCTTTTCCTCAACATCCTTGATCAAATCAGGCCCAAACAACTGACGTTCTCCTACTCCATCCCATAGCAACGGAGTCCGGCACCGTTTCCCATACAGTACATCAAACGGTGACGTCTTGATGCTGGTTTGATAGCTGTTGTTGTAGGAAAACTCCGCATACGGCAAATTCTCATCCCAACTAGAGCCATGAGCCAAGGCGCAAGCTCTCAGCATGTCCTCCAAAATCTGATTCACCCTCTCGGTCTGTCCATCAGTCTGTGGGTGAAACGCTGTGCTAAACTCCAATCTAGTACCAAGTGACTCGTGCAGCTGGCGCCAGAAGTGTGAGGTAAATTGGGTGCCTCTATCAGATACAGTACTCTTGGGAACTTCGTGTAGGCACACAATCCTGTCCATATAAATCTTGGCCAACTTTGCACTCATATAGGTCGTCTTTACCGGTATAAAGTGGGCTACCTTGGTCAAATGGTAGACCACTACCCAAATAGAGTCATATCCTGACCTGGTCCTGGGCAATCCTGTGATAAAATCCATTCCCACTCTATCCCACTTCCAGTCCGGCACGGGCAATGGCTGTAGCATTCCTGCTGGCTTCTGGTGTTCCGCCTTTACTCGGCTACATACATCACATAGGGCAATATGCTCTGCGATGTCTCCCTTCATGTTGTTCCACCAGAATCTGTCCTTTAGGTCCATATACATCTTTGTATTGCCCGGATGTATGGAATACGGCGAGTCATGAGCTTCCTGCAGAATCAACTTCCTTATTTCCGGATCGTTGGGAACGCACAAACGATCCCCATACCACAAGGTTCCTTGCTCATCCTCACGGAATTCCTTTGCTCGATCCTCCTTCATCTTTTCCCTTATTTCATCCATCTCTTTGTCTCCCACTTGAGCCTTCCTGATTCTGTCCTGTAGCGTTGGTTGGACTTCCATTGTTGCCAAGTACCCTTCAGATACTACCTCCAGTCTAAGGTCCTTGAATTGCTTGCACAAATCCTCAGGCAATTCACCAACTGTTAATCCATTGGCATAAACCTTCCGGCTCAGAGCATCTGCTACTACATTGGCCTTTCCTGGGTGGTATTGCAGGTTCATATCATAGTCCTTGATAAGTTCCAACCATCTCCTTTGCCTCATGTTCAGTTCCTTCTGTGTAAATATGTACTTCAGGCTCTTGTGGTCGGTGTACACATCACAGTGTTTTCCCATTAAGTAATGCCTCCATACCTTGAGCGCATGAACCACTGACGCTAACTCCAAGTCGTGTGTGGGGTAATTCCGCTCATGGTGCTTGAGTTGTCGCGAGGCATATGACACCACTCTCCCATCTTGCATCAGCACACTCCCAAGTCCCTGTCGAGAAGCATCACAATACACTTGGAAATCCTTCTGAAGGTCTGGTAAGCACAGAACATGGGCGGTCACTAGTCGACGCTTCAGTTCCTGAAAGCTGGCTTCACATACGTCTGACCATTCAAACTTCCTCTCCTTCTTCAGAAGTTCAGTCATCGGCTTAGCAATCTTGGAAAAGTTTTCAATGAACCTCCTGTAGTATCCAGCAAGTCCCAAAAAGCTTCGAATCTCTCCCGCATTCTTGGGTGCTTCCCACTCGCCATCGCAGTCACTTTGCTTGGATCAACAGCGACTCCTTCTCCTGACACTACGTGTCCAAGAAACCCAACAGTGTTAAGCCAGAATTCACACTTGCTGAATTTGGCATACAGCTTGTGTTCCCTCAGCTTTTCCATAATCAGTCGTAGATGTTTCTCATGCTCAGCATCATCCTTGGAATATATCAGTATGTCGTCAATAAACACCACCACGAACTTGTCCAAGTACTCCATAAATACCTTGTTCATCATGGTCATGAAATATGCCGGGGCATTCGTTAGTCCAAAAGACATAACCGTATACTCATATAAACCATACCTAGTGGTGAAGGCGGTTTTTGGTACGTCCTCCTCCCGGATCTTCAATTGGAAGTAGCCAGATCGCAGATCAATCTTGCTGAACACCTTCGCTCCTTCCAGTTGATCAAACAAATCATTTATGTTTGGCAGAGGGTACTTGTTCTTGATGGTTACTTCATTCAGCGAGCGATAGTCCACCACTAATCTCTTGCTGCTGTCTTTCTTCTCCACAAACAGAACAGGTGCACCCCATGACGACGAACTAGGCTGAATGAATCCCTTTTCCAGCTGCTCTTTCAACTGCTTCTTCAATTCCTTTAGCTCATCCACATCCATCTTATATGGTTTCTTTGCTATTGGTCCTGTTCCCGGCATCAGGTCGATAAGAAACTCCACTTCCCTGTCAGGTGGCATTCCTGGCAGCTCTTCCGGAAACACGTCGGGGTAATCCCTAATCACTGGCACAGTATCCATGCTAACCCCCTTAAGAGAATTCAACTTACACCTTCCTGGTCGTACAGCCGACTTGAATCTAATCCTCTTACCATCCGGGGTTTTGAGTGAAACGGCTCGCTGTGCACAATCTATGTGTCCCTCATGCATAGACATCCAATCCATACCCAGAATAACGTCTAGTCCCTGTGAATCCAACACTACCAAATGTGCACTGAAGTTGTGTGTTCCAATCCTCACAGTTAACTCGCGGCATCCCGCACTAGCTATCATATCTCCTCTAGGTGAACTCACTCTAATAGACCTTTTCATAGACTCAGTAGGTAACTTATACTTATCCACAAATGCCCTTGATATGAATGAATGCGATGCACCAGTATCGAAAAGTATAAGTGCAGGGTGAGTGTTGATCGGAAACTTACCAATCACAAGGTCAGGCTCATCTGGAATCTCCTCCACATTCATGTGGTTCACTGTGGCCTTCTCGTTGTTGGTTGGCTTCAGTCCTTTCCTCTCCGGACAGTTGTCAGCATAGTGTCCCTTCTGTTTACACTTGAAACATGTCACCTCACTCAGATCCTTCTTCACAAAGCTGCGATCACGGTTGCGGTCATGTCCACCGTGTCCTCCAGAGTGGTGAGAGTGTCCTCCCTTGTGGCTGTGGTGGCTGCTCCTATGGTTGTCATGACGATGCCCATCGCCTCCGTGGTGGTGGCGGTCATGGCTCCCATGGTCACTCCCTCCATGCTTGGAGTATCCATCATATGAGGTGCGAGACTTGTGATGTGAACGAGAGTGGTGATTGTTACTCTTCCTCTTGCGGTTCTCCACCTGCTTGTGCTTCCCTTCCAAGATTCTGGCCTTATCCATAAGCTCCTGGAAAGTGGGGCAATAAACCACCAGTAGCTGCACTGAAAGCTCATCACTGAGGCCATCCAGGAATCTCTCCCTCCTTTTTGCATCAGTGTCAACATCCTCAGGTGCATAACGGGACAGGTTGTTGAACTCCTCAATGTACTCAGCCATGGTGCGATTGGTTTGGCGCAAGTTGCGGAACTCCTTCCTCTTCAGGCTCAGAACTCCTGAAGACACGTGGTTGGTCCTGAAACCTTCCTCGAACATTGCCCAAGTCACGGTATCCAGCGGGTGGGTGATCTGAAAAGTGTCCCACCAAGAAGCGGTTGGTCCCTCCAATAGGTGAGCGGCAAACCTCACCTTCTCAGGATCAGTGCATCCAACAGTTACCAGATCCTTGTTGGCTGAACGCAACCAGTCAAGAGCAACCATCGGTTCCGTTGCAGTAGAGAACTTAGCTGGCCTTAACCTCAGAAATCTGGTGAGAGCATCTCCCTGAGGCTGATTGTTTCCATTGTTGTTGTTGTTGTTCTGAGCTGCCATGAACTGAGTCATCACTTGGGTCAGATGTGCCTGGGCTGCCATGAGTTGCTCCAACTCAGTGGGTTGACGGCGGGGAGGCATCTGCGGTTCAGCACAGGTAAGTTTAGAAAGAATCAACTACGATAATAGGATTCTACCCATGCATATGATCAAACAACATCAAACAATAGCAGACAATCACAAGCAAGCAACACATCAACAAACAAGCGATCCAGCAACATCCCAGGGGTTATCCTAGCAGTATATACCTACTGAAATAGTTTTATAAGAGTTGGCAATGGTTAACTAAACAGTCGATCAACTAAGCAACAAAAACAGCAATCTGCCAGAACAGTCCAGCAGTGTTCACGAATTTTTCTATCTGACTTAGACTCGTCAGAAAATTTAGCTGATTTTTGCACATACAGTACAGAGAGTTTCGCATCAGCCCAATTTTTTTCAGATTTTTCCCAGTTACCAGAAAAATATGAAAAATCGTACAGTACTGCTGTATCAGCAGAAAAACTGCAGCGAAAATAACACAGATGTTAACCAAACTTGCCATAACTCTTTCATTAAAATTCGCACAAATAATTCCTGGGATATTGGAGTACACAAATAAGCGACTAAACACTCTTAAACTAACACGAACTAAGGTTCACAACGATCGAGACTAATCCTAACGAATTTGCCTAACGAGGACTAATTGGTGGACTTCTATCTACTCCTTGAAGAGGTTGCGGTAGGTCCTTCCTGTCATGCGTTGACGCTTCGGCTCGCGGTACAACCATGGCGGCAGAGTGTACACCTCTCCTGAATCATCACTTGAGATCTCAAACTCCACCTCTTCTGGATCCTCCTCTTCTTCTTCACTCTCAGCTGCAACTGCAACAGCTTCATCTCCTCCACCATCATCGTCTCCATCATCATCATCCTCATCCTCATCCTCATCATCGTCCCCACTGTCATCATCATCCCCATTGTTGCCATCATCTCCATTGTCATCATGAGAGGGTGGATTCAGCTGTGCTTGGAGAGCGGCAATCTGGGCTGTCATAGCTTCAATAGTTTGATCCCTTTCCTGGACGGTCCCTTGCAATTGTTGTATGTTCTGGGTGTTCTCCTGCACAGTACCATGAAGATGAGCTATGGTTGCATCTCTGGCTATCAGGGCATTCTCCAGAACTCCCACAGCTTCATGCAGGGTGTCAATCTCCTGTCCTTGGACCACCATACCATTGCTAGCAAAATCTGCAATCTCCTTTATCATCATCACCTTCTCAGCTAGAGCTCCATTCTCCCTTTCCATGTCCTCTATGTGCCTCCGACGGGGCGGCATGTTGTTCCTGTCGCCCGGGGTAACCACAATGTGCCCATCTTCATCACGCCTCCCATAGTCACGGTAGGGTGAATCTGCTGGCAGTAGGTGTCGGACTTGATGGCACTGGCGAGACAGGGCTTCATGTATGGCCAAGTTGATACCAAGTCCCCAGTTGCAGTATGTCTTGGTGTAGATCAAGTGCACGGGGTTTGGCAAGGCGGCATCTCTGAATATGAAGGTAGTGATCTCCCATGCATCCTCTCCATATCCATAGGTGTACAACCTTCTTCCCTTAAACATGGGCAGTGGCAATCCCAACGACTGCGAGAGCTGAGCTAACTGCCTTGCAAAGGGCCTTGCTGACTCCATGGTGGCATACTCAGTCCTGACTTCTCCCATCTATCAAGTAAAAGAGGAAAGTGTGAGAATAGCATATGGTAAGAATTTACGAGGGTGAAAGGCATAAGATGAAAGACAGAGTTAATATAGGCTTTAATAAATCTATGGCTTCCTAATCCAATACTAGGTCACGATCCTACAGTCGACACACGGGCTCTGATACCATCTTGTAACACCACGGTTCTGAAAAGACCGTGGCTTCTATGTGACATGCCAATTCCTGGATCGGTTCATTGGCCCACAATAGAATAAGATGAATAACATAGCAAAATATCCGTGTATCATGAATAACGAAGATCCAGAGTACCATTATTACAATAAAAGCTTAGCCCAAGGCTAGCTCAAATTATTCAGGTAGCAACATAAATAAAGTAAATCCTCCATTCTTCAAATTGCCCACAAGTGAACAAGTGCCGAGTGGAGTACCGTGGCCTATATCGATTACTCAGAATCGAAATAACCTGTAACATGAAACGTAGCAGCCCCGAAGGGTCAATACATGGAATGTATGGCAAGTAGAGCTAGTAATGGAGACAATAGTACTAACATCTACATGCATATTTGGCAAGTGGAGCTGTGTCTGGCTTGCATTTGCAAATAACTTTGTCCTACTTTCATAAACAGTTTTTGATTTTCTTTGAAAAGATCCCAATTAAGTTAACCCAACAACATTAAAACAATTAAGAAATTGGAATGAGCGAGAAACATGTCATGGAAACAATATGAAGCAACTCAGATGTCCATAACCGAGGATACGGCTAATCGATTAGATTATACACCCTGCAGAGGTTAGTACACTTTACCCATGTGACTTGGCCAGCCCAGCTCGTACCATAACTCTCATTTTGGGTGATGATAGGGAGAAGTCCAAGAAGAGACTATTCAGGAAGTAGCTCCCCAATCCCGACGCGCACCGGTCCAACCTACCAAAATTCTACATCTCTGGATACGCGGGTTCGGGTTGCCACAACCTACTAAGTCCAACCAACCGCCCATTTCATTATTGGCACATGGTTGTACACGTAAGCTACACAATGAAGAAGCCAATCAATTTCTCCCGATACCTGGGTGCCTTTCCGCAATAAACCACCAAAAATCATCAATCCCATCACACCTAGGAGATTCATTGATTAGGTTGTTTTAGTTTTCACAAACCAATACTTTTAGAAACAAGCTTCAGTGATGTAACCCAGCCCTCGTTCAACATAGCATGGCTAAGCACATCTACCAACGGTGGTTCATCTACAGAGAAGGCCCTACCACATAATAGGACATAACATAGCGATAGTATCATCCTACACATGCAACAACAAAATACACGACAATGCATTGAAAATAGTAGGACGATATCATGAACAAAGTAGCATCTACTTGCCTTGGTTGTAGCGGTCGGAAGAACAATCCACACACGAGAAAGCGTTGTACTCGTCACAATCTACATGATACAATTGCAATCATAAACAAACAATCCACAAGCATATGCAATAAAGATGATGCATGAAAGTATGCAAGGCAAGTGAATTGGTGCTACAGCTGCACCACATAATCCTAATCAATAATACTACTGATTGCATGCATGGAAAATAGTTTTAGCGCAAGGAAACTACTACGCAAAAAGTAATGCTCAAAACTAGAGCTAGAACTCAAATAATTAACTACCAGTAGTATACTGTTCGTAAAATCTTGGGAAAATTCTACCCCATAGGCATCGCTGATTAGAAACAGTACCAATTGGAATTACTCAAAAAGGAATTATAAAACTCCCGGAGTAAATAAAACACTGCAGAAAGCCACTAGACAGTTTCTGCAGAAGTTTTCACTGTAAGCCTATCTTTTTAATTCACGATGAGATTCCCCTCATTCCACTGAATCCAGGGACATATCATACGCGATTTTTGGAGCTATGGAGCTTTTTCTACGAATTAATTACTCCGACAAGGCCATTAACCTATTTGATTAAACTGTACTAAATCTTGCTGCAAAAGTCTGAACCAAAGGTACAGCAAGATTCTACACGACTTACTAAACCTACACATATTTTATTTGCATTTTTTGGCTCAGCGGTTTAATTTCTACGCAATTTACAAGTTTCTATCGAAATCTGTCAACTAAAACGATTAACGAAAATAACCAGTCAACTGTGTCTGTTGACTGGTCAACGCGTCTGCTGACTGGGCGCTGACTGGGCTCTGACTAGTCAACGTCTGAGTCTGACCGGTCAACGGCTGATCTGAACCACTGATCTGAAATCTAACGGTGGCTGCAGACTTACCGGAGACAAACGGCGAAACGAACGGCGACGAGTTCCGGACGGCGGTGGCGATTGGTTCCGGCGATGGTGTTTCCCCTGCGCGAAAGGGCAGTGGTCAGCGCTCGGATCAAAACAGTCAACACGACGGCGACGGCGCGTGCGGCACGACACGAGACGGCGAAGGCGCGCGCATAAGCGGCGAGGCGTGCGTCGCGTGCGTATGTGTCTGTCGCGGCAATGGCAGCAGCGTCAGCGCAGCGGCCTTGTAAGGCAGCGAAGCAATGGCAAAGCGGCGGCAACGCGGCAGCAACAGCGGCAAGAAGCGGCGCAGCAAGCAGCGGCGCGGCAGAAGCGCCAGCAAGGCTGTGCGCATGGCGCAGCGGCGAATAAGCAGGCGGCTGGAGGCGGCGAAGCGGCGCGGCGAAGCGGCGTGGCGGCGAAAGGGCAAGCGGCGAAGCGGCGGGCGTGGTACTGGCGGCGGGGCGGGAAGGGCGACGACGGCGGCTCGGGCGTGAGGCGGCCTGGCGCGGCGATCAAGGAGGAGAGGCGGCGGCACGGGATCCGAGGAGGGCACGGGTCCCGAAATTGGCCCGTTTTTCCATCTTTTAATAAAACGGCGATAACTTTTCCGTACGAGCTCCGAATCGAGCGATTCTTGCTCCTACGGTTTTGTAAAATCGAGGGGAACAATCTAGGAACAAGGGTTGAGTGAAACCACTAGGCTAAAAGGGTGGCAACACTTGTTCTTCTATTGCCTCCCGCAGGAGCCTCGTAGAAGAATAGAAAGAGGGTTTTGAAAATAGCGTTTCGCCGATTCTTTCCGATCGACGGTTTTGTATCGAAAGGCATGATGCAATGATATGAATGATATGCAGAACCAAATCTAAAATTTGGGATGTGACAGTCCATTTGGTCTAAGGAAAGGCTTCTGAAAGATCTTGTCTCGATGCATGTCGAGTCTTGTGGGGAAAGTGCACCACCTCTCGAGAGAGTAAAAAATCTAAGTACTTAGCCGTGTCCCCGGCAATGGACAATTTGAGCATCAAGACATTGAAGCTATCAAGGATCTCCTCATCCCAATTTCTAAGTTAAAAGCTTGTGGTTGAACAAGGGTTAAAGGTTAACCAATTCTATTGGTCATTCCTTGGGTGATTTGACAAACAAAAACTTAGTGTTTTCAATTGAAAAGGAAAATCTATTTTGAGCAAAGCAAGCCTAAGCTCCACTTATCCAAATGCATATAGATGATAGATACCACTATTCTACCATAGTATCACTTGCCAATACAATTCAAATGTATTGACCCTTGTGGTTGTAACTTATTATGTGTCAGGTTTGTTTGATGTTAGTGAAGTGTGTTGAATAGGATTACAAGGCTATAACCAACATGATTGCCTGTGGCACTTGAAGATGAAGGACTCCATGCTATATAGTTATATCTGCTGCATTGTAATGAGATAGCCAAATGAGCTATGTAAGATGTAATGAATTATTTTATTCCTAGTTATAAGTTGTAATATGACCTTTGTTTCTTGATATTACAGCTTAAACTGTGGATGCTAGCTATTCGATCCAGGTACTAGCATTGTAAACACAGGGATCTCTACCTTATCAGGTTGGGACCTCTACACCGTAAGAGGCAAATATTAAGGAGGTGCACAACTCCCAACATCAATATGAAGAAAAATAACACATACACATAATGATGTATAACATAATAATCCCTATCCCATCTCAATCATATGCTAGGGTTTCTCCATCTCGCCAAGAACTAATGATCTACTTAGACATGGAGGCAAGCAGCATCATGGCAATGGTAATGGAAACAATTATAGATGAATAGTTCTTGTATAAATCCACAACTAGTTCTAGAATTACAACAAGAACTAGATGGGATGGATGGAGATGATGGTAGTGCAGCGGTTGATGAAGATGGAGATCAATGACTTGGCCTCCCAGATCTGCGTAGGGCGAAGATGGATCCTAGGGAAAGTTCCCCCTCCAGATCCCTTCCGAAGGTGAGGTCTTCGACGATTTTTGGGTGTTGTGTATGTCGTCTCCCCAATCCCGTTGCATGGGGTGAAACTATTTGAGGAGGCAGAGGCGGCGCCAACTATATGGCGGAGCTATACGGCCGGAGACAATACTCCCGCCGTATAGTTGGCCGTTAAACCTTCTATATCCTCCAATCACTTCGGGTTTTCTTCTAGTGTTATTAATATTTCTATTTACATACTTTTTGACTCCTTTTCGCTCCAGTACAGTTGGTCCAAGAGTTGTGTCCATTGTATCCAAAATCTGTCCTGATCCTGGTGAAAATAAACATAAAAGATGCATGCGAACACCGTAAAATACCAAGATCCTACAACTACATTGCAAAACAGTAATATAAAACATGATGCAAATATGCACTCATCAACTTCCCCAAGCTTAGACTCTTGCTCGTCCCGAGCAAGGATGACTTAATGAAAGTGATCCTCATATTCATGAAGCAGAGTCGATAAAATAAATGAGGCAGTTACAGCATGTATTTACCCTATGAGATACATAGGAATAAGTTCATGAATAGTACCTTACTCGAACCATATTAATAATATTAGAAGGCTTCCACACCTTAGTGATCAACAGTTCACAAAAGATGAATCTTGATATGATGTAAAAAAATTCAGTTCGACCGAATGAGTTAGCGAGGTAGTCCCAAGCATTTCTAGGATTAACATATTCACTTGGGATTCAAAATCTCAAACGTTTCTTTGTTTTACTACAATACAATGGTGTATGCCTATTTGCTCTTTGCACATTCGCTCTTTTTCCTCTTTCTTTTCTTTGTTTATATATATATATGCTCACACTTTTGTTTAAGTGTTGTGCAAAGGAGCTAGCCATACATTCCACTTCATGTAGTAGTTCAAAGTTTAACGATCTCAATTACCAAATTCCAATTGTATACAAAGCAACTTTATGGATTGAAGACTCTACCTCGACTTGTTCTCACTCTAATTTGATATCACTTTTAATTTTCCTATGATCACGATGTCTTTCTCAACTTGACTGATTAGATCATTTTTTGTTTTGTAAATCAAACCATCAACTTACAACATGTTGACTAAATTATTTTTATATGTTCCATTAATACCAATGGTGTGGAAGACTCGTATTGCTATCATCAAGTGCAAGTAAAATTATACTCAAGCCATTCATATATCCAATAAGATAAGCACAAACTCAATAATGCTCAATATAATAATAAACTCGGAATTTCATAAATGGGATCGACTATTCCTTAAGGGAATATAAATGATGCAAACTTTATTTCTAAACTTGAACTAATGCAAGACGAAAATAGTAATATAAAGCTTATAAGACAGATTACAAGTTCTTAAAGATCTCCCCAAGCTTGGAATCAAGCCAGGTGGGATCAAATAACTCCTTGTTGGTACCTATTCCTCCTCCTGGGTAAGAAGAGTCTTTCCTTCTTCCCCTATGTTGCAAACTTTAATTATGCTTGTAAGGCGGATGATGAGCTCGGCCATGTCGTATTGAAGCTTCAAAATTTTCTTCTGAAGGAATTTCTTCTCACCTGTCAACTCAAAAACAGTTTTATAAAGAAACCAACTCTACCATCGATGTCATTGACCTTTTTCTCAAGGTCTTTGCTCATCATCCAGTAGGAGTCAATCCCTTATCCAATAGTTTCAACACATGCTTTCGAACATTTTTCCAACTAATAGATCTTATCATGAATCTCATCTTGTCGCACCTTCTTAGGCTTAAGAGGTGATGGACCGAGAGGAGGTTCATAATAAGATCCTATGTTGTTGTGACGATAGGGATTATGGAGATAATCATCCTTGCTCCTTTTCTGATCCGCTTGCCTCATCATCTCTATCATTTGCGGAAACATGTCCTCCCAATTTGGGAGAGGCTTGATCTACGAGATGGATGATGATGGCGCCCAGCACTTGTCGTGGAACGCTTCGTTGGAAACCCCAAGAGAAAGGTGTGAAGCAACACATCAGCAAGTTTCCCTCAGTAAGAAACCGTGGTTATCGAACCAGTAGGAGGAAGGAAACGTCACACATGTGTTGCAAGAAACGCAGAGACCTGCACAACACAAACTCAAGACTTTGCCCCAACGAATCAGTGAGGTTGTTAAGCTAACCAGTTTGCTGTAACAAAGGATTAAACGTATGGTGTGGAAGGTAATGGTTTGCAGCAAGTAAACAAGTAACAGTGGAAGATGTATCAATGGTAAAGATTGGACCGGGGTCCATAGTTCACTAGAGGTGCTCTCCTTAGATAAACAACATGGCATGAAGGGTAAACTAATTACAGCAGGGAAATTGATAGGAACTGAGCAAGGCATACCAATGCAATTACTAGTCAGAAAGATCCTATGAGATTCGATTGGGAAATATAACAAGATACATAGACTGCCATCCAACTGCATCTATGACTAGAAGTCCACCTTTAGGTTATCATCCGAACCCCCTCCGGTATTAAGTCGCAAGCAATAGACAACTGCTTTAAGCAAAGTGTGTAAGGTAAACAGTCCACATGTTCCATGAACAAGAGACCGTTGTTTTCTCCCTAGTAGCAACAACACATCTACAACCGAAGAGATTATTGTCACTTCCCTTGGAAACTAGAGGCATGAACCCACTATCGAGCATAAATACTCCCTCTTGGAGTCGCTAGCAACTACTTGGCCAAGATAGATACTAACAACGGAGAGCATGCAAGATCACAAACAACACAGACATGATATAATCATAAAGATAAAACCATTAATCAAACCAACATAATAATCTCAATATCCATCGGATCCCCGCAAACACAACATGCATGATTACACATAGATTAGATCTTGATCATGAACGGAGCTCACAAGATCTATAAATGAAAGAACAAAGGAGGATATACAACCATCTGATACTACATGGACCCATAGTCCAAGGTGGAACTACTCACGCACCATACCAGAGAGAAGGCCTCTGGGATGATCTCTCCTCCGGCAGGGTGCCAGGAAGAACTTTAGACCCCCCCGATCTAGGGACGATGGTGGCGGCTACAGACGGTTTCATGGAGATTTGATCGGTGCTTAGGGTTTCTGCATCTGGGGCTTCTTATAGGAGAAGGGGGAGGCCGAGGAGGCGTCCAGAGGGGCCACACCCCTCACAGGCGAGGGCCCACCCCTGGCCGCACCTAGGTTGGTCTGGCTGCCCTGGCCCGCTTCTCCGTCTCCCCTCTAGACTTCTTGTTCCCCACGGAAAGTAATTGACTTTGACGTTTGTCCCGTCCAATTCCGAGAATATTTCTTTACTAGCTTTTCTGAAACAAAAACAGCGTAAAACAAGCAGCAACTGTGGCAACTTGTTAATAGGTTAGTACCAGAAAACATGTAAAAAGCTCCTCAAAGTGTAGACAAAGCAAAGCAAAGTAGATACTAAACAAGCATGGAGCATCAAAAATTATAGATACATTTCCGACGTATCAAGCATCCCCAAGCTTAACTCCTGCTCGTCCTCGAGTAGGTAAGTGATAAAAAGAATAATTTTTGAGGTGACATGCACCCTCTCAATAAAGATCCAACCATTTGCAAGCATTGAAAGCTGGGATCAAAGAACTCGAAAAAAGTGCATGAAAGATGGAGTTCTAACAATAGGACATAGTAACTATGCATGCAACATGACAAGTTACAAACAAAGATCATGAATAATATGCATTGAAAAACGTTTGTTTGTTTCACATATAGAAAACATAGCATAGTGGCAATCAGCTTGTCCCTCATAGAGTAGCAAATAGATGCATAAGACACCTTCAACGTTCACAGGGGTGACTAGAAACAAATAGCACAAGAACAAGTAATATCACAATATGCATCAATCAATAAGCTTTGGAACACTGCACACAGAATGACAACTATGCTCTCTTAATGGTGCCTAAAGGTAGAAGGTGGAGACTCAATAGTGGTGAAAGAAAGGCCTTTTATAAAGGAAGCAGGGATTTCAAGTTTCAAAAAGAGCTTCCAAAAATTATGCTGCTTGTTAGCTTTCAGCCCTCATTGCCCCTATCATAAGCATCTTGAAGTGGTTAAGGTTAAAGTGAACAAAGATGGAGTATATGCTTGATGAAGTATAATTTGGCAATCTCAAGTCCCTTGAATACGAGGGCCACACCTCATGCTACTCAACCTTAGTCACCTGTAAGTTCTTGTCATTGTGAGTATTTGCATATCATTGAGAACCGCCAATGGGGTACCCCTTGCACATGGTATAGGAGCTATCCCATAACCAAAATGACAAGGCAAGCAGACAATGAGCATCTCAGCAATCTTCTTATTTACCATGGGAATATGGTGCTTTTTTCTCTCTTTCCTCTTTTCTCAATGTGTCTCTTTTTTTATAAGAAGAGTGCTTCATAGATGTCACTATGGTGATGCTACAAGTTTCCACCATGATTAGGCATTGCTTAGTCTAGCGGCCCAGGCGTTTCTCTAACACATGATACAAACTCCATGGACTTACAAGTTCCCTCTTTATTTCACACCGGTGAAATCCATAGACAAATGATCATGATATCAACTGAGTACAAAGTACAAGTGCAATGTTGAAAACGTTCCCCGTGACAACACGGTTCTACTAATTCCAACGTATAAGTGCAAGCATATACAACATAGAAGACACAATGGTTCAAGTTTATTAGGGCCAAATAATATAAAGTGTGCCATCAAGTTTGTGAGGGCTTTAATCACTAAGTTTTCACATAACAAAATAGTTTTTAATTGGAAGATAACTGAAAACAAGAATATACTTGGAATGGTGTAACACACCATGCATAGGAATTTATAGTGGATACTTTGGAATAACTTGGTTTCTTGGGAGTTGGAAGCATGAGTAGAGCTTACTCATACAAGTGGAGGCTAGCAAAAGACTAGGAGCAACCAACTAAGAGAGTAATAATGGCCATAATCATGCAGTGCAACAAAGCATTACTAATCAAAGAAAAGAGTGGTACTACAAGGAAAGGACTAAATGATCATAGAGGCTAATGGTGACATGTGAGAGTCATAACATGGTGTGAGCATGTGCCAAGTCAACCCAAGCAAAGCATCGAAGAGAATACTATGCTTTTGCTTGCTAAAGCAATGCATAATTTCTTCAAGGCACACTAAGCAATCCCAATTGTTTGGAACAAGACATGCTACAACAATAATTACTAAGCATAAGGTCTAAACAACACCTAGCATGTCATGCTAAAGTCTAAGTCACAGTTAATGCAAGCTCCTCTTGCACTTACAAGCAAGAACTTACTACTCCTTTCCAACACCAAGCAACTTATTTGAAAAACAACACAGCGAGAACAAGGGTCCAAACTACTTAAGCAAACTAAACAAACTAAGCAAAGCAAATGAAAACTAAGACACTCTAAGAAAAACACAACTATGCATGAAACAATAAAAACGAAGTGTCTAGACAGACCTGGGCTTTTTATTGATGAAGAAGGGGATGCCTTGGGCATTCCCAAGCTTTGACGCTTGTACCTCTTGGATATTTCTTGGGTGACACCATGGTGGAATCCCCAAGCTTGAGCTTTTGTCTATTCTTCATCTCATTGCATCATTCTTTCTCTACACCTGAAATTTTTTCCTTCATACAAAACTTCACACAATCTTCATTAGCAACATTAGCTTATTCAAAAGATATTAGACCTCTGAAAAAGCTTTGGACCAGAAAGGCTTTCCCCTAAAAACACAATCTACTATAGTAACTCCTTCAAAAATCTCAATTAACCTAAAAAGAACTAAAAAATGAATCAATAAGAAGCAAATGCAAATAATGGCAGAAATCTGTCAAAACAGACTAGCAGGTAGAAACTGATTTTTTCGAACATCTTCTGTTGCTCAAATCAAAAAGTCTTGAACTAACGAAAGTTAGCTAACATACTGAGGGATGTATTCGTAAATTTTGAGCTCAAACCGAGTTACAGAGACTCCTCACGAATCTTTTTGGTGGAGGACAGAAATCTGTTTCGGGACAGCAACTTCCCAAATCTTACTTCCCTCACATTAGAGGTCATTCTTGGCACAAAAAGCAAACAAAAAGGATTACTGAAGAAATAAATTCCAAGACTCAAGTAAACTCTTGTGTTATCTCCCAACAAGTACTTTTCTTTAACGCCTTTAAGTTAGGCACAAGAAGCAAGAAGAATCAAGTATTTTCAAATCAAGAAGCATTAACATCAAACCTTGCTTTCAAAGGAGGAGCAAAAAGTAACTTCTATCTCCTCATAGGGAAGTGTTCAATACATTTCTTGAATGGAAAATGATATTTAATGGTGCCTTCTTTCATATCAATAATGGCACCAACTTTTCTAAGAAAAGGTCTTCCCAAAGTAATAGGACAAGAAGCATTGTATTCAACATCCAAAACATAGAAATCAACAGGGACATAAGCATTGTTAACCATAATGAGAACATCTTTAATACTCCCCATGAGTTTCTTCTTAGCATTATCATTAAGTGGGACATCCAAATAACAATCTTCCCATGGTGACAAATCAAGCATTTCATAAATCTTCCTAGGCATAATAGAGACACTAGAACCAAGATCACATGAAGCTTTAAGATCAAAGTCATTCACTTGCATATTAATAATGGGTTCCCAACTATCTTCTACTTTCCTAGGAATAGAAGCTTTGTGTTTTGCTTCTCTTCCTTAAACTTAACAAGAGCATCTGTAATGTGTTTGGTGAAAGCAACATGCATATCACTAGCATCAGGACTTCTAGAAAGCTTTTGTAGAAACATAATCACTTCAGAAATATTGCAACCATCCATATCAAAATCAAACTTAGCATCACTAGTAGTAGGCTCAATAGGCTTAGGAATAGTAGTAGGAGGAATAGGGACTACTTGTGGTTTAGTGGTGATGGTGCACACACTATTGTTTCTATCAATTTCAGCTTCCCTTTCCCACCTAGCATGAAGTTGAGCTAACAACCTAACATTTTCCTCAATAATAACTTGTATGACATGAGCAGTAGAAAATGTATTTTCGATAGTTTCAGGTTTAGCAACCATTTTATTAACCAAGGAAGTTTGAGCTTCAGACAAAGAGGATATATTTTTTCTCACCAGTTAAAATCTTTTCCTCTATAGTCTTATTGGAAGTGGTTTGTTTACTAATAAAGTCTTTGAGCATGACTTCAAGTTCAGAGGGGGCACTTCTAGCATTGTGGTAGGAGTTTCCATAGGAGTTTCCATTATTAGGAAGATAGGGCCTATAATTGTTACCACCAAAATTACTCCTATAAGCATTGTTGTTGAAATTGTTGTTTCTAATGAAGTTCACATCAACTTGCTCTTCTTGAGCAACCAAAGAGGCTAAGGGAACACTATTAGGATCTAGAGGAGCTTTCCCATTAACAAGCATAGCCATAATAACATCAATCTTTTCACTCAAAGAGGAAGTTTCCTCAATAGAATTTACCTTCTTAGCATATGGAGCTCTCTCAACATGCCATTCAGAATAGATAACCATCATATTATCAAGGAGCCTTGTTGCAGCACCCAAAATGAGTCCCATGAAGGTACCTCCAGTAGCTGAATCCAACAGATTTCTTGAGGAGAAGTTCAAACCTGCATAAAAAGTCTGAATAATTATCCAAGAAGTGAGTCCATGAGTGGGGCAATTCTTAACCAAAGATTTCATTCTTTCCCAAGCAGGAGCAACATGTTCACTATCAAGTTGTTTAAATTTCATAATGTCACTTCTCATAGATATAATCTTAGCAGGAGGATAGTATTTTCCAATAAAATCATCTTTGCACTTAGTCCAAGAATCAATACTATTTTTAGGCAAGGATAGCAACCATTCTTTAGCTTTTCCTCTCAAGGAGAAAGGGAAAAGCTTGAGCTTAATAATATCTCCATCTACATCCTTATACTTTTGCATCTCAAAAAATTCAACAAATCTATTGAGCTGGGCAGCAGGATCATCAGAACCAGCACCAGAAAATTGCTCTCTCATCACAAGATTCAACAAAGAAGGCTTAATTTCATAAAAGGTAGCATCAAGAGCAAGTGGAGCAATAGGTGTGCTAAGGAAATCATTGTTGTTGGTGCTAGTGAAGTTACACAACTTGGTGTTCTCAGCAAAGTTCATTTTGGCAAATGTGGGCAAGCCAAAAATAATAGCAGCAGCTAGAGCAGGAACTAATTTTTTTTGTGATTTTAAATAAAGAAAGGAAACCAAACTAGACTAATTTGTTTTGGGTTTTTTAGAAAGAGGCAAACAAAACCAAGCAAAAGAAAAAAAGAAAACTAAAAACAAAGTAAAGAGAAAGGAAGTGAAGGACTCCCCTTGTGAAGACGTCCTTAGCCTCCCCGGCAACGACGCCCGAAAATAGCTTTCTGGCTTGATGTTGCCATGGGGTAACGTGTGTGAGTGCCTTTTACCTTTCCTCCCCGGCAATGGCGCCAGAAAATAGCTTGATGGCGCCCAGCACTTGTCGTGGAATGCTTCGTTGGAAACCCAAAGAGAAAGGTGTGAAGCAGCACATCAGCAAGTTTCCCTTAGTAAGAAACTAAGGTTATCGAACCAGTAGGAGGAAGGAAACGTCACACAGGTGTTGCAAGCAACGTGGAGACCTGCACAACACAAACTCAAGACTTTGCCCCAACGAATCAGTGAGGTTGTCAAGCTTACCGGTTTGCTTTAACAAAGGATTAAACATATGGTGTGGAAGGTAATGGTTTGCAGCAAGTAAACAAGTAACAGTGGAAGATGTATCAATGGTAAAGATTGGAGCGGGGTCCATAGTTCACTAGAGGTGCTCTCCTTAGATAAACAACATGGCATGAAGGGTAAACAAATTATAGCAGGGCAATTGACAGGAACTGAGCAAGGCATAACAATGCAATTACTAGTCATAAATATCCTATGAGATTCGATTGGGCAATACAACAAGATACATAGACCGCCATCCAACTGCATCTATGACTAGAAGTCCACCTTCAGGTTATCATCCGAACCCCGATATTAAGTTGCAAGTAACCGACAACTGCTTTAAGCAAAGTGTGTAAGGTAAACAGTCCACATGTTCCATGAACAAGAGACCGTTGTTTTCTCCCTAGTAGCAACAACACATCTACAACCGAAGAGATTATTGTCACTTCCCTTGGAAACTAGAGGCATGAACCTACTATCAAGCATAAATACTCCCTCTTGGAGTCACTAGAAACTACTTGGCCAAGATAGCTACTAACAACGGAGAGCATGCAAGATCACAAACAACAAAGACATGATAGAATCATAAAGACAAAACCATTAATCAAACCAGCATAAGAATCTCAATATCCATCGGATCCCCGCAAACACAACATGCATGATTAAAAATAGATTAGATCTTGATCATGAACGGAGCTCACAAGATCTATACATGAAAGCACAAAAGAGGAGATACAACCATCTAGCTACTACATGGACCCATAGTCCAAGGTGGAACTACTCACGCACCATACCGAAGAGAAGGCCTCCGGGATGATCTCCCCTTCGGCAGGGTGCCGGGAATAACTTCAGATCCTCCCTGATCTAGGGACTATGGTGGCGACAGCTATAGACGGTTTCGTGGAGATTTGATTGGTGCTTAGGGATTCTGCATCGAGGGTTTCTTATATGCGAAGGAGGAGGCCGAGGAGGCGGCTAGAGGGGCCACACCCCTCCCAGGTGCGGGCCCACCCCTGGCCGTGCCTAGGTGGGGTCTAGCTGCCCTGGCCCGCTTCTCCGTCTCCCCTCTGGACTTCTTGTTCCCCACGGAAAGTAATTGGCTTTGACGTTTTTCCCATCCAATTCCAAGAATATTTCTTTACTAACTTTTCTAGAACCAAAAACAGCAGAAAACAGGCAACTGGCACTGTGGAAACTTATTAATAGGTTAGTACCAGAAAACATGTAAAAATCACCTCAAAGTGTACACAAAGCAAAGAAAAGTAGATAGTACACAAGCATGGAGCATCAAAAATTATATATACCTTTCCGACATATCAGATGACGATGATGCTTCTTTAGGTCCTGCTTCCTCGATCCTTTTCATGGGCTTCTCTTCTTTCTTCCTCCAAATCTTGTTGACGATGGATATTGTTAGAAGGGGCTTGTATAGGGATAGCGAGGATTTTTCGAGGATAGAAGCTATAGCTTTGTGAAAAATTAATGAAAAAGGTTAGATGCAATCGTCTTTGAAAGGGGAAGTTGAAAACCCTAGCCACCAAGCTTAACGAGCAACTATATGGGCGGGGCCCGTATAGGTCCCGCCTATATTTGTGGACCGTCTTGAGGTTTCCCTCTATGGTGGTGCTAATTATACGTCTGGAACTATACGTCCGGGAATTTTCTTCGTGCCATATAGTTGGTCGTTAAATTTTCTATACCTAGGAATAAATTTTCGGAGATGGGGTCGATAACTATACGATCACAACTATATGGCTGAAATTTTTATTCTCGCCGTATAGTAGGTCGTTAAACTTTCTGTACCCCGGAATAAATTTTCAGAGATGGGGTCGATAGCTATACGACCGCAACTATTCGGCCATAATTTTTATTCCCGTCGTATAGTTGGTCGTTAAACCTTCTGAAATCACCAAAAAATAGAAACTGAAACTTAATGAAATATCAAGTTTTGACAGAAAAATAGCAACTTTAATTTTCGACCAACATTAACATCCATTGAATGAGATTTTAGCATCATCAAACTTCTTCTTCTTCTTCACTAGACCTTAAGTGTTCCTTATTCAACACAACTAAATCTTAATTGAAAGTTTAAAATTTTACTCAAACCTTTTATTTCACATGGGTTGCCTCCCATGCAGCGCTCTTTTATGGTTAATATCTTGACCGTGACGTTGCTCATTTAGTCTCGATTATATCCTTCTTCCCGTTGCCATTTCTTCCATACTTTTTATCAATCATTTCTTCTGGGGTAATCAATCGTATGGTGGTTTCACTCATATCTTATTTTGCTCGATAATGCTTCAAGCGTTGTTTACCACCCATGAAAGAGAGGGTGTTTTCCCCTGGATCTTCACTGCTCCTGATGCATAAGCATCTTCAACTATATAGGGGCCTTCCCACTTTGATCTGAGCTTTCCTGGAAAAAACTTAAGACAAGAATTATAGAGCAAAACCTTGTCTCCACTCTTAAAAACCTTATTTTCTATTTTTCTATCATGCCATCTTTTTACTTTTTCTTTAAACAATCTAGCATTTTCATAAGCCTCATTTCTAAACTCATCTAAAGCATGAATATCTAATAAACATTTTTCTCCTGCTGCTTTAAAATCATAGTTTTAGTTCTTGATTGCCCAAAAGGCTTTATGTTCCAATTCTAACGATAGATGGCATGCCTTACCATATACCATCTTATATGGTGTCATACCCATTGGATTTTTAAATGCAGTTCGGTATGCCCAAATAGTGTCCTTTAGCTTGTATGACCAATCTTTTCTCTATATATCCACCGCCTTCTCGAGTATGGTCTTTAGTTCTCTATTAGAGAGTTCCACTTGACCACTTGTTTTAGGATGATATGGTGAAGCAACGCGGTGAGTTACTCCATATTTGTAGAGGATCTTCCTGAAAGTTCCTTTCATAAAATGAGAACCACTGTCAGTAATTAAAAATCTAGGAACTCCAAACCTAGGGAATATGACGTCCTTGATGATCTTCACTAAAGTAGCTGCATCTTCATGGTTTGTTGGAATAGCTTCAACCCATTTAGTAACATAATCGATAGCAACAAGAGTATGCGTGTAGCCATTTGATTCTATAAAGGGTCCCATGTAGTCCATTCCCCACACATCAAATAGTTCAATTATAAGACTATAATTCATTGACATCTCTTGTCTTCTGCCTATATTACCTCTTTTATGGAAATCATCACAATGTTCTACATACCTTTGTGCATCCTTGAACAAGGTGGGCCAATAGAATCTGGATTGAAGTACCTTTGTTGTAGTTCGCTTGCCTGCATGATGTCCTCCATACGGGCTGTCATGACAAGCTTGCAAAATTGCATTCATTGCATGCTTAGGAACACACTTTCGAATCATTCCATCAGGTCCATGACGATACAAAACGGATCATCCCAAAAGTAATACTTGAGATCATTAAAGAATTTCATTCTTTTATTTCTTTTCATACCAGGAGGTACAAATTTTCCTGCAAGATAATTATCATAATCTGCAAACCAAGGATCAGCGATTTCAACATTTTCTAAATATTCTCCCGGAAATGACTCATTTATAGGTACGAGGTTAGTAATTATTCCCTCCATCCTAGAGAGATGATCTGCTATTGGATTATCCTTACCCCTCTTATCTACTATTTATAAGTCATATTCTTGCAGTAATAAAACCCATGTAATCAACATGGGCTTTGCATCCTTTTTTACAAGGAGATGACGCAAAGCTTGGTGATCCGTATGAACTATTACCTTAGAATTAATGATGTAAGATCTAAATTTGTCACAAGCAAAAATTATAGCCAGGAAGTCTTTTTCTGTAGTAGCATAATTTTTCTGGATCCTATTAAGAGTTATACTAGCATAATGAATAACATTTAAATTTTTTCCGTCTTGCTGTCCTAATACAACTCCTAAAGCATAGTCACTAGCATGCACATGATTTCGAAAGGTTCATCCCATTTTGGAGATTGCATGATAGGTGCTAAAACTAATTTGTTTTTAAGGTTTTCAAAGGATGCTATGCAATCATGATCTAAGTAGAATGGAATTTCTTTATCAAGAAGGTTAGTGAGAGGCATAGCTATTTTAGCAAAATCTTTTATAAAACGCTTGTAAAAACCTGCATGTCCCAGAAACATTTTTAAGTTTTTATGTCCTGGGTCATTGGAGGATTTTCTATAGCATTTGTATTAGTCTTATCTATTTCTATACCTTTCCTTGAAACCTTATATCCAAAAGCTTTACCTTCTTTTTCCATGAAACAATATTGCTCCCAATTCAAAACTAAATTTGATTGCCTGCATCTCTGCAAAATTTTTGTTAAATTGTAGAGGAAATTATCAAATGTTGTTCCACAAACAACAAAATCATTTGTTAGAACTTCCATAGTCTTCTCAATAAGATCATCAAATATTTTTATGACGCATTCTTGAGCTGCATTACATAATCCAAACAAAATTAATCTATAAGCATATGTACCATAAGGACATATGAAAGTTGTTTTATCTTGATCTTCGGGTTGTATAGAAATTTGAGAATATCCGGAATAACCATCAAGAAAAAAAAATAAGAATTATTGCTGAGTCTTTCTAAAATTTTATCCATGAACGGTATAGGTTTATGATTTTTCTGTGTCTCATGGTTTAGTTTTCTAAAATTAATGCACATGCTATATCCAACAACATGTCTTATAGGAACTAGCTCACCATTCTCATTCATAGCAGCATCAAGACCTCCATGTCTTGGTATGCAATGAGCTGGGCTAACCCATTTACTATCAGAAATAGGATATATTATGCCGGCATCTAATAAACGTATAACTTCTTTTCTTACTACTTCTTTCATTTTTGGATTAAGCCTTCTTTGTGTGTCAACTATAGGTACACCATCTTCAAGCATGGTAATATTATGTGTCATAGTAGATGGATCTATTCCTTTAATATCACTTAGAGTATACCCAAATGCTTCACGATGCTTGATCAAGACTGAAATGAGTTTATTTGTTTCATTTTATGATAAATTTTTACTAATCATAATAGCACATTTATTTTAATTATCTAAAAACTCATACCTCATATTGTCTGGAAGTCATTTTAATTCAATTGGCGGAGGTTCTTCGTCTCCTTTTCTTACCAGTTCTTCATAGTCATGTGGATTTTGTGCTTCCGGAATGGAAACAAGATAATCATCCATGTCTTATTTTTCCTCATCATATGGAGCCTCTTCCTAATTAATTAAGCTCCTCTCTAATTCATCTTACGGAGTGCTGAAATGAATTATGGCTAGCTCGGCAATCATTTTCTCTTCCTTGATATCATATGGCCTCTTCTTTAGTTTGGTGAAGTGGAATGTCATTTCCTCTTCTCCAAATATCATTGAAGTAGTCTCTTTTTTATTATCAATTCGAGCTTTGGTTATAGAGACAAAAGGCCTGCCTAAAAGAATAGGAAAAAAAGTATCACGAGGCATATCAACAATATGAAAATCAAGGGGGTACATGAGTTATCCAATAAAGACATATACGTTTATAATAATACCTTTTGGTTTTATATTAGTTCTATTTGATAGTTTAATAGTAGTGTCCACTGGTTCCATGTCTGGATTATTTAAATTGTAGCGAAGTTCCTCATAAAGTGATGAGGGCATAATGTTTATAGTGGAGATTGGCTCACAAATTTCGTATAAGAAAGTTTCTCCAAAATATATAGGAGTCATAGGCTTAGAAGTTTTGTTACCTTATATATTAACTTTAAAATTCCGAAGTTTCAAAGTCTAGCATAATCACTTCATTATCCAAGGTTCGTGCTTCCATAAGATCCTTCAATATAACAGTAGTTGTATTGGTAGCTTCGGGGTTCTTTTATGGTTTCTTTAATCTTCTCCTTATGTGTTCTTCCTCCCTGCATTTTTTCTTAATATTCTCTTGAATAGGTTCAGAGGAAAACTCTACCATGGATGCACTTTCTCTTGCACGCTTCTTTTCTTTGAGTGTTTTATAAGGTTCCCATTACGTAGGTACCTGTAGATGCCCTGCATAATTCTAAATAATTTTCTTCACTGAATAAGAATCAATACCAAGGGTTTTAATCATCGCACAAGTCCTTTCATTTGCAAGAAAATCATTAACATAAGCATATTCAGAAGAACTATTAATGTTCTTTTCATTTTTATTGTTTTCCGTTGTTTCCCTCATTTTCATTGTTAATTTCCAGGCTTCATCATAGGTATAAGATGGAAACTACCATTAGAAGCGGTATCTAGGCTTGTTCTATTTTTATTATTAAGCCCTCCATAGAAATATGAGTGATTAACCAATCAGGCAAACGATGATGGGGGCAATTATCTAGATAGCTTTTATACCTTAGATAGCCTTCGTATAAAATCTCATCAGGATTATTTTTGAAACTGATAATAATACCTCTCATCCTATGAGCTTTGCTTTCTGAGTAATATTTGGATAGGAAATTGGTTGTCAATTCCGTCCAAGTCCTTGGTACTTCTGCACAAAAAGATCTATACCAGTTGCAAACATTTTTTTTTGAAATTTAGTTGCAAACATTATTAGAGAGAGTTTGTATAAACAACTGGATTTTAACCTTATCAAGGTCACAATCATCAAATATAAAGGAACAAAACAAATCTTCAAAGAATTGTAAGTGTCCATGTGGACTTTCTTCATTGGTTCTTGCAAACTTCTTAGAGTTAAGTAATTCAAATAATAAGGGATAGATCTCAATACCATCGGGGTTTATGCTTTTATTGACAGTTATAGAAGCGTCCATGGGCGAACCCATTTTCCTTACTGCCTCAAGCTGGATTAAATGCTGAGTGTTGTCCATTGTTATGGTCCTGCAACTCAAATAAAAAATTAGTACAACGAAAGTAAATGACTAAAAGTAAAGTGACTTATAGCGCTAAGCTCCCCGGCAATGGTGCCAGAAAATAGCTTGATGACTGCAAGGGCAAAGATCGTTTGTAGCTAGTTTTGAAATAAAGGTATCAATCCCACGGGGAGCAGTAGGCGAAAGACAAATGCTTTTAACTAAAACTAAAGGAAGTACTTAAGGAATAATTATAAGATGCAAGAAACGTAGAATTGTTTTTGTTTTTTTGATTGAGAAAAACAATAAAGTAAAGTGAAGTAAACTTAATGCAGAAAATGAGAATCACGTTTGTAAGAAAGCTTGGAACTACTAGGGAAAAGGGCGTTCTCGGGGAGTGGTGGATATACAGCTAGAAATTTAGAAAGAATGGTCAAGATTATTATAACAAATATTCTCATGAAATGTACGTATGTGAGAGGAGCTCCATATATGGACAAATAGGCAGCAACCACTGCTCACATATTCCATCATAACCACAGCTGACAGATAAACAACATCAATCGTATTACCTCGCTATTAAGAGATTTCTCCCGTGGCATGGACATGGCTTGACGAGTTCTCCTTGATTCCCCAAGTTAGTACGTAAAGAATGACAACTACTTTATAGTCATAATAAGTGCTATCATCCTTCCGTCTACCAACAAGTAATCCCCTTCATCAAGTCCCCGCAAGAGGCAAATATTAAGGAGGTGCACAACTCCCAACATCAAGATAAAGACAATTAACACATACACATAATGATGTATAACATAATAATCTCTATATCATCTCAATCATATGCTAGAGTTTCTCCATCTCCCCAAGAACTAATGATCTATTCAGATATGGAGGCAAGCAGCATCATGGCAATGGTAATGGAAACAATTATAGATGAATAGTTCTTGTATAAATCCACAACTAGTGCTAGAATTACAACAAGATCTAGATAGAATGGATGGATATGATGGTGGTGCATCGGTTTATGAAGATGGAGATCGATGCCTTGGCCTCCCAGATCTCCATAGGGAGAAGATGGCTCCCTAGGGCAAGTTCCCCCTCCGGATCCCTACCGGGGGTGAGGTTTTCAGCAATTTCTGGGTGTTCTGTATGCCGTCTCCCCGATCCAGTTGCATGGGGTGAAACTATTTAAGGAGGCGGAGGAGGCGCCAACTATACGTAGGGAACTATACGGCCGGATAAAATACTCCTGCTATATAGTGCGTCATTAAACTTTCTGTATCCTCCAATCACTTTGGGTTTTCTTCTGGTGTTATTAATATTTCCCAAATAAGCGATTTACGTATTTTTTGACTCCTTTTCGCTCCAGTACAGCTGGTCCAACAGTTGTGTCTATTGTATCCATCATCTATCCTGATCCTGGTGAAAATAAACATAAAATATGCATGTGAACACCATAAAATACCAAGATCCTACAACTACAATGCAAAATAGTAATATAAAACATGATGCAAATATGCACTCATCACTTTCCTCCAAGGGTAGGTATTGTTGCCCGAGGCGGTTCAAGTCGCGAACGAAGGGCTACAGTAAGAAATAACCAATCAGAGGAATAAAAGTCTCGGGGGCTCACACACGGCAACCGAGTAATACTTACATGACCACCTGAAGACTCCGAGGGTGCATCTTGTGCCTTCTGGGTAACAACCGCATTAGTCCTTGTAAACACCCGAATTTTTAATCCCAGATGCATGTTATGTCGTACATCGCAATCCCAGGATTACCATTTTTGCGAGACATAACAGAGTTGATAGCACAGTACATCATCCATTACAAACCATAATAGTCTTACAAATAGCTGATCTCATGATCAAGTCTGATACATATCAAAGCAGCGGAATAATAGTAGCGTAGTAGAGGCTCCATCTTCATTGTCATAGGCAATGCTGACGATGGGAGATGATCCTAGTTATCGTAGGCATCCTGTTGTCCATCCTCCTTGTATTAGCCTTCGTAGTCTGGCCATGCGAATAGCCAGGGACAAAGCCATGAGTACTTTTAAAGTACTCACAAACTATCACTAAAGCAGTAAGACCATTCTAGTAGGAATCCTAAGCTCTATGTTTGTTTGCAATAAGCCAATTTTACTTCAGAGGTACTTAGTATTTAAGACCTAACTTTAGTTGTCTAGATTACTCAAGTGGGAACCTAGTTGCATGTCCACAACCTTGTGGGATCAAGTCAAAGTGATACTTCAAGTCATAAGTCATTTTGAAAACATCTGACAACGGAACAGTATGGCCATCCAACTGTCCATGACCACGGACACGGCTATTCGAATATTTTGACACTCTGCAGAGGTGGTACACTTTCACCACAACATTCTACACATCAGTCAGGGACAACCCTGAATCATCATACTTGGTATGCGGACAATCAATCCTAATCTTTCAATTACACACCCTAGTATAGGCACCTCCCCTATGAGTTTGGCCTCCCAGCCATGACCATCTGTCATCCTGGGAACTGCATAGATGGACATTCATTTTCACAAGGTAGCCTCAACTCACCTCGTTCCACGAGGGAACCCATACTAAGACACATAAACTTCCAGTTAATCCCTACCCAAACTCAGGTATTGTGGTTGTATGGTAAAATTGGAATGGTATCGCATCTGAACCCAACCATCAGTTTTTTATCAAAGTCAGGGCACATACTTCATTCAATATCATCTTAATCTCATAGTGTTCCATAATACATGTCAAAACATTTCAATAGAATGACTCATCATTCCAAGGTTTTGATAATCATTTTCTCCAAGTGTTCCCATCTATCATGATCAAGATTCGTTTAGCACTAGCATCTATCAATGAGGGTGTCACTATTTGGTGGTCCTAATCAATTGTAACTACCCACACCTATTTCTATGTTCTTGAGGGCATCCTTACTATTTTCCCACTAATCACCAATTAATTAACTAATTGAACAACTTTGCTAAAAGAAAGTAAAGATAAAGCTTGCAAGTAAAACTTGGGATTGGTGTAATCAAAGTGGTAACACAATTGCTTGCAGGGTTTGGTTTAGCTTGCATAGAATAGCTTGCATAATATAGCTTGCCTTGGTTGGTAAGGTGGTCGTAGTTCTCTTCCTCTTCTTCATAGAATTCTTCCTCCTCATAGCCCGGATTGTTACTAGCGTCTATAAATAAATAAGAGGCACACAATCACCAAACAATACTTAACTACTTCTATTTATCCCACAAGGATCCACACTAGATGATCTAGCATCATATCTATCACTACAAGCAAAAGGGTGACAAGATTTGATTTATCTTATTTTAGAAAAGTAATTTCTACTCATTAAAAAAACTACTTAAGATTTAATATTCTCCAATTAAAATATGGGATCATATTGACACATGTCATCACCACATATTCCAATACTTGGGAATGTGATTTAAAGTGGTTGGCCTAAATTACCAAGTTTAACATTGCCATTTAATAATATTTATGTGACTAGAAATGACTATAAAGCCATTCTTAAATTTTTGGTCTAGGACTACTGCATGTAAAACTATATATTTTTACATATTGAGATAGGTCTTGACTAATGTAATTTTTGAGAGTTGGAATCAACTCAAAAGAGTTTATGGTTGATTTTTGATAAATGTTTGAAGTTGTGAAAGTTACTGTCTTGTTATTTTTACTGTGGGTGATCTATAGTTTCAAACTGATTGAGTCCAACGGGAGTGTTTAGAGATTTTCAAATCCTTTCTAACAAAATTGGATTCATTCAATTTGGTTCAGTGAATCATCCTAAATTGATTTTCAAATTTACCTACAGTATAGGATTTTGAAATAAAAGAAAAATCTAAGTTTGAATCTGTGGGCTACGTGCAGGAAAACTAACGGGCTGGCCCAAATACGCGATGCGCGCGTGGAGGGCTGCACCGAGGTTGGTCCCACACGTCAGTGACTAACCAAACGTGAAGCAGTATCCTTCAATCTAGACCGCACGATTAGAGCATGATCGACGGCTCTACGTCATCGTCTCCATCGCACGGGGCACGCGAGAAGCTAACCCTAGCGCTATGACGGGGGTTGTCAGGGGCTTAACAGGGCTCTAGGTAGGTCCAGAGAGGTGGGAGAACGAGCGAGTTGACGACTGGTGGTCGCGGCATCTCCTGGGGCAGCTCCTAGCATCGGCTCCTTTCCTCCACTACAGCGGCAGGCTCCGGTGGAATTCTGGCGGTGTGGTGCTCACCTTGCTCCAGGGACGGGTCAGAGAGATTACTGGGTGAGAGGGGAGTGGAATGGTGTGCATTTTGAGGCAGGGGGATCTATTTATACACTCGCGAGAGGGGCAGAGCGTCATGGCTCGGGCTCGTTGTCGACGTAGTTACAAGAAGCTATCGGCATGGCCAAGGGTGTAGGTCGACGCAATGCTTCAGGGCGATCGTCATGTGCACAGTGGCACGACGAGGCGCGGTCACAGTCGGTCGGGAATGTCCATGCTCTGTGTCGGTACCGTCGGCGTTCGTCATGGCGTACGGTGGTCACAGAGCTCGCGGGGTAAAATGGTCATGTCTGGGAGCTTGCTGGCGTCGCAGCGAACTTATTGGCGTAAGGAGGGAGTGAGGCACGACGTGGTTACTTGGGGCGGCTCGGTGCTCTGGTGCGGCGATTGGCATGGTCGAGTGTTGAATGGGCGTGGCTGCGCAGGCGTCTCCATAGGCGGTCGTTGGTCGAGGCGTGCGCAGGCAGGGGTGGTGATGTCACGGCTACCTCCTAGACATCATGGGCGAGGGCGGCGCGGCGTGACAGTGTGTTCGTGTTGGGGTGACATGGGTGAGCTCGGGTACCATTTCTACTGGTTACAATGGCGAGTGAGATGAGCTCAATTGCACGGGTTTGTACTGGGGGAGTTAAGGGCACGTCGTGGAGGCTTGGTGAGGTCACAAAGATGATCACAAGGTTGATCAAAACAGTGAATAGTTGGTAAGGTTGTACTGCGATTACCAAGTGTTTGATTAAATGGCCGCAAGAACTAAACCTTCAAATTTTTCAAATCTTTTTGGTGGATGTACTGGTCATAAGCTTGGTAGTCTCTGGGTGCAAGGGTTTGCTAAGTGGTGAAGATTTTGATGGTTTTCCAAAAATGACTATCTTGATGCATAAGATAGATTCAATTTTGAATTGCCTCTCAAATGCATTTGAAAATGTTTCTGTAAGTTTTGAAAGCTCCAATGTGTTCAGTGTGACTTGGTCTAGAAAGTTGAGAAAAGAAAGGGAATTGTTTCTGTTTGAAATCATTTGCTAGAGATGCTCAAAGTGAGCTAGGTGTTAACTTTTGCAAAAATGACCATTAGGTCATATGCTTCATATATTTATATTCTTTTGTTTTGATCTGGTTTGGATTTGACCTAGATGATGTGGTTTTGATCTTTAAACCAAATCTCATCACTTACAACAAGCAAAAATGGCATTGCAAGCATTCATACAACATTCATAACACACATAAGCATTTATATAATGTTTAATATTAAAAGCTTTTGTTAACCCTAATTTTGGTTGATTAGAAATTGATATCCTCATTAATATTTTTGAGATGTTATAAACCTCCCCCCTTAAACAGAATCGTGTCCTATGATTCAGGAAAAACTAGGAACTAAAGAGATTGGGAAACTCCGTCCTCATGTAATCTTCTCGCTCCCGGGTGGCTTCTTCTCCAGTATGGTTGCTCCACTGGATTTTGAGAAACTTGATACTCTTAGTCCGGTGTCGTGGTATTGCCGACGAGTACAACATGGAGGGGTCCTCACAGTGCGTGTTTAGAGACATGGGGGAAGGAGGACGGTTGACGGGTATGAGGTAACACAGCTTACCTAGGTTCAGATCCCATGACGGTGGCGGAATCCTACTCCTGCTATAAATCACTATAATGGCAATACGCCGAGTTACATGGATTGGTTCACTGTGCGAGGTGACTAGAAAGTCTAAGTTATCGTTTGAAGTTGTGCCCTAAAGGCTCCCATAGGACCGACTTATATAGTCGCCAGGTCCTAGGGTTATAGGGAAAAGCCCTAGCCAGACAGGTTACAGAGTCCTACGCTGCTTACAACTAGTCTAGCGTGTCCTGCACTCCAAGGCTCCGGGCACGTCGGTGACTCCACCGTAGCCTTCCTTTATCCGACATGGGCCTCCCTTCTAGATCCATCTAACTGGGTCGCCCAGCAGGCCATGGGCCATGCTACCAACTGTGGGCCACCCGGGTTATCCGGATAGGAGACATGCTATGAGGATACCCATATAGCATATCCCCAACAGTAACCCCCGGAGAACTCCGAGATCTTGTGCTGTCTTGACTCTTCAGGGTGAATGCTCTGTCTAGATGGATGTCGGCAAATCGTCAAGCAATATCTTATAGTCCTCCCAAAGAACCCTGCAAGGTTTTCTCCGTCTTCAATTTGTAAGTCGGAGAATTGCTGAATCTTCTATCGTACTCTTCTGTAGACGGATTGGATCCGTCCATGCCGGAATCTTCCGATGTGATGGTTCACCTGCCAGTGACAGCTATGGCGACATAGATGTAGGTCAGCAACGCCTTGTAACTCACATATGAAGAGAACGCAATCATGTCTGTTTTTCCCACGCGAACGATACGAACCGTTGGCGGTGACAGTTGGCAACGTAGCGAAATTTCTGCACACGCTCCCGCACACGCCGTCCACGTGTCAACCATTCGATCGTTTTGAAAGAAACTTGATGCCAGAGGTTATAAATTGTAACAGCGGTGGACTTTTTACTTTTCACCTCATTCTCCTCCTGCATCGTCTTCTTCCTCCAGTGAGCGCCTCCTCGAGCTCTTCACGCGTCCTGCGAAAAACCCTAGCCTTTCAACCGTTCTCATTCACCACCTTAACCTCCCCAATGGCCAGCAGCAGCTCTGCTCCCTCCATGGAGGCGTCAGGCGATGCCGCGGCAAAGCCGGCGAGCACCATCCTCGTGCCCCCAGAGGGCCTGGTGATCCCCAAATCTGCGGTGGTCGAATCCACCGGCGGCGACCACAATCCAGCGGCACTGGAGCTGCTAGAGGAGGAAAACGACTCCCACAAGGGGGACTGGCGCGGTTCAGATATCACGGACCGCGACATCAAGGAGCTGATCATTGAGGGCTACCTCCCTGCGATGAAGGGGCTTGTCTGGCGGGCGGCACCGTCCGGCGAGGTCACCCCTTCTCCCCAAGCCGGAGAGAAGGTGTACCTCAAATCCCAAATGGTACGTGGCGTCTCTCTGCCCATCTCCAATTTCTTCCGAGCTGTCCTCAACCATTACTGAGTACAGCCTCAGAACCTCTCCCCCAATAGCATCCTTGCGCTTAGCAACTACGCGGCGCTTTGTGAGGGTTACTTAGGGATTAGGCCTATTCTAGATCTCTTTATCTATTTTTTCACCGTCAAGCGGGAAGCCGGAGCCGGCAAGGACGAGCTCAGGAACTGTGGCACGATTAGTTTTAAGATCCGGCCTGGCTAGCGGTTCCCCGACATCGTCGGCTATGAGTCTTGTAAAAACTGGCAACAAACGTACTTCTACAGCCCAAATATCCCTCTGGTTGGCCGAGAAGCGACGTATCCAGACTTCGTCGATGGAGCCGCCGCCGAAGCCTCAACATGGAGATCACAGGCCTCCCTTCCCTCTGACATCGACGCTTCCCGCGCTATAAGGCGGATAGAGTGGTTCATAGAGATGGGTCTGACCAGATTGGACCTGGCCATGTGCTGGTTCGTCAGGCGGATCCAACCTCTGCAGCACCGCTCGAAGTTGATGCATGAGTATACCAAGGAGAGAAAGGATAGCCTTTGCATCTCCAAAGACAACTTCTCTAGCGACTCCGTCAAGCTCTGCCTCAAAGACATCGTCAAGGTGAAGGATAGGAAGCGTGGTTTCACCATCACCTACGACATGTTCGAGGAGGGCAAGTGCCCAAAGGTACATGTTTATTTTTCGTGTATGACATATACTCCAGTTTTTCCGTCTAGTGATTACCATCTCATCTAACACCTTGGGCTTTCACTTAACAGCTCAGCAATCTAGAGGAGGATAGCATGGCTGTCCAAATCTATGATCCAAAGATGAAGGAAGTCACCGTCGTGTCCAACGACGATGTCCCGCTGGCGTGAAAGCGGAAGAGCTCCACCTTTGATGCTGCCAACGAAGGCAAGAAGAAGAAGAAGACGGAGGGTAGGGCCTCCAAGAAGACTACCCGCCCTAGAGGCGGAGAAAAGAAAGGTTACCGGGATCCCCTTTGCCAAAGTACCCCCTTTGTGTAAGCTTCTTTCTCTCCGACATTGTCCATTACTTGTCTTATTCCTGTACTTATACTTTTTGCATGTTTTAGAAAGAAGGCCACTACCAGTTTGAAGAAGACCTCCAAAACTTTGGGGGCTTCTAGAAACATTAAGGATATGTTGCATCGTGACGTGTCTCCCCATGCATCTCCCGCCATCGCCCATGTTACTCCCAGCGTCCAGCCTACGTCTGCTCCGACAAGCTCATAAGCCAAAGATGCATATGGCCCTTCCGCCATGGAAGTGGACTCAGGTGCTTCCGTGGAGCTTGCCGTTGTCGGTGAACAGACAACGCAAGAAAGTGTCGCAACCCAAATGGCTGAAGCTCCGGCTAAGGATGCCATCGGTAGCGGTAAGGCGGTGGTGGAGAGTGGTACGTTGGCCGAAGGCGGCGCCTCCGCACCCAGGAAAACCGTAGACTTCCCGAAGATAGTCTACCCGGCACTTACGCCGAGTAGCTCTGCTTTGGTTCCTCGTGCGGCGCCGACATCTCCAACATGCGGTCTTGAGGAGCTCCTCCGGCAAGCAGAAATCTTGCAAGGAAACAGCCTTTCTTTTGGCAAGTTGCTTGCTGAGAGTGCTACCAACCTCAAGATCATTGCACTTGTAAGTTTTATTTTCCTTTTTCATTTCATATGAGTATCCCACTGTAGCCCCCGAGGATTTAGACAGAAAACCATAGGTCTTTGCATCTAAATGATCTAAGAGTGACTAAGCTAGAAAACTTCTCACTATAGCCCCCAAGCATATAGTTTGAATGAATTATTCCGACTAGATGCTTTTAGAGTAGCATACACAGTGTTTGTAAATTTCAATACTGTAGCCCCCAAGCCTCTAGTTATAACTGAATTAGTTCCGACTAGATGCTTAAAGAAAGACTAAGCATATGTCTGAGTTAAAAAAACTTTATACTGTACCCCCCAAGCTTCTAGTTGAAAACTGAATCAGTTCCGACTAGATGCTTAAAGGAAGACCAAGCATATTGCTAAGTTAAAAACTCTCACTGTAGCCCCCAAGCCCCTAGGTGGATATTTATCCGGCTAGATGCTCCAAGTAGACTAAATAGCGTTAAATTTTCCTTTCCACGGAATGAGAATGCTCGAAGGGGCGTGGCCAACGAGAATTACCAAGAAGATGCGTGCGGACATGGAAGCCGAAAAGGGTAAAACTGCCTTCTTGAAGGAACAAACCACCAAGAGCAAGCGTCTATTTTTCCTTTCTTTTTTGTATTCCGACTTGGTCTTGTGCCAACATTCTCCGTGTACTCACTGTGCACTGTTCTTTCTTTGACTTGCAGAAGCCATTTCCAAGGCTAAGCATATTGTTGAGCAATCCAAGCATATTCAGCAGCTGGATAGTGAAAACAAGATCCTTAAGAAGGAGAGGAAGGATATGCTGAAGATGCACGAGAACTCTATGAAAGTCCTGCAAGAGTCCACCAACGAAGAGATGAACCGCTTGAAGGAGGAGATCGTGATGCTGAAAGAGCAGAAAAGAGAAGCCGATGAGCAGAATCAGTGCAATCTGGACGCATACAAGATCCTCCGACAAGAACGGGATTCTCTGGTAGAAACTCTCCAGCAGGCCGAGATTAGCATCTTCAGTAAGCAATTCTCCACCTTGTACTTTTGTAAGCTAGATACTTTGAATTTTTTGTGTTATTGAACTCATGCGCTCCTTTGTCGGAAATTTGCAGCTCCTATTGGGTTGACCCAGTCGCCTCCTCCGCCAAAGGAATGCATGGTCCTTGCCGGAAACTTTACCAATACCGCCATCACACAGGCTAAGGAGATAGCCAAGCACCTCCAAATCAACATCAAAGCGGTGGATTCCATAGAGAAGTTCTCGGAGATCTTATGCCCAGCCCCCGAGCGTATTGCAAGCTGGAAAGCTTCATGTACATGGGCTGGCGCGAGGATGGCACTGTCAATGGTCAAGGCGCACTACGAAAACGCCGACATTGACACAGTGAACTCCGGTATCCCTGACGTAGACGACGATGGCCAAAAGATAGATCACGAGGCTATCTTGGCGTCGCTCGCGGGTTTTGACACCAGAGTCGCCGAGTTGGTCGACCCTAACGTCTTTGTGCCCATGAAAACCATTGACGGTGGCAACCAAAGCTCCTCCGAGTCCCTCAACACTGCCGACTTCGAGGAGGATGGATCTCATGCTGCTGATGATGTTTCGTCCAAGTCGCCTGCGCTAGAGGAATGAAAAACAATATGTAATATTTTTTCCTCTGTAACTTGTATGCGGGAAAAACTACTTGTTAACTTAAGGCGGAAAACAATGGTTGTTATTTCCTGCTACTCAAGAACTGGTTGCAGCATGTATATATTTTTTAAGCAAGTGCTGGCTTATCCATTACTTTGGTTTTTATGCTTGAATTTTCGTGAGTCGTAAGACTCGTTGTCGGAACTATGCGCTCAGGCGATGATGCCCAATGGTACCGTCAATAACCTAAGAACAAAATCGCCAACAATAAGTGCCAATAGTCACTACTCCAGAATCCACATAAAAACGACAAAGAATGTGTAGACCAGAAAACTTAAGCTAATGCCCGTAGGAGGAATTTTCACAAGTGCAATTGCAAAGCTTATGCATAAAGGTTTTATATGATCCAAAAATGAACACTAAAGGAGGTAAAAGACTTTGAAATATGAGTGAACCAAAGAGCTTTATTTCATTGATCATATAAGAGGTACACAATAGATAAAAATGCTAAGTGTAGAAAGGACGTAGCTGTGCTATGTTCCATGGCCGATCAAGCTCCGGGTAGTCATCATCCGGGTCACGTCGCTTACGCTTATGATCCTTGTTGGGTCTATCCTTTAGTTCACGATTGTTAATGAGGTAGTAAGACCCATTGAGCAGCGCTTTGCTTATGATGAACAGTCCTTCCTATGGCGGGGATAATTTGTGTGACTTCTTCTGCTTAAGTTGGAGCACCAGACCCCCCTCTTTAAACGAGCAATGCCGAACACGGCGACTATGGTAGCTACGTAGCTTCTGCTAGTAGATGGCGGATCTTTGGCATGCCAATACGCGCTCCTCCTCGAGAAGGTCCACATCTAGGCGTCTGGATTTCTTCAGCGTCATCTTCGTCGTAGGCGGCAACTCTTGGTGCATCGTGAAGGATGTCGGAAGGCAGGATGGCTTCTGCTCCATATACCATGAAGTAAGGGGTGTAGCCGGTGGATCTGTTGGGTGTAGTTCATAAACTCCACAGCAGAGATGGTAATTCTTCCACCCAGGCTCCAGCTGCTCTATGTAGCGGTGCCTGAAGACGTGGCTTGATTTCCTGCAAAATTAATCCATTGGCTCGCTCAACTTGACCATTGGACTGTGGATGTGCCATAGATGCAAGGTCAAGTCGGATGCCCTTGTCCCAACAATAAGACTCCACTTCTCCTAGTGACAAGTTGCTGCCGTTGTCGGTGATTATGCTATGTGGGAGACCAAATCTCACCACTAGATCCTGGACAAATCTAAGGGCAGTTGCCCCATCGAGCTTTCTAATGGGTTTAGCTTTTGTCCATTTGGTGAATTTGTCAACTGCTACTAGCAGATGCGTAAACCCACATGGTGCCGTCTGCAACGGACCAACCATGTCCAGCCCCTAGACTGCAAACGACCAAGTTATTGGTATTGTTCGCAATTCTTCAGCAGGAACATGTGGTTGTCGGGCATAGTACTGGCATCCCATGCATGTCTCAACCAGCTTTTCAGCGTCCGTCTTCACGGTCAGCCAGTAGAATCCTTGCCGGAAAGCTTTAGCGACCAATGATCGGGGAGCGGCATGATGCCCGCAATCTCCAAGATGGATTTCGCGTAGGATTTCAATACCTTCTTCCTGGGAAACACACTTAAGGTATACACCAGTAGTGCTTCTTTTTTAGAGTTGTCCATTGATTATGGTATAGCCCTTTGCTCGACGTACTATTTGCCGTCTTTCGACCTCGTCGTCAGGCAAAGTTCCGTGCTCGAGATACTCCATGAATGGTTTTGTCCAAGCCGGAGGGACCTTTGTCACCATGTAAACGAAAGAGTCAACTCTGTTCGGGTTGTCAATGTCTGCTCCCTTCACGGATGGTGTCCATAGATGCTCCAGGAAAACACCAGGCAGAATTCGTTTGCGCCCTGATCCAATCTTAGACAGCAGATCAGCCGCCTCGTTTTGCTCCCTAGGTACATACTTGACCTCGTAGCCCAAGAAGCTCTTGTCTATCTCGTCCACTTCATCTTGATATGCCGCCATCATAGGGTTCCGCGCGTTCCAGGTGCCAGCCACCTGCTGGGCAACCAAGTCAGAATCTCCACAACAAACTATGCGCTTGATGCCAATATCCTTCGCTACGCGTAGTCCGTGAATGAGTGCTTCGTACTTCGCCATGTTGGTCGTAGCCTCGAAGTGGATTTGCAGAACATAGTGTAGCTTGTCCCTAGTTGGTGAATGTAGAAGTACACCAGCCCCCGAGCCGTTGAGTAGCTTTGATCCGTCAAAGTGCATCACCCAGTATTCTGGCTCTGGCATTGGGGTAGCATCTGGCATCTCCGCCAAATCTGTGATAAAATCCGCCAAGGCTTGTGACTTGATAGCATCGCATCTCTTGTAGCTGATCTCGAAGGCGGCAAGTTCAATGACCCACTTCGTGAACCTTCCTGTAGCGTCGTTGTTATTGATGATGTCGGACAGTGGAGTCTTACTCACCACTGTGATAGGGTGCTCCTGGAAATAGTGCCTCAGCTTCCGAGAAGCAAGGAATACTCCATAAGCTATCTTTGGTAGTGCGGGTAACTCTGCTTGGACTCCATCAAGACCTCGCTTACATAGTAAACTGGTCATTGAACTCCGTGCTCATAGCCTGGTTCCTTCCGCTCTACCACGACAACGATGTTGATTACCCGGTTGGTGGCCGCCATGTAAATTAACATGGGCTCCCCAGGCTCGGGTGTTGCAAGGATAGGCGCTGAGGAAAGTATCTCCTTGAGCTGCTTCAATGCTGCATCTGCCTCGTCCGTCCACGTGAATTTGTCCGCCTTCTTCAGCAACTTGTACAGCGGAGAGCCTTCTCTCCAAGTTGGCTGACGAACCGACTAACTGCTGCAACACAACCTGTTAGTGTTGGAGATATGCCCTAGAGGCAATAATAAAAGTGGTTATTAATATCTTTGTGTTTATGATAAATGTTTATATATTCATGCTATAATAGTATTAACCAGAAACATTAATACTTGTGTGATTTGTAAACTAAATTAGAGTCCCTGGTAAACCCTCTTTGTAATACTAGCTTGATTGGTTAATAAGATGATCGTGGTTTCCCGATCATGAACATTGAGATGTTATTAACAACAAGATCATATCATTAGGAGAATGGTATGATGGACATACTCCTATAGATAAGCGTAGCATAAAGATCAAGTCATTTCAATAGTTCATTTGCTAAAAGCTTTCTGATACATAGTAACCTAATTCCTTCGACCATGAGATCATGCCAATCACCATCACTGGAAGGATGCTTTGATGACATCAAACACCACACCGTAACTGGGTGGCTATAAAGGTGGCATTGAGTGTTCGGAAAGTATGTGTTGAGGCACATTGATCAAGAGTGGGATTTGTCCATCCATATGACAGATAGATATACTTTGGGCCCTCTCGGTGGAATGTCATCCAATTAGCTTGCAAGCATGTGACTAGCTCACAAGGGATCACATATCATGGGATTGAGAAAAGAGTACTTATCGGTAACGAGGTTGAACTAGGTATGCAGAGATACCGACGATCAAACCTCGGATAAGTAAACTATCGCGAGACAAAGGGAAATTGGTTTCGCATGTAAGTGGTTCATTCGATCGCAAAGTAATCATAGAAATATGTGGGAGCCATATGAATTTCCAGATTCCTCTATTGGTTATTGATCGGAGAAGTGTCTCGGTCATGTCCGCATAATTCACGAACCGTAGGGAGACACACTTAAGGATTCAATGTTGTTTAGTAGATATGGAATGTAAGTAGGGAGACCGAATGTTGTTTGGAGTCTCGGATGGGATCCGGGATATCACGAGGAGATCCGGAATGGTCCGGAGAATAAGATTCATATAAGGAAAGTCCGATTCCAGAGTTCGGGAATGATTCCGATGTTTTCATCGGAGAGGTTCTAGAAGGGTCTAGAAGGTTCACCGGACCGGAAGGGGAATGGTTCATGAATGTTTCATGGTTAAGTGGAATGATTGGATCATGTCCTAGGTCACTTGGTTGGGCATTTGCAAAAGAAATAAAGCTCTAAATTGAAAGTCAAAAGGGAGGTTTAAAAAGTCAAACCGGAACAATAGTTTCCTAGTGGAAGAAGGAAAGAGTCCTTCCTTCTCTCCAACTTGGGTTTGGTGAAGGATTCAAACTCCCCTCTCCCAAGCTGCCCTCCCTCTCATAAATAGAGGGGAGGGGCTGCCCCAAAGCACCACAACCAGCCCTCCCCACCTCCAAGCCGCCGCTGCCCTAGCGTCGCCGCTGCCCCGCCGCCGGTCCGTCGCCGTCGCCCTAGCCGCCGCCGACACCTCCTCCTCCTCTCCGACGCTCTAAACCTAGATCGCCGGAAACCCTAGATCCACCATAACTTGCACCGGCTTAGGCGAAGCCATGTGGGATCTTCCCTCTACTTCCGACACCATTCCGTCGTGCTGCCGGAATCGCGAGGAGAGAACTATAACCTCCGTTGCCTGCTGGAACAAGGGAGAGGAAGGTCTTCATCGAGTACCGACCATGTGACCGACTGTGGAAGCGCTGCCGGAATGCAGCGCCGGAAGGATCGTCTACGCGATCTTGAGATCGGCAAGTGTACGACTACATTATCCACGAGAATCTGTTCTCGTTAACCGCTTTGGAATCTTCGAGGGTGAGCACTCTAATCAACTCGTTGCTTCAATCTAGTACATAGATCTTGTCTTGCTTGTGTGCATGCGGTAGAAATTTTTTGTTTTCCATGCTACGAACCCCTACAGTGGTATCAGAGCTGTATCTATATGTAGATTTGTTGCACGAGTAGAACACAATGGTCCTTGTGGGCGTTGATGCTTTTGTTGTTGATTGCTTCTTGTGTACTTTGCATCTTGCGGGATGGTGGGATGAAGCGGCTCGGGCTAACCTTACATGACATCGTTCATGAGACTTGCTCCATGCTTGACATGCAACTTGTATTGCATAAGTGGCTTTGCGGGTGCCTGTTTCTCCCAACATAGTGAAGATTCAATTTACAATGGGTAATTGACAATACTAGTATCAATGTTGTCGTTCTTGTTCGTAAGTTAGAACGACACTTATTGAAAGCCCCAAACGACATAAAATATGCAAAGAAAATTAGAGGCGTCTAACTTTGTTTTGCAGGGGTGTGCTTTGATGTGATATGGCCATGATTGTGATTATATATGATGTATGCAATGTTCCTTATTATAAGCCGGCAACCGGTAGGAGCCATATGGTTGTCTTTTTAATTCCGTTAAGACCTGCGTGTCTATTATTCAAAGTAGTTGTAATATTTGATGCTGGTGGAAGACAACCATGGAGCGACGCCATTGACCTTGACGCAATGCCGGTGATGATGGTGATCATGTTCGTGCTTGAAGATGGAGATCGGAAGCACAAGAAGAAAGGCCATATCATATCACATATTATGAATTGCATGTGATGTTAATCCTTTTATGCATCTTGTATTGCTTAGTTCGTGATGGTAGCATTATAAGATGATCCCTCTCACAAAATTTCAAGTTATAAAGTGCTCATCCTTAGTAGGCACTGTTGCTAAAGCTCGTTGTTTTGAAGCACCACGTGATGATTGGGTGTGTTAGATTCTGCGAGTGTATACAACGGGAGCAAGCCAGATTTTCTCATGAGGAAGCTAAGGTTTGATCTTGACGAGCCTAGCATGTACAGACATGGTATCAGAACACGGATCACCGAAAGGTAAAGCATGAGTCATATAGTAGATATGATGAACATGTTGATTATTCACCATTGAAGCTACATCAACTCTCGTGATGATCGGTTTTGATGTGGTGGATTTGGTTCGTTTGATCACTAAAACAATGTGAGGGATATTGTTTTGAGTGGGAGTTCACCTAGATTAATTTAACTATTAATTAGAACTCAATTTGTCATAAACTTAGTCTAAACTATTGCAAATATGTTGTAGATCAATGGCGGCCCCTACCATCAATTTTAAAGCATTCCTAGAGAAAGAAAAGTTTAAAAACAATGGAAGCAACTTCGCGGATTGGCTCCGAAACTTGAGGATTATCCTCAATGCTGGTAATTTGACCTATGTGCTGGATGCACCGCTGGGTGACCCACCTACAGGTAATGCTACCGATGAGGTGAAGAATGTTTTCCTCACTCGGAAGAATCAGTACTCCATAGTTCAGTGTGCTATCTTGTATGGTTTGGAATAAGAGATTCAGAAAAGGTTTGAGAACCATGACCCACATGATATTGTCCGTGAACTCAAAATGATATTTGAGGCTCATGCCGAAATTGAGAGTTATGAGGCTTCTGAAAAGTTCTTTAACTGCAAGATGGAAGAGGGCAACTCCGTTAGTGAGCACGTGCTTAAGATGTCTGGGCATGCAAGCAAGATTCAAAGCTTAGGTATAGTGATTCCTAACGCTTTAGGGATTCACCATGTCCTCCAATCACTACCACCAAGTTACAAGAACTTTGTGATGAACTACAATATGCAAAACATGGACAAGTCATTGCCCGAACTCTTCTCCATGTTAAAGTCTACGAAAGTGGAGATCAAGAAAGTGCACCAAGTGTTGATGGTCAACAAGACCACCAAATTCAAGAAGCAAGGCAAGTCTAAGAAAAAGGGAAACTTCGAGAAGGGAGGTAAGAAATTTACCGCACCGGCGAAGAAGACCAAGGCTGGGTCTAAGCCTGATACTGAGTGCTTTTACTGCGAGGGAGAGGGTCACTGGAAGCAGAATTTCCCTAAGTACTTGGCGGATTTGAAGAACAACAACATCAAGAAGAAAGGTATATCCGATATACATGTTATTGATGTGTATCTCACTAGTACTCGTAATAGTGCCTGGGTATTTGATACTGGTTCGGTTGCTCATATTTGTAACTCGAAACAAGTGCTGTAGAATAGACGGAAACTAGCGTAGAACAAGGTGACGATGCGCGTTGGAAATGGATCAAAGGTTGATGTGATCGCGGTCGGCATGATACCTCTTCATCTACCATCGGGATTAGTTTTATACTTAAATAATTGTTATTTGGTGCATGCGTTAATCATGAACATTATATCGGGATCATGTTTATTGCGAGACGGTTACTTGTTTAAATCCGAGAATAATGGTTGTTCGATTTATATGAGTGATATGTTTTATTCACATGCACCTTTGATAGATGGTCTATTCTTGTTGAATCTCGATTGTAGTAATACATATATTAAAAACATTGAAGCGAAACGTTTGAAATTGAGCGATAACTCGACCTATATGTGGCACTGTCCTCTTGGTCATATTGGAGTGAAGTGTATGAAGAAACTCCATTCCGATGGACTTCTTGAATCACTTGATTTTGAATCACTTGAAAGATGAAAAGCATGCCTGATGGGTAAAATGACTAAGACTCCATTTTCTGGTATGATGGAGTGAGCTACGGACTTATTGGAAATCATACATACCGATGTGTGTGGTCCAATGAGTGAAGCATCGCGCGGTGGTTATCGTTATGTTCTTACCTTCACGGATGACTTGAGTAGATATGGGTATATCTATTTCATGAAACATAAGTCCGAAACTTTCGAGAAGTTTAAGGAATTTCAAAGTGAGGTAGAGAATCAACGTAACAAGAAGATTAAATTTCTACGATCTGATCGTGGAGGTGAATATCTAAGTTACGAGTTTGGCGAGCATTTGAATAAATGCGGAATACTTTCACAATTGACACCACCGGGAACACCACAACGTAATGGTGTGTCCGAACATCGTAATCAAACTCTCTTAGATATGGTTCGTTCTATGATGTCACTTACAGATTTACCGCTATAGTTTTGGGGTTATGCATTAGAAATAGCCGCATTCACTTTAAATAGGGCACCATCTAAATCCATTGAAACGACACCGTATGAATTATGGTTTGGGAAGAAACCTAAATTGTCGTTCCTTAAAGTTTGGGGATGCGAAGGTTATGTAAAGAAGTTACAGCCCGACAACATTGAACCCAAAGCGGAAAAATGCGTCTTCATTGCATACCCGAAGGAAACTATTGGGTATACCTTCTATCATAGATCCGAGGGCAAAATGGATCCTTTCTAGAGAAGGAGTTTCTCTCGAAAGAAGTGATTGAAAGGAAAGTAGAACTAGACGAGGTTATTGAACCTTCTCTTGGACTTGAGAGTAGCGCAGCACCGGAAGTGGTTCCTGTGGCGCCTACACTAATAAGAGAGGAAGCTAATGATGTTGATCATGAAACATTGGTTGAAGTCACTACATAACCTCGCAGGTCAACGAGAACTCATACCACTCCTGATTGGTATGATCCCGTTATGAGTGTCATGTTGGTGGACAACACCGATGACCCTGCGACATATGAGGAATCAATGATGAGCCAAGATTCCAATAATTGGCAAGAAGCCATGAAATCCGAGATTGGATCCATGTACGAAAACCAAGTATGGACTTTGGTGGACTTACCGGATGGCCGAAAGGCTATCGAGAACAAATGGATTTTCAAGAACAAAACATATGCTGATGGTAATGTTACTATCAATAAAGCTCGACTTGTCGTAAAAGGGTTTTGAAAAATTCAAGGAGTTGACTATGATGAGACTTTCTCACTGGTAGCGAAGCTAAAGTCTGTGAGGATTTTGTTAGCAATCGCTGCATATTATGATTATGAGATATGGCATATGGATGTCAAAACGGCGTTCCTCAAGGGAGATATTGATGAAGAGTTGTATATGGTACAACCCAAAGGTTTTGTTAATCTGAAAGATGCTAACAAGGTATGCAAACTTCAACGGTCCATTTATGGATTGAAGCAAGCATCCCGAAGTTGGAATCAATGTTTTGATATGGTAATCAAAAGCTTTGGTTTTATACAAACTTATGGAGAAGCTTGTATTTACAATAAAGTGAGTGGGAGCTCTGTAGCATTCCTAATACTATATGTAGATGACATATTGTTGATTGGGAATGATGTAGATCTTCTTAATAGTGTCAAGGATTATTTGAATAATAGTTTTTCAATGAAAGATCTTGGCAAAGCAGCTTACATATTAGGCATACATATTTGTAGAGATAGATCAAGACGCCTAATATCATTGTCACAGAGTACATATTTGGACAAAGTTCTAAAGAGGTTTGGAATGGAAGAAAGCAAGAAAGGGTTCTTGCCCATGTTGCCCAATACGACCTTGAGTAAAACTCAAAGTCCTGCAACAACAGAAGAAAGAGAAAGGATGAGTAAGACTCCCTATGCCTCAGCCATAGGATCTCATATTTTGGATATAATTTAAAACCTTAAAAACATTGTTTTTATTGTTTGAAGTGCTAAGTTTATTACTTAAAGAAATCGTACTAATCATTGAATCAATTAGATAAAAAACAAACACGTGGGTCGCATATATTACCAGAATTGACTTGAGATAGAGCTAGCTTTGATCGGTTCTCTTAGTCTAGCTCGTACATACTCTAGCTCGTACATACTCGAGGCTAAAAGAATTTAAAAGGTTTACATGTCAGCTGTTGTACAAGATCTAAAAAAGGAAATAGAAGAAAGAACGAATACTTACCTTCACCTAGAGAAACAAGCCAACCTAGTCACGCCACCACGACTTGACGCGCACGTGGCCGCTAGCCCAGGCAAACGATCTGTTCGTGACCAAGTCTGACCAACTGAAACCTGTCTGTCTCCACTCTATTTCTTTGTCCAGCCACTGACGCAGGGAGCCCACTTGTCATCGGTTTCCTCCCGCTGGAGACCAACTCCTACACGAGTTCATCCTGTACCAGTAAAATCCCGGCAAAATCTCCGAGAGTCAGCTGATTCCGTTACTCCTCGTCCATGCAAATCCCCCATAAATACCTCCTTCCTCCCGATGTTCAATTCCCGTTGAAACCCTAGAAAAATACGTACTGAATCGCTAGATCGATCTAGTCGGAATTTCTTAACCGAAGCTCGGAGTCAAAGTACGGAGGTCTCCTGCCTTTTTCCCATTGGTTTCATATTTTTGCCTTCGTCCAAGCTCCTTCTGATTTTTTCCCCATCCATATAAGCTCTGGAGCTAGCCGTACGATGTTGTCGAAGTTAGCTGGAACTGCTGCGTTCACCATCGCCACCACCAGAAGTCGCACCAGGACTTTGTTGATCACGCTGACAAGGTCAATGCGTCGAGGCAGAGCTGTAACTGTCTTGAAGCCGACCACCTGAGACTTGACTTCGTCCGCACCTGCACAGTGCCGCAGTCTTCTTCGTCACCAGCGACCTCCCGTATCCACCGGTACGCTGACGTCGCTCAGACTTTTATATCTTGAACATGCGGCATAGATTAGACATTAGTGAAGCGCATGTGTTCTTGTTTTCTCGCGTCCTGCTAGGATAAGTTCGTAAACCACACTGATGTCTTGAAGTTGTAGATGTAGTGGTTCGGACGTTCGATGTTAGTTTTCTTGTACCTGCCTATGCCATAGTCTGATGCTAAGCTAGTAATTGCACCGGTGACCGGTTTCTCGAACTTAATGAAGTTGCACTAGTCTAAACTCTAAATTAGCTTGTATTTCCTGGCAATACACCTTAGTATTATGTTTGTAGCGATGTGAACACAAAATATCTTCTCCCCTTGTTCGTTTGCGGACTTAGTTTTTGAATAACCTAGTTATGTGTACTGTAGCTATCGGATCTTAGTTCGTATACACCGCATTGTTCATGATGTCAACTTTCAAATTCCGTGCCTTTTAACTTAGAAAGCAGAATTAGATGATTTTTATTGCATTAGATTTGTAAATAATTTTCCCATCTAACTGGTATCAATTTTATAATTATAATTGTTTTTAATCTATCAATTAAAATTTTAAATTTGAATAATATTTTGGCCGTATCTTGAAATACATATATATTTTAGATGATTCTTGTTGTAAATTGGTTCACGTGTTATTCCCCACTCTTAGACTTCGTAACCTACTATTAGCCGAAATAACTATATAAAAATAATGTTTGCATATTTTAGTATTTGTTTACATGTATATTTGGCTCTTTTTGGTTGTTTCTTTATTTGCGATGGTTATTGATTTGTGGGAAATTTCCTATACGATAGATTTATTTGGAGTGCGCGAGCGAGTTCTATGATGAAGTAGATCATCACCAATTATAATAAGGCAAGTTACACCACTTGTTCATAATTTTTGTCCCAGTTTTAATTCTATGCATGTGATTCTCAAATTCTGTAGTATGCATGTGTAGGATGTTCTGGTAGATTTTTCCTTAATATTATTTTTCAAGTGCGATAATTTTGTAGTAAGCCATGAGTAGCTCTATACTTAGGATTTCCCCTCCTAATAGGTTACCCCTGTTTTTGCTAAGTATTGCTTGCTATGCTATGTATACAAAGTACGGTTGGGGGTTCGAAAGACAATGGATTTCTTCTAAGTATAAAGGCTCTCTTGAGCGATCTTTTCTTCTCAAATCCACTTCAAAATAAAACTAAGTTTTCTTCTGGGCTGAATGGTTGTCAGGTCAACGAGTGAGATTTTTTGGTGGAGGCGGCCGCCCAGAAATCAAAGAAGTCTGCCATGTTTCAGAATTCAGAAGCTTCCAGTGCAACCGCAGTACATATGGGCTCTGTCTTGGCCTAATACTTAGTGGGAAACCTCACCTGGGTACCAACATTTGGAGGTTCTTGGAACGGTTGGATCCAGAAGATAGAGGGGCTACTAAGGGAAAGCCTCGCCATGGTCTTGTCTGTAAAAGGACTTGATCATGGATTGTGGGTAAATTGCACAGACTCTCGAGAGTATTGCAATCTGATCGATCAGCCGAGTTCACGAAAAAGAACACTTGAGCATCTGAAGGATGGATCCTCTGAAGGATCTTCCTCTCTCTTTTCTAAATAAAGTTTTGAAACCCCATGGCGTGAGTAATATCGCCAATGGGTGGGATTTTGGGAACTTGGTGCGTAATATCCAAGTGTCACTTGGTGAGTAATATCCAAGTGTTTGGTTGTTTGGACACTTGGTGAGTAATATCCTTGTGTGCCATTCGACCCTATTTTACTCAAGCAAATGTTTACAAAGTAGGATAAAAACTCTTCCTCTTTTCCTCTTACTTAGAGAAACTCGGCTTTATGCAAATGAAATCCAAAGCCTACTAGCCTTGCATGTAGAGTTAGTCTTTCCTTCCTTGGTGTAATTTGCCAATACATTCAAAGTATTGACCCAACTTGTTGGCTGCACGTTTCATGTGCAGAATTTCGGAGATCGTTGAAAGGTGCGCTAGGATCGCAGGTCTTCACTCAACCTTCCTATGGCATTGATGGGACTCCAAGTTGTATATTTTTCGCTTTTGTGGTAATAATGTAACTCTGGATTATTCGATTCATGTAATAAAGACTTGTGTTTTACATGATATTTCATCAACTGTGAGTGCTAGCTATTGATCCAGGGATTAGCATGCTAATCATAGGGACTTAGGATCTTACTTGATCCGAGGTCACTACAGATGGTATCAGAGCACATGTTGACTCTAGATCGTGACCCTAGCCTTGGAAAAGCCTTAGGATTAATATTTTCTAAGTTATTTTAGAAAACTCTCATACTTCTCATCATCTATCTTTGGAGTTTCAAAATTCTCAAGTCTCTTCCCTTCAACATTAGAGATGTCCATTATGCACTTCAAGAAGAAACTTCTCTCTCAAGACTACCTTTTCAAAGAAGATCATATCAATGTTTCGCTTATTAAGTCAGGACTTGAAGACCTCAATGAAATATGTTCCAAGACTCAAGCTACGAGAATTGAAGACTTCAAGGCTACAAGTACCAAAGACTTCGAAGGACTTAAGTCAAGATTATTAACTGAAGACATTGAAGGATTGAAGATTATGAAGAACATGAAGACTATCAAGATCACAAAGACTTTTGAAGACTCGAATCCTCAAAAATTCCAAGTGACCTATTAGGAACCAAATTCGGATAGATTTCTCTATAGTATAGATGCGACGAATTGTTTGCTTTCTTGTATGGTGTTATTACCTTAGCTAAAGAAAACCTATTTTCTAAATAAAGTTGTCTGTATGGGTTTTCTTCTCCTTCTATAATTCATTCGTTCCTACTCTAAACCTTGGTCAACTCGACAGATGGACCATATCAATAAGGAGGACAAGGAACTCAACTTCACCAAGCGTAAGAGCCACGCCGATGCAAAGAAGTGGATGCACCAGGTTGAAGAAAGAATGAAGGGTTCCAACATTGAAGCCAATAGAATGGTTCATTATGCCACCCAATTCCTACAAAACGATGCTGCAACCTGGTGGGAGATGCAACACGCCATTAATGATCATCAAGGGATGATATCTTAGGAAGAATTTAAAGTGGTTCTACTACAATCTCGTCTCATCACTCGTATACCAAAATCCCAAGAAGTTGAAGTCCCAAAACATTCAGCTTGCAGGATCTGTGGAGAAATAAGACATACTTCCAAGGAGCATCGAGATCAGTGCCCCTACCATGAAGAAAGTCATTCGGCTGAAGAATGCCCCACCTCTCAGGTTACATGCTTCTTGTGTGCAGGAACCAACCACAATCCCTCTCAATGCCACCTCTACCCGATGGTGCAACAAGTGAATCGGCAAGCTAGAGATGGAATGCACCAATGCATGTCGTTCTTACCAAAGAAAATGAAGGATCTAAGAGAAGTCATATGCTTCAAGTGTCACAACCCTGGCCATTGTGCTGTTGATTGTCGGAAGGATGAAAACAAGTATGGTAATGGTATTATAATCAACAGCAATAAGAAGCCCAAGAAAGATCCTAGACAGGTGAGATGATACAAGTGTGGTGAAACAGGGCATTATGCGTCAGATTGTCCGGATAAAAGGAAAATGGCGGTGGCAATCGCAATCGCAATGGCAGTGGCAAGAATCCCAATCCGTCCATCAGGCTACGGTGAATTATGTTAGTTTGAGTTAAGCTTTACAAATCATTGTACCAGAGAACCCAACAAATACAATCTTTTAAGGGTGGTAGTACCCTAGTGTAACCCTAACCTATTTCTTTCTAGCTTATCGAATCTCGAGGACGAGATTCCTTTTTAAGGGTGATAGTCTGTAACATCCCAAGATTTTCTTGCTTTTTAAGAAAGTGTTATCTTGCTTTTTGTTTGTGTTATTTTGATTTTTGAAATACGTGGATATTTTCTAAGGACTTGTTTCATTTTAATAAGAGAGGAAATAATATGACATTTTCGAATAAAATAAACACGTTGGAAGATATTCTAATTGGTTTTGTTTGAATTTTTATTTGCATTCTAGAAATTTTGTAACGCCTAATATCATTGTCACAGAGTACATATTTGGACAAAGTTCTAAAGAGGTTTGGAATGAAAGAAAGCAAGAAAGGGTTCTTGCCCATGTTGTCCAATACGACCTTGAGTAAAACTCAAAGTCCTGCAACGGCAGAAGAAAGAGAAAGGATGAGTAAGACTCCCTATGCCTCAGCCATAGGATCTCTTATGTATGCCATGCTATGTACTAGACCCGACATTACATATGTTGTTAGTTTAACTAGCAGATATCAAAGTGATCCAGGAGTGGATCATTGGACAGCGGTCAAAAGCATCCTTAAGTACTTGAGAAGAACTAAGGATATGGTTCTTTCTTATGGAGGTGATGAACAACTCGTTGTTAATGGTTACACTGATGCTAGTTGGAACACCGATCCAAATGATTCTAAATCTCAATCTGGAATTCTGGATACATATTTACTTTGAATGGTGCAGCAGTTAGCTGGAGGAGTGCAAAGCAAAGTGTTGTGGCGAGATCTTCAATTGAATTGGAATACATAGCTGCTTCAGAGGCTTCACAAGAGGCGATATGGATGAAGGAGTTCATTACAGAGCTCGATGTGGTTCCAAGTGCGCTGGACCCAATGTCTAACTATTGTGATAACATGGGCACCTGTAACATCCCAAATTTTTCTAAATTTTGGAATGTCAATAAATAAAATAAATTGATTGAATTGTTTAACCCTGTTGAAAATTTTGAAGGAAAATAAAAAAATTATACAAAGAGTGGATTAACATGACTATCCAACTAGCTGGAAAATTCTTAAAAAAAATCTAAGAAAGTGTTATCTTGCTTTTTGTTTGTGTTATTTTGATTTTTGAAATACGTGGATATTTTCTAAGGACTTGTTTCATTTTAATAAGAGAGGAAATAATATGACATTTCCGAATAAAAGAAACACGTTGGAAGATATTCTAATTGGTTTTGTTTGAATTTTTATTTGCATTCTAGAAATTTTGTAAACAATTTTCATCAGTTAAGAAAATCAATCGAGAGAAGATAAAATTACTTCTTTATAACATTTGGTTGGAAATGTCGATTACAACATTTGGTGTTATAAAATATTTTGGGTATAATTTAAAACCTTAAAAACATTGTTTGTATTGTTTGAAGTGCTAAGTTTATTACTTAAAGAAATCGTACTAATCATTGAAGCAATTAGATAAAAAACAAACATGTGGGTCACATATATTACCAGAATTGACTTGAGATAGAGCTAGCTTCGATCGGTTCTCTTAGTCTAGCTCGTACATACTCTAGCTCGTACATACTCGAGGCTAAAAGAATTTGAAAGGTTTACATGTCAGCTGTTGTACAAGATCTACAAAAAGGAAAATAGAAGAAAGAACGAATACTTACCGTCACCTAGAGAAACAAGCCAACCTAGTCACGCCACCACGACTTGACGCGCACGTGGCCGCTAGCCCAGACGCATGATGTCCTGGAGATGGGTCTTAGTCATAAACTGGGCCCCGAACTGGAGAAGCCGGCTGGCATCCGCACGGGACTACGGTTCATACCAGTCACCAAGTGAGTTTTATTCACCTGTCTTGTTTTTCGTTGTACTCGGACTACTTTGCTCATGTAACTAATTTGCAGGACTGGAGTTAAAAAGATAGGACATCCGTCCGTGGCCAAGGTGCCGCCAGTCGTCGCCGAGGAGGACCCCTCTCGGAAGAGGAAGGTCGGCAGGTCGATGCCCCTACGCAGTGCCAAGAAGGCCAAGATCGACGAGGTCGTCACGGTGTCTGACGACACGACGGTGGCTCCGAGTGATCCTGCGGCGGGGGCGGCCTCGGCGATCAAGGAGGGTGCTCCCTCGCCTGGGGTGGCCGATCCGGCCTCTTTTGGTGCCGGCGCATCCATCGCGACCTTCCCGCGCTTCATGGCCAGAGCGGCTACGGCGAGTGGTACCACGCCATCGAGCCACGCACCTGGGGTCGTCGAGACGGAGGTCGAGCAGCGTCGCGGGCATACTCCGGCTCTTCTCGCATCCGTGGACGCACTACAACTTCATGGCATGCTTGGCGCAGCCATCCAGGTATGTCCAGTCCCCGAGGATCGGGCCACTGAATTGCAGTGGTTAGATTCTTTTGGTATTTTGCTTTTATTTTTCGCGCCCAGTCCCCGAGTGCGCATTCACTGAATTTCAGCGGGTGGACACTTAGAGTTTTTGATCTCCAGTCCCCGAGTGTCCAGTCGCTGAATTGCAGCGGGTGGGCACTTAGGATTTTGTGATCTCTAGTCCCCGAGTGCGCATTCGCTGAATTTCAGCGGGTGGGCACTTAGAATTTTTGATCTCCAGTCTCCGAGTCTCCAGTCGCTGAATTGCAGCGGGTGGGCACTTAGGATTTTGTGATCTCCAGTCCCCGAGTGTCCAGTCGCTGAATTGCAGCGGGTGGGCACTTAGGATTTTGTGATCTCCAGTCCCCGAGTGTACAGTCGCTGAATTGCAGCGGGTGGGCACTTAGGATTCTAGTGTTGTTAACTGTTTAACTTTTGTACAGGGTTTGCAGCGTGAGTCAGCCGATCGGCTTGCTGCGAAGTGTCGCGCGGAGAAGGAACTTGTCGCCGTTCAAGAGGCGAACAAAGGACTCCAGACGATTTCTACGAAGGCAGAGGAGGTTCGCCAGGGCCTTGTCCCGGCGAGTGAGCTGACGGCGGCTCAGTCTGCATTGAGTTTGGCCGAGAAGCGGATCGCCGACCTTGAGCGCGAGCTTAAGGGCGCGAAGGAGGAGGCGAGCTCGACGGATGAGCGAGCCAAGGCTGTTGTGACGGCCGCCGCTGAGGAGCGTAAGGTCTCTGACGCCCTTGTTGCTGGGCTTCAAGACGACTACTCCTCTCTTCAGAGCTTCATCACGGATCTCTCCCGTCCGTTGATTGGTAAGTGTGCCTGCCTCTGCCTGTAATGCTTTCATTGTGTGATCTTTGGTGTACTCACTACTCCCCTCTGTCCACAGGTCGGATCATCGACAGCACGGAAGAAGCGTAGTCATTCGACGCGCGGTAGTGTGTGGCCACTCTGGTCGACTCGGCCACGCTGTCCGCGACTTGTATTCGGGCGTATCTTCAAGAGATGTCGCCCACGGAAGTGATTCCCAGCGACCTCGTCGAGGTGTGGAGATACTTGGAGAAGGCGCCGTCGGTCGTCGAGTTCATGATGCGATCGGCGTTCCAACGCGGGGCGGCGATGGCGCTTAGCCTTGGGCTCGCCCACTTCCTGGAGGACTTCGACCTGGACGATGTGACGAGTGGCTACCCGTCGTCGACTGGCTCCGTGGAGATCGTCGAGGTGTTGAAGCTGACGGACCGCACCGCGGTATACTCCGAGCGCGTCTGGGAGATGGGCGACCTCCTTCCTTATCAGGAGGCGATCGTCGCACCCAACGACCCCGAGCCGCAGCACCGGGACTTCAAGATCAAGCAGCCCTTTCGTGCGGCGATGGCGGGTGAGTCGACGACGTATCCGTCGAACCCGTACACTCCCTTCATTCGCAATCGCAAGGGTGGCGGCGAGTCGTCATCGAAGCCTGCGGAATAAGACATTGTGCCCTGGGGCGTTAGTAGCAGTTCGGCCATTGGGTGCACATTGTACTTTGTAACGATTGTGATCTACTATAACGAAACATTGTGTTCTTTTGTGAATTGTCGTGTGTTTCTGATTGAAGGTTGAACGAGTCCCCGGGCGCGTCCGCCCTTTTTATGGGGTTTACCTCGTTTGTTTATGTGTTTGTGGTTTTGAACGTGTTGTTATTAATGTCGACTCGCCCGAGCTCGGAAGGCCAGTCACAAGGCGATTCCCATGAGTGCTCTGTACTTCACCGTTTTCTCTTGCGCAAATGAGGTCGGGTAACCGAGTCCCCGAGCGTGGTACTTGGTTGTTCTAGGCGCAACTCTAGGGTGGGTGAGGACTGGTTGCGTTAGAGTAAGCGCATCACTCTTGCCTGGCCCGTTGGGTCAGTCGCATGGCGAGTCCTGGGCATGCTCTCATACTTGGCGTTTTCCCTAGCCGCTCGCGCTGAACTGGTCGTCAGTCCCCGAGCGTGGTACTTGGCCGTTCGAGTCGTGATGTCGAGGATGTGGAGGATCATGGTCGCTGTAAGAAGCGAAGGCAGTTGTCTTGGCTCGTTAAGCCAGTCGAGCTAGGCGACTCCAGTGGGGCTCCGGGTAGGCATTTTTCATGGACGTTACAAGACCTGGGGTAACCCAGTGCCCTTGTAGCGCACTACTTGGCCGCGCCGATCGCTGTACCAGAGGTTGACTTATGCGGTTAGCTTGATGCTGTTACTACGAGTGCGAATGGCACAAGACACGGAGAGTAGACGCAATTTGCGGTAACCAATATTTTTTATTTCATAGCGACTGGAGGATACATATGTGGAGTTCTAGGAGTAGAACTTCCGTAGGAGGTTTACATTCCATGGTCTCTTGACATCGAGTTTGCCGTCCTCGTGGACGGCGATGAGGTAGTAGGCGTCATTGCCGAGTACTCGCCCGATGGCGAATGGTCCCTCCCATGGGGGGGACAGCTTGTGCATGCCCTTCTTGTCCTGGATGAGGCGCAGCACCAGGTCGCCTTCCTGGAAGGTGCGAGTCTTCACCCGCCGGCTATGGTAGCGGCGGAGTCCTTGCTGGTAGATGGCAGTGCGAGAGCGAGATAGGTCGCGTGCCTCGCCGAGTTGATCGACTCCGTCCTGACGTGCGAGTTCGTTCGCCGCCTCCGTGTAGTGGACGACCCTTGGCGAGTCGTGCTCGAGGTCGGTGGGCATGACTGCCTCGGCGCCGTACACCATGAAGAAGGGGGTGAACCCTGTCGACCTGTTGATTGAGGTGCGGATGCCCCAGATGACAGAGGGTAGCTCCTCGACCCAGCACCCGGCAGTACGCTCGAGCGGTACTTGGAGCCGCGGCTTCAGGCCATGGAGGATGCTCTGGTTGGCCCGTTCCGCCTGGCCGTTGGACTCCGGGTGGGCGACTGACGCGAGGTCGAGCCGGATGTGGTGTTCCTCGCAGAACTCGGCCATGGATCCTTTGGAGAAGTTGGTGCCGTTGTCCATGATGATGCTGTTTGGGAACCCGTAGCGATATATGAGCTCGCGTAGGAATTTGGTGGCGGTCTTCCCGTCGCATTTCCGGACTGGCTTGGCCTCCACCCACTTTGTGAATTTGTCGACCGCGACCAAGAGGTGGGTGAAGCCGGAGGGGGCCTTTTTGAAAGGGCCTACCATGTCCATACCCCACACGGCGAATGGCCAGGTGATGGGGATTGTCTTGAGCGCTGAACTTGGCACGTGTGTCTGGTTGGCGTACTTCTGGCGCCCGGCACACCGCTGGATAATGTCGACGGCATCGGCGTGTGCGGTGGGCCAGTAGAAGCCGTGCCGCATGGCCTTTGCGACCAGAGAGCGGGCTCTGGCGTGGTGGACGCAGTCGCCGGAGTGGATGTCATGGAGGATCTTGCGTCCTTCGGCGGGTTGGACGCAGCGTTGGAACACGCCGGTCACGCTGCGCTTATGGAGCTCGCCATCGACCCTGGGGGGGCCGGGCGCTTCCTCCTGGTGGCGCGTTTTCGCAGATCGCGCTCCCGGCCATGCAGGCCGGATCGTTCTCGTTGTCGAAGTTCAGGGCGCGCCCCTGGACGGTGGGGTTCAAGCGCGACCTGATTCGCTGCTGGTGGTAGCGCGACAGCTCCTGCGCCGTCACCTGCTCGAGGCGAAATTTTTCGCGCTCGGCTTGCTCCTTGCGGACTGCCTCCGCCAGCTTCAGGCGGAGTTCCTCGACCTCCGTTGCCATGGCGTTAGGAGGGATTGGGGTGGAGAAAGGATCTTCTGGCAGATCGGTGCCGGTCGCCATGTAGGTCGCGGCGTGGCGACCGGTCCCGTCACAGAGATCGGTGGAATTTTCCGACCCGGAGTCGAAGTCGAAGATCCCAAGGATGGAAGGATCCTCGAAGTCTCCCATGTTGGAGACCTAGGTGATGGAGCCCGCGGGTGAAGCCGCGGTGATGGATCCAGCGAGTGACGCTGGGGTCGCCGAGTCGGCGTCGTTGTTGAGGGACGCATCTTCCGCGGCCGCGGAGTTTTCGGCCATGTCGTTGTGGGCCGAGTTGTACTCGGAGGTGAGGCGATGGATCGTGCGGACCTGGCTCTCGAAGAGCCGGTCGCGTGGCAGCGACTCGCGGATGCGAGCCGAGTCCTCCAAGACGATGACGTCGGTGAGGCCGACGAAGAGGCTGATCGTGCCGACCGGCAAGATCATGCTGTGCGTGATGGGTCGCGCCGCCGGGACGTAGCTGCTCGGCAAGATCTGGAGCATCTCGCCGACCGCTATCATGCGGCCGGTGGTGACCGACTCGTTGATGGGCAGATTGGATCTCGCCGCAGAACACCGGCCAGACCGGCCAGGCCCCATGGTGGGCGCCACTGTCGTGGGAATGACCACGGCAGATGCTGCAATCGGCAGCGAGTAGTAGAACGAGGGGCAAGGGCGGCCAGCCATCTGCGGTGCGAGATGAGGGCGGAGACACAGTGTTTTACCCAGGTTCGGCCCCCCGGAGGGTAAAGACCTACTCCTGCTAGATTGTATTATGTTGGAGGTACAATGCGCGAGCTCGACGGCTAGGCGGCGAGTCGCTTGGGTGGATGATGGAACGTGCCTCTACACGCCCTGTAGGGAGGTTTATATAGACTCACCTCCCCCTAGGGTTTACATATCTCAACCGAATCAGTTAAGGTTTCGGTACCCGTTTAACCTAATCCGACTGGGCCTATCTACTCTCCTGGGCCTTCAGCTTCCAATCGCTTGGATCCACGCCAGGTCCTGATCCAGTCGCCGTTTTGCAGGCCCACTCGCCAGTTCCTGGGCCAGTCGGAAAACGTCCTTCTGGGTATACCCCGGTAGGCATATCTCCATCACGTACGATGTTGTCGAAGTTAGCTGGAACTGCTGCGTTCACCATCGCCACCACCAGGAGTCGCACCAGGACTTTGCTGATCACGCTGACAAGGTCAATGCGTCGAGACAGAGCTGCAACTGTCTTGAAGCCGACCACCTGAGCCTCGACTTCGTCCGCACCTGCACAGTGCTGCAGTCTTCTTCATCACCAGCACCAGCGACTTGTAGCCACCAGACGGACGCCGCCAGACTTTTATATCTTGAACATGCGGCATAGATTAGACATTAGTGAAGCACATGTGTTCTTGTTTTCTCGCGTCCTGCTAGGATTAGTTCGTAAACCACACTGATGTATTGAAGTTGTAGATGTAGTGGTTCGGACGTTCGATGTTAGTTTTCTTGTACCTTCCTATGCCATAGTCTGATGCTAAGCTAGTAATTGCACCGGTGACCGGTTTCTCGAACTTAATGAAGTTGTACTAGTCTAAACTCTAAATTAGCATGTATTTCCTGGCAATACACCTTAGTATTATGTTTGTAGCGATGTGAACACAAAATATCTTCTCCCCTTGTTCGTTTGCAGACTTAGTTTTTGAATAACCGAGTTATGTGTACTGTAGCCATCGGATCTTAGTTCGTATACACCGCAGTGTTCATGATGTCAACTTTCAAATTTCGTGCCTTTTAACTTAGAAAGCAGAATTAGATGATTTTTGTTGCATTAGATTTGTAAATAATTTTCCCATCTAACTGGTATCAATTTTATAATTATAATTGTTTTTTAATCTATCAATTAAAATTTTAAATTTGAATAATATTTTGGTCGTATCTTGAAATACATATATATTTTAGACAATTCTTATTGTAAATTGGTTCACGTGTTATTCCCCACTCTTAGACTTTGGAACCTACTATTAGCCGAAATAACTATATAACAATAATGTTTGCATATTTTAGTATTTGTTTAAATGTATATTTGGCTCTTTTTGGTTATTTCTTTATTTGCGATGGTTATTGATTTGTGGGAAATTTACTATACGATAGATCTATTCGGAGTGCGCGAGCGAGTTCTATGAGGAAGTGGATCATCACCAATTATAATAAGGCAAGTTACACCACTTGTTCATAATTTTTGTCCCGGTTTTGATTCTATGCATGTGATTCTCAAATTCTGTAGTATGCATGTGTAGGATGTTCTGGTAGATTTTTCCTTAATATTATTTTGCAAGTGCGATAATTTTGTAGTAAGCCATGAGTAGCTCTATACTTAGGATTTCCCCTCCTAATAGGTTACCCCTGTTTTTGCTAAGTATTGCTTGCTATGCTATGTATACAAAGTACCATTGGGGGTTCGAAAGACAATGAATTTCTTCTAAGTATAAAGGCTCTCTTGAGCGATCTTTTCTTCTCAAATCCACTTCAAAATAAAACTAAGTTTTCTTCTGGGCGGAATGGTTGTCGTGTCAACGAGTGAGATTTTTTGGTGGAGGCGGCCGCCCAGGAATCAAAGAAGTCTGCCATATTTCAGAATTCAGAAGCTTCTAGTGCAACCGCAATACATATGGGCTCTGTCTTGGCCTAGTACTTAGTGGGAAACCTCACCTGGGTACCAACATTTGGAGGTTCTTGGCACGGTTGGATCCAGAAGGTAGAGGGGCTACTAAGGGAAAGCCTCGCCATGGTCTTGTCTGTAAAAGGACTTGATCGTGGATTGTGGGTAAAGTGCACAAACTCTTGAGAGTATTGCAATCTGATCGATCAGCCGAGTTCACGAAAAAGAACACTTGAGCATCTGAAGGATGGAGCCTCTGAAGGATCTTCCTCTCTCTTTTCTAAACAAAGTTTTGAAACCCCATGGCGTGAGTAATATCACCAATGGGTGGGATTTTGGGAACTTGGTGCGTAATATCCAAGTGTCACTTGGTGAGTAATATCCAAGTGTTTGGTTGTTTGGACACTTGGTGAGTAATATCCTCGTGTGCCATTCGACCCTATTTTACTCAAGCAAATGTTTACAAAGTAGGATAAAAACTCTTCCTCTTTTCCTCTTACTTAGAGAAAATCGGCTTTATGCAAATGAAATCCAAAGCCTACTAGCCTTGCATTTAGAGCTAGTCTTTCCTTCCTTGGTGTAATTTGCCAATACATTCAAAGTATTGACCCAACTTGTTGGCTACACGTTTCATGTGCAGAATTTCGGAGATCGTTGAAAGGTGCGCTAGGATCGCGGGTCTTCACTCAACCTGCCTGTGGCATTGATGGGACTCCAAGTTGTATATTTTTCGCTTTTGTTGTAATAATGTAACTCTGGATTATTCGATTCATGTAATAAAGACTTGTGTTTTACATGATATTTCATCAACTGTGAGTGCTAGCTATTGATCCAGGGACTAGCATGCTAATCACAGGGACATAGGATCTTACTTGATCCGAGGTCGCTACAGCGCCATAGCCAATGCGCAAGAACCAAGGTCACACAAGAAGCTGAAGCATATCAAGCTGCGTTTTCACGATATTCGAGAGCATGTCCAAGATGGTGACATAAAGATTTGCAAAGTACACACAGATCTGAATGTGGTGGATCCGTTGACTAAACCTCTCCCGAGGGCAAAATATGACCGGCAACAAACCGCCATGGGTGTTCGGTATATTACCATGTAATCTAGATTAGTTGACTCTAGTGCAAGTGGGATACTGTTGGAGATATGCCCTAGAGGCAATAATAAAAGTGGTTATTATTATATCTTTGTGTTTATGATAAATGTTTATATATTCATGCTATAATATTATTAACCAGAAACATTAATACTTGTGTGATTTGTAAACTAAATTAGTCCCTAGTAAAGCCTCTTTGTAATACTAGCTTGATTAGTTAATAATATGATCGTGGTTTCCCGATCATGAACATTGAGATGTTATTAATAACAAGATCATATCATTAGGAGAATGGTATGATAGACATACTCCTATAGATAAGCGTAGCATAAAGATCAAGTCATTTCAATAGTTCATTTGATATAAGCTTTCTAATACATAGTAACCTAATTCCTTCGACCATGAGATCATGCCAATCATCATCACCGGAAGGATGCTTTGATGACATCAAACACCACACCGTAACTGGGTGGCTATAAAGGTGGCATTAAGTGTTCGGAAAGTATGTGTTGAGGCACATGGATCAAGAGTGGGATTTGTCCATCCATATGATGGATAGATATATTTTGGGCCCTCTCGGTGGAATGTCATCCAATTATCTTGCAATCATGTGACTGGATCACAAGGGATCACATATCACGGGAACGAGAAAAGAGTACTTATCGGTAACGAGGTTGAACTAGGTATGCAGAGATACCGACGATCAAACCTCGGATAAGTAAACTATCACGAGACAATGGGAAATTGGTTTCGTATGTAAGTGGTTCATTCGATCGCAAAGTTATCGTAGAAATATGTGGGAGCCATATGAATTTCCAGATTCCTCTATTGGTTATTGATCGGAGAAGTGTCTCGGTCATGTCCGCATAATTCACGAACCGTAGGGAGACACACTTAAGGATTCGATGTTGTTTAGTAGACATGGAATGTAAGTAGGGAGACCGAATGTTGTTTGGAGTCTCGGATGGGATCCGGGATATCACGAGGAGATCCGGAATGGTTCGGAGAATAATATTCATATAAGGAAAGTCCGATTCCGGAGTTTGGGAATGATTCCGATGTTTTCATTGGAGAGGTTCTAGAAGAGTCTAGAAGGTTCACCGGACCAGAAGGGGAATGGTTCATGAATGTGTCATGGTTAAGTGGAATGATTGGATCATGTCCTAGGTCACTTGGTTGGTCATTTGCGAGAGAGAAATAAAGCTCTAAATTGAAAGTCAAAAGGGATGTTTGAAAAGTCAAACTAGAACAATAGTTTCCTAGTGGAAGAAGGAAACAGTCCTTCCTTCTCTCCAACTTGGGTTTGGAGAAGGATTCAAAATACCCTCTCCCAAGCTGCCCTCCCTCTCATAAATAGAGGGGAGGGGCTGCCCCAAAGCACCACTACCATCCCTCCCCACCTCCAAGCCGTCGCCGCCGCCCTAGTGCCGCTGCGCTGCCGCCGGTCCGTCGCCGTCGCCCTAGCCACCGTCGCCACCTCCTCCTCCTCCTCTCTGGCCCTCTAAACCTAGATCACCGGAAACCCTAGATCCACCATAAATCGCACCGGCTTAGGCAAAGCCCTGCGGGATCTTCCCTCTACTTCTGACACCACGCCGTCATGCTGCCGGAATCGCAAGGAGAGAACTACAACCTCCGCTGCCTGCTGGAACAAGGGAGAGGAAGGTCTTCATCGAGTACTGAACATGTGAACGACTGCAGAAGCACTGCCGGAATGCAGCACCGGAAGGATCGTCTACACGATCTTGAGATCGGCAAGTGTACGACTAAATCATCCACGAGAATCTGCTCTCATTAACCGCTTTGGAATCTTCGAAGGTGAGTACTCTAATCGACTCGTTGCTACAATCTAGTACATAGATCTTGGCTTTGGTTGTGTGCATGCGGTAGATATTTTTTGTTTTCCATGCTACGAACCCCTACAGTTATCCATTGAATGTCCTTTAGGTATGTCGGATGGTTTATGTTTAAGATGGCCTTGATTTTCTCTGGGTTGACCTCGATTCCACGCTGGGAAAAGATGAAGCCCAACAATTTGCCGGCTGGAACCCCGAAGACGCACTTCTTAGGGTTAAGCATCATGTTGTATTTTCTGGAGATTATCAAAGGTTTCTTTCAAGTCAGAAATTAAGTCGTTTTAGTTTTTAGACATCACTGCAATATCGTCCACATAGGCGTGAACGTTCCGACCAATTTGATCATGTAAGCAACGTTTCATTGTCCGCTAGTATGTAGCACCTGCGTTTTTCAGCCCAAAGGGCGTTGTGACATAGCAAAATGTGTCGTAGGGTGTAGTGAACGAAGTGTCCAATTGGTCTGACTTACTCATCTTGATCTGGTGGTATCCTGAGTATGCATCGAGAAAACACAAAAGTTCCAAGTGAGCCGTCGAGTCAATGACTTGGTCAATGCGAGGCAAAGCAAACGGATCTTTGGGACATGCCTTGTTCAAGCCGGTGTAATCAACGCACATTCTTAATTCTTTGGTTCCCTTTTTGGGGACAAGTACAGGATTGGCCACCTTGGGTGTAAAGGACTTCTCGGATAAAACTAGCCTTAAGTAACCTAGTTATCTCTTTTCCTATGGCGCGTCTCTTCTCATCTCAAAAGTGTCGTAGAGGTTGTTTCACTGGTTTACATTTTGGATCAATATTCAAGATGTGCTCGGCAAGTTCCCTAGGTACACCTTTCATGTTGGCAGGTTGCACGGCAAAGATGTCCCTATTCTCACGGAGGAACTCGACGAGCGTGCTTTCCTATTTAGGGTCCAGGTTCGTCCCAATGGCGGTGGTCTTGGAGGCATCGCCTACCACAAGTTCCACCATCTTGGTCTTGATGGCGGCCTTGAATGCTGGGGCGGAGTTAGAAATTTTTTTCTTTGACGCGGGCATCTCCGAGGCATCGACCTTGCTCTGGATATCCTTGAATTATTTGCTGTAGAGGACAACTTCTGTGTAGGCTACTTCTCCAATCTCGTAGTCTCTTGCTTTGGTAAAGCTTCCGGATATGGTGATGACACCATTTGGTACAGGTATCTTGAGCTTGTTGTAGACGAAGCATCGCTTGGCCATGAAGGTGTGGAATATGTCACGGCCGAATATGACGTGGTACACGCTTTTGAAGGGGACCACCTCAAAGGTCATGCGCTCTTGGCGATAATTATTGACATCACCAAAAGCGACCTGAAGTGTGATGCACCCAAGGGACCGAGCCTCCTGACCAGGAACTACGCTGTGGAAGATTGTGTTGGTCCGCCTTAGGTTTGCCTCCGTCAAGTTCATCTTCTGCAGCATATCCAGGTACATGATGTTGATGCTGCTTCCACTATCCACCATACATTTGGTGAACTCATTGCCGTCAATCAGGGGGTTGATGACCATGGCGTATTGGTTCTCCGTAGGGATGAGGTCTAGGTGATCCTTCATGTCCCAAGTAATTGGAATGTCCGACCAATGCATGAACTGGGGAACTGGGGGTAGTGTTGGGGAGGTGACCTCGGATAGGGTAAAGATGGGGAAAGACGAAAGGATGTTCCCCGTCTAGTTTCCGAGTTACAGTCTGAGTCGGCCTAACCCTGTAGAGGTCGGCCAAGATAGGAAAGGGCAGGACCCTTATGATAATGGCAAGGCATTACCCGGCCGAGATACTGCGTAAGCCGGCCGGGTTAGCCCGAGTAATCTTAATGCAGGTGAAGGACGAGCCGAGTTACGCGAGGCGATAAGCTTGCAGGAGAAGGAGAAGCCTAAAGTCAAACTCTAGCCACAGGCTAGGGAGAATCTGAGCAGAGCCAAGCACAAGGGACAAAGGCGCAGAGCAACAGAGGGGCAGAAGGAGGTCACGGAGGTGACAGTCCTGAAGCCCGAGGCACGCAGGAGGGGCCCTCTGGAACCTTGCTGTCATTAGAGGGGCGACAGGGAAAGGAGCCCGCCGAACTACTATATTGGGACAAGCATATTCCTCGAATATGCTTGCCACGTCAGCCCTAAAGGAACCCAAGGCTCTCCTTTATAAGGGGAGGCTTGGACCCTGAGGAGGGAATCGGCTCATTTAGTACCGTTAGGCTGGTAAAGTTCTTCCTTTCTCCTTGTAAACAGCTCAAGGAGCACTTGTAGCCCAAGGAAGGAGAAATAAGGATCTTTGCCTTAGTCTTTTGTGTGTAGAATCAACTACATCTTCCCTCCCCAGATCAATCTAGCATCCATTGGCCCCATACTTTAGCCTACCCATGGCATCTGCCGTGCCACCACCACGACAGTTGGCGCCCACCGTGGGGCCAGCAGCGATGCTAGCTGGAGTCATGATCCGGACGGGAAACTTCATCGACACTGGCGAGCGCATTGTTTTTGGCTTGGTCCGGAGATTTGATCTCTGTGACTACGTCAGCGACAACGCGGGCAGCTTCAAGGGAAAAGCTCCTCCGCACAACGGCGTCTTCATCAGCTTGGGCATGCACCAGATCTACGTCGGCGTCGACATCTCCGGCGTTTATCCTCACCAGGTTGTTGTTGCAGGAGAAGCTCCCCTTAGCGTCGCGAGCAGTTCGTGCGGAGCGCGCCCTGTCAGCAGTGTCGAGGTGATGGTCGCAGCCGGGGTGCAGGCGGGAGTAGCAGGCGCCGGATCAAGCAGAGACCCTGCGGCGGGCGTGCAGGTCGCGCCCAGGCAGACAGCTCCACAACCCACCGAGGTAATTCCTTCAGTGGTCAACCAGACCGAGGTGCAGGAGACAACCCCAAAGGCACCAAGGGTAAGAGGGCCACCTCTGGAAAGACCAGAAAACATTCTTCAGGCAACCATAGATAATCAGACTACACCTGTAGCACCGATACTTGATCCGGCAAATGCTCAGGCAGAGTTGGAAGAAACCAGGCAAAAGGTGCTGGTAGAGGCAAAAAAGGTGTCGGCCTTGCGGGAGTCCTTAAACAGGACCCTGCGAGAATATGCCAGGGAAAAGAAGCTTGACGTCGCCCCCGAGCGGGTTGACGAGTTGAGATTAAGAGGAAAGAACCTCATAGATGATATCAACAAGGAGCATGATGCTCATAAGGCAGAATCAGTTGATCTAGGCTTGCCGAGATACAGTACCCCGGCAAAGAACCTGAGAGCAGCAAATGCCGCAGCATTAGAGTTATAAGGATTGACTGGCAAAGCCCGGCAGAAACAGCAAGAAAGAGTGAATGAGCTGGTGCGCATTGCGAACCAACAGAATGAAGAAATGCTCAGAGCAGACCCGGCGAGGCCAGGTGCCTCGCGAATGGTTCACTCGGCTGGAGCAGCACCTGCCTTATCTGTGGCAGCAGCATCTTCACCCGGAAACAATGCACGAAAGGACAGAGCGGTAACTTCGGGAAAGAGAAATAAGCAAATTGTTCCATATGATCCGGCGATAGCCGGAAAAGCAAATGAGAACAGAGGCAATGGAAGCTGAGATAACAGTGGAGAGAGAAACCCCGGCCGTGTCGAGAAGGGCAGCGGAAGCCGAGGCAATGGAGACCTCGGAAGAGGATAACTCAGAAGAGGGAATCACGAGAACAATATCCCGGTCGAAGGAAGGAGAGAACCTCCACCCAACCCGCAGCCGAGACATGAACCTCGGCAGGAAAGAGAAGTGAGACCAGTTCGCCACAATCAGGTGAATGAGAGGTATAATGATGGATATTCCGAGATGGAATATGCAATTCATGGTGGAAATAACCACTATGGAATGCAGGAGAGAGTTATGTATAGAGATTTGCCGTCAACTGACGCTAGAGTGAAGCTGGACCGGCTATACCGGTCCGAACTGTTAGAAGAACAGGGTCCACCAGGTCCGTCGTGCTTCGAACCTCGGATCATGGGCGAGCCGCCTGTGCCGAACTTTCAGCTGGCAAGAGGCACAAAAACATACAATGGGAGCACTAAACCACAGGATTGGTTGATTGACTATGCTACTGCTGTAAAAATAGCTGGTGGAAACTTACGATGGGCAGTACGATATATCCCGCAAATGTTGGAAGGACCAGCTAGATTATGGCTAAATAACTTGCCAGCAGGCAGCATCAACTGTTGGTTGGATTTTGAAGAAATGTTTGTTAGCAATTTTACCAGTACTTACAAGAGGCCAAACAGGCCGCAGCAGCTAGCCATGTGCAAGCAAAGGCCAAATGAGACAGACAGAGAATTCTTAACTCGGTGGTGTAACCTGAGAAATTCGTGCGAGGGAGTTATAGAGTCACGAGCAATAGCTTGGTTCGCCCAAGGATGCCGCTATGCCAGTGTGTTATGGAAACGACTGCAAAGAGATATGCCAACCACATTGGCAGAAACCATCAGGATAGCGGATTCCTATGCATTGGGGGATCCGACGCAACCAGAATTAATGTCGACAGATCATCGAGAACATCAAGATCAATATGCAAGAGACGTGGTCGGGTCATCCAGGCGCAATGACTTTAAAGGAAGAAGAAGAGAAGAGAGACCGGATTATAGATATGGTTCAACTCAGGTGGCAGCAGTAGTGCAAGATCAGCCGAGTCACGAAAATAGTCAACGACAAAAGAATGGTCCTCAGCAGTGGACACCAAGGAATGAAGGAAAAATACAGTGGACACCAGAGCAAAAGAAGTAATGGTAGGAGAGGCTGAAGTACACGTTTGAGTCTATGTTAGATCAGCCGTGTAAATTTCACACGTCAAACCCGGCCAAACCAGCCAACCATACAACCCGCCAATGTGCATGGATGAAAAATGCAATGGGTAACCCCGCAGGCATACAGGCAGCGCCTCTCCAGGCACATTAGCAGCATCAGCCACAGTTGACTGGAGCAAATGCACAACAACTGATGTTACCACATCCTCCCCCGAGGTATGAAAACTCGGACCGGAGAGATGCGGTGCATCAAGTGATAAACCAAGGTCCGGATGGAAGGACAAATCCAAGAAATAATGGACGCAATGATTACAGAGAACATCATCAGCCGTATTGCGTGTTCACAACAGAACAGCAAGACAAGCGAGTGTCTGGCCTTGCATATGGAAGTAAATGCAGTTATTCCGGCAGTACCAAGATATGTGCCTTGGTCGGATCAAGAAGTAACTTGGAGCATAAAGGATCACCCCAAGATAATGTCGAGTCCGGGGTCATATGAACTCGTGTTAGATCCGACATTTGTCGGACCAAGCATTAATGTGAAATTTTCAAAGGTACTCATTGACAATGGGAGCAGTATCAATATCATGTACAAAGATACAATGCATAAACTCGGAATATCGCAGAACATGCTGCAATCCACGGGGACAACTTTCCATGGGATAGTACCAGGGCTTTCATGCAAAACCATTGGTAAGGTTCGAGTGGATGTGTTATTCGGCACAAGAGATAACTGCAGAGCAGAAAATTTAGAGTTTGAAGTGGTGGATCTAGAGAGTTGTTATCATGCTCTACTCGGACGGCCAGCATTGGCCAAATTCATGGGCAACTGCCATATAAGTTATCTGAAAATGAAGTTACCCGGACCACAAGGGGTGATAACAGTAGCAGGGGATTACAAGAAGTCAATGGAATGTGCTTCAGCCGGATCAAATCTGGCCGAGTCATTGGTAATAGCAAGAGAAAAAAGAAGGATTCAGGAGGTAGCAGCCCTAGCTCAGTCGGCGCAATTGAATATGCCGGCATTAGCCAACCCGCATGGACGTGTCTCTTTTCAGCCGACTAAAGAAACAAAAAAGTTCCAGATAGATGAGCAGTTCCCAGAGCGCACCGTCACCATTGGAGCCGGCCTAAATGCTAAATAGGAAAGCGAGCTCACCAACTTCCTCCGTGAGAATCGGGATATCTTTGCATGGTCAACTCAGGATCTACAAGGTGTGCCGAGGGAGTTGGCTGAGCACTCTCTGAATGTAAGGCCAGGAGCAAGGCCGGTGAAGCAACCTCTCCGTCGCTTCGCCGAAGACAGGAGAAAAATAATAGGGGATGAAATAGCTCGGCTCCTTGCGGCCGGGTTCATCATGGAGGTGCTGTATCCGGATTGGCTATCAAACCCGGTGCTAGTGGAAAAGAAGAAGGATGATCCAAATGTAACCATTGTATGGCGAATGTGTATCGATTACACGAACCTAAACAAGGCGTGTCCAAAAGATCCTTTTCCTTTACCAAGTCATTGATTCGACCGCTGGTTGTGAACTATTATCATTTGTAGATGCGTATTCTGGTTTTCACCAGATACCGTTAAATCCGTCCGATCAAATAAAGACTGCGTTTATTACCCCGTACGGGGCTTATTGCTATCGCACCATGCCATTCGGCCTGCGTAACGCAGGAGCAACGTATCAGAGATGTATGCAAAAATGTCTACATGACCAGATAGGGAAAAATGTACAAGTATATGTAGATGTGGTTATCAAAACCAAAGAGAGGAAAACGCTACTGGATGATATCCGACAGACTTTCGCGAACCTGAGAAGGTTCCGAATGAAGCTTAACCCGGAAAAATGCACATTTGGTGTGCCAGCGGGAAAATTGCTCGGTTTTCTCGTGTATAGCCGAGGTATAGAGGCCAACCCAACCAAGATAAAGGCAGTGGAAAGGATGGAATTGCCAAGATGTCTAAATGACGTACAAAAGTTCACAGGTTGTTTAGCCTTGCTCAGCCGATTTGTATGTCGGCTGGGAGAGAAAGCACTACCACTTTATCAGTTGATGAAAAAATCGGATAAGTTCATTTGGACTCCACAAGCAGACAATGCATTTCATGAATTGAAAAAGATGTTGGTCACAGCGCCGGTCTTGGCTTCTCCATTATCGAAAGAGCCTATGTTACTTTACAAAGCAGCCACCAACAAAGTAGTGAGCGCTGTGATCGTGGTGGAACGAATTGAAGATAATAAATCAGTACAAAGGCCGGTGTATTACCTAAGCGAGGTACTATCAGCCTCAAAACAAAATGACCCACATTATCAGAAGATGGCATATGGGGTGTACATGTCAGCAAAAAAACTTAAACATTACTTCGAAGAGCACCCCATCAAGGTGATTTGTGAAGCACCCATAGCCGACATATTGAGCAACAAAGATGCAAGTGGCCGAATCGCAAAATGGGCAATTGAATTATCACCTTATGCTCCGCAATTCGATAGGCGAGATGCAATCAAATCTCAGGCTGTGGCCGACTTCTTCGTAGATTGGGCCGAGGTACAATATGAGCCACCATTACCAGATCCGAATTATTGGATGATGCACTTTGACGGTTCCAAACTAAGAAATGGTTTGGGGGCAGGAATAGTGTTAACCTCGCCAAAAAGAGACCATCTGAGTTATGTGCTGCAAATACATTTTGCCGCGTCAAACAATGTAGCCGAATATGAAGCACTAGTCCATGGATTGAAGGTGGCGAAAGAGATTGGCATACGCCGAATCTTGTGCTATGGGGATTCAGATCTAGTAGTACAGCAAGTCTCAGGCAATTGGGATGTGTTGGATGATAATATGGCTTTGTATAGGTTTCATGTGCAAAAACTCAGTGGATACTTCGATGGATGTGAATTTCATCATGTACCTCGGGCAGAAAACGACGCCGCAGACACATTGTCAAAACTCGGATCAACCAGACAGTCAGTTCCCCCAGGTATCGCCCTAGAACACCTGAGGAAGCCATCAATAACACTGTCTCCAGAGTCCGAATCCATATTTATTCCGGAAAAATCAAGAGAGGATAATGTGCCGATGGAAATTGAAAAGCAAGGTAACCCGGAATTTCCAAAAATAAAGCCAGCCGATGCAAGGATGAGTATGGAGAAATCCGAGGCAGTTATGTCAGCAGAAAATATGGAAATAGATAGTGAGACTACACCATAGAAAATCACACCAACATGGGCGCAACCCATATTTTCTTTCCTTAGAGATGCGATTTTGCCGAATAACGAGATATTGGCAAGACAGACAGTAAGAAGAGCTAAAGCTTATACAATCATAAACAATGAGCTGTATAAAAGGAGTGTCACAAGTGTGTTGCAAAGATGTGTGAGCTCGGCGGAAGGCCAGGAGATCCTCCTAGATATACATCAAGGATAATGCGGACATCACGCCTCATCCCGAGCTTTAGTGGCCAAAGCATTCAGACATGGGTTTTATTGGCCAACAGTGTTGAAAGAGGACAAAGAACTGGTCGAGAAATGTAATGGTTTCCAAAGATATGCCAGCAAAATACATATGCCTTCGTCCGAGTTAAAAATAATACCAATTACTTGGCCATTTTCTGTATGGTGCTTAGATATGGTGGGACCATTTAAGCCGGTCCGAGGTGGGATGACCCACATATTAGTAATGCTGGACAAATTCACAAAGTGGATTGAAGTGAAACCAATAAAGAAATGTGATGGGCCCACAGCAGTGAAATTCCTCAAAGATATTATCTTAAGATATGGGTACCCACACAATGTTATTACAGACAACGGTACAAACTTTGCTGAAGAAGCCTTTGCTAGATTCTGTCAAGAAAAGCACATAAGACTAGATGTCGCCTCTGTGGCTCACCCAGCATCCAATGGGCAAGTAGAAAGATCTAATGGACTGGTATTGTCCGGAATAAAACCACGACTCGTCGAACCGCTGCAAAGGTCGGCAGGATGTTGGATTGAGGAACTACCAGCAGTACTATGGAGCCTCAGGACTACCCCAAACAGATCAACAGGTTATACACCTTTTTTTAGTGTATGGGGTAGAAGGTAAGCTTCCAAATTACATAATACATGACTCGCCAAGGGTTACCCAGTATACAACCGCTGAAGTAAATGAAGTAGCTCGGCAAGATGATGTCGATCTGCTAGAAGAAGCCAGAGAACTGGCGCTATCAAGATCAGCTATCTATCAGCAGGACTTGCGACGATATCACAGCAAGAAGGTGAATCCCAGAGTGTTTAAAGAAGGAGATTTGGTTCTCCGGCTGGTGCAACGCACGGCCGGCATGCACAAACTATCACCTCCATGGGAAGGACCATTCATCATGAGCAAGGCATTGCACAATGATGCGTACTACCTAATCGATGCTCAGTCACCAGGAAAGAACAAGGCAGACAAAGCCGGCGAAGAATCAAAAAGACCATGGAACGTAGCTTTACTTCGTCCATTTTACTCATAGGAGTCATCTACCACACATCGTAAAGTGGCCCTTCAGGACGGAGCATCCGCTATGTATTGAACCTCGGCGCCCAGAGCAGCGGCTCGGAGACTGCCATATGTTATTTTTGAATTTTGTGCTATGTATCAAACCTCGACACCTTGAGCAGTGACTCAGGGACTGCCCTGTATTGTTTCTAAGTTTGGTTTATGTATTTAACCTCGGCGCCTTGAGCAGTGGCTCGGGCCTTGCCATGTGTTGTTTTTGATTTTGTGCTATGTATCAAACCTCGGCACCTTGAGCAGTGACTCGGGGACTGCCCTATATTATATCTAAGTTTGGTTTATGTATCGGACCTCGGCGCCCAAATTAGTGGCTCGAGGACTGCCATATATTGTTTTTTATTTTCTGTTCTATATATTATACCTCGGCGTCTTGAGCAGTGACTCGGGGACTGCCCTATATTGTTTCTAAACTCGGTTTATGCATTAAAACTCGATGCCTTAAGCAATGACTCGGGGACTACCCTATATTATTTCTAAGTATGGGTATCCTGTATTACAAGAGTGAGTACCAAACTTCGGCACCTAGAGTGATGTTATTTCATTCTCCCCAAATACGGCCTTCGAGATCTACACCCAGATTAACAGTCCAAAACACAGCAGCCACACTACGAAACTTATCAAAAGTCAGGCAATATTGAACGCCGAACTACGGTAGAGCAAAGGCAAATATACACTCCAAACTCAAGAAATGGAAAACTGCCAAAGCAAGGATTTGGACAAATAGGACCAGTTCAAACAAAGTGATGACGATTACAACCACTTGTGTCTCAGCGGCACAAGGCAAAAAGAGTTTCATACCGCACAAAAGACGGACAAATGTTTGACGTACATCATACGCCTGGCATACCAGGGATAAGAAATGACTTAGAGTTTTTTAACTGGAGAGGCAGTGACTTGGTCAGGAGCTGGGCACTACGAGGTAGGTGGCACTTCGGCCGAAGTTGCCTCGCCCTCCACAGAGCCAGGTGCGACTTCGGGGGAAGCCCGAGGCTGTTGAGAAACGTCAGCTTGCGCTGTGGAATGCACAGTCCCTTTGGAGGAGGATCGCGCGTCGCCATTACCATCCGAGCTCGAATTGGAATCACCAGAGGTAGCCGAGTCACCCTCATCTTCGCCATGTTCGGCCGAGTTATCATCAGAGGCATCCTCAACTTCGACCTCGTCTTCCAGGTTAGGAAGGAAGCTCGGCCCTTCATTCCAGGTATGCATGTCTGCATACTCGACAAGCTGGAAGGCACGAGCTTGACGGAGAGCGACGAAGTCTGGGTCCTCAACCCAACGGGAACCAGTGCGCAAATTTATCAGGGTATCAAGGGAGATATCCTCATACCATGACATACTAACTGTGAGATCCATATCAGCACCAGCTTGTCCGGCGGATTCCCTCCAAAGACTTAGCTGTCTCTCAGATGCCATTAATCTTTCCACCAATACTTTGACCTCATTAATGTCAGGAGTCCCAGAAGTATTCGGCCAGAGAACATGGTAGGCCCGGATAGCTTCCTGCACCAAATCCCTGCCCATAATCTTCATCGGACCAACAACAGCGCCAACAGCAACCACGAAATCTTCCATCGAGTATTCTGAGTTTGCATCAGCAGAAACGCCTCGGCGCACACGAGAATTAATCACCGCTTTAGAGCTCACGGGCTTAGCTTATGGAAAATGGTCTACGCAAAACACAAGTGCGTCGGTCAGTAGTAAGAAAGGGAAAAAGATAACTCGGCCGCGGTCAGAAGCTTACGGTGAATATAGCTCAGCATTATCTGAAGATATTTAGCCCAGTCACTCTTGCTTTTCTCAAAGCGAGTGATCTCCTCGCTCATCCCCCGTGTCTTCAATTCGGCAGCCTCGAGGAGCTCTTTATTTTTCTGCAATTGCAGAGCTAGCCGATTCTTCTCCTTGGAGAACTCCTGGTCGACTTTTCTAACTCAGACTTCTGAGAAAGCTTGAGGGACTCCACCTCGGCGCGTAAGCGACTTATCTCGTCATCTTTGTCTTTCAGCTGCGCCGAGTGAGTGGCGGCTTGTTCTAAAAAATGCAGCATCATATCAGGCATGGGTATGCATTCTTGGTGTGACACTGCAAAAGTTTGTAACTCGGCTATACCGAAGCCAGAGGGGTTAAGAGAAACCCGGCGCATATTTCACATAGATATGCGTAAAAGACAAAGAGTAACTAACCTTCCAGGGCCTTGACTTTCTTTTCAAGATGGATATTAAGATTGTTGATATTAGCTATTCACCAGCAAAGTCAGCTAACACCCCACTTCCAAAGCAATAAGAATTTTAAGAATAATGCGAAAGCTCGTTAACTTACCAGCTTTCTTCACCACGGGAATGACCTTCTCGTACTTCTCTTGCAACTTTTTATGGGCAAAGAGCAGCCTTTGGAATTCGGCGGTACGCCGATCATGCGCAACCTAAGCAACAAAACAAATAGCAATAAGATATTCGAACATGCGACAAATCCAAATCAAGCAAAGCTTAATTCGGATCTAGGTGGCTGGATATTCAAAGCTAAGACAAATCCGAATCAAGCAAAGCTTAATTCGGATCTAGGTGGCTGGATATTCAAAGCTAAGACAAATCCAAATCAAGCAAAGCTTAATTCGGATCTAGGTGGCTGGATATTCAAAGCTCAGAAAGATACAAATCAAGCAAAGCTTAATTCGGATCTAGGTGGCTGGATATTCAAAGCTAAGACAAATCCGAATCAAGCAAAGCTTAATTCGGATCTAGGTGGCTGGATATTCGAAGCTAAGACAAATCTGAATCAAGCAAAGCTTAATTCGGATCTAGGTGGCTGGATATTCAAAGCTAGGACAAATCCGAATCAATCAAAGCTTAATTCGGATCTAGGTGGCTGGATATTCAAAGCTCAGACAGATCCAAATCAAGCAAATCTCAATTCGGATCTAGGTGGCTGGATATTCGAACCCTAACAAAAACTGAACTAAGTAAAGTATTATAAAACTTCCAAACGAATAACAAGTTATTCGGTTGCATGCTTCGGGGACTAGAGTATATATAATAGCATCAGGAGGACTAATCAAAACTCCATAAAAACAATTACCTCATTCATCTTATCACTTTCATGAACGATCTTGGCAGCCTGATGTAGGCGGCTGCTGATATCGGAGAGTTGAAACGGCTGGCTGCTTGGATTACCCTCGAGATGATCGGTAGCGTTCCAATTGTTGGCATACTCGACGAACGAGCCGAGACTGTTCCCACTCTCTGTGCGAGTCAGAACGTTACCTCGGACATGTTGGGTAACCACCGCCGCCGCCGGACTCTTGTGGAGAGCAAAAGTGTATCAATGGCCGGGTAACAGTGCTCTTGATGAGAGAAGCCCCTGAAGCACATCAGCAATTGTAGGCTGAGATGAGCTGGCAAGTCCTTTTTGAAAGGACGAAGGCTTGGTAACAACGATCTTTCTTGCCTTAGGAGAGGCGTCAGAAGGAGCCGATGCCTCGGCACTTGGGTGGCATCTTTGGGAACCGGAGGGATTACGGTTGAAGAGGGCGCCGAGATATTGATATCCTCGGCTAGAGTTGGTGTCACAGTAAAGACTGCAGGGGTCGCAGGAATCCCCGCAGAAACACCGGGGTTCACGGAGGAGGCAGTGGGTTCAGTAGGAATATCTGTGGGCCGAGGTGTATTGGCATCAACAGGAGAAATCTCAGGCGCATCATGGCAAGGTGGCGTCTGATTCGGAGCAGGAGGATAAGCAACGCGAGCAGGAATCGGAACTTTGGTATCCTCAGGAGGCGGAGGAGAAGGCGGCCGAGTCGTACGACTCGTCATGCTAGGACCGCTGGGTTTAACAGAAAGAGGAGCCCTGCAAAGACAAGAAGATCAGGTCAAAAAGCAGAAAGAGAGAAACAAGAAATACAAACAAAAGCAACTCACCCAGTAACCCCGGGCATAGTTTTGCGCTTCAGAGGGTGCTGGGATGACTTCTTTATTCGCTTCCTGGGAGCCGCTTCTGAGGAACCAGCTGGAGCGCTATGTTTCCCCGAGGTAACAGGAGGCCGGGAGGCGAGAGGCTCGGCGTTGTGAACCTGACCGGCCGGATTAGCTGAGAAAGTAGAAGCCAAAAATGCATAAGAAATTGGCATTGCGGCAACTACCTCTAGAACTTGGACCTCGTCTGAATCACCTTCCTCCTCGTGGGCCGGGGTCTTGCTGCGAGCGCGAGCCGGAGCAAGATCCGACTTAGGAACAAACTCTTCTGAGTCCGGCTCCCTACTGTCCGGAGTATTCCGATCCGTAGGCCACGGAAGTGACAAAACCTCGGCATCCTCAGTCTTCTGCTCCTCAAACCTCTGCAGGACAAGAAAGAGAAAAATTAGCAAAAAGAGTTACGAACGCGGTTAGGAAGCAAAACACAAATGCGTAAACTTACCTAGGGAGGGGGATGCTCGCGGGTGAACGGCTTCAATCCCCAGGCCCAATCCTCCGGCATCTCCGTCTTAAAGATAGCCCGGATACGCTTGAAGATGAGGTAGTTGTCCAGCTCCACCGTCGAGACTCGGTCGGGATCGAGAGGACCACTCATATAGAAGAGCTTGTGTGTGCGTTTCTGGAATGGGCAGATCCGGCTGCTCATGAAGGTAGTCATCAGATCCTCACCGCGTAGCCCGGAGCGGATTAGTTCCTTCAGCCGAATCTCAAAAGCCTCGGCCAGAGCATGACTCTTCCTCGGATTATAGGTCCAGTTCTGCTTGGAAGGAGGGCCGATGGAAAAAGCAGGGAGCCGAATCTTATCTTCACTCCCAGAGTTCTTGACATAAAAGAATGACTTATGCCACTTCTTGCATGATTCTAGACCTGCAACGCGAGGAAATACGGATTTCCTCCGAGGTGTGATGGACGCGGCACCGCATTGGGTGAGCAACTTCTCGGAGGGTTGCAGAGATTTGTCTGGGACGACGTTGGATCGAATCTGAAAAAACTTTGACCAAACATGCACAGATGGCCATAGGCCGAAGTATCCCTCCGAGGTAGAGATGAAACCAGAAAGAGAGGCGATAGCGTTAGCAGGAAGATGATGCGGCTGAAGGCCGAAGTAATCAAGGAACTCCCTAGCGAAATCGCTGAGAGGGAGACCAAACCCGCGAGCAAAGTGTGACATGAAGACTACATATTCGCCCTCCCTAAGAACTGGAGAGGATTCGCTGCCGGGTAAGTGACAAGCTACCTCGGCAGGAATCCGACGAGTTCGGATTAGCCACTCAACCTCTCGGCGGGTGACAGAAGAGCCCTGCCACGAGCCCCGCTCGGGCCCAGAGGCAGCATCGTCATCCTCAATAAGGGCACCGCTGACGGAGCTCGACATGGGGTCGCCGGAGAAATTTATGGAGGAAGAACTAGCGGCGGAGGGAAACTTAGAACTGCACGGCCCCGTCGTGATTCTACGTGGAAACGGCGGCGGAGCAGCGAAGGAACTACCGCGCAAAAACGAAAGGGAAAAAGAGGAATCTAGAGGAAAGCCTAGGCGATAGGACCGGAGGAACTCACCGGCGACGACGCCGGAGCAGCGAGGCAGGCGGAGGCGGTCTGGCGCGGGATCCCTGCCGTCGGAGACCCAGATGAACGCACGGTGGCAGAGTCGCGAACGGGCGCAGAGGCGAGAGGAAGAAGAAGGGTGCAGGTGAGCGGAGGGGGAAAGTGAATCTCCTAGCCCCGCGCCCCTCTTTATAACCGTGCCGCCTGCGAGGTAGTGGGATCGTGGGTGTGGCGGTTGACCGTGTGGATCGTGTGCGCCGCATGACCGCACGCCGCTGAGTGGGACCACACCAAGGACCACACGGTGGAAAAGAAGGTCACGATCCCCGACGGAAACGGCACACGAGGCGTCGCAGCGCCGACGCGACAGGCGCAGTAATAACTGTAGCCTGTCAATAAATACTGTAGAGAAACAAAAAACTAGAGAAACAATGATGAGTATGACACGTAGGACGAGGCGTACGCGAGAAGATATGATGATACCTCGAACGAGAAAAAGATAACTCGAAAACAATGCAGAACGAATATCATGAAACTGATACGGCCTGGCCGAAGTTGTTGGCGGGGCCATACCAGCTTCGAGGACTAATGTTGGGGAGGTGACCTCGGATAGGGTAAAGACGGGGAAAGACGAAAGGATGTTCACGTCCGGTTTCGATTCTGATCTGGTCGGCGAACCACAGTAGAGGTCGGCCGAGATAGGAAAGGGTAGGACCCTTATGATAATGGCAAGGCATTACCCGGCCGAGATACTGCATAAGCCGACCGGGTTAGCCCGAGTTATCTTAATGCAGGTGAAGGACGGGCCGAGTTACACGAGGCAGGGCCGAATGATACGAAGCTTGCAGGAGAAGGAGAAGCCTAAAGTCAAACTCTAGCCACAGGCTAGGGAGAATCTGAGCAGAGCCAAGCACAAGGGACAAAGGCGCAGAGCAACAGAGGGGCAGAAGAAGGTCACGGAGGTGACAGTCCTGAAGCCCGAGGCACGCAGGAGGGTCCCTCTGGAACCTTGCCGTCATTAGAGGGGCGACAGGGAAAGGAGGCCACCGAACTACTATATTGGGACAAGCATATTCCTCGAATATGCTTGCCATGTCGGCCCTAAAGGAACCCAAGGCTCTCCTTTATAAGGGGAGGCTTGGACCCTGAGGAGGGCATCGGCTCATTTAGTACCGTTAGGCTGGTAAAGTTCTTCCTTTCTCCTTGTAAACAGCTCAAGGAGCACTTGTAGCCCAAGGAAGGAGAAATAAGGATCTTTGCCTTAGTATTTTGTGTGTAGAATCAACTACATCTTCCCTCCCCAGATCCCTCTAGCATCCATTGTCCCCATACTTTAGCCTACCCATGGCATCTGCCATGCCACCACCACGACAGGTAGGGTGGCCATCAGAATCCTCATGGAGGTCTTCTGTTGTCGGACGGTGGGGGTGCCAAGGAAAGTGTGGAAAAATGCCGCCTTCTTCTCGAAGGGGTTCTTGCCTTTGATGTCGCTCTTGGCGGCGTGCTTGGGGTCAACGTCCTCGTCCATGTCACTTGAATCCTTGGACTCCTCCTCCTTCTTCTTCCCCTTGCCCTTGCCTCATGATGCATTCTTCCGACTTAAGCTTGTAGCGGACTCGGGTCCTCCTTGAGGTCGTTGACGAACTTGCAGTGGCGGTTGGTGTGGGTGGCCTTGCCATTGGCGTCAAGGTGTACAAGGCACGACATATCGTGGTACTCCTTGTAGGTTTGGGGAATGCGGAGCACTGCCCAAGGTAGTTTCACTTCCTCGCTGCTGCCCACGGCCTGCCCCCCGTCCTCGGCCACGTTGTCCGCCATCACCTCGTCCTGCAAAACTCATAGCAACCATGTCGAGGGTTTGATTTTCTTCTGGTGCGGACTTCCACTTGGTGTTGCTATTCCTCCGAGCTTGAGTTGGAACGGCCGTTCCGGCAGAGAGCCGCGAGCATCATCATCGGCAGCTGCGAACTCACTGGCCAATTGAATCATCTGGTTAAAGTCTAGCTAGTGATTGTCCTGCAAGCGCCTCAACTTATGTCGGAGCAACGTGCCCCTTTCCAACCCATCGATGAAGGCAGCCATGGCGGTCTGGGCGTGCACTCCTGCGCAGGAATTCTTCATATTTAGCCAGCAGGAGAGGTAGGCGCGAGATGTCTCGTCTTTCTCTTGCACACACCGCTATAGATCGCCAACAATGCAAGGACGTTTGTACGTACCCTCGAAGTTCTTGCTGAACGCTTCTTGCATGTCCAACCAATTGCAGATGGATCTTTCCGGCAAATCATCAATCCATTGACTGGTCGTGCCCGCCAAAATCAATGGGAGGTACTTGACAGCGACGTTGGGGCTACCCCCGGCGATCTCCACCGTGTTGCCGTAGTCCTGCAACCATGTAGTTGGCTTGGAGGTGTCGTCATAGGGCTTGATGGTATTGTCAATCCGGAAACCCTTGGGATAAGTTCCAGACCGTATCACAGGTCCAAAGCAACATGGTCCCAAGTATGGTCCTTCCCGGGCCTCATGGATTTTGTCCAGACGCGAGCGTGCATCGTATGGCTCTGGGCTTCTTTTCTTCTTCTTGCTATCAGGGGATGGGCTGCGTGAACGACATGGTCCTCCTCCGCCATGGTGGCTGCTAGGTGGCGATGGAGGCGGAGGTGGCAGTGGGTTAGCTTTCTTGTTGTTACCCTCCTGCGACGCCTCACGCTTGTCGCAGTTGCTTGTCGGACACGGAGGGTCATGGCGCAACCTGCTCTTGTGTCCTTGGTTGTGCTCTCCGTCATGAAGGGTCTGCTCCGCGTTGTCGCGGATGGCGATGCCGCTCTGCCTTGGCGGAGGCATATCCGTACGACGGTGAGCCTTGGTGTCTTCGCGATGTCGGGGGGAGCGGGGCGGTGGCGATGGGCGACGAGGTTGGGCCTTACCTCCATGGTCGGAAAATATGGGGATAGCATCCTTCCTGTTGCGCGCATCCCTCCGTCTTTGTTTTGACGAACCCGTCTGAGACCCGACATCAAGAGGAGATCTGTCCCTTGGCGGCTTATGCTGGCTAGACTGGCAAAACGCTGGGTCAGACTCAAGCCTCTGAGAGGTGGCCTTTTCCTACTGTTTCACCGCCTTGGCCACTAGGTCATAGACCTGGTCCACCGCTTCGGGTGATCTATCCTTCTCCAGAAGGGTCTTGGCGATGGAGAGGTTGAGGAGAGGACTGGGTATCACCTGCCTGCCTTCACTGTCAATGTATGGCTTGGCCTGTGCCGGCTTCGAGGGAGCCCATCCTAGGTTTCGCCACACACCAGGATCGTTGATGACGCGATCCGGAGCTTTCTTGGCCTTCTGCTGCTGTAGCAGAGTCTTGTACTCGGCCTCCATTGCTCTAGCTTTCTCTATTGATTTCTGCGCATTGGCCAGATCTCGATCTAGCTTTGCGCCTTGCTCCGCGATGGCCTGCACTTCCTCCAGCAGCTGCTGGCGCTTCTCGTCGAGCTGTACTACATTGCGAATATGAGCCACGGTCATGGGCTCGACGAGGAGATTGGCGTACATCACTCTATCAGCTGGAGTGACTTGAGCAGCAGCAGACGTAGATGCCGGAGGCGGCGGGTTTGCGGTGTTGTTGTTGCTTGGGCCGGTGCCGATTTCCTGTGGCTGTTGCACTGGGTTAGGCGGAGGGGGCATGTCCTTGGCGCGGTCATTGTCGGCAGCAACAGGTGGTCCCTTCCCCTTTTCCAGCGTTGTAGGTGGAGCTCTTCCGGGTTGATCTTCATCCATCGCCATCCCAATGGTGACGAACACATCTCAGGACGTGACGACGTTGTTGGCCTGCTCGTCGCGCTTGTAATCCTCCTCCATCTCCTGCATGGCAGAGTCTAGCTCCTCTAGACTGAAGTCTATATCCTTCGAATCTGCACTGAAGTCGGCATAGAGCGTGTCAATCATAGAGTCGGAGGGTGTCGGGGCTTCCTCGATCACGGGGGGTGGAGGTGCAATAGCAGCGACGATGACTGGAGGTGGTGGTGCAGCTACGACGATGGCGCCAAGGGGAGGTGGTGGCGGTGGCTGAAGCGGTGGCGCTCCGTCAATGAGCGCAAGAGCTGTCTGAGCTGCCTCCTCAGCCTCCACGTAGTTGTTGACGGTGTTCACCATGCTTTTGAAGGTGAGGCGTCCTGAAGCCTGCTGCCACCTTAGATAATGCCGGAGAAGCGTACCTTGGTCCAGTCCTTCCACAAAGTGATACATAGCATCATCATTGGGGGTAATGCGCCAGATCGGCTCGTATACGGAGCCACCTGGCAAGGTAATCACGGGGGGTTTTGCCCTCTCTCTGAATGCAACGTGCCAGATCGAAGATGGTAACCACGCCGACGAACTTGGATCTCTGCTGTCCAGACGCGCGGGCTAAGCCGGCGGACTTGCAGTGATCTTCCATTGTTATATCCTGCACAGGGGCAGTTTGGGTAGGCCTTGAATTTTGCTGATCTTTGCCGGCAAACTCCAAGGAGAGATCCGACATCGATCCTTCCGCAAACATATCCTGCACGTAGGCGGTTCATGCGGGTCTTGATGCTCCTCCGACTCCCAGGGAACTAGTGCCCGAGTCGGTTTCGCCGATAAAGAGGTGGATATCTCCGATGGGGACGATCGAGCACCGCGTAGGGTTTGTTTTCGTCGGGATCCAGAACTCGTCGGGAGGGACGCTCAGAACGTTGCCGGAGAAGCGAACACGACCGATGGCTACGGTTTTGCCGATTCCCGCGAAGATCTTGCTCCTCGCCCGCTGAAGAGCCTGAAGCGCCTCTTGCCCCATGGTGGGCGCCAACTGTCGTGGTATTGCCGACGAGTACGCCATGGAGGGGTCCTCACAGTGCGTGTTTAGAGACGTGGGGGAAGGCGGACTGTTGACGGGTACGAGGTAACACAGCTTACCTAGGTTCAGATCCCACGATGGTGGCGGAATCCTACTCCTGCTATAAATCACTATAATGGCAATACGCCGAGTTACAGGGATTGGTTCACTGTGCGAGGTGACTAGAAAGTCTAAGTTATCATTTGAAGTTGTGCCCTAAAGGATCCCATAGGCCCGACTTATATAGTCGCCAGGTCCTAGGGTTACAGGGAAAATTCCTAGCCGGACAGGTTACAGAGTCCTACACTGCTTACAACTAGTCTAGAGTGTCTTGCACTCCAAGGCTCCGGGCATGTCGGTGACTCCACCATAGCCTTCCTTTATCCGGCATGGGCCTCCCTTCTGGATCCATCTAACTGGGCCGCCCAGCAGGCCATGGGCCATGCTACCAACTGTGGGCCACCCGGGTTATTCGGATAGGAGACATGCTATGAGGATACCCATATAGCATATCCCCAACATCCGGGTAGTTCTGAAAGCTTCTTCCAAAATACAAATGCGTAATTCACGATAGGTTAAATCTGGGTTGATTTCAATGGCTCTATGATCGATGTTCTTGAAAACTTCTATCGTCTCTAGAACTTCTAAGCATTTTCAAAATAACGAGATATGAAACACATCATGTATGGTTGAGATATCTTCTGGTAGTTCTATCTGATACGATACTTCTCATCAGCGACTTAAAATCTTGAAGGGCCCAATATATCTGGGTTTGCAAGCTTCCCTTTGAGCTTGAAACGTTGCATTCCTTTCAAAGGGGATACTTTGAGGTACACAAAATCTCCGATATTGAAGGCTAGGTCTCGACATCTCTTGTCAGCGTAACTCTTCTATCTGGATTGAGCGGTATTGAGGTGCTCACGGATCTTGTGAACTTTCTCGTTGGCTTCTCATAGGATGTCTGGTCCGAATATCCGACTCTCCCCTACTTGCGACCAATTCAGGGGGTATGTCACTTCCTTCCATACAAAAACTCAAATGGGGCCATTTGCAAACTGGCCTGATAACTGTTGTTGTATGAAAATTCTGTGAAAGGCAGGCAGTCTTCCCATTTAGATCCATATTCTAGCACACAGGCTCTCAGCATATCTTCTAGTATCTAGTTTACTCTTTCCGTTTGTCCGTCGGTCTGCGGGTGATAAGATGTGCTGAAGTTTAGTTTGGTTCCTAATCCTTCTTGGACTTTATTCCAAAATCTTGAGGTAAACTGGGTTCCTCGATCTGATATTATGGTCTTAGGGGTTCCGTGCAGACTGACTATTCTAGCAATATACAATTATGCTAGCTTCGAGCTTTGATAAGTGGTCTTGACAGGTATGAAATGAGCTACTTTGGAAAGTCTATCCACTATGTCCCAAATAGAATCATTTACTCTACTAGATGTAGGTAAACCGGTGATGAAATCCATTCCAACTGAATCCCATTTCCATTCTGGAATTTGCAAAGGTTGCAAAAGTCCTGTGGGTCGCTAGTGTTCCGCTTTGACTCTCTAACAGATATCACACTTGGTGATATAGCTTCCGACTTCTCTCTTCATCTTGTGCCACCAAAATTGCTCCTTCAAATCCTGATACATCTTTGTTCCTCCCGTATGAATAGAATAAAGAGTATCATGGGCTTCTTGCAAAATAACTTGCTTCAAATCTGAATCTGCTAGCACACAGATTCATCCCTTATACCACGAAACTCCTTCTTCATCTTCCGTGAATTCAGGTACCTTCCCTATACCGATACGACGCTTAATTCCATCGATACTAGCATTTCCTTTCTGAGCTTCCTTTATCTGACTAATCAAAGTGGGCTGAAGTTCAATATTGGCTAGGAATCCTTCGGTAACTAGCTCCATTCTGAAATTCTCCAACTCCTCATGCAAACTTGGCTGATCTGGCTTAATCATGGTGTTTAATCTACACGGCAGTCTACTAAGAGCATCTGCTACCACATTGGCCTTGCCGGGGTGATAGTGAATGTCAAGGTCATAATCCTTGATTAGCTCTATCTATCTCCTTTGTCTCATATTCAACTCCTTTTGAGTGAAAATATACTTCAACTCTTGTGATCTGAATAAATCTCATAGTGATTACCCATGAGGTAGTGACGTCACGTCTTCAAGGCTAAAACTACTGTGGCTAACTCTAGGTCATGGGTGGGATAATTTTGCTCATGTTGCTTTAGTTGTCTAGACAGATATTATATTACTTTGCCTTCCTGCATCAACACACATCCGAGACCAATCTTGGATGCATCACAATATACGTCAAAAGGCTTCGTGATATCTGGCATGATCAAGATTGGGGCTAAAATCAATATCTTCTTCAGTTCTTGAAAACTCGCTTCACATTTGTCAGTCCATTCAAACTTCTTATCTTTCTTCAACATCTGAGTCATTAGCCTAGTGATGCTTGAAAATCCTTCAAAAAACTTGCGGTAATATCCCGCTAATCCAAGAAATGCGCGAACTTCGGTTTGAGTGGTTGGGGCTTCCCATTCTTCAACATCCTTAATCTTGGCGGGGTCGATGGCAACTCCTCCGGGCGACACGATATGTCCTAGGAATCTGACTTCCTTTAACCAGAATTCACATTTGCTAAACTTGGCATACAACTGATGCTCTCTAAGGGTTCCAAGGATGGTTCTTAGGTGCTGTTCATGTTCTTATTCTGACTTGTAATAAATCAGAATGTAATCGATGAAAACAACTACAAACTTATCCAAGAAGTTTATAAAAATCTTATTCATGAGATTCATGAAATAAGAGGGGGCATTGGTTAATCCAAATGACATGACCTTGTACTCATACAATCCACATCGGGTAGTGAAGGCAGTCTTTGGGATATCCGTTGCGCGGATCTTCAGTTGATGATAACCAGTTCTAAGATCAATCTTAGAAAATACTCTGGCACATGTCAACTGGTTAAAAAAATCTTCTATCTTCGGCAGTGGGTACTTGTTCTTGATGGTGACGTCATTCAGCTTCCGGTAATCCGTACATAAACGGATGGCACCATCTTTCTTATCCACAAACAAAACAAGTGATCTCCAGGGTGATGCACTTGGTTGAATCATATCTTTTCTCAACATGTCATCAAGTTGCTTCTTGAGCTCCACTAATTCAGAGGGGTTCATACTATAGGGTCTCTGAGCTATGGGTCCAGTTCTAGGAATTAGTTCAATGATAAACTTGATATCCTGATCTGGGGGCATACATGGTAATTCATCTGGGAACACATCGGGGTATTCAAAGACTACTCTGACTTGGTCTAGGGTCGGTTGGGATAAACTCTTGTTGCACTTGAATTGACGGGGCACCATCTTAGATACATGCTCTACTGATACTCCGGTGCTACTGGTCATGGTTATGGCTTTCTTGGCACAATATATTAATCCTTGATGTTTTGACATCCAATCCATTCCTAGTACTACTTCCAAACCTTTTGTTCCAAGTACTATTAGATTGGTATAAAAATATATTCCATGTATTCTGATAGGTACGACCTTGCAAATTTTTCTAGCTTTGGTAGTTGACCCAGATATTTGAACTATCATAACATGCTTCAAGTTGGTTGGTTGAATCTTACTAGTGCATGCAAATTCTTCTGTAACAAACGAGTGCGATGCTCCAGAATCAAACAACACTCTTCCAAGTACCGAGTTAACAGAAAACATACCCAGCACAACATCTGGCGCTTCCTAGGCTTCTTCTGCATTCATGTGGAACAGACGGCCGGTACGGTTGTGCGGGTTGCGTGGGGCAAATCTCTTTCCAAGTTGAACACGATGCTGCTGCTGGGCAGGTGCAGTGGCATTGTGTATGGCAGCAAGCTTCTTGGGGCACTCATTGGAGTAGTGACACGTGATTCCACATTCAAAGCAGGTTATCGTTGACTTATCCTTCCCAGCAACAGGAACAACATTGCTTCCAGTCCTTGGGTCAGTATTTTTGTTGGTGGTCGGCCTTGGCGGTGCACGGCTGAAGTTACTGGGTTGTCGGTGTGGTAGTTGTTGTTGCCTCCGGGCCTCGGGTTCCCTCCGCTGTGATTGGGATAGTTCGGACGGGACATAGGTGTCATGTTGTTCCATGGTGCAAATCCTGCAGACGAACTGGGGCGATACTTTGGGATATAGTGTAGTCCAGGCTAGTGCATCATTCGACACTTACGGTTCTCAGTGGCTTGATTGATCTTTCCTTCCATCTGGATAGCAGAATCCACTAGAGCTTCTAAATCAGCAAAAGGAATATCGACTAGCACAGTCTGCATCTCATCATGCAGACCATTCAGGAACCTTTCCTTCTTCTTGGCTTCAGTACCAATCTCATCAGGGGCATACCTAGACAGAGACAGAAATCTGTCACGGTATTCTACCACAGTCATCCTTTCCTGCTTCAATTCCTTGAATTCATCCCTCATCCTCATAATCAAACCTGGAGGCACATGAGTTCAGCTGAACTTGAGTTTGAACTCCTCCCAAGTCATCATTTGTCCTCCGTTCATTGTACGACTGCTATTCCACAATGCTCTTGCAGAACCTGCCAGATAGTGGGTGGCAAATAGTACTTTCTCCACCTCATCTACTCCTGTAACTTCTAAGTTGTTCTCCATGGTTTGCAGCTAGTCATCGGCATCTAAGGGCTCTTCAGATTTGCTAAAGAGAGGGGGATTGGTGTTCTGGAAGTTCTTAAGCTTAGATCCATGGTGATCCTGATTTCCATGGCCTTGGTTGTCATGTGCCAGTTAGGCAATCTGTTGAAGAGTGGCAAGATTGGCTTGACGCTCGGTTCTACCGGCTTCTCGATCTGCTACTAGCATTTGCAGAATTTGGACCATCGGGTCCTGAGATGAGCTGCTTCCACCGCGAGTCATCTGAAGATTGAGATAGATCATAAGACAAGAGGGGAAAAATTCTAAGGTTTATGGGTTTGGTTTAAAATCTTTTAAACTTTGAGTAAGGCTAGGGTTTAAAAGCCAACAACTCTTTTTCATTCATTCCAAGGAACTCATACAAACCACATAGTCCAAACAACACATCACAACAATAAAACAGATGGTTTTAAGAACCATTCTACCAAGCTACGATACAGTGGGACCAGATACAACTCACACCTACGACAGTGATCTGGTTCTACTACTCCTCATCAGAACCAGTGGCCTCTTCGTCATCGATGAAGTCAGTTCCTCATCGTCCATGTGGAACTCCATGTTGACATCCTCGAGGTAGTCATCATCATCACTGACGTACGAATAGGGATCTCCACGGATATCTTCCCCTTTGTTCTCCCTCTCCTCAAGATGGATGTCCCGATCATGGATGGTTTCCTCAAGGGATGACACCTTATGGCGGAGGCGAGCAATGATGTGGTCCTTCTTGTCGCACTGGCAGCAAAGTGACTTGCGCTCCTTAGCAAGGATGGCGATGGTCTGGTCCTTCTTCACTACAACATTGTTCTTCCAGTTGGCATCTTCACGGGCGTTGTCCAGCTCTTTCTAGTTCTCGTGCAGCATGAAGTCAAGATGATCCACATGGTGCCTCAGCTCCGGATGTGCTGGCACGGCCAAGGTTTGTCCTTGGGAGTCACGTCTGGCATAGTGAGTGAAGCGGATGCCAGTGATCTGGTTGATGTTTTTCCAACACAGACGGGCAAGTGCTTACTGCATTGCTTTTGCTAATCCATCAAACCAGTTGTTCTCCCTTAGGCTGAATTGGATCTTCCCTAATGTGGGTGCCTCCATCTTTTCTCTTAGATCTGCAACTATCAGCCACTGCAGTTCCCCTCCGGGTTGATCATTGAGCTGGGCTCCGTAGAGCTCTGGGTGCGGGCGTCCAAGATAGTCCGCAAGCTGACTCAGGTCCCTCTAAAAGATGAGGTCTCCTCTATTCCCCAGCTAACAAAACTTTCTATACTTAACCTCCATCTACAAGCAATTAAGAGGAGTAAGTTAGAGAGGTGATCAAGTGTGCCAAATTTTATGTAGGATTGCAAAACATTTGAGGAATGTATGACTTTCTTTTGGAAAGGATCTCAAGGATAAGAGTGAGAATAGATTTTCATAAATACTCACTTCCTTTGTTTTGGAAACTAAGTTTTTCTAACGTCCATTCTGATTAGGGTCTCCTATGGTCAGGATGGCTCTGATACCAACTTGTAAACACCCGGATTTTTAATCCCAGATGCCTGTTATGTCATACATCGCAATACCAGGATTACCATTTTTGCGAGACATAACAGAGTTGATAGCACAATACATCATCCATTACAAACCACAATAGTCTTACAAATAGCTGATCTCATGATCAAGTCTAATACATATCAAAGCAGTTGAATAATAGTAGCGTAGTAGAGGTTCCATCTTCATTGTCACAGGAAATGTTGACTATGAGAGATGATCCTAATTATCGTAGGCATCTTGTTGTCCATCCTCATCGTATTGTCCATCGTAATCTGGCCATGGGAATAGCCAGGGACAAAGCCATGAGTACTTTTAAAGTACTCGCAAACTATCACTAAAGCAGTAAGACCATTCTAGTAGGAATCCTAAGCTCTAGGTTTGTTTGCAACAAGCCAATTTTATTTCAGAGGTACTTAGTATTGAAGACCTAACTTTAGTTGTCTAGATTACTCAAGTGGGAACCTAGTTGCATGTCCACAACCTTGTGGGATCAAGTCAAAGTCATACTTCAAGTCACAAGTAATTTTTTAAATATCTAACAACGGAACAGTATGGCCATCCAACTGTCCATGATCATGGACGCGACTATTCGAATAGTTTGACACTCTGCAGAGGTGGTACACTTTCACCACAACATTCGACACATCCGTTAGGGACAACCCTGAATCATCATACTTGGTATGCGGATAATCAATCTTAACCTTTCAATTACACACCCTAGTATAGGCACCTCCCCTATGAGTTTGGCCTCCCAGCCATGACCATCTATCATCCTGGGAACTGCACAGGTGGACATTCATTTTCACAAGGTAGCTTCAGCTCACCTCGTTCCGCTTGGGAACCCATACTAAGACACATAAACTTCCAGTTAAGCCCTACTCGGGTATTGTGGTTGTACGGTAAAATTGGAATGGTATCGCATCTGAACCCAACCATTAGTTTTTTATCAAAGTCAGGGCACAAAATTCATTCAATATCATCTTCATCTTCATATCATAGTGTTCCATAACACATGTCAAAACATTTCAATAGAATGACTCATCATTCCAAGGTTTTCATAATCATTTTCTCCAAGTGTTCCCATCTATCATGATCAAGATTAGTTTATCACTAGCATCTATCAATGAGGGTGTCACTATTTGGGGGTCCTAATCAAGTGTAACTACCCACACCTATTTCTATTCTCTTGAGGGCATCCTTACTATTTTCCCACTAATCACCAATTAATTAACTAATTGAACAACTTTGCTAAAAGAAAGTAAAGATAAAGCTTGCAAGTAAAACTTGGGATGGTGTAATCAAAGTGGTAACACAATTACTTGCAGGGTTTGGTTTAGCTTGCATAGAATAGCTTGCATAATGTAGCTTGCCTTGGTTGGTAAGGTGGTCGTAGTTCTCTTCCTCTTCTTCGTAGAATTCTTCCTCCTCGTAGCCCGGATTGTTACTAGCGCCTATAAATAAATACGAGGCACACAATCACCAAACAATACTTAACTACTTCTATTTATCCCACAAGGATCCACACTAGATGATCTAGCATCATCTCTGTCACTACAAGCAAAAGGGTGACAAGATTTGATTTATCTTATTTTAGAAAAGTAATTTCTACTCATTAAAAAAACTACATAAGATTTAATATTCTCCAATTAAAATATGGGATCATATTGACACATGTCATCACCACATATTCCAATACTTGGGAATGTGATTTAAAGTGGTTGGCCTAAATTACCAAGTTTAACATTGCCATTTAATAATATTTATGTGACTAGAAATGACTATAAAGCCATTCTTAAATTTTTGGTCTAGGACTACTGCATGTAAAACTATATATTTTTACATATTCAGATAGATCTTGACCAATGTGATTTTTTAGAGTTGGAATCAACTCAAAAGAATTTATGGTTGATTTTTGAAAAATGTTTGAAGTTGTAAAAGTTACTGTCTTGTTATTTTTACTGTGTGTGATCTATAGTTTTAAACTATTTGAATCCAACGGGAGTGTGTAGAGCTTTTCAAATCCTTTCTAACAAAATTAGATTCATTCAATTTGGTTCAGTGGGGCATTTCATCTATGGGCTACGTGATCGTATTTGGCCTGATTTTTTCTGTTACTTTAGTCTCTTTCATGGAATTCATCCTGCCACCTCTGGTAAATCTACTGATGAGGAAATTCTAGAGGTTTTAGAAAGAAGTCCTACACATTTCATGCCTAATCTTCACTTCCTTCAGGAAAGTGCTGATCGTGATCTCCTGAATAGTTCCATGTTGGAATTATCAAAGTTTGGTTTTCAGAAGGTGTCTTCTACATCTGGGTTTTCCGATGACATCTCTAAGTTTTCACGTGGGCATTCTAAACATGATATTTCTTTCGGAAGTTTTAATTGCTCATTGCCAATTACTCGACAACACATTGCTGAGAAGAAGATGGTTTTCTGTGGAAATTCTTTTTCCGAGAACTTCTGTGCCTCCTTCTCGATCGTTAAGCTGGAGGAAATTGTGGATCTTCTAGATGATAATTACTCGGAGGAAGAGGTCAAGGAAATTGTTCAAATCCTGTTTATTTCGTCCAAGGATATTATTTTCAAATATTTGGGCCGGTGTAGTTCTTGTGGCCTAAAGGATCATTTAGTTGTTGCATGCCCAGGACTCTGTTTATCCTGTCGTACTTTGGGAATGACCTGTGACTCATGTTGGATTGATATACGGGCTAAATATATTTGCATTTGTTGTAAATGTCTTGGCTCTGGCCATCTGGCGACTAATTGTGTTGTTGGGCTGAGATGTAAGAAGTGCAAGTTACTAGGGCATTGGGCTTTTAATTGCACTCGACAACAATCTGGTTTGATTTGGAGGCCAAAGCGACACATTAATCAGGTCAATTTAAGTTGCCAGAAAATCTAGAAGGTTAAAGCAGATGAACCTGCATTAAAGGTAACAACTCCTAAAAGAACTCCGCCTCCTCTGTTTTCGCCTGTCATTTCGCCTCCTCCCTGTTCTACAGTGCAACCCTCGACAACCTCGACCGCTGCCGCCATTGCCGCTGTCGACTCTTCCGCCATGGCCAACTTTCCAGTTAATCCCCTTGCCTTCATCCCTGATGGCATGGCAGTTGATCCTGGTCCAGTGAATCGTCGCATTCACTCGTTCCTGGTGGTGAATCCGGTGCCACCTCTGCAGCATGACAATGTCGTTATCACAGAAACCAATCGCTTCATCCCGATTCAGTTCAGGGAGCAGAAGCGTCTGGAAATTGCTGATTTGCTAGTTGAAGATGGACATCTGCCGCGCCGTCTTGATGATCACCCGTTTGGTATTGGCACTTTTACTCTGCATGATGATCTTGATGCTAATACTGTTATTGGACTTAATTTTGCTTTAGATGAGGAAACAACAGTTACTTTTGTCAAGCATAATGTTGCTAGAAACATGAGGTTGTATGAATTTTGTAGAGAGATCTGGGTCATGTTTCTAGGTTTTCCTCTACATTATCAGACAAAATTTTACATTAACAGAGCCTGTGATGACTTTGGACTGCTATCTGAATGGCATCTGCCAAGATCAAATAATGAGTATGTTTTAGCTAAGGTCTGGCTTTTTGATACTAAGTTTGTTCCTAAAATCTTTGTGATGATGCAACTGGGTGGTGCTAGACGTAGCTGGACTATTCCTATGATTTTGCTAAGGTGTGCTGATTGGAATTCACATGTGCATGATGCCCCACCTCCACCAGAAGACCCAGAACCTGAAGATGGTAACCCACATCCCTTGTTTGGAGTTGAGATGACTACAGAGAAAATCTATCAACAACAGGTTGCTAATTGGTTACAGCATAATGGAGATCCTTTTGGGTCTCACAATAATCGAAATCATGTGGGCCAGCAGCAAATGCACATTGAAAATCCAGTAGTTATAGAGAATATGGTGGTGGATCCTCCTCTGATCAATTTTCAGGCTATTCTTGCTGAACAAGGTGTTGACTTCTCTGCTAGGGTGCGCCCACCTTCCAATAACCTGGTTGGTAGCCCTGCACAAGCCTAGAATGATAGAATTTTTTATCACTCAGGTTCTAGCTCTTTCATTCATGATCAACACATTCAGGATGCCAGTACCACTCTCACTTTAAATAGTATGGTCCATGTTGATTTCTCTCACATTGATAGTGAATTATTGGCAAGATTTTCTGTAGCTAAGGCCCTGATTTCTAGTGTCTTTGTGCTGAAGGTTCATAATTATATATCACCTTTTCCTTTGATCAAGATGTCACCTGCCACTTTTCATGAACTTGTTGGGGAAAGCTTCCTTATGATGCAGAATAGGGAAGCTAAGAAGTTTTGTGGTTTGGGAGTTATCCCTTCTGTGAAGATTTGGGAGCTGCCTGAACCAAACAAGGCTAATGACGATCTTGTTATTGCTCAGGATGTGGATGTTGGTCAGAAAAGGAAGTTGGAAACTCCTATTGTGGAAAACTAGGTTAGGAGGAGTTCAAGGAAGAATAAATATAATGGATTCAGAACTAAGGGACTCTCAGATGTTAAGGAAACTAAGTCCAGGGTTAAGCCTAGACTGGTTCCTGCTATTGTTGAGAATAAGGAGGATGAAGATATTGATATTTGGCAGGGACATGTGATAAATCCCACTCCTCCTTCCACTCCAATTTCTACTATTCAAGCTATAGGTTTAAACCTTTGTGGTGTTCATCCTTCAAAGCTCTCTCCTAAGTAGTTGCTCAAGGATCCTCATGGAGATGCGAAGGAGACTACGGGCAAAGAAGCTTAGAAGATTTAATGCAGATAGTGAAAAAGTGGTTTGTTTTGTGCTGGAATATTAGGGGCCTTAATGCTAAATCCAAACAACTAGCTTTATGTAATGCAATCCATTCTAGTGGGTGTGCAATGGTTTGTATTCAGGAAACTAAAAAGGAACAATTTGATGTGGCTTTCATTAGGGAGTGTTGTCCTCCTTCTTTTGATGAATTTGTCTATGTCCATTCTATGGGTGCTTCTGGTGGTTTGCTTATTATTTGGAAAAGTGATGTGTTCTCTGGGCTTGTAATGCCTTGTGAATCCTTTGCTTTATGTGTACATTTTACTTCAACTCAATCTGCCCAGGAATGGGTCTTGCTTAATATTTGCCTTGTCATGGGGAGGCTAGAGAGCAGTTTATCCAATGGTTATATAACCTAAACATTCCTAACGCTGAAGATTGGTTAATATTGGGCGACTTCAATTTTATTAGATCACCTCATAACAGAAATAGGGGTGGTGGAGATGCTAATGATATGTTAACTTTTAATGACTGGATTAGATCTCAACATTTGACTAAAATTCCGATTAAAGGGAGAAAATTTACTTGGTCAAATATGCAGGAAAATCCATTACTTGAGCAGCTTGATTGGTTTTTTACTTCATTACATTGGACCAGTTCTTATCCAGCTACTCTGGTAAATCCACAAGGGAAGCCAACCTCTGATCATACTCCTCTAGTTGTGTCCATTAAAACTCATATTCCTGCCAGTAAAAAATTTCGATTTGAAAACTACTGGGTGGCCCATCAGGAATTTTTTGACACCGTGGCTAAAAGTTGGGAGAAACCAACACATAAGGAAAATAGTGCCTCCAATTTAAATGCTAAATTTAAAAGGCTTAGGTATGACCTAAAATTTTGGAGTAAATCCATCTCCAGACTGTCTGTGTATTGAAAATTCAAACAAGGCTCTTTTGGAACTAGATAATATGGAGAATAGCAAGGGACTGACTATACCAGAAGCAAATTTTAGAAGAATTCTAAAATAACACCTTTTAGAGTTGCTGGAATTTCAGAGAATGTATTGGAAAAAGAGATGCACTATCAGATGGACAAAGGTTGGAGATGAAAATACTAAGTTCTTTCTGAATATTGCTACTGAAAGCTACAGGAGAAACTCCATTTCTTAGCTAAAACTTGTGGATGGAACTATTGTTACTAGTCATGAAGATAAGGAGAGGGTTATCTTTGATTCATTTAAGGAGAGACTTAGCACTAACTGTTCTCCTCCCATGCTTTTTGATTTGCAGTCCACCATACAGCCAATTGAAGGTTTGGAAGATTTGTCTAAACCCTTTACTACTGTAGAAATTGATAATGTGGTAAAGCTAATGCCTGTTGACAAAGCTCCAGGCCCTGATAGTTTTAATGGGCAGTTTCTTAAAAGTTGTTGGCATATCATAAAGCAGGACATTTATCAACTTTGTTTTGATTTCTATAATGGAGAACTTGATCTTGAGAGCATTAATATGGGTCATATTACACTTATTCCAAAGGTACATACTCCTGAAACTGTCAATGAATATAGACCCATCACACTGTTGAACTGTTTCTTGAAGATTATTACAAAATTATTGGCTAACAGGCTCCAACAAGTTGTTCTGAAAATTGTGCATAAAAACCAATATGGATTTCTTAAAGGGTGAACGATACATGATTGTTTAGCTTGGGCATTTGAGTTCATCCATCAGTGTGCTGCTTCTAAACAGGATATTATTTTGCTCAAATTAGATTTTGCCAAGGCTTTTGATACTATTGAGCATGGTGCTATGTTGAAAATTATGAAACAAATGGGATTTGACAAGAAGTGGTTACAGTGGATATCCATCAATTTTGAATCTGGTATATCCTCTGTTCTGTTAAATGGTGTACCAGGCAGGCAATTCTTTTGCAAAAGAGGAGTCAGACAAGGTGATCCACTATCTCCTTTGATTTTAGTCCTTGCAGTTGATCTTCTTCAGTCTGCAATTAATAAAGCATTCAGAGATCAGATCCTTCTTGCACCTTTCTCTCCTAACTATGGTATGGACTTTCCTGTTATCCAATATGCTGATGACGCATTAATTATAATTCCTGCTTGTCATATTCAAATTAATGTGATGAAGGAGATTCTGAGATAGTATGCAATTTCCACTAGACTACATATCAATTTCCACAAATCCTCCATGATTACTATCAACATCTCTAATGAGCAAGACCAAAACTATGCTGCTTCTTTTGGCTGTAATATTGGTCAAATGCCCTTTACTTATATGGGGATACCTCTGGGCACTACTAAGCCCTCTATCATTGATCTTATACCATTAGTTGACAAGATTGAGAGGAAAATGTCTGCATCATTCATGATGATCGCCTATAGTGGTAGAGTAACTGTCATTAACTCTCTGCTAACCTCGATTGCCATGTTTCCAATGTGCTCTCTGAATATTCATTCCAAAATTATTGATCATGTGGAAAAAATTAGAAGACACTGTCTGTGGAATAAAAATACTGAGGATGGTGAAAAATGTCATTCTCTAGTGGCATGGGATAAGGTCTGTAGGCCAAAAAATAAAGGAGGAACTGGTATTCTCAATTTAAAAATCCAGAATCAAGCCCTTCTCCTGAAGCATTTACATAAATTTTATAATAGGATTGACACTCCTTGGGTGACACTTCTCTGGAAATCTTATTACCAAGAAAAGGTTCCACATGCTGTTGCTCCTTGTGGTTCTTTCTGGTGGAAGGATATTACTAAACTTATGCCCATCTTCAGAGGCATTGCATCTTGTCAGGTTGGTACTGGTGAGACTGCCTTATTTTGGAAGGATGATTGGTTGGGAGCAATTGAAGCTGATAAGTTTCCCAGACCTTACTCCTATGCTTTAAATGAAGATGTATCTGTTAAGTCATTTTTATTGTCCACTAGTCTCTCTGCAAACTATTTTCTTCCTATCTCCACTGAAGCATTTGAAGAAATTAAGCAGCTTCAACAGGATGTCAGAGACACTGATTTTGGATGTACACCTCAGGATTTATGGACTTATGTTTGGGGCTCTGATTCATATTCCTCCAAGAAATACTATGAATTTTGTTTCAGGAATATTAAGCCACATGCAGCTTTTAATTGGATTTGGAAATCTAAATGTACTCCAAAATGAAAATTCTTCTGCTGGCTACTTTTTTTAGATAGGTTGAATACTAGAAATTTGTTGAAATGAAAAAATATGCTCTTACAGTCAGGATATAGGTGTATCCTGTGCAGAAACCCTCCTAAAGAAACAGTAGAGCAACTGCTTTTTCACTACCCTTTCAGTAAGGAATGTTGGAATAAACTGGGGATGTATTGGCATAACCGAGGAAATCGATTGGATATAATCTTTGAGGCTAAAGAGAGCAGAAACAGTAACATGTTCATGGAAAAATTCATGTTGGGGGCCTAGAATATTTGGAATGAGAGGAACAATCTCTACTTTAAGGCTATTACCCCCACAATCCAGTCTTGGAAAGTCAAATTTATTGATGATTTTGGTCTACTGGTGCATAGGACCAGGGAGGATTTGCATCCATCCATACACGGTTTTATAGCCTCTTTGTAGCTTTTCTGTTTTTTTCCTCTCTTTTACTATCGGATGCTTCCTTGACATCCCAATTTTGTAAGATATTGATGTAAACTCCCCTCCCCTATAAGAAAATGAAAAATGAGACAGTAGGGTTTCCTCCCTACTGTCATGAGGTTCAAAAAAATCCTCCTGAATTGATTTTCAAAGTTACCTACATATAGGATTTTGAAATAAAAGAAAAACCTAAGTTTGAGTCTATGGGCTACACGCGGTAAAACTAACGGGCTGGCCCAAATATGCAACACGCGCATGGCAGGCTGCACCAGGGTTGGTCCCACACGTTAGTGACTAACCAAACGCGAAGCGGTATCCTTCAATATAGACCACACGATTAGAGCATGATGCTCCGTGTCATCGTCTCTGTCGCACGGGGCACGCGAGAAGCTAACCCTAGCTCTACGACGGGGGTCATCGGGGGCGTACCAGGGCTCCAGCTAGGTCTGGCAAGGTGGGTGAACGAGCGAGTCGATGACTGGTGGTCGCGGCAGCTCCTAGCGTCGGCTCCTTTCCTCCATTGCAGCGGCGGGCTCTAGTGAAATTCCGGCGGTGTGGTGCTCGCCCTGCTCCAGGGACGGGTCAGAGAGATTGCTGGGTGAGAGGAGAGTGGAATGGTGTGCGTTTTGAGGCAGGGGAGGGATCTATTTATAAACTCGTGAGAGGGGCAGAGCGGCATGGCTCAGGCTCGTCGGCGACGTAGTTACAGGAAGCTATCGGGATGGCCAATGGAGTAGGTCGACGTGGTGCTTCAGGGCGATCGTCATGTGCACAGTGGCACGACGAGGCATGGTCTCAGTCGGTTAGGAACGTCCATGCTCTGCGTCAGTACCGTCGGTAATCGTCATGGCATATGGTGGTCACAGAGCTCGCGGGGTCAAACGGTTGTGTCTGGGAGCTTGCTGGCGTCGCGGCGAACTTATTGGCGCAAGGAGGGTGTGAGGTACGACGTGGTTACACGGGGTAGCTCGGCGCTCTGGCGCGGCGATCGGCATGGTCGAGTGTTAAATGGGCGCGGCTGTGCTCGCGTCTCCGCGGGCGGTCATTGGTCGAGGCATGCATAGGTAGGGGCGGTGAGGTCACGACTACCTCCTAGACATCATGGTCGAGGGCGGCGCGGCATGTGGCAGTGTGTCCGCGTTGGGGTGACATGGGTGAGCTCAGGTACCATTTCTACTGGTCACAATGGCGAGTGAGATGAGCTCAATTGCACGGGCTGGTACTGGGGGAGTTAAGGGCACGTCGTGGAGGCTCGGTGAGGTCACAAAGATGATCACAAGGTAGATCAAAATAGTGAATAGTTGGTAAGGTTGTATTGTGATCACCAAGTGTTTGATTAAATGGCCGCAAGAACTAAACCTTCAAATTTTTCAAATCTTTTTGGTGGGTGTACTGGTCATAATCTTGGTAGTCTCTGGGTGCAAGGGTTTGATAAATGGTGAAGGTTTTCCAAAAATGACTATCTTGATGCATAAGATAGATTCAATTTTGAATTGCCTCTCAAATTCATTTGAATTTTTTTTGTAAGTTCTGAAAGCTCCAATGTGTTCAGTGTCACTTGGTCTAGCAAGGTGAGAAAATAAAGGGAATTGTTTCTATTTGAAATCATTTGCTAGAGATGCTCAAGGTGAGCTAGGTGTTAACTTTTGCAAAAATGAACATTAGGTCATATGCTTCATATATTGTTTTTCTTTTGTTTTGATCTGGTTTGGATTTGACCTAGATGATATGGTTTTGATATTTAAACCAAACCTCATCACTTACAACAAGCAAACATGGCATTGCAATCATTCATAACACACATAAGCATTTATATAATGTTTAATATTAAAAGCTTTTGTTGACCCTAATTTTGGTTGATTAGAAATTGATATCCTCATTAATATTTTTGAGATGTTACAGTCCTCGTATTTTCGAGGAGATTGATGCGTCATCACCGGAGTTGGCCACTATCTTCGGGGAGGACGCCTCAGGCTCTATCCCTACCATCTTCGACTCCATGACTACCTCTTCAGTTTCATCCTTCATGGATTCACCTGAGAAGGACCTCCTAATGCAGCATAACAAGCAAGTCAGTCAAAGCATCAAAAGAGCTAAAACTTAGCATAGTTCGAAATATAGAAGCATCATATAATTACGAAGGGATGTCGGAGAGGTTCACGAGCAGCGTCGTCTTCCTTTTCTTCTTGGCCTGCGGCTGAGGAGCAACTGCTCGGATGGGTATAGCAGGAAAAGGGGAGGTAGTACAATCACCCAGATCATGATGCTCTAAGTGAGAAGGCCCCTGCAGGGTCAGTGGTGTCGAAGCATCCGAGCCTTCGCTTTGGGTTCTCTTTAGAGAATACCCGTCGCTAGGCTCGGGGGCTTCATTATTTGCAGGAGATTAGGACTCCGTATCCCCACCATCCGGTGCCTCTGAGTATGCCTCGGGAAGAGGAGGCAACATGCCCTCGACCTTGATATCCTACATATCCAAAAAGTACTAGAATTCAGATAGAGGATCAAGCAAAGGCTAGAAACAGCTACAATACATCACGTGCAAATAACACATACCTGAGGGTCCTTGTTACGCGCGCTGAAGGGAGCAGTCGACGACTCCGTGGGCAACACCTCGTCGGCCTTGGACTTGAGCAGCGGCATGAGCGCCCTATCAAGGTCTATTGAGGAGAGCTCCTCACTCGCCACCTGATGACCCACAAGTATAGGGGATCGCAACAGTCTTCGCGGGTAGTATTACCCAATTTATTGATTCGACACAAGGGGAGCCAAAGAATACTTGCAAGCCTTAACAACTGAGTTGTCAGTTCAGCTGCACCTGGAAATAGTTCTTGCTCACAGAAGTTTATCGGTAGCAAGAGTTTGTAGTGGCAACAATAAAGCAACAGTAATAGCAACAGCAACAGTGAAATAGGAGCAATAGTAACGAACTTGATGAGGGATTCGAAAAGTAGGCATAGGGATGGATGGACGGGCGTTGCATGGACGAGTCTAAACATGTAACTTCAAGATATAGGGCAATGCAGATAAATAATAACGAGCATCCAAGTACTAAAAAATCCTAGGCATGTGCTCCAAATATAGTCATACGTGCTCGCAATGAGAACTTGCACAACATCTTCTGTCCAGCCAGCCCGTGGCAGTGGGGCCTCTAGGGAACTACTGTCAATTAAGGTGCTCCTTTTAATAGAGCACCGGAGTAAAACATTAACACTCCATGAACACATGTGATCCTCACACCACAGCCATCCCCTCTGGTTGTCCCAATTATTTTCACTTTGGAGCCTTTGGATCCGGACAATGATATGTGTACACAACTTGCAGATAAGATCACAAACAATACTATCATAATGATTCAATAATAAGTTCAGATCTGAGATCATGGCACTCCGGACCTAGTGACAAGCATTAAGTACAACAAGTTGCAACAAAGTCAAATAGCACTAATAGAGATACTAGGAACTATGCCCCTAACAGATCTTATTTGATTACATGATAGAACTCATCCAATCCCTACCATCCCCAAGCCTAAAACAGGGGATTACTCACTCATGGATGAGGGGAACATCGGTGGTTGATGGAGATGCTTTGGTGATGATGATGGCGATGATCCTCTCCAAAATCCCCGTCCCGGCAGGGTGCCAAAACGGAGTTTCTGGATCCGAATCTTGGTTTCTGGTGGCGGCAGCGGAGCGGAACTCTTTCTAGAAAACTATCGAACCCCCCTCGGTTTTTAGGTCGAAAGGCAACTTATAGGCGCAGAGGGAGGCCGAGGAGCTGCCTGGGGTGGCCAAACCCCCTCCAAAGTCTGGGTCGTGGGCGCACTGGGTGGGTCTGCCCCAGTGCCCCTCTCTGTCTCCCCTTCTGGCTCCGTGGATCTTCTGGTGAAAAATATTTTTTTACATATTTTCCGAGATTTTTCCTAATAGGTGATTTTCTGCACAAAAACAAGACACCAAGGTAATTCTGCGGAAAACAGCGTCAGTCCGTGTTAGTTGTATCCAAATCACATAAGTATAGAGGAAAAACAATAGCAGAGTGTTCGAGAAAGTAGATACGTTTTGGACGTATCACCCCCCCCCCAAGATTAGCTTATTGCTTGTCCTCAAGCAATTCAGTTGAAAACTGAGTGCGATAAAAAGAACTTTCACGAACACTTTGCTTCATATGATGTAAATATTATCAGCACAGGAGTAGATGCTTAGACAATTCATAATAAGGAGTATGCAACTAAGTCTACTCAATGGTCATTGCAAGCTATGAGGAGAAACCAACTCAATAATAATAATAAGTAGCATGGAACATAAACATAAGCAACATTGCAATGCTCATAATAAGGTATGATAGAGTGGTATCTCGCTTGACTTTGTTTGTATAGCACAATATAAATGCTAAGGCACCTCTGAAGTTCACATGAAGACTAGAGATAAAGATATCAGAGATACAAGCATCAAAATCATGACATAATTAACCAAGTTTTGGAACAAACGCAAAAATTACAACTATGCTCTAAAGAAGGTGCTCATAGAATAAGTGGTGACTCAACAAGGTTGTGAAAACGTTTTTGTGATGGTTTGAAAGGCTTCCCAATGCTGAAAGGAAGGTACTCATTAGCTCTGAGCTCTCATTTCCCCTATCATAGGCATCTTCATGTGGTTAAGGTGAAAGTCAAGTCCACTCTGAATCATATGCTTGACAGACCATAGACTGGAAATCCCAAGTCCCTTGAGTACGAGGGTCGCTCCGCATGCTACTCAACTTTAGTCACCTGAAAATTCTTGTCATTGTAAATACATGCATATCATCGAGAACCACCAATGGGGTACCCCTTGCACATGGTACAGGAGCTTTCCCATAACCAAAATGACAAGGCAAGCAGACAATGAGCATCTCAGCAATCTTTTTATTTACCATATGCATAGCTTTTTATTGAGGACGCTTCATAGATGCTCATTATAGTGATGCTGCAAGTTTCCACCATGATTAAGCATGGCTTAGTCTAGCGGCCCAGGCGTTTCTCTAACACAATGTATAAACTCCATGAACTCACAACCTCCCCTTTTATTTCACATCATCGACATCCGTAAACAAAAGAGCAAAGAATCAACTGGATGAGATATCCAACAAGTGTTGAAAGCGTTCCCCGTGACAGCACGGTTCTGCTGACTCCCAGTATGTAATAAGCAAGCATATAACTTTCATGGACTAGTCACAATGGTTCAGAATTATTAAGCACAAGGAATAAAGTGTCCCATCAAGTTCGTGAGAGCTTTACTAACTAACTTTCTCAAAACAGACAAACATTTTATTTTGGAAGAAAACACGGCATATGGAATATGCACTGAAATAGCAAATGATGCTAATAGGTAGGTATGGTGGACACAGATGGCAATATTGGTTTTGGGGAGTTGGAAGCACAGGTAGAGCACATACTCAGTGCAAGTGAAGGCTAGCAATAGACAGGGAGCGACAAACAAGAGAGCAATAGCTGTCATAATCATGCTTGCAACAAAACATGACTAACTATGGCATGAAAGTGATACAACAACTCTGAGACAAAATAAATCATTGAGGCTTACTGACTATTGATTAGTCATATGCATGCGTGAGCATGTGCCAAGTTGATGCACATGAACAGTCAGAGGAGGATACCACAATGTCATACCAAAGTATGAATAAAACAATGCAAGCAAACATTCATATGACATGCTACAAACTATTAGCAAGCTGGAGCTAATCATAGACAAGCAAGAACTACTAAGCATCCATAATGACATACACCATACACACACAGGCTAAGCATGCTCACAATGATGAGTATATGTACAAAAATGAAACAAATAGAGTTCGTTACCAGCCTCTTACCATACCTCGAGTTGTCTTAATCTTCATTATTGCCCTTCACTTATGTGACTTGAATAATTAACATGAAACCAAAATCCACTGAGGATGGCTGAACCCTGCAAAGAACTCACAAAACGAAAGAAGAAGAACAAATATTTTTGGTGTTTTCGATTTTTTTAGAAACAAGCAAACAAAGAAAAACCAAACAAAAACAAAGCAAACCAAACAAATCAAAATCTTTTTGGATTTTTCTTTTAAGGCAAACCAAATCAAAGAAACAAACCAAGAGAAACAACGAAAATATTTTTGGTTTTTAGAAAGAAGCAACAAAAACCAAAAAGAAAGCGAAAACATTGGATATACAAAGAACCGACCGAACATGATATATAGATGAGTGTGACATCGGTATACCTCCCCCCAAGCTTAAGCTTTTGGCCTAAGTTGGGCTCAATCCCATGGTGCCCAAGTAGATGCACCTCCATAGTATGTCGAGGAAGCTCCCTCGTCCTGGTACGAGCTCGAGGCCTCCCCTGTGTACACAGGGGGGTCGTATGATGGTGCTTCCTCCTGATAGTGCCCGTGGAAGTTCAGAGAGCACAACTCGTCATCCATCTCCGCCTTCGAGCGTGACCAACGTCCCTGAGAAATACTAAGCAAAGTGGTTTGGGGTAGAGGGATCTCTCTCTCTTCCCCGTCAATAAACAACATTCTATAAACCAGGTTATCAAGAGTAGAGCTAGTTGTGACAAAGTGGTGCACCTTCATGGAAGCAAGATCAAGCCTCTGAGGAGCCAAAACTGTATTATGAGGATCAACAGCAATGTCCAAAGCAGCAGCAACACGAGTAGCAATAATCCCCCCCCCCCATAAATCGGCCCCTTAGCAGCTAGACGACGAGCAATGAGAGAACCAAGATTATACTTGTCCTCACTGTTGAGCGCAGCAACTAAGAAGGCCAATTGATAGTTGGAAATATTACTAGTGTTCTCCCTACCAAGAACACTGGTGGCAAGATAGTAGGCAAAATACCTGATGGCTGGAAGTTGAATGTTCTTTATCTTCCCTCGCTGAGCTCTACGGTCATCATCATTTGTTATTCCTCGGTAAAGCTCTAACAAATCAGCGGGTAGAGCTTGAATCTTCTTTGATGACCCTATTGTACCAAGTACTAGGGCCTTGCAAAATTTCTTCAATGTCATAGAATGAGCCCTGCCATAAATTCTAAAAGACACAGTAGGATTGAACATACTATTGGTAAAGGAGAAACTCTCCACAAATGTTTTAGTAAGCAAAGCATATTGTGCACTCTCATCCTGCATGTAACTTGTTAGTCCAACTCTCTGCACCAAAGTCATGAAATCATTAAGAATCCCAGCAGCTCGCAAGAAAGTTTAACAAGGAAAGGTGGAGGGGTGCGCATCCCCTTCATCTCCCTCGTCACCAAATCACGGAGTGATGAGATCCTCATTGTATGAGGGTCTAGTACTAGTAGATGACCTTGTAAGCCTTTCCCTTCTAGGTGCATCACTCTCAAAAATGTCACCAAAGGTGTGGTGGTCCATGACTTCCCTATTCTGAAATTTTTAAACAACCATCAAACCAAGTGATTTCTAAGTTGATAAATGATGAGCAACTACTATAGGAACTTGCTAGAGGACTACACATGCATCAAAACAAAGTTTCTAAGCAAAGAACAAGCATGCAAGCTCAAACAACCTGTCACCTATAGCAGCAAAATACTCAAGATACAATCTACCAATCACAAATCTAATTGGACAAGTGGAGGAGGCACATACCAAGGAGCAAACCCTCCAAAAATTAGCACTTGAGATGGGATGAACAAGGAGATCAAAAATCACGAGCAAAAACAACAATAACTCGAGCTTGAGCAAGTCTTCCGGTGTTTTTCGGGAGAGAGAAAGAAGATGGCTTTGAGAAGGCAGCCTGGAGGGGCCCGGGTGGGCCAGACCCCCCTAGGCACCACCAGTGGTGGGCCCGCGCCTACCATAGGTGTGGTGTCCTGGGGTGGCCCCCTGGGTCACCTCTGGTACCTCTCTGCCCCTTTTTTCGAGGAAAGATTTATTTTGAATTTTCTGGGATTTTTCGGGAAACTTTATTTTTGGTCAATTTTCAGGGTATGAAAATTGATTTTCTTACAGAAACAGTTTTTTTAGAAGAAGCAAAAGCAAACCAAAAGCCAAACTATAGGATCTCTAAAAACTCAACAAGCAAACAACTAGCAAAACTAAAGCTAAAGCAAAGACTAGGAAGGAGAAAGGAAAAAAGAAAGCAAGTATAACCATAGAGGAAACATTATTTTGTTCATAAAAATCCTTTTGTTAACAAGGTTGATCAAGTATTGTTACCAAAACAATCTTATATGAAACAAAACTTTGCATTCCACAAGGTTATTATGTTACCTCATACTTTATAGCAATGGTCCCAATCATAATAGTTTCAAAATTTCCTTGTGGAATGGGACAATATATTTCTCCAACCCAATATTTTCACTGGAATTCAGGAAATAGCTCTTAACAACCTTCTAGGGGAAATAGGCAGTGTGTTATTTGTCATTAATATTAAATGTTACTTTCCCTTGATTGCAATTGATGATAGCACCTGCAGTATTAAGAAAAGGTCTCCTAAGAATAATAGACATATTATCATCTTCGGGCATTTCAAGCACAACAAAATTAGTTAAAACCATGCAATCATGAGCAACTTGAACAGGAACATCCTCACAAATACCAACAGGAATAGTAGTTGACTTATCAGCCATTTGCAAAGAAATATCAGTTGGTATCAAATTTTCTAGCTAGAGTCTCTTATAGAGAGAAAAAGGCATAACACTGACTCCAGCTCCCAAATCACATAAAGCAGTTCTAACATAATTATTCTTAATGGAGCAAGGAATAGTTGGTATACCTGGATCACCAAGTTCCTTTGGATCCTTACCATTGAAGGAATAATTAGCAAGTAGAATAGAAATCTCCTCATTAGGAATCTTCCTTTTATTAGAGACAATATCCTTCATATACTTTGAATAAGGAGGCAACTTAATAGCATCAATCAAAGGAAATTACAAGAATAAAGGTTTCATCCACTCACAAAACTTGTTGTATTATTCTTCCTCCTTTGACTTGTGTTTCTTACCTGGAAAAGGCATAGGTTTTTGCACCCAAGGTTCTCTCTTTACCATGTTTATTAGCAATAAAATATTCCTTTGTGTACCTAGTGTTCTTAGTGTGCTTCTCAGGTTCTTCCTCACCTTCCTCCTTATCAGGAGACTCGTTATTATTACCACTCTCAGTTTCAGCATCAGAAACAGATATAATATTAGGATATATAGCAGGTTCAAGTGGTTCCTCAACTATCTTATGTTTCTTTTTCTTTCTCTTACGAGGACTACCACTATCTTCACCTTGTTGGGAATCCTGCTCTATTCTTTTAGGGTGTCCTTCAGGATATAAAGGATCTTGAGTAGCTATACCACTCCTAGTTCTAATTCCATAAGCATGTTTATCTCCTAACGCATTAACTAGCATATCTTTTTTTACCTTAGCAAGTTGATCAAGTTGAGTTTGAACCATTTGAAAGTGTTTACAAAGCATTTTAATATCATTAGAAGTTCTTTCCACAATATCTTTCAATGCATGGATAGCTCTAGAGTTTTGCAATAAATGATTCTGAACTTGTTTATTAAAATGACCTTGTTTAACAATAAAAATGTCAAGTTCCTCTAAGCATTGATCAGGAGGCTTACCATAAGGAATAACACCTTCATCAAAGTGTTGGAGAGAATGTACCTCAATAGTAGATGAGTGGGGAATTGTCTTACATAATTCTTCTATAGGAGGTAGATTCTTCACATCTTCAGCTCTAATACCTTTCTCCTTTAGACACTTCTTAGCTTCCTTCATCACTTCATCATTTAATGCAATAACTCCCCTGGTTTAGGAGTAATAGGCTCAGGTGTATTCAGCTCAGTTGAAGTCCAATCATCATAATTCTTTCTTATCTTAGCCATTAATTCTTCAGCATCTGTAGGAGTCCTTTTCTTGAAAACACAATCAGCAAAGCTATCTAGGTAGGTCCTAGAATCATCAGTTAGTCCATTATAATAAATATCAAGAAACTCATTCTTAGGCAATGGACATCCAGGATGTGCATGAATCAAGGCACAGAACCTTGTCCATGACTCAGGAAATTTCTCTTCTTCTCCCTGTTTAAAATAAAAAAGTCTCTGCAAAGCAGCATGTCTAGCACTGGGAGGAAAATATTTCTGGAAGAAAGAAGCAATCAAGCAATCAGGGCTATCAATGAACCAGGAGGTAATCTATTAAACCAAGCCCTAGCTTCCCCTTTTAGTGAAAAAGGGAAGATCTTAGCAACAAAGTATTTGTGCATCTTAAAATCATCAGAGAACAAAGCACTCATAGTAGAAAGCTCATTCATATGAGCCACAGCACTCTCATTTTCAGTCCCACAAAAAGGTTCTTTCTCAACAATATCTAAATAAGATAAATCAAGAGAGAAATCATAATCTTCATCTTTAATATCTATGGGAGAAGTGGCAAACTTAGGATCAGAGGACATCTTAGGCATAATAGTACGTCTAGCAAGGATACTCTTCATATCACTAGTACCATGTGTGTTTGGGCACTCTTCAACAAATTCATTAGTGAACTCAATGTAACCATCATTAATATCATAACTCTCACTAGCCTCAGGTGAGCTAACAGGTGTAATAGTGTCTTCACTAGGAGTTTCGGTATTTCCTAGACTAGCCATAGTAGCATCTAGAAAAGGACCTAATGAACCACTCGCATCAAGCACAGTAGAAGTAACATCATGAGTATCAAAAGCAGTTTCAGACTCAACAGTAGTAGCAGTGTGTGTAGCCTAAGTATGTGGTGGTGGTGTAACAAGCTTACGTATAACAGAAGGTGAATCAAGAGCAGCAGAGGTGTTTAGGACTGTACCTCTTCTTGTAGTGGATGGTAAAATAGGGAACTTTCCATCAAGAGACTTCCCAATGATGAAAGGAGAAGCAGTGAACAATAATAGATCCAAGTGAACTTACAAATAAAGTTATGCTCCCCGGCAATGACGCCAGAAAATATTATTAATGACCCACAAGTATAGGGGATCGCAACAGTCTTCGCGGGTAGTATTACCCAATTTATTGATTCGACACGAGGGGAGCCAAAGAATACCTGCAAGCCTTAACAACTGAGTTGTCAGTTCAGCTGCACCTGGAAATAGTTCTTGCTCACAGAAGTTTATCAGTAGCAAGAGTTTGTAGTGGCAACAACAAAGCAACAGTAATAGCAACAGCAACAGTGAAATAGGAGCAATAGTAACAGTAACGGTAACAGTAGGATTCGAGTGCGGTAGGCATAGGGATGGATGGACGGGCGTTGCATGGACGAGTCTAAACATGTAACTTCAAGATATAGGGCAATGCAGATAAATAATAACAAGCATCCAAGTACTAAACAATCCTAGGCATGTGCTCCAAATATAGTCATACGTGCTCGCAATGAGAACTTGCACAACATCTTCTGTCCAGCCAGCCCGTGGCAGTGGGGCCTCTAGGGAACTACTGTCAATTAAGGTGCTCCTTTTAATAGAGCACCGGAGTAAAACATTAACACTCCATGAACACATGTGATCCTCACACCACAGCCATCCCCTCTGGTTGTCCCAAATATTTTCACTTTGGGGCCTTTGGATCTGGACAATGATATGTGTACACAACTTGCAGATAAGATCACAAACAATACTATCATAATGATTCAATAATAAGTTCAGATCTAAGATCATGGCACTCCGGCCCTAGTGACAAGAATTAAGTACAACAAGTTGCAACAAAGTCAAATAGCACTAATAGAGATACTAGGAACTATGCCCCTAACAGATCTTATTTGATTACATGATAGAACTCATCCAATCCCTACCATCCCCAAGCCTAAAACAGGGGATTACTCACTCATGGATGAGGGGAACATCGGTGGTTGATGGAGATGCTTTGGTGATGACGATGATCCTCTCCAAAATCCCGTCCGGAGGTGCGAACGGAGTTTCTGGATCCGAATCTTGGTTTACGTGGTGGCGGTGAGCGGAACTCTTTCTAGAAAACTATCAACCTCCCTCGGTTTTAGGTCAAAGGCAACTTATTGGCAGGAGGGAGGGAGCTCTGGGGTGGCAAACCCCTCCAGGCGCGGGGTTAGGTGGGCCCGCGCCTGGGTGGGTCTGGGCCCCCCAGGCCCCCTCTCTGTCTCCCCTTCTGGCTCCATGGATCTTCTGGTGAAAAATAGTTTTTGGCATATTTTCCGGGATTTTTCCTGATAGTTGATTTTTTGCACAAAAACAAGACACCAAGGTAATTCTGCTAAAAACAACGTCAGTCTGTGTTAGTTGTATCCAAATCACATAACTATAGAGGAAAAACAATAGCAAAGTGTTCGAGAAAGTAGATACGTTTTGGACGTATCACCACCCTCGTGGGGTCGTTGACACCAGAGTATAAAAATATCGGGTGCACCCTCGCTTGGAGGGGTTGCACCCGACGCTTGATAAACGTCCGGATGATGTCGACACCGAAGACCTTCTTGCCCCGCACCAGCTGGAGATCCTCCACTCGCTGGTATAGCTTCTTGACCACTTCAGTCTCACCCAGAAGAACATCATTCGACCACAAGCACTTGTAGGAGATTATCTTGCTAGCGTCAAGGGGGACAATTCGTATTATTGGCTGTCCAGCTTAGAGTCGTGAAGGTAGAACCACTTGTTCCTCCATCCTTGGACAGATTCGATGAGGTGAAAGGAGAAGTATTGAAGGTTGGTGTGGACGGATATTCCGCACCCGCCCAGCTCATACACTCCGCCATTACCAAATTGCCTCTTTAGGGAATAGAGCTTCCTGAAGAGGTTGAAGTGCGACTCGATTTTGAACCAGCACTCGCACAGAGTGATGAAGCACGCGATGTGCAAGAGGGAATTGGGAGACAAATGGTGAAGTTGCATCCCATAGAGAAAAAGGATCCCATGAAGAAATTCGTGGGCAGGAAGGGACAAGCCTCGGATGACGAAGGTGTAAACATGATGATGAAACTCTTAGGAGGATCGGGGATTACCTCCGAGGTAGGGAGAATGGCTTCACCCTTCTCCAGCGGGATCAGGCGCGACTCGTGCAGGCGGCGTAGGTCTGCCTCCCTCATCATCAAGCGCCGCCAGCTGCCATTGGTGATGCGGCCAGCGGTGATGGTATTCTTGGCAGCTCCAGCGGTGCTCGTCCCAGCGGCAACGACATCAGCTCTCTTCGGCTTGCCCATCCTGCTAGCGCGGCGCGCTGCACAATGATCATGGAGGAAGGAAGAGGGAAAGATGTGAAGGACGTCCAGTGCAAAGGGTGCACGGGCGTTGTAAATGGAGGCGAAAAAGATCGACAAAGGAAGAAGACGACGAAGGGAAATTTACCACAATCCCTTGCGATATAAAAGGGACGAAGATGACAATGTGGAGCCATCGATTCATTAAACCTAACACAAGTCCTTCATCGCATGATACACGTGGCAAGCACCGCCTGAACTGTGGCGAGCACGCCATACACTATGCATAGAAATCAAGGAGATGCGGTAACTTTTGTGTAAACTATGCTTAACTAGTCAAATCTCTGTCATAAAGTGGGACCCACTATCATCTAGTCTTGTCACCTCTGCTGCCGCAGACGGTTGAGCTCACCAAGCGTCAGCAATGATATCAACAACTCGCAAAAGAAAAAGGCAGCAACAACCATACTCTTTCAATTCAAGGAAAAAATACTCACTCGAGTCTACGACTCAGCCAGATACTCGGGGGCTACTCCTATTAGGAGCGCTAGTCGCACACCTGATATTTTGGCAAGGTCCTTGGGTCAAACAAAGAAAGTCACAAGATTTGAGTCCTCCTTCGAGTCTACGACTCCCTTACGGACTCGAGGGCTACTCCCATAGGGAGCGTCGGTCATCCGAAAGACTTTCGGATCATTGAATCGAGTGACTCATAGTTATAAGTCTCTGCTCGTGTCCACGACTCGAATAGACTCACAGGAGCTACCCCCATAGGGAGCGCTAGTCGCGCATCCTATGAATCAATTGTTTAAAATCCTTTGGATCCTTCACAACTACGACAAGCATAACTTACAAAACAAATGGCACTCCGCCAAAACAACACTAAGAGAGATGGCGTCTCCTTAGTCACCCAAAATGCCTCCACAGCGATAATTTTTTGGATGATGCGTCTCTAACGTAAAGATAAGACCTATAGATACTATCCGATGGCCTGGTAACGCACCCGACTGCACTTTGCCAGTAATATTCCGTGTCAGCAGGCATGATAAAAACCCCGACAGACGTGTTGGGTACATAACTTAAAACACTAGAATTTGACTCATGTAAGACCTCCATGGCCTGATTCGAATTACGACAGCAATTTTCCAGGTTCAAGTCAGGGGACTCAAGTCTGAGTAGATAACGTTGTTTTGTCCAAAGACAGTTAACTATCCCCGATCCGTTGGGAGAGCCAGGCATGTGTATCAATTATCCCTATGAACCAGCATATTAACTTGAAAACATGTTCGGCTGATTCGACAGAATACTCGGGGGCTACTGACATGGATATGCCCTACGGGTACCCGATGTTAGCCTACCCGGTCCGGTCCAGCGGAAGCCCATGAATAGGACGTGCCATAATCATGAAGCCTAGGGATATTTCGGGTGGCCCAAGCCCGGTGAAGACTCGACTCCTTAAAGAACACAGCTAGCTTTGGATAGAAACTTAAAGGGGAAAACCTTAAACTGTAACCGACTCGACCTAACCCCGAGACCTGGCCTACCCATATATAAAGGCCAGGAGAGCACGCTGAGGAGGACATCCATAACCCTAGCACACACCTCGCCAGATCTCATCTGCGCACCCCTATAACCTTCGGCATCACCATCAACAAAGAGTAGACAAGAAGGAGTAGGGTTTTTCCTCCGGGGGGCTGAACCTAGGTAAACCTCATGTCCCCGTGTTGCGAATCTGCTAGCCATTCTGCGATCTCTAGCATCCCCTCCTTCTCCAAAACCCAAGTCCATAACAATGGGCATTGACGAGTCAAACCCTCCTTCTAGCCAGATAGTACGCATGATAAGGGAGCATAGCAAGTTGGCTGCACGGCAATCCCAAACAGCCACCTTGGCGGAAGCAGATAGGCACCACTCCTGGAGCACTATGGTGTCGGTAAGGGAAGAAGGTCCATCCAAACTCTGGGAGCACAATGGTCCACACCGAGCAAGAATAGGGGCAGGCGAGCAGCAAATTATTGATGTACTCCGCATGACACTGTCATAGGGGGCAGGTGCCTTGGTTAGGCAGGCCATTGCCTCTACAGGTGGTCCGTCATCCAGCATCGGCCCTATATGGTGAGCCAACTGAAGAACTCAAACTTCAGCGGTGCGAACGAGTGCCACGCCTGGGCAGCCGCACGTATGACCGTCCAACCCACAAAGAAGGCTAGGAAGGTGAACCTGGTCGAATACTTGTCGTCCGGTGACAGTTCCCACCGGAACACGTTCTCCAAGTCCGGCCTAGTGCTGCAAGACTGGATGATGGGCCACGTGTGGAAGTATTGGGTGACAATATCCACTGTAAGGATCCCCACGATGTCTGAGCACCCAGGTATTATCCATGAGCTCTTGTTGCGCTGTCTTGGATCTGATCGGTTTAGACCAACTCTAGCAGTCCCTGTATATTTTAGCATGCAAAAACGCGTATCCAGCACACGCGATCCAGGTATAGCGCGCCATGCACGAATCTCCTCCAGCGGGGGCGCTAAAAAGTGCACGTTAAATTTGCAGCCCAAACCCCTCCAACAGGCGCGCTAAATTGGAGCGCGCAAACACGATTCTGCGCCTTGTCCAGCAACGTGCGAGGCGGTTCTGGTGCTTCGCCGCCCTCTCTTCCGCCTTGGCCGCGGCCTGTTTGGCGCCGTGCGCGCGCTGCGCTGCGGCGTCCTCGGGAAAACATGCCTTCCACTCCTAGTGCAGACGCTCGCCATGCTCGAAGATGAGCAGGCGGCGCTCTGCGCCGCGCCTGCAACGATGCTCCTCCTTCATCATGAGGCGAGGCGGCGGCGCGAGCGTCTCGGCCTGCTCATGCGTTCACACGTCTGGGAAGTTCATCGACGAGCGCGGGTGCCCGAGCCGCCACTCCATGGCGTCGTAGGCGCGCGCGGCCTCCTGTGCAGTGTCGAGGGTGTAGAGGACGATGCGGTCATCGCTAGACCGGATCTTGGCGTAGAAGTTGCCCGTCAGGCATGCGCGCACGCCGCGGTGTCCGGAGATTCCGCGGCGCGGTGGCGATCTCCAGTCCCTGTCAATGCTTGCAGGCACTGGTGCGCTGGAACTAAATCCACCGGGCTCCGAGAGCGGCACTTAAAGCAAGTACAATAAGGGTGAGTCAGCTGGCTATAATATTTAAAATACTATATTTGTGCTGACTTGGCAGAGAGATAATAGGAGAGAGAAAAGAAGCGGGCTCTCATGCAAGAGCCAGCTCTAGCATGTACTTCTAGACATTTTGAGAGATTAAAAGGTGGGCCATATATTAATAAAGTAGTACATTGTTATAACTAGTTATTATACATACTTGCTATATTATTGCCTATAGATGACATGGCAAAGTCTTATAGCAAACGTCCGGCTGTACTATCCCTTCGCTCCAAAATAGATGTCTCAGATTTATTAAAATTTAAGTAAATCTAAACACTATTTAATATATAGGTTTATCTAAATTTTAACAAATCTAATATATCTATTTTGAGACTGAAGAAGTATTAAACTTACTCTTAGCCATTAAAAATTGTGAAAACCAAGGCCGCCAAATGCTTTGGGCTGGCATACTTTATGCCAGGCAACGAGAAAGTTTTCGTCGCGTGTGTCTTCCTTTCCAGCCCACAGGAAACCACGACAAATCCGGTCAATATGTTCCAAAGCCCACGGCTCCAAATCAAACGTAGTGAGCTGATAGATAACTGGACCCGTCATCACTGTCTGAATGTAGGTCACGCTGCCCTCCCACGTTAGAGCATCTTTGGTAGTGTATAAACATCAAATCATAAATGTTCGAGTTCGGAGCGTTGAATCCGCGATTCATCGCGTTGCGAGAGGCGGCGCGAGCAGTCCTCTTAAACCAGAACATATTCTATTTTGCGGTTCTGGTTTACAATGTTTGCTCGACGGGTTGAATTGTAGACTAATCCGTAAACATTGTTTAGACAGTTTTTGATAGCAAATGCGACATAAACGAAATATAACCAATGTTTTAACACTCAATAATCATTCAAATTGCAATATTCAAGGAATCAAATTACAAGAATTGTTCAAATCAAATAATATAACAAATTAATGAATGGTTTAAATTATACAAATAGTTTTACAAATAGAATGAATGATTTTGGGACATCACTTCTTGTTGGCTAGCATCCAATGGTGCTCGATGAGATCATTGTTGAGTTGGTCATGAGTGCTTCAAAAAGAGATGCGGCGGGTATGTCGGTACCTCAACGAAGTAATTTTGCATGAGCATGGCGTGGCCGAGAGCTTGGTTCCGCGGGATGCAAGCGCGGCCGAACTTGGAACTGCGGAGCCGGCGCACGAAGCCGATCTTGTCTTGAATCTACTTGGCGGCAAGGATCATGACCATCATATCCGAAATATTCTGTTTTGCGGTTCTAGTTTAAGGGAACTGCTCGGCGGGTTGAACTACAGACCAACGCATAAACATTGTTTCGACAGTTTCGACAGCAAATACGACATAAACGGAATATAACCAATGTTTTAACACACAATAATCATCCAAATTACAATATTCAACGAATCAAATTACGACAATTGTTCAAATCAAATAATGTAACAAATTAATGAATGGTTCAAATTATACAAATAGTTTTAGAAATAGAATAAATGATTTTGGGACATCATTTCTTGCAGGCTAGCATACAATGGTACTCGATTAGATCATTTTTGAGTTGGTGATGAGTGCTTCTACGAAAGAGATGCGGCGGGTATGTCGGTACCTCAACGAAGTAATCTTATATGAGCATGACGTGGCCGGCTCGGTTCCACGGGATGCAAGCGCGGCTGAACTTGGATCTATGGCACCGACGCACGAAGCCGATCTTGTCTTGGATCTACTTGGTGGCAAGTATCATGACCATCATCTCCGTGTCATCTGAAGGGAATATGCCCTGAGAGGCAATAATAAAGTTGTTATTATGTATATTCCAAGTTTATGATAAATGTTTATTTTGCATGCTATAATTGTATTAATATGGAAACGTTAATACATGTGTGTTTAATAAAGAAATATAAAGTTCCTAGTTATGCCTCTCTTATAAACTAGCTCGTTGATTGACAAGTTGATCAAAGTTTTCCTGATCATGGACATTGAATGTTGTCAATAACGAGGTCACAACATTATTGGAATGGTGTGATGAACATTCATCCGAAGTATAGAATTACGATCAAAGTCATTGTGTTTATATTGCTATAGCATCATACAAAGTAATGCTAGTCCTTAGACCATGAGATCATGTCAATCACTAACACTAGAAGAGTATCTTGATAACATCAAACGTCACACCGTAACAGGGTGACTATAAAGGTGGGTTTAGTTCTACGAAGGTGTTATGTAGAAGCTCATGGATCAAGAGTAGAATTTGTCCATTCCGGTGACGGAGATATATACTCTGGACCCTCTTAGTGATATCACATTAGTTAGCTTGCAAGCAAGTGATTTGATCACTAGAATGTTATATCACGGGAACGAGAAAAGAGTACATGTCGGTAACAAGATCAAACTAGGTATGGATATACCAATGATCGAATCTCAGACATGTAATATATCGCGAGACAAAGGGATTGAGTTACATGTGTATAAGGTTCACACAATCACAGAAGTCATTGTTGAATATGTGGGAGTCAGTACGGATATCCAGGTCCCGCTGCTGATTATTGATTGGAGAGGGGTATCGATCATGTCTGTATTATTTGTGAACCGTAGGGTGACACACTTACCGACACCATTCGGAGCAAATAGTATGCACAAGAAAGAAAAAGAAAGCGCAGGAATTTATTTCACTAGACACCGGAATTGTTTCGGTTGAAATTGTTGAAACTGGTTCTGCGTGTGAAATTAAAATGTTGTAAGGGGTTTTATATGAATTTTTTTAATTAAAGTAATTAACAAAATTCTGAATAAATAAATAAATAAAAGAGTTTTATTTAAATGAGATCTTGCATTAAATTTGGTGGAAATTTAATGCATGTGAGTGGATTTTTGAGTGGAGGCATGTTTATGTGAGTGGAGCCTTTTCATTTTGAGTGGGAGCTCCACCCACATGAATGTGGAAGAGGTGGGGGCAGCCACCATGGCTGTGGCGCCATGCCCCTTGGGTGCCCCCTCTCCTCCCCCCTTTAGAATTTCCCCATGGTCTCGGATCAGTGAGATACATGTTCCTGGTGGCTTTTTCTGGAAGTATTTGTTGCTTCCGCTGCTTCGCTGGAGTGAGGGCGCGGAGGTTGTTGGGATACCTGAATGTGTGTACGATCACGAATGCACCACTTCTTTGTGGTGCTGGACTTGATGGTGTTGGACCTGCTAGACCTGGTGGACTTCTTCTCGATCTTGAGATCGGCAAGCGTTCGACTACATCATCCACGAGTACAACCTCATTAACGCTTATCAGTATTTGAGGGTATGTATTCTATGTATGTATATCCACCCGTTGCTTGTATCTAGTAGATAGATCTTGGTACTTAGTTATTCCCATCGTAGGAAATTTTTTGTTTTCTATGCTTCGAACCCTACAGTGGTATCAGAGCCAGATCTATGCATAGATGCTTTGCACAGGTAGTATACATATGAATATGTGGGTGATGATGATCATGTTATTGATTCTTGTTTGTACTTTGGATATTGGTGGCATAGTAGGATGAAGCGGCCCGGACAAACTTTACATGTCCTCGCTCATGAAACCTGTTCCACGCTTGACATGCAACTAGTTTTGCATAAGTGGCTAGCGGGTGTCTATCTCTCCTACTATAGTCAATATTTAATTTACAACGAGTTGTTAATAATTTGGTTATCCTCGTTGTGGTTCCATGTTTGTAGGTAAGAATGATTCTATCTTCTAAAGCCCTAAGCCACGTAAAACTTGCAATGGATAAATTAGAAGCGTCTAGTTTAGATTGTTGCTGGGATAGTGTCATGATATGGTAATGTTATAAATAAATGTATAGTTGATACTCTTACAACACACCTAACATATAAGTTCCATAGACCTTGGCCTTACACACAAAGAAATGATAAAGATCATACCACGATGCACATGATGATGATCAAGTGCAAGAACCATATCATTTCACTTTTCACATATGATGTTTGTTGCATCTTAGATTGCTTGTTTGGAGTTTTATTAGCATAATAAGATGATCCCTTATTTAGATATCAAGATAAAGATGTGTTATCCCTTAAGTATGCACCGACTATGTTTCGCCGCTTCAAGACATCACGTGATGATCGGGTGTACTTGAATCCACGAACATACATCGGGTGTAAGACAGTTTTACACACGCGAATATTAAGGTTCTTACTTGACGAGCCTAGCATTTATAGACATGGCCTCGAAACATGGACCGAAAGGTTAAGCATGAGTCATATGTTTGATATGATGCCCATATAGATGGCCTTTGAAGCTACACTGAATCATGTGATGATCAGACTTGGTGTAGTGGATTTGGTTCATGTCATCACCAAAAAGACACGAGAGATGTCGTTTTTGAGTGGGACTTCATTTCTAATTTGGATTAGCAGAAATCAATTTATCATAAATTAAATCAAAGTGAATTACATAATTTGTTGTAGTCATTGGCATTCGTTCATCACCTTATGCTTAGTTGTAATGGAGATAATAGAACTATAGAATTCTGGATATTTGCTTTACGAACTGGTATCGTATTGTTTTGAGTGTCAATCTAAAGTTTAAAGTCCTATTGCAAACTTTCAGCAAACTCTATTTACTCCGTGAAATTTAATAATTAGTATTAAATCAAGAGTGACAATTCTAGTGTTAGTATCTAAAGTATCATGTTTGCCTCCATGATTCTTGATATTCAAAAGTTGTTTTAAATAACAAGGTTATCTAGGAGCTGAAAGAATTGTTTTAGAAACCATAATGTGTGGAAGATATAACGATATCTGAAACAATGTTTTTGTTTGCAATATGATAGAGTATAATATATGTTCTCATATTGGATGAAAATTTGCAAAGGTTGGAGATGTTAGGCATCCTAATCATCCAAAAGGGTTTTGGAAAGTAACATTATACTCACGATTCGCCTTTATAAGCTACATTAGCTTGATCATGAAAGTTGGCATGATAAGGATGAATAGAAGATGTAGGTAAAGTGTTTACTACACTAAAAGATTACTAATATTTTTTAAAGAACGCCAAACATTTTATGATGGCGATCTACTTCATAATGCAAGTCCAAAGGTATTAGTATTTTACTATACACGCTTTGGACTATGTGTCATGTATATGGCGCCACTATTGATGTTGACAGATTCTTTTAAAAGGGACAGGAAATGCTGAAAGAGAATCTATAAAATATATTTGGCAGAAAAGAAAAGACTGGAAATGCCCAGCTAAGGTATATAGATGATATACATGTTATGGTTGTATTCTTTGCTTGTTAAACAATGTGGTTCTTGGGTATTGAATATCGAATTGGTTGGTATGAAATATCATACAGAACAACACAATTCATGAACTACAATGGCCTAAGTAACTAGAAAGAGAATATGTGATGATGTCCATCAAAAACAAACAAACGGTTGTTTGTATTTCTCCTTGACATCAAAGCCTGCCTTCAAGATTTGTCTTAATAATTTTTATTTAAATCAGGTATTATGAGAACAAATATTGTTCAAATAATTACCGTATTCCATATAAGATGGATGATTTACAAATCTAGTTGGAGAAATCACATCCATAAAACCTAATGCTAAACTGTCGCAATACAAATAATTGAAAGATCACTTCCAAAGTGACATCGCCGTTTAAATTATATTGGAAAGAAAAACATGAAGAAACTCCATTTTAATGGATTTTTTGAGTCTTTGATTTGATCAAATGACGCTTGTGAGACTTTCCTCGGGATAATTAAAACTTCGTTCAAAGGCCAAAGAAGAATGAACGACTAAATTATTGGAATTTATACATATTAATGTATGTAGTCCATTATGTGTAGTCATGAGCGATGGATTTCAACTTCATATGATTTCTCCGGAAATTTGAGTGAATATTCACTTAATGAGAAAGAAGCATGAAATATTTGAAAACGTTCAAAGACTTTCAAGATGAAGTGGAAAATCATTGTAACAAGAAAATAAATAATTTATGATTTTATCATAAAGGGATTTATTTGAGTTGCAAGTTTACCAAAACACCTAGATTTGCATCTCCCCAAACACCATAGGAATATGGAGTGTTTGAGATTTGTAATGAAACCTTGTGTGATATGGTTGGATCAAAGGTGTCATTTATAAAACTGCAATTATATTTTAAAAGATTAAAACTTTAGAGACTACCGCTTTTACACTGAAAAGAGCTACATCTTGATCTGTTGAAATGACACCATAAAGGTTATGGTTGGGGATAAAACCCAAGTTGTCCTTTCTTAAATTTTGGTATGCTAAGCATAAGTAAGATGTTTAGAACCAAAGTCAGATGAGCATGTCATTGTAGGTTATTTGGAATAATCGTTGGGAATTCCTCCATAACACCGAGGAAAAAAGAGTTTGTCGCTTGTGATGATGCTCAATGTGGCACTTCATTGGTAAACCCAAGCATAGGGTGTGAAGAGCAAGCAGCAAGTTTTCCCTCAGTTGAGGCCGAGGTTATCGAACCAGAAGGAGGAAGGAAACGTCACACAGGTGTTGCAAGCAACGCTGAGACCTGCACAACACAAACTCAAGACTTTTCCCCAACGAATCAGTGAGGTTGTCAAGCTCACCAATTTGCTGTAACAAAGGATTAAACGTATGGTGTGGAAGGTAATGGTTTGCAGCAAGTAAACAAGTAACAGCGAAAGATGTATCAATGGTAAAGATTGGACCGGGGTCCATAGTTCACTAGAGGTGCTCTCCTTAGATAAACAACATGGCATGAAGGGTAAAAAAATTTACAGCAGGGCAATTGATAGGAACTAAGCAAGGCATAACAATGAAATTACTAGTTAGAAAGATCCTATGAGATTCGATTGGGCAATACATCAAGATACATAGACCGCCATCCAACTGCATCTATGACTAGAAGTCCACCTTCAGGTTATCATCCACAACCGAAGAGATTATTGTCACTTCCCTTGGAAACTAGAGGCATGAACCCACTATCGAGCATAAATACCCCCTCTTGGAGTCACTAGCAACTACTTGCCAAGATAACTACTAACAACAGAGAGCATGCAAGATCACAAACAACACAGACATGATAGAATCATAAAGAAAAAACCATTAATCAAACCAACATAATAATCTTAATATCCATCAGATCCCCGCAAACACAACATGCATGATTACAAATAGATTAGATCTTGATCATGAATGGAGCTCACAAGATCTATACATGAAAGCACAAAGGAGGAGATACAACCATCTAGCTACAACATGGACCCATAGTCCAAGGTGGAACTACTCACGCATCATACCGGAGAGAAGGCCTCCGGGATGATCTCCCCTCTTGTAGGGTGCCGGGAAGAACTTTAGATCCCCCCGATCTAGGGACGATGGTGGCGGCGGCTACAGACGGTTTCATGGAGATTTGATCGAGTACTTAGGGTTTTTGCATCGAGGTCTTCTTATAGGCGAAGGGGGAGACCGAGGCGGCGGCCAGGGGCCCCACACCCCACCAAGGCGCGCGTGACCCACCCGGCCGCCCTGGCCGGCCTCTCCGTCTCCCCTCTGGACTTCTTGTTCCCCACGGAAAGTAATTGACTTTGACGTTTATCCCGTCCAATTCTGAGAATATTTCTTTACTAACTTTTCTGAAACCAAAAACAACAGAAAACAGGCATCTGGCACTGTTGCAACTTGTTAATAGGTTAGTATCAGAAAACATGTAAAAAGCACCTCAAAGTGTAGACAAGCAAAGCAAAGTAGTTACTAAACAAGCATGGAGCAATCAAAAATTATAGATACGTTTCCGACGTATCAACATCCCCAAGCTTAACTCCTGCTCGTCCTCGAGTAGGTAAGTGATAAAAGAATAATTTTTGAGGTGACATGCACCCTCACAATAAATATCAAACCATTTACAAGCATTGAAAGATGGGATCAAGTAACTCTAAACATGTGCATGAAAGATGGAGTTCTAATAATAGGACATAGTAACTATGCATGCAACATGACAAGCTACAAACAAAGACCATGAATAATATGCAATGAAAAACGTTTGTTTGTTTCACATACAGAAAACATGGCATAGTGGCAATCAGCTTGTCCCTCATAGAGTAGCAATATAGGTGCATAGGACACCTTCAAAGTTCACAAGGGTTACTAGAAACAAATAGCACAAGAAGAAGTAATATCACAGTATGCATCAATTAATAAGCTTTGGAACACTGCACACAGAATGATAACTATGCTCTCTTAATGGTGCCTAAAGGTAGAAGGTGGAGACTCAATAGTGGTGAAAGAAAAGCCTTTTTGTAAAGGAAGCAGGGATTACAAGTTTCAAAAAGAGCTTCCAAAAATTATGGTACTTGTTATCTTTCAGCCCTCATTGCCCCTATCATAAGCATCTTGAAGTGGTTAAGGTTAAAGTGGCAAAGATGGAGTATATGGTTGATGAAGTATAATTTGGCAATCTCAAGTCCCTTGAATACGAGGGCCACACCTCATGCATACTCAACTTTGGGCCCAGGTAATTCATTGAGAACCGCCAATGGGGTACCCCTTGCACATGGTACAGGAGCTTTCCCATAACCAAAATGACAAGGCAAGCAGACAATGAGCATCTCAGTAATCTTTTTATTTACCATATGCATAGCTTTTTATTGAGGATGCTTCATAGATAGCTCACTATGGTGATGCTGCAAGTTTCCACCATGATTAGGCATGGCTTAGGCTAGCGGCCCAGGCGTTTCTCTAACACAGGATACAAACTCCATGGACTTACAAGTTCCCTCTTTATTTCACACAGGTGACATCCATAGACAAAAGAGCATGATATCAACTGAGCACAAAGTACAAGTGCAATGTTGAAAATGCTTCCCGTGACAGCACGGTTCTGCTAATTTCAACTTATAAGTGCAAGCATATACAACAAAGTTGCCTCAATGTTTCAAATTTATTAGGGGCAAAGAATATAAAGTGTGCCATCAAGTTCGTGAGGGATTTAATCACTAAGTTTTCACATAACAAAATAGTTTTTAATTGGAAGATAGCTGAAAACAAGAATATACTTGGAATGGTGGAACACACCATGCATAGGATTTTATAGTGGACACTTTGGAATAACTTGGTTTCTTGGGAGTTGGAAGCATGAGTAGGACTTACTCATACAAGTGGAGGCTAGCAAAAGACTGGGAGCAACCAACTAAGAGAGCATAATGGCCATAATCATGTAGTGCAACAAAGCATACTAGTCAAAGCAAAGAGTGGTACTACAAGTTAAGGACTAAATGATCATAGAGGCAATGGTGACTTTTCATAGTCATAACATGGTGTGAGCATGTGCCAAGTCAACCCAAGCAAAGCATCAAAGGAGAATACCACAATACTATGCTTTTGCATGCTAAAACAACACATAATTTTCTCAAGGCACACTAAGCAATCCCAATTGTTTGGAACAAGACATGCTACAGCAATAATCACTAAGCATAATGCTAAAACAACACCTAGCATGTCATGCTAAATTTTAAGTCACAGTCAATGCAAGCTCCTCTTGCACTTCAAGCAAGAACTTACTACTCCTTTCCAACACCAAACAACTTATTTGCAAAACAACACAGCGAGAACGCGGGTCCAACTTATTTATTCAAGCAAACTAAGAAACCTAAGAAAATCAAACAAAAACTAAGATGCTCCAAGAACAACACAACTTGTGCATGAAACAATAAAAACGAAGTGTCTAGACAGACCTGAGCTTTTTATTGATGAAGAAGGGGATGCCCAAGGCATCCCCAAGCTTTAACGCTTGTACCTCTTGGATGTTTCTTGGGGTGAAACCATGGTGGCATACCCAAGCTTGAGATTTTGTCCATTCTTCATCTCATTGCATCATTTTATCTTTACACCTGAAATTTTCCCTTCATACAAAAACTTCACAGAATCTTCATTAGAAACATTAGTTTATTCAAAAGATATTAGACCTCTGGAAAAGCTTTGGAACAGAAAGGCTTTTCTCTAAAAACACAAGCTACTGTATTAACTCCTTCAACAAGCTCAATTCACCTAAAGAGAACTCAAAAAGGAATCAATAAGAAGCAAATGCAAATAATGCCAGAAATCTGTCAAAACAGACCAGCAGGTAGAAACCGATTTTTTTGAACATCTTCTGTTGCTCAAATCAAAAAGTCTTGAACTAACGAAAGTTAGCTAACATACTGGGGGATGTATTTGTAAAATGTGAGCTCAATATGAGTTACAGAGACTCCTCACAATTTTTTTTGGTGTAGGACAGAAATCTGTTTCGGGACAGCAACTCCCCAAATCTTACTTCCCTCTCTTTAGAGGTCATTCCTAGCACAAAAAAGCAAACAAAAAGGATAAGGAGAGGTCATTACTGAAGTAATAACTTCCAAGACTCAAGGAAACTCTTGGGTTATCTCCCAACAAGTACTTTTCTTTAAAGCCTTTAAGTTAGGCACAAGAAGCTTGAGAAGATGCTCACATAAGAAATATGAATTGAAGTCAAAGAGAGCATCAAGAAGCAAATTCAAAAAACATTTAAGTCTAACCCTCTTCCTATGCATCGGAATCTTGTACACAAATAAATTCACAAAGAACAAAGTGACAAGCATAGGAAGATAAAACAAGAGTAACTTCAAAACTTTCAGAACATAGAGAGGTGTTTCAGTACAATGAAATACTCTACAACCATACTTTCCTCTCTCATAATAATTTTCAGTAGCATCATGAATAAAATCAACAATATATCTATCAAATAAAGCATGCTTTTCATGATCTACAAACACATAATTTCTGTCAAGCTCAAAAATAGTGGGATTAAAACCTTCACAGGTTTTACCCAAAATAGATATTTCAAAAGGATCCACAGGAACATAGCATTCATCCTCCTTTGGTAAGCATGGGGGACAATCAAATAATATAAGAGGTAAAGAGTTACTCTCATTAGAAGGTAGGCATGGGTAGATCCATTCTTCCTCCTTTTGTTCATCACTCTCCTCCTCTTTTTAATCTAATGAGCTTCCAGTTTCAACAATTTCTTCTTCTATAGGCTCCTGCAAAGCATTAGTTTCTTCCATTTGTGGAAAGCATCTATTAAAATATTTAAGAATATAGCCATTTTCTTCCTTGTAATTGTCAAATCAAAATTTAAGTATCTCATAAACCTCATTTTCATAAGGTGCATCATCAGTATTTTCAAACAAACTAGCAAGTTCAAATGCATCCTTGAAGGCAATGAATTCTTCAATTTGTTCCACATCATAAAAGTCATAATTTCCTTTAACATAAGAAGATATGGTAACATTATCATTATACTCACATTGAAAGGTAGGTGTTTATACCTCCTGCAGCAACAAGACTTATCAAAGCAATAAGTAACATTATAAGTAGAGCACACCTCTCTAGAAATAGTATTCAACTTATCAATTTGTCCCCATAAGTGTTTCCCTTTTTGTGACAAACGGTGTTCCTTATAATAATACTTTTGTTCTTCTGTGAACCCACCTTGCCAATAAGAACTAGTTTCAAAGAAACCATCCATTGATAGAAAGCATGACCAAGCAAGACAATAACAGACCAGCAACTAGAGTAGGAACTAAATTTTTTGTGTTTTTTGAATAAAGCAAGCAAACCAAACTAGACTATTTTTTTTGGGTTTTTTGGAAAGAGGCAAACAAAACTAAGCAAAAGAAACAAAGCAAACTAAAAACAAAGTAAAGAGAAAAGAAGTAGAGGACTCCCCTTGTGAAGACGTCATTAGCCTCCCCGGCAACGGCGCCAGAAAAGCCTTGATGATGCTCGATGTGGCACTTCGTTGGTAACCCCAAGCGTAGGGTGTGAAGAGCAAGCAGCAAGTTTTCGCTCAGTTGAGACCGAGGTTATCGAACCAGAAGGAGGAAGGAAACGTCACATAGGTGTTGCAAGCAACACGGAGACCTGCACAACACAAACTCAAGACTTTGCCCCAACGAATCAGTGAGGTTGTCAAGCTCACCGGTTTGCTGTAGCAAAGGACTAAACGTATGGTGTGGAAGGTAATGGTTTGTAGAAAGTAAAAAAGTAACAGTGTAAGATGTATCAATGGTAAATATTGGACCGGGGTCCATAGTTCACTAGAGGTTCTCTCCTTAGATAAACAACATGGCATGAAGGGTAAACAAATTACAGCAGGGCAATTGACAGGAACTGAGCAAGGCATAACAATGCAATTACTAGTCAGAAAGATCCTATGAGATTCGATTGGGCAATACAACAAGATACATAGACCTCCATCCAACTGCATCTATGACTAGAAGTCCACCTTCAGGTTATCATCCGAACCCCCTCCAGCATTAAGTTGCAATTAACAAACAACTGCTTTAAGCAAAGTGTGTAAGGTAAACAGTCCACATGTTCCATGAACAAGAGACCATTGGTTTCTCCCTAGTAGCAACAACACATCTACAACCGAAGATATTATTGTCACTTCCCTTGGAAACTAGAGTCATGAACCCACTATCGAGCATAAATACCCCCTCTTGGAGTCACTAGCAACTACTTGGCCAAGATAGCTACTAACAACGAAGAGCATGCAAGATCACAAACAACACAGACATGATAGAATCATAAAGACAAAACCATTAACCAAACCAACATAATAATCTCAATATCCATCGGATCCCCGCAAACACAACATGCATGATTACAAATACATTAGATCTTGATCATGAACGGAGATCACAAGATCTATACATGAAAGCACAAAGGAGGAGATACAACCATCTAGCTACTACATGGACCCATAGTCCAAGGTGGAACTACTCACGCATCATATCGGAGAGAAGGACTCTGGGATGATCTCCCCTATGGCAGGGTGCCGGGAAGAACATCAGATCCCCCCGATCTAGGGACGATGGTGGCGGAGGCTACAGACGGTTTCGTGGAGATTTGATCGGGTACTTAGGGTTTCTGCATCGGGGGCTTCTTATAGGCAAAGGGGGAGGCCGAGGCGGCGGCCAGGGGCCCCACACCCCTCCTAGGCGTGAGGCAGGTCCCACCTGTGCCTAGGGTGGGTATGGCCGCCCTGGCTGGCCTCTTCGGCTCCCCTCTGGACTTTTTGTTCCCCACGGAAAGTAATTGACTTTGACGTTTGTCCCGTCCAATTCCGAGAATATTTCTTTACTAACTTTTCTGAAACCAAAAACAGCAGAAAACAGGCATCTGGCACTGTTACAACTTGTTAATAGGTTAGTACAAGAAAACATGTAAAAAACACCTCAGAGTGTAGACAAGCAAAGCAAAGTAGATACTAAACAAGCATGGAGCAATAAAAAATTATAGATACGTTTTCGACGTATCAGCATGAAACGTGAAGTTTTTTAAAGAAGGAATTTTTCACAAAAGTTAAGTGGGAGGACAATAGAACTTTGATAAGGTTAACAAACCTTAGCTATATGTTCTAAGTTGCGCAGAGCCTGAAATCGTTCCGAAGGCAACCATAATGCTCATAGCTTATGTGCCTCAAAGGTTGTGGTCATGGAGATCTAAGTTCCTATTGAACCAAGTAGGTCAGGTAAACAATCAAATACTAAGATTTGAGAGTAAATCATTGTTGTTTAACAATGATAAACCGAATACATGCAAAGAACCAATGATGGGCCCTGACTCCATCAAATGTCTTGAAGCCATATAATCCGTGATAGTTCCATACACGAGAAATCAAGTTTTTTGAACTTGGAAGACCCTCCAGGAAGGTGTAAAAACCTATCGGTCGTATTTGGATCTATAAAGAAACAGACATGGATGTTTCACATCTATGAAATAGTCAACATGTCGGTGGAATCTTCACCGTGATGAAACTGTTAAAGGAGTTTTCATCAGGAGACGATGAAGATGCTTACATTTGCAAGAAATTAAGTGGGAGCGTTGAGACACATTTCTAATACATTATATGGAGGACATATTGTAGATTGGAAATGGTGTATCTTTTATTGACAAAGGTTAAGAATTTCATTTTGATGAAAGACTTAGGCCAAAACCCGAATATTCGGCATGAATGTCTATATGGATTCATTGCGACGCCAATATGGTTGTGCCAGACGTACATATATGAGATATTGAATGAATTTCAATATGGAAACAACGAGAAAAAGTTCTTGTCGCATGGAAAAGAATTAAATCAAGACTCAAGTGTATTAACACTTGATAAGTGAAACAAGATTCAACTTCTTTGAGTGAAATCACAAGAATGTTTTGATCAATCATACTGTGATATGTACACATCCAGATATGTCCTATGCTCTAAGTGTTATGAGCATATACCAGAATGAATCATAAGATGATCATTAGACGATAGTAAGGATATTCTTATAATATTTTGGAAGAATTAAGAATATATTCTATTTGTATAAGAGACAAATAGTTCATTGTAAAATGACACTAGTTCTGTCACAAGATACAAATTAAGTTTATCTAAATTTTAAATATTGGTGGAACAATGTAATGGAAAGAAGTTTACATGAAGGATTTGGATGAATTCTAAAGTCAAGACATTGTGAAGGATACTACAACAAAATGCTAAGTATATGTGCTATAGTAGTAACAAAGGAGGGCATTTGTGTCAAGTAGTTTGTTATCAAACTAAGGTGTGGTTCACAACGGGCTAACACTAAATATATATTGTACGACAATAGTATCAACAAGATTTAACCCCAAGGAACTAAAGGTCTCACCAAGAGACCAAATTCATACAATGCCATCTCATTAGAGAATGAGTTATGCGTAAAGACGCAAAGACATGCAAATACACACGGACCTGAAAGTATCTGATACGTCGGAAACGTATCTATAATTTTTGATGCTCCATGCTTGTTTAGTATCTAATTTGCTTTGCTTGTCTACACTTTGAGGTGCTTTTTACATTTTATCGTACTAACCTATTAACAAGTTGCAACAGTGCCAGATGCTTGTTTTCTGCTGTTTTTGGTTTCAGAAAAGTTAGTAAAGAAATATTCTCGGAATTGTACGGGACAAACGTCAAACTCAATTAATTTCCGTGGGGAACAAGAAGTCCAGAGGAGAGCCAAAGAGGCCGTCCAGGGCGGCCAGACCCACCCTAGGCGCGGGTGGGCCCTGCCCCGTGCCTAGGAGGGGTGTGGGGCCCCTGGCCGCCACCTAGGCCTCCCCCTTCGCCTATAAGAAGCCTCCGATGCAGAAACCCTAAGGACCGGATCAAATATCCACAAAATGGTCTGTAGCCGCCGCCACCATCGTCCCTAGATCGGGGGGATCTGAAGTTCTTCTCAGCACCCTGCCGAAGGGGAGATCATCTCGGAGGCCTTCTCTCCGGTATGATGCGTGAGTAGTTCCACCTTGGACTAAGGGTCCATGTAGTATCTAGATGGTTGTATCTCCTCCTTTGTGCTTTCATGTATAGATCTTGTGAGCTCCGTTCATGATCAAGATCTAATCTATTTGTAATCATGCATGTTGTGTTTGCAGGGATCCGATGGATATTGAGATTATTATGTTGGTTTGATTAATGGTTTTGTCTTTATGATTCTATCATGTCTATGTTGTTTGTGATCTTGCATGCTCTCTGTTGTTAGTAGCTATCTTGGACAAGTAGTTGCTAGTGACTCCGAGAGGGGGTATTTATGCTCGATAGTGGGTTTATGCCTCTAGTTTCCAAGGGAAGTGACAATAATATCTTCAGTTGTAGATGTGCTATTGCTACTAGGGAGAAAACAACGGTCTCTTGTTCATGGAACATGTGGACTTTTTACCTTACACACTTTACTTAAAGCAGTTGTCTGTTGCTTGCAACTTAATACTAGAGGGGGTTCGGATGATAACCTGAAGGTGGACTTCTAGTCATAGATGCAGTTGGATGGCGGTCTATGTATCTTTTTGTATTGCCCAATCGAATCTCATAGGATCTTTCTGACTAGTAATTGCATTGTTATGCCTTGCTTAGTTCCTGTCAATTTCCCTGCTATAATTTGTTTACCCTTCATGCCATGTTGTTTAGCTAAGGAGAGCACCTCTAGTGAACTATGGAACCCAGTCCAATCTTTACCATTGATACATTGTTCACTGTTACTTGTTTACTTGTTGCAAACCATTACCTTCCACACCATACGTTTAATCCGTTGTTACAGCAAACCGGTGAGCTTGACAACCTGACTGATTCGTTGGCGCAAAGTCTTGATTTTGTGTTGTGCAGGTCTCCGTGTTGCTTGAAACACATGTGTGACGTTTCCTTCCTCCTTCTGGTTCGATAACCTTGGTCTCAACTAAGGGAAAACTTGTTGCTTGCTCTTCACACCCTACGCTTGGGGTTACCAACGAAGTGCCACGTCGAGCATCATCAAGGCTTTTCTAGCGCCGTTGCCGGGGATGGTAAGGACGTATTCACAAGGGGAGTCCTTCACCTCCTTTCTCTTTACTTTGTTTTTAGTTTTCTTTGTTTCTTTTGCTTTGTTTTGTTTTCCTCTTCCCAAAAAACCCCAAAAAATTAGTCTAGTTTGTTTTGCTTGCTTTATTCAAAAAACACAAAAAATTTAGTTCCTACTCTAGTTGTTGGTCTGTTATTGCCTTGCTTGGTCATGCTTTATATCAATGGATGGTTTCTTTGAAACTAGTTCTTATTGGCAAGGTGGGTTCACGGAAGAACAAAAGTATTATTATAAGGAACACCGTTTGAAGGGAAACACTTATGGGGACAAATTGATAAGTTGAATACTATTGCTAGAGAGGTGTGCTCTACTTATAATGTTACTTATTGCTTTGATAAGTTTTGTTGCTGCAGGAGGTATAAACACCTACCTTTTCAATGTGAGTATAATGATAATGTTACCATATCTTCTTATGTTAAAGGAAATTATGACTTTTATGAGGTGGAACAAATTGAAGAATTCATTGCCTTCAAGGATGCATTTGAACTTGCTAGTTTGTTTGAAAATACTGATGATGCACCTTATGAAAATGAGGTTTATGAGATACTTAAATTTTTCTTTGACAATTACAAGGAAGAAAATGGCTATATTCTTGAATATTTTAATATATGCTTTCCACAAATGGAAGAGACTAATGCCTTGCAGGATCCTATGGAAGAAGAAATTGTTGAAACCGGAAGCTCAGTATATGAAAAAGAGGAGGAGAGTGATGAACAAAAGGAGGAAGAATGGATCTACCCATGCCTACCTGCTAATGAGAGTAACTCTTTACCCCTTATATTATTTGATTGTCCCCCATGCTTACCAAAGGAGGATGAATGTTATGTTGTTGTGGATCCTTTTGAAATATCTACTTTGGGTAAAACCTATGGAGGTTTTAATCCCACTGTTTTTGAGCTTAATAGAAATTATGTGTTTGTAGATCATGAAAAGCATGCTTTATGTGATAGCTATATTGTTGAGTTTATTCATGATGCTACTGAAAATTATTACGAGAAAGGAAAATATGGTTGTAGAAGTTTTCATGGTACTGAAACACCTCTCTATGTGCTGGAAGTTTTGAAGTTACTCTTGTTTCATCTTCCTATGCCTGTCAATTTGTTCTTTTTGAATTTATTTGCATACAAGATTCCTATGCATAGGAAGTGGTTTAGACTTAAATTTGTTTTGTATTTGCTTCTTGATGCTCTCTTTCACTTCAATTCTTATTTCTTATGAGAGCATCTTCTCAAGCTATCAAGCCTAACTTAAAGGCGTTAAAGAAAATTACTTGTTAGGAGATAACCCAAGAGTTTCCTTGAGTCTTGGAAGTTATTACTTCAGTAATGACCTCTCCTTATCCTTTTTTTGCTTTTTTGTGCCAAGAATGACCTCTAAAGAGAGGGAAGTAAGATTTGGGGAGCTGCTGTCCCCAAACAGATTTCTGTCCTCCACCAAACAAATTCGTGAGGAGTCTCTGTAACTCGGATTGAGCTAAAAGTTTACGAATAAATCCCCCAGTATGTTAGCTAACTTACGTTAGTTCAAAACTTTTTGATTTGAGCAACATAAGATGTTCGAAAAAATCGGTTTCTACCTGCTGGTCTGTTTTGACAGATTTCTGGCATTATTTGCATTTGCTTCTTATTGATTCCTTTTTGAGTTCTCTTTAGGTGAATTGAGCTTTTTGAAGGAGTTACTACATTAGCTTGTGTTTTTAGTGAAAAGCCTTGCTATTCCAAAGCTTTGCCAGAGGTCTATGATACGTTGGAAACGTATTTATAATTTTTTATGCTCCATGCTTGTTTAGTATCTATTTTGCTTTACTTGTCTACACTTTGAGGTGCTTTTTACATGTTTTCTGGTACTAACCTATTAACAAGTTGCAACAGTGCCAGATGCCTGTTTTCTGTTGTTTTTGGTTTCAGAAAAGTTAGTAAAGAAATATTCTCGAAATTGGACGGGACGAAGGACAAAGTCAATAACTTTTCGTGGGGAACAAGAAGTCCAGAGGAGAGCCCGCACTTGTCTAGCTTTTGGACGCCCTGGCGGCGGCCTCGGTCTCCCCCTTCTCCTATAAGAAGCCCCCGATGCAGAAACTCTCAGTACCCCATCAATATTCCACAAAACCGTCTGCCACCATCGTACCTAGATCGGGAGGATCTGAAGCTCTTCCCGGCACCCTGCCGGAGGGGAGATCATCCCGGAGGTCTTCTCTCCGGTATGATTTGTGAGTAGTTCCACCTTGACTATGGGTCCATGTAGTATCTAGATGGTTGTATCTCCTCCTTTGTGCTTTCATGTATAGATCTTGTGAGCTCTGTTCATGGTCAAGATCTAATCTATTTGTAATCATGCATGTTGTGTTTGCGGGGATCCGATGGATATTGAAATTATTATGTTGGTTTGATTAATGCTTCTATCTTCATGCTTCTATCATGTCTGTGTTGTTTGTGATCATGCATGCTCTCCGTTGCTAGTGGTTATCTTGTCCAAGTAGTTGCTAGTGACTCCAAGAGGGAGTATTTATGCTCGATAGTGGGTTCATGCCTCTAGTTTCCAAGGGAAGTGACAATAATCTCTTCGCTTGTAGATATGTTGTTGCTACTAGGGAGAAAACAATGGTCTCTTGTTCGTGGAACAAGTGGACTGTTTACCTTACACACTTTTCTTAAAGCAGTTGTCTGTTGCTTGCAACTTAATACTTGAGAGCGTTTGGATGATAACCTGAAGGTGGACTTCTAGTCATAGATGCAGTTGGATTACGGTCTATGTATATTGTTGTATTTCCCAATCAACCTCATAGGATATTTCTGGCTAGTAATTGCATTGTTATGCCTTGCTCAGTTCCTGTCAATTGCCTCGCTGTAATTAGTTTACCCTTCATGCCATGTTGTTTATCTAAGGAGAGCACCTCTAGTGAACTATGGACCCCGGTCCAATCTTTACCATTGATACATCTTACAATGTCACTTGTTTACTTGCTACAAACCATTACCTTCCACACCATACGTTTAATCCTTTGTTATAGCAAACCGGTGAGCTTGACAACCTCACTAATTCGTTGGGATAGAGTCTTGAGTTTGTGTTGTGCTGGTCTCCATGTTGCTTCCAACACCTGTGTGATATTTCCTTCCTCCTTCTAGTTCGATAACCTCGGTTTCTACTGAGGGAATTATTGCTGTTGTACTCTTCATACCTTGATCTTGAGGTTTCCAACGAAGCACTATTCCTCCCTATTGAGTGTAGCATCAAGTAATTTCTGGCGCTGTTGCCGGGAGGCTAAGGACGTCTTCACTAGGGGAGTCCTTCACTTCCTTTCTCTTTACTTTGTTTTTAGTTTACTTTGCTTCTTTTGCTTGGTTTTGTTTGCCTCTCCGAAACCCCCCCCCCCCAAAAAATTAGTTAGCTTGGTTTGCTTTCTTTATTCAAAAACACAAAAAAAAATAGCTCCTGCTCTAGCTGTTGCTGCCTGTTTTTGGCTTGCCCACCTTTGCCAAAATGAACTCTGCTGAGAACACCAAGTTGTGTGACTTCACTAGCACCAACAACAATGATTTCCTAAGCACACCTATTGCTCTACCTGCACCTGATGCTACTTTTTATGAAATTAAGCCTGCTTTGTTGAATCTTGCGATGCGAGAGCAATTTTCTGGTGCTGGTTCTGATGATCCTGTCACTCATCTTAATAGCTTTGTTGAACTTTTTGAGATGCAAAAGTATAAGGATGTAGATGGAGATATTATTAAGCTCGGGATTTTTCCTTTCTCCTTGAGGGGAAAAGCTAAAGATTGGTTGCTATCTTTGCCTAAAATAGTATTGATTCTTGGACTAAGTGCAAAGATGCTTTTATTGGAAAATACTATCCTCCTGCTAAGATTATTGCTATTATAAGTGACATTATGAAATTTAAATAGCTTGATAGTGAACATGTTGCTCCTCCTTGGGAAAGAATGAAATCTTTGGTTCAAAATTGCCCTACTCATGGACTCACTGCTTGAATGACTATCCAAACTTTTTATGCAGTTTTGAACTTCTCCTCAAGAAACCTGTTGGATTCTCCTCAAGAAACCTGTTGGATTCTGCTGCTGGAGGTACTTTTATGGGACTCACCTTGGGTGCTGCAACAAGGCTCCTTGATAATATGATGGTTAACTACTCTGAATGGCATGTTGAGAGAGCTCCACATGGTAAGAAGGTAAATTCTGTTGAGGAAACTTCCTCTTTGAGTGAAAAGATTGATGTTATTATGGCTATGCTTGTTAATAGGAAAGCTCCTCTAGATCCTAATAGTGTTCCCTTAGCCTATTTGGTTGCTCAAGAAGAGCAAGTTGATGTGAACTTCATTAGAAACAACAATTTCAACAACAATGCCTATAGGAATAATTTTGGTAGCAACAATAATTATAGGCCTTATCCTCCCAGTGGAAATGTTTATCATGATAGATCTGGAATGCCTAGCGAAGAGAGGATTCTAGAAGTAGAGATATCCACTAAGAATTCATATAAATGCAATATGATCAAAATAAGATTTTCACTAGAACTATGGAGGAACAATCTATCATCTTGAAAAACATTAGCCATCAGCTTGAGAATCTGAATAGAGAAATTCCTAGTTTACAGTCAAAAATTTTGAGTGCTGAGAAAAAATATATCCTCTTTGTCTGAAGCTCAAACTTCCTTGGTAAATAAAATGGCTGCTAAACCTGAAACTATGGAAAACACCTTTGCTACTGCTCATGCCATACAAGTTACTATTAATGAAAATGTTAGGCTGTTAGCTCAACTTCATGCTAGGTGGGAAAGGGAAGCTGAAATTGATAGAAACAATAGTGTGTGAACTATCACCACTAAACCACAAGTAGCCCCTATTCCTCCTCCTACTATGCCTAAGCCTATTGATCCTACTACTAGTGATGCTAAGTTTGATTTTGATATTGATGGTTGCAATATTTCTGAAGTGATTATGTTCCTACAAAAGCTTGCTAGAAGTCCTGATGCTAGTGATATGCATGTTGCCTTTATCAAACACATTACAGATGCTCTTGTTAAGATTAAGGAAGAGAAGCTAAAACACAAAGATTCTATTCCTAGGAAAGTAGAAGATAGTAGGGAACCCATTATTAATATGCAAGTGAATGATTTTGATCTCAAATCTTTATGTGATCTTGGTTCTAGTATCTCTATTATGCCTAGGAAGATTTATGAAATGCTTGATTTACCACCATTAGAAGATTGTTATTTGAATGTCCCACTCAATGGTAATGCTAAGAAGAAACTCATGGGGAGTATTAATGATGTTCTCATTATGGTTAACAATGCTTATGTCACTGTGGATTTCTATATTTTGGATGTTGAATACAATGCTTCTTGTCCTATTACTTGGGAAGACCTTTTCTTAGAACAGTTGGTGCCATCATTGATATGAAAGAAGGCACCATCAAATATCAATTTACATTCAAGAAAGGTATTGAACACTTCCCTATGAGGAGAGATAAGTTGCTTTTTTCTCCTCCTTTGAAAGCAAGATTTGATGTTAATGCTTCCTCATTTGAAAATACTTGATTCTTCTTGCTTCTTATGCCTAACTTAAAGGCGTTAAAGAAAAGTAATTGTTGGGAGATAACCCAAGAGTTTCCTTGAGTCTTGGAAGTTATTACTTAAGTAATAAACTCTCCTTATCCTTTTTGTTTGCTTTTTGTGCCAAGAATGACCTCTAATGAGAGGGAAGTAAGATTTGGGGAGTTGCTGTCCCGAAACAGATTTCTGTCCTCCACCAAAACGATTCGTGATGATTCTCTGTAACTCGGATTGAGCTCAAACTTTACAAATAAATCCCCCAGTACTAACTTTCGTTAGTTCAACACTTTTTTATTTGAGCAACAGAAGATGTTCGAAGAAATTCGTTTATACCTGCTGGTCTGTTTTGACAGATTTCTGCCATTATTTGCATTTACTTCTTATTGATTCCTTTTTGAGCTCTCTTCAGATAAATTGAGCTTCTTTCAAGGAGTTACTTCAGTAGCTTGTATTTTTAGTGAAAATACTTGCTGTTACAAAGCTTTTCCAGCGGTCTAATATCTTTTGAATAAGCTAATGTTGCTAATGAAGATTGTGTGAAGTTTTGTATGAAGGAAAAATTTCAGGTGTAGAGAGAGAATGATGCAATGAGATGAAGAATGGACAAAAGATCAAGCTTGGGGATGCCACCATGGTTTCACCCCAAGAAATATCCAAGAGGTACAAGCGTCAAATCTTGGGGATGCCCAAGGCATCCCCTTCTTCGTCAATAAAAAGCTCAGGTCTATCTAGACACTTCGTTTTTATTGTTTCATGCGCAAGTTGTGTTGTTCTTGGAGCTTCTTAGTTTTAGTTTGATTTGCTTAGGTTGCTTAGTTTGCTTGAATAAATAAGTTTGGACCCCCGTTCTCGCTGTGTTGTTTTGCAAATAAGTTGCTTGGTGTTGGAAAGGAGTAGTAAGTTCTTGCTTGAAGTGCAAGAGGAGCTTGCATTGACTGTGACTTAGAATTTAGCATGACATGCTAGGTGTTGTTTTAGCATTATGCTTACTGATAATTGCTGTATCATGTCTTGTTCCAAACAATTGGGATTGCTAGTGTGCCTTCAAAAAATTATGAGTTGTTTTAGCATGCAAAAGCATAGTATTGTGGTACTCTCCTTTGATACTTTGCTTGGGTTGACTTGGCACATGCTCACACCATGTTATGACTATGACAAGTCACCATAGCCTCTACGATCATTTAGTCCTTGACTTGTAGTACCACTCTTTGCTTTGATTAGTATGCTTTGTTGCATTGCATAATTATGGCCATTATTGCTCTCTTAGTTGGTTGCTCCAGTCTTTTGCTAGCCTCCACTTGTATGAGTAAGTTCTACTCATGCTTCCAACTCCCAAGAAACCAAGTTTTTCCAAAGTGTCCACTATAAAATCCTATGCATGGTGTGTTCCACCATTCCAAGTATATTCTTGTTATCAGCTATCTTCCAATTAAAAACTATTTTGTTATGTGAAAACTTAGTGATTAAAGCCCCCACGAACTTGATGGGACATTTTATTCTTTGCCCCTAATAAATTTGAAACATTGAGGCAACTTTGTTGTATACGCTTGCACTTATAAGTTGGGATGAGTAGAATCGTGCTATCACGAGGAACGTTTTCAACATTGCACTTGTACTTTCTACTCAGTTGATATCATGCTCTTTTGTCTATGGATGTCACCGGTGTGAAATAAAGAAGGAACTTGTAAGTCCATGGATTTTGTATCCTGTGTTAGAGAAACGCCTAGGCCGCTAGCCTAAGCCATGCCTAATCATGGTGGAAACTTGCAGCATCACCATAGTGAGCTATCTATGAAGCATCCACAATAAAAAGCTATGCATATGGTAAATAAAAAGATTGCTGAGATGCTCATTGCTTGCTTGCCTTGTCATTTTGGTTATGGTAAAGCTCCTGTACAATGTGCAAGGGGTACCCCGTTGGCGGTTCTCAATCATATGCAAATACTTACAATGACAAGAACTTACCTGGGCCCAAAGTTGAGTATGCATGAGGTGTGTCACTCGTATTCAAGGGACTTGAGATTTCCAACTTATACTTCGTCAAGCATATACTCCATCTTTGCCACTTTAACCTTAACCACTTCAAGATGCTTATGATATGGGCAATGAGGGCTGAAAGCTAACAAGTACCATAATTTTTGGAATCTCTTTTTGAAACTTGAAATCCCTGCTTCCTTTACAAAAAGGCCTTTCTTTCACCACTATTGAATCTCCACCTTCTACCTTTAGGCACCATTAAGAGAGCATAGTTGTCATTCCATGTGTAGTGTTCCAAAGCTTATTAACTGATGCATACTGTGATATTACTTGTTCTTGTGCTATTTGTTTCTAGTCACCCTTGTGAACTTTGAAGGTGTCCTATGCATCTATATTGCTACTCTATGAGGGACAAGCTGATTGCCACTACGCCATGTTTTTTGTATGTGAAACAAACAAACGTTTTTCATTGCAGATTATTCATGATCTCTGTTTGTAGCTTGTCATGTTGCATGCATAGTTACTATGTCCTATTGTTAGAACTCCATCTTTCATGCACATGTTTAGAGTTCTTTGATCCCGGCTTTCAATGCTTGCAAATGGTTGGATCTTTATTGTGAGGGTGCATGTCACCTCAAAAATTATTCTTTTATCACTTACCTACTCGAGGACGAGCAGGAGTTAAGCTTGGGGATGCTGATACGTCGGAAACGTATCTATAATTTTTGATGCTCCATGCTTGTTTAGTATCTACTCTGCTTTGCTTGTCTACACTGGTTCTGCGTGTGAAATTAAAATGTTGTAAGGGGTTTTATATGAATTTTTTTAATTAAAGTAATTAACAAAATTCTGAATAAATAAATAAATAAATAAAAGAGTTTTATTTAAATGAGATCTTGCATTAAATTTGGTGGAAATTTAATGCATGTGAGTGGATTTTTGAGTGGAGGCATGTTTATGTGAGTGGAGGCTTTTCATTTTGAGTGGGAGCTCCACCCACATGAATGTGGAAGAGGTGGGGGCAGCTACCATGGTTGTGGCTCCATGCCCCTTGGGTGCCCTGTAACATATCACCCTTCGTGTAATATTAATAAAGACATGTTTGAGCATTGCATGCATGCATAATAGTTGCACTTTGGTTAAAACAAATAAACATAAGCAAAACCCTAATTTCTTTCCCTCTCAAAACCATTCAAATGGTTTTGTATTTTGAAAACTAACCAAAAGAATGGAACCCAAAATGAATAAAAATGGTTCCACACTATTTTATATACTTTATAAAAAGTTTCTGCAATTTTGAAATACTCAAAACAGTTTGGAATTTGAAAGTACAAATAGATAAATAAAAAACAGAAATAGAAAAGGTTTCTGAAATAAAAATCTAACTAACCTAGCTACTGGGCTGAGCCCATTCTCTCCTCTCTCTCTCTGCAGCCCACCGCAGCCAGCAGCCAGCCACCCGGGGCCCAAGCCGGCCCGCATACCCCTTCGTCGTGTTTCTCGTCGTCTTCCTCGCCGACGAATGCAACGAAACAGCTCGCTGTCGAGCGCTCGTCGCCGGCGTGAGCTGCGATTCGTGTTGCCGCCCGCCGTCGTCTATAAGACCCTCTGCCTCGCGAAGGACGAACCCTAGCATGTCATTTCCTTTCCCCTCTTCTCCCGCGTGCAAACCCTAACCCGGGGGATTTTATAATTTTCCATACTTTACTTTTCAGTTTTATTATTTGCCACACCATGTGTCACTGACATGTGGTGGTCAATGTGGCAAATAATAAATTTCTCAGGTAAAGTGTGGCAAATGATAAAATACTCCCCCTAACCCTAGAGCTCATAGACGCCATCGAGCCCCACCGTCTCCGGCCGCCCCGAGCCTCGTCGGGGCTCCTGGAAGCTTCGCCTTGCCGCGGTGAGCAGCCTCGCATAAGGAATCGATGCGAGGAGCTCCCAATTGTTGACAAGGGCACCGCCTTCCCGAGCTCCGGCCACCGCTTCCTCCCCCGATTCCAGCGTCGCACGTGCTCGCCACGCCTCACCGACACCACCGTCGTGCTCCTGGTGAGCCACCGGTTCTCAAGCACCTTTTTGCTTCCTCTCTCTCCCTCTAGATCTTCCTCCCCGCGAGAGCCCGACGCCGCCGCCACTCGCCGTCGTTGCACCGCCGTCCCCGGTGACCATTTCAAGGCGGCGTCGCCACTATCTTGCTCCCCGCGACGCCCTCTTTCTAACCCCCACAACCACGCATCCAGGAGCGCTCAGAATCGGTGGATCGAGCATCGATCTGAGGGTGAGCACCATTGCTGACGCCAGCCTGACATCAGCATGATGCAATAACCCTATTTATTTCATTTAAATGTTTTCTGTAATTATTTTATTAAATGGAAAATGTATGACAGGTGGGCCCTGCCTGTCAGGGTTTTAATCATTTCTGTAAATGTTTTCTGAAATTAATAAAAGTCTGACATGTGGGCCCAAGTTTGGAAATTATTTTAATTATTCCAAAAATGATTTAAAATGAATTAAAATTTGAGAAATTCATAACTAATTCATTTTAAATCAGAAAATACAAATAATATACCAAAATGAACAGAAAAATGAAACCTATCTAACTACGCTATAATCATACATTGTTAATCAACTTTGATGCCAAGTTTAATTAGAAGAACCATTTGAACCCCACAGGTGATTCCGAAGATCCCCCTGTTCTAGGGTTTGGATATCTCGAACCCCCTTTTAAATGACCAAACATGTTCTAGGATTCTTTTCAACACCATTTAACTTGTCATATTATCCATATTGTATGAGCATTCCACATGCCATGTGTTGAGTGTTGCTTTCTCTTTTCCGGTGATTGGTTCTCGCGAATAGGAACCGAACCCGAAGCTAAAGTCAACGCCACCGAAGAGCAGTATCAGTCCAACAACGGACAAGGCAAGCGAAGCCCCACTCATTCATATGAATCCTATGTTTACAAAGTATTTAATTCTCGTCATATGCATTCGGTTCAACAGTCTTTTATCAGTAGATAGAGTAATCCTATCTGATGCATGTTTTCCTTTGCGAACTATACTACCTGATCCATGGCTCCTCGCATGACTAGGGTTTGGCTTATGAGCATCGCTAGTGCCACATTTCAGTCAAGCTTAGCCATGCTTAGTGGTCTGATGCTGATTATTCATGTGATGCACCGGAGATGCGAATGAATCTAGTATGGTAGGATGTTCTGATGTGATCAGATATGAATGATAAACATGCTAAGGTTTGTATGGGAGGCCACGTGGGTTGTGGTTTTTGTAGTCCCATACCTACCACCCTTAGTACCTGATGTTCTCGCCTCTTGAACCAAGACGAGCGTACAACCACACGGGGGCATGGAAACCCCCTCGACTCACTAACTTGCCTAGTAGATTCCATGAGTCACATAGTTCGGGCTTTCCATTCGACATACGCATATTGGTTGTTCTTGAATGGAGGTGAAGGAGGTGCATTCATAACAGGTAGGTAAGCGCGGCCAGGAACAAGAGATGCCCAGCATCCGTAATCTTGAACCCCGCACACATCATTAGGGACCGGCTTCGAGACTTGACCTATTATGGTGGCATCTCCCTAGTGCATGATTCATGGTCTCGGCGAAAGCAAGGTAAAGGTCGTGGTCAACCACTCTCTGCCGGCCTTCCAAGGAAGAGGGCTAAAAATTAGGCATTAAGAATCGGTTGGTACGTGTGGGTAAAGTTGTGCACCCCTGCAGGGTTATTAATCTTTTCGAAAAGCCGTGTCCACGGTTATGGACGACTTGGGAACGGATTCCGTGATCATAGAAAACTATAACCGAATGATAAAACTTGTCAACTAATGTGAGATCCGGAGTACTTCCTCAGGGTTGTTTGAGGGGGTAGTCCGGGAAGAGAGGTTCAGTTGATGATGGTACTTGGTGGAAATCAAAGATGATTCTAAGAGCTAGAGGTTGGAGTCTTCTTATCCCCTTTTGAAAATGATCTGACTAGACGAGTTTCTTCTCCCTCTTGTTTTGAAAACAAAAGATGGCTTTATGCAAAATAACTCCACTAGCCATAAGTCTTGCGGAGTACACCATGTACTCATCCTTGCTTCGTTGATGTTTTCTACAGATGAAGCTACTCCACCTGAAGGTGGTTCTTACGTCTAAGTTGACGAGTAGTTGGGGTTCCCGGGCAGCAGCCTAGGATCTATGGAAGGGTCGCTACTTCTGTTTATGGCCTCTTAGGCCCTTTGCTAAGTTTGTTGTTTAGAACAACTTGTTTGCTTCCGTTGTTTGATGTAATGATGGGTCTGTGACCCTGGTTTGTATGACTGGTTTGTAACTCTCTTAATAGTTTACCTTATTGTATATTCTGTAATGTTACCGATCTTTCCCTGCGTGTTTCGGAATTTAGGTTAGGCTTATATCAGATGAGGATCTGGTATTTGTCTAGCCCTGATCCCGGGTCATGACAGATTTTGGTATCAGAGCAGGACTGCCCGTAGGAAACCCTTCTAGCTGGTCGATGTTGAGTCTAGAGTTTGAGAAAACTATTTGAAAGCTAAAAATCTATTTGCAAAACTCTGAATAGGACTCTTTTTACTCCTTATCCAAGGTTGTTCTATTGTTGAGTTATCTTACCTCGTTTGCTTTGCAAAGTTTTCACTTCTCGTCTATCATTTCAAACTCTTAAGATATATGGGTTTGGGTTGTTTTTACCTAGTACTCCGTACTTGGTTGCAAGGCTCAGAGTTTCCAAGATATATCAGTGCAACTAAAGCATTGTTTTTTAACTTTGCTAAGGATGCCTCTAATTCCGCTCTCAATTCTTTTGTGACTTGTTGGTATCATATCATGCTTGCATTCCATTGTTGTGGTTTGTATCTAAGTTGGTAGCGTATACGTTTCGTATGCTTGTCCTACTGCCATACTTAATGCATTGATATAATTTTTATCCACATGTTCACCTCTACCATGATCTTTTGATATGGTTTTGCCATCCTCTAGTATACCCTTTTTGGTGAATCCATTCTCATGGTTTATGTTTTCTCCTCAGGATGTCGTCTGGTACTCGTGGTTCTGTTGGCCATCGAGCAAACAACAATGCTGATCAGGAACTTCCGCCACCTCCCACAATGGCCGAGGTTCTCAACAACATTGAGACCAACCGTCTGAGGAATGAGCATATACGGGCGTGTGGCGTAGAACACTGAATGTCGTCCTGACGACTGTGTCACACTTGGAGATTTCATCCGCTCTTTTCCTCCAATCTTCACCCACTCCAAGGAGCCCCTTGAAGCTGATGATTGGCTCCGTACCATAGAGCGCAAGTTCAGTGCTCTTCGAGTTCGTCCCGCTGACCGTGTCAATTTCGCCACCTATCAACTGGAAGGTGAGGCTGGTGTTTGGTGGGAAGGTTTTCAGAATCTACAAGCTCAGGGACATGTTGTAACCTGTAAGGAGTTTGTTGTAGCATTTCGTGCCTCTTATATCCCTAAGCCCATCATGGATCTCAAAAGGAGGGAGTTTCTAGATCTGACTCAGGGGCGCAAGGATATTGAAACCTATGGGCATGAGTTTACTCGTCTGGCTCGCTATGCAACCAGGGATGTGACCAATGATGAAGATAAGCAAGAGTTGTTCCGTAAGGGACTTAACCCTGCACTTCGCTAAGAATTGCTGCCCTTCAAGTTCTAGTCTTTCCAGGACCTGCACAATCAGGCTCTTACATTGGAGCATGGAAGGAAGGACATGGAAGTCTATCAGAAGCGTGAAGAAGTAAATTCCCGTGCTTCTTCCTCTGGTAACAAGAAGCGTCGTGTCTTTGTTCCATACAGTGTTGTGCCTCGTGCTCCTTATGCACCCAAGTCTTCTAGCAATAATTCTCGTCATCCACAGTCCAATATTGGTGGAGCAAACTATCATCCTCCTGCTGGTTCTCACACTGGAGTTACATGTTACTCCTGTGGTCAGCCTGGTCACTACTCAAGGGAGTGTTCCCAAAGGGCTTTCGGATGCAATGATCAGCAGGCAAAGAAGAATGATAAATCTCAAGGTGCTGGACTTGGTTGTCTGACCCATGTCACTATTGAGGAAGCTCAGGAAGATCTACGCGTCATTCTGGGTATGCTCCGTGTCAATTCAATTCCCGCAACAGTCTTGTTTGATTCTAGAGCGTCGCACACATTCATATCACAAGATTTTGCGCAAATGCATGATATCACTTTTCAAGCTATGGACTCTCCTCTAGAGATTAGAACTCTTGGGTCTCGTTGGCAGACCATTTGGGTTACTCATGGGGTTGAGATAGATATAGCATATCAGAAGTTTCCCACTTCCCTCATTGCACTCAAGTCAACTGACATAGATGTTATTCTGGGCATGGACTGGCTAACCAAGTATCAAGCCGTCATTGACTGTGCACTTAGAATAGTTGTTGTGACCTCTCCTGCTGGCATAACTGTCAAGTATTGGACTGATGGTTCAAAGTCTCCATCAGCAGTTCTTAAACCTTTCTCGGAGTTGTATGCCATGTATGTTCTACCTATTCTCGAGGTCCAAGATGTCCATGTAGTCTGTGATTTCCCGAATGTCTTTCCTGAAGAGTTGCCTGGCATGCCACCTGATCGTAGTGTGGAGTTTGTCATAGAGCTAGTTCCTGGAACTGCTCCTATATCCAAAAGACCTTATCACATGCATCCTCATGAGTTGGTTGAGTTGAAGAAGCAACTTGAAGAGTTAGAGGGTCTAGGATACATTCAACCTAGCACATCCTCTTGGGGTTGCCCTACCATCTTTGTCAAGAAGCGGGATACAAACATTCCAAGATTGGTGGTTGATTACCGTCCACTCAACGCGGTGACAATCAAGAATAAGTACCCACTTCCCCGGATAAATGACCTATTTGGTCAATTAAGTGGTGCCACTATCTTCTCCAAAATGGATTTAAGATCAGGGTATCATCAAATCAAGATAAAAAAGGAGGATATCCCAAAGACAGTATTCACAACTCGTTATGGTCTCTATGAGTATACAGTGATGTCCTTCGGGTTGACCAATGCCCCTGCCACATTTATGAGGCTCATGAACTCTGTCTTCATGGAATATCTCGACAAGTTCGCCGTGGTATACATTGATGACATTCTAATCTACTCCAAGACCGAAGAAGAGCATGCCGAACATCTACATTTGGTATTGACTAAACTTCTGAACATCGTATCTATGCCAAGTTTTCCAAATGTGAGTTCTGGTTACAAGAGCTCGTCTTCCTTGGGCATGTTGTGTCTGCAAGTTGTGTTGCTGTCATACCGGATAAGGTTCAGACCATTCTGGAATGGGAGTCACCTACTTCAGTCAAGGAAGTCCAAAGTTTTCTTGGAATGGCTGGATATTACCGCCGATTCATCGAGAACTTCTCCAAGATAGCCAAGCCTATGACCGATCTTCTTAAGAAAGATAAGAAGTTTGAATGGTCAGAAAAGGCAGAAGAAATCTTCCAAGGTTTGAAAACCAAACTAACCACCGCTCATGTGCTTGTCCTTCCGGACACAAGCAAGGACTTCGTCATCTATTGTGATGCTTCTCTCCAAGGGCTCGGTTGTGTGTTGATGCAAGATGGTCATGTAGTGGCCTATGCTTCTCGGCAGTTGAAGCCACATGAGAACAATTACCCCACCCATGATCTCGAACTAGCTACTGTTGTTCATGCTCTGAAGCAATGGCGACATTACCTCATCGGTAACCATTGCGAACTTTACTCAGATCATCAAAGTTTGAAGTATCTCTTTACCCAGCCAGATCTGAATCTCAGTCAAAGACGATGGTTGGAACTCATCAAAGATTATGATTTAGGTCTCAACTATCAACCCGGGAAAGCCAATGTCGTAGCTGATGCGCTAAGTCGGAAGTCTTATTGCAACAATCTGATGATTTCATAAGCCCAACCTGCTCTCTACGAGGAAATCAAGCGTCTTAACCTTGAAGTAGTTCCTTGTGGATTCCTTGCTAACCTTGAAATAAAATCTTATCTGGAGGACCAAATCAAGGATGATCAAAAGCAAGATGATGAAGTTACCAAGATCAAAGAACGTGTTGCAAGCGGTGAAGCTAAATGTTTCTCCGCCAATGATCAAGGTATCCTATACTTTAGTAACCGGCTAGTGGTTCCAAATAGTCGGAAAATCAAAGATCTAATCCTACTAGAAGCTCATGAATCCCCTATGTCTATCCATCCTAGTGATACCAAGATGTACCAAGATCTCCGTCAAAGGTTCTGGTGGAGTGGAATGAAACCAGAAATCGCTCGCTTTGTTGCAGAGTGCGACGTTTGCCGTCGTGTGAAGGCTGAACACCAAAGGCCTGCTGGACTTCTGCAGCCGTTGAAAATCCCTGAGTGGAAATGGGATGAAATTGGTATGGATTTCATTACTGGACTCCCAAAGACACAATCTGGAAATGATGCCATATGGGTAGTTATTGATCGACTATCCAAAGTTGCTCACTTCCTTGTTGTTCGGGAAAGCATTACTGCAAGCCAGTTGGCAGAGCTATATGTATCCTAGATCGTCGTTCTTCATGGTGTTCCCAAGAAGATTATATCTGATCGTGGAAGCTTGTTCAGTTCCAAATTCTGGGCTAGTATCCAACAAGCAATGGGAACTCAAGTTTCCTTCAGTACAACTTATCATCCTAACACCGGTGGTCAAACTGAAAGAGTGAATCAAATTCTTGAAGACATGCTCAGAGCATGTGTCATATCCTTTGGAAAGAACTGGGAGAAATGTCTTCCTTTTGCGGAGTTCTCCTACAATAACAGTTTTCAATCCAGTTTGGGCATGGCACCTTTCCAATTCCTGTATGGGAGAACATTTCGAACACCTCTAAACTGGACAGAAACCGACGAAAGACAATTCTTTGGTCAGGACATGATCCAAGAAGCAGAAGATCAAGTTCGCATAATTTGAGAGTGTCTGAAGGCCTCTCAATCTCGTCAGAAGACCAACTACGATCGTCATCATCTTGATGTTCATTATGAAGTTGGTGATCAAGTCTATCTCCAGGTCACTCCTTTGAAGGGTGTCCATCGATTCGGTATCAAAGGCAAATTGGCTCCTCGCTACGTTGGTCCCTTTCGCATTCTCTCCAAGCGGGGTGAGCTTGCCTACCAATTCGATCTACCTTCATCTTTTCTAGAGGTTCATGATGTCTTTCATGTGTCTCAACTCAAGCGTTGCTTCAAAGATCCCATTCGTGGTGTGGACCATGAAACTTTTGATCTCCAAGATGATCTAACCTACCGAGAATACCCTGTTCGTATTCTTGATGAAACTGACCGCAAGACTCGTCGTCAAACCATCAAGTTCCTGAAAGTTCAATGGTCTCATCACTCTGAGTCACAAGCAACCTGGGAACACGAAGATCGTCTTCGATCTGAGTACCCTGACTTCTTTTCTAAAACCTAGGAATCTCGGGTCGAGATTCTTGTAAGTGGGGTAGAGCTGTAACATATCACCTTTCGTGTAATATTAATAAAGACATGTTTGAGCATTGCATGCATGCATAATAGTTGCACTTTGGTTAAAACAAATAAACATAAGCAAAACCCTAATTTCTTTCCCTCTCAAAACCATTCAAATGGTTTTGTATTTTGAAAACTAACCAAAAGAATGGAACCCAAAATGAATAAAAACGGTTCCACACTATTTTATATACTTTATAAAAAGTTTCTGTAATTTTGAAATACTCAAAACAGTTTAGAATTTGAAAATACAAATAGATAAATAAAAAAACAGAAATAGAAAAGGTTTCTGAAATAAAAATCTAACTAACCTAGCTACTGGGCCGAGCCCATTCTCTCCCCTCTCTCTCTATCACCCACAGCCAAGCCCCCCACAGCCCAGCCCAACTGCCCGCTGCATTCGTGTTCTCCGTCGTCTTCCTCACGACGGATGCAGCAAGCTTCATTGTCGAGTGCTCATCGCCGGCGTGCGCTGCGAATCGTGCCGCCGCCCGCCGTCATCTACAAGACCCTCTGCCTCGCCAAGGACGTACCCTAGCACGTCATTTCCTTTCCCCTCTTCTCCCACGCGCAAACCCTAACCCTAGAGCTCACAGACGTCGTCGATCCCCGCCGTCTCCAGCCGCCCCAAGCCTTGTCGTGGCTCTTGGAAGCTTCGCCTCGCCGCGGTGAGCAGCCTCGCAGAAGGAATCGACGCGAGGAGCTCCCAATCATCGACAAGGACACCGCCTTCCCGAGCTCCGGCCACCGCTTCCTCCCCCGGTTCCGGCATCGCCCGTGCTCGCCTCGCCTCACCAACACCACCGTCATGCTCGTGGTGAGCCACCGGTGCTCAAGCACCTTTCCGCTTCCTCTCTCACTCCCTCTGGATCTTCTTTCCCATGAGAGCCCGACGCCGCCGCCGCTCGCCGTCGTTGCACCGCCATCCCCGGTGACCATTTCAAGGCGGCGCTGCCACTATCTTCCTCCCCGCGACGCCCTCTTTCTAACCCCCACTACCACGCATCCAGGCGCGCTCAGAATCGGTGGATCGAGCATCGATCTGAGGGTGAGCACCATTGCTGACGTCAGCCTCACATCAGCATGATGCAATAACCCTATTTATTTCATTTAAATGTTTTCTGTAATTATTTTATTAAATGGAAAATGTATGATAGGTGGGCCCTGCCTGTCAGGGTTTTAATCATTTCTGTAAATGTTTTCTGAAATTAATAAAAGTCTGACATGTGGGCCCAAGTTTGGAAATTATTTTAATTATTCCAAAAATGATTTAAAATGAATTAAAATTTGAGAAATTCATAACTAATTCATTTTAAATCAGAAAAATACAAATAATATACCAAAATGATTAGAAAAATGGAACCTATATAACTACACTATAATCATACATTGTTAATCAACTTTGATGGAAAGTTTAATTAGAAGAACTATTTGAACCCCATAGGTGATTCCGAAGATCCCCCTGTTCTAGGGTTTGGATATCTCGGACCCCCTTTTAAATAACCAAACATGTTGTAGGGTTCTTTTCAACACCATTTAACTTGTCATATCATCCATATTGTATGAGCATTGCACATGCCGTGTGTTGAGTGTTGCTTTCTCTTTTCTGGTGATTGGTTCTCACGAATAGTAATCCTATCTGATGCATGTTTTCCTTTGCAAACTATACTACCTGATCCACGGCTCCTAGCATAACTAGGGTTTGGCTTATGAGCATCGCTAGTGCCACAATTTAGTCAAGCTTAGCCATGCATAGTGCTCTGATGCTGATCATTCATGTGATGCACCGGAGATGCGAATGAATCTAGTATGGTAGGATGTTGTGATGTGATCAAATATGAATGATAAACATGCTAAGGTTTGTATGAGAGGCCACGTGGGTTATGGTTTTTGTAGTCCCATACCTACCACCCTTAGGACCTGATGTTCTCGCCTCTTGAACCAAGACGAGCGTACAACCACACGGGGGCCTGGAAACCCCCTCGACTCACTAACTTGCCTAGTAGATTCCATGAGTCACATAGTTCGGGCTTTCCATTCGACATAAGCATATTGGTTGTTCTTGAATGGAGGTGAAGGAGGTGCATTCATAACAGGTAGGTAAGCATGGCCGGGAACAAGAGATGCCCGTCATCCTTAATCTTGAACCCCACACACATCATTAGGGACCGTCTTGGGACTTGACCTGTTACGGCGGCATCTCCCTAGTGTGTTACTCATGGTCTCGGCGAAAGCAAGGTAAAGGTCGTGGTCAACCACTCTCTGCCGGCCTTCCAAGGAAGAGGGCTAAAAATTAGGCATTAAGTATCGGTTGGTACGTGTGGGTAAAGTTGTGCACCCCTGCAGGGTTATTAATCTTTTCGAAAAGTCGTGTCCACGGTTATGGACGACTTGGGAACGGATTCTGTGATCATAGAAAACTATAACCGAATGATAAAACTTGTCAACTAATGTGAGATCCGGAGTACTTCCTCAGGGTTGTTTGAGGGGGTAGTCCGGGAAGAGAGGTTCAGTTGATGATGGTACTTGGTGGAAATCAAAGATGATTCTAAGAGCTAGAGGTTGAAGTCTTCTTATCCCCTTTTGAAAATGATCTGACTAGACAAGTTTATTCCCCCTCTTGTTTTGAAAACAAAAGATGGCTTTATGAAAAATAACTCCACTAGCCATAAGTCTTGCGGAGTACACCCTGTACTCATCCTTGCTTCGTTGATGTTTTCTACAGATGAAGCTACTCCAACTGAAGGTGGTTTCTACGTTGAAGTCGACGAGTAGTCGGGGTTTCCGGGCAACAGCCTAGGATCTATGGAAGGGTTACTTCTTCTGTTTATGGCCTCTTAGGCCCTTTGCTAAGTTTGTTGTTTAGAACAACTTGTTTGCTTCCGTTGTTTGATGTAATGATGGGTCTGTGACCCTGGTTTGTATGACTGGTTTGTAACTCTCTTAGGAGTTTACCTTATTAATGTATGGTTTGTATGTTCTGTAATGTTACCGATATTTCCCTGCGTGTTTCAGAATTTAGGTTAGGCTTATATCAAATGAGGATCTGGTATTTTTATAGACCTGATCCCGGGTCGTGACATGCCCCCCCTCTCCCTATAAAAGGCCCTCCTCTCCTCCTCTCACAACACACCTCCTCGTGAAGGATCTCTCTCCCCCCTTTAGAGTTTCCCCATCGTCTCGGATCAACGAGATACATGTTCTCGGTGGCTTTTTCTGGAAGGATTTGTTGCTTCCGCTGCTTCGCTGGAGCGAGGGCGCAGAGGTTGTCTGGATACCCGAACATGTGTGCGATCACCGATGCGCCACTGCTTTGCGGTGCTGGACTTGATGGTGCTAGACCTACTGGACCGAATGGACTTCTTCTCGATCTTGAGATCGACAAGCGTTCGACTACATCATCCACGAGTACAACCTTGTTAATGCTTTTCGATCTTTGAGGGTATGTATTCTATGGATGTATATCCACTCGTTGCTTCTATCTAGTAGATAGATCTTGGTACTTAGTTGTTCCCATCGTAGAATTTTTTTGTTTTCTATGCTGCGAACCCTACATCATCATCGTTGACAAGCTCCTCGAGGTCCAAGTCGGAGGAGGACGATGACGAGTCGTCAATGAAGAACTCCATGTTCATCGACATCTACACAAAAATCAATGAGAAACAGCCAAGACTGGACAAATCGAAGATGCTTCCTCCCAAGACTAACCGCCAAATCGAAAGAGGATGAAGATACGATAGAGGCGTAGCCGAATCCTTTCGCCTAGTGTTGGGCCACGTAGATATAAAACAAAAAAATTCCTCTAACGTGGTGATCCCAAGATCTAGCTAAGGTAGAAGGCCACGAGGTTTACCACTAGAGGCACGGTTGCGGATTACTGATGTAGCACGTCAGTTGATGCAGTGCAGTCCTCACGATCTGATCAGATCACGATCGTCCAAGCGTTGATGGTACAACGCCTCTGCTGGTGTCCACATGTACGAGGAGGAGCGTCGGCGGTGAACTGCTAGGTTTAGTACGTCGGCAGGACAACTGTGGAGCTAGGGTTTCCAACTCATGGAATGACCTAACCGATTAACGATTAACCCTTCTAGGTTACTGTGCTCCACTATATATAGGGAGTGAACGTGGGCTCCACTCTCGTGGCCCATTCACTAAAGCCCATATAATATTAGTCCCTATGAGTCCGACTCACTGACTCAGTCCAAATCCGGCTCGGGTCCAACCCAACCAGATTTCTGGTTCAAATCCAATCCAAACTTGCTCCCGCTCTTAAGTGTGTGACCCCACAGGCTCATGGCAACTTGGACACGATTGGAGTACGACTATCAATCGATCAGTCGGTAGCGTCTCCTAGCAGAACATGCCGACTCCCAAGTACCAAAGAGTCATGACCACTTGCCTTTCCAATGCGACTTGTGTATGAGTCCCTTTTGCCTCACGATATACCTTGTCAGACTATAGACGAATATTTGTCATCTCTTAAATAGTCCGACTCTCTTCTCGACCCAAGATAAGTGATTCATCTGACTAACTATTAGTCAATCGCCTCAGTTAATACTTAACCGAGTCGCGCATGGCCATGCTTTCCGAATCATATAATCCGAGAGGGCCCAGAGAATATCTATCCAAGTGAAGGGGCAAAATCACATCTTGATTATTCACATCACGCATCTTGATTATCAGTCGACCCGAACTCTGCCTTTATAACTTCCCAGTTACGGATCAGCGTTTGACAGAACCTAAGTCGGTGATCCTCAACTCGGACTATGCAATAACCTCAGGTCTAAGGATTACATTGATTGAGATATACAAATGACAACTTGTTCGTTGTACCTCAATATGGGTCAATCTGACTCGCTAAACTCTTTACCCGAATCTATGTAAGTCGGAATATCATCTCCATGCCCATGACAAGTGGAACCGAGTCATCAAGCCGACTTTCACATTAGTCTAAGTTGTATGTCCAGCACAACCTCTATGACCAAGGATATTTAGTAAAAACAACATGAATGTATAGTTCCACAACCGAATCACATATTCAATGATATACATCAGATGTTTATACAAGGACAACTTAATATCTTTATGAATACAATGGGAAATATCATCATACATGATTGCCTCTAGGGCATATTCCCAACACCTAGCTCGCGGGCGATGCCGAGTCGGACGTCACACCGAATCGAATCCAAAGCTTGCGCCATGACGGATTTGTGCCTCCCCGCACGAGATCCGAGCTTCCACGAACGTGGCTATGTGCGGGGGACTCGGGTGTGGTGGGGCGTGGCGGCTGCAGCCTGAATCGATGGCAGCTCTCGATGGCAGCGGTGGCGCGAGAGAAATGGAGTTGGGGAGGAATGCTGAAACTTCAGCATGCCAATGCTCCCACGCTGATAGAGGCCGTTGCTCGGTTAGTCCTCTTGTCCCGCGCATGACCGGTTCCGCGGGCGATATTTGGCGCTCCCTGTAAAAATATTTTCGGACTGGATGCGTTTACGAGCACTGATCGGCATACGATTTTTCCGGAAAATTGATAAATGGCAGTTATTTTATAGTTTCAAGATGTTTACAAGCAGGCGCATCTTCCGGTATGGAAGTTGGTTTGCTAAAGGGTCAAGGAGCGGATGAATCTCCGCCTTCCTAGGCTTGAAAGGCAAGAATAATGGACTGGACTTGAAAGCACATAGCCAGGCATGTGTTACCGAATTAGGGGTGCCTTGAAATTTGGGGAAATGTTCCGTTGCAAGGTTGCACTATCATGGACATCTCCAGCATGCTGACACAAACCCATGGATAGAATTTGGTCGCGGTTTGGCTTTTCTGGCCAGGATCCCAGCGGTATGATCTAATCGGTCTGCGTTGGTCCGTAGGAAAAAGTTTGTAATTTCAAACACAATTAAAAACACGTGAAATTGAAGAAATTTTACATTGACTCATAGATAATTTACATAGAAAATAAAAACAGGAAACGATAGCATCTACTTGGCAGCAGTGGCGGCGGCGGCGTGGCCATCTACTTGTCGTCGTCGGAGATGATGTCGATCCACACCGTCGGGGTCAGGGGTTCTCCGGTGGCAGGCTAAGGCTGCACAGGCACCGACGGGTTGATCTCCTACCCCTGAGAAGCTGGCTCGGACGATGGCTGTCAACACCCGGATTTTTAATCCCAGATGCCTGTTATGCCATACATCGCAATCCCAGGATTACCATTTTTGCGAGACATAACAAATTTGATATCATAGTACATCATCCATTACAAACCATACATAAGGTCTTACAACAAAATAAAGGATCTCATGATCCAGTCTTAGTACAAATCAAGCAGTGGAATAATATAATAATAACGGTAGCATGGGCGAGGCTCCATCTTCATGGTCATAGGCAATGCTGACGATAGGAGATGATCCTAGTTGTTGTACCCTTCCTGTGGTCCATCCTCCTGATAGTCCTCTTCATAGTCTGGCCACGGGAAGAGCCAGGGATAAATCCATGAGTACTCTTTAAGTAATCGCAAACTAATAGTAACAAGTGAAGTGGTTTTGGGTAGGAAATACTAGGCTCTAGGTTGTTTTGCAAAAAGCCAGGTTTACCTTAACTGAGTTCAGAAGCAAAGAAAGCTAGTTGAAAGTTTTATAACACATAAGTGGGAACTTGAATTTTCATATCACAACCCTATTGTGGTCAAGTCAAAGTCATGATTCATTTCATAAGTCATTTTGAAAACATCGACGGCGAACGATATAAGCCTCCAACTGTCCATATAATCATGACGATTATTCGAATAGTTTGACACTCTGCACAGGTGGTACACTTTCATCACAATATTCGATACATCCGTCAGGAGCAATCCTGAATTCACCATACTCAGTATGCGGATAATCAATCCTAACATTTTCATTACACGCCCTAGTATAGGCACGTCTCCTATGAGTTTGGCCTCCCAACCATGACCAACTGTCATCTTGGGAACTGCATAGGTGGACAATCTTCACAAGGTAGCCTCAGCTCAAACCTTGGCCGCAAGGGAACCCATACTAAGGTATATAAATTTCTAGTCAAGCCCTACCCAATTTTCGGGTATTGTAGTTGTACGGTAAAATTGGAATGGTATCGCATCTAGACAACCATCAGTTTTATAAAGGGCTAAGGCTCATGCCTCAACATTTTCATCCTCAAAATAACCTGGTGTTCAAGAACACATGTCAAAACATTTCAGTAGAATGACTCATCATTCTAAGGTTTTCATAACCATTTTCACCAAGTATTCCCATCTAAAGTGATCAAGTTTTATTCTTAGCACTAGCATCTACAAGTGGGGGTAAACACTAATGAGGGGTGGTAATCCAGTGTGAATGATCTAAGTTCAATATCATGCCTCGGGATGACCTCAAGATTATCTAACTTAGGCCAAGTTTTATGCTCTTTATGCTACCTTTAAACATCTTTCTAAAATCTACAAGTCACTAAGTAAACAAAAATAAGGAGCTTTGATAAAGAAATAAAAGAACTAAGCTTGCAAGTAAAACTGGGTTTGGTATAATCAAGTGGTGTAACTAATGCATGTTTAATGCATCTAGTTGGCATAGTTATAATGCAAGGGTTAACTTGCAAAGTTCTAGATTGCTCAGTTTAATAGATTGCCTTGTGCAAAGCAGTGGTTGAAGTTCTCCTCTGTTTCTTCCTCGTAGTATCATCCTTCCTCTTCATATCCTTGGTCGATACTAGCATCTATAAATAAATATGAGGTACACAATCACCAAACAATACTTAATTAGTTCTATTTATCACACTAAGGTTCACACTAGATGATCTAGCATCATCACTATTATCACAAAGATTAAAACACTTGTTTATTTATTTTATTTTAGAAAAGTAATTTCTACTCATTGAAAAACTACTTAAGATTTAATATTCTCCAACTAAAATAGGGGATCATGTTGACACATATCATCACCACATATTTCAGTACTTGGGGATGTGATTTAAAGTGGTGTCACAATTTAATAAGGTTTAACCTTTTTATTTTAATTAAATAAAGTGATTAGAATTGCCTATGGGGCATTCTTTTATTACTTGTCCATTATTAAACCTAGATATTTTTATATATTCATAAAGGTCTTATCAAATGTGATTTTTGAGAGTTGGAATCAACTCAAAAGCTTTTAGGGTTGAATTTTGAAAAATGTTTGAATGCAGAAAAGTCTGTGCCTTGTTATTTTTACTATAGGTGATCTACAGATCCAAATGATTTGAATCCAACGGGCTTGGATTAAGAATTTTAGTACCTTTCTAGCAAAATTAGTTTCATGCAATTTGGTTTAGTGAATCACTCTGGAATGATTTTTGAATCTAGAGACAGAACTAAGTTTGAAACTAAATGGAAAAACCTAAGTTTGAATTATTGGGTCGCGCGGGAGTGTAACTGGGCCGGCCCACAGCGCATAGCGCGCGGGTGGGTTTAAGTGGCTGTCCCCACCAGTCAGCGAGATAGGGGGTGCGAAGGGGTACAGGGCAATCTAGACCGTGCAATTAACATCTAATCTAACGGCTAGGGCTTGTCGTCTCCGTTGGGTAGCGCCGGCGAGACTGAACCCTAACACGGCCAGTGGGGGTCTGTCGTGGCTCACCGGGGCTTCGGCGATGGTCAGCGATGGGGGCGAACGACGAAGTCGATGATGGCGGTCCTCCTGGTACCGGTGGCTCCTCCTGGGGCGGCTCCAATTGATCGGGCCTCTTCTCCTTCTCCGCGGCAGACTCCGGCGAAATTCCGGCCACCTGGTGCTCGCCTTGCTCCGGGGATGAGGTGGGGTGGTTCTAAGAGAGAGGGGAGTGAGATGGCGTGCTCAATTCGAACGGGGAAGGCCTCTATTTTTAGTGCAAAGAGGGGACCGAAGGGGGCGGGCTGAGCTCGTCGAGGTCGGCTGCACGGTGAGCTAACGGCATGGCTGGGGGTAGGGGCGGTGCGCTGCCTCCTAGCGAAGCTCAACGACATGCTGGTGAGGCGTGGGGCAGTTCAAATTGGTCAGAACACTGCAATGCTCTGGGCGGGTCCGACGAGCATTTTAATGGCGCACGGGCTCTCCTGGTCGCACGGAGAAGAACGGGCATGTCCACGCGGTTCCTGGGGCGATGGTGATCACGCATGAGGGCGGCGAAGGCGGGGCGCGGTCTGTGCTCGCATGTCGAGTGCGGCGCTCTGGCACGCTCTCGGCATGCTTGTAGAGAGACTGGACACGCTCGTTCTGAGTGGTCCAGGGGCTGGCAAGGCTTGGGCATTGGACAGGGGGTGGCGGTGGACGGTGGAGTGTCTGCTAGACAAGGTTGCTAGGCTTGGTGAGGATCCTAGATTGCTGTCGACAATGGGGTGGCCATTTGGGCTTGGGCATGGTCACCATTGATGACAATGTCAAGCTTACAATGAGCTAGGGCTTGTTAAATTAACTAGATGATCTACTGAGAGTGTGCTGTGAGCTAGAGAGGGAACAAGTTAGGCACAAACACTGCTCACTATAGTGTTTGATGTTTTGTTTGATTTGTGTTTACAAGGTGTTTGATAAAATGGCCGAAAGAGATTTGAATTTGAAATTTTGGATGAAAATTGGTGGGTGTGCTAGTCACATACTAGGTAGTCCGTGGTTGCTTGGAATGGTCAAGGTGCACTGGTTTGGTGGGGTTTTGAGAAATGGTGATCTTCACATATGATAAAGATTCAATTTTGAATTGCCATTTGAATCAAGTTGCCAAAGGTTTCTATGAGATTGCAAGGTGGGCTTGGATTCACTTTCACTTGGTCTAGCAAGGGGTGAAAAAAATGGAATTGTTTCTATTTGAAATCTTGGACTAGAAACACTCAAAGTGTCCTAGTGAGCAAGATTGGCAAAAATGACCATTAGCTCATTTTGTTTGTTTTTGAATTTCTCTTGATTTTTTTCTGCTTGGATTTAATTTAGACGATGTTGTTTTCATCTTTAAACCATTCCTTGCTATTCACAACAATCATACAAGTCCATTTATGCATTCATACATTCATCACATACACACATGCACTCATATGATTTTAATTTTTTTTGTTAACCCTAAATTTGGTGATTGGAATTTGATAACCTTGATCAATATTTTTGGGATGTTACACTGGCGCCATGTAGCAGTGGAGATAGGTGATATCCAGGCCTTAAGGATAGTTGGGCGCGATCGGGGGCGCCCACGCCAGCACAGGTGGTACTGGCGGCAGATCGGACATGTGTTATGCCTGCATGCCCATCAGCTCGATGGAATTGTATTACCCCTCCCACCGGGCGTTCTTGTCCTCAAAAGACGCCGCCAAGGCCTCCCGCATCACGACGTCCTCGTCGTAGCCATCAGCGACGATAGCATGGTATTCGGGGGCAGCTGGCTGATAAACCGACCAGCGTTTGCATCCGCTACATGTTGGACGACGCCCTCCATCGTGTCCTCCTCCTCCTCGGAGTCATCCTCGAAGGGTGGTGATGCCGTGGTAGAACTCCCACGACCAGAGGGGGCACCGGATAGTCGACGCTTGGCGGGCCCTGTGCTCCCATGCAAGGAAGTACGCCCAAAACCGACAGTTCCGATAGCCCCGCTCATAACGCTGGGACGGGGGAGGGCGACGATGTGGCACTGAATCTCCTCATCGATCTCCTAGGTGCCTAGTTTGGCGCCGGCCCCCTCTCAATGTTGAGGAGCCAGCCGCTGGGGAGGGAGGCATGGTGGGTGACATGGTTATACCCTGCGGGTACACGACCTCAGCATACCTGGTCCAGCCCAAGGAAGGCCCACGACAAATATACGCCGGCCCATGAAGACTTTCGGGTGGCCAGGGCCCATGACGCCTTCGGATCCTTGGAGAGCAAGACTAGAGTAGATAGAAAATTCAAAGGGGTAAACCCTAAAACCTGTAACCGACTCGATCTGTGCCCGGGACCTGCCTACCTCTATATAAAGGCCAGGAGGGCACGTCGAGGAGGCCCTCATACAATCTCTAGCACACCACCGCATACACACCTCCACGCCAGATTGCATCTGCACACCCCCAGTAACCTTTCGGTTCCGCCATAATCAAGAGCAGAAAAGCATGAGTAGGGTTTTCCCTCCGGGGGCCTGAACCTAGGTAAACCTCGTGTCCCCGTGTTGCTTGTTTGCTAACCGTTCTGCGATCTCTAGCATCCCCATCTTCTCCAAAACCCAAGTCCATAACAATGGGCATTGACGAGATTAAACCACGTCAATTGGCGCCGTCTGTGGGAACTGGGGACGCTGATTGTGCGATCGTGACGGTCCCAACCCAAGCAATCTACAACTCCATGGAGACGGAGAGTCATCTCCTCTTCGGTGCCTTCAACTTCACCGCCCACTCATCAGCCACCCTGAAGGACTTCGACCCCGTTGGCGACGGACTCGAGATCTTGTTCGGGAGCTTCTGCTTCCAGGTAGGGCAGACCGGCACTCTCCGCCTCCCAGAGCGGGTGCCTCTGCCGTCGATCAGGCCTGCTTCATGGGCTCCGCACCCCGTGCTACGCACATCACCATCGACAGATGAGTTCTATGACAGCAGCAGCTGCAACTCAGATCTGTGCGATCCACCATCGGATGAAGGGACCTACGGTTCCGGATCCGAAAGTTGCGGTAGCAGCAATCCGATCTATGAGCGCTACCAGTGCGCCGCAGTCATCCAGAGTGACGTGGATCAGGAGCACAATCCGCCACCCAACCCGCAGGGTAGAAACGATAGGAACAGAAGAAGCCAGTCCCTCCACCCAACGGGGACAACACCGATCGGGTCATCCGCCTTAGCAAGGAGGGATAGGCTCAAGCACGCGAGGCCGTAGCAGGCAACAAGATCCTGCCCACCGATGCCTCACGTGACCTGCTGATGGCATACCACATGCTCCTAATCGAGGAGCACAAGAAGCAGGTGAAGATGCAAGAGGTGCTTGACAAGCCCAAGCAAGCAGCCTCGGAGTCCAGCGCGCGGCGAGCTGCGCTCTCCGCCATGGTCATTGGTTCCAGCTCGCACGGCAACCATGGCAACAAGCACCGTTCTTGGATGGAGAACATGGACCCCAAGGAGCGTCGCGAGGTGACTCGGGCCCTCAACGCGTCCTTCATGGAGATGGACGCCGACGGCAATGTCATCCCAAAGACGCCGCAAGCCGCAATCATGGCGGCCACCGCGTACCTCGCGTCTCACCCACCTCCGGAGGGGTACCCAAAGAGGGCCATGCATAAGTCCGCGCTTACCGGACTCGGACTCATCGGAGCTGCGCTCCATGAAGAAGCTCCTGTGGAGCCAAAGAAGAAGGCTACGATCAAGTTCAACCGTAGCCCCACACCTTCATCTGAAGATGAAGAGCGCGACCTTCCTCAAAGGCACAAGATCTCGCGCCATAGCATCCGCGATTACGACGCCGGAAGCGAGCTCACCCAACGCAAAATCGACAAAGCGCGCGCCAAGCGTACATGCTCATCTGTATCAGAGATGGACGAAGACGAAGGAGAACTCTGCGAAGCCCGATCCTTCAGCAGATCTATTCGATGGACAAGGATGCCGCGGAACTTTAAGCTTCCTTCGCACACTCTGAAGTTTGATGGAACACAGGACCCCAAGGCGTGGCTCGGCGACCACTTGTCGTCCGTCAAGCTGCACGGCGGAAACAAGGAAAGCGCCATGCAATGCCTTCAGCTGCAGCTGACAGGAGCATCTCGGATCTGGCTTAGCAGCCTATCCTCAGGATCCATCTAAAGCTGGGAGGAGCTGGCGTATAGTTTCGTCCGAAACTTCAAGGGCACCAGCAAGAGGCCTGCCTCGATCGAGGAGCTGCGGACCTGCACTCAACGAACGGGCGAATCCATTCGCTCGTACATACTGCGCTGTTCCAACACCAAGAACTCCGCGGCACACATCTCTGAGGAGAGGGCTATCGATGCCTTCAAGGACGGCGTCAAACGCCAGGACTTCAAAGAAGAACTTGGGTGCGTCAAGCCCAAGACACTAGACCACCTCATGGACATCGCCAATAGGTGGGCCGACGGCGAGGACTCCGTCCACCGAGCACACTCGGAGGAGGAAGACGACTATGGCCGGCGACGTGAACGCCGTAGCAAGAGAAGATCGCGCGTCTACGACGATCGCGATGGACCCAACATGGTCGCGGCTGGCTACGCCGACCGCAGCAGCGACGGCAACCGCAGCAACAGCGGATACCGTGGAAGCAACTTCCGCGACGGAGGACGCCCAACGCAGTCATGGCAAAACCATGGCCGTGACGACGTACCCTCATCATACGACAAACTGTCGGGTCCATGCACCATCCACTTCTACATCGACAAGCAAGATGGTAAGAAGAAGGCAAGCCACATGCTCAAGGACTGCCACAAGTTCCAGAAACACAGCGAGAGCATGGCCCAGATGAGGCAGCAAGCCCTGAATCCTGGACACGGGAACGCACCCGCACCAGGCGAGATCGCACATGGAGCTCCTCCACCACCAACTGCGGGAGGCCCGAACCACCCAATCGCGCCCGCACAGAATAACGGTGGGCACGGGTACCCCGCACCAAGAGGATCACTGATGATCCAAAAAGGGCGCCCAACGAACAGGGTGCAGAAGAAAATCACCCGTCGGATCAATCTGGCCGTGACATCTCCACCAGCCATCCCTGAATACCTCAGCGGATCGGAATCCTGCATCATGTTCAGCCGTTCGGACCACCCTTGCCAAGTCCCTCGCCCAGGTCATGCTGCCGTGGTTCTTTAGGCGCAGATCGGAGGGTTCGACATGAGCCACGTCTTCATGGACGGCGGCAGTGGCATCAACCTGATGTTCGCTAGCACCCTAGCAGCAATGCGGATCCCGCTGTGCAGCCTGGAACAGTCCGACACAACGTTCCATGGCATCTTCCTAGGAAAGGGAATATTCCCCTGGGAAAGATATGGCTCGACGTCATCTTCGGCAAGCCGGATAACTTCCGATGCGAGCGACTCGAGTTCGAAGTGGTGGACTGGCCATCACAATACCATGCCATCCTCGGGCGTGTGGCATTCGCACGATTCATGGCAATACCGCACTACGCGTACCTGCTACTCAAGATGCCAGGACCCAGGGGCATCATCACGGTCCACGGGAGCTTCACCTGATCGGACCACTGCGACAGGGACTTCAACAGAATCTCCCAGTCATTTGGCATGCAGGAGGAGCTCGTAAGGCTCCACGAGGTGACGGACAACGGGGCACCCCTAGTCGCAAGACAGAACGCACCAGACATGTCCTTCGACTCCATCGTCAACACAAAGAAGGTGCAAGTCCACCCGACGGATGCCTCCAAGACGACGTTGATCGCCAACGAGCTCAGTCCTACATAGGAAAGCGCGCTCGTCGAATTCCTCCCTAAGCGCTCGGAAATCTTCGTCTGGTGTCCTGCGGACATGCCAGGAGTTCCCAGGGAATTCGCCGAGCATGCACTCAACGACTTTCCAGACACCAAGCTCGTCAAGCAGTCCATCCGACGACTATCCGAACCTCGGGCCGAAGCCATAGGAGTCGAAGTCAACAGACTACTCGCTGCAAACTTCATCAGTGAGATCAAGGAGAGCGAGTGGCTCGCCAATACCGTGATGGTCCCAAAAAAGGACATGGACATCCTGTGGATGTGCGTGGACTTCACATCGCTGAACAAGCACTGCCCGAAGGAGCACTTCCCTCTCCCTCGGATCGATCAAATAATCGATTTGACGGCAGGATGCGAGAAGCTCTCCTTCCTCGATGCCTACTCAGGCTACAATCAGATTCGACTCAAGGTCGAAGATCAGGAAAAAACGGCGTTCATTATGCTGTTCAAAGTGTTCTGCTACAACACAATGCCTTTCGGGCTGAAGAACGCAGGTGCTACGTACCAGCGATGCATGCAGGCATGCCTAAAGGACCAGATCGGCCGCAATATCCAAGTCTATGTCGACGACATAGTCATCAAAACAAGGAAGGCGAGAACGCTCATCGACGATCTCTGTGAGACGTTCGATAATCTTGACCGCTACAAGATCAAGCTCAACCCTGAAAAGTGCGCCTTCGGCGTCCCGTCTGGCCAGCTGCTCGGCTACTTCATCTCCCAGCGAGGGATTGAGGCGAAACCGAAGAAAATCCGGGCCATAATGGCCATGGAAAAACCGAAGAACCTCAAGGGCGTCCAGCAACTTGCCGGGCGAGTCGCGGCATTAAGCAGGTTCATCAGCCGCATGGGCGAAAAGGCTCTGCCATTCTACCAGCTGCTACGCAAAGCAGACAAATTCGAATGGACGCCTGAGGCGGACGACGCATTCGAAGATCTAAAGCGGTTGCTCTCTACCTCGCCGGTCCTGGTCACGCCAAAGGAGCGCGAGCCTTTACTGCTGTACATAGAAGCCACACACCAGGTGGTAAGCATCGTACTGGTGGTCGAGTGACCCAAAGAAGGCAAGACCCATGGGGTCCAACGCCCAATCTACTACCTCAGCGAGGTATTGACGCCGACAAAGCAGAGGTACCCTCACTACCAGAAACTCGCCTACGGCGTGTTCATGACGGCTCGCCGGTCGAGCCCCTACTTCCAGGAGCACCAGGTGATGGTCGTCAACGAGGCACCCCTGAACAACATCCTCAACAATCCGTAGGCCACAGGACGCATGGCCCTGTGGGGCATCGAGCTATCACCTCTAGACATCGTCTATGAGAAGCGCCACATGATCAAGTCTTAGGTCCTCCCGGACTTCCTCATACACTGGATGGAGCTGCAACTACCAGACACCCCAGACATGACGCAGTCATGGACAATGCACTTCGACGGCTCCAAGCGTGAGGCCGGAGCTGGAGCCGGGGTCATACTGACCTCCCCGCAGGGCGACAAGATGAAGTATGTCCTCCAGATGAAGTTTTGAGCCTCCAACAATGAATCCGAATACGAGGCCCTCATCCATGGCATGCGGATGGCCAAGATCTGCGGCGCAACATGCCTTGTCATCTACGGTGACTCCAACCTCGTCGTCCAGCAGATGATGAACGAGTGCGACGCGCACGCCGCCAACATGATTGCATACCGCGCACTTTACAACGCACTCAAAGGAGACTTTGACGGTTGCGAGCTTCGGCACGTTGGAAGAGAAAGCAACAAAGAGGCCGACAGACTCGCCAACATCGGCTCCACCTGCGCACGGGTGCCACCAGGTGTGTTCCTCGAACAGATCAGCGTGCCATCCATCAAACGGAAGTTCCCAAAGGGATCACCCGAAGAAGCAGAACACTCGGGGGCTGCGCTCGACACAGAAGTCGCTGTGGTCAACCTGATGCAGGTCATGGCAGTCGAAGAGACTTGGACGCGGCCATACCTCTGATATCTGATAGACGGAGAGCTGCCTGACAGCCCGATAGATGCCCGGCGCATATCTCACCGGTCCAAGGCCTTCACCATCATCAATGGTGAGTTGTACAAGCGCAGCATTTCGGGTGTACTCCAAAGTTGCGTCACCATCGTCGACGGCAAAACCATCCTCCAATACATCCATGAGGGCATATGTGGCCATCATGCGGGCAGCCGTGCCCTTGTCGCCAAAGCTCTACGAGCTGGATTTTACTGGCCAACGGCCATGAATGATGCTAAGGACATCGTCCAAAGATGCAGCGGGTGCCAAAGGTTCGTGGACAAACCGCACGCACCCGGATTAGAGCTTAGGACCATACCTTTGGCCTGGCCATTCGCCCAATGGGGCCTCGACATGATCGGCAAACTGCCAAGGTCCTCGAAAGGAGGTCACATCTACCTCCTGGTCGCAGTCGACAAATTCACCAAGTGGATTGAGGCCATGCCCGTCACTAACCAAAAGGGCAAAACTGCCGTCAAGTTCTTTGAATCCATTGTCTACAGGTTCGGCGTGCCGCATAGCATCATCACCGACAATGGGTCGAACTTCATCTCCAAATAATTCCAGGACTTCTGCGAAGACCTCGAAATCAACATCACATACGCCTCCGTGGCGCACCCGCAAACAAACGAGCAGGTCGAGAAGGCCAACGGCCTCGTCGGCGCTGGCATCAAGAAGCGCCTAATGAGACCACTCGAGCGGCTCGTCGGAGCTTGGACACAAGAGCTGCCCTCTGTCCTATGGAGCCTACGCACAACGCCAAACAGCTCAACCGGCTACACGCCTTTCTTCAAGGTGCACGGAGCCGAAGCCGTGCTGCCAGTAGAGGTACGCCACAAGGCCCCACGGGTCGTCGCTTACAGCGAAGCCGAATTGACGGCCGCACTCAAAGACGCCGTCGACACACTCGACGAGGCGCGTGAAATAGCAGCAGCTCGATCAGCGGCGTACCAACAGAGTCTCCACAACTACCACAGCCGACGGCTGTGCCCAAGGTCCTTCGTCGAAGGATACCTAGTCTTGCGACTCAGGCAAGAGCGACCGAAGAAAGTCAAGTCACCATGGGAAGGACCCTATATCATCACCGAAGTCATCCCAGGTTGCGCATATCGCCTCAAGAACGTGGAGTCTGGAGTCGCATACTCCAACCCATGGAACGTCGCATAGCTACGATGCTTCTACCCCTAGCTACCTCCCTCTTTTATTTCAATAAGGCTATTCAGCCAAGGCTACTCAGCCGCACAATGTACTTCCTCCATTACGATATGAATAAAGCTAAGTGTCTCGCCCCAAAAATTTTGTTTATTGTCCGCATTTTACTCCATGTCACAACGCACTCGGGGGCTCCCCCCACCTCACGACTTCGTCGACCGAGGATATCGCGTGTACACCTGAGTAGCTGACCACGTCAGGCTAACGAAAAGGACACGTATACAAACAAAGCACTACGTGCTAAACAACAACATAACCTTTACAACAAAGGGCACCACACGCCCAGTCAAATATATACAAATTTTACATCTATATTTTTTACAGGTCCTACCTATTCTGAAAAATAACCTGCAACGCTGCTCAAACAGATCTACAATTTGTTCGGCATACTGCCTTACAGCCGCATAATGTGGACGCATATCCCACTCGCCACCATCCGGCCGAAGAGGTGGCCCTGCCGCTACAATAGACAGATCTACATCAGGACGATGTAACCGCACAAGGGAGAGCGCGGCCTTCACCCCCGCGACAAGCTGATGTCGCACCAATTCCGTGACATGATGCACATTTCGAAACTTCGCCAGCAGGCCAGAGAGAGTCGACGGCGCATCGTCCAGTGGAAACATTACATGCAGAACCGACGCCAATGAAGACTTCACCTGACGCAACACCCGCGATACCTGGTGGACATGATCCTGCACTGTCGCAAGGACCATGGCACGGTCACGGTCCATCCAGAAGAACCCGCCGGCCTCCATGTCCTGCTGAGTCAAGCAGTTGATCCGAACAGCAACACGCTCCTTTTCCTCCCTCGGAGCAAGGTTAGCACCTGCAATACTTGCAAAAAGTAAGATGAAAGGCCAACAGGCGCATCCGAAGCAATGGGCAACAGCTCTAAAAACTTACACTGAAGTTGTTCAGACAAATGGCGCAACTCCGCCATCAAGTACTCCTCTCTGGCAGCGCCTCGCTCCGCCTTCGATTTCCAAACATCAGCGTGGCCATGCACCCCAAGCAACTCTTTCTCAAGGCCACGGATGCGGTCTCGAAGAACTCGGAAATTCAGGGATGGCCGCAGCTGCGGTGCAGACGAAGTGTCAACAGGATCATCACCCGAAGGCCCCTAGAGTAAAAGAAGACAAGGATATAAACGAGCAAACAAAGGAGCACAGAACTCGGAAATTCATTATGTGCAGCAAAAAGCCACTGCATGGCACAAGGATCGTCCATGGACATAATTATAATAAAGGAAACAAAAGCTATCCTACAACTACAAGGCCTAAGAAGCTGCATCCTAAGTAGCCTCGGAGTCGGACTGCCTCTCCCTGCTGCCTCAACGCGTACTCAGCCAGTAGGTCAATCAACTTCGGCCCATAACGCTTACAGCGAGAAGCATAGAGGGCGAAGGTTACCTCGGATCCGTCAGCAGCCGTCGGCATCCGGGAGGTGACCTGATGAAGATCCAGCTCCGTCCCAGACGCCAGGGCCATTGCTAGCCCGACGGACGCGCCAATGCCTTTCTGCTTGTGCTTGTACGCCGCAGGCGCTTCGGCTGACAACGCATCCGCCAAGGCATCAACATCCTCGAGGGCGACGCCCTTGGGGACGATCTCCTTGTAGAAGCGCCCGGGAACCTCCTTGGCTTTGGCAAGCGAGCCGACCACGGTACTACAGCGGTCTTCGACCGTCGTAGCAGCATCATCCAGAGCACTTTCGTGCTCCAGAGCACCGCAATCAAACTCGATGTCCGCGGCATCTAAAGAAACAAAAGAAGCAGCATAAATAAAAGAACAGCAAGGAAAGACAAGGAAGCTGAAAAGGGAAGACGAAGAACTCACCCGAAATAGCCTTGGCAGCCGCCATCATCTTGCCGGCTACCTGTCTCTCGCGTGAAGCCGTGGCGGTGGCAAGCTGCTCCTCGTGGTCTGTCGCTTCCTGCTGCAGGCGCTCCTTGGCCACAGCTGCGTTGGCTAGCTCCTGCTCGAGGCGCCCTTTCGCAGCAACAACGTCCTCGGCGTTCTTCTCCGCTCGCCCGAGGCTCTTTTTGAGAGCATCAAGCTCACGGAGGGTGGTATTTTTGTCCTCTGCAATCAGCAGAACACTTATCAGACCGCAAGACAAGAAATGCAAGAGGAAGCAAAAAGATCAACTCATGTAAGCACCTTGGAGCTGTTTGAAGCTGGCTTCCAACGCTAGGTGCTGCTGCACCAACTGATTGGCGCCATGCACAAAAGGCTGCAAAAGATACTACCCGTCAAACAAAGGCTCGGGGGATACACCCAAAGAACGAGCAACGCAAGTTACACATACGAAAAACGCTTGGGGGCTCCCCCGAAACTCAAAGAAAAACGATTAGCAGATCTTCCTACAGATACTCGGGGGCTCCCCCCGAGACAAGAAGCAAAAACAATGATCAGCAGATCATCCGAAAAGGCTCGGGGGCTCCCCCTGTGACAGAAAACAAAATTACTTATGTGGTTAGACGGCGACTCCGAAGGTTCGCCCGCAGTCTTCTGAGGGACAACCACCCGATCCTCCTGCGGAGAAGGGTTCGGAGCAGCACCCTTAGAGGTGGCCACCGTCTGAGGAGGAGGAGGAACAACCTTCGACTCCCCCCACCATATCCCGAGCGCCATCACTGGAGGAGCCGTCGGAAGAGTGGCTGCAAAGGAAAAAACATTAGACAAGAGCAAATCAAAGCAAACAGACAAGTGAAAGCAAAGAGCAACCGAAGTACACTTACGAGTCGAGCTCTCTCAAGTCGAAGACAGGCGGGGTTCTCCTGCCCTTCTTCTCCTCTTTCTTCTCTTCCTTCTTCTCTTCCTTCTTCCGCTTCGCCGGCGGGTGCGGTGCCACAGCCCGCACGGGAACGACAGGAATTGGAGAAGAAGATCCCTCATGCCCATCACTGTGACGCTCAAGGCACAGCGGGTCCCTAGGCATCGGCGGAGTCGAAGCATCTGACGATTCTCTAGAGCTCCGTGTCCTCTTGCGAGTGTGATCCTCGCTCGACTTGATGGCCTCTTCGGCCGGTGACCGCGCCGACGGAAGCTCAGACATGGATTCCACAACATCATTGTCCGGTGCATCCGGAAACAGTTCGGGAAGTGGCGGCGACATGCCCGGCACCTTGAACTCCTGCTCAAAGAAGCAAATTTGTTAGCGCACAAGTAAATACAAGGAAAACACAGTCGAAAGTAGCTCTACCGCACGTCCCAGATCTACACCTACGGAACCGGACAAGAAGCAGAGAACGGAGAAGTCAGCAACTTCCCCGGGATATCCTCTCCAGCCTTGTATTTCAGCAGCGGACGAAGGACACCGTCAAGATCCCCCTTGGAAAATTCCTCAGCCGAAACCCTAGTCAGATCATGGTGACCAGCATAAAGGAACATCGGGTGTGCCCTAGCCTGGAGCGGCTGCACCCGATGTTTGAGAAAGGTGCGGATAATATCCACACCGTTCACCTCTTTATCCGGGGTCAGTTGAAGATCCTCCACTCGACGATAGAGAGTCTCTATCTCCGCCACCTCGCCATCCAAGATCTGGTTCTTCCAGGACCTTTTCGGCTCGATTTTCTAGGAGGGGTCAAAAGGAGCAAGTCCAAATTCCTGCTCAGCCACCGTGGAGTCGCGGATATAAAACCATCGCCTCCGCCAGTACTGGACAGATTCGGACATAGAAAAGGAGAAGAAAAGAAGATTAGATTTGAGGGAGATGATGCAACCCCCAATGGGATAAACACCATCGGAGCCAGATTGCCTCTTCACGGAATAGAGTTTCCGGAAGAGGCCAAAGTGCGGCTCGATACCGAGCCAGCACTCACAGAAAGTGACAAAACAAGCGATATGAAGAAGAGAGTTGGGAGAAAGATGATGCAGCTGGATACCATAAAGGAAAAGCAATCCACGAAGAAAATCGTGCACTGGGAAGGAAAGCCCCGAAGGACAAAGGCAACGAACATAACCCAAAACCCAACGGGTGGACAGGGAATTACCTCGTTGCCGGGAAGCTTGACGGCTTCCCTATCCTGCGGGATCAGGCCCCGTTCACGGAGCTTACGGAGATCACTCTCATGCGCCTCCGATCGCCGCCAACCACCGTCGGTGACACGGGTCACGGCGGAACCCTTATTACCACCAGCGGCGGCACTGGTACCAACTGCAGAGGAGGACTTCTTGGGCTTCCCCATCGCAGTGCGGTGGCGCCGGTGGAAAGCACGCAGGATCAAGGAAGGAAAAGCTCGGGGAAATTCCAGCGTGCAGCGAGAAAGCTCAGAGAAGATGGGAGCAGTGAAACAAGAATGACTGCGGTAAAAACAAATTAACTTTTCCCCAATGATTATAAGGACGAGGACGATGCACGACGACCGTCCATCGGGAAGACCTAGAGACAACATTAAGATCTGGCTGTCCACGTGTCAGTACAGCAGCGAACCGTCGCTCACACGCCGTCCACTAGCGTGGAAATCAAGGAGACGCCGTAATTATCTCCACGCCGCATATGACCGGTCAACTCAAAGTCAGAAGGTGGGACCCATGTTCGTCCAGTCACGTCATCTCTGGCGCCGCAGACGCTTGAGGTCATCGATCGTCAGCACTGACATCATCAAAAGCTATACTAGCAACGGTTACAATTCTTTGGCTACACAGCTAAAAGTACTCACTCGAATCTACGATTCGACTAACTACTCGGGGGCTACTCCTATCAGGAGCGCTGGCCGTGCACCCAAAAAATAAAAAAAAACACTACAACACTGAACTATTTCTTCGAGTCCTACGTCGATTCTGCGACTCCACTGTGGACTCGGGGGCTACTCCCATAGGGAGGATGGATTCAAGCATCCGAAAAAATTTGTGTCCTACGGACCTGAAGCCGGAAAACGGCTGAATTAAAGTCTCTGCTCGAGTCTACGACTCGAATAGACACTCGGGGACTACTCCCATAGGGAGCGTTGGTCGCGCACCCTATGAATTCTTCGAGTGCGATCCTTCGGATCAGCATGCAAAAAATTTCGGCAACTCTGCCCCAATTAACGCTAAGTGAGCAACGTCCTTCTTGGCCACTCGAAACACCTCCGCGGTGATAAATATTCGGATGTTGCGTCTACGACGCAAAGATAAGACCTACAGATACCATCTGATGGTTTGGCAACGCACACGTCTGCGCTCTGCTAGTAAGAATCCGTGCCAACAGGCGCGATGAAAAATCCCGACGGACGCGTTGGGTACATCATTTAAATTCACTAGAATTCCACTCCTGTAAGTTTACGCCAGCATATGTTCTGGATTCGAGTCGAGGGACTCGAATATGAAGAAGATCGTGTTGTTTTGTCCTAAGACAGTTAACTGACCCTGATCCGTCGGGAGAGTCAGGCACACGCATCAACAATCCCTACAGACTCAAATCATTCTCTACACAGACAGAGATAGCTGCACCAGAAGGATTGAAGAGTCCCCAACCGAATCTACGATTCGACTGAATACTCGGAGGCTACTGACATGGTTATACCCTGCGGGTACACGACCTCGGTATACCTGGTCCAGTCCAAAGAAAGCTCACGACAAATATACGCCGGCCCATGAAGAATTTCGGGTGGCCAGGGCCCATGACGCCTTCGGATCCTTGGAGAGCAAGACTAGAGTAGATAGAAAATTTAAAGGGGTAAACCCTAAAACCTGTAACCGACTCGACCTGTGCCCGGGACCTGCCTACCTCTATATAAAGGCCAGGAGGACACGTCGAGGAGGCCCTCATACAATTTCTCGCACACCACCGCATACACACCTCCACACCAGGTTACATCTGCGTACCCCTGTAACCTTTCGGTTCCGCCGTAATCAAGAGCAGACAAGCAGGAGTAGGGTTTTCCCTCCGGAGGCCTGAACCTGGGTAAACCTCGTGTCCCCGTGTTGCTTGTTTGCTAACCGTTTCGCGATCTCCAGCATCCCCATCTTCTCCAAAACCCAAGTCCATAACAATAGTCATTGACGAGATTAAACCTCGTCAGTGGGTGGTGCGCCCCCCCTCCTGCTAGTTCCGCTCGCAGTTATTGAGCCGGAAGTATCAGCGGTCCTGGAGAGGGGGCGACGCGCGAACGAAACGCAGTCTCCTCTCAACTGAAGTATGTGTAGGGTACCCTAAAAGGAAGAACTGAGGTATGTAGGATCATCATTTGATTTGCCGAACTGGATGCTCATCTCTAGAGCAGCCACAACGCGGGACAGTTGGGCAATAGCGCAGACACATACATGGATAAATCGGACAGCCTGACGCATACAGCCCACCAAAAAGCTGAACCAAATTTGTGTCCAAAATAGGACGGTCCGGGCAAACCCTATTTTCCGCCCAACGCGCACCCTCCCGTGTGCAATGTGCCGGCCCAATAGTACTCCCTGGGCGGGTTTTTTCCGATTGTTTTTTATTTTCCTTTGTTTTTTCTTCTTATCCTTTTCTGTTTCTTTTTTAATATGAACAACTTTCCTAATTGAACATTTTTCAAAATTGAATATTTTTGTAATACGAACATTTTATAATTTCAAACATTTTAAATTTGAATATTTTTATAATCGGAACATTTTTATTTTGTATATTTCTTAACATTTTCGAAATCAAAACATTTTGAAAAAATAAAATTATATAAAACAGAAAAGAGAACACAAAAAAAGGAATAGAAAAACGTACCTGTTTTGACTGGGTCGCCACGCGGATCTGCCCATTTATAACCGCTGCGGGGGTTTGCGGGTCAGCGTGAGCTTATGTTCCCGATCGAACAAAAACGGATCGGTCTGGCCTAAATATCTCTACTATATAACTAGCTGAATGCCCGTATGTTGCTACGGTTAAGTTTTTGATATTTTCACACATGTCTCAGGTTATACAAAATACACATAAATAGTAAATATGTGTGTCACCACTCCCTGCCAAATCAGAATAATAAAAATATTCAATTGATATAAAGGTATCATGTAATTATTGGTATTATGATTGTTCCTAATTTAGTTGTGGAGAAGAAAAGTTAAACGTTCAAATTTCTTAGAATATTCTGTAGTGGCGTTTCGCTAAACCAGAAACCCCTAGGCAAATTTCCTGTATTTTTCATTGAACTTTGAAACTCCAAATACTCTCTCCTTTAAAAATAAGTGACTTATATTTTTTATAGATTCATATGTATACACTAAAATACGTCTAGATACATGTGAATCTACACCATGTCTGCTAATGATATACACATGTTTTACAACAGTGAGGTGAAAATGCAACCAACGTATCTCATCAATAGCGAAGCCTTTGTTCTGATGAATTAACATAAATACTACATACTTTGTACTCCCTCCGTTTTAAATTTTAAAATGTTTTAGGTTTGTGAAGAAAATGAATCTAGACTTGTTTTAGTGTGTAGATTCATTGAATCTACACACTAAAACAAGTCTAGATTCATTTTCTTCACAAACCTAAAACATTTTATATTTTAAAAGTTCACTATTTTCACTGTTCTACACATCAGTCTGCAACACACATAAGAGTGGGATGGTGTTAGAAACATCCTAGGTAAAATGTCCAAAGCGTATAGAAGCAGCATCATATGAAGAACAACAAATGTGATAGGCCTCCTGATGATATGTACGGGAGGGTAGAGGGAAAGGCAAAGAATGCGATGTCAAATGGCCTTTACTGCATGTCAAATAATGCAATGTTACTTATCTGTATAATGGAAAAACTGATGGAACCACAAAGTAATCATCTATCAGAACTAATGGTGAATCTCTTTTTGACCAATCAAAACGTCAATATGTGAGTATTTTTAGGCTAGGTACTTCATTTTCTATAACAGCAAGTATCTTGGACAGAATTTTTCCTGCAAACAATCTCGAATTTTTAGAAATACCAGATTCATCATCATAGAGATTGCTAAAAACTTCATCTTCCAGGTGAGGAAAGGATTTTCTTTTCTGGTCAGTGAAGGCCTTGAGAGATAACTTGAAAACAACATTAAATCAGCATGAACCCAAAGTTTCCTGCAAAGTTTGTAGGCAATATAGTGATGGTCAGTAAGTCCTAGCAATTTTATGGAGTTTCAATTATGTATATTATAGCATCAAATCAATCTATAAAACCTCCAATAAGCACTGACTGTGTAAGGTGGAGTTGAACCATACTATCAGCACAACTACTGCCTCTCCAGAACAACTAACAGTTGTAATGCATGATATACATTTGAACATACATGAATAATGCAGAGAGATGCACGCAACCATCAGTGCCTAGGATATCAGTGATAAGCACTAACACAAATCTTAAGAGCCTAAGACATCGCCAAGAAAAATGTATAAGCATAGCTAATTTAACCAAAACAGTTATAAACCGTTAGTTTTCGTCAAGCACAATGAATGACATAGTTATAAACCGCTTATGAACATGTCCTTACGATGATCAACTCGCCGCCCTCCACCACTGTACCTGCTTGTCTCTCCTCCCTCCCTCCCCTCCCTTCCCCTCTGCCGCGGCCGCCCGGAACCGACGGGATCCAGAAATCCCGGCGATTCCGCGCACACCCCCGGATTACCCTCACGCCCCGAGTTCTCCACACCCCAGCTCTTCCTCAGCTTCTTAGCAGCCATGGTGAGGAGCAAAGCGGTGCACAAGGAAGCCCTGCAAGGCAAGCATTTATGTAAGAACATGTTCATAAGAGAACCTGGCTACAACAACAAAAATGACAACAGCAATGCAAATGGAAATTGTAAGGAATAATCGTCTGTTTCGAATCAAACTTGCACGGCCACTTTCTACAATCCCAAAAATCCTGACCCATATCTCCGCAGAAATGCCCAACGCCGATAGCCAATAAATCCTCTTGCGGATCACTTATTCTTGCTGCAAGTTCAGCAACACAATTAGGCACACGCAGAGAACTTGCAATCTTAAACACCGAAACTTGCAACCTGACACACACAAGAGACACTTTGGGAACAAGAAATTAATGAGCCTTCTCTTCCTCAGTGACAGGGTCCCTTTGCGCAGCCCCTGCCTGTGCTTTCTTATCCACAAAGCCTCCACCGTGTATCCTAACACTTAGCTTCACGGTCAGATCCCTGCCCTGCCCCACAATGGAGGCGCGCGGGTACCTTCCAGCGGCGGGGAAACCGGAGCCGTGCAGGGCATCGGCCAGCGGCACGCGTGGATCGAGGTCTCGACTCGCATAAGCGGTTGATAGGGGAGGCTTTTTTTCTTTAAAGAGAATCACAGGCGAGTGTCGATGGCGGTGGCTGTTCCTTTCGACTGGCCATGGGAGGGCGCCACTCCTTGGGCGAACCAGGGCGCCACTCCTTGGGCGAACCAGGCCAAAATTCAAATCAAATTTTAGCCTGGCGAAACTTGATTTCGGTTTGAAAACACCGAGTTTCTTACTCGTGTTTTTAGGTCGAATTTTTTCACGTTCGGCTAAATTTTAGACGAAGTTAGCAAATTCAGGCGGATTTCATTATAGACGGGGAAATATAGGCGGATTACATTGAATTTAAACTAGATAATAAACTAAAACATTAAAAAATGTCGTCGTCGTCGCCTTCATCGATGCCGTCGTCGCTTCTACATGCCGAAGTTGTCGTAGAAGGACGTGTAGCCCGGTTCGGCCCGACCATCGTCCTCGCCGCCATCGCCGTCGTCGTCGCTCGGCGGCTGACATGGTTATACCCTACGGATACACGATATTAGCATACCTGGTCCAGCCCAAGAAATGCCCACAAGAATATATGTGGCCCATAAAGATTTTCGGGTGGTCCAAGCCCATGACGTCTTCGGATCCTTGGAGAGCAAGACTAGAACAGATAGGATATTCAAAGGGGCAAACCCTAAACTTGTAACTGACTCGATCTATGCCCGGGACCTGCCTACCTCTATATAAAGGCTAGGAGGACACGGCGAGGAGGCTCTCTCTCATACCATCGCATACGCACCTCCACGCCAGATTGCATCTGCGCACCCCTGTAACTTTCGGTTCCGCCGTAATCAAGAGCAGACAAGCAGGAGTAGGGTTTTCCCTTCGGGGGCCTGAACCTGGGTAAATCTCGTGTCCCCTAGTTGCTTGTCTGTTAACCGTTCCGCGATCTCCAGCACCCCCATGTTCTCCAAAACCCAAGCTCATAACAATGAGCATTGACGAGATCGATCCTCGTCAATTGGCGCCGTCTGTGGGAACTGGGGGCGCTGATTGTGCGATCGTGACGGTCCCGACCAAAGCGATCTACAACTCTTTGGCAACGGAGAGCTATCTCCTCTTCGGCGCGTTTGACTTCACCGCCCACTCGCCAGCCACCATGAAGGACTTCGAACCCGTAGGCGGCGGGCTCGAGATCCTGTTCAGGAGCTTCTGCTTCCAGGTGCGACAGACCGGCACTCTCTGCCTCCCAGAGCGGGTGACACTGCCATTGATCCGGCCCGCCTCGTGGGCTCCGCATCCCGTGCTACACACGTCAACATCGACAGATGAGTCATATGATAGCAGCAGTTGCAACTCAGATCTGTGCGATCCTCCATCGGATGAAGGAACCTACGGTTTCGGATCCGAAAGCTGCGGCAGCAGTGATCCAACATACGGACGCTACCAATGCGACGTGGTCATCCAAAGCGACGTGGAGCAACAACCACCAGGTTCGGGTGCTCACGTACCTCCACCCAACCCGCAGGGTAGAAACGGCAAAAACAGGAGAAACCAATCCCCCCGCCCAACGAGGACGATCCTGACGCCAATCGGGTAATCCACCTCAGCGAAGAAGGATGGAACCAAGCACGCGAAGTCGTGGCGGGCAACAAGATCTTACATGTGGGTGCCTCGTGGGACCTACTGATGGCATACCACCTGATCCTCATCGAAGAGCACAAAAAATAGGTAAAGATGCAAGAAGTACTCGACAAACGCAAGCAAGCGGCTTCGGATTCTAGCACACGACGAGCTGCTCTCTCCGCCGTTGGCGGATCCAGCTCGCACGACAACAACGCCAACAATCAGCGTTCTCGCGTAGAGAACATGGACCCCGCTGCACGTCGCGAGGTGACCCGAACCCTCAACACGTCCTTCATGGAGATGGACGCCAATGGCAACGTCATCCCAAAGACGCCGCAAGATGCGATCATGGCAGCCACCACGTACCTTGCATCCCATCCACCTCCGGTGGCGGACCTGAAGAGGGCCATGCACAATTTCGCATTAGCCAGACTCGGACTCGTTGGAGCTGCGCTCCACGGGGAAGCTCCTGTGGAGCCGAAAAAGAAGGCTGCGGTCAGATTCAACCACAGACCCACACCCTCATCCGACGAGGAGGAACACGACCTACCTCGACGGCACAAGAGCTCATGACGTCGCAGCCGCGACTAGGACGCTCGAAGCAAACTCACTCAACGCAAGATCGACAAGGCACGCGCCAAGCGCGTGTGCTCATCCGAATGCGAAGAGGATGACGATGAAGGAGAACTCTGTGGGGCTCGATGCTTCAGCAGATCTATTCGGCGGACGCGGATGCCAAGGAACTTCAAGCTTCCTTCGGACACTCCGAAGTTTGAGGCACGCAGGACCCTAAGGCGTGGCTCAGCGACCACCTGTCGTCCGTCAAGCTGCATGGCGGCAACAAAAACACCGCCCTATAATGCCTTCAGCTACAGCTGACAGGCGCAGCTCGGATTTGGATCAGCAGTCTATCCTCGGGATCCATCGAAGCTGGGAGGAACTGGCATACAGTTTCATCCGAAACTTCAAGGGCACCAGCAAGAGGCCAGCCTCGATCGAAGAGCTGCTGACCTACACCCAGCGAACGGGCGAATCCATTCGCTCGTATATACTATGCTGGTCCAACATCAAGAACTCCACGACACACATCTCTGAGGAGAGAACAATCGACGCCTTTAAGGATGGCGTCAAACGCCAGGACTTCAAGGAAGAACTTGGGCGCGTCAAGCCTAAGACACTCGACTACCTCATGGACATCATCAACAGGTGGGCAGATGGCGAGGACTCCATCCACCGAGCACATTCAGAAGAGGAATATGACTATGGCCGCCGACGCGAGCGCCGTAGAAAGCGAAGACCGCGCGTCTACGACGATCGCGACAGACCCAACATGGTCGTGGCTGGCTACGCCGACCGCCGCAATGAAAGCAACCGCAGTAGCGACGGATACCGTGGCAACTTCCGCGATGGAGGACACCCAACGCAAACGTTGCAATGTCGAGGCCGCAACGACGAGCCCTCCGCATACGAAAAATTGTCGGGCCTATGCACCATCCACTTCTACATCGACAAGCAGGATGGCAAAAAGGAGGCCAGCCACATGCTCAAAGACTGTCGCGAGTTCCAGAAACTCAGCGAGAGCATGTCCCAAATGAGACAGCAAGCCCCGAACCTGGGTACGGGCACACACCCGCACCAGGTGACATCGCCCACGGAGCTCCTCCGCCACCACCCGTGGGAGCTTCGAATCACCCGATCGCTACCGCGCAGAACAACGGCGGAAACGGGTACCCCGCACCAAAAGGATCATTGATGATCCAAAAGGGGCGCCCAACAAACAGGGTGCAAAAGAAAATCACCCGCCAAGTCAGCTTGGTTGTGACCGCTCCACCCGCCATCCCTGAGTACCTCAATGGTTCGGAGTCCTGCATAACATTCAGCTGTTCGGATCACCCCCGCCAGATCCCTCGCCCAGGTCATGCTGCCCTGGTGCTCGAGGCGCAGATCGGAGGGTTCGAGATGAGTCGCGTCTTCATGGACGGCGGCAGCGGAATCAATCTGATGTTCGCTAGCACCTTAGAAGCAATGCGGATCCCGCTGTGTAGTATGGAACAATCCGACACAACGTTCCACGGCATCGTCCCAGGAAAGGGCATATTCCCCCTAGGAAAGATATGGCTCGACGTCATCTTCGTCAAGCCCGACAACTTCCGGTGTGAGCGACTCGAGTTCGAAGTGGTGGACTGGACATCACAGTACCACGCTATCCTCGGGCGCGTGGCATTCGCAAGGTTCCTGGCAGTACCGCACTATGTGTACCTGCTACTCAAGATGCCAGGACCTAGGGGCGTCATCATTGTCCACGGGAGCTCCACCCGGTCAGATCATTGCGACAGGGACTTCAACAGAATCTCCTAGTCATTCGGTATGTAGGAGGATCTCATAAGACTCCAAGAGGTGACAGACAACGGGGCACCCCCAGTATCGAGGCAAAACGCACCCGACATGTCGTTCGACTCAATAGTCAACACGAAGAAGGTGCAGGTCCACCCGACGGACGCCTCCAAGACGGCGCTGATCGCCAACGATCTTAGCCCCGCATAGGAAAGCGCACTCGTCGAATTCCCCCGTGAGCGCTGGGAAATCTTCGCCTGGTGTCCTGCGGACATGCCAGGAGTTCCTAGGGAATTCGCCGAGCATGCACTCAATGTGTTCCCAGATGCCAAGCCCGTCAAACAGTCCATCCGATGATTGTCCGAGCCATGGGCAGAAGCCATCAGAGTCGAAGTCAACAGACTACTCGACGCTGATTTCATTAGGGAGATCAAGGAAAGCGAATGGTTGGCCAACACCGTGATGGTCCCTAAAAAGGACAGGGACATCCTGCGGATGTGCGTGTACTTCACATCGCTGAACAAGCACTGCCCGAAGGATCACTTCCCTCTCCCTTGGATCGATCAGATCATCGATTCAACTGCAGGATGCGAGAAACTCTCCTTCCTCGACGCCTACTCAGGCTACAATCAGATTCGATTGAAGGTCGAAGATCAGGAGAAAACGGCGTTCATCACGCCGTTCGGAGTATTCTGCTACAATACAATGCCCTTCGGGCAGAAGAACGCAGGTGCCACGTACCAGCGATGCATGCAGGCATGCCTAAAGAGCCAGATCGGCCGCAACATACAAGTTGAAAGGATCGTATGGGCACCTAGAGGGGGGGGTGAATAGGTGCTACTTAAAATTTTACTCTTTTTCAAGTTAGGGTTTGACAAGAAAGGTAAATTCTCTAGAATATGCAACTATGGTGAATTTACCTATATGTCAACCAAGCACAAGCTAACACAACACTAAGCAAGAACAAGTAAGTAAAGTGCGGTAAAGGATAGAAGTAACCAAAGGAGTGGACGCGGAGACACAAGGATTTGTTTCCTGTAGTTCCTTCCTTTTGAGGGAAAGTACGTCTACGTTTGGAGAGGGGGTGGTTTCAAACCACCAACGCCACGAGAGGCATCCCTTGTTCTCCGATGAATCTCACCCCAACGGGCTTGATTCACCTTCCACTATATCGGCAACCTTCGAGGTGGAAGCCGACACCTTTACAACAAGTTCAGGGCACACATCCACAACTGAATTGCAGGCTCCCAAATACAAGCAAGCTTTCAAGACAAATCAAAGACAAGCTTGTAAGAACCAAATCAAAGTTAGGGTTTCCAATGAAACACTAGAGCTTGGGGGCCCTCAAGTGAATGAGGGGGAAATGAAGATATCTCTTGGTGAAGATGTAAATCAAGGCCTCCTCCTTCGATTCTCCAAAGATCAATGACTTTGGATGGTTGGATGAAGAGATCTTGTAGATTTGGTGGCTCTAATGGAGTTGGTGTTCTTGAGCAGCTCGAGCAGCTGGAGGAAGAAGATAAGGGTCCCTTTTTATAGGCATCCCCCTCCACGAACCGTTTTCTGACCATTGTAGAAAAGTCAGACCGGAGACTCCGGCCAATCTCCGGACCAGCCTCCGGACCGCCCATCTGAATGACCTAGATCATCCTTGACCCAGCAACACCGAAGACTCCGGTCTTCCAACACCGGAGACTCCGGACTGAACAAGGTCCAGAGACTCCGGAGTATGCTCCGGTGTAGGCTTCGGACCCCTAGACAGAATGTCCTAGCCTAGATCCTGAAGACCCCACCAGAGACAGGTCCGGAAACTCCAGACCACACCGGAGACTCCGGTCTTGGCAGACCGGAGACTCCGGTCTAGAGTTTCCAGAAATGTGTCGATTGAGTGAGGACTTTTCCCAAGTGTGAGGGTGCTTTTCACTTATCATAATATCAACCTGTGGACAGTGACAAACTGTAAAATGATCTACTTGTTGTTAACAAACACCAAAAGTGATTATGGCAATAAATGCCCTTTCAATCTTCCCCTTTTTGGTGTTCGATGACAACAAGTGATTTGCATGGAATAAAGTATATATGGGACTCCCCATGACTATGTGCAACAAGATAGTTTTAAGTAAAACATGCAGGATAGATAGCATCACACATAAATCTCACATGAGTTACAATAGATGGTGCACACAAGCACATAGTCATAGTCACACACATAAACAACAAATAGCACACATAAAGTTCAAGTTCGAATATGGCAAATCAAAGGCAAATAAAATAAAGGCAGATAGATAGTCGCAAATCCCAAATCCCCCATGCAAATTGATGAGAATGTCTTCTCCCCCTTTGGCATCGAAGCGCCAAAAAGGGAAAATACCTACACTAGCGCCCCAACAGCTCAGTAGTCATCGTCATCCTCGTCATCCTCATCCTCCTCCTGGTCACCGTCATCCTGATCATAGTCATCATCATCGTCTTCAGGGACAGCAGGCCCTTTGCCGTGAGAGCGAGAAGAGGAAGTACCCTGGTACCCGAACCCGGAGGTGACATCAGCAAACATCTTCCAATCCACCAGACTATCCTGTTGGGCATTCCATGCCCCAAATGAGAGTGTATGATCAGACTCTGTGGACTGCTGAGCCCCATGCTCATCATTGTATTCATCCTCACCTTCCTCATTATCCTCAGCACCTTGTTCCTTGATCTCTTTGAGGACCTTCTCAATGCGGTGGTTTCTTTGGTAGGATGCATGCTGCTTACGGATGTCGATGTTCATGCAACAAAGGGTCCTCTCCCAAAAGCTGGCCTTCTTGACCCGCTCATGCACATAGTCTCGAGTCATAGTAGGCATAGGGGAATTGGAGGCATTCTTCCTCCGAACTCTAGGTGGGGAGGGATCCCTCTCCGTCTCAATCTCCTAATCATCATCCCCATAACGGCGCCTTGGAGCAGGCCCCATACGCCCCTTCTACTGCAGAGTGACCAGAGTGTGCATAGTGAGGTGTGGTGGTATGCCAAGTGGAGAATCATGCTCCTGGGAGTTGATGAGCCTCGTAATCAAGGGTGCATATGGATGAGACTTCTTGTAGAGATGGAGTGGAACATCTCCTCGAAAATAAAGTCCATCACGTCAATAGGTGCAGCATATGCCTCAGGTCCAGCATTGAAGATCCGGTGAGTATGGTACAGGAGGTTGACAAGCCCACCCCTAATTGCATCATCATTTCCAGCACTTGGTGTAATAGTGTGACAGAAGATCCTCAGCATAAGGTTGTAGAGGGTCTTGAGTCCCTTGGAACCCCCCACACCACCATCATCATACAGAGGTGCCAGCTTCAACTTGTTCTCATCCAAAGCTGCTGAGTGCATGCGCAGCCCCACAGGAGTGGATACTCCATGAAAGGTATCAAAGATGACGTTGGCAAAGTCATGAAATGTAGCCGTGCAGCGAGTGGTGCCAGAAATCCACACCATGGTCCGGTCAAGATCATACCCAAACACAATTGTGGCATAGAACTGCTATACAAGGTGGACATTGTAGTCTTCACACATCTCCATCAAGTTGTAGAGACCCAGCTTCTCACAGATCCACAGGGCATCATTGAAGTAAGGGCTTTGGCGCATCTTCTCAACACTCATGAACTTCTGAGGGCAGACAGGTGATTTGGTGAGTACACCATACACATCCTTCATGAACACAGCATGTTCTTTCCTCCAGTAATGAGGGTCCTCACTGGTACGAGGCAGCGCATAGAAATCTGTCTTTCTCAGCTCACGGTACTCCTCTTTAGACATTTTGGCTAAGGACTGAAGGTTGTCATACTTGGCCCTCTTGGCACGATCCTCCCTTTCAGCCCTCTCCTGATCCCTCTTCAAGTAAGCTGTGTCACGTGCCTGCTGTTTCCGGTTGGACAGAGGCACGATGAATTGACCCCTAGCTTCATCATAGCGAGGATTGCCCCTTTGGGACTTGGCCTTGCTACGACGAGGACGACTAGAACCATCACCTGTGAACAGCAGTGAGGGAGATAGCATGGAGATGAGTATATATGCCCCAATAATGCAGTACAAGAGCTTTGATGCATTTCTGGACTATTTTGATTCACCCAACACCAGAGTCTCCGCACCTTATACCGGAGTCTCCGGCCTGGACCGGAGTCTCCGGTCGGGAGGCTCGGGCCTGAGATGGGAAGATGCTGGTGAGGGTGAATCTAGTAGATCGGGCAATACAACAAGGCTAAAGTACTAGAGTGCACGCAAACAAGTGATTCCAATGGACAAATCAGCAACAATCCTCAAAAACACATCTAGAGATGAACCCTAGGAGAAAAAATAGAGGAGAGGTACCAGATCTGTACATGGGATCAATTCCTCTGGTGGGAATGACCCAATGGAGGAGAGGGGAAGGTTGGCCGGTGGCACGGCGGATCCTGGGGGCTTCTTGACCTCCGGGGAGGAGTTTTGGAAGAGGAGGCGACGGGTTTGGAGGTAGGGGACAGGGTGAAGAATGAGTGATGTACCAGTTCACCCCGCACCCCTTTCTTTAAGTGACAGAAACCGTCTAGACCGGAGACTCTGGTCTACACCGGAGACTCCGGTGTATGTACACCGAAGACTCCGGTCCTCCTCGACCAAAAGTTCCAGGAAAAGTGTTTGGGGACATATATGAGAGATAGATGGTTTTTTAAGATAGGGATAGGGCTTGGGTTGCGACATCAAACTATGAAGATCCAATAAGAGCCATAGGAATTCACAAAAATATTCAGAAAAAGCTCCAAGATACTAGAATCAAGCAAATGACAAACATGAGTAAGTACCAACCTCTCAAATGAGAGAGGGCGGTGGCCTAGGCCACCATATTTGAGTATACTTGGCTTGGCACCACGAAGATATATCTTGGGTCCATTACCAAAACTCATCATTAAGCTCACATATCACTAAATGATATTAAGAGGAATGATTTTGATTGCTTTGGGAATAATGGGGGGAGGGATGGTCCAATCAATTAGGACCGCACTCCCCATATATCCATGCCTACACCTAAACCAAATATGAGTTGAAATATAGGTGAGAGTGCAAGAAAATCAAGTCAAGCTCCTCGAATCTACGACATTTAGTTCATTCCTCAAGTAGCAAAACCTTGCTTCATCAAATAGCTTCGTGAAGATATCGGCAAGTTGATCTTTGGTTGATACATATGATAGATCAATATCACCTCGAGAAACATGATCTCTAATGAAGTGATGTTGAATCTCAATATTCTTTGTCCTTGTGTGATCCACCGGGTTGTAAGCAATCTTGATGGAACTTTCATTGTCACATAGAAGAGGCACTTTGTCACAATGGACATCCTTTAAAGTTTGCCTCATCCATAGCAATTGGGTGCAAGCACTAGCAGCTGCCACATACTCGGCTTTGGCGGTGGAGAGAGATATACAATTTTGCTTCTTGGAAGACCAACATACCAAGGACCTACCAAGGAATTGGCAAGCCCCGGATGTTGATTTTCTATCATCCTTGTCCCCCGCCCAATCCGAATCCGTGTATCTACAAAGAGCAAATGTTGAGCTTCGGGGATACCAAAGACCATAAAATGGAGGTATGAACTAAATATCGAAAGATTCTCTTGACCGCCATTAAATGGCTTTCCTTAGGAGCCGCTTGATATCTTGCACACACACCTACACTCAACACAATATCGGGTCTAGATGCACAAAGGTAAAGCAAAGAACCAATCATGGACCGGTATACCTTTTGATCCACATCTTTACCATTTGGATTTTGTTCTAGATGAGTCTTTGTAGCCATGGGAGTAGGAGCTCCATTTAAATCTTGCATTTTGAATCTCTTGAGCATATCTTGAGTATACTTGGCTTGATTGAAGAATGTCCCTCCTCTAACTTGCTTGATCTCAAAGCCAAGAAATACTCTCAACTCTCCCATCAAAGACATCCAGAACCTACTAGTCATAAGCTTTGAGAATTCATCATTAAAAGCTTTGTTAGATGAGCCAAAGATAATATCATCAACATATATTTGGCATACAAAAAGCTCCCCATTGACCTTCTTAGTAAAAAGAGTGGGATCGATTTTCCCAACCTCAAATCCACGGTCAAACAATAACTCTCTAAGGTGCTCATACCACGTGCGTGGGGCTTGCTTGAGCCCATAGAGCGCCTTATCAAGTTTGTAGACATGGTTTGGGAAGTTGGGGTCCTCAAATCCCGGGGGTTGCTTAACATATACCAATTCATTTAATGGGCCATAAATAAATGCACTTTCTACATCCATTTGTTGCAACTTGAAGTTATGATGTGCCGCATAAGCAAGAAGGATACGAATGGACTCAAGGCGAGCCACGGGTGCATATGTCTCTCCATAGTCAATGCCTTCAATTTGAGAGAATTCTTGTGCAACCAATCTAGCCTTGTTTCTTACTATGATTCCATGCTCATCTTGCTTGTTCTTGAATATCCACTTTGTTCCAATAACATTGCAGCAATCCTTTGGCTTCTCTACTAACTTCCATACTTTGTTTCTCTCAAAGTTGTTGAGTTCTTTGTGCATAGCTTCTAACCAATCCGAATCTTCAAGAGCTTCCCATACTTTATTTGGTTCAATCATGGAGATGTGTGCTTGGTGTTCACTGAACCTCTTCAATTGTGCTCTTGTGGAAATACATTTCAACTACATTTTGTAGAGAGTGGTCTCTTAATTCCAACATTATTTCCTTTCTAGCTTCGCGACGAGCGTGGATCTCCGTGTTGTTTCTTGGGGGACCCTCTTCTTCATTTTGAACCTCGTCTTGACCATCATCTTGACATTGATCATCATTGGAATCATCCTCTACATTGGGAGGCAAAGATTGACCTTGGTCTTGATCAAGTGCTCTTCTAGCATCAATTTGAGCTTGTCTCAAAGCAGTTTGTACGGATCTTCCTTGAGAAATTGACTTGGCACCACTTGACAACCTAGCGAATGTATCAAGCTCCCCTTGACTAGAGTTGTCACTTTGATCACCATGTTGAGGGTCCACATCTTGTCTTTGGCTTGAGTCAATGTCCTCTTCTGTGGATGGAGCATGTTGAGGTTGTGAAGATGAGGGCTCCACCTGAGTGGAGCATAGTTCTTCTCGATCTGCCATAAGGGGTTCCTCAACGGGGCGGATATATCCCACACCCATTCTTCCTATGGCATCCTAAGGCATTTCATCATCTGCATCACAAGCATCAACACGCCCCCCTTGGGGACCATCATATTCTTCGAAGGTCACACTACAAGATTCTATGACGGCTCCGGAGAGCTTATCATAGATTCTATAAGTGTGAGATTCAAGACCATAGCCAACAAAAATACCCTCTAATGCTTTAGACTCGAATTTAGACAAACGAACACCTTTTATGAGATAGAAACACTTACAACCGAACACCCGGAAGTAAGATATGTTGGGCTTGTTACCGGTAAGAATTTCATATGGAGTCTTGTTGATTTCTTTGCGGAGGTAGAGCCGGTTTGAAGCATGGCAAGCGGTGGAGATGGCTTCGGCCCAAAAGTTGTATGGAGATTTAAACCAACATGGTCCTAGCCATCTCAATAAGAGTCTGATTATTCCTTTCGGCCACACCATTTTGTTGAGGGGTGTATGCAGCGGAATATTGATGTTTAATCCCCTCATCACTAAGAAAATCATTCAAGGTGTAGTTATTGAACTCGGTGCCGTTGTCGCTTCTTATAATCAACACGGGAACATTGTATTGATGAAGTTGATAAAGGTCTTTTGAGTCTCACTCTTCAACTTGAAGAAATAAACCCAAGAGTATCTTGAAAAGTCGTCAACAATCACCAAACAATATTTCTTCCCACCAAGACTTGCATGAGATGGAGGACCAAATAGATCCACATGGAGGAGTTCCAAGATTTTGGTAGACTTGATTTGGTTCTTAGGCCTGTGAGGGGCGTCATGCATCTTTCCTAGAACACATGCCCTGCAAACACGATCTTTGGCAAAGGAAACATTTTCTTTTAGTCCAACAATATGGCCCTCCTTATGGATACTTTGCAAAGTTCTCATATTAACATGGGCTAGTCGGCGATGCCATAGCCAACCCACATCGGCCTTTCCGAATAAGCACATCGGACCTGTAGTGGTTTGCTCTGAAAAGTCAACCACATACAAGTTATGTTCGACATACCCAACGAAAGCGACCTTGAGAGACTTGCTCCACAACAGGACCACAGTATCAACATCAATAAAGACGGCAAAGCCCATCTTTCCAAGAGCACGGACTGAAAGTAAATTGTATCCAAGGGTCTCAACAAGCATGACGTTCACGAGTGTAATGTCGTGAGCAACCACAACCTTGCCGAAACCCATTACCTTAGACTTTGATTTGTTGGCATATGTCACGGTGATTTGATCATCATTTGGCTTTAACTCCTTGACAATAGACGAGCTTCCGGTTATATGACTTGTGCAACCACTATCAAGCACCCACTTTGACCCTCGGGAAGCATAAGTCTACAAAAGATCAAGCTAATTTTTAGGTACCCATTTTTCAATGGGTCCTCTTTTGTTAGCAACAAGGGTCTTGGGAACCCAAATAGACCAAGCAATATACCCATCATAAGGGCCAACATATTGCGCATACACATCACCATAATAATCACGCATTAGAACATAGTGAGGGTTAGCACTTCCCGCAAAGTCATCATGAGACATAGTTTTACCACTTGTGGTCTTACTATCCACAATGGTCTTGTTGGTCTCTTGTGCAGGCTTGGCCTTCTTCTTCTTAGTATTGGAGACAAAGCCAATGCCCCCTTTATCACCACTAGGCCTTTGCTTGCTCAAAAGATCATCAATGGACTTGTTGCCTTGTGGGAATGTGGCCTTAGCAAGCTCCCCCTTCAACCTAGCATTCTCTTCAAGAATAGTTGTGTTACTAGATGGAATGAAGTTACTAGGTGAAGGAATGTTGGCCAATTGAGTTTGAAGTGTTTCATGGGACTTTGTGAGTGACAAGAGTTCACTCTCCAAAGCCTTGTGGGCCTTGTTAAGCAAACTAAAGTCCTCGGCAAGTTTTTCATGAACCACACCAAACTCAATCTTGTCCTTTTTAGCCCTTTTGTATTTAGCAATAGCATGATCACGCTCTTTGATGAGTTTGTTAACAATAATGCCATTGGCCTCATCAAGCCCTTCAAGTTTTAATTCAAGTGACAACCTAGTTTCTTGTTCTTCTTCTAGAGCATTGTTTAAAGCCTCTAGCTCAATCAAGTGTTCATGCCCAAGTTTACATCTTACATCTAGAAGCTCTTGAGTATGTGAGAGTTGATCTAAGATGTTTCCAAAATGTAACTTAGCATCTCCTTCTAGGTTAGTCATAAACTCATCAAAGGCAATTAATTCCTTTTTAACATCAAGAGACATCTCATCATCAATTTCATCATTATCTAAGGGAGTAGAGAGGGATGATGAGGATACCTCCGTTCCTCTTGCCATAAGGCAAGTGACGTTCTTGGTGGGAGAGTTCTCATTTGGAGAATCAAAGAGTGAGAATGTCGGAGTAGAAGCGGTGGCTAAAGCAGCCACACCATTAGAAGTTTCCTCTTCCTCATCTTCATCATTTTCATTGTCGGAGGAGTATTCTTAATGAGTGATCAAGACAATTTCTCCCGACTTCTTATTGATGGGATTCTTCTTGATGAAAGGTTTCTTGTAAGGTGCCTTGAGAGTCTTCTTCAACACAAGTTTACCACCATGATCTTCTCTCTAATCATAGGGGCAACTTGCCACAAAGTGATTGCGGTCACCACAATTGAAGCAAGTTCTCAACCTAGTGGTATTCTCTCTTTTCCCATTTGGGTTGCTTCTCCGTTGCATTTCCATCTTGGACTTGGCGGGGTTCTTCCAAAAGTTCTTTGCATAGAAGTCCATATATTGACCATGAGCAATCTTGACTTCATCGGGATGGTCCATGGAGAGGCCTTCATCACTATCATCTTCATCCCCATGATCCACAACTTTGGCCTTCAATGCAACATTGACAACATTGCTCATACCAAGGGCACGAGCACGAGCATCTTTGGCATTCTTAGCGGCAACTTTGAATGCGGCCATCTCTTGCATAACTTCATTTGAGGTCATGAGATGGTAGTTGTGTCTTCCTTGTAGGCTCTTCAAGTCGGTGGGCTCAAAAGGCATGAGTGCACTCACATATTTCCTTTTTATCCATGCATCATCCACATGTTAGGCACCCACATTTCTAAAGGCGGTGACGGTGGTATTGAGCCTTCGGTACATGTCTTCGTGATCTTCACCTTCTTTCATGTAGAAGCCTTCGGCTTCATTGCTTAGAGCATCATATCGGTTCCTCCTCATACTCTCATTACCAACAAACAATACGGTGAGGGCATCCCAAGCTTCCTTGGCAATGCTAAAGTGATCAATGTGTGGATAATCCTTTGTCCCCAATCCTTGTTGAATCATATGCAATGCAGTGGCATTGAGTTGACTATTGACAACCTCTCTTCTTGTCAAGTTGTTTGGATCCCCAATAAAGAGTCCATGCTCGATGATGTTCCATAGTTCAATGCAAGAGCTACGCACATGGGTTCTCATTAGTGATTGCCATTGAGCAAAAGTAGCAGACTCTTCAAGCTTAGGTGGGTCACCTCTATTGTACACATGAGGGTGAGGGACGGGAGGATCGGGAGAGTACCAAGAATCACGGTGCTCACCCTTCCCCCCATCAAGTTGTGTGGAGGAATTAGCGTTGTCTTGTTTACCCCCCACCATCATACCCTCGGGGGATACCGAAGCATTCCCTTTAGGTACAACGGATGGTAGATCCTCTTGAGGAAATGGGGGTGATGAGCCATTTTTGTATTTAAGAAGTTGCTCTAGCATCTTCTTGACTTTTTTGACCAAGGAAGAGCTCAACCTTGTTTCCAAGTTTCTAAGATCTTCCATGGTCACCGTGGTCGGCTCACTACCACCATCCCCTTCTTGGCTACCCATATTCTCTTAGGAGGTAAAGCCCAAATAAAGAGCCGAGGCTCTGATACCAATTGAAAGGATCATATGGGCACCTAGAGGGGGGGGGTGAATAGGTGCTACTTCAAATTTTACGCTTTTTCAAGTTAGGGTTTGACAAGAAAGGTAAATTCTCTAGAATATGCAACTATGGTGAATTTACCTATATGTAAACCAAGCACAAGCTAACACAACACTAAGCAAGAACAAGTAAGTAAAGTGCGGTAAAGGATAGAAGTAACCAAAGGAGTGGACGCGGAGACACAAGGATTTGTTTCCCGTAGTTCCTTCCTTTTGAGGGGAAGTACGTCTACGTTTGGAGAGGGGGTGGTTTCAAACCACCAACGCCATGAGAGGCCTCCCTTGTTCTCCGATGAATCTCACCCCAACGGGCTCGATTCACCTTCCACTATATCGGCAACCTTCGAGGTGGAAGACGGCACCTTTACAACAAGTTCAGGGCACACATCCACAACTGAATTGGAGGCTCCCAAATACAAGCAAGCTGTCAAGACAAATCAAAGACAAGCTTGTAAGAACCAAATCAAAGTTAGGGTTTCCAATGAAACACTAGAGCTTGGGGGCCCTCAAGTGAATGAGGGGGAAATGAAGATCTCTCTTGGTGAAGATGTAAATCAAGTCCTCCTCCTTCGATTCTCCAAAGATCAATGACTTTGGATGGTTGGATGAAGAGATCTTGTACATTTGGTGGCTCTAATGGGGTTGGTGTTCTTGAGCAGCTTGAGCAGCTGGAGGAAGAAGATAAGGGTCCCTTTTTATAGGCAGCCCCCTCCATGAACCGTTTTCTAACCGTTGTAGAAAAGTCAGACCGGAGACTCCGACCAATCTCCGGACCAGCCTCCGGACCGCCCATCTGAATGACCCAGATCATCCTTGACCCAGCAACACCAGAGACTCCGGTCTTCCAACACCGGAGACTCCGGACGGAACAAGGTCCGGAGACTCCGGAGTATGCTCCGGTGCAGGCTCCGGACCCCTAGACAGAATGTCCTAGCCCAGATCCTGAAGACCCCACCGGAGACAGGTCCGGAAACTCCAGACCACACCGGAGACTCCGGTCTGGAGTTTTCAGAAATGTGTCGATTGAGTGAGGACTTTTCCCAAGTGTGAGGGTGCTTTTCACTTATCATAATATCAACCTATGGACAGTGACAAACTGTAAAATGATCTACTTGTTGTTAGCGAACACCAAAAGTGATTATGGCAATAAATGCCCTTTCACAAGTCTATGTCGACGACATAGTAATCAAAACAAGGGAGGCCAAGACACTGATCGACGATCTCCGCGTGACGTTCGCCAACCTTGATCGCTACAAGATCAAGCTGAACCCAGAAAAGTGCGCCTTCGGCGTCCCATCTGGCCAACTGCTTGGCTACCTCATCTCCCAACAAGGGATTGAGGCGAACCCGAAGAAAATCCAGGCCATAATGGCCATGGAGAAACCGAAGAACCTCAAAGGTATCCAACAACTAGCTGGACGCATCGCGGCGTTGAGCAGATTCATCAGCCGCATGGGTGAGAAGGCCCTGCCTTTCTACCAGCTGCTACACAAAGCAGACAAATTCGAGTGGACGCCTGAAGCGGACGACGCATTTGAAGATCTGAAGTGGATGCTCTCCACCTCGCCCGTCCTGGTCACGCCAAAGGAGCGCGAGCCTCTACTACTATACATAGCAGCCACACATCAGCTGGTAAGCACCGTGCTCGTGGTCGAACGATTTGAAGATGGCAAGACTCATGGGGTCCAATGCCCTATCTACTACCTCAGCGAGGTATTGACGCCAACAAAGCAGAGGTACCCTCACTACCAGAAACTCGCCTATGGTGTGTTCATGATGGCTCGTCGGCTGAGTCACTATTTCCAAGAGCATCAGGTGATGGTTGTCCACGAAGCACCTTTGAATAGCATCCTGAACAACCCAGAGGCCATAGGTCGTGTGGCCCTGTGGGGCATCGAGCTGTCCTCTCTAGACATAGTCTACGGGAAAAGCCATGCGATCAAATCGCAAGTCCTACCGAACTTCCTCGTCCACTGGATGGAGCTGCAGCTGCAGGACACCCCGGACATGACACAGTCATGGACGATGCACTTCGATGCCTCCAAGCGCAAGGCTGGAGCAGGAGCCGAGGTCATACTTACATCCCCGCAAGGCGAAAAGATGAAGTATGTCCTCCGGTTGAAATTTCGAGCTTCCAACAACAAAGCCGAATACAAGGCCCTCATCCACGGCATGAGGATGGCCAAGATCTGCGGCGCAACGCGCCTGGTCATCTACGGTGACTCGAACCTCGTCGTCCAGCAAATGATGAACGAGTGCGACGCACACACCGCCAACATGATCGCGTACCGCGCGCTCTACAACTCACTTGAAGGAGACTTCGACGGCTATGAGCTCCGGCACATTGGAAGAGAAAGCAACGAAGAAGCTGACAGACTCACCAACATCGGCTCCACCTGTGCACGGGTGTCTACCAGGTGTGTTCCTCGAACAGATCTGTGTGCCATCCATAAAAAGAAAATTCCCCAAGGGATCACCTGAAGAAGTAGAGCACTCGGGGGCTGCGCTATCCAAAGGACAGGAAGTACCCGAAAAGCTCGACACAGAGGTCGCAGTGGTCAACCTGATGCAGGTCATGGTAGTCGAAGAAACATGGACGCAGCCGTACCTGTGGTACCTAATAAACAGGGAACTGCCTGATGACCCGACAGATGCCCGGCGCATATCTCGCCGGTCCAAGGCCTTCACCATCATCAATGGCGAGCTGTATAAGCGCATCATTTCGGGTGTACTCCAAAGGTGCGTCACCATCGGTGACGGAAAAACCATCCTCCAAGACATCCATGAGGGCATCTGCGGCCATCACGCAGGTAGCCGCGCCCTCATCGCCAAAGCTCTACAAGCTGGGTTCTACTGGCCAACGGCCATGAACGACGCCAAGGACATCGTCCGAAGGTGCAATGGGTGCCAGAGGTTCGCAGACAAACCGCACGCACCAGGATCAGAGCTCGGGCCCATACCCTTGGCCTGGCCCTTCGCCCAATGGGGCCTCGACATGATAGGCAAACTGCCCAAGTCCTCGAAAGGCATGCCAGTTACCAAGTGGATCAAGGCCATGCCAGTTACCAAACAAAAGGGTAAAACAGCCGTGAAGTTCTTCCAATCCATAGTCTACAAGTTCGGCATGCCGCACAACATCATCACCGACAATGGGTTGAACTTCATCTCCAAAGAATTCCAGGACTTCTGTGAAGGCCTCGGGATCAACATATCATGCGCCTCCATGGCGCACCCGCAAACCAACGGGCAGGTCGAAAAGGCCAACGGCCTCGTCGGCAGCGGCATCAAGAAGCGCCTACTGATCCCACTCGAGCGGGTTGCGGGAGCATGGGCAGAAGAGCTACCCTCAGTCCTCTGGAGCTTGCGCACAATGCCAAACAGCTCAACTGGCTACACGCCTTTCTTCATGGTGCACGGAGCCGAAGCCGTGTTTCCTACAGAAGTACGCCATAAGGCCCCACGAGTCGTCGCCTACAGCGAAGCTGAATCGACGGACGCACTCAAAGACGCCGTCGACACACTCGACGAGGAATGCGACATCGCCGTGGCTCGATCGGCGGTCTACCAGCAGAGCCTCCGCAACTATCACAGCCATCGGCTGCATCCAAAGTCCTTCGTCGAAGGAGACCTCGTCTTACGACTCAAGCAAGAGCGGCCAAAAAAGCTCGAGTCACCCTGGGAAGGACCATACATCGTCACCGAAGTCATCACAGGTGGCTCCCACCGCCTCAAGCACGTGGAGTCTGGAGTCGCATACTCCAACCCATGGAACGTCGCACAACCGCGACGCTTCTACCCCTAGCTATCCTCTTTTACTTTTAATAAGGATACTCAGCCAAGGCTACTTAGCCGAACAATGTACCTCCTCTTTACGATATGAATAAAGCTAAGTGTCTCGCCCGACAATTTATCTTTTACTCGCATTTCTTTATACTACAACACACTTGAGGGCTCCCCTCACCTCACAACTTCGTTGACTGAGGATAACGCATGCACACCTAAGAAGCTGATCACGTCAGGCTAACGAAAAGCGCATGCATACAAACAAGCACCACGTGCTAAATACAATCAACCTTTACAGCAAAGGGCACAACAGGCCCAGTCAAAATATATACAAATTTTACATCTATCTTTTTACCGGTCCTACCTATTCTGAAGAATCACCTGCGCACGGTGCTCAAAGAGATCTACAACTTCCTCGGCATACTGCCTCACAACCGCATAGTGCGGGCGCATGTCCCATAGGCCACCATCTGGTCGAGAGGGAGGACCAGCCGCCACAGCTGCAAGATTTGCGTCAGGGTGATGCAGCCACACAAGGGAAAGAGCGGCCTTCACCCCCGCAACTAACTGATGCCGCACCAGCTCCCTGACATGACGCACATCTCGAAACTTCACCAGCAAGTCCCAGAGAGTAGATGGCGCTTCATCAAGGGGAAACATGACGTGCAGAATCGATGCCAATGAAGTCTTCACCTGCCGCAGCACCCGTGACACTTGGTGGGCACGATCTTGCAGAGTCGCAAGGACCATGGCACGGTCGTGATCCATCCAGAAAAAGCCACCAGCCTCCATATCTTGTTGGATTAGGCAATTGATCTGAACTGCAAAGTGCTCCTTATCCTCCCTCGGAACAAGGTTAGCACCTGTAACAACTACAAAGTAAGATGGCCTACCAACAGGCGCATCCGAAAATGAGCAGCAGCTCGAAGAAACTTACACTGCAGCTGCTCGGCCAACTGCCGCAGCTCCCCCATTTATATATTCCTCTCTCGCAACACCTCGCTCCGCCTTCGACTTCCAAACGTCCGCACGGCATCGGATTCCAAGCAACTCCTTCTCAAGACTGCTGACGCGGTCGCGAAGAAAAACAAGCTGCGACGCATCATCCAAGGATGGTCGTGGCTGCGGAGCAGAAGAAGTATCAAGGGGGTCATCACCCGAAGGTCCCTAAGGAAAACAGAAAGGATATATAAAAACACAAGACTGGGAAACAACTCGAAGGCTCATTATATACAACAAAAGCCACTGCGTGGCACAGGAATTGTTCATCAAGCGAATTACAGCAAAGGTAGAAGGTAACTATCCTAGAACTACAAATACAAAGCCTAAGCAGCTGCATCCTAGGTGGCCTCGGAGCCAGAGCGCCTGCCCTTGACCTCCTCCTGCTGCTTCGCGGCATACTCCACCAGAAAGTCAATAAGTTTTGGCCCATAGCGCTTACAGCGGGCGGCGAAGATAGCGAAGGCTACCTCGGAACCGTCGGGGCCGTTGGCATCTGGGAGGTGACCTGATGAAGATCCAGCTCCGCTCCAGACGCCATGGCCATGACCATCCCCATGGATGCGTCGATGCCCTTCTGCTTGCGCTTGTAGGCTGTAGGCGCATACACTGACAACGCATCCGCAAACAAGTCGACATCCTCAAGGGCCGCGCCCTTGGGAACGAGTTCCTTGTAGAAGCGCCTGAGGACCTCCTTGGCCTTGGCAAGATAGCCAACTACAATACTGCAACGGTCTTCAACCGCCGCAGTAGCATCATCCAAAGCACTACCGTGCTCCAGGGCACTGCGGTTGAACTCAATGCCTGCGGCATCTAGAGAAATGGAAAAAGCACAGTAAGAATCAAAGAAAAGCACAAAGACAAGGCAGTCAAAACAGAACATACAGGCGAAATCACTCACCCAAAATAGCTTTGGCAGCAGCCATCAGCTTCTCTGCAACCTCCTTCTCACACGAAGTCGTGGCGGTAGTGAGCTGCTGCTCGCGGTCCGTAGCTTCCTGCTGTAGGCGCTCCTTGGCTGCAGCTGCGTCAGCTAGCTCCCGCTCGAGGCGCTCCTTCGCCCCAACGACAGCTTCAGCCTTTTTCTCCGCTCGCCCAAGGCTCTTTATGAGAGCATCAAGCTCACGAAGGGTAGTGTTATTATCATCTGCGAAAAGCCAAAGAACGTACATGAGCTCAACAAGCTAGCAAGCAGACGGAAAAATAGAAGATTAGTTATGGATGTACCTTGAAGCTGCCGTAGGCTGGCCTCCAACGCCAGGTGCTGCTTCACCAGCTGGTTCGCACCTTGCACAAAAGGCTGCAAGAAGAAACAACTTGTCAAGCCAAGAGCTCGGGGGCTGCGCCCAAGAAACGAGCAAAAGATCAAGCATATGAAAAACGCTCGGGGGCTCCCCCCAAGACACGCAAAGAAGAAGCAACGATCAACAGATCATACGAAAATACAGCTAGGCCCCCCCCACAGCAAGATAGGACACACTTACATGCTTAGACGGCGACTCTGAAGGTCCGGTTGTAGTCTTCTGGGAGACGATCACCCGAGCCTCCTGCGGAGAGGGGTTCGGAGCAGCGTCCCCAAAGGTGGCCACCGTTTGAGAGGAAGGAGGCGTCATCTTCGACTCCCCCACCATCTCCTGAGTGGCCTAAAAGAGCCCTCAGAGGAGTGGCTGCAAAGGAAAACACCAGTCAAAGACAAGAAAACAACAAGAAAAGGTATCAAAAAGCATCCGAAGGAACTTACGAGTCCATATCGCTCAAGTTAAAAACAGGCAAGGCCCTCTTGCCCTTCTTCTCTTCCTTTTTCTCTTCCTTCTTCCTCTTCGCCGGCGGCTGCGGCGCTATAGCCCGCACAGGCACGACCAGGATAGGGGAGGAAGAGGCACCATCACCTCCACTGCAATGGACAAGGCACAGCGGGTCCCTATGAGTTGGCGGAGTCGAGGCATCCGAAGATTCGCTCGAGCTCCATGCCTGCTTTTGGGTCCGCCCCTGGCTCACCTCGGGGGCTTCCTCTATCGGTGACTGCACCAGAGGAAGCTCGGACACGGAGTCCACGATTTCATTCTCCAGCGCATCCGGGAACCGTTCGAGTAGTGGGGGCACCATGCCAGGTACCTTGAACTCCTGCACAATGAAGACAAACTTTTAGAAAAGATAATTGCAAAGGAAACGCACTCGAAAATAGCGCTACGCGCACGTCCTGGATCTACACCTGCGGAACTGGTCGACAGGCACTGAACGGAGGGGTCCGCGACTTTCCCGGAAGGTCCTCGTCGGCCTTGTACTTCAGCAGTGGCTGGAGGACTCTGTCAAGGTCCCCCTGGGAGAGCTCCTCAGCCGCAACTCTCGTTGGGTCGTGGCGGCCAGAATAAAGGAACATCGGGTGCATCCTAGCCTGGAGTAGCTGCACCCCGACGCTTAAGGAAGGTGCGGATGATGTCCACACCGTTCACCTCCTTCTCCGGAATCACCTGGAGGTCCTCCACCCGATGATAGAGCTCCTCTACCTCCTCCACCTCACCCTCCAGGATATGGTTTTTCCAGGATCTCTTCGGCTGGATTTTCTGGGTGGAGTCGAAAGGGGCAAGGCCAAAGTTTTGCCCGTCCACTGTGGAGTCGCAGATATAAAACCACTTCCTCCGACAGTTCTGGACGGACTCGGACATAGAGAAAGAGAAGAAAATAGCAGTAGATCAAAGAGAAATGACGCAGACGCCAACCGGATAAACTCCGTCGGAACCGGATTGCCTCTTCACGGAATAGAGCTTCCGGAAGAGGCCAAAGTGCGGCTCAATGCCGAGCCAGCACTCGCAAAACACAACAAAGCAAGCGATGTGAAGAAGAGAATTGGGGGAAAGATGGTGGAGTTGAATGCCGTAGAAGAACAACAGTCCACGAAGAAAGTCGTGGACTGGGAAAGAAAGGTCGTGAATAATGAAGGCGATGAACATCACCCGAAACCCTGCAGGAGGACGGGGAAATACCTCGTCGCCGGGGATTTTGACAGCCTCCTTATCCTACGGGATTAAGCCCCGCTCATGAAGCTTGCGCAGGTCGCCCTTACGCGTCTCCATACGCCGCCACCCACCATCGGTGACACGAGTGGCGGCGGTGCCCTTCTTGCCGCCAGCGGTGGCACTGGTGGAGGTCTTCTTCGATTTCACCATTGCAGTGCGACGACGGCGGCGGTGCGAGCGTAGGAAGGAGGAGGGGAAAGATCAGAGAACTTCCAGCGCGCAGCGAGAAACACTCAAGAAAATGGAGGAAGTAGAAAGCAAGTGGCTACGATGAAAACAAACAACAAAATTCCCCACAGTTATAAGGACAAAGACGATGAACAGGGACCGTTCATCGGGAAGCCCTAGCGCCAGCATCAAATCCAACCATACACGTGTCAGCGCAGCAACGAACCATCGCTCACACGCCGTCCACTACGCATGGAAACCGAGGAGACGCCATAATTCTTGCCACGTCGTGCGTGACCAGTCAACTCCAAGTCAGAAAGTGGGACCTACGTTCGTCTAGTCACGTTATCTCTGGCGCTGCAGACGATTGAGGTCACCTATCATCAGAACTGACGTCATCAAAGCCATACTGACAATGGTTATAAATCTTCAGCTAAACATCTAAAGTACTCACTCGAATCTACGATTCGAGCAACTACTCAGGGCTACTCCTATCAGGAGCGCTGGCCGCGCACCCGAAGCATGAATAAGGTACTACGCCAATAATCTACTCTTCGAGTCCTACGTCGAGTCTATAACTCCACTACAGACTCGGGGGCTAATCCCATAGGGATGATTGATTCAAGCATCCGAAAACATTGTGTCCTATGGACCTGAAGCAAACAATGGCTAAATTAAAGTCTGCCGAGTTCACGACTCGAATGACACTCGAGGGCTACTCCATAGGAGCGCTGGTCGCGCACCTTATGAATTCTTCGACTTGATCCTCGGATCAGAATGCAAAATCTTTTCGCAACTTTGCCCCAACCAACGCTAAGTGAGTAACGCTCTCCTTGGTCACCAAACACCTCCAGGTGATAAAATTTCGATGTCAGGTTCGCGACACAAAGATAAGACCTACAGATACGGTCTGATGGCCTGGTACCGCACCCAACTGCGCTCTGCTAGTAAAAATCCGTGCCAATAGGCGCGATGAAAATCTCGACGAATGCGTTGGGTACATCATTCGAAAACTACTGGGATTCGACTCCTGTAAGACCTCAACGGACTGAGTCGAATTACGCCAGCATCTGTTCCGGGTTCGAGTCGAGGGACTCGAATCTGAAGAAGATCGTGTTGTTTTGTCCTAAGACAGTTACCTGACCCTAATCCGTCGGGAGAGTCAGGCACACGCATCAATAATCCCTACATAGTAAAATCATTCTATGATGAACAGAAATAGCTGCATCCGAAAGATCGAAGAGTCCTCAGCCGAATCTACGATTCGACTGAACACTCGGGGGCTACTGACATGGTTATACCCTACGGGTACACGACATTAGCATACCTGGTCCAGCCCAAGGAAGTCCCACAATAATATACGTGGCCCATGAAGATTTTCGGGTGGCCCAAGCCCATGACGTCTTCGGATCCTTGGAGAGCATGACTAGAACAGATAGAATATTCAAAGGGGAAACCCTAAACCTGTAACCGACTCGATCTATGCTCGGGACCTGCCTACCTTTATATTAAGGCTAGGAGGGCACGACGAGGAGGCTCTCTCTCATACCACTGCATACACACCTCCACGCCAGATTGCATCTGCGCACCCCTGTAACTTTTGGTTCCGCCGTAATCAAGAGCAGACAAGCAGGAGTAGGGTTTTCCCTCCGGGGGCCTGAACCTGGGTAAATCTCGTGTCCCCTAGTTGCTTGTCTGTTAACCGTTTCGTGATCTCCAGCACCCCCATCTTCTCCAAAACCCAAGCTCGTAACAATGGGCATTGACGAGATCGATCCTCGTTAGCGGCTGTGGCGAGCGGGAGCTCCCCTGCCTAGCGCTTCGGTGGCTCGTCTGGCGGTCCCTCGTGGCGGACGAGCTCCTGGGCGCGGCGGTCGGCGAAGAATGTCTTCTAGTAGAGGAGGTTGTCGGGGCTTTCGGCGTCGGAGGGATTGTCCATGGCCGCGATAAAGGCCTGGATCTCGTCTACCCCGGAGGGTTCCGCGTGTCCGGCGGCGCCATGTAGCCGTCTTCGTAGAGCATGCCCGGCTCCCAAGGCTGAGCGAAGCCGGGTTGTCACGCCGTCAGCCGGAAAGCGCCGCCATGCCTAAGTGGGGAAGGAGAGTTGTGTGTTCGCCGGAGTTTTAGGCTGGGGAGATGTGAGAGAGTGTGAGGAACTCCGGCGAGAGGTACGGCTTTTATAGGCCGAGATGGGCGGCGAGGGCGGGAGGGGTGTAGCAGCGAGGGCGGAAAAAGGGAAAACAGCGGGAAGTTAGTGCCCGCCGGTCCGTCGCGGGAGCTGAGGCGGCGGCGGTGGCGCGACAATTCGGCGATGCGTGGCCGAAACGACAGGCAGTTATTGTTCGGCGGTCGCCGCGTGGTTCCGAGGATGACGACGACTCGACTTCCATCGACTTGCGGGTCCACATGCCGCTTCGTTTTTTTTCGCCGATTTTGCTTCGTCCGGCGTTCCCAAGGCGTACCTGGGATCCTGGGAATGGCCTGGGGAGTCCAGACCAAAGTTGGCCCAAATCCGTACGAAATGAGGTTCATGGGAACGCGACTAGGCCGATTTTCGGCGTCTGGACCTAAATTCGACGTCCTGAGTAGCCGAGTAGAGATTCTCTCAAGTGGGCGGAGATTGAGGGGGTGGTTGCGGCCTATGTTCTGCTGGGAGGAGAGGGTCGTCGTGAAAGGAGGGCGGCGGCGGCGGTCCCTGGATCGAGCGGGTGGGGTGGAGAAGTGCGCTCTAGGAAAAAAAGATGGACCACGGTGACTTGGCGGTGGCAGTAACTGTAGTATCTTCAAAGTTGTAGGGGTAAAATTGTCTAAATAATTTTGGACGGAATTTGTGCAAACGAACCTACCATAAGCAAAATTTAGTATTCCTCCGACCCATATTAGTTGACTCCAATTTGGATATATCTATCACAAAAACATGTCTAGATACATCCAAATTGAAGTCAACTAATATGGGTCGGAGGGAGTACTCTCTCCGACCATATTAATTGGTTTGGATTTGTCAAAATTTAAATGAAACTATATACTAAATAGTGTCTAGATTTATCTAAATTTAAACAAATTCGAGTCAATTAAAAGTAGATAGATTTACGTTGAGGTGGTTTTCGTCTCGCTCCTAATTTTCGTCCGTCGCTCCATTTATGGTAATTGCAGTCCGTCTATCTCTTGCTCCCACACGATTAAAATTAGCGAAAAAAAAAAACTGTCGCCAGCCTAGAAGAAATAGGATCCAAAAAGAAAGAGTCCATCTCCCGAACGAGAAAACAGAGAGATCCTCGAGGAAAATCGAGTCCGTCCGTCCCACCACCTCGTCGCTGCTGCCCCTGGCCGTACATGGTGTGCCTCTTCCCATCGGTCCTTGCCGCCGGTCCGGGGCGTCTGGGACCTCCAGTGCAGCTCTGTAGGCGATAAGACCTCAAAGAACGAAAGAGCGACAGGGGCGGGCGCGTGTCATCGATGGCGCGGAAGCCAGTGCCGGCGTGATGAGCCATCCCACCCAACACCGGTTGCCTGGTTGGATGCGGGGAGCCGACCCGAGGCCGAGAGCCACGCCGCGCACGCGCGCTAGGTGACATATCCCTATGGAGAAGAACAATCGGGGTCCAGGACGCCGCGCTAGGCGGTAGCCGCGCCTCTGCTCCTGCAACGAGGACATCGGGTGCGGGCGAGCTCGAACGGATGCCGAGGGTGACGAGGTAGCCGCGCCCGCTGGCGGCAGCGAGCAAGGACAGAGCATGGAGGGGAGGCGCCGGGTTGCACGGGAGGCCGGCGTCCGGCGCGTGGCCTCCGGGTTATCGTCAATTGTCCCGCGGAGATGAGCTCCTGAGAGAGCGCCATGGGGAAGAGGACCTATGGCTCAGGAAGAGTGGGTGGCCGCGAGGGAGGCGAGATGGTGTTCCTCAGGATCGAACGGCGTTGCCGATGGGGAGGAAAACGCGGGGCTCAGTCAGTCGAGTCTGAGCAGAGAGATGAGCGAGGGTAGGTGGCAATGGGGAATCTCGTCCTGAATCAAATCATCGGCGACAAGTGCTGGGTCTGATTTTGTGCTGGGTCTGATTTTGGAGAGTAGGAGTAGCGAGCAGTGACATAGCAGGAACGAGCTATTAGCAAAGCAGAAGATTGCAGCGTCAAGCAACAATAGCAGGGACGAGGCCAAGCTCAATGAAAAACTAGGTCCTGGCTTTAGTTGAATATACAGCAAGCTACAGGGACGAACAAAATACAGACCAATGATTCAGCTAGCGCACGATTTTTTAATAAGCACAAAGCTTGATTCCTAAGCAAATAGTTTCTGCATTGAATTATCAGCCTGGGAACATTTTGGTTTCCTGAGGTAATGCATTATTCATGTTTTTTCATCGCACTATAATAATTTTACTATTTTTGGCTTCCGCATGATATAAAATATAATATGCGGATTTTTTAAATCTTTGCAAAGAATGAAAATAATAATCCGATCGGGTGGTTGATTGGAGAAGATGGTGAAAACCAAATGTTTGTGTGATTTGATAAGGACTAATGTGGTCATCATACATGCAGCGTGGACCTTTGTAGATCATATCTTTATCAACTTAACATCTTCAAGAGCTAATCCTTGTATTACTTATTTGCTGAATGTTGTGTTTCTTAGGTTAGTGAATTAATTGGTGGAAGCCAAAGAGAAGAGCGCTTCGATATTCTTAAATACAATGGTACCTATGTATTTCTCTTATCTGAAAAACGTCAATCAACCTCAGCGGTGAACCTGCATTAATACAATAGAAATGAATGAGTGATATTTTGTAGTGAGGTATAATTGACATCATGTTGTTAACACAATGGTCTGCCACCGGAGACGTATGAATTTTACTTGGACATTTGACGCTATGGATCCGTAATGAGCGGGTTTGGGATAGGATAGGCTCTAAGAGGATGCTTCTTTTCACCACAGGCCTTGACAACATCAAAGACGTCATCCCATTTTGAAGATACCCTGGAAAGGCCGACCTCCGAAGATTCAGTATTGTCTGGATATATGACGATATATAAGTGGAAGAAGGCAGAATTAGTAAGAATGGGAGTTCATAGGTGTACATATTATAGTTCTAAATTTTTCCTCATTCAAGTTTATGATGTCCTTCCACTAGCTTAACTGTACGAGACTTGCTAAAATTCAGATTTTTTTTGCCAACAAGAAACTCTTGGTGCTCCTCAGGACCTGCTTACCCCTGGGCGCTGGGTTGGCCAAAATGTTCAAAACTCAGTCATAAGCTACATAAAACACATATATCTCGTAAGTTATACATGTTTCGCTCAATATATTTAATCTAAATTTAATAGACCGTGGCAACGTACGGACATTTATCTAGTGGAACATCATTGGAGTTGGCCTTAGCGTCTGGAGTTAGGGCATCTCCATCGGCACGACTCATCTGATCGCCCCAAATGGTCTGTTTCTGTTCGTTTGAGTCGGTTCGTGCTCGTTTTTGGATCGGGGTCCGGCCTATCCGGCCGACCGTGTCTAGCGGCGTGATGCATTTGTTTGGCCTAGGCATTTTTCTTTTTCAGATTCAAACGTAAATTATTCGCGCTAACAAGTGACAAAGTTCATACATTTCATACTTAATTTATATTCAAAATATAAAAACAAAACTTAACGAGCCGTACAACGAGTTTCCCCTATAGACGAGCTTCTTCTCCTCCAACACCGAGCTCATCTACGCCTCGTTCACCTACCCTTGGCCACCATTCTTCTGACCTCCATAGTTAATGTCTACCTCCTAGAATCATGCTCTCGCCCTCGCTCACGCCACCTATCCTAGGGAGAGGTCCTGTTCATGGCGGATCCCCGATCTCCTCCCATGGCGGGTCTGGAGGTCTGCGATCGTCACCCCATGTACCTGCGCCTAGTCTATTCCTCTCCTCTCCACCGAAAAATCCGCCCCATGGCTCACAGTTTCTCTCGATGACTCCTCGAAGACTCGACATGAGCGCGGTGGCGAGGAGACTCAAGCTGGCGGTTGTAGAAGATGGAGGAGAGGATGAGTCGTGATGCGGCTCGCCTTTCTATGGCACGTCTCCAAGGACGCGGGGACGGGGCGGCGGGAGCGGCGGCACGGGAGTTTTCGCTGTCGGCGAGTTGGGGGGACAGAGCACCTCGGTCAAAGCCTCGTGGTTTCGTCCCTCAACTTCACTGAGATCACGTCATCTCGCCATTGGCTCCCTCGACATCGAGTTGTGAGATTAAGGTAGCGGATCGCCAAACTCCACCCCTCCTCGCGGTGTTCTATCTCTACTAGTGCAGTCGCGCCGGGCACACATGCAGGGGGCGAATTTCTTCAGCCTGAATGAGGTTCTGCTTCGGGCAAGCAAAGTGTAGTCAGAGTCCTGGAATTCTCAGATGGAGTACACTTGGGGGGATCTGCTGCTTTTCGGTTCGACGGATGTTCTGCTGAAGAAACAAGTACGGGATTCCACCGGAGCTATGGAGAGCTCGAGCCTCTCGCGCCGGGAGAAGACGGCTATGGAGGCTCTTATGCTGTTAGGCCGCTCTTACACCATGTCAGAGGAGTTGGAGCTGATGGGGGTTTGAGTGATGGGTTCAGAAATGTTGTGGTACTAGAGAGTTCAGGATGTTTCAGTTTGCAATTGGAGCAGGAACTGAAGATTTAGATTAAGGGTAAAGCTAGCAGAAGGTGTTGGTTATGGCGGGGTCCAGGTTTCAGCCGAGGTGGTGGGGATGTGAGGTGGTCAATGGTGACAGGGAGGTAGAAACCTTTTTCCATCAACTTTGGCATATTCCTGGGCATGTTCACCATCCACCACCTGTCCCAGCTCCTATAAAACAACTTGCTCCTCCTAGGGTTTGCTCTCTCCTCCCAAAGCTGGCGGCGGTGGAGTTATCTAGTATTGCAGTGTTAGGAGTTGATGATAGTTTCTCTGAGAATTTTCTCTGTGGAAGGAAGAGTGATGGCTAGTGGTGGTAGTATGAAGCAAGGAGGAGGAAGGGGGTCTAAGCCTTGGCAGCAGCAATAGTAGATGCAACAACAGCATATGCAAGGATATGAGTTTGGTCATATGCCCCCACCTCCTTATGGTTTCCATCCCCCTCCATATGGTTTTGTTCCTGGGAATATCCATCCTCCTTGGGGATTTCCAGGGCCTTTCCCTCACTACCCTCCCAACTAACAATTTGGTGTGTGTTCGACAGTGTTTTTATCACATAGCACTATATGATATGGTGTCAGTGGACACTAGCACAAATTATGGTGATAAGAATTCTCTGGAGTATTATAAATAATTATTGATCAAAAGAAGTAAAGGAGAATCACTGTGACATTCCGTTTAGCAGAGTTATTTTGGCTATCGGATTGATTAGCTATTCATGTATGGAGTGATAATCAACAATTGCATGCATTATGTCAGATGGACTCGTTGGTAATTTATTAAGCAACAAGAAATTCAAATATTGTTGGCTCATATCAGCTAGCAACGAGAAATTCAAATATTGCTGGCTCATATCAGCTACCTAGCTAGCATGTATACGTGTGAACGGACCTACGATCCAGGCTAAAATGAATACTCGTATGTATAAAATACGCATGCAAAGATGACTAGCCGGGTCAATGGATCGAACGGCCGAGTACCTCACCTAGTGGAGCAGCTAGCTCAGGATAAGATCAGGTTGCTAACAGCCGCGTCGATGGCGCTGATGTACTTATCTCTTTATCTCTATGCATGGCTGGTGGTGGGATGCTAATATAAATACCACCCGGTGTGATCATTAGGGAGAGGTTAGACACACACGCACTGGCCACACACATACTCGTACACCTATTTTCATCACCATCACATACGGATATTCATTCTTCTTCATACTAGTTCATCTCATCTACCACACACCCACGCCACTGACACGGCTTCCAATCCGCACTCGGTGGCCTTCTTCACGCTTACAAATTGATGGCATCACATGGTAAGTAAAATCGCATGAAGGTAGCATGCGATATTCTTTCTTGTTTTTGTGCATTTCATGTTGCAGATTGCTTTCTCGGCTCTACGCGATTTATTCGTCGCCGATGTGATTCTTGATCTAAAAAATTCCTTTCTCGGCTCTACGCGATTTATTCGCCGCCGATGTGATTCTTGATCTAAAAAATTCCTTTCTCGGCTCTACGCGATTTATTCGCCGCCGATGTGATTCTTGATCTAAGAAATTCCTTTCTCGGCTCTACGCGATTTATTCGCCGCCGATGTGATTCTTGATCTAAAAAATTCCTTTCTCTACGCGATTTATTCGCCGCCGATGTGATTCTTGATCTAAAAAAGTCCTTTCTCGGCTCTACGCGATTTATTCGCCGCCGATGTGGCTCTTGATCTAAAAAGTATTTTCTCGGCTCTACGTGATTTATTCGCCGCCGATGTGGCTCTTGATCTAAAAAAAATATTCTCTCGGATCTACGCGATGTATATCGCCGCCGATGAGTTTCATAGCCTGATTCATGAGATTCGTGGTGTCCCGGCTCTACGCGAATCTATTTCGCCGCCGAGGAGTTTAGTAGTCCGAGTTACAAAATTTGTGTCATCTTGGCTCTACGCGATTTATATCGCTGCCAATGATATTCATAGTCAATATACGAAATTGTTTCATCTCGGCTCTACGCGATTTATATCGCCGCCATGGACATTGCATGATTTGATCTACCAAAGATTAAGTGTCTTGGCTCTACGCAATTTACATCGTCGCCGGCTCGCTTATAGACATTTCCTGCGACATCAAATGGCTCACGATGCTTCACTAAAATACAAGTGTTGTTGTTCATGTGTCATGTTCACACGGACACGCACCAAAAGGCATATGCGTGTGTTATTTAAATCCAGTACGGCCACCTACTCTGGAATAAGCAAGGCCCCGTTGTTAACTTTAACAATTTATGGAGCTACAATTCATGTTAGTCGAGTGATTCAGTATTTTGTCTCAGCCAATTTACTTTTCTTCCGTGACCGACGAGGCCGGAACCTACATATCTATCCTGACCGACGAGGCCGGAACCTACATATCTATCCTGACCGACGAGGTGGGATACACACCGTTCGTGACCGACGAGGCCGAACGTCTATCGAGACTTTGTCTGAATTCACTGTCTGACTGGATAAGACATCCATACTTTGTCGATATGGCTGCGAACTACATTAATCAGTATTTGCATGTTATGTGTCCTTGGAGAAAATGAGCTATGAGGTGATGATGATGATGACCGTATGATGCAGCATAATCGGAGGTCTTTCACGGTCATAAACCCGTGAATGTAATTAACTAGAAGTCCTCTCGAGGCTCTAGGGGTCAAGAACTACACAATCGTTTCTTTTGTATGTCAGATGTTCGCACAAGGAAGATGTACAATGAGATTTGTATGTTCTTATGAATATCAATAAAGACTACAAATTTCCCGCATAATCTTTGTGTTTGCTTTATTTAATTTGTATACTATCGTATACTGGCACGCCCGCACTCCATAGTACCAGCGCTAAGAAATTTAATTAATTCTCTCGCGTAAAACAAATGGCACGCCCGGTGGGACATGGCTCTCCTCCCATCTTTGCTGCTCATCATCGGTCGTCAGAGTCTACTCATGTTTCATCTCCTTGACACTTGTTCTACAGGAAAAGTTTGTCCAACATTATTGGTGGGGTGAAGTTCTAACCAAATGTACATCTCGTGCAGGTGAGGGCTTCACCAATTTTGGCTCATGGGATGACAAGAAACGATCAGAGTCTTTTGTCTTCCAATTTGGGTCACTGCCAACAGTTGTGACTTCAAGAATCGGTTCCACCATGCATGTATGTCAGGCAGAACACTCCTATGAGAGGGACATCACCAAGAAGGTTTACAAGTACGCAACTAAAAGAGCTAGGGAAGAGTATCAAGCACTAACAAGAGATGCTAGAAGAGTGCTGAAGCATAATGGAGTTGATAAGGATGCTTCCGAAAAACAGGGGCACCCATCTATTTTAAGGGTCTCGGCTGCTCCCAAGATGTCGATTTCGTCAGGATTATGCGAAGCTGAACTCCTTCAAGGACTAGAAGCTATTAGGCATCGCCTAGACTTTGATATCACACGTGCCCGTGCTTTAAGTAACAAGAATGCTCATCGCAACTATAGGAGGAAGAGACAACAAGTAAAAAAGTTACAGGCGCAATTAAATGCTCGCGTTTGCCAATCTAATGTGCCACATGCCAACTCAGACGTGATTCCAGAGCATGGAGGCCAAAATGTTGATTTTAAAAACAAGTCTTTTGTTCTTTCACCTGAACAATGGGCTTCGCAGAAACAGCCAGCTTGCGAGCTCGTTAGAGAGGCTATCATGGACGAATTTTGGAGGCAAACCATTAGAGAGCAAAGAAAGTTGAGAAAATTTCATCCGAGAAACTCTATTGGTCAATACCAGCATACACATGTGTCATGTTTCCAAGTTTCGGGAAAGAACAACTTTACTTCACGAAACAACAGGTATGAAGTGCTGGCCAATGAGGCTCCAGCTCCGAGAGCAGATGAGCTTCGACATCAGTTGGAACAAATGCAACATCATATTAGAGGGATGCAGAGGCAACTTCACGGTCAAGGTGAAGAGAGGTCAAGGTTTAATGGTCAGCACGCTCGACGTACAAGTCATGACTTGCCACCGAGACATGGGTCATTATCCACATCTTCCCGTTATCACACAAGCACTCCTGCTCCGTCACATGGATATCATCGAGGTCTCCGCTACCCACCACCCGAGACAAGGGGATACAAGCCACAGTGGCAAGTGAAAACCCCACCTAGAAACTCTGGGCCACCAAGTCATGAGTCACAACGGCTTGCTTCATTAAGTCGGCATGATGCTAGGGCAACAATGCGATGGGAACAACGGACACTAGCACGGGCAGCACCATTCACCAATATGGCCCCGAGGGTTCCTTATGCATCAACAATTAATCAACGCAAGCGTGAGAGGCGCAGGAGAGCCCGTGAATCCATGTATCATGAGCTACAAGATTTGGTGTTGAAACATGTGCACGTACGTGTCCGGGCTGATGGCCGGATATACAGAGACAACGAGCAAGTAACGCTCCAGATCTCCCCAAATTTGGGAAGGAATGAAAGATATAATTTCTTGATAGAGAATTTGGCTCCTAGACCACGGAGAGTTGAGCAGACAGACATCGTTATGCAAAGAGGAAGGGACAATTATGGAGCAACCCTACAAGAATCACGCTCTCATAGGTCTAATAATGATGAGAACAAAGCAAGACGAACCAGCAGAACAGTACAAGGGACAAATAATGCAACATGTAGCACGACAACAGTCAGATCAATGCAAAGTTCAGACACTGAGTGGGAACCACCAGTTGTTCTTCATGAGTTTTCCTACTCCTCGGATGAGGAAATCTTACCAAATCCCATTCCTTTATTCACGAGAAATTCGACGCATTTAGAGGAACACTCAAAAAGGCATCCTCTAACAAATGAAAGGAAAGAGGCGATAGTATCTGCATCATGTCTCCCGTTGACATCAACTGGTGACCAAACTCCTGACAAGAAAATATTATTAAGTACAGGTGATTATAGTAGACCGTATGCAAGCATTAGTTCTCGACTCCCCGCTGATCAATGTCAGGTCAAGCAAATCGCAAAAGCAGCGGAGCTGTTACACGGTTGAGAAAAGTAGCTCAAGGAACTACAATATTTTCACATACTAGTTCCAGCGATGGACAAACAAGTGACGAGGAATCGGATGAAAATCCCTCTTCATCGTCGCGAGAAATAGTGGGTTCTCCTGGTCATCCTGAATTTTCAGCCTCAGGGTCTTCGGATAATGGAGGTGTTTTCGGCGCTATGAACCTCGCGTCAGTTCAAGTTCATTCTGATCAGGATAGCGAAGCAGCAGCTGCACGAGCTAGCCTAAAAAATCATAGTGACTTACCACCAGCACCATTATCAACTCAGATCGGAGGTGAAGGAACTAAACTCCCCCATAATCAAGAAGGAACTTCAGATGATCAACATATGGGTTCACAAGGGCCAGATTATGGCAGAAGGATAGATTCTATCGACTCAAAGATTGACCAACTATTTGGTATGATCGCGAACCTCGCCGCAAATGGAGCGCAGCCTGCTAATCCTCCTCCCCAAACAATAGACCCACAAGTTACTGAACTAGAAGCCATGGCGCAATTTCAACATACACCTCGTGCACATGTGGTTTTTGAACAACCTCGGTCTATGGGTGGAATACATCTCAATGCGCCGGTTGGGCCCACACACTCTACATCAGCCGTGCAACCAGGATCACTAAGAGGTTATCATGACATGACAGAAGATTTCAATAGAAAGATGAAGCAAATAGCAGAAGAACATACCCCTAGAGTTCTTGAAAGTGAGCTAGAGAAACCATACGAGGCATGGCATGATAAAGTGGCCTTTCCGGCCGGATGGCATCCACCTACGTTCAGGCAGTTTGATGGGAATGGAGACGCACGGGAGCATCTTGTGTATTTTGAGGCAGCTTGTGGAGACACGGCTAATACACCCTCCCTTTTACTTCGTCAATTTTCGTCAACTTTAACGGGTCCGGCTTTTCATTGGTACAGCCGCCTTCCAGCAGGTTCGGTGCGTAATTGGCAGACAATGAAAGATCTATTCAAATCGCACTTCATTAGCATGAGTAAAGATACATCCCTACTCGAGCTGTCACAAATAAAACAAGGAAGAGATGAAAAGATTGATGACTACATTGTTCGGTTTCGCAATAGCTATGTGCGTTTGACCCGAGAGATGCATCCGGAAGATGCGGTTGATATGTGTGTCCATGGAATGCAACAACACTGGTCATTAGAAGTGTCTCGGCGTGAACCAAAAACATTCAGTGCTCTTGGTAACGCCGTAGCTACTACTAAATTGGAGTTCGAAAAGGCTCCACATATCATGGAATTGTATAGGAATGCAGGCACCTCGGATTACACAAAGAAGTTCCAGTCTACGGCGAAACCATTTAATAATGGCAACAAGCCTAAAGTACAACAAGCAGAAAGTAATACTACTAGATTATCTGGAATGGCTACGGCACCCCGTCAAAATATGCATGTCTTCGGACAAAGGAATGATCAGGGGCAGAGAATTCGTCCTAGCATTCATGAATTGCTAAAAAAGCAATACATATTCCGGAGGGAATTAGTAAAGACTTTCTTTAATCAACTACTGCAGCAAGGGGTTTTAAACTTGCCGGAACCGCGTCGACCTGATCAGGCAGGGATGACAGAAAACCCGCTTTATTGTCCATACCATAGATATGTTGGTCATGTGATTGAAGATTGCGTTGCCTTTAAAGAGTGGTTACAAAGAGCAATTGATGAAAAGAAATTAAACTTGGATCCAGAAGCAGTAAATCCTAGCTTTCATCAAGCCAACATGGTGTCAACTCAGAAAACAACGACATCAGAAAATCAGAATGCAGAAGATACATATTGGATGCCATTCTCTGAGGTCGAGTGTCAGTTAGAGGGACTTTGCCTTACCCCTGTGACATCTGATCATGCCAAACAATCTTGGAATAGGGTCCATCATAGACGCTATCAAGGAAATAGGTATCATAGTGCACCACGTACTCCCCATGTACCACCCACTACATCACCATATATTATGAGGAGGCCTGATCCGAGTCGTCGACGTATGCCACCAAGATTTATTCCCAACTCAGAAGGGGATGAGCCCTTCCCGCGAGCAAAACCAACACATCAAACCTTAGCCCATTTCTTTCCACAAAATTGGGATTGGTCGTCTCAGAATACAAAAAGTGACTTGACGGATACACCAGAATCAAGTACACAAAATGTTTCATGTAACATGGTCGGCCCGAATGAGGACCCATATGACTCTGAAGGCGAAGTAATTCTGACGCAGCAAGAACATGAAATACTGCGGGGTGATACAGGACCGAGTGAAGAGCGATTGGAAGTAAACATGAACTTGCGTGGGGGAAGAGAATTGCCAGAACCCATAAAAACTAAGCAATACAGGATGGAAAAAGAGAAATCAGCGGTTAATAGAGAAGCGACTATTTCCAAAGGTCTGCAAGAAAAGACGAGAGAAGAACATGAAAAGGAGCATGATGTAGAATATAACGTCATAGCTCACTTGAAACGTATCCCAGCTCTCCTAAGTGTTTATGATGCATTGGTACTTCTACCAGAGCTTAGAGAGGCTCTCATCAAAGCTCTACAAAAACCTGAACATTATCAAGCAGCAATGGCAAAACATAGGTTATTCGAAAACCTGCTTTATGCTAATCAAATATCATTTTCTGATGAAGATCAAGTATTGGAACATGGGAATCATAATCGACCACTCTACATTGAGGAAATATTGATCTGCACATCTTCGGAGGATACTCATCGACCCGGTTCATGGTGAATATTTTGCCCATCCAAGCTTGGCTCGGCGGGATATGTAATGGATGATCTAAGCCCCACCGAGGTGGTGATTTGTGGGTACGACAATCATGCTAAGCCAGCGTTGGGTGTTATCACACTGAAGCTCCAGATGTCGTCATATAGCTTCAAAGTGAATTTTTTTTTCATAGAAGCCAACGCCTCATATTCTGCACTTTTGGGGCGACCATGGATACATAAATACCGAGTGGTCCCATCAACATTGCATCAATGCCTGAAATTCATGGACAACAACGGAGAACAACAATGTATTGCCGGGAACACGACGCCATACACAATCCAAGAAGTGCATCATGCCGATGCAAAGTATTATTTCCCAACTATTGAGCAAGGGAAGCATCAGGGGAGAACGACACCCAATGCTGACATACTAGTTGCGCCGAACACTACCCCTTCCACGACAGAGATGAAATTCCTCATTGCACCCTGCGCGAGTCAACTGAAACATGGTATTTCAGGAGGGAAGCAGGGAGACATACCTCGTGGTTATAATAATTCAGAAATAAAAGGATCAATGCCCAAACATCTTGGGAAAGGTCTATCAATGGCTGAGCCAATAATGTTGAAGGCAAATGTCGCTACCCCTTTTCCCCGGATAACACAAATAAGGAAGAGTGAAGGAGGAAATACATTGTCTACAACGGCTCCTATCCTATTACGTGCACGAATTTCCCAAAATCCTACGATTACTTCAACAAAGACAAGCACAGAATCACCAGACGCCGTATCTGGGGTTTCAAGTTCAACTCCTCTTTCACAACCACCTTCATTGTATATTTCGGTTACTACACCATTGGATGTGCTTGCAGTTCAAGATGTACATGATCACACCTTTCCAACTATATTTTACAAGGTGCCAGAAAAACAGCCATGCGTTGTCGAATGTCAGCTGCCAAGAGTGAAGAGTAAGGAGGAGCCAGCGCTTATGACCATGAAGGTGGAAGAGAGAATGATCCCTTTGTTTAAGAAAGCCGGATTCCTCCTGCAAATAAATAGCAGATTACCCCGCCTACATTTGTGAAGAATGGTGGGAGGAAGCGAAGAGATCGATCAAGAATGGTACATCATTTCGGCCCAAGTATGGTCTTGGTTATCATGATGTGGATCCTTCGGACGATGAAGAAGGAATGTATAAAAATCAACGAGTTAATAGTTGCACCACTTCTGCAAATACAAAGGGAAACTTCTTCAACCAAGAGGAGGAGGAGTCTTCGGATGAGGAGGGTTTAGTGCCAATATACCCATCTCAACATCAACCTCGATCTTTTAAGGCTGCAGCCAATGCATGCCAAGGTTTAAGAAATAAGCAATATCTCCTCTCAAGGATGCATGAAGCAATGCCAATAGCTCACGGGGAAGTTCTTGATGCTGCTCCAGCTCCCCAACAATTAGAGGATGAGGTTCAACTCACTATTGATGAGCTAATAGAGATTAATTTGGGAATCAAGAAGATCCACGGCCTACATATGTCGGTGCCAATCTCTCTCTGAAGAACGGAGGAATATAGAGTGTTCTCGACAAAATATCGTGGACTGTTTTGCATGGTCATACAAGGAGATGCCGGACTTGACCCCCAGGTTGCCACACACAAATTATCAATTGATCCACAGGTCCGCCCAGTAAAGCAACAACCAAGGCGTTTTCGGCCCGAGCTACAAGATCAAATAGTCGCCGAGGTGGACAAGATGATCGACGCTAATTTTATAAAGGAGGTGCAGTATGCTCGCTGGTTAGCAAACATTGTCCCGGTAATGAAGAAGAATAATCAAGTACGTGTTTGTGTGGACTTCCGTGACCTAAACCGTGCTTGTCCCAAGGATGACTTTCCCATTCCGGTTACCGAGATAGTAATTGACTCGACCACAGGATATGGTGCTTTATCTTTCATGGATGGATTTTCTGGTTATAATCAAATAAAAATGGACGAGTATGATGCAATTGACACGGCCTTCAGAACACCTAGGGGCAACTTCCACTATACGGTTATGCCTTTTGGGTTGAAAAATGCCGGTTCCACTTATCAAAGGGCCATGACACGCATTCTTGATGAGCTCATACATCAAACCGTAGAATGTTATGTTGATGACATGGTGGTAAAAAGTAGAGAACGAGGTGGACACATGGAGGATCTCCGTGTTGTGTTTGAAAGGTTGAGAAAACATCAATTGAAGATGAATCCCCACAAATGTGCATTTGCCGTTCAATCGGGTGCGTTTCTTGGATTTATCGTTCACCATCGTGGCATAGAAATTCAGCCAAGTAGAATTAAGGCAATTCTTCAAATGCCACCACCTGGAAATCTAAAAGAATTAAAGTCTTTGCAGGGGAAGTTGGCGTATATTCGGAGGTTCATATCCAATCTTTCGTATGATTCAACCCTTCTCCAAGCTCATGAAGAAAGGTGCACCCTTCAATTGGGACGAACAATGCCAAAATGCCTTTGAAAGCATCAAACGGTACTTGTTAAATCCTCCTATATTAGCGGCACCTGTAAAAGGAAGACCACTTATCCTTTATATCTCAGCTCAACCTGCCTCTTTAGGTGCCCTCCTTGCACTGTAATGATGATGGGAAGGAGGTAGCATGCTATTATCTCGATTAAATGCGATGGTGGGCGCTGAGTGTAATTATTCAGTATCGAAAAGTTGTGCCTTGCTTTGATTTTCTCCCTAAAGAAACTAAGACACTACATGTTGTCTCATGAAATCCAGCTAATTGCAAGAGCGGATCCTGTGAAGTATGTTCTAAGCCAACCAGCGCTCCTAGGAAGGCTTGGTAAATGGGCCGTTTTGATGATGGAGTTCGACATCACGTATGTGCCACAAAAGGCGGTCAAGGGGCAAGCTTTGGCTGACTTTCTCGCGGCACACCCTGTACCTGATGATTCGCCTTTGATAACTGACCTCCCTGATGAGGAGGTGTTCTCTGTTAACTCCAATACATGGGAGTTGTACTTTGATGGTGCTTCTCGCATGGAGAAAGACCTCAATGGAACACCCAGGAAGAGAGCTGGAGTCGGGATCGTGTTCAAAAATCCGACGAGTGAAACCTTCTACCATTCATTTTCCCTTCTTAAAGAAGGATGCTCGAACAATGAAGCAGAGTATGAAGCTCTCATATTTGGTTTATTGTTAGCACTCTCTATGAATATACACACCTTGCATGTTTTTGGTGATTCCCAATTAATAATTAGACAAGTTAATGGTGTCTATGAAGTTCGCAAGCCAGAGTTGGTACCTTATTGCCAAGCCGCTCGGAAGCTAATGACAAAATTCGAAAATATTCAGGTTGATCATATTCCACGGGGGGATAACTCATCAGCTGATGCATTGGCAAAGCTAGCGGCATCACTTGTCTTCCCTGAGGGTTATCATGCACAAGTAAGGGTAGAAGAAAGATGGCTGCTTCCCGCTGTACTAGAGCTTGTCCCGCAGGAGTCTGAGGTAAATGCTGTTGTAATCGCTAATATTGAAGAAGAAGATTGGCGCATCCCCTTCTTAGAGTATTTCAATCACGGCAGGCTCCCTGATGATGCTGTGACTAGGCGTCAATTCTTGCGAAGGGCCCCTTCCTACCTATTAAAAGTGGGCGTTCTGTATAAGAGAGCTTTTGATGGAGTCCTCCTACGATGTGTTTCCCGATGTGAGGCAGACAAAATATTGAACGAAGTGCACTCTGGCGTGTGCGGAGGACATCAAAGTGGGGCAAAGATGTATCATAGCATTAAATTGGCTGGGTATTATTGGCCAAAAATTATGGTTGATTGTTTGGATGTTGCCAAGACATGCCACATGTGTCAAGTACATGGAGACTTTAAGCATAGACCTCCTGTCCCATTGCATCCCACTATCCCCGCCTGGCCATTTGATGCTTGGGGCATTGATGTCATTGGTCCAATGGACCCACCAACCTCCGAAGGTCATCGTTTTATCCTGGCAGCTACAGATTACTTCTCAAGATGGGCCGAAGCAGTCCCACTACGTGAAGTGAAGACTAACAATGTCATCAACTTCTTGGAGCGGAACATCATCCACCGCTTCGGAATCCCTCACCGTATTACTTCCGATAACGGCAAGGCCTTCAAATCTCATAAGATGCTTAGGTTTGCCGCGAAGTACAAAATACAATGGAATTACACCACCGGATACTATGCACAAGCCAATGGTTTAATTGAAGCATTTAATAAAACCTTGGGGAAGATACTAAAAAAAACAGTCAATAAGCACAGAAAGGACTGGAACAGTCGCATGTTTGAAGCTTTGTGGGCATATCGTGTGACAGTTCGCACTCCAACACAATGTACACCATATGCTCTAGTCTTCGGAAGTGAAGCTGTCCTTCCTCTTGAAGTTGAGGTACCTTCGCTTCGAGTTTCGATACATGATGAAATCACTAAGGATGAGCAAGTACGTCGACGGTATGAAGAGCTGAATACCCTCGAGGGAGAACGTCTACAAGCACTTCAGAATCTTGAGCTATACCGTAAAAATATGGTGCGAGCCTATGACAAACTCGTCAAACCGCGAGTATTCAAGAAGGGAGAGTTGGTACTTGTTCTCAGACGCCCGATTGTTCTGATGGGGAAAAGCAAAGGAAAGTTTGAGCCCAAATGGGAAGGACCATACATTATTGAGCAAGTATATGATGGTGGAGCCTATCAACTAATTGATCAAGATGGAGAACGCCCGATGCCTCCTATCAATGGAAAATATCTCAAGAAATATTTTGCCTGATAGTTGTTGAGTTGTAATCCGAAATCCAAATGAAGGCTAACTTTGGACAGAAAGGCGAGACTTCGTCAAGGCTGGTCGCAATAGTATGGACCCTCTTTTAAACAAGAGCAGAGAAACATAGATTAAGCTTGGCCAACATAGCTACGGAGTATACCTCTTGTAAGATTCCACATGGGGTCGTAGTATCATTGTGAAACCCCGGCGTTGTGTAAACTCTCCCGATATAGTGATTTTTTGCTGGCTGGCGCCCGTGGTTTTTTTTCCCCTTCTCTTTGGAGGGGTTTTCCACGTTAAAATCGTGTCGCTCGTGTTGTTTTGATCCATTTTTCTTTCTCTTCTGTCATGATTTTTTTTTTATTATTTTTGTGACACCATACAGAATCCTCATTGCTGGTCATGGGTTGCAATGTTTTCCTTTAAAAAAAAGGGGCCGTAGTCTGCCCCACATAAAAATAACAGGGCTCCCCTTCCCAATGTCTGATTGTGGCACATGAGTATAAGTTGCACATATGCTTGATCTTTGGTGAAGCTAGCCAAAGCAGCGATTTTCTTTCTCGGCATGTGACTTAGAGAAACACGTTCTACAAGAAGCCCATAGCATGAGAGCAGCCTCAAAGTGTGAGTTCACATTCCTTATGGACTCGGAACTATGGACATATAATTATCTTAGACCAATAATTGATCACACAGTTACCACACCAAGAACGACATAGACGTGTAATTACCAGCAGAGATGTACATAAGCGCCCAAGATGCATATAACGCTTGCAACATTACTCATGGGTCACCTCATAGTCTGACAATTGAAGGCGGAGCCCACAAACCAAAAAAAAGCAATACCATCTTTCTTTTTTGCAGTTATATGTCTTGTTCCTATTATGTTCCTTTGGTTCCTTTTTGACTCCACTGGCTGGCACTGTGGGTATATAACGGTCGCAGTAGAGTTGATGAAATCTCTTGAGGATGGCAGGTCCTTTCGCCTCACCTCAACATTTCAGAAACAGTGACTTGGTGTGCGAAAATTCTCTGGTTGGCACCGAGCAGTAGTACGGTCGCAGAGAAATTCCGTTGTGATGGCACGGTACTTCGAATTGAACATATCGTCACGCAGTCATTGTATCAGTATTCCTATTGGCTGGCACCATATGGTCGCAATTGGATTTATTGATATTTATTTAACATATACACAACATGGACTTCCGTTGTGGCTTGTGTAATTCAGTAATACGGTTGCAGAGAAATTCCGTTGTGACGGCACGGTACTTCGTCAGAATTCGAACATATTCTGTCACACGGTCATTATCCTATTGGCTGGCACCATCATGGTCACAATTGGATTTACTGAAATTTGACACATACACAACATGGACTTCCGTTGTGGCTTGTGTAATTCAGGTTTAACCTGACCTAAACAATATGATCAATTTACAGTAGAGACCGACACTATGAACATCAACACCGCAACATGGCAGGGATTTCGCCGTGATCTTGCTAAAACACTGATTTTACTCATCGACAGTTAAGTATGCCTATGTTATTTACTAATACAAAGAGGCGCATGCAACACATTACAAGGAAAATAAAGGGTAACGAAACGAGCTGATTTGCAAAGGCTGGTTTCCCAAAGCTTGAGTTGAGGCGCAAGTTAGCCACCCCTTTGCACGATAAAAAAAGGAAATTTTGATGGTGGTCGTGTACTGTCCGAGTTTATTTTACATGCACAGCACAACTGTCAGTACATCTAAGCTTGACCATGAAAAAGTGGAAGTACTCAAAAGTAGGGGATCATACAGGTTAGGGGTGTGACCATACAAGAACAGGCAGTAAAAAAAAATCATACAAAGAGGATACCAAAGATAAATGTCTTCTTTTATTGATAAATAATATCCTCGATTACAATTCTAAAGTTCAGCGATAATGAAGCAAACTATGGCGACCTCGACTAAAAAGGGAAAGAGATGAAAAACTTGGCTATGTGAGCTATGACAGATGCGTTGGGGAATGACTACTCATCATTATCATCAACACCTTCAACCACGCATGATTCCACGAACTTAAGTTAAGGCAGATCGATTGGCGATTCGAGAATCACCTAGGCTTCCTGCCTTTTCAATGGCCTTAGTGATACTCTCCAAACAAGAACTCCCTTGTGCCAATGTTTTTTCAAGACGAGAAAGAGCATCAGACGCCCCACTAACTATTTCATCATACTGACTATGGAGTTGGTGGAGCTTCTTTTCATATTCCTGCTCCAAGAAGAGTTTGGACCTGGCATTCCCTAGTGCATCAGTGAGTTCCTTGATCTTCGCGACTTGCTCTTTCTTTCGTTGCTTCACTTCATCCTTGAGGGTATCCCAGACGCTGCCGTAGTCCTTAAGAGAATTAAAACCCACCATGATAGATCCATGAGACTTCTGACCAATACTGAGTTGCTCTTTCACGTGCTCTTCATCAGCTCTCATACTAGAAATGCTAAAGGAAACTGCATGTTCCACTTTGCTATTCAAATTCTCCCTCAGTCGCTCCAACTCACTCATGAGTTCTTGTACCTCTTGAGGAATTTTGTCCTGCAACATATTTCTCCAGCTGTTCAAGACTCTCCCAATCCTGGTGCTCAAAGAAATCTTGTCTAAAATTGGCGAGGCAATCAGCTTGTGGATACGTTTAAGATCAGAATGGATGTATCCCATCATGCTTCTCAGAATAGGGTCAGTGAACTGGGGAACCACGATGCCCGACGTTCTTCATGTTTGCGATCTGATTTTCATCAGGGTTACGCTTAAGGATAGTGAACTCATCGCCAACACTGTTCAAATAGCATTTTACGGTCTGATCCAGGCTGGATTTCAGTGCCGCAGCTTTGGATAATGCCACTTCCAAGTTATGTCCTCCATCTGACATAACACAAAAAACGAGGAGGGGCTACGTGAGCTATATGTTTATGTTGTACGATGGTACAAATTCTAAGTTGGGTGTGTTTGATTACCTGGACAATCCAAACGTTGCTTCTTTATTGGGCTACCATCATCATGATCCCCTTGTTGCTCAATCATCACATCAAGTTCTTGATCTTCAACAACAGGTGCCAATAAGTCTGTCTTTTCCTCGTCAGGTACATGCTGAGGAGAAGAACGTTTTCCCCTGTTCCCTTGCAGAACATTGATGTCTCCTGGTAAAGAGACTTCAGTCCTAGAAGAGATAGGTACATGCTGAGGAGAAGAACGTTTTCCCTGCTCCCTTGCGTAACATTGATGTCTCTGGTAAAGAGACTTCAGTCCTAGAAGAGATAGGAGCAGGAGCTTCAATAATGGCCACATCCTCCTTTTGGTCGCGACCATCCTTGTGAGAACTTGATAGCTTGAGGAATCGAGCGGCCAAGTCTTTGGGATTGCTTCTCTTTCTAATAAAAACTTTGTCTACCGGTGGGATGACAGTCATGGTTTCTGCGATTCAAGAATTCATGGTTATGCTCTAAACGGTTTGCGCATACCGGAATAAAGAGGCAGTTGGTCAGAATTGGCAAAGTAAATTTCTCATTACCTAGTTCAGGGATGGTCCTGATTTTCTCTCCGTCACAAGCCGTATTATTCTTCTTACCGGAGGTGGGAATATTTTCCTCCAACGAGTGAGTAACTACTGGTATGGAAGAGCCTGCAAAACCAACAAAAAATCAGTACCAAGTCAACTTGGGTTCCTTTCAAAGAGGTGGCTTTTGAGAGAAGGTATCTCTCACGTTTAGAGGCTTTGTTTTTTGTGGCTTTTGAAACACCTTGAGTTCCTTTGTTTAAAAGAGTGGCCCCGATGGTAGACACACCTGAGTTTATTTAAATAAACGTAAATATGCCTTCATCGTGTGAGAGAAAGCAAGATTGTAAAGTGAACACCATTTACCTGAATCAGGGGCAGTTTCATTCCCTTTGCTACTGGTGGGAGCGGGTGTGACCACCCTTGCTGTGTTCTTACTTTTGATCTTCGACGCGCATGCAGCTGCAGTCAAAATATACTGTGTTAATTACGTGAGTCATTTAAAGGTTAAAAGGAAATTGTTGTTTACCTGTGATAGATGAGGCATTTATCTCGTCCCCTTGAGGGGTGCATGGCGGTTCTTGGCCAGAACAAATCATATCAGCTTTTGTAAAGAAATTTAGCGGACATACACCATTTCTTATATTCAGCTGAACACTTGGTTCTCCGAGAGAGGGGCTGTAAATGGAATCGGTGACCCGTTGGAAAGTAATAGGCCAAATGTCTCCTCTGCAAATGTTCAGTTGTCTCCTCACGAGTACCCTTCAAATAGGTAGAAAATTGCAGAAGAAATTGCCCGTTTGGTCCTTCCATGAAGAAGTCAGGGACGTCTTGATCACACGCATGCATGCGAGCGAAACGATGCGGACAATATACCAAGTTGTGATGAAACTGACACCTAGTGTGTGTGACGGCGCCGACACTAGAGCTAATCAGCATGTCTATAGTGGTAATCCGGATGGTATTGCGGGTACCATCGACAGACTCGCGTGCATCACTTAACAAAACTTCAGATTCTGACTTAGGGAAACGGATGCAAGATTTTCCCAAGAAGGACAGTGAGAGTAGAGATTCATTGTCCGTTGCCAAGTCAATAAAAAGCCGATGGGCCTCAAACAAACTAATTTCAGTTGAGGTGATTCTCCAGGCGTCCGTGACGAATGGGGGGAAGTGGGTAATTTTGGGATTCACACCCGGCTGTGAAGGCGTCATCTTCCAGTAAGAAGAGAACCAACCCATAATGAAGTGAGCTGGTATTGCCAACTGACACTCACTAGCTGATTCAGATCCATCAATAATGTTCTGACTAGCATTGTCGAGGCTTTGATACAAATGAGCCATACTTGCTGTACCAATCGCAAGGCGAACGCCTTGAGCAAGTCGTCTTGCAGCACAAAACCTCTGCCGGATATAGGCCCCATATGAATCGGGACACAATATGTGCATAGCCAAGCTGCAATAAATGCTGCACGGTATATCACTCGTCCATATTGTTGCTGATGAAATACTCTGTAATTGCTGAAACGAGCAGACCACCGGTTTTGCAGCTCAAGTGTGCGGAAATCAAGTCGTGAGAGTAATGGATCTTCCGGGTCTGCATAAAAGTGACTTGGCATTGGTGCTTGCGTTTTAACGGTGGCTCCGAGGTCTTCACCTACAAAGGAGGAGTATGTCAGCGAGTTATCCATGCTGTTGAAACTAAGATATATGAAGAGGTAAAAGTGAAGTAAGTCTACCTATGAAATGATCTATCCAACTTTGGAGCGTCACATGGGAATAACTCCCTTCCTGCTGCAGCACCCATGCGTCCGTGTATGCTGTATGAAGGACCCTCACAATCCCTGAAACCTCGGACTCAAGAGGGATATGTTCCTCATAAAGGTGACCAGAAATGGGGATTCCCATGGTATCATACATGGCTATGAGAGGATATCCCATCTCTCCTTGAGTGGTGACCAAAGTATGCCCCTCTGAATTCCAAAATGTAAGGAAGGCAGCAAGCAGTGATGTATTGATGGGAATCTGATATAGAGACGCTAGAACGCCGCGGAAAATGTCAGCCTTCAGCAACATTTCCTTGTCCTCCGCCGAGACGAGCATCATCCGAGCCCACAATAGGAGCTTATGATGATACGGAATTGATGTTTGGAGCTTAAGAGAAGAGTCATTCCACCACAACTTAAAAGGGCTACGGATGAACTCTTGGGCCAAGGTGTTAGTCATTCTTGTGGCGCCTCCTTCAGGACCGGCTCTAGAACAGTAAACATTGTGCTCTTTTCAGCAAAGGCAAGTTCTGCATCTTTCGAAAATCCTTCACAACGGAAGAATTTATTGGTCAGGTCCCTAGGAGGGGTGGGAACTTGGCATTTGTTGAGAGGTCGAGATGTAATCTTCATCCTTTCAGTACGTTCGAGACCCAACATTCTTATAGCTTCATTAATGTATTGCTCGGCCATGGTCTACCATATCCTTACCAACATCTGGAAGCTTTAGAATGGCATCACTATAGATTTCGTTAGCCTCTTCCCACAGGATGGCTTCACCATCAACTGCTCTTTCATCAACATCAGTGTCACTTAAACTGTTGTTGCTCATATCCTTTTGGGAGGAAAAACTTCTTGAGTGAGTGTCGGGCTTCTAAAAAATAGAAAAGTGTAAGCGGATTATGCACAACAAAGATGGTTTTTTTTTTTTAAAAAAAAAGGGGTTTATATGCAGTACCATCGCAGCATCAGACTCCACTGTGGTCTTTTGAGTGTTTCCTCTAGTTGAGGATCCAGCTTTCGAGTTGTTCTTCCCACGTTTGTTACCCATGCCGACACGGTTGGACCTATGCTGATGTTGGGTTGTTGGGTAATTTCTTATCCCCGGGTAAGAATTACCTTTGTGGAAAGAAGCTCTTGAGCCTTGATATTGTGGGCGTATGTAGCGTTGTGGCCTGGGCGGTTGAGCCACAGTATTACGGTAAGGCTGATGGTTGGGACCCTCTCTTTCACGAACGTATCTATAGCTATTATTATAGCCCCGTTCGTTGTACTCCTCAGATTCTTCCCACCTATCTTCCGGGTGCCTGCGCCAATGAGGCCTGTAATGCATCAGTGAGAGCAAGAGATAAGTTCCTACCTGCAAAGGGCAGAAAGGGTAACTTCACAATGTGCAAAAAGTATGGGGCAGAATAATGTTGTTGTCAAATTGATGATGAGTCAGATGCCGAAGTCAGCCTTACTAATGATACAGAGAATATTTATGATATGTATTTCCTTTACGGAAAATAATCAGTAATGAATAATGTAACCTGAGGCATCACTGTCATTTGTCGAAGTCTATGTCTGATCTACTATAACAGAGAATTTTTCAAGGCTTGATCAGTAGCAGATCCTAGATATGCTTCCTGTAGTCCATCTGTTATATCTTATCAAGGCCAACTTAAGGGCAGTGCAGCTTCAGTTTATAAAAAAGAGGATCAGTAACAATTTGTGATAATTAATGATCTGATGTGTTGCCGCTTCCATGATAACAGTGTATTTTTAACTGAACCTATCGTTAACTAGACAAGCAGTTTAATATCAAGCAATAACTGTGGCCTGTTAATCCTAACGAGGGCTATTCAACGGCAACTGGGGAAAGGGGTTGTGTCTTGTCAACAACGATGTTGCCTCCATGATCATTAAAGTGCAGCTTCAACGTAACTTAGCAGAGAGTACTACACCAAGCTTTCAAATGACAGTTGTGGTACTCCACAATATTTATCTGATCCTGCGTCGGAGTCGGTCACTTCGCCGCCTTAACTGCGAGGCAAAGATATTTTGCAGCAATTTTCTCACGACCAGATGTCAGTCTGATGCTTTTACGATCGGATTGTAGCTTCAAGTGCCTGGACCAATATTATATGATGCCGACCCTGCTGAGATGAAAGGCGAGCGCACTGCTTCAATGATCAGCTTCAGCTGTACCTAACGAGGACTACTCCGAAACAAGTGCATATGCTATTTTGCTCAAACCGATCTCATTGGTATTGCACGGATCAATCTACAACAGATGGATTGTTGATGGAGTCTCCGTGGTGAGGCTTGGTGCAATCATTCATGCAGAGCCTGCTAACAAGGTAAAAAAAATAATTCAAAAGGAAGAGGAAAATAGATGCACCTGAGAATTCCGGTGGAGGAGGTTAAGCTCCGTTACGTGGCGGCGTGTGTAGAGGAAATTTGATGGAAGAGTTTGTGGAACTTGACCTTGGGGCTGCGGCCGTACTTATAATGGCATGCAGTTGAGATTTTGATGTTACATAGCAAACAAGGAGTCAACTCGGTTGTTAACGATTGAACCCCATACGTACTCTACAGTTAGGATTGTTGGTTCGTTCAGGCAGTTTGGATTGAGTTATTCTGGCGAGATATGAATCAATTTTGTTTCACCAAGTCAAGTGCAAATTGCTCCGCATTTGAACTTAACTTGGCGAGGGACATTTGTTCGAACCCTGCAGGAGGACGGGGAAATACCTCGTCGCCGGGGATTTTGACAGCCTCCTTATCCTACGGGATTAAGCCCCGCTCATGAAGCTTGCGCAGGTCGCCCTTACGCGTCTCCATACGCCGCCACCCACCATCGGTGACACGAGTGGCGGCGGTGCCCTTCTTGCCGCCAGCGGTGGCACTGGTGGAGGTCTTCTTCGATTTCACCATTGCAGTGCGACGACGGCGGCGGTGCGAGCGTAGGAAGGAGGAGGGGAAAGATCAGAGAACTTCCAGCGCGCAGCGAGAAACACTCAAGAAAATGGAGGAAGTAGAAAGCAAGTGGCTACGATGAAAACAAACAACAAAATTCCCCACAGTTATAAGGACAAAGACGATGAACAGGGACCGTTCATCGGGAAGCCCTAGCGCCAGCATCAAATCCAACCATACACGTGCCAGCGCAGCAACGAACCATCGCTCACACGCCGTCCACTACGCATGGAAACCGAGGAGACGCCATAATTCTTGCCACGTCGTGCGTGACCAGTCAACTCCAAGTCAGAAAGTGGGACCTACGTTCGTCTAGTCACGTTATCTCTGGCGCTGCAGACGATTGAGGTCACCTATCATCAGAACTGACGTCATCAAAGCCATACTGACAATGGTTATAAATCTTCAGCTAAACATCTAAAGTACTCACTCGAATCTACGATTCGAGCAACTACTCAGGGCTACTCCTATCAGGAGCGCTGGCCGCGCACCCGAAGCATGAATAAGGTACTACGCCAATAATCTACTCTTCGAGTCCTACGTCGAGTCTATAACTCCACTACAGACTCGGGGGCTAATCCCATAGGGATGATTGATTCAAGCATCCGAAAACATTGTGTCCTATGGACCTGAAGCAAACAATGGCTGAATTAAAGTCTCTGCTCGAGTCTACGACTCGAACAGACACTCGGGGGCTACTCCCATAGGGAGCGCTGGTCGCGCACCTTATGAATTCTTCGACTTCGATCCCTCGGATCAGAATGCAAAATCTTTTCGGCAACTTTGCCCCAACCAACGCTAAGTGAGTAACGCTCTCCTTGGTCACCCGAAACACCTCCGCGGTGATAAAATTTCGGATGCTGTGTCTGCGACACAAAGATAAGACCTACAGATACGGTCTGATGGCCTGGTACCGCACCCAACTGCGCTCTGCTAGTAAAAATCCGTGCCAATAGGCGCGATGAAAATCTCGACGAATGCGTTGGGTACATCATTCGAAAACTACTAGGATTCGACTCCTGTAAGACCTCAACGGACTGAGTCGAATTACGCCAGCATCTGTTCCGGGTTCGAGTCGAGGGACTCGAATCTGAAGAAGATCGTGTTGTTTTGTCCTAAGACAGTTACCTGACCCTAATCCGTCGGGAGAGTCAGGCACACGCATCAATAATCCCTACATAGTAAAATCATTCTATGATGAACAGAAATAGCTGCATCCGAAAGATCGAAGAGTCCTCAGCCGAATCTGCGATTCGACTGAACACTCGGGGGCTACTGACATGGTTATACCCTACGGGTACACGACATTAGCATACCTGGTCCAGCCCAAGGAAGTCCCACAATAATATACGTGGCCCATGAAGATTTTCGGGTGGCCCAAGCCCATGACGTCTTCGGATCCTTGGAGAGCATGACTAGAACAGATAGAATATTCAAAGGGGAAACCCTAAACCTGTAACCGACTCGATCTATGCTCGGGACCTGCCTACCTTTATATTAAGGCTAGGAGGGCACGACGAGGAGGCTCTCTCTCATACCACTGCATACACACCTCCACGCCAGATTGCATCTGCGCACCCCTGTAACTTTTGGTTCCGCCGTAATCAAGAGCAGACAAGCAGGAGTAGGGTTTTCCCTCCGGGGGCCTGAACCTGGGTAAATCTTGTGTCCCCTAGTTGCTTGTCTGTTAACCGTTTCGCGATCTCCAGCACCCCCATCTTCTCCAAAACCCAAGCTCGTAACAATGGGCATTGACGAGATCGATCCTCGTTAGCGGCTGTGGCGAGCGGGAGCTCCCCTGCCTAGCGCTTCGGTGGCTCGTCTGGCGGTCCCTCGTGGCGGACGAGCTCCTGGGCGCGGCGGTCGGCGAAGAATGTCTTCTAGTAGAGGAGGTTGTCGGGGCTTTCGGCGTCGGAGGGATTGTCCATGGCCGCGATAAAGGCCTGGATCTCGTCTACCCCGGAGGGTTCCGCGTGTCCGGCGGCGCCATGTAGCCGTCTTCGTAGAGCATGCCCGGCTCCCAAGGCTGGAGCGGGTGCCGGCCGAAGCCGTTCGCCGCACCGTCGCCGGGAAAGCGCTCGGCCATGCCTAAGTGGGGAAGGAGAGTTGTGTGTTCGCCGGAGTTTTAGGCTGGGGAGATGTGAGAGAGTGTGAGGAACTCCGGCGAGAGGTACGGCTTTTATAGGCCGAGATGGGCGGCGAGGGCGGGAGGGGTGTAGCAGCGAGGGCGGAAAAAGGGAAAACAGCGGGAAGTTAGTGCCCGCCGGTCCGTCGCGGGAGCTGAGGCGGCGGCGGTGGCGCGACAATTCGGCGATGCGTGGCCGAAACGACAGGCAGTTATTGTTCGGCGGTCGCCGCGTGGTTCCGAGGATGACGACGACTCGACTTCCATCGCTGACTCGGCGGGTCCACATGCCGCTTCGTTTTTTTTCGCCGATTTTGCTTCGTCCGGCGTTCCCAAGGCTTACCTGGGATCCTGGGAATGGCCTGGGGAGTCCAGACCAAAGTTGGCCCAAATCCGTACGAAATGAGGTTCATGGGAACGCGACTAGGCCGATTTTCGGCGTCTGGACCTAAATTCGACGTCCTGAGTAGCCGAGTAGAGATTCTCTCAAGTGGGCGGAGATTGAGGGGGTGGTTGCGGCCTATGTTCTGCTGGGAGGAGAGGGTCGTCGTGAAAGGAGGGCGGCATTTGGATCGATCGAGCGGGTGGGGTGGAGAAGTGCGCTCTAGGAAAAAAAGATGGACCACGGTGACTTGGCGGTGGCAGTAACTGTAGTATCTTCAAAGTTGTAGGGGTAAAATTGTCTAAATAATTTTGGACGGAAATTTGTGCAAACGAACCTACCATAAGCAAAATTTAGTATTCCTCCGACCCATATTAGTTGACTCCAATTTGGATATATCTATCACAAAAACATGTCTAGATACATCCAAATTGAAGTCAACTAATATGGGTCGGAGGGAGTACTCTCTCCGACCATATTAATTGGTTTGGATTTGTCAAAATTTAAATGAAACTATATACTAAATAGTGTCTAGATTTATCTAAATTTAAACAAATTCGAGTCAATTAAAAGTAGATAGATTTACGTTGAGGTGGTTTTCGTCTCGCTCCTAATTTTCGTCCGTCGCTCCATTTATGGTAATTGCAGTCCGTCTATCTCTTGCTCCCACACGATTAAAATTAGCGAAAAAAAAAAACTGTCGCCAGCCTAGAAGAAATAGGATCCAAAAAGAAAGAGTCCATCTCCCGAACGAGAAAACAGAGAGATCCTCGAGGAAAATCGAGTCCGTCCGTCCCACCACCTCGTCGCTGCTGCCCCTGGCCGTACATGGTGTGCCTCTTCCCATCGGTCCTTGCCGCCGGTCCGGGGCGTCTGGGACCTCCAGTGCAGCTCTGTAGGCGATAAGACCTCAAAGAACGAAAGAGCGACAGGGGCGGGCGCGTGTCATCGATGGCGCGGAAGCCAGTGCCGGCGTGATGAGCCATCCCACCCAACACCGGTTGCCTGGTTGGATGCGGGGAGCCGACCCGAGGCCGAGAGCCACGCCGCGCACGCGCTAGGTGACATATCCCTATGGAGAAGAACAATCGGGGTCCAGGACGCCGCGCTAGGCGGTAGCCGCGCCTCTGCTCCTGCAACGAGGACATCGGGTGCGGGCGAGCTCGAACGGATGCCGAGGGTGACGAGGTAGCCGCGCCCGCTGGCGGCAGCGAGCAAGGACAGAGCATGGAGGGGAGGCGCCGGGTTGCACGGGAGGCCGGCGTCCGGCGCGTGGCCTCCGGGTTATCGTCAATTGTCCCGCGGAGATGAGCTCCTGAGAGAGCGCCATGGGGAAGAGGACCTATGGCTCAGGAAGAGTGGGTGGCCGCGAGGGAGGCGAGATGGTGTTCCTCAGGATCGAACGGCGTTGCCGATGGGGAGGAAAACGCGGGGCTCAGTCAGTCGAGTCTGAGCAGAGAGATGAGCGAGGGTAGGTGGCAATGGGGAATCTCGTCCTGAATCAAATCATCGGCGACAAGTGCTGGGTCTGATTTTGTGCTGGGTCTGATTTTGGAGAGTAGGAGTAGCGAGCAGTGACATAGCAGGAACGAGCTATTAGCAAAGCAGAAGATTGCAGCGTCAAGCAACAATAGCAGGGACGAGGCCAAGCTCAATGAAAAACTAGGTCCTGGCTTTAGTTGAATATACAGCAAGCTACAGGGACGAACAAAAATACAGACCAATGATTCAGCTAGCGCACGATTTTTTAATAAGCACAAAGCTTGATTCCTAAGCAAATAGTTTCTGCATTGAATTATCAGCCTGGGAACATTTTGGTTTCCTGAGGTAATGCATTATTCATGTTTTTTCATCGCACTATAATAATTTTACTATTTTTGGCTTCCGCATGATATAAAATATAATATGCGGATTTTTTAAATCTTTGCAAAGAATGAAAATAATAATCCGATCGGGTGGTTGATTGGAGAAGATGGTGAAAACCAAATGTTTGTGTGATTTGATAAGGACTAATGTGGTCATCATACATGCAGCGTGGACCTTTGTAGATCATATCTTTATCAACTTAACATCTTCAAGAGCTAATCCTTGTATTACTTATTTGCTGAATGTTGTGTTTCTTAGGTTAGTGAATTAATTGGTGGAAGCCAAAGAGAAGAGCGCTTCGATATTCTTAAATACAATGGTACCTATGTATTTCTCTTATCTGAAAAACGTCAATCAACCTCAGCGGTGAACCTGCATTAATACAATAGAAATGAATGAGTGATATTTTGTAGTGAGGTATAATTGACATCATGTTGTTAACACAATGGTCTGCCACCGGAGACGTATGAATTTTACTTGGACATTTGACGCTATGGATCCGTAATGAGCGGGTTTGGGATAGGATAGGCTCTAAGAGGATGCTTCTTTTCACCACAGGCCTTGACAACATCAAAGACGTCATCCCATTTTGAAGATACCCTGGAAAGGCCGACCTCCGAAGATTCAGTATTGTCTGGATATATGACGATATATAAGTGGAAGAAGGCAGAATTAGTAAGAATGGGAGTTCATAGGTGTACATATTATAGTTCTAAATTTTTCCTCATTCAAGTTTATGATGTCCTTCCACTAGCTTAACTGTACGAGACTTGCTAAAATTCAGATTTTTTTTGCCAACAAGAAACTCTTGGTGCTCCTCAGGACCTGCTTACCCCTGGGCGCTGGGTTGGCCAAAATGTTCAAAACTCAGTCATAAGCTACATAAAACACATATATCTCGTAAGTTATACATGTTTCGCTCAATATATTTAATCTAAATTTAATGGACCGTGGCAACGTACGGACATTTATCTAGTGGAACATCATTGGAGTTGGCCTTAGCGTCTGGAGTTAGGGCATCTCCATCGGCACGACTCATCTGATCGCCCCAAATGGTCTGTTTCTGTTTGTTTGAGTCGGTTCGTGCTCGTTTTTGGGTCGGGGTCCGGCCTATCCGGCCGACCGTGTCTAGCGGCGTGATGCATTTGTTTGGCCTAGGCATTTTTCTTTTTCAGATTCAAACGTAAATTATTCGCGCTAACAAGTGACAAAGTTCATACATTTCATACTTAATTTATATTCAAAATATAAAAACAAAACTTAACGAGCCGTACAACGAGTTTCCCCTATAGACGAGCTTCTTCTCCTCCAACACCGAGCTCATCTACGCCTCGTTCACCTACCCTTGGCCACCATTCTTCTGACCTCCATAGTTAATGTCTACCTCCTAGAATCATGCTCTCGCCCTCGCTCACGCCACCTATCCTAGGGAGAGGTCCTGTTCATGGCGGATCCCCGATCTCCTCCCATGGCGGGTCTGGAGGTCTGCGATCGTCACCCCATGTACCTGCGCCTAGTCTATTCCTCTCCTCTCCACCAAAAAATCCGCCCCATGGCTCACAGTTTCTCTCGATGACTCCTCGAAGACTCGACATGAGCGCGGTGGCGAGGAGACTCAAGCTGGCGGTTGTAGAAGATGGAGGAGAGGATGAGTCGTGATGCGGCTCGCCTTTCTATGGCACGTCTCCAAGGACGCGGGGACGGGGCGGCGGGAGCGGCGGCACGGGAGTTTTCGCTGTCGGCGAGTTGGGGGGACAGAGCACCTCAGTCAAAGCCTCGTGGTTTCGTCCCTCAACTTCACTGAGATCACGTCATCTCGCCATTGGCTCCCTCGACATCGAGTTGTGAGATTAAGGTAGCGGATCGCCAAACTCCACCCCTCCTCGCGGTGTTCTATCTCTACTAGTGCAGTCGCGCCGGGCACACATGCAGGGGGCGAATTTCTTCAGCCTGAATGAGGTTACGCCGGGCAAGCAAAGTGTAGTCAGAGTCCTGGAATTCTCAGATGGAGTACACTTGGGGGGATCTGCTGCTTTTCGGTTCGACGGATGTTCTGCTGAAGAAACAAGTACGGGATTCCACCGGAGCTATGGAGAGCTCGAGCCTCTCGCGCCGGGAGAAGACGGCTATGGAGGCTCTTATGCTGTTAGGCCGCTCTTACACCATGTCAGAGGAGTTGGAGCTGATGGGGGTTTGAGTGATGGGTTCAGAAATGTTGTGGTACTAGAGAGTTCAGGATGTTTCAGTTTGCAATTGGAGCAGGAACTGAAGATTTAGATTAAGGGTAAAGCTAGCAGAAGGTGTTGGTTATGGCGGGGTCCAGGTTTCAGCCGAGGTGGTGGGGATGTGAGGTGGTCAATGGTGACAGGGAGGTAGAAACCTTTTTCCATCAACTTTGGCATATTCCTGGGCATGTTCACCATCCACCACCTGTCCCAGCTCCTATAAAACAACTTGCTCCTCCTAGGGTTTGCTCTCTCCTCCCAAAGCTGGCGGCGGTGGAGTTATCTAGTATTGCAGTGTTAGGAGTTGATGATAGTTTCTCTGAGAATTTTCTCTCTGTGGAAGGAAGAGTGATGGCTAGTGGTGGTAGTATGAAGCAAGGAGGAGGAAGGGGGTCTAAGCCTTGGCAGCAGCAATAGTAGATGCAACAACAGCATATGCAAGGATATGAGTTTGGTCATATGCCCCCACCTCCTTATGGTTTCCATCCCCCTCCATATGGTTTTGTTCCTGGGAATATCCATCCTCCTTGGGGATTTCCAGGGCCTTTCCCTCACTACCCTCCCAACTAACAATTTGGTGTGTGTTCGACAGTGTTTTTATCACATAGCACTATATGATATGGTGTCAGTGGACACTAGCAGAAATTATGGTGATAAGAATTCTCTGGAGTATTATAAATAATTATTGATCAAAAGAAGTAAAGGAGAATCACTGTGACATTCCGTTTAGCAGAGTTATTTTGGCTATCGGATTGATTAGCTATTCATGCATGGAGTGATAATCAACAATTGCATGCATTATGTCAGATGGACTCGTTGGTAATTTATTAAGCAACAAGAAATTCAAATATTGTTGGCTCATATCAGCTAGCAACGAGAAATTCAAATATTGCTGGCTCATATCAGCTACCTAGCTAGCATGTATACGTGTGAACGGACCTACGATCCAGGCTAAAATGAATACTCGTATGTATAAAATACGCATGCAAAGATGACTGGCCGGGTCAATGGATCGAACGGCCGAGTACCTCACCTAGCGGAGCAGCTAGCTCAGGATAAGATCAGGTTGCTAACAGCCGCGCCGATGGCGCTGATGTACTTATCTCTTTATCTCTATGCATGGCTGGTGGTGGGATGCTAATATAAATACCACCCGGTGTGATAATTAGGGAGAGGTTAGACACACTGGCCACACACATACTCGTACACCTATTTTCATCACCATCACATACGGATATTCATTCTTCTTCATACTAGTTCATCTCATCTACCACACACCACGCCCATCGACACGGCTTCCAATCCGCACTCGGTGGCCTTCTTCACGTTGCAAATTGATGGCATCACATGGTAAGTAAAATCGCATGAAGGTAGCATGCGCATATTCTTTCTTGTTTTTTGTGCATTTCATGTTGCAGATTTCTGCTTTCTCGGCGCGATTTATTCGCCACCGATGTGATTCTTGATCTAAAAATTCCTTTCTCGGCTCTCGCGATTTATTCACCGCCGATGTGATTCTTGATCTAAAATTCCTTTCTCGGCTCTCGCGATTTATTACGCCGATGTGATTCTTGATCTAAGAAATTCTTTTCTCGGCTCTCGCGATTTATTCGCCGCCGATGTGATTCTTGATCTAAAAAATTCCTTTCTCGGCTCTACGCGATTTATTCGCCGCCGATGTGATTCTTGATCTAAAAAAGTCCTTTCTCGGCTCTACGCGATTTATTCGCCGCCGATGTGGCTCTTGATCTAAAAAGTATTTTCTCGGCTCTACGTGATTTATTCGCCGCCGATGTGGCTCTTGATCTAAAAAAAATATTCTCTCGGATCTACGCGATGTATATCGCCGCCGATGAGTTTCATAGCCTGATTCATGAGATTCGTGTCCCGGCTCTCGCGAATCTATTTCGCGCCGAGGAGTTTAGTAGTCCGAGTTACAAAATTTGTGTCTTGGCTCTACGCGATTTATATCGCTGCCAATGATATTCATAGTCAATATCTGAAATTGTTTCATCTCGGCTCTACGCGATTTATATCGCCGCCATGGACATTGCATGATTTGATCTACCAAAGATTAAGTGTCTTGGCTCTACGTAATTTACATCGTCGCCGGCTCGCTTATAGACATTTCCTGCGACATCAAATGGCTCACGATGCTTCACTAAAATACAAGTGTTGTTGTTCATGTGTCATGTTCACACGGACACGCACCAAAAGGCATATCGTGTGTTATTTAAATCCAGTCGGCCACCTACTCTGGAATAAGCAAGGCCCGTTGTTAACTTTAACAATTTATGGAGCTACAATTCATGTTAGTCGAGTGATTCAGTATTTTGTCTCAGCCAATTTACTTTTCTTCCGTGACCGAGGCGGAACCTACATATCTATCCTGACCGTGAGGCCGGAACCTACATATCTATCCTGACCGACGAGGTGGGATACACACCGTTCGTGACCGACGAGGCCGAACGTCTATCGAGACTTTGTCTGAATTCACTGTCTGACTGGATAAGACATCCATACTTTGTCGATATGGCTGCGAACTACATTAATCAGTATTTGCATGTTATGTGTCCTTGGAGAAAATGAGCTATGAGGTGATGATGATGATGACCGTATGATGCAGCATAATCGGAGGTCTTTCACGGTCATAAACCCGTGAATGTAATTAACTAGAAGTCCTCTCGAGGCTCTAGGGGTCAAGAACTACACAATCGTTTCTTTTGTATGTCAGATGTTCGCACAAGGAAGATGTACAATGAGATTTGTATGTTCTTATGAATATCAATAAAGACTACAAATTTCCCGCATAATCTTTGTGTTTGCTTTATTTAATTTGTATACTATCGTATACTGGCACGCCCGCACTCCATAGTACCAGCGCTAAGAAATTTAATTATTTCTCTCGCGTAAAACAGTGTGCAATCCAATCAATGGGTGGCACCACATCAGGAGAGCTCTCAGCAGCAACAATCTCAGAGTAGTGGTGATGGGAGAAAGGGAAGCCTTAGGGGAAACCAAAGAAAAATCCATTGCTGCTCAGAAAGAAGTGGGTTCTTCAGGGCCAGATCTTGCTGCTCAAATGAATTATACTGGATCTATCTACATGTGATGTGGGGAACCTGGCCATCATCAGGCTATCTGTGAGAAAACAAATGTTATGTTTCATTTATAAAGTGCAAGTCATAAAATGGATAAATGTCCAGTTAGGAAGAGGCCACGCCAGATTGCTAGGTATGTTGGCAGTGCTACCACTGGTCTTGGGTTCTATCATATTGAAACTCCTGAGATGGTCATCAATCCTATTTCTTCAACCAAGAATTGTGGGTTGGTGGTTGTGGAAGGAGGTGAAATCTCTAGTGCGGAATTGGCTTGGGAATTCTCAAAAATATATAAGACAAATTGGCCTTGGCAAATTAGGGAACTTGGATAACCAGGTATATACTTGGTTAAATTTCTACCTCATATATAGGTGGAGCAAGTGATTTGATACCCCAGGTTTGGTCTGTCAAGAGAAGGTGTTTGGGTCAAAGTTGATGCATGGGCTGATGATCCAGAATCTATGAAGTTTCTACGGGATACTTGGGTTAAGATTACTGGCATGTAGTCAAAGCGGTGTGAATGGAATGTCCTAGACCAAGCTATATCTGTTTGTGGTATTTTACAGGATGTTGACTAACTTAGCATCTTTAAAAACAATGCTAAGGAAGTTAGAGTTAAAATTAAGTGTAGAGACCCTCTCAAGATTCCCAGTAGCAGGTTGTTCCATTTCCATGGGGGCTTATTCCAGTTAGGTTTCACTGCTGAAAATTCAATAGAGAATGATGAAGCTGATGATCTCCTAGGGGATGTGTAAGATCAAGGGAGGAACCAGGGGGAGGTAACAAGCAGAGTGGTTCAAATGCTGATATGAACATTGTCATGCCTGATAAAGATGGTACCAAAAATCAGAATACTGGTGCTCCAGGTCAAACTGCTGGTTTCAGAACTAGGATGGCTGCTGGAGGAATCCCAATTCGTAACATAGAAAGTTTGCTTCAGACTTTGGCAGAGAGAGGTATGGTAGATAGCTCTGGTAATTTTGTGTGGGACAAGACACCTCTGGATACTAAAGACAGTGATCAAGCTGCTACTTTTTGGTTGGGAGAACAAGCATCTTTCCAAGCTGGAAAAGTACCTGAGGTGGATATGGGTCTCAGCCTCCCTGATTCTATCATTCCAACTGCTCAGGAGCTGGTTGCCCAGGAAATGCAGGTAGGAGGAGTGGATAAAGGGAAGAAGAAGGGGAAACGTGGACCTATTCAACCCACAAGACAAAGTTTCAGAATCGACAGATCTCAAAATGTGATGGAGAAAGCTGTGGAAAGGAAGAAGATGGTGAATTTGGAGAAAACAAAGATGAAAGGTATAATGATATCTAATCCTTTTAATGTTCTACATGTTTATGATTTAGAAGTAGGAGTAGAATTGCATGAAGAGTTAGCTGATAATTCTATTGGTAATTTAGCTCTTAGAAATAGTCCAAATTAAGATTCAGAATCTTCACATAATGATGAGGCTTTTGATGATATAGCTGATAGTTGCATCGAAGTAGTGAATAAATCTCGGGGCAAGCATCCCAGGAAGAAATTAAGATGATTTTTGCTTTTTTGGAATAGTAGGAGTATTTCTGCTCCTGGTAGGAAGAAGTACATTGAAGATAATATCTTCCCCTTGAATGTAGATTATATTGGTTTCCAGGAAAAAAAGAGCATTTTAGTAATTATTTTCTGAAGAATTTGTTAGGTAATAGGAATTTTATATGGAATTTTTTACCTCATATGGGTACTGTAGGAGGTATTTTGGTAGGTTTTAATGCTGATCTTTTTTATGTCTCTTCTTGGGATATTAGAAGTTTTTCTGTAAGTGTTGTCCTTAGAAATAAGACTATAAGTAGAGCACACGTTTCTAGCAATGGTATTCAATTTATCAATTTGTTCCCATAAGTGTTTCCCTTTTTGTGACAAACGGTGTTCCTCATAATAATATTTTTGTTCTTCCGTGAACCCACATTGCCAATAAGATCTGGTTCAAAGAAACCAGTCATTGATAGAAAGCATGACAAAGCAAGGCAATAACAGACCAGCAACTATAGTAGGAACTAATTTTTTTGTGTTTTTAATAAGAAAAAGCAAACCAAAGGAATCCATTTTTTTGTATTTTTGAAAGAAATAAACAAGCAAAACAAAGCAAAAGAAACTAAGCAAAAGAAAAACAAAGTAAAGAGAATGGTTGTGAGAGACTCCCCTTGCGAGAATCTTCTTTCTCCCTGAAAGGTGACTGATGAGAAGGAAGAGATTGAAGCTGTCCTTAACTCCCCGGCAACGGCGCCAAAAAACGTCTTGATGGCTCAGATACTGTAGAGCTTCGTTGGGAAACCCCAAGAGGAAGGGATGATGAGCATAGTAGTAAGTTTTCACTCAGTACAAAACCAAGGTTATCAAACCAGTAGGAGTAATGAAACAACTCCAAGGTGTTGCTAACAACTTGGAACCTGCACAACACAGACTCAAAACTTTTCCCCAACTAACAGTGAGGTTGTCAATCTCACCGGTTTTCTTCAAACAAAGGATTAAACGTATAGTGTGGAAGATAGTAGTTGCTTGTAGTAAACGGTAACAGTAGATGATGTATCAATGCTAAAGATTGGACCAGGGTCCACAGTTCACTAGAGGTGTTCTCCTTAAGATAGATAACATGCTGGGTTAACAAATTACAGCGGGGAAATTGACAGATTGAGAAAACATAACAATGCATATACTAGACATCTTGACTCCTATGAGATTTGATTGGGCATTACAACAATATACATAGATCGTAATCCAACTGCATCTATGACTAATAATCCACCTTCAGGTTATCATCCGAACCCCTTACAGTATTAAGTTGCAAGCAACATATAATTGCATTAAGCAATGTGTGTAAAGTAAACAATACAATTGTTCTATGAACAAAATATTGTTGTTTTCTCCCTAGTAGCAACAACACATCTACAATCTTAGAGATTTTTGTCACTTCCCCAAATTACTAGAGGCATGAACCTACTATGGAGCATAAATATTCCCTCTTAGAGTCACAAGCATCTACTTGGCCAAGATAGATACTAGCAACGGAGAGCATGCAATATTACAAATAACACAGACATGATAGAATCAATAATCAAGCAGACATAGTATCTCAATATCCATCGGATCCCCGCAAACACAACATGTATGATTACAAATATATGATCTGATACGTCGGAAACGTATCTATAATTTTTGATGTTCCATGCTTGTTTAGTATCTACTTTTCTTTGCTTTGTCTACACTTTGAGGTCTTTTTATATCTTTTCTGGAACTAACCTATTAACAAGTTGCCACAGTGCCAGTTGCCTATTTTCTTCTGTTTTTGGTTCCAGAAAGGCTTAAAATAAATATTCTCGGAATTGGACGGGACAAAAGCCAAAGTCAATATTTTACAGTGGGTGACACGAAGCCAGAAGACGAGACGGAGGGGCGCCACAGGGCGGCCAGACCCCCTAGGCGCGGGTGGGCCTAGCCCGCGCCTAGGCAGGGTGTGGCCCCCCTGGCGTCCCCCCTATCTTGCCCCTTCGCCTATAAGAAACCCCTAATGCAGAAACCCTAGGCACCCGATCAAAACTCCACGAAACCTTCTGTAGCCACCGCCACCATCGTCCCTAGATCGGGGGATCTGAAGTTCTTCCTGGCACCCTGCCAGAGGGTAGATCACCCCGGAGGCCTTCTTCTCCGGTATGAAGCGTGAGTAGTTCCACCTTGGACTACGGGTCCATGTAGTGGCTAGATGGTTGTATCTCCTCCTTGTGCTTTCATGTATAGATCTTGTGAGCTCCATTCATGATCAAGATCTAATCTATTTGTAATCATGCATGTTGTGTTTGTGGGGATCCGATGGATATTGAGATTACTATGTCAGATTGATTAATGGTTTTGTATTATTGATTATATCATGTTTGTGTTGTTTGTGATCTTGCATGCTCTCCGTTGTTAGTAGCTATCTTGGCCAAGTAGTTGCTAGTGACTCCATGAGGGGGTATTTATGCTCGACAGTGGGTTCATGCCTCTAGTTTCCAAGGGAAGTGACAGAAATCTCTTCGGTTGTAGATGTGTTGTTGCCACTAGGGATAAATGATGACCCACAAGTATAGGGGGTGTATTGTAGTACTTTCGATAAATAGGAGTGTCAATCCCAACGAGGAGCAGAAGGTGCTGAACAGTGGTATGGAGCAGGAAATCCCTGTGAATACTTAGAAAACGGATTTTTAGTGGTTTTATGATAAGGCAACAAAACAAAGAGTAAGTAACAGAAGTAACGAACAAACGAAGAAAGTGGCCCAATCCTTTCTTAGCAAAGTACAAGCCAGTGGAAATACTTATAAGGACCAAGCGTTCTCGAGGACACATGGGAATTTTGTAAGTGCTTTCGCTTCAAATAGCTGAGTACTCTTCTCTGGTATTTGTAAGTGTTGTGTGGGTGAACCTGTGCTAACATACTGCCCTTCCTAGGACTAATACATACTTGTGATTAAACCCCCTACAAACATCCGTAACTACAGGAAAGTAATTAAAATATAAACCTAACAACAACCTTAAACTCTGAGATCCTACACTCCCTTGTGCAAAGGTATCCTAACGGGGGTTCAGGTTTCTGTCACTCCGGCAACCCCACAATTAGTAGCCAAATACACAATGCATTCGCCTAGGCCCATAAATGGTGAAGTGTCATGTAGTCGACGTTCACGTGACACCACTAGAAGAATAGCACCACAACTTAAATACTAAACCATTGAATAATAACTCATCACAGATTCACTACTAACAACATGACTTCTCCCATGTCCTCAAGAACTAAACGAACTACTCACAAGACATCATATGGATCAAGATCAAAGATGATATGATAATGGATAACAATCTGAACATAAACAATAATCCAATGGTTCCACTCACAAGCATCAACTACAATAGTAATTAACACCGGGAAAGTTTCCCCTAATGAACTAAAGCAATATCCAACACAATTGTTACAGCGGGACAGAGCGGTGATGATGGTGCTGGTGGAGATGATGGTGTGGATGATGATGATGATGATGATAATGATGATGGTGTTTTCTGCCCCCTAGAGGCGGCGGAAAACTATCTGTGGTTGCTCCCCTCGTATTAGGGTTCCGTAGGGAAGATATAGGCGAAGGGGCGGAGTCGGAGGCCGGGCAGGTGGACCACACCTGCCCTAGGCGCGGGGTTAGGTGGTCCCGCGCCTAGGGGGTGTGGGCCCCCTGAGGCCCAACTCCGTCCCTCCTTCTGGCTTCCATCATCTTTTGGTAAAATAATATGTTTCCATATTTTTCTAGTATTTTTCTAATCTTCGCGAAATTGCACCGAAACGCCTTCTTTTCCATCAAAATACAGACTCCGGCAGTCCATCCTCTAGGAATCATCCAACATGCATAAACAGATGAAAAGCCATAAGTAATACCTCATAATAATACAAATATCAATGAATAGAGGTAAATTATGATATAGAATGGTGATGCAAATTGGATTCAACTCCCCAAGCTTAGACTTCGTCTCCCCACGCGAATATCGAGCTCGAAGAACATGTCCATAGGTTTATGGAGTGAAGTGTCGATAAAAAGAATACGAACAAGAAGCATCACACTTACCATTGCACAACTCATAGAAGGAAGCAACTCACCATTAACTTAGCTTGCAACCAAGTACAGCTGTCACAATAGATATGCATAAAGATAAATCATAATTGGAATTGGCAAACTTTTTCTTGGTCATAGAACACCTGGCAAAAAGTTTCACAAAATCTTTTTGTAGAAGTTTCAAAAATGGAGCACTCTTTGCTCAAAAAGGTTTTTCACAAGTGAAGGCTTTCAAAGTAATACTCAATAGATAAGAGTTTTGTGCAAACAAGGAAGATAGAGAACATGATTAAATAAATCACCATATGAATTCTTGAAACACAACAACTCAAAAGCTTGCTGGAGATAGAGAGGAAGTAGGTTTACTGACTCAACTGGGAAGTGGGAGAAAGGTCCCTTCTTAGAGGGTAGTAGGGGCATTACATAAACCAAAAAGCATACTCCTATAAGCATAAGTACCATAAGGACAAGTGAAAGTGATTTTCTCCTAGTCCTATGCTTTCACAGCAATTTGAGAAAACCCAGAATAACCATCAAGAAAGCAAAACTGAGTCTTTTGGACAACCTCTCAAGCATCTGATCAATAAAGGGCAGAGGATAATGATCTTTCTTAGTAACTTTATTAATCTTTCTAAAATCAATGCACATTCTATACCCAACCACTACTCTTTGGGTTATAAGCTCATTATCCTCATTAGGCACAACAGTTATTCCCCCTTTCTTGGGAACACAATGAACAGGGCTAACCCATTGACTAACAGCAATAGGATAAATAATACCACCGTCAAGGAGTTTTAATACCTCATTTCTTACCACATCCTTCATCTTAGGATTTAGACGGTGCTGGTGCTCAATAACTGGTTTTGCATCAGGCTCAATATTAATAGCATGCTGACATATAGTGGGAGAGATTCCTTTTAAATCATCAAGATTATAACCCATAGCTCCTCGGTGTTTCTTCAATACCTCCAATAGCCTTTCTTCTTCCTTCCCTGAAAGTTTAGAACTAATAATAACAGGATATATCTTCTTATCATCAAGATAAACATATTTAAGATCATCAGGTAAAGGTTTTAATTTGAAAATAGGGTCCCCTTTGGGTGGAAGTGTGGTACCCAAATCTTCCACAGGTAAATTATGCTTAAGTAACTCAGGCTGACGAAGGAAAACCTCATCAATCTCATTTCTTTTGTTCATAAAGGCATCACTTTCATGATCTTCCATGAACTGCTGCAAAGCATTGTTAGGAGCAAGAGAAATAGCAGACAGTTGTTCAACCTTGAAATCCTCATCAGGTAATTCATTTTCATAAGGAGTTTTGGCAAATTTGGAAAAATTAAACTCATAAGATTCTCCAGCAAACTTAGTCAAAACTTTTTCCTTACTACAATCTATGATAGCCCCACAAGTATTAAGGAAGGGTCTACCAAAGATGATAGGATAAGTTTTACTAGCTTCTTTACCAAGTACTAGAAAATCAGCAGGATATTTAATCTTACCACAAAGGACCCCCACATCTCTTACAATACCAATGGGGCAAACTTGCTCTCTATTAGCAAGGTGAATAACCATATCAATGTCCTCAAGCTCACAAAGACCAATCTCATGCATAATTTCCCTGTAAAGCTCATAAGGAATAGCACTAGAACTAGCACCAATATCACATAACCCGTAGTAGCAATGATCACCAATTTTAACAGAAAGCACAGGAACACTAGCTTTTCTAGCCTTACTAGGATGAGGGATAACATTAGTGGCGTCTTCACAGAAGACAATATGCCCATCCTCTATGTTTCTAGTGACAAGATCCTTCACAATAGCTACCACAAGCTCGATATCAATAAGCTCATCGAACCCTAAAGTTTTATTTGCGCTTTTGCTAATCACATTGGCCATAATAGAGTGTTCCCTTTCCTTGGAGGGAAAAGGGATCTTCTCAACATAAGGTTCAGTCAAAATAGGATCAAAAGTACAAACCTCTATACTGGCAGGAATGTGGGTAACAATGTATTTATAAGGAGCATGGTACTTGTCCCACTCTTTCTTACGAATCTCAATATAAAAGGCAAAAGCATTAAATCATTTTGTAAGGACTTGAGGATCAAGGCCAAACTTATTGCGAATATCACGGAAGTTATCAGTACCCATAAAAGATTTAATGCATTCATAATCATAGTTTATACCTGGCTTTCTTCCTTTGTCATTCTCCCAAGCCTCAGTGTTATCTTGAATACGGTCTAAGAGATCCCATTTAGCTTCTTCCTTCATACATGTGAATGATCCATCACAAGAAGCATCTAGTAAATCTTTATCATGAAGAGAAAGCCTAGCATAAAAGTTATTGAGAATAATATTGTTAGGGAGTTCATGAATAGGACATTTAAGCATTAGTAGCTTCAATCTCCCCCAATCTTGGGCTGTACTCTCTCCATCAAGAGGCCAAAGTTATATATAAGACTTCTATCCTTATGGATTTCACTGGGAGGATAAAATTTAGAGTAAAAGAGAGATGCCATCTCCTCCCATTCCATGGATTGTCCATTCTTCAGCAGCTTATACCATGCCTTAGCTCTCCCTTTCAAGGATATGGAGAGTAAATTCATCTTCACCTATTCAGTTGTGATACCTGCACACTTAAACAACCCGCATAATTCATGGATAAAAAGCAAGTGATCACCAGGATGGACAGTTCCATCCCCAAAATAATAATTATCCATAACACGATTAACAATACTTGTAGGTATCTTAAAAGGATCAATCTCAACAGGAGGTGGTTCATCTACTACCCTACCAGCGGTAGTAGTTTTCCCAAACAGAAAACCAAGTGGGTTATCCATATTGAAAACAAAGTAACAAGCAGGAACAAAAGCAATACTCACAGTAAAAGTTTCCTTTGCCAGTTCCACTCTTCAATAGCGCTTCACTCCCCGGCAACGGCGCTAGAAAATAGTCTTGATGACCAACAAGTATAGGGGGTGTATCGTAGTACTTTCGATAAATAGGAGTGTCGATCCCAACGAGGAGCAGAAGGTGCTGAATAGTGGTATGGAGCAGGAAATCCCTGTGAATACTTAGCAAACGGATTTTTAGTGGTTTTCTGATAAGGCAACAAAACAAAGATCAAGTAACAGAAGTAACGAACAAACAGAGCAAGTGTCCCAATCCTTTCTTAGCAAAGGACAAGCTGGTGGAAATACTTATAAGGACCAAGCGTTCTCGAGGACACATGGGAATTCTATCAAGTGCTTTCGCTTCAAATAGCTGAGTACTCTTCTCTGGTGTTGTAAGTGTTGTGTGGGTGAAACTGTGCTAATGTACCGATTGTACTTGGACTAATACATACTTGTGATTAAACCCCCTGCAAACATCCATAACTACAGGAAAGTAATTAAGATATAAACCTAACCACAACCTTAAACTCTGAGATCCTACACTCCCTTGTGCAAAGGTGTCCTAACGGGGGTTCAGGTTTCTGTCACTCCGGCAACCCCTCAATTAGTAGCCAAATACACAATGCATTCCCCTAGGCCCATAAATGGTGAAGTTTCATGTAGTCGACGTTCACAAGACACCACTAGAAGAATAGCACCACAACTTAAATACTAAACCATTGAATAATAACTCATCATAGATTCACTACTAACAACATGACTTCTACCATGTCCTCAAGAACTAAACGAGCAACTCACAAGACATCATATGGATCAAGATCAAAGATGATATGATAATGTATAACAATCTAAACATAAACAATAATCCAATGGTTCCACTTACAAGCATCAACTACAATAGTAATTAACACCGGGAAAGTTTCCCCTAATGAACTAAAGCAATATCCAGCACAATTGTTACAGCAGGACGGAGCGGTGATGATGGTGCTGGTGGAGATGATGGTGTGGATGATGATGATGATGATCCCGATGAAGCCTAGCTTGATGACGGTGTTAATGGAGACGGTCTCCCCTCTCCAGAAAGGAATTCCCCCGGGAGAAATCTGTTTGTCGGAGAGATCTTTCTCTCTCGGTGTTTTCTGCCCCCTAGAGGCGGCGGAAATCTATCTGTGGTCGCTCCCCACGTATTAGGGTTCCATAGGGAAGATATAGGCGAAGGGGCTGATTCGGAGGCCGAGCGGGTGGGCCGCACCTGCCCTAGGCGCGGGGTCATGTGGGCCCACGCCTAGGGGTGTGTGGGCCCCCTGAGGCCCAACTCTGTCCCTCCTTCTGGCTTCCTTCATCTTCTGGTAAAATAATATGTTTCCATATTTTTCTGATATTTTTCTGATCTTCGCGAAATTGCATCGAAACGCCCTGTTTTCCATCAGAATCCAGACTCCGGCAGTCCATCCTCCAGGAATCATCCAACATGCATAAACAGATGAAAATCCATCAGTAATACCTCATAATAAGACCAATATCAATGAATAGAGGTAAATTATGATATAGAATGGTGATGCAAATTGGGCATATCAAGAAAACAACGGTCTCTTGTTCATGGAACAAGTGGATTGTTTACCTTACACACTTTGCATAAAGCAGTTGTCTGTTTCTTGCAACTTAATACTGGAGGGGGTTTGGATGATAACCTGAAGGTGGACTACTAGTCATAGATGCAGTTGGATGGCAGTCTATGTATATTGTTGTGTTGCCCAATCGAATCTCATAGGATCTTTCTGTCTAGTATTGCATTGTTATGCCTTGCTTAGTTCCTGTCAATTGTCCTGCTGTAATTTATTTACCCTTCATGCCATGTTATTTATCTAAGGAGAGCACCTCTAGTGAACTATGGACCCCGGTCCAATCTTTACCATTGATACATCTTCCACTGTTTACTTGCTGCAAACCATTCATCACCTTCCACACCATAGAGTTAATCATTTGTTACAACAAACCGGTGAGCTTGACAACCTCACTAATTCGTTGGGGCAAAGTCTTGAGTTTGTGTTGTGCAGGTTTCCATGTTGCTTGCAACACCTTTGAGACGTTTCCTTCCTCCTTCTGGTTCGATAACCTCGGTCTCTACTGAGGGAAATTTGCTGTTGTACTCTTCACACCTTGCTCTTGGGGTTTCCAATGAAGCGTCCCACGTCAACACTAGGTGCACGCATCAAAGATTTTTGGCGCCGTTGCCGGGGAGGCTAAGGACGTCTTCACAAGGGATTCCTCCTCAACCTTTCTCTTTACTTTGTTTTTAGTTTTCTTAGTTTCTCTTTCTTGGTTTTGTTTTCCTCTTTTTACCAAAAACTAAAAAAATAGTTTAGTTTGGCTTGCTTTCTCTTATCAAAAACACAAAAAATTAGTTCCTGCTCTAGCTACTGCTGGTGTTTTTGACTTGCCCACCTTTGCCAAATTAAACTCTGCTGAGAACACCAAGTTGTGTGACTTCACTAGCATAAACAACAATGATTTCCTTAGCACTCCTATTGCTCCACCTGCTCCTGATGCTACCTTTTATGAAATTAAGCCTGCTATGTTGAATCTTGTGATGAGAGAGCAATTTTCTGGTGCTAGTTCTGATGATGTTGCTGCCCATCTCAATAAATTTGTTGAACTTTGTGAGATGAAAAAGTATAAGCATGTAGATGGAGATATTATTAAGCTCAAGCTGTTTCCTTTCTCCTTGAGAGGAAAAGGTAAAGAATGGTTGCTATCCTTGCCTAGAAATAGTATTGATTCTTGGACTAAGTGCAAAGATGCTTTTATTGGAAAGTACTACCCTCCTACTAAGATTATATCTATGAGAAGTGACATTATGAAATTTAGACAACTTGATAATGAACATGTTTCTCAAGCTTGGCAAAGAATGAAATCTTTGGTTAAGAATTTTCCCACTCATGGACTCACTGCTTGGATGATTATCCAGACTTTTTATGCAGGTTTGAACTTCTCTTCAAGAAACCTGTTGGATTCAGCTGCTGGAGGTACCTTTATGGGCATCACTTTGGGTGCTGCAACAAAACTCCTTGATAATATGATGGTTAACTACTCTGAATGGCATACTGAGAGAGCTCCACATGGTAAGAAGGTAAATTCTGTTGAAGAAACCTCCTCTTTGAGTGATAAGATTGATGTTATTATGGCTATGCTTGTTAATGGGAAAGCTCCTTTAGATCCTAATAATGTTCCCTTAGCCTCTTTGGTTGCTCAAGAAGAGCAAGTTGATGTGAACTTAATTAAAAAAAACAATTTTGGCAACAATACTTATGGTAATTATAGGCCTTATCCACCTAATAATGGAAATGCTTATCTTGGTAGATCTGGAATGCCTAGTGAAGATAGGATTCTAGAAGATGAAAGATCCACTAAAAAATTTATGCAGATGCAATATGAGAAAAACAAGATATTCACTAAAACTAGGGAAGAACAATATGTTATCTTGAAAAACATTAGTCATCAGCTTGAGAATCTGAATAGAGAAATTCCTAGTTTATAGTCAAAAAAATTGAGTGCTGAGAAGAACATTTCCTCTTTGTCTGAAGCACAATCCTCCTTGATTAATAAAATGGCTGCTAAACTTGAAACCATGGAAAGTACCTTTGCTGCTACTCATGCCATACAAGTTACTATTGATGAAAATGTTAGACTGTTATCCCAACTTCATGCTAAGTGGGAAAGGGAAGATGAAATTGATATAAACAATAGTGTGTGCACCATCACTAGAATGGATACCACTAAACCACAAGAAGTCCCTATTCCTCCTTCTACAGTGCCTAAGCCTAATGAGTCTACTACTGGTGACGCTAAGTTTGATTTTGATATAGATGGTTGCAATATTTCTGAAGTGATTATGTTCCTGCAAAAACTTGCTAGAAGTCCTAATGCTAGTGATATGCATGTTACTTTCACTAAACACATTACAGATGCTCTTGTTAAGATTAAGGAAGAGAAGCTAAAACACAAAGCTTCTATTCCTAGGAAAGTAGAAGATAGTTGGGAACCCATTATTAATATGCAAGTGAATGACTTTGATCTCAAAGCTTCATGTGATCTTGGTTCTAGTGTCTCTATTATGCCTAGGAAGATTTATGAAATGCTTGATTTGACACCTTTGGAAGATTTTTATTTGGATGTCCCACTTAATGATAATGCTAAGAAGAAACTCATGGGGAGTATTAATGATGTGCTCATTATGGTTAACAATGCTTATGTCCCTGTTAATTTCTACGTTTTGGATGTTGAATACAATGCTTCTTGTCCTATTACTTTGGGAAGACCTTTTCCTAGAACTGCTGGTGCCATCATTGATATGAAAGAAGGCAGCATTAAATATCATTTTCCATTCAAGAAAGGTATTAAACACTTCCCTATTAGGAGAGAGAAGTTGCTTTGTGCTCCCCCTTTGAAAGCAAGGTTTAATGTTAATGCTTCCTCATTTGAAAATACTTGATTTCTTGCTTCTTGTGCCTAACTTAAAGGCGTTAAAGAAAAGAACTTGTTGGGAGATAACCAAGAGTTTCCTTGAGTCTTGGAAGTTATTACTTCAGTAATGACCTCTCCTTATCCTTTTTGTTTGCTTTTTCTGCCAAGAATGACCTTTAATGAGAGGGAAGTAAGATTTGGGAAGTTGCTGTCCCGAAACAGATTTTTGTCCTCTATCATAAAAAATTGTGATGAGTCTCTATAAGTTGGATTGAGCTTAAAATTTACGAATCAATCCCCTAGTATGTTAGGTAACTTTTGTTAGTTCAACACTTTTTGATTTGAGCAACAGAAGATTTTCGAACAAATCGGTTTTTACCTACTGGTCTGCTTTGACAGATTTCTGCCATTATTTGCATTTGCTTCTTATTGATTCCTTTTTTAGTTCTATTTTGGGGAATTGAGCTTTTTGAAGGATTTACTACAGTAGCTTGTGTTTTTAGTGAAAAGTTTTGCTGTTCCAAAGCTTAGCCAAAGGTCTATTATCTTTTGAATACACTAATGTTGCTAATGAAAATTGTGTGAAGGAAAAAATTCAGGTGTAGAGAGAGAATGATGTAATGAGATGAAGAATAGACAAAAGCTCAAGCTTGGGGATGCCACCCCGGTGTCACCCCAATAAATATCCAATAGGTACAAGTGTCAAAGCTTGGGGATGCCCAAGGCATCCCCTTCTTCATCAATAAAAAGCTCAGGTCTGTCTAGACACTTTGTTTTTATTGTTTCATGCACTGTTGTGTTGTTCTTAGAGCATCTTAGTTTTCATTTGCTTTGCTTAGTTTGTTTAGTTTTCTTGAATAAAGTAGTTTGGACCCACGTTCTCGCTGTGTTGTTTCAAATAAGTTGATTGGTGTTGGAAAGGAGTAGAAAGTTCTTGCTTGAAAGTGCAAGAGGAGCTTGCATTGACTGTGACTCAAACTTTAGCATGACATGCTAGGTGTTGTTTTGAACTTATGCTTAGTGTTTATTGCTGTAGCATGTCTTGTTCCAAACAATTTGGATTGCTTAGTGTGCCTTGAAGAAATTATGCGTTGTTTTAGCATGCAAAAGCATAGTATTGTGGTATTATCCTTGGATGCTTTGTTTGGGCTGACTTGGCACATGCTCACACCATGTTATGACTATGAACATGTCACCATAGCCTCTATGATCATTTAGTCCTTGACTTGTAGTACCACTCTGTGACACCCCGGTTTTGAAAAGACCGTGGCCTCTATGTGACATGCCAATCCCTGGATCGGTTCATTGGCCCACAATAGAGTAAGATGAATAACATAGCAAAATATCCGTGTATCATGAATAACGAAGATCCAGAGTACCATTATTACAATAAAAGCTTAGCCCAAAGCTAGCTCAAATTATTCAGGTAGCAACATAAATAAAGTAAATCCTCCATTCTTCAAATTGCCCACAAGTGAACAAGTGCCGAGTGGAGTACCGTGGCCTATATCGATTACTCAGAATCGGAATAACCTGCAACATGAAACGTAGCAGCCCCGAAGGGTCAATACATGGAATGTATGGCAAGTAGAGCTAGTAATGGAGACAATAGTACTAACATATACATGCATATTTGGCAAGTGGAGCTGTGTCTGGCTTGCATTTGCAAATACATTTGTCCTACTTTCATAAACAGTTTTGATTTTCTTTGAAAAGATCCCAATTAAGTTAACCCAACAATATTAAAACAATTATAAAATTGGAATGAGCGAGAAACATGTCATGGAATCAATATCAAGCAACTCAGTTGTCCATAACCAGGGACACGGCTAATCGATTAGATTATACACCCTGCAGAGGTTAGTACACTTTACCCATGTGACTTGGCCAACCCAGCTCGTACCATCACTCTCATTTTGGGTGATGATAGGGAGAAGTCCAAGAAGAGACTGTTCGAGAAGTAGCACCTCAATCCCGACGCGCACCGGTCCTTCCTACCAAAATTCTACATCTCTGGATACGCGGGTTCGAGTTACCACAACCTATTAAGTCCAACCAACCGCCCATTCCATTATTGGCACATGGTTGTACACGTAAGCTACACAATAAAGAAGCCAATCATTCTCTCTTGAAACCTGGGTGCCTTTCCGCAATGAAACCACCAAAAAATATCAATACCATCACACCCAGGAGATTCATTGATTAAGTTGTTTTCGTTTTCACAAACCAATACTTTTAGAAGCAACTTTCAGTGATGTAACCCAGCCCTCATTCAACAAAGCATGGCTAAGCACATCTACCAACGGTGGTTCATCTACAAGGAAAGCCCTACCACATAATAGGACATAGCATAGCGATAGTATCATCCTACACATGCATCTACAAAATACACGACAATGCATTGAGAATAGTAGAACGATATCATGAACAAATTAGCATCTACTTGCCTTGGTTGTAGCGGTCGGAAGAACAATCCACACACGAGCAAGCGTTGCACTCGTCACAATCTACACGATACAATTGCATTCATAAACAAACAATTCACAATCAAATGCAACAAAGATGATGCATGAAGGTATGCAAGGCAAGTGAACTGGTGCTACAGCTGCACCACATAATCCTATTCAATAATACTACTGATTGCATGCATGGAAAATAGTTTTAGCGCAAGGAAAACTATTACGCAAAAAAGTAATGCTCAAAACTAGAGCTAGAACTCAAATAATTCACCACCGGTAGGATACTGTTTGTAAAATTTTGGGAAAATTCTACCGCATAGGCATCGCTGATTAGAAACAATACCAACTGGAATTACTCAAAAAGGAATTATAAAACTCCCCGAGTAATTAAAATACTGCAGAAAGCCACTAGACAGTTTTTGCAGAAGTTTTTACTATAAGCCTATCTTTTTAATTCACAATGAGATTCCTCTCGTTCCACTGAATCCAGGGACATATCATACGCGATTTTTGGAGCTACGGATCTTTTTCTACGAATTTATTACTCCGAAAAGGCCACTAACTAGTTTGATTAAACTGTACTAAACCTTGCTGCAAAATCCTGAACCAAAGGTACAGCTAGACTCTACACGACTCACTGAAACTACACATATTTTATTTGCAATTTTTGGCCAAGCGGTTTAATTTCTACGCAATTTACAAGTTTCTACCGAAATCTGTCAACTAAATCGATTAACGAAATTAACCAGTCAACTGTGTCTGTTGACTGGTCAACGCGTCTGCTGACTGGGCGCTGACTGGGCGTCTGACTAGACAACGCCTGAGTCTGACCGGTCAACAAACGATCTGAACCACTGATCTGAAATCTGACGGTGGCTGCAGTCTTACCGGAAACAAACGGCGAAATGGACGGCGGCGAGTTTCGGACGGCGGCGGCGATCGGTTCCGGCGTCGGGGTTTCTCCTGCGCGGATGTAAACGGTCAGCGCACGGGTTAAAACGGTCACGCAACGGCGGCGGCGTTCGGCACACGTGCATGCGTGTGGGTGCGCGTAGCGGCAGCATCTGGCGGCTGCGACAGCGGCCTTGCGCGAATAAGCGCGGCAATGGCGGCGCAGCCTGTGGCGGCGGCAAGCGAGGCGCGGCTGGCGCAGCGCCGGGCGGGCAGGGCGGCGAGGTGGCGGCTGGCCGCGGGCGCTGCAGGCGCAGCCGCAAGGCGGCGATGGCGGCGGGGCGAGGCGGCTCGGTGGCGAGGCGCGCTGCGCGGCTGCGGGCGCGGGAGGCGGTGGCGCGATGGCCGAGGCGGCGATCGGGCAAGGCGGGTCGGGCGGTTCCCGAGGCCGGTCTTTAAGGCCCTCTCACGGAAATCCAAACTGATTCGGGGCGCGAGTTGAGTTGAGACTCGAATCGGTCCAAAAATTCGGACCGTTTTCCGACGATTCACTCAAACGGCCGCAACTTCTCCGTACGAGCTCTGAATCGAGTGATTCTTGCTCCTACAGTTTCGTGAACTCGAGGGGAACAATATAGGGTCAAGGGTTGAGAGAAACCACTAGGCTACAAGGGTGGTCAACGCTAGTCCTACTAAAGCCTCCCGCAGGAGCCTCGTAGCAAAATAGAATAGGGGTTTGAAAATAGCGTTTTGCCGAACCTTTTCACTCGACGGTTTTGCAGGAAAAAGCATGATGCAATGATATGAATGATGTGCAAGACCAAATATAAAATTTGGGATGTGACAAGACTAACCCCCTTAAGATGAATCTCGTCCTCGAGATTCGGCGCGGCTAGCAAATAGGTGTGGGTAGTCCTCTCGGATGTCATCCTCACGCTCCCAAGTGGCTTCCTCTTCAGTGTGGTGGCTCCACTGTACCTTGCAAAACTTGATCGTCTTGGTACGGGTAATCCTTTCCGCTGTCTCTAGAATCTTGACCGGTTTCTCCTCATAGGTCAAGTCGTTCTCAAGCTGAACCTCCTCTAGCGGTACGGTGTCTCTCAATGGTGTATCCACCATCTCCGGATGGCACTTCTTCAGCTGGGACACGTGGAACACGTTGTGAACAGCGGACAAGGCTTCTGGCAACTCCAACTGATAGGCAACTTCTCCTTTGCGTGCTAAGACCCGATACGGTCCAATAAATCGAGGTGCCAGCTTACCCTTAATTCCAAATCTCTTGATTCCACGAAGTGGCGACACTCTGAGGTATGCTCTATCACCTATCTCATACACCACTTCCTTGCGCTTGGCGTCAGCGTAGCTCTTCTGCCTCAATTGTGCTACCTTCAGCCTGTCTCTAATCAAGGCGACCTTCTCCTCAGCGTCCTTGATCAAATCAGGTCCAAACAACTGACATTCTCCTACTCCATCCCATAGCAATGGTGTTCGGCACCGTTTCCCATACAGCACATCGAACAGCGACGTCTTGATGCTGGTTTGATAGCTGTTGTAGGAAAACTCAGCATATGGCAAATTCTCATCCCAACTAGAGGCATGAGCCAAAGCGCAAGCTCTCAGCATGTCCTCCAAAATCTGATTCACCCTCTCGGTCTGTCCATCAGTCTGCGGGTGAAACGTTGTGCTAAACTCCAATCTAGTACCAAGTGACTCATGTAGCTGGCGCCAGAAGTGTGAGGTAAATTGGGTGCCTCTATCAGATACGATACTCTTGGGAACTCCATGTAGGCACACAATCCTGTCCATGTAAATCTTGGCCAACTTTGCACTCGTATAGGTCGTCTTCACCGGTATAAAGTGGGCTACCTTGGTCAAGTGGTCGACCACTACCCAAATAGAGTCATATCCTGACCTGGTCCTAGGCAATCCTGTGATAAAGTCCATTCCCACTCTATCCCACTTCCAGTCCGGTACGGGCAATGGCTGTAGTAGTCCTGTTGGTTTCTGGTGTTCTGCCTTCACTCGACTACATACATCACATAGGGCAATATGCTTGGCGATATCTCCCTTCATGTCGTTCCACCAAAATCTGCTCTTCAAATCCATATACATCTTCGTGTTGCCCGGATGTATGGAGTATGGCGAGTTATGAGCCTCCTGCAAAATCAACTCCCTTATCTCCGGGTCGCTGGGCACACACAAACGATCTCCATACCACAAGGTACCATGCTCATCCTCGCGAATATCCTTTTCCCTATTCTCCTTCATCTTTTCCTTTATCTCCTCTATTTCCTTGTCTCCTACCTGAGCCTTCATGATCCTGTCCTGTAGCGTCGGTTGGACTTCCATTGTTGCCAGGTATCCTTCAGATACTACCTCCAGTCTAAGGTCCTTGAATTGCTTGCACAAATCCTCAGGCAATTCACCAATTGTCAATCCATTGGCGTAAACCTTCCGCCTCAGAGCATCTGCTACCACATTGGCCTTTCCTGGGTGGTATTGTAGATTCATATCATAATCTTTGATAAGTTCCAACCATCTCCTTTGCCTCATGTTCAGTTCCTTCTGCGTGAATATGTACTTCAGGATCTTGTGGTCGGTGTACACATCACAGTGTTTTCCCATTAAGTAATGCCTCCATACCTTGAGCGCATGAACCACTGACGCTAACTCCAAGTCGTGTATGGGGTAATTCCGCTCATGGTGCTTGAGTTGTCGCGAGGCATATGACACTACTCTCCCATCTTGCATCAGCACGCTCCCAAGTCCCTGTCGAGAAGCATCACAGTACACTTGGAAATCCTTCTGAAGATCTGGTAAACCTGAGCAGTGCGGTCACTACCGACGCCGGCCTGAAAGCTGGCTTCACATACGTCTGACCATTCAAACTTCCTCTCCTTCTTCAGAAGTTCAGTCATCAGCTTAGCAATCTTGGAAAAGTTTTCAATGAACCTCCTGTAATATCCAGCAAGTCCCAAAAAGCTTCGAATCTCTCCTGCATTCTTGGGTGCTTCCCACTCTGTCACTGCAGTCACTTTGCTTGGATCAACAACGACTCCTTCTCCTGACACTACGTGTCCAAGAAACCCAACAGTGTTAAGCCAGAATTCACACTTGCTGAATTTGGCATATAACGGGTGTTCCCTCAGCTTCTCCATAATCAGCCTCAGATGCTTCTCATGCTCAGCATCATCCTTGGAATATATCAGTATGTCATCAATAAACACCACCACGAACTTGTACAAGTACTCCATAAATACCTTGTTCATCATGGTCATGAAATATGCCGGGGCATTCGTTAGTCCAAAAGACATAACTGTATACTCATATAACCCATACCTAGTGGTGAAGGCGGTTTTTGGTACGTCCTCCTCTCGGATCTTCAATTGGAAGTAGCCTGATCGCAGATCGATCTTGCTGAACACCTTATCTCCTTCCAGTTGATCAAACAAATCATTTATGTTCGGCAAAGGGTACTTGTTCTTGATGGTTACTTCATTCAGCGAACGATAGTCCACCACTAATCTCTTGGTGATGTCTTTCTTCTCCACAAACAGAACAGGTGCACCCCATGACGACGAACTAGGCTGAATGAATCCCTTGTCCAACTGCTCTTTCAGCTGCTTCTTCAATTCCTTCAGCTCATCCACATCCATCTTATATGGTCTCTTTGCTATAGGTCCTGTTCCCGGCATCAGGTCGATAAGAAACTCTACTTCCCTGTCAGGTGGCATCCCTGGCAGCTCTTCCGGAAACACGTCAGGGTAATCCCTAATCACTGGCACGGTATCCATGCTATCCCCCTTAAGAGAATTCGACTTACACCTTCCTGGTCGTACAACTGACTTGAATCTAATCCTCTTACCATCCGGGGTTTTGAGTGAAACAGCTCGCTGTGCACAATCTATGTGTCCCCCATGCATAGACATCCAATCCATACCCAGAATAACATCTAATCCCTGTGATTCCAACACTACCAAATGTGCACTGAAGTTGTGTGTTCCAATCCTCACAGTTAAGTCGCGGCATCCCGCGCTAGCTATCATATCTCCTCCAGGTGAACTCACTCTAATAGACCTTTGCATAGACTCAGTAGGTAACTTATACTTATCCACGAATGCCCTTGATATGAATGAATGCGATGCACCAGTAGCGAAAAGTATAAGTGCAGGGTAAGTGTTGATTGGAAACTTACCAATCACAAGGTCAGGCTCATCTGGAATCTCCTCCACATTCATGTGGTTCACTGTGGCCTTCTCATTGTTGGTTGGCTTCAGTCCTTTCCTCTCCGGACAGTTGTCAGCATAGTGTCCCTTCTGTTTACACTTGAAGCACGTCACTTCACTCAGATCCTTCCTCACGAAGCTGCGATCACGGTTGCGGTCATGTCCACCGTGTCCTCTAGAGTGGTGAGAGTGTCCTCCCTTGTGGCTGTGGTGGCTGCTCCTATGGTTGTCATGACGATGTCCATCGCCTCCATGGTGGTGGCGGTCATGGCTCCCATGGTCACTTCCTCCATGCTTGGAGTATCCATCATACGAAGTGCGAGACTTGTGGTGTGAACCAGAGTGGTGATTGTTGTTCTTTCTCTTGCTGTTCTCCACCTGTTTGTGCTTCCCTTCCAAGATCTTGGCCTTGTCCATAAGCTCCTGGAAAGTGGGGCAATAAACCACCAGTAGCTGCACTGAAAGCTCATCACTGAGGCCATCCAGGAATCTCTCCCTTCTTTTTGCATCAGTGTCAACATCCTCAGGTGCATAACGGGACAAGTTGTTGAACTCCTCAATGTACTCGGCCACGGTGTGATTGGTTTGGCGCAAGTTGCGGAACTCCTTCCTCTTTAGGCTCAGAACTCCTGAAGACACGTGGTTGGTCCTGAAACCTTCCTCAAACATTGCCCAAGTTACAGTGTCCAGCGGGTGGGTGATCTGAAAAGTGTCCCACCAAGAAGTGGCTGGTCCCTCCAGTAAGTGAGCGGCAAACCTCACCTTCTCGGTATCAGTGCATCCAAAAGTTACCAGATCCTTGTTGACTGAACGCAACCAGTCGAGAGCAACCATTGGTTCCGTTGCAGTAGAGAACTTAGCTGGCCTTAACCTCAGAAATCTGGTGAGAGCATCTCCCTGAGGCTGATTGTTTTCATTGTTGTTGTTCTGATTTGCCATGAACTGAGTCATCACTTGGGTCAGCTGTGCCTGAGCTGCCATGAGTTGTTCCAACTCAGTGGGTTGACGGCGGGGAGGCATCTGCGGTTCAACACAGGTAAGTTTAGAAAGAATCATCTACGACAATAGGATTCTACCCATGCATATGATCAATCAACAACAAACAATAGCAGACAATCACAAGCAAGCAACACATCAACAAACAAGTGATCCAGCAACATCCTAGGGGTTATCCTAGCAGTATATACCTACTGAAATAGTTTTACAAGAGTTGGCAATGGTTAACTAAACAGTAGATCAACTAAACAACAAAAACAGCAATCTGCCAGAACAGTCCAGCAGCGTTCGCGAATTTTTCCGCCTGACTTAAACTCGTCAGAACATTTAGCTGATTTTTGCACATATAGTGCAGAGAGTTTCGCATCAGCCCAATTTTTTTCAGATTTTTCTGAGTTACCAGAAAAATATGAAAAATCGTAAAGTACTGCTGTATCAGCAGAAAAACTGCAGCGAAAATAACACAGATAGTAACCAAAATTGCCATAACTCTTTCATTAAAATTCGCACATATAATTCCTGAGATATTGGAGTACACAAATAAGCAACTAATCACTCTTAAACTAACACGAACTAAGCTTCACAATGATCGAGACTAATCCTAACGAATTTGCCTAACGAGGACTAATTTGTGGACTTCTATCTACTTCTTGAAGAGGTTGCAGTAGGTCCTTGCTGTCATGCGTTGACGCTTCGGCTCGCGGTACAACCATGGCGGCGGAGTGTACACCTATCCTGAATCATCACTTGAGATCTCCAACTCCACCTCTTCTGGATCCTCCTCTTCTTCTTCACTCTCAGCTGCAACTGCAACAGCTTCATCTCCTCCACCATCATCGTCTCCATCATCATCATCCTCGTCCTCGTCATCATCATCGTCTCCACTGTCATCATCATCCCCATTGTTGCCATCATATCCATTGTCATCATCAGAGGGTGGATTCAGCTGTGCTTGGAGAGCAACAATCTGGGCTGTCATAGCTTCAATAGTTTGGTCCCTTTCCTGGACAGTCCCTTGCAATTGCTGTATATTCTGGGTGTTCTCCTGCACAGTACCATGAAGATGTGCTATGGTTTCATCTCTGACTATCAGGGCATTCTCCAGAACTCCCACAACTTCATGCAGGGTGTCAATCTCCTGTCCTTGGACCACCATACCATTGCTAGCAAAATCTGCAATCTCCTTTATCATCCTCACTTTCTCAGCTAGAGCTCCATTCTCCCTTTCCATGTCCTCTATGTGCCTCCGACGGGGCGGCATGTTGTTCCTGTCACCCGGGGTAACCACAATGTGCCCATCTTCATCACGCCTCCCATAGTCATGGTAGGGTGAATCTGCTGGCAGTAGGTGTCGGACATTATGACACTAGCGAGACAGGGCTTCATGTATGGCCAAGTTGATTCCAAGTCCCCAGTTGCAGTATGTCTTGGTGTAGATCAAGTGCACGGGGTTTGGCAAGGCGGCATCTCTGAATATGAAGGTAGTGATCTCCCATGCATCCTCTCCATATCCATAGGTGTACAGCCTTCTTCCCTTGAACATGGGCAGTGGCAATCCCAATGACTGCGAGAGCTGAGCTAACTGCCTTGCAAAGGGCCTTGGTGACTCCATGGTGGCATACTCAGTCCTGACTTCTCCCATCTATCAAGTAAAAGAGGAAAGTGTGATAATAGCATATGGTAAGAATTTACGAGGGTGAAAGGCATAATATGAAAGACAGAGTTAATATAGGCTTTAATAAATCTATGGCTTCCTAATCCAATACTAGGTCACGATCCTACAGTCGACACACGGGCTCTGATACCATCCTGTGACACCCCGGTTCTGAAAAGACCGTGGCCTCTATGTGACATGCCAATCCCTGGATCGTTTCATTGGCCCATAATAGAGTAAGATGAATAACATAGCAAAATATCCGTGTATCATGAATAACGAAGATCCAGAGTACCATTATTACAATAAAAGCTTAGCCCAAAGCTAGCTCAAATTATTCAGGTAGCAACATAAATAAAGTAAATCCTCCATTCTTCAAATTGCCCACAAGTGAACAAGTACCGAGTGGAGTACCATGGCCTATATCGATTACTCAAAATCGGAATAACCTGCAACATGAAACGTAGCAGCCCCGAAGGGTCAATACATGGAATGTATGGCAAGTAGAGCTAGTAATGGAGACAATAGTACTAACATCTACATGCATATTTGGCAAGTGGAGCTGTGTCTGGCTTGCATTTGCAAATACATTTGTCCTACTTTCATAAACAGTTTTGATTTTCTTTGAAAAGATCCCAATTAAGTTAACCCAACAATATTAAAACAATTATGAAATTGGAATGAGCGATAAACATGTCATGGAATCAATATCAAGCAACTCAGTTGTCCATAACCGGGGACACGGCTAATCGATTAGATTATACACCCTGCAGAGGTTAGTACACTTTACCCATGTGACTTGGCCAGCCCAGCTCGTACCATCACTCTCATTTTGGGTGATGATAGGGAGAAGTCCAAGAAGAGACTGTTCGGGAAGTAGCACCTCAATCCCGACGCGCACCGGTCCAACCTACCAAAATTCTACATCTCTGGATACGCAGGTTCGAGTTACCACAACCTATTAAGTCCAACCAACCGCCCATTCCATTATTGGCACATGGTTGTACACGTAAGCTACACAATAGAGAAGCCAATCATTCTCTCTTGAAACCTGGGTGCCTTTCCGCAATGAAACCACCAAAAATTATCAATACCATCACACCCAGGAGATTCATTGATTAAGTTGTTTTCGTTTTCACAAACCAATACTTTTAGAAACAACTTTCAGTGATGTAACTCAGCCCTTGTTCAACAAAGCATGGCTCAGCACATCTACCAACGGTGGTTCATCTACAAGGAAAGCCCTACCACATAATAGGACATAGCATAGCGATAGTATCATCCTACACATGCATCTACAAAATACACGACAATGCATTGAGAATAGTAGGACGATATCATGAACAAATTAGCATCTACTTGCCTTGGTTGTAGCGGTCGGAAGAACAATTCACACACGAGCAAGCGTTGCACTCGTCACAATCTACACGATACAATTGCATTCATAAACAAACAATTCACAATCAAATGCAACAAAGATGATGCATGAAGATATGCAAGGCAAGTGAACTGGTGCTACAGCTGCACCACATAATTCTATTCAATAATACTACTGATTGCATGCATGGAAAATAGTTTTAGCGCAAGGAAAACTATTACGCAAAAAAGTAATGCTCAAAACTAGAGCTAGAACTCAAATAATTCACCACCGGTAGGATACTGTTTGTAAAATTTTGGGAAAATTCTACCGCATAGGCATCGCTGATTAGAAACAGTACCAACTGGAATTACTCAAAAAGGAATTATAAAACTCCCCGAGTAATTAAAATACTGCAGAAAGCCACTAGACAGTTTCTGCAGAAGTTTTTACTGTAAGCCTATCTTTTCAATTCACGATGAGATTCCCCTCATTCCACTGAATCCAGGGACATATCATACGCGATTTTTGGAGCTAGGGATCTTTTTCTACGAATTTATTACTCCGAAAAGGCCACTAACTAGTTTGATTAAACTGTACTAAACCTTGCTGCAAAAGCCTGAACCAAAGGTACATCGAGATTCTACACGACTCACTGAAACTACACATATTTTATTTGCAATTTTTGGCCAAGCGGTTTAATTTATACGCAATTTACAAGTTTCTACCAAAATCTGTCAACTAAATCGATTAACGAAATTAACCAGTCAACTGTGTCTGTTGACTGGTCAACGCGTCTGCTGACTGGGCGCTGACTGGACGTCTGACTAGACAACGCCTGAGTCTGACCGGTCAACGAACGATCTGAACCACTGATCTGAAATCTGACGGTGGCTGCAGTCTTATCGGAAACAAACGGCGAAACGGACGGCGGCGAGTTCCGGACGGCGGCGGCGATCGGTTCCGGCGTCGGGGTTTCTCCTGCGCGGATGTAAACGGTCAGCGCACGGGTTAAAACGGTCACGCAACGGCGGCGGCGTTCGGCACGCGTGCATGCGTGTGTGTGGCAGCGCGTGAAGCGGTAGCGGTGGCGCAGCGCATGTGCGGCTGGCAAGCGCGGCGGCGGCAAGCGGCGCGGCGAAAGCGGCGAGGGCGGCGGCGACAAGGCGTGCTGCTCGGCGCTGGCTGGCAGCGGGCGGCGAGGTGGCGGCTATGGCTGGCGCCGCAGGCGAGCAAGGCGGCGGTGGCGGCTGCGCGCGGCGAGCGGCGGCTCGGCGGCGGTGGCCGCGTGGTGGCGCGGTGCGAGGCGCGAGCAGCGTCTCGGCGGGCGCGGGTAGGCGGGTGGCGGGTACTGGCGGCGACGGGATTATGCCGCGGCGGCGGAAGAAAGAGCGGCGGGCGGCGGGAGCGCGCGCGCGCGGGAGGAGGCGCAGGCGCGATGGCCGAGGCAACGGGGCGATCGGGGCAGGCGGGGTCGGGTGCGGTTCCCGAGGCTGGGTGGCCTCTTTATGGGCCTCTCGCGAAAAACTGAAACTGAGTTGAGTTGGAGTTGGTTTCGGAAATCGGTCCAAAAATTCGGACCGTTTTCCGACGATTCACTCAAACGGCCGCAACTTCTCCGTACGAGCTCCGAATCGAGTGATTCTTGCTCCTACGGTTTCGTGAAGTCGAGGGGAAGAATCTAGGGTCAAGGGTTGAGCGAAACCACTAGGCTACAAGGGTGGTCAACGCTAGTCCTACTAAAGCCTCCCGTAGGAGCCTCGTAGCAAAATAGAATAGGGGTTTGAAAATAGCGTTTTGCCGAACCTTTTCACTCGACGGTTTTGCAGGAAAAAGCATGATGCAATGATATGAATGATGTGCAAGACCAAATCTAAAATTTGGGATGTGACACACTCTATGCTTTGATTAGTAATGTTTTGTTGCTCTGCATGATTATGGCCATTATTGCTCTCTTAGTTGGTTGCTCCTAGTCTTTTGCTAGCCTCCACTTGTATGAGTAAGCTCTACTCATGCTTCCACCTCCCAAGAAACCAAGTTATTCCAAAGTGTCCACTATAAACTTCTATGCATGGTGTGTAGCACCATTCCAAGTAAATTCTTCTTCTCAGTTATCTTCCAATTAAAACTATTTTGTTATGTGAAAACTTGGTGATTAAAGCCCTCACGAACTTGATGGCACACTTTATATTCTTTGCCCCTAATAAACTTGAACCATTGTCTCGTCTATGTTGTATATGCTTGCACTTATACGTTGGAATTAGCAGAACCATGTTGTCATGGGGAACCTTTTCAACATTGCACTTGTACTTTGTACACAGTTGATATCATGCTATTTTGACTATGGATGTCACCGGTGTGACATAAAGAGGGAGATTGTAAGTCCATGGAGTTATGTATTTTGTGTTAGAGAAACGCCTGGGACGCTAGCCTAAGCCATGCCTAATCATGGTGGAAACTTGCAGCATCACCATAATGAGCTATCTATGAAGCCTCCTCAATAAAAAGCTATGAACATAGTAAATAAAAAGATTGCTGAGATGCTCATTGTCGGCTTGCCTTGTCATTTTGGTTATGGTATAGCTCCTGTACCATGTTCAAGGGGTACCCCGTTGGCGGTTCTCTATGATACGCATGTACTTACTATGACAAGAACCTACAGGTGACTGAAGTTGAGTAGCATGAGGTGTGGCCCTCGTATTCAAGGGACATGAGATTGCCAACTTATACTTTGCCAAGCATATACTCCATAGTTTGTTCACTTTAACCTGAATCACTTCAAGATTCTTATGATAGGGGCAATGAGGGCTAAAAGCTAACAAGTACCATAATTTTTGGAAACTCTTTTTAAAACTTGAAATCCCTGCATCCCTTTATGAAGGGCCTTTCTTCCACTATTATATTGAGTCTCCACCTTCTACCTTTAGGCACCATTAAGAGAGCATAGTTGCCATTATGTGTGCAGTGTCCCAAAACTTATTGATTGATGCATATTGTGATATTACTTGTTCTTGTGCTACTTGTATCTATTCACTCTTATGAACTTTGAAGGTGTCCTATGCATCTATTTGCCACTCCATGCGGGACAAGCTGAATGCCACTATGCCATGTTTTCTGTATGTGAAACAAACAAATGTTTTTCAATGCATGTTATTTATGATCTTTGTTTGTAGCCTTTTATGTTGCATGCATAGTTACTTTGTCTTATTGTTAGAACTCCATCTTTCATGCACATGTTTAGAGTTCTTTGATCCTAGCTTTCAATGCTTGCAATTCGTTCGATCTTGGTTTTGATGGTGCATGTCACCTAAAAAATTATTCTTTTATCACTTACCTACTCGAGGACAAGTAGGAGTTAAGCTTGGGGATGCTTGATACGTCGGAAATGTATCTATAATTTTTGATGTTTCATGCTTGTTTAGTATCTACTTTGCTTTGCTTTGTCTACACTTTGAGGTGTTTTTATATCTTTTCTGGAACTAATCTATTAACAAGTTGCCACAGTGTTAGTTGCCTGTTTTCTTCTGTTTTGGGTTCCAGAAAGGGAGAAAATCAATATTCTCGAAATTGGACGGGACAAAAGCCAAAGTAAATATTTTACCGTGGGCGACATGAAGCCAGAAGAGGAGATGGAGGGGCGCCACAGGGCGGCCAGACCCCCCTAGGGGCGGGTGGGCCCAGCCCGTGCCTAGGCAGGGTGTGGCCCCCTGCCTCGCCCCTTCGCCTATAAGAAGCTCCCGGTACAGAAACCCTAGGCACCCGATCAAAACTCCACGAAACCTTTTGTAGCCGCCGCCACCATCGTCCCTAGATCGGGGGGATCTAAAGTTCTTCCCGGCGCCGTGCTAGAGGGGAGATCATCCCGGAGGCCTTCTTCTCCGGTATGAAGCGTGAGTAGTTCCACCTTGGACTACGGGTACATGTAGTAGCTAGATGGTTATATCTCCTCCTTGTGATTTCATGTATAGATCTTGTGAGCTCCGTTCATGATCAAGATCTAATCTATTTGTAATCATGCATGTTATGTTTGTAGGGATCCGATGGATATTGAGATTACTATGTCAGATTGATTAATGGTTTTGTCTTATTGATTCTATCATGTCTGTGTTGTTTGTGATCTTGCATGCTCTCCGTTGTTAGTAGCTATCTTGGCCAAGTAGTTGCTAGTGACTCTAAGAGGGGGTATTTATGCTCGATAGTGGGTTCAAGCCTCTAGTTTCCAAGGGAAGTGACATAAATCTCTTCGGTTGTAGATGTGTTTTTGCCACTAGGGAGAAAACAACGGTCTCTTGTTCATGGAACAAGTGGATTTATTTGTATATAGAGTAATTTAGTATTTTTTATAAAATAGTAGATTTATTTTCGTTTGCAAAAATGATTTTTATTAGTTTTTAGGATTTTTCCTTATTTTATGAAATTTCACTAAGGCTTTAGTGGTGTTAGTATTTATTTGCATTTTATTTAATTTTAAATAAGTAAAGTTATTTTTTTCCTTAGGTGAATATTATTTTTTGATGATTTTTATATACCATATGTATTCTTAGGATTTTTCTATTATTTTCTAGAGCTGGAATACATTTAGGGGTATTTTGGTAATTACAATATTTGAGTTTATTTAAACTTCTCTCTCTTTTTATTTTTAATGATAATTAATTAATTAACCCGGTTCCTGGGCCAGCCCAGCCTATTTCTCAACCCAGTCCACAAGGTTGGGCTAGACTAGGTGACCTTGTCTGCTGGGCGACCCAGCCCTCCTTCTCTCTTCTTCCCCGATGCCTTCCTCTCTTCCCTTGGCGATGATGTAGCCTCGCCGTTGATGTTGCGATGCCGGCAAGTATCGGCCGTTGCAGCCACCGCCGACCGTCGCGGATGACGCGCCGCTCCTTATTCTTCCTTCCTACCCTGGCGATTTGCTCCTCTCATCCCGCTGCATCCAGGTGCGATCCCTACTAGTACTAGGGTTTGACGACTGTGGTTACCGCCAAACTCGTGGCTTCCCGGAGCTTAGGAGTTTGCTTCCCAGCACTGGTGGGATGTTGGTTGTGGCATGGTGCAGGTCGAGTGCCTTCGCGCTCCCTATGTCGCCGTGCCGCATCTACTGCTGACGATCCCTCTACTTCCTCTTCTCTATTCTAAGCGAGGACCTCCGGTAAGTGGTTATCTCTCTTCTATGCTCTTCTCCATGCTCTATCTACCTTGCTATGTCAAGTGTGCTTTCTGTGATTACCCCCTGCCTAGGTTTCATATCTAAACCTAGGGTTCACACCCTCTGCAGTGATGTTCAGTTAAATTCTTCTGGTTCATCCTACCAGTGATATTCTTCTGGGTGTTAATCTGCTTGTGGTACCTATTGCACCCTAATGACCCTAGCTTGTTGCTCTTCTTTCTGTCAGTTAGTAATCTGCTAAATATGTTGTTGCTACTATGTTCTCAGTCAGAGAACCTTCTGTGAATGTGTACTTCATTTATATGTGGATGCTTATACAATAGTGGATGTGAGTTCATTTTGTTGGGTCGTGACTCACTGTGATAATAAATAAGGATGTCTTCTGTTCAGGTGATGTTTGATTGTGAAGCATTGATGTGCTTAGCCTCAGGATTTACTCCTGCTACTGTGTAAATCTTAAGTTCCTAAAGCTACTCTAAATCAAATGTGGTTTAATAATAGACAGTATTATATTCACTATCTACTCTAAATCAAATGTCTAGTATGATTCCTAAATTCATTTAGGAAGGTGATTATCTGATTTTAGTAGATATAGATGAACTTGTTGGTATAGAGGTGATACCCTCTGGGAATGTGCCTTATAGTCCTATATGCTTCTCTAGTGAAAACTAGAGAATAAGCTGATGATGATTATATCATGCAAGGCATGATCTTGGACAATATGACTCAGAAGAGTTAAAGCATATTATCTTTATCATTTTAATGGCTTGATGTAGAGTTAAATAATTGAGTTCCTGTTATTATGGACAGAGAACTAATATTCATGTTTGATTCCTGGATTATTTTCTAGGAAAATGGTAGAGTTTGTTTTGTTTAAGTAATTTGTGAGCTAGCTAATATAGAAGAACTATTCTGATGACTTTAGCTGTTTTGGGCTGCTATTGTGGTGACTCCAATCTTGGAGAGTGCAAAATGGTAGCCCAAGTAGCATGACTTGTTGCTGGGAACATCAACAGTGATGTAGTTGATATTGGTGTCAAAAGAAGAAACTAAGCTTATGATGCAAAAAAGGTTGAAGCTAATTTAGTGGCTGAAATACAGATTCTTTCACTTGGCTTTATCTTAGCTCTAGGATGATACTGGAGTAGCATTACTACCCAGTCTTAGAGCCCTCTTCCCCCACACACTCCATGCTCAAAAATAAAAGGACAAGATCAGATGCTATACTAATCTAAGGAACTAACCTGTTGTTGTAAATTAGAAAGGTGGCTTGTAAATATATGCTTATAATGAATCTTGTGGTGAATCTTGATCAGATTCCCCTTCCTATTGTTGGTAAGCCTTCACCTTGTGATGTTGTTGTTCCCTGCTCCTCCTGATGTTGATCTTGATCTTCTTGCTTGTGCACCTCAATGAACTGCTAGCCAGTTCCTCCTGGTTTGTTTCCTTCCCTGTGAAACTCCTCCCCTCCTAGCTCTTGGATGGCTTTTATAGCAACCAGATGTTGGTGATGTGGTGGTTTTAGTTGGTGTTCTAATAAGAACTATGGTGTTCTTGTGTGGATGATAAAAGGAGAGATGTGCTCTGGAGTGTGGAGATGGAATGGTAGCTTTGCTGGTACGGCTGGTCCACCCCTTTGTGTACATGAATTGCTTTCTTGTCTTCTTCCTGGGGTTGCTGCTGGGTTGACAGCACACCCATATGCATGGCTATGTGAGCAGCTTACAACTGGGACCTAGGGTCCAAGTTTCAATGGTGTAGAAATTTTCTGGTGGATATGATCAAGTGAAATGTGTTTTTTACATCTTTTCCTCTTACCTTCCCTTGGTGAAACTTGCCCCTGAATCAGTCTATGATGCACTAGTCTGAGGCTACACATTTCATAAGAACATATACTATTGATTTGGTGAAATTTGCCCCTTCTGATTTAAGCTCAATGATGAGACAAATAGTGCATTACACTGTAATTCTGAGAGCAAAACCATCTAACATAACCTTCCTTTATTTTTGTTTTGTTTCCTTTCTTGTTTGTTTTGTAGGAATAAATAATATGAAGAAAAATAGATACAAGATTTAACTTAGTTTAGAAAATGTAATTTAGGACTTCTTTTATTATTCTTGTAATTCTCTGTACTTTGAATAATGTAATTGACAATGTAAATTTGTATAATGTTAATAAAGTTAAATTTTATTTCTATTTCAATCCGAATCTTGTAAAATTTATATCTTGTCTATAAATATGTATTCAATTATTATTTATTGTTGTAATTCTTTTTCTTTTACTTTTCTATTAAATTTCAATTTTCTTCTCTATTTGAATAACTATAAGGACAATATAATATGTGTTCCAATATCTTTATCATATTACTTTATTCAAGACTTTATATTCCATCTCTCCTAAGTACTTAATATTCCATAATTCAATTTGTGAATTTTTCTAAATCCATTTGAATTCAAATTTAAAATTAAAATACATGTTTGAATCACTTCCCCCTAGATAAATAATTCTACAAAGGTCATGTCAAAATCTCTCGCAATTATGCTCACATTTACATCAGAGCAAGAGAGACCTTGATCACTTTGTATCCCTTTAGTTTTGCGCGAAAATTACCCGGATTTCTATGCATGAATGCACAAACATGTGTCCTCTTTACTTCTAGGTGCTAATCCTGGGATGTTACAGACTCTCCCGCTTAAACTCAACTTCGTCCTAGAAGTTCATACTCTCTTACGTTTCAGAAGCTAAGATTAACTTCTTCAGATCCTAGTAACTCTTTTAAATCCAGGATGAATATAATTGTTGTATCTTCATTCAAGCTTTTCCTTGGATCCTCTTGTGATTTGAAATGAGCCACTACTAATCCCATAGACTACTTTTGAATCTAGCACTTCTGCCATGATCAAGTCCTTTTGAGTGTTTTCAGGTTAGGACATCTATTCAAGAAGTGTCTAAGTTTTTAGAAAGTCTTGTTAAGGTTATATTCTGGTTTATACTTTGGCCAAATATGGCTTGACTCTAATATTAATCTATTTATAGTATACTTAGTACTTATGGTTTACTTTTTAAGAATATTTTGGCTTTCTCTTGAACCTTACTCCAGATATCAACTCTCGATGCTTCATTATTTCACTCTCCCCCTTGAGATTTTCTAATGGCCTTATTAGGAACAGATGGTACACCCATATACTTGGGAAATACCGGTGCGAGTTCCCTACTTTAATGCATGTATAAGGTAACTTATATCATTAGCAATACCTTGACTTACCACTTGCTTTGTTGTGGTTCCACTATTGTTGACTTCATTTATGTTTTCATACTTCCGTTTTCCTGAAGATGTACCCTTTTCACCTACAACCACCTTCATTTGTACTTCAGTGGATGTTGTATCTCCACCCACTGATGTTACATAATCCTCCTGATGTTCAGGACAACCTGATTTCGTATGTCCTATAATTCCTCACTTGTTACATTTCCCTGATTAGGTATCCTAATACAACTCCTTTACTTGATCATTGAGCTTCCTTACTATACTATGTAAGGTCTAGGAAGTCTCACTAAAACAGGGTTTTAAATTCTATTGGATAATAGTTGTGGTCAAAATACTAAATATTTGGTTTGTCATTGTGTGATTTATACTAGTAATCCTTCTGAAAATTGATTTTAAACACATTTAGTCCATACCTATCGGAATTTATTGTTTCTAAACACATGTCCAATTGGATGTGCTATGTTCCCTCTTAAGGATCCCTTAAGAGTTGTTTCCTCCGGAATTAGTCTGTTAGGATTGATCTATTCTATATCCTTCAAGCTCTTACCTTATCAATATTTAGATAATCTTTTGTTATTACCTTATTATTTCTTCAACTTCCATTTGTTAATTACCTTAAGGTTTGAGTCCTGCTATCTGAAATTAAACTTCAATCTTTCATCTAGACATACTTCTAAAAGTACTTTTATAATAATGACTTCTTTTACCCTATGAAAATAAGTCTTAATTTGTCATATATTAGTACTTCTTCTCCAGCCTCTACTCAGAGATTCAGATAACAGTACTTCCACTTTATGTTTACTCTCCCCCTTAGGGTCTACTAATGGTTTCTAAACTTCCTATCTAGTAACCATTAGTTTTATAACTAGGGCGTTGGTCTTTGTCCAGCTTATACTTTTCCTAGTTAAGGTCTCATGAAAGAACTGAAGGGCCACGCAGAGATAAAACAAAACTTTTTCCTCTAACGTGGTGATCCCAAGATCTAGCTCAGGTAGAAGGCCACGAGGTTTACCACTAGACGCGCGGTTGCGGATTACTGATGATGCGCGTCAGTTGATGCAGTGCAGTCCTAACGATCCGATCGTCCTGGTGCTGATCACACAACACCTATGCTGGTATCCACATGTACAAGGAGGAGCACCGGCGGCGAACTGCTAGGTTCGTTACGGCGGCAGGACTGCTGTGGAGCTAGGGTTTCCAACACATGGAATGACCTAACCGAACAACGATTAACCTTTCTGGGTTAATGTGCTCCACTAATATAGGGAGTGAACGTGGGCTCTGCTCGCGCGACCCATTCACTAAAGCCCATATAACACTAGTCACCGTGAGTCCAACTCACTAACTCAGTCCTAATCAGGTTTAGGTCCAACCCAACCAGATTATATGTTCAGATCCAATCCGAACTTGCTCCCTCTCTTAAGTGTGTGACCCCGCAGGCTCATGGCTACTTGGACACGATAGGAGTCCGACTCTCAATCGATCAGTCGGTAGCGGCCCCTAGCAGAACGTGCCGACTCCCAAGTACCAAAGAGTCATGACGACTTGCCTTTCCAATGCGACTTGCGTCCGAGTCCCTTTTGCCTCACGATATACCTTGTCAGACTATAGGCGAATATATGTCATCCCTTAAATAGTCTGACTCTCTTCTCGATCCGAGATAAGTGATTCACCCGACTAACTCTTAGTCGATCGCCTCGGTTAATACTTAACCGAGTCGTGCATGGCCATGCTTTCCGAATCATATCTCACAAGAGGGCCCAGAGAATATCTCTGCAAGTGGAGGGGCAAAATCCCATCTTGGTTATGCACATCACGCAGCTTGATTCTCAACGAACCAACCTCGCCTTTATAACTGCCCGATTCGGATCAGCGTTGATGTAACCTAATTCGTGATCCTCAACTCGGACTATGCAACAACCTCAGGTCTAAGGATTACATTGATTGAGATAAACAAATGACAACTTGTTCGTTGTACCTCAATATGGGTCAATCCGACTAGCTAAACTCTTTAGTCGAATCTGTGTAAGTTGTAATAGCAACTCCATGACCATGACAAGTGGAACCGAGTCATCAAGCCAACTTTCACATTGGTCTAAGTTGTGTCCAAAGACAACCTCAATGACCAAGGATATTTAGTACAAACAACATGAATGCATATTTCCACAACCAAATCACATATTCAATGATACACATCAGATGTTTATACAAGGACTACTTAATATCCTTATGAATACAATGGGAAAACTCATCATACATGATTGCCTCTAGGGCATATTCCCAACAGTCTCCCACTTGCACTAGAGTCAATCTTTCGACATCACATGTCTAAGTATCTAATGCCCATGCAGGTGCGCCTCATGCTTCGGCTGGGGTAACGGCTTTGTCAACGGATCCGCAATATTTGTATCCGTGTGTACCTTGCATAACTTGATATCACCCTGATCCATGAACTGGCGAATCAGGTGGTACCGCATGAGTATGTGCTTGTTCTTCTGGTGCTGTCTAGGTTCCTTGGCTTGTGCAATAGCACCATTGTTGTCACAATACACGTCCAACGGATTGGACGAGCCCTGAACCACACCAAGATCCATGTGGAAATTCCTCATCCAAACAGCTTCCTTTCTTTGCCTCCGGCGCAATATACTCAACCTCTGTTGTGACGCAGACACGCCTTGCTTGGAACTCTTCCAGCTCACAGCACCTCCGTTTATAATAAACACGTATCCGGATTGCGAACGAGAATTATCAGAGTCGGTAAGATAACTCGCATCCGTGTAACCCTTTACACTGAGTTCATCTTCACCACCATAAACCAAGAACATATGCTTAGTCCTTCTCAAGTACTTCAGGATATTTTTAGCCGCTGTCCAGTGGATCTCTCAAGGATCAGCCTGGTATTTGCTCACAACACTTAGAGCATAGGAAACATCCGGCCTAGTACAAATCATGGCGTACATGATGGATCCGACTGCAGAAGCATATGGAATCGCACTCATCCGACTTCGCTCATCAGTTGTCGAAGGACACTGAGTCTTGCTAAGTTTTACACCATGGGACATCGGTAAGAACCCCTTCTTAGATTTATTCCATGTTGAAATTCTTCAACACTTTGTCCAAATAAGTACTCTGACTCAATCCAATGAGCCTCCTTGATCTATCTCTATAGATCCGGATTCCGAGGATGTATGTTGCCTCACCCAAGTCTTTCATTGAGAAACTCCTTTCCAATGATTCCTTGGTTTCTTGCAACATATGGACATCATTTCCAATCAGTAATATGTCATCCACATATAAGATTAGAAAATTTACTTTGTTCCCACTAAGCTTCTTGTATAAACAAGAATCATGATCACTCTTGATGAAGCCAAACAATTTGACTACCTCATCAAAGCGAATATTCCAACTCCGAGATGCGTGCTTCAACCCATAAATGGATTTCTGAAGTTTGCACACCTTGTCAGCATTATCCGGATTGACAAAACCCTCGGGTTGTATCATATACACATCCTCGGTTAAATTTTCGTTAAGGAAAGCCGTTTTGACATCCATCTGCCATATCTCATAGTCGAAATAGGCCGCTATAGCTAACATGATCTGAACTGATTTAAGCATCGCTACGGGCAAGAAAGTCTCATCGTAATCAACTCCTTGAACTTGTCAGAACCCCTTCGCGACAAGGCGTGCTTTATAGACGGAAACATTCCCATCCATATCAGTTTTCTTCTTAAAGACCCATTTGCACTCGACGGGTCTTGCACCGTCTGGCAGATCAACCAAGTTCCAAACTTGATTTTCATCCATGGACTTTATCTCGGATCTCATGGCTCCAAGCCATGACTCGGAATCAGATCCCACCATCGCTTCCGAATAATTTGCCGGCTCATCACTGTCTAACAGTAACACATCACGAACACTTCGTAATCTTGTCGATCTTCGTAGTACAGGTGCTGCTGCCGGCTCAGCTGCCACGACCGGCTCAACCTCCAAGGTTTTTGCCGACTCGCTACTAGCCGGTTCCTCTCAAATTTCTTCGAGTTGCACCGTGCTCCCACTTACTCCTCGACTGAGAAACTCTTTCTCAAGGAAGACACCGTTCCGAGCGACAAACACTTTGCCCTCTTCTCGGTTGTAGAAGTAGTAACCCAAGGTTTCCCTCGGATACCCCATGAAAATACACTTATCCGACTTGGTCAGTAAGCTTGTCCGACCGAGTCGCTTGACAAAAGCTTCACAACCCCAAATCTTAAGAAAAGACAAACTTGGCTTTTGCTGTCCACATCTCATGCGGTGTCTTCTTCTCTACCGATTTTGATGGTACTGCTTAGTGTGAACGCCACTGTTTCTAGACAATAACCCCAAAATGATAAAGGTAGATCTCTGTCTGACTCATCATTGATCGTACCATGTCCAACAAGGTCCGATTCATCTTTCCAAAACACCGCTCCTTTGCGGCGTTCCTCAAGGAGTGAGTTGAGGAACTATTCCACAACTTTTCAGATGGTCATCAAACTCATGGCTCATGTACTCACCTCCTCGGTCCGATCAAGAAACTTTATTTTCTTGCCGAGTTGATTCTGCTTCATTCTGAATTCTTTGAACTTTTCAAAGGCTTCGACTTATGTTTCATCAAGTAGATATATCCATACCTACTCAAATCATCGCTGAAGGTAATGAAGTACTCATAACCACCCCTTGTCGTCGTGCTCATTGGTCCACATACATCACTATGTACTAGTCCCAACAAGTCGGACGCCTTTCGCAACTCTTTGCAAAAGGTGTCTTGGTCATTTTGCCGAGTAGGCAAGATTCGCATGTCTCGAACGACTCCAAGTCGAACGAAGTTAGGAGTCCATCATCATGGAGCTTCTTCATGCGTTTCCAACTTATATGACCAAGCCGACAGTGCCAAAAGTAAGTCATATTCAGATCATTTGGTTTCAACCTTTTAACATTTATGTTATAAACCGACTCACCATCAAGATTCAAATAAATAACCCGTCACGGACGGGTGCAAATCTGAAACATATCATTCAAATACAAAGAACAACCATTATTCTTGATATTCGACTCATAGCCTTGCCTCATCAAACATGAAGCAGAAATAATGTTTCGACTGAGCACTGGAACATAATAACAATTATTTAGTTCCATAATGAATCCGGAAGGTAAATGAAGTTGCATCGTGCCGACTTCCAACGCAGCAACTCTTGCTTTGTTGCCGACTCGAATATCAACCTCGCCTCTTGCTACGCTCCTAGTTCTTACCAGTCCCTGCAACGAGTTGCTGATGTGAATAACTGACCTGGTATCATATACCCAAGAAGTATTAGGTGCATCAGCAAGATATATGTCTATAACATTGCAAACAAGTGTACCTGAGTCGGAAGTCATACCTCCACTCTTGGCTTTATCGGCCAAGTACTTGCTGCAGTTCCTCTTCCAGTGGCCATCCGCCTTGCAGTAGAAGCAAGTGGATCCGGCTGAAGGAGATGGCTTAGTCCCTGAGGAAGCGCTTGGGACCGGGTCCGGAGCCTGCTTTCCTCCTGACTTAGCCTTCTTCTTAGTCCAAGAACTCTTCTTGAACTTAGCCTTATTCTGCACCATCAACACTTGACTGGTGCCCTTCTTGAGATCCGCCTCTGCCTGCTTGAGCATCCCATGCAATTCAGTGAGCTTCTTATCCATACCATGCATGTGGTAGTTCGAAATGAACTGCCCATATGCACTAGGAAGAGAGTTCAGAATTATATCCGTAGCGAACTCTTCGCTAATGGGGTAGCCAAGACTCTCCAGAGACTGCATGTAACCAACCATTTTGATCACATGCGGACTCAGTGGATCACCATCCTTAAGCTTGCAACTCAGCAAAGCCTGAGACACTTGATACCTCTCAGTCTTCGCTTGAGCCTGGAACATACTTTTGAGGCTTTCGATCATATCGTAGGCCTCAACATGCTCGAACTGCTTTTGCAAGTCCGGTTCCATGTGAGCAAGCATAAGACAGCTAATATCCGTGGACTCATCCTTAGCCCGACGGTAGGCATTGGTGGCTGCGACAGTCGCATTCTCATTCGGATCATCTGGAAGTGGGTTGTCTAGGACATGGTCCTTCTTTTCTTGTTTGAGAACAATTCTCAGATTTCGATACCAGTTGGTAAAATTAGTGTCGTTCAGTTTATCTTTCTCAAGGATAATTCTCAACGCAAAACCGGATATCTGAGAGTGACTGCTACTTGGTGCCATGATCTACAACAGAAAATATGCAAAACACTTAAGACATGTATTCATAAAAGAGCAAGCATATTAAATACTTTAATATTTTATGCTCCCACCAGACCCAACACCCCTCTGATGGTTACTTAGTGATTCAGGATCCTAAATAAGCAAGTCGGCTAGTGAGCTTCAGCATCACCGCTAGCCGCCAAGTGATCTAGGTAGACAACTCCTTGTCAATCGCATCTCATGCGACTCCTGTTGGATGGGTGGAATCACATGCCCCGGCTCCCATCCGACTTTTCCCCGAGTCCCACAACCGTTGTGATAGACCCGTCTAGCTTACCGAGTGTTTCTGCAGTAAGAGTCTGACTCGAACCCACCTAGTCGGAAAGAATTGGCAGCACCTCAATATTATGAGCCCACTACCAAAAATGTCCGACTTGTGATGGTGCAAACACTGGCGGGAAAACCGACTAGACCATTCTTTGAGGGATTAAATTTTACCGACTATCTAATAGAGGTAAAACTGAGACATAACAATAACACAAAATAAAGCAATTATAATGTGAAATGGTATGGCTCTCTTCATGGCGATCTCCATCTCCACAAAGCCTGTAATCCGACTCGTGCCAACTCTTGTCACTTGCCGTCTTACTCCATGTCGCCAACATGTACAACGCCTTGCATGCCTTCTGGGTTCTCCAAACAGCTACACTAGCTTAGTAAAGTAAATTACATAGAGAATCCGACACGCAGGTTGTTATACAATAAAATGACAGCACCTAGGCTCCAGCCGGCTGACATAAACCGTGATTCGCAGATCACGTATGGATTACACACATACATCACATGCACATGAACCATACCATTCACAACTTCCTGCAAAAACAAGTTATGCATAGATACAATATCTACCGATGTTGTGAAACTCGCAACGACATCTAAGGCGCTACGACAATATCTACCGGATAGCGGGCGGGGATCGAAGGGGAAGCGCCCCTCGCGGGTGCGGGCAGCGCCCGACGATTTTTCCAAAAACATAGATCTCATCTACGATTCGGACAGGGATTCCGACCATCGTTCCGATTCGATCAAACTCTTTGATCTTCGATCACCGCTTCTGGATTTACGTGTCACGGTCACCCCGGCGGCGAAGTTTAATCGATAGGGGTATGTCGTTCCACGACCTCAGCAGTATGATCACGGAAATCAGATCTACCATTCCCCGAGTACAGTTGATCCAATCAACTTCGTACAAAACCGATCTATCTCATAGATCGACCACCAAAACAGCACATAGATCTCATCTACAGCCTACCGCATATCACATATGCGAGATCTCGAGCCTAAAACCAGAAACTATCGCTCTGATACCACTGAAGGGCCACGCAGAGATAAAACAAAACTTTTTCCTCTAACGTGGTGATCCCAAGATCTAGCTGAGGTAGAAGGCCACGAGGTTTACCACTACGCCAGCTTGCGGATTACCGATGATGCGTCGATTGATGCAAAGGCAGTCCTAACGATCCGATCGCCCCGGTGCTGATCACACAACACCTATGCTGGTATCCACATGTACAAGGAGGAGCACCCGGCGAATCGCTAGGTTCACTACGGGCAGGACTGTGGAGCTAGGGTTTCCAACACATGGAATGACCTAACCGAACAACGATTAACCTTTCTGGGTTAATGTGCTCCACTAATATAGGGAGTGAACGTGGGCTCTGCTCGCGCGACCCATTCACTAAAGCCCATATAACACTAGTCACCGTGAGTCCAACTCACTAACTCTCCTAATCAGGTTTAGGTCCAACCCAAGATTATATGTTCAGATCCAATCCAACTTGCTCCTCTCTTAAGTGTGTGACCCGCAGCTCATGGCTACTTGGACACGATAGAGTCCGACTCTCAATCGATCACGGTAGCGGCCCCAGCGAACGTGTCAACTCCCAAGTACCAAAGAGTCATGACGATTTGCCTTTCCAATGCGACTTGCGTCCGAGTCCCTTTTGCCTCACGATATACCTTGTCAGACTATAGGCGAATATATGTCATCCCTTAAATAGTCTGACTCTTCTCGATCCGAGATAAGTGATTCACCCGACTAACTTAGTCGATCGCCTCGTTAATACTTAACCGAGTCGCATGGCCATGCTTTCCAATCATATCTCACAAGAGGGCCCAGAATATCTCGCAAGTGGAGGGCAAATCCCATCTTGGTTATGCACATCACGCAGCTTGATTCTCAATCGACCAACCCCGCTTTTATAATCGCCCGATTGGATCAGCGCTTGATGTAACCTAATTCGGTGATCCTCAACTCGGACTATGCAACAACCTCAGGTCTAAGGATTACATTGATTGAGATATACAAATGACAACTTGTTCGTTGTACCTCAATATGGGTCAATCCGACTCGCTAAACTCTTTAGTCGAATCTGTGTAAGTTGGAATAGCATCTCCATGCCCATGACAAGTGGAACCGAGTCATCAAGCCAACTTTCACATTGGTCTAAGTTGTGTGTCCAGCACAACCTCAATGACCAAGGATATTTAGTACAAACAACATGAATGCATAGTTCCACAACCGAATCACATATTCAATGATACACATCAGATGTTTATACAAGGACTACTTAATATCCTTATGAATACAATGGGAAAACTCATCATACATGATTGCCTCTAGGGCATATTCCCAACAAGAACTTACGGTATAGCCACACATTTGTGGATCTCCATAATGAATCTTTCAACATTATTTGTCTTACTAGCTGTTTGGACATTCTTACCTTGGTAGGCCCGATTTCACGAAGTGTTTTCGAAAACGGTCGCTTGAATTTGCATACTCCTTTATGTCTTACTTAACTTAGGCCAAGTTTTATGCTCTTTATGGAATACTAAGATGATCTGGTTAACTAAGTCAACCAAATACCAACTGTGGACAAGATACCAACTGCGGACCATCCTAGGGTGTATGTATTACCCTACGGTTTTTCGACGTACCACTGATACGTCGAAAACGTATCTATAATTTTTTATGTTCCATGCTTGTTTAGTATCTACCTTGCTTTGCTTTGTCTACACTTTGAGGTGTTTTGATATCTTTTCTGGAACTAACCTATTAACAAGTTGCCACAGTGCCATTTGCCTGTTTTCTTCTGTTTTTGGTTCTAGAAAGGCAGAAAAACAATATTCTCAGAATTGGACGGGACAAAAGCCAAAGTCAATATTTTACCGTGGGCGACACGAAGTCCAGGGGGAGACGGAGAGGCGAGCCAGGGCTGCCACACCCCCCTAGGCGCGGACAGGGTGGGCCCACGCCTAGGCAGGGTGTGGGCCCTCTGGCCGCCTCCCAACCTCGCCTCTTCGCCTATAAGAAGCCCACGATGCATAAACCCTAGGCACCCGATCAAAACTCCATGAAACCTTCTGTAGCCGCCACCACCATCGTCCCTAGGTCGAGGGGATCTGAAGTTCTTCCCGGCACCCTGCCGGAGGGGAGATCATCCCAGAGGCCTTCTTCTCCGGTATGATGCGTGAGTAGTTCCACCTTGGACTACGGGTCCATGTAGTAGCTAGATGGTTGTATCTCCTCCTTGTGCTTTCATGTATATATCTTGTGAGCTCCGTTCATGATCAAGATCTAATCTATTTGTAATCATGCATGTTGTGTTTGCGGGGATCCGATGGATATTGAGATTATTATGTTGGTTTGATTAATGGTTTTGTCTATATGATTCTATCATGTCTGTGTTGTTTGTGATCTTGCATGCTCTCAGTTGTTAGTAGCTATCTTGGCCAAGTAGTTGCTAGTGACTCCAAGAGGGGGTATTTGTGCTCGATAGTGGGTTCATGCCTCTAGTTTCCAAGGGAAGTGACAGAAATCTCTTAGGTTGTAGATGTGATGTTGCCACTAGGGAGAAAACAACGGTCGCTTGTTCATGGAACAAGTGGATTGTTTACCTTACACACTTTGCTTAAAGCAGTTGTCTGTTGCTTGCAACTTAATACTAGAGGGGGTTCAGATGATAACCTAAAGGTGGACTACTAGTCATAGATGCAGTTGGATGGCGGTCTATGTATATTGTCGTATTGCCCAATCGAATCTCATAGGATCTTTTTGTCTGGTATTGCATTGTTATGCCTTGCTCAGTTCCTGTCAATTGCCCTGCTGTACTTTGTTTACCCTTCATGCCATGTTGTTTATCTAAGGAGAGCACCTCTAGTGAACTATGGACCCCGGTCCAATCTTTACCATTGATACATCTTCCACTGTTTACTTGCTGCAAACCATTCATCACCTTACACGCCATAGAGTTAATCCTTTGTAACAGCAAACCGGTGAGCTTGACAACTGAAAGAACATGTGGGCCCCCATGTGTGGTTTTGGCAATTAATGACAATCTTTATGGACTAATGTGTGTATTAAGTTGCACTTGTTGGATTTGTCCATTGGCGTCGCTTGGAATAAGATGTGTTGTGCAAGCTCAAAATGAGAATAAGATGTGTTGTGCAAGCTCAAAATGCGCCATCTGTAGAAGATCTCATGTTTGATGCTTGCCTTCCTCGGTGATCATGGATCGATGATGAGGAATTAAGAAAGGCGTTCCATCTTGAGAAGGGCAAGATCGTCTACATCGAGCTCAAGTGGAATGCTCAAGGCAAAGGTATAATCTTGATATGTTTTCCCTTTTGCTGGTCTCGTGTTGTGTGTGGGAGACCAGATTTAGGATTAACGGTACTATCCAGAGGGGCCCTCAAATGAGTAACTCGGTCACATCGTTTGGAGAGAGCTCAAACCTTTGCATACTTGCATCATCGTATTTGGTTGTTATTTGGTCTTACGCATGTGAGGATATAGAGCTTGTGGTAATATCCATAACAAGCTCTTGTTCATAAAAATCGGATCTCTCTTTTATATCTTATTGCGATTTTGATCTATGCGGGTTTTCAGTTTCTCACCAAGTGAGGTATCTCACATTATTATACTTGATACATTCTCATTTGGTGATAACCAATAGGGTAGCTCATGTCGTCCTCTTTCCAACACAATTGGAATCGGGTCAATCGGAGCTACCGTTCAAAAGTTTTGACCATTCGAATATTTGCCAATTTAATTCTAAAAAGAAAAAGGGGATTCTGTTTTCTGGGCCGAGCGGTAGTACCACCCGCATTTGAGCGTCCGCCAACTATTCTCTGCCTTCCTAGGTAGCTGGGCCTGGTAGTACCGCCCGGGTGGGCTGGTACTACCGGTCGGCCCAGGTATGTGTCCAGCGTGCCCTAGATGCTTTCCAGCCCAGCCGCCGCTCGACCTACGCTTGCCCAACGCCCGCCTGGCCTCAAGGCCGCCTCGCTAAGGCCGCATGCGCCACGCTTCGCTCACTATGCAGCTCAGCTGGGCCCGCTTAGTTTGCCAGATGCGCCAGCCTCACATGACCGCTGCAAGATTGCTACCAAGATAGATCCTGCATGAGCTGCCACGCATGCAGCTGGCCACACCGCCGCCGCTTCGCTGCCGCTGCTATGCTGCAAGATGCACACCTCACGCTGGGCCCCGCGGCCGCCGCTCGTGCGTGCACATCACCCCCTTGCCGCGTCTACCCCGCTATTTCCGCGTTGGTTGCTACGTTGACTGGCTGCGCCTAGCGTTTTGGTCTGTTCGGTCCGGTAGTACCGGTCCAATCCGGTACTACCGGTCAGTCCAGAAAAACGCCCCAACGACCAGATTTTTGGGGCCCTTGTTTAGGGCTTTGTCCATTTTCAGTTTAGTTAGCTTCTTCCTCTTCTATTAGGCTAAGCTTTGTCCACACTTTCTCTAGATTTTGAAGCTTGACTAATCTCTTCCACTCCGATGATTCTTGCCCATATTTGAGTGCAAGAGAGAGGAGATCTAGATCCACGTTTTGACCTAACCGATTCATCTCTTTGTGAGTGTATTTTTGGGGATCTAGATTTTGGGGGATTTTGTGTCCCTCTTTGATTCCTCCTCTCTTGTTCCCCCAATAGATTTAGTAGCTTTGTTGGAACTTGAGAGTGAGGGATTGGAGCATCTTTGTGGTGTTCTTGCCATTTGCATTCGGCGCATCGGTTTGAGTTCTCCTCAGAGGATTCGGTTCGTGTTACTCATTGGAGTTTTGTCCCTCTTGGGTTCTTGGAACCCTAGACAGTTTGTGGCCTTGGTGGCGTTTGTTGGGAGCCTCCAATTAAGTTGTGGAGAAGTGCCCCAACCTTGTGAGAGGTTCCGGTTGCCACCGACAAGTGCACCGATAGTGAAAGTGTGGATCGATCCCGTTGGGGTGAGATTCACCAGAGAATAAGGGAGGCCTTTTGTGGCGTAGGTGGTTAGATACCACCCCTCTCCAAATGAGACGTACTCCATGTTGGGAGGAACTCGATAAAATATCATCGTCCCCGCGTGCCTCGATTATCTCTATACCCGAGCTCTTTACTTATGCACTTTACATTGTGATAGCCTTCGTGCTTGAAGTAATCTATATATTTCTATCACATTGTTGCTTGTATTGCTTAGCATAAGTTGTTGGTGCACATAGGTGAACCTTAGTTGTTCTAGGTTGTGCCTGACAAAGTAAACGCTAGTTTAATTCCGCCTTTGTCGAGCCTCTCTCGGAAAAGTTTTAATCGCCTATTCACCCCCCTCTAGGCGACATCTGTATCCTTTCAATTGGTATCAGAGCCCAGTCTCTCATTTTAGGCTTCACCGCCTTGAGATTAAAGATGTCGGCTAGAGGTTTAGTGCACAATGACATGTTCATATTCGATGGCACAAATTATGATATATGGAAAACTCGTATGCTTATTCATTTTCGGGACATGGACCCAAAATTGGAGCGTATTGTAGATATAGGTTTTTCTCCTCCTATGGATTTCAAAAATCTATCTGGTGAGGATGAGAAAAACTTATATCTCGATGCTCAAGCTTCTAATGTGCTTGTTAATGCTTTGAGCTATGTATTTACTATTCAATCATTCCTTTTTGGAGCGCTCATGAGTTATGGACAAAACTTCAAGATAAATATGTTGTGTCCAACATTATTGAGGATGATTGTGTTGCTTCCACTTCCGGTCGAGATGAGTTCTCATCCTCTACCACTTCACCAACATGTGACTTTTCACAAGGTAATGATATGGTGAGTGGTGATAGAAATTGCAATATGGATAGTGTGTTCACTATTTGTAATCCCTCATATCTATCTAGTTGCAATGATCTATCTTTGGACCTTAACACTTCTAGCGCTCAAATCTCCTTACATGCTTGTGTTAATAGTCCTTGCATATCATGTATAAATGACTTGAATAAATCTCATGATGATATGCTCATGTTGTCTTGTTGCCATGATAAAAATGCTTCCATTTCCTGTAGTTCTTGTGTTGCCAACCATGTAGAGGAAACCGAAGATTCTATGGGCCAGGACATGGTTTTTAATGAAGCCACAAATGCAATCTCATCTTCACCTTCTTCCGGTACCCACCTATGCCTTATGGCTAGGGATTCTAAGGTAACTCCTACTTTAGAATCCATTACCTCTTGTGATGAGGAGGATGTGGATAATGTGGAAGAAGAGATTGATATTGATGATTTATATGAAAAGCGTGAGATTGTTTATCGTGCCCTTGTTAAAAAGGATATTGCTTGCTCTAACTTTGTTGAAGTCTTGGACTTTGCTATTAAAAGCAAAGAACATATTGATAAGTTAGAAACACAAATTGAGGTGCATGATAACAATGTTGATAAAATGTGTAGTCTTGAGCGTGAGTATGCTAATATAATTGTAAACCTAAATAAAGCTCTTGAAGAGGAACAAACCACTAAGGAATCTCTTGAGGAGACCTTTGCTTTAGAGCTAGCTATAGTAAAGGAATCTCATGATAAAGATCTTGAGGTGGCAGGTGATCTCAAAAGTAAAAATGATGAGACTCAAGTTGCTTATGCTAAACTCCTTGAGGATTTTGAGCACCTCAAAAATGGCTCTCAGGTCGTTAAGAGGGAGCTCATCAAACTCACCGAGTCACATGAGCAACTTAAAGCCTCATATTTAAAATAGCTTGACAAGTTGCCCTCACCTCTTGCTAATAATAATGATGCTTGTTCTACCAACTCTATTTCTTGTGAAGCATCTATTTTGAAGGAGAATGTTGAGCTAAAGGCTCAACTTGCGTTGCTAACTAGCAACTATGGGAAATTACAAGAAAGTCATGTTAAGATCTCGAGCTTGCATGAGGATCTTCTAGTCTTCCATGGTAGGCTAAAGTTAGCTCATTAGGCCATCGTGTCAAAGGTAACATCTAGTGGGCCTCATGTGGACATTAGAACTATATCTACTCCAAATGTTATATTGCCATGTGCTAGTCCTTGTAATTCATCCTCTCATAACCAGGCTATATCTCGTGATGAATTACATTTCATGCCTTGTTGCTCTAACAGTGTAGAATCTACTTCCTCTAGTACTTTTGTTGAAACTAACCATGTAGAGTAAATCAAAGAGCTCAAGGCTCAAGTCACTTCTTTGAAGAATGACTTGAAAAAGGGTCATCAAGGGAAGGCCGCACTCAACAAAATCTTGAGTGTGCAAAAATCCCCCGATGACAAGAGTGTGCTTGGATTCAATTCCAATGTCAAGAACAAGTCCACTATCAAGTTCAAGCACAAGGACAACAAGAATAAATGCCAAGATCAAGTCAAGAATCCGACCAACATTGTTTGCTTCAAGTGCAAGGAAGAAGGGCATCATGTTAGATCTTGCCCATTGAAGAAGTCTCCTAGTGTGAAGCAACATGGGAAGCGGCCTCAAACTCCACCTCAAGTTATTAATGGGCCTCTTCCTAAGAGGACTACTCGAGCTCTTCCTCAAGTTGTGGCTTCACCTAAGGAGAAAGATGGCAAGAGTATAACTTGCTACATATGCCATGAGAAGGGGCACATTTCTTCCGCATGCACTATTGGTATCTCCTCATCCAATCCAATCTTAATTGATTATGCTTATTCACTTTATAAGGATGAGGTTGGCAATGTGTTTGCCAAGTTTGTTGGTGCCCAATGTGGTGTCAAGAAAAGATCCATTTGGGTTGCCAAGCCTATTGTGACTAACCTCTTAGGACCCAACTTGGTTGGGGACCAACAAGCCAAAACTTGATCAATAGGTGTTTGTTGGAGGGCATTGGAGTCTTGGCTACATTATGAAGAATTGAGGGATCTTCATCAATTACTATTTTCAAGCCAAACCATTTGTATTATCATGATTATATTATATTTCCAATGTTCCTCCTTGCGGTAACATATGCTAAACTCTTTACATTGAAAGTTACTCGCCCCCTTGTGCATGTGTTGGTTTTGTATCTTCCATGCTTTTGTACATGTTGTGCTTTGCACTTAATTGTCTTGAGGTATCAATCATATTTGTGTATGATTAGGTGGCACACTATGTATGTGTGTTTCTTGTGTTGAGCCTTACTTGATTATATTTGGTGTCTTATTTGGCTCTTGTGAGAGATTGATGGACTATCCCATTTTGGGGGAGTGTTATGCTTAGGCATTCGACAATCCTAAAAATGTGTGTACATGAGGAATACCACCTATCATTTATATTTGGATATTATGTAGTCTCTATGTGGTACAATTCTCATGAGAAATTTAAGTTTTATAATGTCCATTAATTATCTCTATTTGTATTATTTTTCCTCGCGTTGGTTTTATGGTAGTATCACATTATGGGGGGGTCATATGCTTAGTGCATGTTACAATCCTAGAAAATATGAATATTCGAGGTTGTGTCACTTAGAATTGATATTGATAATTATCTAGCTCCTATGTGACATATGTGCTCATACAAGTTCCAAGTTGCTTGAATGCCTTTATTGCTCATATTTTGGATCTTGTATGTGAGAGTGTTTCTTGGTATGTGTTTACTCATATTTAGATCTCTTTATTATCATGGAAACCATTTGCTTCAAGTTACTCTAATCACTAGTGATTGTGTGACTATTGAAGGCTACCAAGAATCTTGTTCGAAGTATCATGCCTAGTTCTTATATTTAGTTATATGCGTCTTGTTGTGACTATGATCTTGGATAACCATGCAAGCTACCTTGGGAAAATTATTCCCAATATTTATTGTCCTTGGACAATTAGTACTAAATTTATGGTAGAATTTATTGATCATATTCACTTTGGACTTTGCTTAATATTGTCCTATCTTTGGCCAAGTAAATGTTTTGTACTCTCCCAAGCCTTCCTTGCTTCTTTTGGATCTTCTTATTTTATTGATATCCTCTTGTGTTTTAGTTAATGTAGGTAGTAGTGATGATCCCATTTGTGTGCATTTTGCATTCTAAAGGAAAATCCTACATAATGCACTATCCATGGGGGAGCTCTCCTATATTATTTAGAACATTCATATGTATGCTTCTTTATTTGATCCATATTGGGTTTTATGTGCTTGGAACCTCAATCTTTTCGTTTTGTTATTGTGTGCCATCATGAGAAGTTTGGGGAGTTTGGTTTCTTGTTGGAACCTTGCTCTTTTTGGGAGTTGGTTTTGTCTCATTCCTTTTTTCATGATTTGACCATTTTAGAATGAGATAAATCCTTAAGAATTTTTATTTTTATCTATCTTTTGCTCTTTTGGTTTTAGCCTAGTTCATTTGTTGAACGTGTGATCTTTCATGTGTTGAATTGGTTCTTTGATACAATTTGGACATCGTTTGTCATGTCACACTCTTGTGTGTGCAATCTCGATTTACTTGGTGTTTTTGTTCAAATTGTATCTCCTTTTTGGTTCTTGAAAGCTTTATGCATGCATATTTACTTTATTTTTATATTATGGCATGCTTGCTTTATTTGATCCAATATATAGGGGAAACTCCACCAAATCCCATAGGCTAAGTTGTGCATGAAATTCAATTTCATATCAATATGCACATATTTATGTGGAGTCTCTCCTATGTATTGTAGTTGCACTAACTACTTTGGACCCAATAATTTGGGGACCATTTTGTACTTAAATGTGTTTTAGGTACATTGGAGATATTTTGGATGCTTGTCTCTCAAATCTTGAAGAAGTGGTGCATTACTGAAAATTGGAGGCAAGCTATAGGATGATCAATGAATTCATATCCTCTACATCCTACCAATTATATCTCGGTAACAAGTATCTCTTGCTCATGCATATTGATCTTGCTTCCAACCTGTTGTAGGTTGCATCTTGGCATGAATTTTTGTTGTATCTCTAGCCATGGTATTAATAGAACTCTCTATTGTAAATGTGTATAAGTTGATATGAGTGCATACAATTGGGATTATACAAAATCTATGATCCACCAATCCCAATTATGTCAATCTATCAATTTTATTGCCTATCTTTTCCTCAACTTCTCTCATGTGCAATAGTGAGATTTTGCTAGTTGATTTCTCCTTGTGATACTTTTTGCCTTTCTCCATATATTCCAACTTTCTCCTTTTCCCTTGGTGATAGTTGTAATATATGTAGTGTGTTGGTGTTTGAAGTTCATTAATGTACAATAAGATATATTTGAGCCTTTGCACATGCTTTGAAGCAAAAATCTTATTGGTATATGTTATGACTTCATTTTTGCTTTCATGTGATTTATTGTATATCTTTGTTGTGTGTGCTTGTTTTGTTATGGGTTTATACCTTTATGATGTTATCCATTTAGAAACATACACACATATGCGAAGATAATTTTAGTTGAGATTTTTTTTGGATACCACCTTTTACTCCTTTTGATACTTCAGCGGATTCCAAATTTATTTGTCTATGAGTGCTTGTTCCTCCTATTTGAATCTTTGGGCACTCATATTTGTTCTCTCATGCATTGTATTGCTAAATGAAGTTGGATGAATGAGGATTCCATGATTATGCACCTTGGTCCCAATTGCAATTATCATAATTGGTGCATGATCTTTAGGGATCTCATCTAATTCATTTAAGAATACTCATTTATCTTCTTTCTCATTTATTGCGCCTTAAATGTTTATGGGGGAGTGAGGATTCCATATTTGTGCATTTTTGTATTGAAATACACGAATTTTAAAGTATGCACAAATCTTGGGGAGCTTCTCTATTTTATTTAAGCATTTATTTGATCTTTCATTTGTTGTGTTTTAAATGCTTATTGGGGAGCAAGGATCCCATATTTGTGCATTATGTATTCCAATGCATTTATTTTAAATCATGCGCAAATCTTGGGGATATTATCTATTTTTTATTTAAAACACTCTTTTGCTCATATCATAACATCTTGTTGTTTTCATTTGGACTCATATGTTATTTTCAAATTGGTTTGTCGGACCTTGTAATTACTTACACCATTTGACTTTACTTTGGCAATCTTTGGGTCCTCAATATAGTTCTACTCCCTCCCAAGTATTCATCATTGGATATGTGCGAAGGCACACCTTTGGAGGAATTATTACTATATTTGCCTTCTAGAACTTGTCATCCATTTCGGCAATCGATGCCAATGGGGGAGAAGTTTTCGAGGGTTTAAGGGAAGTTGGTTTATGCTTTGAGTTTGGTCTTATGCATTTTCCTCTCATGCTCTTGCATCTTTGTTGTTGCTTAGCATGTGGTATATATAGAGGAAACTCCACCAATGATAATGATTGGTAATATATGCAATGAAATTCGAGTTCATCACACATGCATAGATTATGGGGGAGTTTGCTCTATATATGGTGGTGGTACCAATATCACATACTTATGTAGTATTTGATATTGGTAGTATCATTTTATTCTTTAATATTCCTTATATAAACCCTCTTAAAGGGATTGTCATCAATTACCAAAATTAGGGATGCAGAAGTGGGACAATTGGGACAAGTGGGATATCACTTTTAGACTATTAGACTAATTCAAAACTAAGTGGGATAAGCTAGATTTGACATATCCCGCTTATCCCACTTATCCCACCTAAATTAGAGTTAGTCTAGTAGTCTAAAAGTGATATCCCACTTGTCCCAATTGTCCCACCTCTACATCCCTAACCAAAATGGTGGAGATTGAAAGAACATGTGGGCCCTCATGTGTGGTTTTGGTAATTAATGACAATCTTTATGGACTAATGTGTGTATTAAGTTGCACTTGTAGGATTTGTCCATTGGCGTCGCTTGGAGCATGTGTTGGCTTCAAGGTCAATGAAATGAGAAGAAGATGTGTTGTGCAAGCTCAAAATGCGCCATCTGTAGAAGATCTCATGTTTGATGCTTGCCTTCCTCGGTGATCATGGATCGATGATGAGGAATTAAGAAAGGCGTTCCATCTTGAGAAGGGCAAGATCGTCTACATCGAGCTCAAGTGGAATGCTCAAGGCAAAGGTATAATCTTGATAGGTTTTCCCTTTTGCCGGTCTCGAATTGTGTGTGGGAGACCGGATTTAGGATAGATAACCGTACTATCAAGAGGGGCTCTCGAATGAGCAACTCGGTCACATCGTTCGGAGAGAGCTCAAACCTTTGCATACTTGCATCATCGTATTTGGTTGTTATTTGGTCTTACCCATGTGAGGATATAGAGCTTGTGGTAATATCCATAACAAGCTCTTGTTCATAAAAATTGGATCTCTCTTTTATATCTTATTGCGATTTTGATCTATGTGGGTTTTCGGTTTCTCACCAAGTGAGGTATCTCACATTATTATACTTTATACATTCTCACTTGGTGATAACCAATAGGGTAGCTCATGTCGTCCTCTTTCCAACGCAATTGGAATCAGGGTCAATCGGAGCTACCGTTCAAAAGTTATGACCGTTCGAATATTTGCTGATTTAATTGTAAAAAGAAAAAGGGGATTTTGTTTTCTGGGCCGAGCGGTAGTACCGGCCCGCATCTGAGCGTCCGCCAACTATTCTCTGCCTCCCCAGGTAGCTGGGCCAGGTACTACCGTTCGGCCCGGTAGTACCGCCCGGGTGGGCCGGTACTACCGGTCGGCCCAGGTATGTGTCCAGCGCTCCCCAGATGCTTTCCAGCACAGCCGCTGCTCGACCTACGCTTGCCCAGCTGGCCTCACACGCCATTGCTTGCGCCAAGATATGGTCCCTTCGCTTCGTCACAGAGCTCACATTGGGCCCGCTTAGCTTCACAAGACGCGCCAGCCCCAAGGCTGACCCGCGTGCGCGCCCAAGATAGATCCTACGAGCTGCTGCCGCGCATGCAGCTGGCCCCATCGCTTCGCCGCTTGTGTCATTGCTGTCGCTTGCACGCGACACTTCACGCTGGCCTCATGGCCGCCATTACAAGACAAGACTTCCCCTGGCCCGCGCCTGCTTATTTCCTCGTTGGTTGCTGCATAGACTGGTTGCGCCTGGCGTTTTGGTCTATTTGGTCTGGTAGTACCGGTCCGATCCGGTACTACCGGTCAGTACAGAAAAATACCCCAACGGCCAGATTTTTGGGGCCCCTATTTAAGGCTTTGTCCATTTTCAGTTTAGTTAGCTTCTTCCTCTTCTATTAGGCTAAGCTTTGTCCACACTTGCTCTCGATTTTGAAGCTTGGATAATCTCTTCCCCTCCGATGATTCTTGCCCATATTTGAGTGGAAGAGAGAGGAGATCTAGATCCATGATTTGACCTAACCGATTCATCTCTTTGTGAGTGTATTTTTGGGGATCTAGATTTTGGGGGATTTTGTGTCCCTCTTTGATTCCTCCTCTCTTATTCCCCCAATAGCTTTAGTAGCTTTGTTGGAACTTGAGAGTGAGGGATTGGAGCATCTTTGTGGTGTTCTTGCCATTTGCATTCGGTGCATCGGTTTGAGTTCTCCTCGGAGGATTCGGTTCGTGTTACTCATTGGAGTTTTGTCCCTCTTGGGTTCTTGGAACCCTAGACGGTTTGTGGCCTTGGTGGCGTTTGTTGGGAGCCTCCAATTAAGTTGTGGAGAAGTGCCCCAACCTTGTGAGAGGTTCTGGTTGCCACCGGCAAGTGCATCGATAGTGGAAGCGTGGATCGATCCCGTTGGGGTGAGATTCACCAGAGAATAAGGGAGGCCTTTTGTGGCATAGGTGGTTAGATACCACCCCCTCTCCAAACGAGACGTACTCCATGTTGGGAGGAACTTGGTAAAATATCGCCGTCCCCGCGTGCCTCGGTTATCTCTATACCCGAGCTCTTTACTTATGCACTTTACATTGTGATAGCCTTTGTGCTTGAAGTAATCTATATCTTGCTATCACATTGTTGCTTGTATTGCTTAGCATAAGTTGTTGGTGCACATAGGTGAACCTTAGTTGTTCTAGGTTGTGCTTGACAAAGTAAACGCTAGTTTAATTCCGACTTTGTCGAGCCTCTCTCGGAAAAGTTCTAATCGCCTATTCACCCCCCCTCTAGGCGACATCCGTATCCTTTCAACAACCTCACTGATTCATTGGGGCAAAGTCTTGAGTTTGTGTTGTGCAGGTTTCCATGTTGCTTGCAACACGTTTGAGACGTTTCCTTCCTCCTTCTGGTTTGATAACCTCGGTCTCTACTAAGGTAAACTTGCTGCTATGCTCTTCACACCTTTCTCTTGGGGTTTCCAACGAAGCGTCCCACGTCAACACTAGGTGGACGCATCATGATCTTGATCATGAACGAAGCTCACAAGATCTAAACATGGTAGCACAAAGGAGGAGAAACAACCATCTAGCTAACGTATGGACCCATAGTCCAAGGGTGAACTACTCACGCATCATACCGGAGGCTGGCATGGTGATGAAGAAGGCCTCCGAGATGATCTTTCCCCTCCGTCAGGGTACCAGGAAGAGCTTCAGATCCCCCCTGATCTAGGGACGATGGTGGCGGCGGCTACAGACTGTTTCGTGGAGATTTGATCGGGTACTTGGGGTTTCTGCATCGGGGTGCTTTTATAGGCGAAAGGGAAAGGTCGGAGGGCGCCCGAGGGGCCCACACCTGGTGGCGGCGTGCTCCCCTAGGCCGCGCGGCCCTAGGGTGTGGCCACCTCGTGGCCCCCCTTCGGCTGCCCTTCGGACTCTGTGTTCTCTCCGGTAAAATATTGACTTTGGCTTTTGTCCCGTCCAATTCTGAGAATATTTCCTTACTAGCTTTTCTGAAACCAAAAATAGCAGAAAACAGGCAACTGGCACTACGGCATCTTGTTAATAGGTTAGTCCCAGAAAATGTATAAAATACCTCAAAGTGTAGACAAAACATAACAAAGTTGATACTAAACAAGCATGGAGCATCAAAAATTATAGATACATTTACAACGTATCACTGGTCAACAACGACAAGAAACTGGCTGGTGATGGCAGAAATCGACCTCCTAGAGGCAGGGATCGAGCGGGAGCTTCGAAAAACCTACTTCATTGGGGCGGGCTAGCAGATGGATGGGCAATATGTGTTTATAATCTTGTAACTTTTTTGACCAAGTGAGTAGTTAAACGGGAACATACCTAGTAATCGGAGTGTGTAACATCCCAAAAATACTACACTTGGATCATCAAACTCTAATCATCAAAATTAGGGTTAACAAAAACTTTTCTAAACAAAATTATGGAAGCATGCATGTGAGGATGCATTGATCTTCAAATTCTTTTGAACCACCTTGTTTGTGTGTTTCCTTGCGTGTAAAATGTTTCTTAGGTGAAATAAACATCATCTAAAACATTTCCCACACTTTTCCTAAATACAAGTAAATCAAAACAAATAAAATAAAGGAATGGTCATTTTGACCAATTTAACTCCCATGCCTACTTTGGCTGTCTCAAACTTTCAAAACCTAACAGAAACTTTTCTGGATCTTTACACCCCTTGAATGTACTCATAACAAGGTATCAAGGCCCACTTTGAGATCATCCAGAAACTTTCAAATGCATAGTTTAAATGGCAATCCAAAATTAAATCTTTATCATATGGGAAGATCCCACTTTTTCAAAAACCACTCAAACAAGCTCAACTTTCAAAACCAAAACATATGCAGACTCACCAGCACCAATCTAGGAAACCCACCAAAAATCATTTCAAAATTCAAAACTTGATTTCATGTGGCCATTTCGTCAAACAGGTTGCAGACACAAATCAAACAAAATCTAAACACTTGTGAGCAGTGATTCTTGCCTAACTGGTTCCCTATCTAGCCCACAACCAGCTCAGTAGATTGTCTAGCAAGATTAACCAAGCACTAGCACCACTGTAAGCTTGGCATTGCCATCAATGGTTAACAACCGAGCACACCCTTGCCACCCCATAGTCGACAGCAAGCTATGAGCAGCAGCAAGCCTAGCCAGCATGTCTGGGACCAAGCCCACCGTCCATCGCCACACCCTGTCCCAGCCGCGAGCGTTGCCAGCCACTGGACCACACGCACAGACCGCTAGAGACCATGCCGAGCATGCGCCAGAGAGCCACCCTCGACCAGCGCCCACAGACCGCGCGCCGCCCTTGCCGCGTGCATACATAACCCCCACCGACCCAGGAGACCGCCAGACATCCCCGTTTGCCGCCCCGTGACGCACAGCCACTGCTCGCCGTCGAAGAATCCGCCTCTACCGCGCAGAGCGTCGCATGTTCCAGACCAAGCAGCACCGCCCCACGCCTCAAAACCATGTCGTTGAGCATCGCCAGGGAACACCGCACCGCCCCTACCTTCGCCCATGCCAATAGCCGCCTGTAACATCGCCCCCGACGAGCTCACCGTGCGCCCCATCGGTCCCCTCGCTCGACTATAAATAGAGGCCACCCCTAGTCGATTTCTTCACACCATCTCACTCCCCTCTCCTCACTGATCGTGCCACACCGTTCCCGGAGCAAGGCGAGCACCACCTCGCCGGAATTTCACCGGAGCCCGCCGCCTCTGGAGAAGAAGGGCGCAATCGATTTCGGCCCACCAGCTGCCGCCACACCACCCGAAGTTCGCTGCCGACTTCTGCTCGCCACCGCCGACCTCACTGCACCCCGGTGAGCCCCAGCACCCTCACCGGCGCGCTTAGGTTTCTTTCTCGCCGGCGTTGTCTCGTGTCGATGATGACTCCCAGCCGTTGGATTAGAATCAGATCGAACGACCCACATTGCCCCGTACCGCTTCGCACCTCCCTGTCTCACTGGCAAGTGGGGACACTCATTTAAGCAGCCCGCGGGAGCACTGCGCTTAGCAGGCCGGCCCGTCAACTTTTCCCGTGCAGCCCAGTTATTCAAATTAAACCTTTTTATTTTTAATTCAAACACACTTCTGTACCCATTTTCAAAAATCAACCCAGGTAGATTCAGTGCACCAATTTGAATGAAACCAATTTTGTTGGAATCGAAGCCCGTTGGATTCAAGTCATTTGGATTTGTAGATCACCCATGGTAAAAATAACAAGGCAGAAGCTTTTCTGCATTCAAACATTTTTCAAATTTAAACCATAATAGCTTTTGAGTTGATTCCAACTCTCAAAAATCACATTTAACCATACCTTTCAGAATATATAAAAATATATAGGTTTACTTGCAAAAATAATGTTCAAGTAATAAAAGAATGCTACATAGGCATTTCTAGCCACTTTAATTAATTAGAATAAAAGGGTAAAACCTTATTAAATTGTGACACCACTTTAAATCACATTCCCTTGGACTAAAATATGTGGTGATGACATGTGTCAACATGATCCCATGTTTGGTTTGGAGAATATTAAATCTTAAGTAGTTTTTCAATGAGTAGAAATTACTTTTCTAAAATTAAAAGGAATAAAACCAATCCTTAATCTTGTAATGAGTAGAGATGATGCTAGATCATCTATAGGACCCTTGTGTGTGATGAATGCAAGTAGTTAAGTATTGTTTGGTGATTGTGTACCTCGTATTTATTCATAGACGCTAGTACCGACCAAGGATACGAGGAGGAAGGAGGATTCTACGAAGAAGAAGCCAAGGAGAACTTCAACCACTGCTCTGCACAAGGCAAGCTGAGACTATACCTATGCAAGCCAATACTTGCAAGCTTATACTGATATTGATGCAAGCTAACACTTGCAAGATACTTTACCTATGCAAGCCTTACTAATCAAGTTGACCATGCAAGCTTATACTTGCAATTGTGCAAGCCAATACTTGCTTGTTACCATGCCCACTATATGCCTTAAGCATATGTGATCCAACCCACTTGACCAACCAATCCTAGCTTTACTTGCAAGCTTCTTACTTTATTTTGTTTATCAAAGCTTGCTTAGAGTTTACTTAAGAGATTGGTAGATACTAGAAAGATATGTGAAGGTTGCATAAAGAGCATAAAATTTGGCCTAAGCTAGATAATCTTAATGTCATCTTAAGGCATGAGATTGAACTTAGTTAGAACTCCCCTAGTTTACCACCCCTCATTATTGCGTACCCCCACTTGTAGATGCTAGTGCTAAGCATAAAACTTGATCAACTTTAGATGGGAATACTTGGTGGAAAAATGGTTATGAAAACCTTGGAATGATGGATCATTCTATTGAAATGTTTTGGACATGTGTTTCCGAACACCTGATGATTTTGGTGATGAAAATATTGAGGCATGAGCCCTAGCCCTTTATAAAACTGGTGGTTGTCTGGATGCGATACCGTTCCAATTTTATCGTACAACCACAATACCTGAAAATTGGGTAGGGCTTGACTGGAAACTTATATACCTTAGTATTAGTTCCCTCCCGGCCAAGGTCTAAGCTGAGGCTACCTTGTGAAGATTGTCCACCTGTGCAGTACCCAAGATGACAGTTGGTCATGGTTGGGAGGCCAAACTCACAGGAGAGGTGCTTATACTAGGGCGTGTAATTGAAAGGTTAGGATTGATTATCTGCATACTGAGTATGGTGAATTCAGGATTTGTTCCTGACGGATGTATCGAATGTTGTGGTGAAAGTGTACAGTCTCTGCAGAGTGTCAAACTATTCGAATAGTCGCGTCCGTGGTTATGGACAGTTGGAGTGGCCATACTGTTCCCCCGTCAGATTTTTTAAAAAACGACTTGTGAAATGAATTGAGACTTTGACTTGACCACAACAGAGTTGTGACATGAGTTACAAGATCCCACTTAGGAGTTATAAAATTGTGACTAGCTTTGTAACTTACTAGAGATAAATCTGGCTTTTGCAAAACAACCCTAGAGCCTAGTGTCCTATTATCCAAAAAACCCCTTTACCTGTTAGTATTAGTTTGCGAGTACTTAAAGAGTACTCATGGCTTTGTCCCTGGCTATTCCCATGGCTAGACTATGAAGAGGAGTACCTGGAGGATGGACCCCAGGAAGGTTACGACAACTAGGATCATCTCCCATCGTCAGCATTGCCTGTGAACCCGAAGATGGAGCTTCTCCTACGCTACCGTTATTATTACGTATTCCGCTGCTTGATGTTGTATTAAGAACTGGATCATGAGATCCCTATTTGTGTAAGAACTTATGAATCGTTTGTAATGGATGATGTACTATGGTATCCAATTCTGTTATGTCTCGCAAAAATGGTAATCCTGGGATTGCGATGTATGGCATAACAGGCATCTGGGATTAAAAATCCGGGTGTGGACAAGTTGGTATCAGAGCCATCCTGACCATAGGAGACCCTAGTTAGACTGGACGTTTGAACCAAAAACTTAGTTTCAAAACCAAAGAAAACAAATATTTACAAAAACCTATTCTCATTCTTATCCCTTTGATTCTTTCATGAAAATTCATGTTCCTCAAAAACTCTTGCAAAATACATAAAATTTTGACACACTTAATAACTCTACTAACTTTCTCATCCTATATTCTTATAGATGGACGTGAAGTACAACAAGTTTTATCAGTTGGGGAATGGAGGAGACCTGATCTTTGAGAGGGATTTGGACCAGCTTTCGGAACTTCTGGAGCGTCCGCACCTCGAGTTCTTCGGAGCTCAACTCAATGATCAAGGAGGAGAAGATCTGCAGTGGCTAATTGTTGCCAGTCTCCGAGGAAAGATTGAACCTCCCACTGCGGAGATAATTCAGTTTACCTTGAGAGAGAACAACTGGCTCGATGGACTTGCCAGGGCCATGCAGGAAGCTCTTTCCTGTCTGTGTGGGCAGAGCATCAATCAGATCAAGGGTACTCGCTTTGAGTTTTGCCCAAGGCGTGATGCTAATGGACAACCCCTGGAAGCCCCATACCACCTTGAGCTGAAGACCCAATTGGACCACCTTAGCTTCATGATGTATGATTGTCAGCAGGAGTTAGACAACTGCCGTGACTACTGCAACCACAAGTCTGCCATCATCAAGACGAAGGACCAGACCATCGCCATGCTAGCAAAGGATCGCAAGTCTCGCCGCCGTCAGCTCGACAAGAAGGAGCGCATCATTGCCCGTCTTCGCTACCGCATCTCATCTCTGGAGGAGACCATCCACGAGAGAGACATGCAGTTGGAGGAAACGGAGAATGCCGGAGAGGATCTTCATGGAGACCCTTACTCCTATCTCAGCGATGACGATGATTTTTTGGAGGATCAGGCTATGGATTTCTTCACCGATGAGGATGATTTCGCCTTCATCGATGATGATGAGGATGATGAAGCCACAGATTCCAAGGAGTAGTAGCACTTGAACACTAGCGTAGTGAGTAGTATTCGGTCCCACTGTATCGTAGTTTCTAGAATGGTTCTTAAAACCATCTGTTTTTCTTTGTTGTGGTGTGTGTTATACTGGGTGCTATGAATGAATGAATGAATGAATGAATGAATGAATGAATGAAAAAGCAAGTTGCTAGGAAATCTGAGTCAAACTTTAAAAACTTTTCAAAGTCCCAGAACCTTAGAAATTTCCCTCTTATCTCATGATCTATCTCAATCTTCAGATGCCACGTGGAGGAAGTGGTTCATCCCCGGACCCTATGTTACAGATTCTGCAAATGTTGACCTCTGACCGCGAAGCTAAAAGAGCTGAACGTCAAGCCAACCTAGCCACCCTTCAGCAGATAGCCCAACTTGCCCACAACAACCAAGGCCACGGAAATCAGGACAACCATGGATCTAAGCTCAAGAATTTCCAGAATACCAACCCACCTGTTTTCACTAAGTCAGAAGAACCCCTAGACGCCGATGATTGGCTGCAAACCATGGAAAATAACTTAGAAGTCGCCTGAGTGGAAGCCAATGAGAAAGTTCTGTTCGCCACCCACTATCTAGCCGGAGATGCTAGGGCATGGTGGAACAGTGTTCGCGCAATGACCGGAGGCCAAATGATGACCTGGGAGGAATTCAAGGTCAAGTTTAGCAGAACCCATGTGCCGCCGGGTTTGATCAAGAGAATGAGAGACGAGTTCAGAGAGCTGAAGCAAGGAAGAATGACTGTAGTGGAATACCGTGACAAATGTTTGTCATTAGCTAGGTATGCCCCGGATGAGATCGACACCGAAGCCAAGAAGAAAGAAAGATTCCTGAATGGTCTGCATGATGAGATGCAGACGGTGTTAGTCAATATCCCCTTTGCGGATATTGAAGCCCTTGTCGACTCTGCTATCCAGATGGAAGGAAAGATCAACCAAGCCAATGAGAACCGCAAGCATCGTATGATGCATCAGCCAGGAACCCATCAGACCCCAAAGTATCGCCCTAACCCATCTCCAGGATTTGCCCCAAGAACCAACAGACCCCCGATAAACCGCCCGACCTATCCCAACCATGGAAACCCTAGACCCGGAGGAAATCACAACAACCCCGGCAACTCTAGCAATTTCAATCATGCCCCACCCAAATTCAACACCAACAATGCTGCCACCAACACCAACACTGCCCCGAGGACTGGAAGCAATGCTGTGCCTGTCGCAGCCAAGGACAAGTCGCAAGTGACTTGTTATGACTATGGAAATAAAGGCCACTATTCCAACGAGTGCCCCAACAAGAAGAATGCTACAGCCCCCAATACCAATGTCCCAGCTCAGCAGCAACGTCATGTTCAGCCAGGGAGAAGATTTGCCCCAGGGAATTCGCTCAACCGCAATGGTCGTCTTTTTCTCATGCATGCTGAAGAAGCTCAGGAAGCGCCAGACGTTGTGCTGGGTATGTTTTCTGTTAATTTAGTACTTGCAAGAGTGTTGTTTGATTCTGGTGCATCGCATTCATTTGTCACCGAAGAATTTGCATGCACTAGTAAAATTCAACCAACCAAACTGAAGCATATTATGATTGTTCAAATTCCCGGATCAACCACCAAGGATAGGCAAATTTGCAAAGCCGTCCCTATCCGAATCCATGGCATAGATTTTTATGCTAATCTGATAGTACTCGGAACTAAAGGTTTGGAAGTAGTACTAGGAATGGATTGGATGTCCAAATATAAAGGATTGATTGACTGTGCCAAGAAAGCCATAACCATGACCAAGATCACCAAATATCAGTCGAGCATATATCTGAAACCTTACCCCGCCAATTCAAGTGTAACAAGAGTATAGCCCAACCTACCATTGACCAAGTCCGGATAGTCTGTGAATACCCCGATGTATTTCCAGATGTTTTGCCCGGTATGCCCCCAGATCGGGACATCGAGTTTATCATCGAACTAATCCCCGGAACTGGACCCATAGCCTAGAGACCATATAGTATGAACCCGTCAGAGCTAGCAGAATTGAAGAAGCAACTGGATTCCATGTTGGAAATTGGATTGATTCAACCAAGTGCGTCACCTTGGAGATCACCTGTCTTGTTTGTGGACAAGAAATATGGAGGTAACCGTTTGTGTACGGATTATCGGAAATTGAATGATGTCACCATCAAGAACAAGTACCCCTTGCCCAAGATAGAAGATTTGTTTGATCAGTTGACCGGTGCCAAAGTGTTTTCTAAGATTGATCTTAGAACTGGTTATCATGAACTCAAGATTCGTGCAGAGGATATTCCAAAGACTGCCTTTACCACCAGATATGGATTATATGAGTATACGGTCATGTCTTTCGGATTAACCAATGCCCCCGCTTATTTCATGAATCTCATGAATAAGATTTTTATGGACTTCCTGGATAAGTTTGTCGTCGTTTTCATCGATGACATTCTGATTTATTCCAAATTGGAAGAAGAACATGAGCTACACCTAAGGACCATTCTTGGAACCCTTAGAGAGCATCAGTTGTATGCCAAGTTTAGCAAATGTGAATTCTGGTTACAGGAGGTAGGATTCCTCGGTCACATTGTATCAGCCGGAGGAATTGTCGTTGACCCTGCCAAAGTGAAAGATGTAGAAGATTGGCAAGCCCCAACCACTCAAACCCAAGTTCGTGCATTTCTCGGATTGGCGGGATATTACCGCAAATTCGTAGAAGGATTCTCTAGTATCGCCAGACCCATGACCCAATTGCTGAAGAAGGACAAGAATTTTGACTGGACCGACAAATGTGAAGCGAGTTTTCAAGAACTCAAAAGGTGATTGATTTCAGCCCCAATCTTGATCATGCCGGATATCACGAAGCCCTTCGATGTGTATTGTGACGCATCCAAGATTGGTCTCGGATGTGTGCTAATGCAAGAAGGCAAAGTTATATCTTATCTATCTCGACAATTGAAGCAACATGAGCAAAACTACCCAACCCATGACCTCGAACTCGCAGCCATAGTTCTAGCCCTGAAGACATGGAGACATTACCTGATGGGAAACCGTTGTAAGATTTATTCGGATCACAAGAGCCTAAAGTATATATTCACTCAGAAGGAGCTGAATATGAGACAAAGAAGATGGATAGAGCTAATCAAGGATTACGATCTGGACATTCACTATCACCCTGGTAAAGCCAATGTGGTAGCCGATGCCCTTAGCAGATTGCTGTGCCGCTTGAACTCCATGATTTTGAAGGAGCAACCAAGTTTGCACAAAGAGATGGAAGATTTTCGAATGGAATTAGTAAGTGAAGGATTTCTGGCTAGCATAGAACTCCAGACCACTTTGATCAGTCAGATCAAAGAGGCGCAGAAGGGAAATGCTAGTATTGACGGAATCAAGCGTCGTATCGGTACAGGCAAGGTACCCGGATTCACCGAAGACGAAGAAGGAGTTCTGTGGTACAAAGGACGCCTTTGTGTACCATCAGATTCTGAGTTGAAAGAAGTTATTTTGAAGGAGGATCATGATACTCTTTATTCTATCCATCCCGGAGGAACTAAGATGTATCAAGATTTGAAAGAGCAATTTTGGTGGCATAAGATGAAGAGAGAGATCGGAAGCTATATCGCCAAGTGTGATATATGTCAGCGAGTCAAGGCAGGACATCAAAGACCCGCTGGATTGTTGCAACCATTGCAGATTCCGGAATGGAAAGGGATTCTGTAGGAATGGACTTTATCACTGGACTACCTACTTCTAGTAAGGGAAATGACTCTATCTGGGTCATAGTGGACAGATTGTTCAAAGTCGCCCATTTCTTGCCCATCAAAACCACCTATCAGAGTTTGAAACTAGCGAAGTTATACATCGCTAGAATCGTTAGTTTGCACGGAGTCCCCAAGAACATAGTATCGGATCGAGGAACTCAGTTTACCTCGAGATTCTAGAAGAAAGTTCAAGAAGGTTTAGGAACCCGTCTAGATTTCAGCACCGCGTATCACCCTCAGACCGATGGACAAACGGAGCGAGTAAATCAAATACTCGAAGATATGCTGAGAGCATGTGTGTTAGAATATGGATCCAAGTGGGAAGACTGTCTGCCGTTTGCAGAATTTTCATACAACAACAGTTACCAGGCTAGTTTGCAAATGGCCCCATTTGAATTTATGTACGGAAGGAAGTGTCACACCCCTTTGAACTGGTCGGAAGTAGGAGAGAGTCAGATTTTCGGACCCGACATCCTACGAGAAGCAGAAGAGAAGGTTCACAAGATTCGTGAGCACCTCAAGACAGCCCAATCCCGACAGAAGAGTTACACCGACAAGAGACGTCGAGACCTCGCCTTCAAGAGGGAGATTTTGTTTATCTGAAAGTGTCGCCATTGAAGGGAATGCAGCGTTTCCAACTCAAAGGAAAGTTAGCCCCTAGATATATAGGACCTTTCAAGATTCTGAACCGTCGAGGAGAAGTATCGTATCAATTGGAACTACCTAAAGAGATGTCAGCCGTGCACAATGTGTTCCATATCTCATTACTTCGCAAGTGTCTCGAAGTCCCCGAGAAGACCGAAGTGTTCAAGAATATCGACCATCAGACCATAGAGATCAACAATGACCTGACCTATCCCGAAGTACCCATCCGTATTTTGGAAGAAGGTTTTCGAACTACCCGAACCCGAAGCATCAAGTTTCTCAAGATTCAGTGGAGCAACCACACAGAAGAGGAAGCTACCTGGGAGCGCGAAGATCACATCAGGACGGAGTTTCCCGATCTCTTCAAATCCAAGGTAATCTTTTCGTCCTTTTTCAAATCTCGGGACGAGATTTTGTTTAAGGGGGTAAGGTTTGTAACATCCCAAAAATAGTACACTTGGATCATCAAACTCTAATCATCAAAATTAGGGTTAACAAAAACTTTTCTAAACAAAATTATGGAAGCATGCATGTGAGGATGCATTGATCTTCAAATTCTTTTGAACCACCTTGTTTGTGTGTTTCCTTGCTTGTAAAATGTTTCTTAGGTGAAATAAACATCATCTAAAACATTTCCCACACTTTTCCTAAAGACAAGTAAATCAAAACAAATAAAATAAAGGAATGGTCATTTTGACCAATTTAACTCCCATGCCTACTTTGGCTGTCTCAAACTTTCAAAACCTAACAGAAACTTTTCTGGATCTTTGCACCCCTTGAATGTACTCATAACAAGGTATCAAGGCCCACTTTGAGATCATCCAGAAACTTTCAAATGCATAGTTTAAATGGCAATCCAAAATTGAATCTTTATCATATGGGAAGATCCCACTTTTTCAAAAACCGCTCAAACAAGCTCAACTTTCAAAACCCAAGCACTGCAGACTCACCAGCACCAATCTAGCAAACCCACCAAAAATCATTTCAAAATTCACAACTTGATTTCATGCGGCCATTTCATCAAACAGGTTGCAGACACAAATCAAACAAAATCTAAACACTATTGTGAGCAGTGATTCTTGCCTAACTGGTTCCCTATCTAGCTCACAACCAGCTCAGTAGATCATCTAGCAAGATTAACCAAGCACTAGCACCACTGTAAGCTTGGCATTGCCATCAATGGTGAACAGCCGAGCACACCCTTGCCACCCCATAGTCGACAGCAAGCTAGGAGCAGCAGTAAGCCTAGCCAGCATGTCTGGGAGCAAGCCCACCGTCCATCGCCACACCCTGTCCCAGCCGCGAGCGTTGCCAGCCACTGGACCACACGCACACACCGCGCCCAGACCGCCAGAGACCATGCCGAGCGTGCGCCGAAGCGCCACCCTCGACCAGCGCCCATAGACCGCGTGCCGCCCTCGCCGCGTGCATACACAACCCCCACCGACCCAGGAGACCGCCAGACATCCCCGTTTGCCGCCCCGTGATGCACAGCCACCGCTCGCCGTCGAAGACGCCGCGTCTGCCGTGCAGAGCATCGCATGTTCCACACCAAGCAGCACCGCCCCACGCCTCAAAACCATGTCGTTGAGCATCGCCAGGGAACACCGCACCGCCCCCTACCTTCTCCCATGCCAATAGCCCAGAATCGCCGCGAGCTCACTGCGGCGCCTGTCGGTCCCTCGCTCGACTATAAATAGAGGCCATCCCTAGTCGATTTCTTCACACCATCTCACTCCCCTCTCCTCACTGATCGTGCCACACCGTTCCCGGAGCAAGGCGAGCACCACCTCGCCGGAATTTCACCAGAGCCCTCCGCCTCTGGAGAAGAAGGACGCCATCGATTTCGTCTACCCCAGGAGCTGCCGCGACCACCCCTGAGTTCGCCGTCGTCGACTTCGTCGTTCGCCCGCCTCGCCGACCCTCGCCTGCACCCCGGTGAGCCCCCAGCACCCCTCACTGGCCACGCTAGGTTTCTTTTTCGCCGGCGTTGTCTCGCGTCGACGATGACTCCCAGCCGTTGGATTATAATCAGATCGAACGACCCACGTTGCCCCGTACCGCTTCGCACCTCCCTGTCTCACTGTCAAGTGGGGACACCCACTTAAGCAGCCCGCGGGAGCACTGCGCTTAGCAGGCCGGCCCGTCAACTTTTCCCGCGCAGCCCAGTTATTCAAATCAAACCTTTTTCTTTTTAATTCAAACACACTTCTGTACCCATTTTCAAAAATCAACCCAGGTTCATTCAGTGCACCAATTTGAATGAAACCAATTTTGTTGGAAAGGTCTGTGAATGCTGAATCCAAGCCCGTTGGATTCAAGTCATTTGGATCTGTAGATCACCCATGGTAAAAATAACAAGGCAGAAGCTTTTATGCATTCAAACATTTTTCAAATTTAAACCATAATAGCTTTTGAGTTGATTCCAACTCTCAAAAATCACATTTAACCATACCTTTCAGAATATATAAAAATATATAGGTTTACTTGCAGAAATAATGTTCAAGTAATAAAAGAATGCTACATAGGCATTTCTAGCCACTTTAATTAATTAGAATAAAAGGGTAAAACCTTATTAAATTGTTACACCACTTTAAATCACATTCCCTTGGACTAAAATATGTGGTGACGACATGTGTCAACATGATCCCATGTTTGGTTTCAGAATATTAAATCTTAAGTAGTTTTTCAATGAGTAGAAATTACTTTTCTAAAATTAAAAGGAATAAAACCAAGCCTTAATCTTGTAATGAGTAGAGATGATTCTAGATCATCTATAGGACCCTTGTGTGTGATTAATGCAAGTAGTTAAGTATTGTTTGGTGATTGTTTACCTCGTATTTATTCATAGACGCTAGTACCGACCAAGGATACGAGGAGGAAGGAGGATTCTACGAAGAAGAAGCCGAGCAGAACTTCAACCACTGCTCTACACAAGGCAAGCTGAGACTACACCTATGCAAGCCAATACTTGCAAGCTTATACTGATATTGATGCAAGCTAACACTTGCAAGATACTTTACCTATGCAAGCCTTACTAATCAAGTTGACCTATGCAAGCTTATACTTGCAATTGTGTAAGCCAATACTTGCTTGTTACCATGCCCACTATATGCCTTAAGCATATGTGATCCAACCCACTTGACCAACCAATCCTAGCTTTACTTGCAAGCTTCTTACTTTATTTTTTTATCAAAGCTTGCTTAGAGTTTACTTAAGAGATTGGTAGATACTAGAAAGATATGTGAAGGTTGCATAAAGAGCATAAAATTTGGCCTAAGCTAGATAATCTTAATGTCATCTTAAGGCATGAGATTGAACTTAGTTAGAACTCCCCTAGTTTACCACCCCTCATTATTGCTTACCCCCACTTGTAGATGCTAGTGCTAAGCATAAAACTTGATCAACTTTAGATGGGAATACTTGGTGGAAAAATGGTTATGAAAACCTTGGAATGATGGATCATTCTATTGAAATGTTTTGTACATGTGTTTCCGAACACCTGATGATTTTGGTGATGAAAATATTGAGGCATGAGCCCTAGCCCTTTATAAAACTGGTGGTTGTCTGGATGTGATACCGTTCCAATTTTATCGTACAACCACAATACCCGAAAATTGGGTAGGGCTTGACTGGAAACTTATATACCTTAGTATTAGTTCCCTCCCGGCCAAGGTCTGAGCTGAGGCTACCTTGTGAAGATTGTCCACCTGTGCAGTACCCAAGATGACAGTTGGTCATGGTTGGGAGGCCAAACTCACAGGAGAGGTGCTTATACTAGGGTGTGTAATTGAAAGGTTAGGATTGATTATCCGCATACTGAGTATGGTGAATTCAGGATTTGTTCCTGACGGATGTATCGAATGTTGTGGTGAAAGTGTACAATCTCTGCAGAGTGTCAAACTATTCGAATAGCCGCGTCCGCGGTTATGGACAGTTGGAGTGGCCATACTGTTCCCCCGTCAGATTGTTTTAAAAAAACGACTTGTGAAATGAATTGAGACTTTGACTTGACCACAACAGAGTTGTGACATGAGTTAAAAGATCCCACTTAGGAGTTATAAAATTGTGACTAGCTTTGGAACTTAGTAGAGATAAATCTGGCTTTTGCAAACAACCCTAGAGCCTAGTGTCCTATTATCCAAAAACCCCCTTTACCTGTTAGTATTAGTTTGCGAGTACTTAAAGAGTACTCATGGCTTTGTCCCTGGCTATTCCCATGGCTAGACTATAAAGAGGAGTACCTAGAGGATGGACCCCAGGAAGGTTACGACAACTAGGATCATCTCCCATCGTCAGCATTGCCTGTGAACCCGAAGATGGAGCTTCGCCTACGCTACCGTTATTATTACGTATTCCGCTGCTTGATGTTGTATTAAGAACTGGATCATGAGATCCCTATTTGTGTAAGAACTTATGAATCGTTTGTAATGGATGATGTACTATGGTATCCAATTCTGTTATGTCTCGCAAAAATGGTAATCCTGGGATTACGATGTATGGCATAACAGGCATCTGGGATTAAAAATCCGGGTGTTGACAGAGTGTCAGAGCTATTAATCGGGCTAAACGATTAACACAAACGATTAGTGTTAATCAACACGGACAGGTCCCTAGTAGCGATTAATCAGCCTATTAATCGCTGATTCGGCCTATTTTGTTAAAATCCTTTCTGATGAAGAAAGTACTAGATTTGATTTCATTCTAAATAGTCTTAATAATTTTTTTATTATGGAAGATATTAAAGCTAGACAAAGGTCTAGAGATAGAGATATTTTAGAAGGAGATAGGAATACAGCATACTTTCATGTTGTAGCAAATGAAAGGGAGGAGGAAGAAAAAAGTTTTAATTCTTGATGGGTCTGAGGGCCTGTTACTAAAACCAAATACATGCTTAGAGTTGTTGTAGATTATTATAAAGACCTTTTTGGTTTTGAAACTAGACATTATATTAAACTTAGCTCTGATTTTTTTCTAGTGAGGAAAAAGTCAATGCTGAGGAAAACCTTATTCTGGGGGGACTTTTCTCTGAGGAAGAGATGCTGTTTTTGACTCTTATCCAGATGGGGATCCAGGGCCAGATGGCTTGTCCTTCATGTTTTATCAGAAGTTTTGGATGTCATCAAGCAGGATCTTCTTGCTATGTTTGATACCTGGTCTTTAGATAAATTAGATTTTTATAGACTGAATTTTTCCATGATCACCTTGATTCCTAAGGAGAATAAAGCTAGATCCATGAAAAATTTTATACCAATAAGTCTTCTTAATTGTTCCTTTAAGATTTTCACTAAGGTACTTACTAATAGATTTGCTATAATCATTAATAGATTGATTTCTTCCTGTCAATCTTCCTTCATAAAAGGTAGATTTATTCTTGAAAGTGTGGTTACTGCTCATGAGATTATTCATGAGGTCCATCGGAAAAAATATAGAGGGCTTGTCCTTAAGATAGATTATGAAAAAGCCTATGACAAAGTTAATCTAGAATTTCTTTATGAGATGTCGAAATGTAGAGGCTTTAGTCACACTATTATTAGGATGGTTAAGAAGATCACCAAAGGGGGTTTATTGGGATTAAGATTAATGATGAAGAGAGTAACTACTTCCATACTGGTAAAGTTTTGATACAAGGGGATAACATTGCTCCCCTTATCTTTAATTCAGTGGTGGATGTTTCTCTAAGATGTTAATTTAGGGTTCTCAAGTAGGTTTAATTAGAGGTCTATGCCCAAATTTTATTCCAGGAGGTGAGATTAGCTTGCAATATGCTGATGACACCTTGTTGTTCCTAGAAAATGATATTAGGATGGCTAGAAATTTAAAATGGATTCTTACTTGTTTTGTACAACTTTCTGGTATGAGGATTAATTTCCATAAAAGTGAATTACTTCCCATAAATATTAGTCAGGATGATTTGAGTCCTTCTCTAGATATTTTTCAATGTGTGGCTAGGTCTTTCCCTGTTAAATATCTTGGGATTGATGGGATTCGCAGTAAATCAAAATTTTCCTACGGATGCGAACAAGAAAGCCAAGATCTAATCTAGGAGATGTAATCAAACGAGAGAGATTGATGAGATCTTCATACCCTTGAATAAATCGCACAGCAGAAACGTTTAACAGAACGTGGTTGATGTAGTCGTACTCGTCGTCTCCTCCTCGCGATCCGATCTGATCCTACGCCGCAAGTGGCGGCGCCTCCGAGAGATGCACACGTACGGTGCAGCGACATCTCCTCCTTCATTGGTCCACAAGTATGGTGGAGAGATAGATTGGATCTGCAGCACGACGGTGTGGTGCTTATGGTGGAGAGTTTCTGCGGCAGGGCTTCCCCTACGCGCAGTAGGGAGAGAGAGAGGAGGAGGGGTAGCATTTGGCGGCTAGGGTTGGAGGAGTAGGGGGAGGCTGCACCCTGCCCTCCTTATATAGGGGGCTGGACGGCCCCCTTTGGCCCCTCCTCCAAGCCCTAGGGCGGCGGCCCCAAGGGTGGAGTGGGGGGCAAGTCTTTCCCCTTCCTTCTAGAAGGCTCCCCTAGGGTTTCCCCTAGGGCTGGACGGCTGGGCCTTGGGGCCTTGTGCCCCTGGCCCAAAGTGGCCAAGGCACTTCCCCTTAGGCCCACGTTGGTCCCACTCTGGAACCTTCTAGAACCTTCTGGTACAATACCGATAAACTCCGAAACTTTTCCGAAATCCAAAAAACTGCTTTCCTTTATATGAATCTTATTCTCCGGACCATTCCGAAACCTCTCGTGATGTCCTGGATCTCATCCGAGACTCCGAACAAAAACTCATAAACCAATCATCCATTCTATCCTAGCGTCGATGCACATTAAGTGTGTGACCCTACGGGTTCGAGAATATGCAGACATGATCTTCTATCAATAATCAACAGCGGGATCTGGAAACCCATATTGACTCCCACACATTCATCGATGATCATATCGGATGAACCACGATGCCAAGATTCAATTAATCCCATATATGTATTCCCTTCGTCACGCGATATTTTACTTGCCCGAGATTCGATCGTTGGTATCGACATACCTAGTTCAATCTCGTTCATAGCAAGTACTTTACTCGTTCCGTAATCCGATATCACTTTGTGATTAACTCCTTAACCACGTGCTTGCAAGCGGTGTTGATATCGATTACCGAGTGGGCCCAAAGTACTCTCCGACTCGGGAGGGACAAATTCCATCTCGATACATACAACCCAACAAGTACTTTCCGATCACCTGAGAGACACCTTTATGATCACCCTCACATAGGATGACGTTTGATGACCTCAAAGCTTTCTTCCGATACCAGGGAGTTGTATTATCTCATGGTCTAAGGAATACAATACTTGACATAGGAAAAAGCTTCGCAAAGATGAACACGATGACACGATCTAATTGCTCTGCTTAATTTGGATATGCCCATCATATCATTCTCCTAATGACATGATCTCATTATTAATCGACAACTCATGTCTATGGTTAGGAAACCTTAACCATCATTAATCAATGAGCTGGTCCATAGAGGCGTACTAGGTACACGGTGTTGTTCATAAACCACACAAGTATCAAAGTTTCTCCTTAATACAATTCTAGCATGGAATATAAACTTTATCATGAACAAGGATTATAATAATAACATCTTTATTATTGCCTCTAGGGAATAATTCCAACAGTCTCCCACTTGCACTAGAGTCAATAATCTAGTTTACATCTGGCAACAATCTAACACCCATGGAATTAAGGTGCTGATCATGTTTTGCTCTTGGAAGAGGTTTAGTCAATGGATCTGCGACATTCAGATCCGTATGTACTTTGCTAATCTTCATATCTCCATCTGCTATATAATCTCGAATTATATGAAAACGGCGGTTGATGTGCTTGGTCTTTGGATGATATCTTGGTTCCTTAGCCAGTGCTATTTCACCAGTGTTGTCGCATAATATCTCCAGTGGGTCTAAGGCACTTGGAACCACACCAAGCTCAGTGATAAAGTTCCTGATCCAAACTCCTTCACTTGACACTTCTGAAGCAGCCATATATTCCGCTTCTGTTGTAGATCCCGCGATCACGCTTTGCTTGCAGCTTCTCCAGCTCACAGCTCCACCATTCAAAATATAAACGTATCCTGTCTGAGATTTAGAATCATCCGGGTCGGTGTCGAAACTAGCGTCGACGTAACCTTTTACGATGAGCTGCTCATCTCCTCCATAGACCAAGAACATTTCTTTAGTCCTATTCAAATACTTTAGGATGTTCTTTACGGCTGTCCAGTGTTCCACTCCTGGATCACTTTGGTATCTGCTCGTCAAACTAAGAGCATTGGACACATCTGGTCTAGTACATAGCATGGCATACATGATAGAACCTATGGCCGAGGCATATGGCACTTTGCTCATAGTATCTCTATCGTTTACATCAGAATGGACACTGAGCCTTGCTCAATATCTTACCTGACAACATGGGCAATGAACCTTTCTTTGCTTTATCCATTCTGAACCTTTTCAGAACTTTGTCTAGATATGTACTTTGGCTTAAAGCTATTAGGCGTCTTTGTCTATCTCTATAGATTTTGATGCCTAATATATAAGCAGCTTCTCCTAGGTCTTTCATTGAAGAACATTTATTCAAATAACTCTTCAAATCGTTAAGCATACCAATGTCATTTCCAATAATCAATATGTCATCCACATATAGTACTAAAAATGTCACCGAGCTCCCACTCACTTTCTTGTAGATACAAGCTTCGTAGCAATTTGGAACAAATCCAAAACTCTTGATCACTTGATCAAAATGAAGGTTCCAACTCCGAGATGCTTGCTTCAGTCCATAAATGGAACACTGAAGTTTGCACACCTTATTAGCATCCTTAGGATTGACAAAACCTTCGGGCTGCATCATATACAACTCTTCATCAATGTTGCCATTGAGGAACGCAATCTTGACATCCATCTGCCATATTTCATAATCATGAAATGCAGCAATTGTTAATAAAATCCGAATGGACTTAAACATCGCTACGGGAGAGAAAGTCTCATCGTAGTCAACACCTTTATCTTGCCGAAACCCTTTGGCGACAAGCCGAGCTTTATAGACAGTAACATTACCATCCGCGTCCGTTTTATTCTTGAAAATCCATTTGCACTCAACGGCCTTACGGTCGCTAGGAGGGTCCACCAAAGTCCATACTTGGTTTTCGCTCATGGATCCCAATTCGGATTTCATGGCCTCTAGCCATTTATCAGAGTCTGGGCTCATCATTGCTTCCTCATAATTCGCAGGTTCACTGTTGTCTAACAACAAGACGGTTGAGACAGGGTTTCCGTACCATTCAGGAGTGGCACGTGACCTTGTCGACCTCGCGAGTTCAAGAGTAGCATCGTTCGAAGTTTCATGATCCTCGTCATTAGCTTCCTCTCTTGTTGGTGCAGACGGCACTGGAACAATTTCAGGTGCTGCGCTACTCTCCAACTCGAGAGAAGGTTCAATAACCTCGTCTAGCTCTACCTTCCTCCCACTCACTTCTTTCGAGAGAAACTCCTTCTCAAGAAAGGATCCGTTCTTTGCAACAAACACTTTGCCTTCGGATCTATGGTAGAAGGTATACCCAATCGTTTCCTTAGGGTATCCTATGAAGACGCATTTCTCCGCTTTGGGTTCGAGCTTGTCCGACATCAACTTCTTGACGTAAGCTTCGCATCCCCAAACTTTAAGAAACGACAACTTAGGTTTAGCACCAAACCATAGTTCATACGGTGTCGTCTCAACGGATTTAGATGGTGCCCTGTTTAAAGTGAATGCAGCGGTTTCTAATGCATAACCCCAAAATGATAACGGAAAATCTGTAAAAGACATCATTGATCGCACCATATCTAATAGAGTTCGATTCCGGTGTTCAGACACACCATTGCGCTGTGGTGTTCCGGGTGGCGTGAGTTACGAAACGATTCCGCTTGCTTTAAGATGCGTGAGAAAATCATAACTCAAATATTCACCTCCACGATCGGATCGTAGAAATTTAATTTTCCTGTTACGATGGTTTTCCACTTCGTTCTGAAATTCTTTGAACTTTTCAAATGTTTCAGATTTATGTTTCATTAAATAGATATACCCATATCTACTTAAGTCATCAGTAAAAGTGAGAAAATAGCGATATCCACCACGCGTCGAAACACTCATTGGTCCGCGTACATCGGTATGTATGATTTCCAATAAGTCCGTTGCTCGCTCCATTATTCCAGAGAATGGGGTTTTGATCATCTTGCCCATCAGGCACGGCTCGCACGTGTCAAATGATTCAAAATCAAGAGACTCCAAAAGTCCATCAGAATGGAGTTTCTTCATGCGTTTTACACCAATATGACCTAGACAGCGATTACCACAAATAAGTTGGATTATCACTATCTACTTTGCATCTCTTAGTCTCAATGTTATGGATGTGTGTTTCATTGCTTTCGAGATTCAGAAGAAATAAACCATTCACAACAGGTGCATGACCATAAAATATGTTATTCATATAAATGGAACAACCATTATTCTCTAATTTAAATGAATAACCGTCTTGCAATAAACACGATCTAGATATAATGTTCATGCTCAACGCAGGCACATAATAACACTTATCAAGGTTTAAAACTAATCCCGAAGGTAAAACTAAGGAGAGCGTGCCGACGGCCATCACATCAACTTTTGATCCATTGCCAACGCGCATCGTCACCTCATCCCTTGCTAGCCGCCTTCTATTCCGTAGCTCCTATTTCGAGTTACAAATATTAGCAACTGAACCAGTATCATATACCCAGGCACTACAATGAGCGCTAGTAAGGTAAACATCAATAAAATGTATATCAAATATACCTTTAATGGTGCCAGCCTTCTTGTCCGCTAAGTACTTCGGACAGTTGCTCTTCCAGTGACCCTTGTCCTTGCAATAGAAGCACTCAGTGTCCGGCTTAGGTCCAGACTTGAGCTTCATCTCAGCAGGGGCAACGCGCTTGCCGCTGCCTTTCTTGAAGGATTTCTTTGCACCCTTAGCTTTCTTAAAGCTAGTGGTCTTGTTGACCATCAACACATGATTATCTTTCTTGATATCCACCTCCGCAACTTTTAGCTTAGCGAAGAGCTCAGTGATTGTATCAGTGGAACCAATTTGATTGTGAGTAACTACAAAACCTTTGTAGCTAGGAGGGAGTGATTGCAGAACTCTGTCAATATTGAGCTCTTCTGGAATCTTGCAGTCCAGTTGCTCAAGACGTTGAGTGTAGTCTGACATCTTAATGGCGTGGTCACTAACGGAACTCCCTTCCTCCATCTTGCAGTTAAAGAACTTCTCAGAGATCTCATATCTCTCAAAACGGGCCTGAGTCTGAAACATGGTTTTCAGTTCCTCAAGTATCTCAAAGGGCCTGGCGAACTCCTCAAAACGATTTTGAAGTTCCGGTTCCATAGCAAACAACATGGTACTCTCAATCACTCCATAATCATCTTTGTGTGACTGATAAACAGCTTTTTCATCAGCCGGCGCATCAATAGCAGGGGCGTCACCTAGCGCTTTCTCAAGTACATAGTCCTTTTGTCCGCTAGCGAGAATGATTCTCAGATTGCGGAACCAGTTGGTGAAGTTAGACCCATTGTTCTTAAGCTTTTGTTTCTCAGCAAAACGTTGAAGTTGAAGTTGGACTTAGCCATTTGATCTACAAAATTTGCAAATACAATTTAGACTATGTTCATGATAACTAGTTCAACTTAATCAAATTACTAGATGAACTCCCACTAAATTAAACATCCTTCAAGTTGTTTAGTGAACACGATCCAAATTCACCACACCTAATCCGATCTTCACGAGAAGAGATGTGATTTCAATGGTGGACAACAAAGTGTCGATCATATCATCCATATGACTCATGTTTAACCTTTCGGTTCGTGTGTTCCGAGGCCATGTCTCTACATACTAGGCTCGTCAAGTCAAACCCAAGTATTTCCGCGTGTGCAAAACTGGCTTGCACCTGTTGTATGTGAACGTAGAGTTTATAGCACCCGATCATCACGAGGTGCTTGAACACAACGAACTTTCGCAACGGTGCATACATGGGGAGAACACAATTTTATCTTGATCTTTAAGTGAGGAATCATCTTATAATGCTACCGTCGCGATTTAAGCATAATAAGATACATAAAAGGATAAACATCACATGCATATAATTTTATGTGATATGGTATAGCCAATCTTCGCGCAATGATCTCCATCTTGTGCACGCCAGCATGATCTCCATCACTCCACCATGATTGCCTCCACCACGAATAGCAACTACAACTATTGCTAACTACTTAGCGATAAAGTAAAGCTATTACATGGCGTATAAGAAGTTGACACGCGGGTCATTCACAATAATAAAGACAACCATACGGCTTCTGCAGGTTGTGAACTCATCGACATGAAAGTCGTGAAATATTACAAAACATGATCATTGCATACATCTCAATTCATACATCATGTCTTGGGCCATACCATATCACAAAACACTCCCTGCAAGAACAAGTTAGACGCCTCAACTTTGTTGTTGAATGTTTTACGTGGCTTATGGGAGTAACAAGCTAAGAACGATTCTTACATACGGAAAGACACAACGGTGATATTATGGTTGCCAACATCCGTTGTAAATCCCATGACTACTATAGTGATAGAAACTGGCATCCACCAGCCGCATGTGTGGAACAAGCCACACGTCAAGTGCGGAGCCGCTCTCGCGAACAAGGTCGCGTAAAGTTGGCCTGGACCGCTTCGATCTCACTATGTCGTGCCATAAGAAATACACAACAAGAGGTTTGCAATAGAAAACATCAACGCCCGCAACAAGCATGTTGCGTTCTACTCGTGAAACACATCTATGCATAGATCTAGCTCTGATACCACTGATGGTATTCGCAGCATAGTAAATCAAAATTTTCATACGGATGCTAACAAGAAAGCCAAGATCTAATCTAGGAGATGTAATCAAACGAGAGAGATTGATGAGATCTTCATACCCTTGAAGGAATCGCACAGCAAAAATGTTCAACAGAACGTGGTTGATGTAGTCGTACTCGCCGTCTCCTCCTCGCGATCCGATCTGATCCTACGCCGCAAGTGGCGGCGCCTCCGAGAGATGCACATGTACGGTGCAACGATGTCTCCTCCTTCCTTGGTCCAGCAAGTATGGTGGAGAGATAGATTGTATCTGCAGCACGACGGCGTGGTGCTTATGGTGGAGAGTTTCTGCGGCAGGGCTTCGCCTACGCGCAGTCGGGAGAGAGAGAGAGGAGGAGGGGCAGCAGTTGGCGGCTAGGGTTGGAGGAGTAGGGGAGGCTGCGCCCCTGCCCTCCTTATATAGGGGGCTGGCCGGCCCCCTTTGGCCCCTCCTCCAAGCCCTAGGGCGGCGGCCCCAAGGGTGGAGTGGGGGGCAAGTCTTCCCCCTTCCTTCTAGAAGGCTCCCCTAGGGTTTCCCCTAGGGCTGGCCGGCTGGGCCTTGGGGCTTTGTGCCCATGGCCCAAAGTGGCCAGGGCACTTCCCCTTAGGCCCACACAGGACTCCGACAAGTGGGCCCATGTTGGTCCCACTCCGGAACCTTCTAGAACCTTCTGGTACAATACCGATAAACTCCGAAGCGATTCCGAAATCCAAAAAACTGCTTTCCTTTATATGAATCTTATTCTCCGGACCATTTCGGAACCTCTCGTGATGTCCTGGATCTCATATGAGACTCCAAACAAAAACTCATAAACCAATCATACATTCTATCCTAGCGTCGATGCACGTTAAGTGTGTGACCCTACGGGTTCGAGAATATGCAGACATGATCTTCTATCAATAATCAACAGCGGGATCTGGAAACCCATATTGACTCCCACACATTCATCGATGATCATATCGGATGAACCACGATGCCAGGATTCAATTAATCCCATATATGTATTCCCTTCGTCACGCGATATTTTACTTGCCCGAGATCCGATCGTTGGTATCGATATACCTAGTTCAATCTCGTTCACAGCAAGTACTTTACTCGTTTCGTAATCCGATATCACTTTGTGATTAACTCCTTAACCACGTGCTTGCAAGCGGTGTTGATATCGATTACCGAGTGGGACCGAAGTATATCTCTTCCACTCGGGAGGGACAAATTCCATCTCGATACATACAACCCAACAAGTACTTTCCGATCACCTAAGAGACACCTTTATGATCACCCTCACATAGGATGACGTTTGATGACCTCAAAGCTTACTTTCGATACTAGGGAGTTGTATTATCTCATGGTCTAAGGAATACAATACTTGACATAGGAAAAAGCTTCGCAAAGATGAACACGATGACACGATCTAATTGCTCTGCTTAATTTGGGTTTGTCCATCATATCATTCTCCTAATGACATGATCTCATTATTAATCGACAACTCATGTCTATGGTTAGGAAACCTTAACCATCATTAATCAATGAGCTAGTCCATAGAGGCGTACTAGGGACACGGTGTTGTTCATAAACCACACAAGTATCAAAGTTTCCGCTTAATACAATTCTAGCATGGAATAAAATATTTATCATGAACAAGAATTATAATAATAACATCTTTATTATTGCCTCTAGGGCATAATTCCAACAGGGATCCCTCTGCATTTTGATAGACTTAGTAGAGAAGCTATAACCTTTGTTTAAAAATTTAGTTGCTAGGATTGATGGGTGTAGAGGTAAAGTTCTCTCCTTGGCTGCTAAAAGGACACTTATTCAATCTGTCCTATCTAGTATACATGTTTATTTACTCTCTTTAAATTCCCTAAATGGGCCTTGCATTTACTTAATTCTCATATGGCCAATTTTATTTGGAATGATGAGGAGGGGAATCATAAGATTCATCTAGCTAATTGGCCTTACATTTGCATGAAAAAAGAGTATGGTGGTTTAGGTATTCCAAACATATAGGATTTGAATATCTGTTGATTGGTTCCAAGATTAAGAGATACATCCAGGGAGAAGGATCTCTCTAGAGAAAGGTAATATATGCTAAATATGGAACTAAAAACCCTAGTATCCTTTCATTCCATGACATTCATCCTTCCACCTTCTGGAAAGGAGTGATGTGGGCAACAAAGGCAGTTAAAATAGGATATAGGTGGAAAGTGGGGAATGGTAGACATATAAAATTACCGGAGGATATCTGGTTTGGTAATTCTCCTTTAGTTATACAATTCTGGAATATTTACTTCATTTCTAACTAGCAGACCAGTTCTATTGCTGAGATTTGGGATGGAGTTCAGGTTAGGGGGAATTGTAGGAGAACTTTTACTGCTAGTTTGATGGTTCAGTGGAAAGAACTGTTAGCTATTGCTAGTAGTATTTCTCTTAGTGATCAAGAGGATCAGCTTATCTCGCAACATGATTCTAAGGGTGTTTATTCCTCTAGTTCCATGTATTCCATTATTAATTTTAGGGGTGTGGAACATGTGTTTTTGCCTGCAGTTTGGAGTTTGAAAATTCCACCTAGAATACAGATCTTTCTTTGGCTGTTTTCTCAGAATAAAATCATGACTAGGGATAATCTTAGAGCTAGAGTTATTCCAAAACCTTTAGAGTGCGATTTCTATAAAGAGTTAGAATTCTTCCATCATTTGATGTTTGATTGTATTATTGCTAAGCTTCTCTAGGCTAAGGTTTTTAAGGTTTTTAATAACCCTATTTCTAATTTTGAATCTATTGCTAGTAAGTGGTTGTGCAATAAAAAAATTCTTGCACTTCAATGTAGTTTCTCCTGCTGTTCTCTGGGATTTATGGAACTCTAGAAACAAATTAGTTTTTAACAAAGCTACCTGGATTAATATGACACAGGTTTGGCATCTTGTGTTGTCCTATCTAAGAAATTGGAAAGTTCCCTTCAAAGAACTCGAAGGAGGGCTAACTTCCCAATTCTTGAATCGTCTCCTGTGAAAGCTCAAAAGACCACTGAGGCTGACTTCATGATCTGTTCAGACTTGGTTTGGATCTCCTCTTGGAAGACCACTGCTACAAGGGAATCGCATGGTGGAAGTACGTCACTGGAATACCTGTAGCTCCACCGCGGTGAGGATGATTCCATTCACGTGGTGACCTGATGCGATGGTGGCGCAACTCCTTTTGTCTTCCTTCCTTGGTTTTCTCTCTAGTCTTAATGTGGTGGCTTTCCGTCCTTTTGGGGCTTTCGTCCTGGAACTTTAATCTGTTAACTTTCGTTATTTTGCTACCTGTCCCGAACTGGTTTTAGGTGAACTTGGTATGTTTATTTTCTATGGAAAGGAACAGGGGAATGAAAATCCCTTTTGATCTAAAAAGAAACTTAAACTAGCCCTAACCCTAGATAACAAACTTCGGGCGTTGGCGCCGCCTCGTCCATCTACGAGTCGAGGTCGATATACTCCGGCAGTGTCCAGAGGTTGGGCGATGGCAGGGTCAGAGCGAGCGCAAGCGCCGGTGGATTGATCACCTGCCCAGGCCACGACACCAAACCATGTTGGAGGTGCGCCAGCTCCATCCCCACCTCTGTAGCGATCGCTGGCGCCCATCCCGGCAGCGGCGGTGGTGGAGGTAGCTGGGCGTTTGCCTGCGCCATCATGCCAGTGAGCTGGACGGCCTCTTGGAGGCCGCCCCACATGGCGTCTTCGTCCCGCGCGCTGGCCGCAATGGACTACGCAGTGAATCCGTCCTCGTCGTAGCCCCGCGCCAGGACGTCGCGGTACTCTGGGGGTAGGGTCGTGATGATGTCATCCATTGCATCCTACTTGATGACGATGTCATCGTCCTCCTCATTGTTCCTGTCGTCGATGTCGAGGTTAGTGTCGGAGTGGTTGAAGGCGCCCTCGTCGTCCAAGTCGATATCAGGGACGTGGTAGACCTCCCCCGGCTGTAGGTCGCGGCGGATGGTGGTGGTGCGTCGCGCCTTGTGCTCCCACTCGAGGAACTTCACCCAGTAGTCCTCGTTGTAGTAGCCCCTCTCCCACCGTTGGGACCGCAGGAGGTTGGAGATCCGGCAGCGGATCTCCTCCTACAACCCTTTGCCTGGCTTGGGCACAGGCGGCACCAGGACACGGTCCCGGTTGAGGTGCCAGACAGTGTGGAGAGAGACATCCGTGTGCTTGATGCCCCGACCCTCCCTCCACCAGCGCTCGCATTCCGTGACATGGAAGTAACACCGATTACGGCGCTCCCGCTATGGCGGGTAGTCCTCCACAGGGCGGCTCCAGAACTCCTCTAGCCGCGGCGGAGGCGGCAAGGATGTGTCGCAGAGGAAGGCCGACAGTCGGGAGCGCTGACTGCTAGAGCCAAACGCCTCATGGTCATTCTTGCTCCTCTTTAGCCAGGACGGCGTCTTCATCGTTGACGTTGGCGTTGGCGGTGGCTGACGAGGTTTGATCTCATCAATGCCCATTGTTATGGACTTGGGTTTTGGAGAATATGAGGATGCTGGAGATCGTGGAACGGTTAGCAAACAAGCAACACGGGGACACAAGGTTTACCTAGGTTCAGGCCCCCGGAGGGAAAACCCTACTCCTGCTTGTCTGCTCTTTTATTATGGCGGAACCGAAGGTTACAGGGTGCGCAGATGCAATCTGGCGTGGAGGTGTGTATGCGAAAGTATGAGTCGAGAGATCTAGGTTGTGCCCTCCTGGCCTTTATATAGACTTAGGCAGGTCCCGGGCGTAGACCTAGTTGGTTACAGGTTCTAGGGTTTTACCCCTTTAAATTTACTATCTATGCTAGTCTTGTTCTCCAAGGACCCGAAGGCGTCATGGGCCTTGGCCACCCGAAAGTCTTCATGGGACGGCATACATTCGCCGTGGGCCTGCCTTGGGCTGGACCAGGTATGCTGAGATCATGCACCCGCGGGGTATAACCATGTCAGTAGCCCCCGAGTGATCAGTCGAATCGTAGGTTCGGCTGAGGACTCTTCAATCTTTCGGGTGCAACTATGTATTTCAATAGTTCATGTGTAGGGATTGTTGATGCGCATCGACTCTGACGGATCAGAATTGATTAACTGTCTTAGGACGAAACAACACGATCTTCCTCAGGTTCGAGTCCCTCAACTCGAACCTGGAACATATGCTGGTGTAATTTGACTCAGGCCACGGAGGACTTACAGGAGTGGAATTCCAGTGTTTTTAATTGATGTACCCAACGCGTCCGTCAGGATTTTTCATCGCGCCTGCTGGCACGGGTTCATACTAGCAGAGCGCAGTCGTGTGCGTTACCAGGCCATCAGATGATATCTGTAGGTCTTATCTTTGTGTCGCAGATACAGCATCCGAATGTTTTTCACCGCAGAGGTGTTTTGGGTGGCCAAGGAGATCATTGCTCACTCAGCGTTTTGTTGGGACAGAGTTGCCGAAAAGTTTTTTTTGCATGCTGATCCGAAAGATCATAGTCGAAGAATTCATAGGGTGCGCGACCAGCGCTCCCTATGGGAGTAGCCCCCGAGTGTTTGTTCGAGTCGTAGACTCGAGTGGAGACTTTAGTTCAAACATCGTTCAGTTGTTAAGTCCTTAGGACACAAAAAAATTTCGGATGCTTAAATCCATCCTCCCTATGGGAGTAGCCCCCGAGTCTGTAGTGGAGTCGTAGACTCGACGTAAGACTCGAAGAAAAGTTCGTTGTTATTCATCTTTCGGGTTCGCGGCCAGCGCTCCTAATAGGAGTAGCCCCCGAGTATTTAGTCGAATCGTAGATTCGAGTGAGTACTCTTAACTTTGAAGCCGAAGAAATTGTAGTTGTTGCTAGTATAGCTTTTGATGACATCAGTGCTGACGATCAGTGACCTCAGGCGTCTACTGCGCCAGAGATGACTTGACTGGACGAGCGTGGTTCCCACTTGCTGACCTTGAATTGACCGGTCACGCGCGGCGTGGAGATAATTACGGCGTCTCCTCGATTTCCGTGCGTAGTGGACGGCGTGGTAACGACGGTTCGTTGTGGTGCTGACACGTGTATGGCCAGATCTGCCGTTGGCGTTAGGTCTTCTGGATGGACGGCTACCGTGCATCGTCCTCGTCGTTATAATCATTGGGTAAAGCTGCAGTTTGTTTTCACCGCATCAGTTCTTGTTTTCACTGCCTCCTTGTGCTCCAGGGATTCTTGATACGCGCTGGAATTTCCTTCCATATTTCCATCTTCTCTTCTGCGCTCTCACCATCGGCGCTGCCGTAGCGCGATGGGGAAATCGAAGAAGTCATCATCTGCAGTTGGTACCAGCGCCGCCGGAGGAAAGAAAGGCGCCACCGCTACACGTGTCACCGACGGTGGTTGGCGGCGATCAGAGACGCGAGAGTGATCTCCATAAGCTTCATGGCGGGCTTGATCAGAGGATAGGGAGGCCGTCAGACTCCCTAGCAACAAGGTAATCCCCCGTCCCCCCTCTGGGTATCGGGTTATGTTTCTCGCCTTCGTTATGCGTGGGTTTTCCTTTCCAGTCCACAACTTCCTCCGTGGACTGCTCTTTCTCTATGGCATCCAGCTGCATCATCTTTCGCCCAATTCTCTTCTTCACATTGCTTATTTCATTACTTTCTGCGAGTGTTGGCTCGGCATTGAGCCGCATTTTGGCCTCTTCCGGAAGCTTTATTCTGTGAAGAGGCAGTCTGGTTCGGATGGTGTTTATCCCATTGGGGGTTGCATCATCTCCCTCAGTCCCAATCTGCTTTTCTTTTCCTTTTCCATGTCTGAATCTGTCCAGTATTGGCGGAGGCGATGGTTTTATATCTGCGACTCCGTAGTGCCTGGGCAAGATTTTGGTCTTGTTCCTTTTGACCCCTCCCAAAAGACTGAGCTGAAAAGGTCTTGGAAAAACAAGATCTTCGATGGCGAGGAGGCGGAGGTAGAGGCCCTTTACCGTCGGGTGGAGGATCTCCAGTTGATTCCGGAGAAGGAAGTGAACGGTGTGGATATCATCCGCACGTTTCGGCGTCAGTGCGGCCTCTCCGAGCTAGGGCACACCCGATGTTTCTTTATTCTGGCGCCGTGATCCGGCGAGGTTGGCTGAGAAAATCTCCGAGGGGGATCTTGACAGGACCCTTCGCTCGCTGCTGAAGTTCAAGGCCGGAGAGAAAATCCCGGGGAAGTCGCTGACTCCGCCGTTTTCTTCGACGTTGGCTGTTCCACAGGTGTAGATTCGGGGGGCGCCGCTCCGAACCCTCCTCTGCAGGAGGTGCAGGTGGTTGTGCCTCAGAATTTCTCCAGCGGGCCTTCAGAGTCGCCATCAGATCCCTCGCTGAGAGATGAAGTACCCAAGCAGCTGACCCGATGGGACGCCGAAGGCGCACTTTTCGGGGTTGAGCTTGATCCTATAGCGATCAAGGTTGCCGAACGTCTCGTGGAGATCGTCGATAAGTGTCCTTGCCTCCCTAGTATTTATGACTATGTCGTCAACATAGACTTGAACGTTGCGACCGATCTGGTCCTTGAGGCAGGCCTGCATGCATCGCTGGTACGTGGCACCTGCGTTCTTTAGCCCGAAGGGCATTGTGTTGTAGCAGAATACTCCGAACGGTGTGATAAACGCCGTTTTCTCCTGATCTTCGACCTTGAGTCGAATCTGGTTATAGCCTGAGTAGGCGTCGAGGAAGGAGAGTTTCTCGCAACCTGCAGTCGAATCGATGATCTGATCGATCCAAGGAAGAGGGAAGTGGTCCTTTGGGCAATGCTTGTTTAGTGACGTGAAATCCACGCACATCCGTAGGATGTCCGTATCCTTCTTTGGGACCATCACTGTATTTGCAAGACACTCGCTTTCCTTGATTTCCCTGATGAAGTCTGCAGCGAGTAGTCTATTGATTTCCTTGCCGATATCTTTGGCTCATGGCTCGGACAGCCTCCGGATGGACTGCTTGACGGGCTTGGTGTCTGGAAAGACGTTGAGTGCATGCTCGGCGAATTCTCTGGGAACTCCTGGCATGTCCACAGGACACCAGGCGAAGATTTCCCAGCGCTCATGGAGGGATTCGACGAGCGCGCCTTCCTATGCGGGGCTGAGGTTGTTGGCGATCAGCGCCGTCTTGGAGGCATCCGTCGGATGGACCTGCACCTTCTTTGTGTTGACGGTGGAGTCGAAAGACATGTCGGTCGCGTTTTGTCGTGCGACTGGGGGTGCCCCATTGTCTGTCACTTCGCGGAGTCTTAGGAGCTCCTCCTGCATGCCGAATGACTGGGAGATCCTGTTGAAATCCCTGTCGCATTGGTCCGATCGGGTGAAGCTCCCGTGGATTGTGATGACGCCCTTCGGCCCTGGCATCTTGAGTAGTAGGTATGCGTAGTGTGGGACAGCCAGGAACCTTGCTAACGCTACACGCCCGAGGATGGCGTGGTACTATGATGGCTAGTCCACCACTTCAAATTCGAGTCGCTCCAGCCGGAAGTTGTCCGGCTTGCCGAAGATGACATCGAGCCATATTTTGCCCAGGGGGAATATACCCTTCCCTGGAACGATGTCGTGGAACGTTGTGTACGATTGTTCCGTGCATCAAGGATCCGCATTGCTGCTAGAGTGCTTGCGAACATCAGGTTGATGCCGCTGCCGCCGTCCATGAAGACGCGACTCATCTCGAAACCTCCGATCTGCGCCTCCAGCACCAGGGCAGCATGACCTGGGCGAGGATCCGCAAGGTGATCGAGCGAGTGAATGTGATGCGGGACTCGATCCGCTGAGGTACTCGAGGATGGCGGTGGAGTTGCCACGGCCAGGTTGATTTGTCGGGTGATTTTCTTCGCACCTATTCGTGGCGCCTTCCGGATCATCGCTCCTTTTGGGTACCTGCTCCCGTTCCGTTGTTCTGTGCTGGTGCGACTGGTTGGTTCGGGCCTCCGATAGGCGGCGGTGGAGGAGCTCCATGCGCTATTTCACCTGGCGCAGGTGCGTTTCCGAACGCAGGGATTGGGGCTTGCCTCATCGCACCATGCTTTCGCTGAGTTCGAACTCGCGGCAATCCTTGAGCATGTGGCTTTCTTTTGCCATCCTGCTTGTCGATGTAGAAGTGGATGGTGCATGGACCCGCACAGTTTGAGGGTCCGTTATCGCGTCACGGCGCGTTACGATCAGCTATTGGCGTCCTGTCAGCGGAAGTTTCCTCCGCGATATCCTGCGCTGTTGCGGTTGGCGTCGTTGCGGCGATCGGCGTAGCCAGCCGCGACCATGTCGGGTCCGTCGCGATCGTCATAGACGCGCGATCTTCTCTTGCTACGGTGCTCTCGCTGTCGACCGTAGTCGTCTTCTTCTTCCGATTGTGCTCGGTGAATGGAATCTTCTCCGTCAGCCCATCTGTTAGCGATGTCCATGAGGTGGTCGAGTGTTTTGGGCTTGACGCGCCCAAGTTCCTCCTTGAAGTCTTGGCGCTTGACGCCGTCCCTGAAGGCGTCGATGGCCCTCTCTTCGGAGATGTGGGCTACGGAGTTCTTTGTGTTGGACCAACGTAATATATACGAGCGAATGGATTCGCCCGTTCGTTGGGTGCAGGCTCGCAAATCTTCGATTGAGGCGGGCCTCTTGCTGGTGCCTTTGAAGTTTCGTATGAAGCTGTAAGCTAGCTCATCCCAGCTTCGGATGGACCCTGAAGATAGGCCGCTAAGCCAGATCCGGGCTGCGCCTGTCAGCTGCAGCTGAAGGCATTGCATGGCAGTCTCCTTGTTTCCACCGTGCAGTTTGACGGATGATAAGTGGTCGCTGAGCCAAGCTTTTGGGTCCTGAGTGCCGTCGAACTTCGGAGTATCCGAAGGAAGCTTGAAGTTGCGCGACATCCGTGTCCGCCGGACAGATCTGCTGAAGCATCGGGCTCGGCATAGTTCTCCTTCGTCTTCGTCCATCTCGGATTCAGACGAGCATGCGTGCTTGGCGCGCGCTTTGTCGATTTTGCGCTGTGTGAGCGCATCTCTGGCGTCGTAGTAGAGGTCGCGGCGGCGCGAACTCTTCTTCCTTCGAGGAAGGTCATGTTCCTCCTCTTTGGATGAAGGGGTAGGGCTGCGGTTGAAACGAACCGGAGCCTTCTTCTTCGGCTCCGCGGGAGCTTCATGGTGGAGCGCAGCTCCGACGAGTCCGAGTCCGGTGAGTGCGGACTTGTGCATAGCTCTCTTCGGGTCCCCCTCCGGTGGTGGGTGGGCCGCGAGGTACGCAGTGGCTGCCATGATCGCAGCCTGCGGCGTTTTCGGGATGACGTTGCCATCGGCGTCCATCTCCATGAAGGATGTGTGGAGAGTTCGCGTCAATTCGCGGCGCTCCCGGGGATCCGTGTTCTCCATCCGAGAGTGGTGCTTGTTGCCTGGGTTGGCGTTCGAGCTAGAGCCGATGCCCATGGCGGAGAGCGCGGCTTGTCGCGCGTTGGACTCTGAGGCTGCTTGCTTGCGTTTGTCAAGCACCTCCTGCATCTTGACCTGCTTCTTGTGCTCCTCGATCAGGAGCAGGTGGTAGGCCATCAGCATATCCCGCGAGGCGTCCGCAGGCAGTACTATGTTGCCTGCCACGGCTTCACGGACCTGGGTCCATCCTTCTTTGCTAAGGCGGATGACATGGCCGCCGTTGTTTTCCCCTTCGGGTGGGGGGGGGACTGGCTTCTTCTGTTCCCGCCGTTTCGTTCTGGGGTTTAGGTGGCGGGTTAGGCGTTTGCTGATCCACGTCGCTTTGGATGACTGCGGCGCATTGGTAGCGCTCGCAGATTGGTCCGCTGCTGCCACAGCTTTCAGATCCGGAACCGTAGGTCCCTGCATCCGATGGTGGATCGCACAGATTGGAGTTGCAGCTGCTGCTGTCGTAGGAATCATCTGTTGATGATGTTGTGCGTAGCACGGGGTGTGGGGTCCATGAAGCGGGCCTGATTGATGGTAGGGGCACCCGCTCAGGGAGGCGGAGGGTGCCAGTTTGCCCCACCTGGAAGCAGAAGCTCCCGAACAGGATTTCGAGTCCGTCGCCTAGGGGCTCGAAGTCCTTCATGGTGGTCGGCGAGTGGGCGGTGAAGTCGAAAGCGCCGAAGAGGAGGTGACTCTCCGTTGCTGCAGAGTTGTAGATCGATCGGGTTGGGACCGTCACGATCGCACAATCAGCGCCCCCAGTTCCCACAGACGGCGCCAATTGATGAGGTTTGATCTCATCAATGCCCATTGTTATGGACTTGGGTTTGGGAGAATATGGGGATGCTGGAGATCGTGGAACGGTTAGCAAACAAGCAACACGGGGACACAAGGTTTACCTAGGTTCAGGCCCCCGGAGGGAAAACCCTACTCCTGCTTGTCTGCTCTTTTATTACGGCGGAACCGAAGGTTCTGGATCTTGATGCAATCTGGCGTGGAGGTGTGTATGCGAAAGTATGAGTCGAGAGATCTAGGTCGTGCCCTCCTGGCCTTTATATAGACTTAGGCAGGTCCCGGGCATAGACCTAGTCGGTTATAGGTTTTAGGGTTTTACCCCTTTGAATTTCCTATCTACGCTAGTCTTGTTCTCCAAGGATCCGAAGGCGTCATGGGCCTTGGCCATCCGAAAGTTTTCATGGGCCGGCATACATTCGCCGTGGGCCTTCCTTAGGCTGGACCAGGTATGCTGAGATCATGCACCCGCGGGATATAACCATGTCAGCGACTGCTAGGGTCGTGATGGCAAGAGTGAGGAGTGCAGCACCGATGGACGCAGGGTTAAATAGCCCCTACACCCGCGAACGCGCGAAGCTTCCTGCTCCTTCGCAATCAATACCTGCGTCCGGTGATCAGCGTGTCGTCTCGTCGCCATTGATGTCGCAGGCTGCCACCGGTCAGCCTTCCGCCTCTGAATCGTTGTCTTGGTTGCGTCTGAATCAATGTCGCGGTACATGGTGGATACAAAACAAAAAATCGAACATAAAAAATTATCGTAATCAACTATAGTGAAAAAATATTCTAAAAAAACTAGTGTAAAGACACATCCTAAGCATTCAAAGACTAGACCAACAGTCACCCACTAATTGACCTGGTCACATAATGACCTAACAGAAAATAAATTAAACATCGATAAATTGACAGGAACAAAAGCCCCTTGTTTTTTTTAGGGAAAACAAAAGTCGCTCGTTGGCTGACGCATTGTAGAAACGGTCTCTTTGCATCACATGGGCTTTTGCTCCACTTCTTCTTTGTTCAGGTCAACAAAAGGCAAGGCAAAGTGCAGCCCCGGCGTCGGGGGGGATGGTAGGTATGGACCAAATAATTTGCATTTTACTGTGTCTAAAGGGCATTCCAACCAGTACCGTTTATGGAATGAATAGTTGTAGCATAATAAAGTTGTTGTTTGAGTGCACAGGTCTTGGTGGGTCTTGGTCCTCCTCGAAACAGGCATACGAGAACAGGCAACATTCCCATAATGTACATTTATATGGCCGTAAAAATACTCTGGAGTTTTGGCAAGAAAGAATAAATACTATGAAAATGCATAGTACTACAATTTATTATTATTTCAACTATTTTGAGAGCTGCTACACATACGCTGATTTTACGTCCAACACTTGTCCGACGATACAAGCCTACCATCCATCAACAACATGCGACGATATAGTGCAACCATCGGACAAGCATCACCAGAGATGCCAGACATGTATTTATTTTAGCGACGACTACTTGCCAAGTGCCAATGAGCAATTCTGAGAGCACCTCCATTCGTTGAATAACTACCCCTCTCAGGAACCTTATCCTCTCCCGACCTCCTTCCTCCTCCCTCCCTTGAGAGTCAACCGCCACGGGCCTCTCCGCCGCCCTCCCCGCCGGATTAGCCGGCTGGGGTTGGGTTTGGGGAGGTGCCAGAGGTAGTAGTAGGTGTAGTTGGTTTTGGTTTTGGCGGATTTCCGCCATGGCTTGGCATCTTGCTGGGAGTTCGCGCGGGCATGATCTCTGGGTCGAGATCTGCTCATGGCTGGCGGCCCTGCCTCTCCTGGTGTTGCTCCGGTGGCCGGAGCTGCGGATGGAGGTCGGCGCCGGCGACTCCATGAATAAAAGGCCCGTGGAGCACCTTCTTCCGATGAGGACGGCGGAGGCTGCCTTGTCTCACCCGGCTGGCCGTGGCGGCAGGGGATGAGGTGCGGCGGCGTGATGCGGTGGTCTATTCGTCTCCCCCCGGCCGGCCATGGCGGCAAGGGGAGGGGGGGAGGAGATCATGGCGGTTGTTTCCTCTTTGCCCTCCTCTAGATGGCATTTGTGCTAGATCCGTTTGAAGTCGAGATGCGTCGTTTCGCAGCTTACGCTGGCCGGCCGTGGTGGCGAGGAGAGACGATGTGATGCTGCTGTTTCGGATTGCTTCGGTCTTCGCAACTTTTTGTCAAAGGTGTGGCTCCGTTGCAGCTACCCTAGCGGTGGTGCAGGGAGTGGTCGTCCTCGCCGACTTTTGGGGCTCCGTGGGGGAGTTCCTCGTTGGCGATCTTCGGCCGCTGCTTGTCCAATAAGCCTGTTTCTTGGGTTCATCGTTGCGGCATATTCTACGGCTTCTTCTCCTCATCTCGGGCAGGAGCTCTTAGGAGAGAGCTCGGTTTCTTCGCGCGGCGTCGACGAATCCTAGGTGATCGTTGTTGTTGTTGCTTGGTGTGTATCCTTCTCCTGGGCGTAGTGGTTGCGCCTCGTTGGGAAGGCTCACTAAGCTGCAGCAGCGAAGGGCATCTTTGGAGTAGTGAAACCAATATTTCCTGCAGTTCCAAGTCGGAGGCAGTTTGTCAGCCGATTATCCAAGCCAAATCGAGGCCTTCAAGCTTGTCGGCAAAGTCCGGCGATCCTTCAACCTCCATAGTGAGGCCCAACAGTTGCAGAGATGAGTTGTAAGGAGAACCTGATTATTTTATTATGTATTTTTGTAGGGTTCTTTTTGTAAAGCGCTTAAACCCGTTTTTAGGGTCCTTTGCGAAAATCTTTATCTCCATCCTCTAGTTTTAATGAAGGCTTCCAGCCCCTTCCTGGGCTATCCTGTAAAAAGAGTAATTCCGCAAGCTTTAGTTCTTTCATTGCTACGATTTTATTAGTGAACATTAGATCCGGACAAGGTATATTTGACATGTATATCTATGTTATTTCTATATAGGAAATCAGGCAAGTTTACCGGAAAAGGAATGACACCTGAATTAGTTCAACCAGTATAGTGTTCTTTTATGTAGGACAACCCATTGCATGTCAAACTTGAGGTTTTAAATGGAATAAAACATAAAAAGAGTTTCATGTTTTTTAGCAAGAATTGTACCTATTCTTTCTTGAAAGAGACAGGGGGCATCGCCTTTTTTATTGATATAAGGCGTGCAAAATTGTTGTTTCTTGTAAGTCAAATTAAAACAGAAGAAATTGCAATCGTGCCCATCTTTGATTCTTTGCAGGCCTTTGTTCTTCAAGAAATTAAAAGAAGATCATTGAATGGTGAGGCCCGAGGGATGCCTGGTTGTTGAACGGTAAATGTTTGAACCTTTAATGGAATACTAGTTTGATATCTTAGAAAAGAAAGCCGGACATCTAAATAATGAAATAAAAAAGTCCTAATTTTTATGGTCTTTCAGGCTAGTCATAATAAAAGTAACATACTCCCTCCATTTCTTAGAATAAGGTCTATAAATTTAGTCAAAAGTCAAACATTGCAAAGTTTGACTAAACTTTTAGAAAAAACTACAAACCTCTATAGGGTCAAATCAATCTTACTAAATACATTATGAAATATATTTTCATAATGTAGCTATCAATTATCATAGTTATTGATAGTTTTTCTTATAAACTTGGTCAAAGTTTGCACTCTTTGACTTTTGACTAAATTTATAGGCCTTATTTTAAGGAACGGAGGTAGTAGGTAGTAACATGCATCTACATACAATGCCAATTAGACAATTTAATAACATGGCATGTCATTAAATGATAAAAGAGAGTCTTGTGATAACTAACTATGTTACTCCGAAGATAAGATGACTCGGAAAGATGAAACTCCAGCCGCCTGAAGGGCCGGTGGATGGCCCAGGAACCAACTATAGTGGAGCCGGCGGTTAAAGGGAGCTAGATGCGATCTATCGGCTGGAAAAATAGTTCACTTCACGTATACTTCCTCCGCCGCAAATAAGTGTATTTCTAGCTTTTGTTTAAGTCAAACTTTCTCAAATTTGATCAACTTTATAGATAAATATAGCAATATATATTACATCTACTTTATATATTATGAAACTAGATTTAAAAACATATCTAGTGGTATCAATTTAGTATCATAATTATTTCTATATTTTTTTATAAAGTTAGTCAAATTTTATTAACGAAGAGAGTACGTTGCTTTCTTAGTTTCTAGACTCGTTTCAACTATGTGCATACTGATTATGCAGAGATCGATCCACCACAGGCTGTGACGCCATGCCAGGCCGTAGTCACACACATATCGGCGTCCACATATCGGCGACGCGAGAATACAGCGAAGCGAAGCAACCTTCCGGCGTGACTCTCCTAAACCTCGTTTAGTAATTATGTTCACGGGGTTAACGTTGGGCTCTGCACTCTCCGTTTCAAAACGTCTCGCCGGCCGGCCTCCGGCCGGCAGATAGATTTCGGACGTTTGGCGGCGTCCTGGCGTTTTTGGGCGGCGATCTGCCACCAGCTCATTGCCGTGTCTTATCGCTGCCAGACAAAAAAATTGCTGATCGCAGCTGAGCGCGTGCTCGCCGTCCATCCGGCAAGTGCGCTCCGAACCGACCCCCCACCACTCACGCAGTACGTCCACCTGCACAACAGCACCAAGCTGTTCGCAACAGAACATGAAAAAAAAACAGCACGAAATTTCTCCCTGGTACCAGTGCGCTGCCGCAATTCAGGAGAGGGGTTTCGTTCGCGCCTGGTGGACTTGTGGGGTCAGCTCCGCGTCCGTTGAAGCTGCAGCAGCGCGCATGCAACGAAGCGGCGGCATGCCCACGCGCACGCGGCACCCGCGCGGTTTCCGTCTCCGTGCACAACGCAACGCAAGGCAACGCGTCTTCTCTTTCTCTTCGGCTCTTCCCCACGGACCCAATGACCCAAACCATCGTGCCGTTCGAGCGGACCCAGTAAACAACCCAAGACCCAACCCAACCACGCCGGAACAAGTCAATGCGCGCGGCACCACCAGGTCCCAACATCAATAACGTAGCCGCCGGCACGGCAGCAACACCAACACAGCAGCGCGTCCGTTCCACTAAAGTCAATCCCCGCCCTCGCCTCCGTCGCATTTCCATCCTCTCCACCCTGGCCACGGCGATGGCCCCCTCCCCTCTCCTCCCCGCCCTACTCCTCGTCGCCGCAGCCGCCGTCCTCTGCCCCCTCGCCGCCGCGCAGTCGCCGCGCAACATCCAGACCCGCTTCCCCCCCACCACCAGCCCCGCCATCCCCGTCCCGCCGACCGCGTCCCCGTCCGCGCCCCCCACGGGATCGCCCGTCCTACCCCCGCAGTCCGCCGCCTCCTCCTCCTCCCCCACCAAGCGCAGCGACATCGCCGTGGCCGTGGTCAGCACGGCGCTCAGCAGCTTCGCGCTCTCCGGCCTCGCCTTCTTCCTCTTCCTCAGGCACGGCAAGAAGAAGGACCTCGCGCACGCTGCCGGCGCCGCCGGGTCCCGGAACGGGTACTCGAACGGGCGGCAGGATGGCGGCGCCTTCGCCGGCAAACTGCCGGAGCGGGCGCCCAAGCAGCCACCGCGCGGCGACATGGTGGACGAGAACGGCCTCGACGCGATATACTGGCGGGAGTTCGAGAAGGAGCGAGCCGGGCCGAGAAAGCCCGCGGGGGGCGGCCGCCCGCCGCAGCCGCCGTCGTCGCGCCAGCAGAACCGCGCCGAGAGGAGGACGGAGGGCGGCGCGCATGGGTTCTCAGCACCGTCCCCGCCACGGCCCAGGAAGGGCAAGGTAGATCAGGAGCCGCTCATACCCAGGGGATCCCTCGACTCATCGTCCGTCGTGTTCGACGAGTCGCCGCGCGGGCCTAGCCCCAGCGCCACTTCCAGCTCGTCCTTCTCCGTCGCTGCCGCCGACGCGTACGCGCGCCCGGCACCGGCGGCGATGGCCGTCAGCTCTGTCCCCCGCCCGTCCCCACCGCCAGCCCCTGCCCCGCCGGGAAGAGCAAGCACACCGCCGCCACCGCCACCACCAACGGCCTCGACGTCGCCACCCCCGCCGCCGCCTCCAAAGGGCCCACCGCCGCCACCAGCGCCCAGAGGCCCACCTCCGCCGCCGCCGCCAGGAGGAAAGAAGGGAGGCCCGCCACCGCCAGGCCCGCCGCCACCGCCTGGTGGAAAGAAGGGAGGGCCGCCTCCGCCGCCCGCCTGGGCGTCCTCCTCGAGGCCACCGGCGGCGCCAGGTTTTTCATCCAGCGCAGAGGACCAGCAGGCGAAGCTGAAGCCGCTGCACTGGGACAAGGTCAATGTGGCCGCCACCGACCATTCCATGGTCTGGGACAAGCTCACCGCCGGCTCATTCAAGTAAGCATCTCCTGAATTAAACCACGCTTTTCATTTCAGCTGATCGTACTTGGCATTAGTACTACTATTGCCGTAGCCATAGATGTTTAATTCTCTCGGTGCATACAGTACTGCATTTAGATTTCGCTGGTAGGAACAGAGTACTAGTAACGGTGATATGTAGCGCTAGCTAGAGTACGGGCAGTGAATGCAGCTTGGATCTTAGCATACATGGACTCTGAACCTTGAAGAAAGTGCAAAGTTGCACTTCAAATAGGACTGCCGTACAATCCAATTAGGATTAAACTGAGGAAAATCCATTAGCATTTCATTCTCTGAATCAGCATTTTAGCTGTGCTCTTGCAAAGCATGCTAGCTGTAGTCCTGTAGAAACCGGAGAATGTACAAAGATGCGGTGTAAACTGGAAAGGCCCTTTTGCTGGCATGGCAGCCATGGGCAGTGGTGGATTCTTCGACGGGATCAAGATCCAGCACGCCGCTTTTTCCTTGAAAAGGATGCCCAAATCCTGGTTGCCTTTTTGTGCGCGTATGTCATCTCTGGATCCTGGACCTGTTGTTAAGCTACGACAGACAAGGACAGACGGGTACCTTTGGTGTTATCTTAATCTGCGTCGTCCTGGCTTACACCAGCCTAGGGAGTTTCGTAGAACGAGTACACGGGAACAGGTATACGAGTTGGCGACGCATGCTTTTCGTTGAACGGGCAGGAAGTTCACATTTGTTCACCTTGACAGAACAAATCAACCATATACTAGCACATCGATTAGTGCCATTGTTAGTTCTAGATGGGGACGGGGATATTTTAGCCCTAGTAGGAAAGCAATGATGGGGGATTTGTGAAGACCTTGAACTCAGTCAAGATGGCACCCAATTTTCTCTGTCAGCTTGAGCTGGACGTCTTGCCACGGTATCCCTCCCAAGTCCCAATGATCGGAGAATCATATCCAGAAAAACATGGGTGTGAGTGGCTGATTGGATACCACTCACTCAGTGCAACATTGCTTTTGTAATTTTACATGATTGACAATGATATAAACTAGTGTTTCGGCCCTTTTGTGCAATCAATCCAAAACATTCTAACGGCATTATTCTGGTGTGTTTGCAGCTTGGATGAAGGCACTATTGAGGCCCTGTTCGGCGCCGGGGCAGCTAACCGGAAGACGAAATCTGCAGACTCCAAAGACTCCTCGAGCAGCCTAGGACGCGCAAACTCGGAGGAGAAAATATTCCTGATCGATCCACGCAAGTCACATAACATCTCCATCATCCTCAAGTCCCTTACCGTGGGGAGGGATGAGATCATCGATGCCCTCCGCGACGGCCACACCGAGCTCACCACGGAGGTCCTCGAGAAGCTGTCTCGGCTCAGTATCTCCAAGGAGGAAGAAGCTACCATTCTGAAATTCTCTGGAAACGCCGACAGGCTTGCCCCTGCAGAGGCCTTCCTTTTCCGTCTCCTCCTCGACGTACCCAACCCGTTTGCTCGTGTCGATGCGCTGCTATTCAAGGTAAACTACGGTTCTGAGTTCGCTCAGCTCAAGCGATCGCTCCAAACTTTAGAGATGGCAAGCCAGGAACTGAGGACAAAGGGACTGTTCTTCAAACTGCTCGAGGCGGTACTCAAGGCAGGGAACCGGATGAACGCCGGCACAGCACGGGGGAACGCGCAGGCCTTCAATCTTACGGCACTGCGCAAGCTCAATGACGTGAAGAGCACTGATGGAGCCACCACACTGCTCCACTTTGTCATTGAGGAGGTTGTGCGTGCAGAGGGAAAACGCCTTGCCATCAACCGCAACTACACTATTCGCCGCTCTGGCAGCCTCGCAAAGACAAGCACCGACGGTGGCACAGGCTCCACGATTCAGGGGCCATCACGCGAGGAGAGGCAGAACGATTACTTGAACCTGGGATTACCGATTGTTGGAGGTCTCAGCAGTGAGTTCGCCAACGTGAAGAAGGCTGCGACTGTGGACTACGACACGGTTGTCAATGAGTGCGGAATCTTAGGCAGCCGACTGGCACGCATCAAGAAGCTCTTGGAGACCTGCGGGGACGATGGGTTCTCGAGGGGGTTGAGAGGGTTTGTCAAGGCCGCAGAAGAAGAGCTGAAAGCACTAAGCGGGGATCAGGAGAAAGTGCTAGATCTGGTTCAAAAGACAACGGAGTACTACCATGCAGGTGCTACCAAGGACAGGAACGCGCATCCCCTCCAGCTGTTCGTCATAGTGAGGGATTTCCTGGGGATGGTGGACCAGGCATGTGTGGACATCAAGAGAAGACTACAACAGCAAAAGAAACCTCCACTCCAATCATCACAGCCAACAACGACGGTGGCTGCGGCAGCCGCCGGGAAGGGTCCAGCTGATGTTGCTATTAAGGGGGCAGCTGATGCTGCAGCAGCGCCGGCTCAGAAACCACCACCGGAAGAGGCAGAGAGCAAAAGGAAGAGGGTCATGCCAAGATTCCCAAACTTGCCAGCACACTTTATGAAGGACAATGCAGACTCTGATTCGAGTAGTGATGAGGAATAGGATGTATGAAAAGGTGTACATGATGATTGCTTGCATTGGTTTGAATTGGTTATTTTTTTTGGAGGTATAGGTTAGCTGCAGACTGTACATAATGAAATATCTGTGTTTTGTTCTTTTATACAGTTCTTTATATATGATCCATATGTGTCGACAGCAGTAGGTACTTCTCTATTCAGAAACTGAATTTGATGTACAATTTATCAATAATTCCTTACAAAATGAGACTTCAGCTAATTGGTAACCATTTGACCATGGTACAACAAAGAATTGCCTACCTACAACAATTGACCAATGTGGTACCTACAGTTTCCATGCTTTCACCCAGCAAGCTCACTTAGTGGTACTCGATCCATGACACTGCAAGCAATTTGGGCATTCTTCTGGAGAACCGGGTCTATGTCTGGCAATTTTGGAATCTGGAAAATAATTCAATAGTATTATGTAATGTAATACAAAACACAAGGAAAACCTTAACAACTGTGGGTTTACACAGAAAAAACAAGAAAGACCGGCACCTTTTTTGCCAGGAAGAACAGCATTAACATAATAAATATTATCATCAAACTTCAGGAACCAAAAAAAATCCAAGAAAATATGGTACGTAGTAACATAAAAGTGGAATCGGAACGCCTGATAACATGCCTGAGCTAGTAAATCCATCGTTCGTCTGAGCAGCCGGGCTAAATCTCCATCATCCATTGCAGAGTCCATCATTATCTCCCTCCAAGTCAACCCTGACGCCCAGGCTTCAACCATTCCAGCAAACTGGGTATCTATTTCGCAGGGTATCTGTATGCCAAGAAACATGCAGATGAGAATAGTAACTGGGCCAACTATTGATACCTTGATTAAAAATACAAGGGAAAACAGGAAGATCATGTGCCAAACCTTTACACCATGTTTCTCCTGGAGATCAAGGAGTGAATTTCTCTGCTCTTCTAAGTAGTTTATAACACCAATAACAACTGAAGATGGTTCATACACATAACTGCAAAATTCAAACAATCACCACAGTTTCTAAGAAAAAATATCAGGATGTGTGGACTGGATATTGTGTACACCGAGCTGATGTTCTCACTTTAAGTAGGGATAACAGAAAATACTACTGGTTGCACCTTATTGGCATCAGCATATGTTTCCAGTTGGTACTTGGTATTTTATACTACATTGTTCTGAGTCTGATCAGTACTGTCCATTGACCCCATGTAGCTGTCTGTCATTCAATAGGCCACTGAGGTATATGCTGACAACTGATTGGATGGACATATTTTATTGTTGAAGCAGATTGATCGACAATATGGAGAGTTCAGTTCCTGAACTAATTATGAATTGCGCCAATAAAAAGCATATTTGGGACAGCCAATATGCTGGTCCTCATTTAGCACAGCACGTGGGATTGATGGTCCAATTGATTTATGTCATGTCAGTACATGTTTCACAAATTTGGGCCGCACCAATAAAGAATAGGGGCTGCTGTCTAGGGATCAACACGACGTAACAGAAGGCTTTACGAGAAATAGCCAATGACAAGTTGTAATCATGAGAAACAAGTGTTGTTGTTGAAGTTTGTACCTGCTATTTTTCCAAGGACGAAGCTTGATCCCTTCTGACACTAAGCTTCCACAGACTGCTGCCAGTTGAGATGGCTTCAGATCCAAAAGGACCTTGTTCCTAAGAACCATAGCAAGCCAGAGTTCGTTTTCCCCTCGTATGGCTGCTGCCGTCTCACCCAAAGGATAGATTACCTGGGTATTGATATCTAACACTCTAGCCTCTTGTATGACTTTGCTAATCTGGTAAACGTCCATTTATAAATTAATGATTAAGAAACTATTAATTGATGGCAATTAGATAGATTTATCAAGCATAGAAAATCATAGCTAGTTACCTGCAAAAATTCTTTCCAACCGGTTGGTTCAATTTGCATTATGCGTCTATTCAAACGACGAGACCTGGCTTCCAAACGCTCAATCTTTTCTTTTGTAAAGTTTCTCCTGTCAATGATCTTTTGAAATTCTCTAAAACCCTTAGTACTTCTGATTGTTTTCTTCAATTGTGAAACCTTCCTCCTCTGTTTCTTGTGAGATTCTACAGCGGTTTGATGTTCCTGGGAGAATCGTTCTACCTGAGAAGAGTAATAAAGAAAGTTTAATGCAAACTAGCTAAAACGTCAACAGAGCTATAAGTTGCAGGTAATAACCCGTAACTTCATACCAGACACAATTTGGAAAATATTACTACATGATATCATATGGAGCAAGCATATTACATGATTTTATATGAAATGAGCATGTGCATATGTTGCAAACATCAGTACTACGGTATATTACTCCTATGGTGTTAACACTATGGTTGAGTAACCTATCAGAAGATACAGATGGGACAAAGGAACACTTCATCAGTAAATCTCTTGAGAAATGGATATCTTTTAAAGATACCAACGGATAGCTGTAAATTAAAATAACCCTAGCACAAAATATCAGGAAGGTCAAGGAGTAAGTGCAAACCTCATCATCTTCTGAGAGGCTATTAAGCACAGGAACATTAAGACTCCATGACCATGTGTCTAGGGATCCATCCATGCACAACAAAGAACCATGCTCTGATTTTGCGATTTTATCCCACATCATATCTTCACGCAAAAGGAGCTGCTTCAGTGTTTCTCTAGGGAGTGGCCCACCCTCCACTGAAGGAACAGCAGGTAGACCTGTCTGGTAAACAGTTTTTATCCATTTTTCTGTGAATAGATACCATGCATTATCTGAACTCAAAGCAACGTAGTAGGATGGGTAATGAAGCTGTTCCCCGCTATCAACTTCCGTCTTTCCTGGAGCAGTAAAATCATCTTCTAGCTGCAATTATTATTTTGGTAAGAACACACGAGAAGGACATAAATGTAACTCAAAGAGAGAAGAACATAAATCACAACAACAGATACAGAACAAAACTTTCATAATTCAAATCTGAGGGCATATGCCCAACAAAATTACAGACAGACAAACATCGGGATGGACACTGCTGTGCTTAGGCCCTCATATTTTCACGTATATCTAGTAATTAATGCTTAAAGTTCTTCGACAAGATGAATAAGAGATGTAAACAATCCCAGAAATAAAACCATGCAGCTTTTCCCTCTACATCTTGCATGCAAGATTATATAACTTATTCACTCACCATGCTCACAATCTTTTGATCATCGAACGAGCTGAGGCTTCCAATAAAAACAGCAGGAATCGTGTGGTGAACTGAATCTTTATCTTTATACTGCAAGCAAATGAAAGGAAGGTGGCCACTTTCAAACTCTTCTAACCGAGTTTTCCATGCAGCCATTCTCTCTAGTTCCATCCTCTTTTTCAGTTCATTTCTTATCTTCTTCTCTTCCTGGGGAACAAGTTTGCAGAACATATAAGGTTTAATAAATAATACAGGATGAGCAGTACTTTGATCAACAGGTTATAAAAAAACAACTTTAATTATGTAAAAAACTTTCACTCGAATTCTTGGAAATGTCAATGTCTTAAAGCGATTGGGCTTTAATAGTGGATGCGTCATTTCAGGTTTTAACTTTTAACTTCTATAGGCAAAACTGTATGTCAATATTAGAATATATTAGGTAAATTCAAGTGCCCACATGGTGCGGTTTTTGGTAGAGCATGTAGGATGGCTGAACATTTTTTGCATTAAGATAGAAAAGGTTTTGGTGTGCCGTTTTGGTTTCAGTTACAATATAAACAAACCATAAACTACAGCTCAGTTTCCAATGAAATGAATGGTCTGGCAAAAGACCAAAATCTATGATTGTCAACCTAATCCTAAACTGAGCCCTGAAAAAATGAGTTCGTAGCCAGACTGAAACCAGAGGCTGCTAAAAACAAAGAGGGGACACGTATATAATTAAAGATCGACTTGATTTTAAAGTGGTCTCTAAAATTGTGTAGTGTGTGAAGGCAAATAATTCTTTTTGTAAACATGCAATCAAGTAGGGTAAAATAAAGCGCTCCATGCAGTATATACAATTATCAAAGAACCATGGTAATGGCTCAACCCAATAAACAATCGAGGGAGATCATGCTTATTTGTCATCAATACATCGACACAAATAATAGAGAGTTTCTAAGCGGGATTATTATCTATTATCTAGAAAAGGCGGGGGTTTAGCATATCAGATACATTTGACTGATTTCCATGTTATTGAATTACTATAGAAAAATCAAATCAAGTAATAATATTACCTTTAATTTGTTTTGTAGAAGAGAAATCTCAGTATAGTGCTCCTCTGATAATTCCTCCCTGCATTTCCGGTCAATGAATTCATCTGTAATTTCAGAAGAGAGATACTGTATTTCTTTCTGTGTTCTCTCAAGCTCTTCTTTGGCAGCAACCATCACATTGCTACCTACATAATTCCCAAAGCTTTGCTCCACTAACTTTCGAGCTTCTTCTAATGTTCTTCCAGAACGTTTAGCCTTGACATCATCCGATTCTTTATGGTTATGAGTAACTTTCGAGCCCTGGACGACACAATCCAATCTATCAGATAAGGACAGGGAGAAAACAAGAAAATATGCAGATATGCTACAGCAAGATACACACCGCAAGGAGATTCAAAACCATCCCGTATGATGCGGTAAATTGTGAAACGAGTGGCTCAAGTCCAGCAAAGATAACGTCACAACATTCTTCAGGCCCTTCATAAGTAGACTGAACAAGAACAGAATGCCCAACTGTGTCGATCCCTCTCCTTCCAGCACGACCTGCCATCTGGAATAGGTTATTTGGGGTTAAGAGCTGGCGTCCGGCATCAATTCTTTTGCTGAGAGAAGATATCACGGCTGTTCTAGCAGGCATATTGATCCCAGCAGCAAGGGTTTCTGTTGCAAAAACTACTTTAACAAGGCCACGCTGAAACAGTTCTTCAATAAAGGACTTCCACAGTGGCAAGCAACCAGCATGATGGGCAGCAACTCCTCGCAAGAGTCCTTTCACAGCATTTTCCCGGATAGCATCAGGATATTGCATCCTGAACCTCCTAAGTTCCAGTTCGACTTCACTAGCCTCACAATCATGCAAAAGTCTACAATCCTCAAGATATTCAACGGCTGCATCACATCCTCTTCTACTAAAGATAAACCAAATAGCTGGAAGCATGTCGTTTTCCCAAAGCTGTGACAAAGTGTCACGTATTAGTGGAACCTGCACAGTAAGGTAATCAAGAAATGACACCCATTAGTCATAGCAGAGGTTAGGGGTAATAAAGCTTAATTTTTTTTATAAAATATAGCATGTTTTAATCTGACATGGTCTACCAAAAAACCATGGAGCAGTTTAAGCCATTATATGAAAATGGAAGTCATAAAAGGGATTCAAGTCAATGCCTGGGAACGACGCATATTGGTGACCTCGTGCTTCGACAATTGAACTTGTTTTGATATGTCCAACGGGTTTCTGCTACCTTGCTCATTTTTGTTTGTTCTAAGTTTCCTCTTTCCTTTCACGTAGTAGTATTCACTTCTAGGAGAAGATATGTTCTGGACTTGAGACATTCGCAATTTCCTGTAAGAACAGAACAAAAGGTATAGATGACTTAGCTTAGGTACTAACATAAACAATGTGCATGAAGGCAATATTAGAATGCACAAGAGATATCCTAAAATGTTTCTTAAGAAATGACATAGAAAGCACAAAAGCATAACCAGTTGCTTTTTTTTCGCGAAAACGCAAAAAGCTTTGCGTTTCGATTCATCGATAGAAAAGAGAGTTCTGTACAGTATATACACAGGCTCAGGAGAGCCGACACCCCATACAACTCAACCCACTAGGTCTACTAGGCTGATGGCAGCAAGGCGCGGAGGGCAGCCGCGCCGGCATTAGCCCAATCACGAGCCTCGAATCGAATTTTACCCAGAAGGGTACCAATGCTTGGTGACGCATTGTCGAAAACGACCGCGTTGCGCTGCTTCCAAATCCACCAGACCGTCAGCATGATCAGCGAAGACGTCCCCTTGCGAAGAGCGCGAGGGGTGGATGACGAAGCCTGCAGCCACCAGTCCACGAAGTCACCTTCCACATCCGGTGGTGCGACCGTGGATCGAATCCAAGACAGAACCTCGTGCCAGATTGCCTTGGAGAAGGGACAACCTATCAGGAGGTGAGTCATGGTTTCACCTGCCTGGTCACACAGCGGGCAGCATGGGGGGTGAGCAAGCCCCCGTCTCGCAAGCCGCTCAGCCGTCCAGCAGCGGTCCTGACATGCCAGCCAAACAAAAGCATAACCAGTTGCTGGTATGGATGTCAAACATTATCAACCTTTACTATTAGAGGGGAGTTGATGCCGGTCGTTCATCGCACCCCTGCTCCCCCCCCATCCCATCTCCCCACAGAAAGGAAGGCAAGAAAGAATGAAAGAAAATTTTGTCTTAGATTGCAAGAAAAAAGTGTTCTGATTCGTTTTCTGTTTAGGAAGGAAAGAAATAATCAGCGAACTTTGGAAACATGGATAAAAAAAGGAAGGTTTTTCACGTAGCAGCGCACGGGTATTTAGCTAGTTTTGATAAAGGATGAATAAGAATACGAAGTACACAACCAAATAGAATCTGAAGAACCTAGGGGGCTAGCTAGGAGTACAACTTGTTTTTCGTTTCTCTGCTCTTCCTTTGATAGTCTAGGTTGTTTTCTTTCCTTTTCCTTTCGATATATTCTGCCGATTTGAGACTCCCACACCATGAATTTTTCTCCTAATACAAAAGGAAGTGCATGTTCGAGAAAAAAAAGAATTTAAAGAACTCATTTATGCCTTTGATACTTCTAACAAAAAAACTCAACCAACAGGCTGTAGGCCTCTAGCACCAGTGGCATTTTTAATACTCCCTCCGTACACTAATGTAAGACATTTTAGCCTTTTTCTAAAACACATGTACTTGAACATGTTTTAGTATGTAGGTTCACTCATTTTAGAGTGTATCTAGTCTAGTTTGAAATATCTGAAAGGTCTTACATTAGTGAACGGAGGGAGTAGTGAAGAAACGAGCACACTGCGGAGGCTAGGGCTCGGATGTGGGTGGGCTGGGAGCACACCCGGGTCTAGCCAACAGAGCAACATTCAGTTCTCATACTTCCAATAATACTTTTTTTTTCATGGCTAACAAAGCAACCTTGTCAGAATCAACATGCAGGACAGTGGTAAGCAAACACTAGTTTTTCTTGTTTGCAGGCATTTTATCCTTTACAGAAAAGCGTATAAAGCATATATGATAGAAAGTAGACAGATAGGTAAGTACATTTCTAGGATTATTTTGATAATCAAATAATATTAACCCAGATGAACCTAGGCAATGGTGTAGGCAAGGCAGACCTAAGTAGGCCCTACTCGGTTCAGATGAACCCACTTATTTAGCAGCTGAACATAGTATGCATAATGCATGCCTATTTCTATTTAAGCTGCCTAAAGGTGCAGCTATGTTATCCCCAAATGACCAAACAAGGCAAGTATCAGAACATATCAATAAACATTAAACTGCCAACGAGAAAGGTGACTACCTATTCATTTTCTTTCCCTTTTCATCAAGAAGGGGTAGAAGTGTAAATTTCTTCGAGAAGTGCCAAGTTAGTGGGACAGGACGTTTGTTCGATGTCACCAGCTCTGTTTTTCCATGGATCTACAAAGAGACGGACATAATAATGATGTTCGCAAACATAAAATCATCGTTGCAAGACCAAAAATAAAGGAAGATCATGGACACAGCATTTGCACGCGCATGAGCACACAGATGATCCCAGTAAACGCGTAAATATACCGTGTTTGCTTGTGAATGTATTTTCCTTTGAATGAACTGTACATGTATTTCTGGTGCTAATCACCCAATACATCCATTTAAAGTAGGAAGTGGAGAAACTCTTACACCTATCATGCTACTGCAAAACTGAAAGCAATGGCAACACAGGTAATCCACTAGTTGTGTATCACTGCAAAAGAAAATTAAAATACAATACAAATTGAGATGTGAAAGCTACAGTTACCTGACCTATCCAGCCAGCTAATTCATCAGGATTTGCAACAGTGGCAGACAAGCATATAAGCTGGACTTCCTTTGGACAATATATCACCTAAGGATGTGGTCAAAATAGGTAAGTCAAATGACCAATATGAACTCATGGAGACCAGGAAGAGAGTAATGAAGTAGCATACCGTTTCTTCCCAAACAGTACCGCGTGAGATATCACTTAAGTAATGAACTTCATCCAAAACAATGACATCAACTTCAAATAATCTACCTTCGGATGCTGACATACCAACACTGCAATTCAAATAGAAGATGTCAGGATTCTTTCAGAAACAGGACAAGCAAAATCAGTTACAATCAATAGTTAACTACCATTAAAGCTTTTCGGGAAAACGCAAAGACTTTGCGCTTCTTTTCATTGCATAGAAGAGTTTCTTACAAGCCTCAGAGGATGCGGTTCACAGAGACAATAAAACTTAGCTAATTAATGAACATCCCAGGTCCTATGGGTGATGGTACCAAGACCAGTCGCCCCTGCTCTAACCCACAAGGCGGCTTCCTCACGAATTCGCGCAACGAGCTGTGGTATGGATGGTGAGGCGCCATCAAAAACCCCAGAGTTGCGTTATTTCCAGATCATCCACGCTGTTAGCAGGGTTGCAGTGGCGAGGCCCTTGCGGAGGGGTTTGGGTGTGATCCGTTTTGCAGCTAGCCACCAGTGGTTGAGCGATGCCTCCCCATCAGGCGGCCTGCAAGGCATCTGGAGCCAGGCAAGCACCTCAAACCAGATTTGCCTCGAGAAGGGGCAGGTTAGGAGTAGATGATGCATGGTTTCCGGCTCCTGGTCGCAAAGGACACATTTGTCGTGGTGCTGCAAGCCTCGCTTCTCCAATCTGTCGGCTGTCCAACATCTATTCTTGTTGGCAAGCCAGAGGAAGATCTTGACGCAAGGCGGCGCCCATGTTCGCCAGATCAGTTTCCAAGCGCTGCAAGTGGTGGCCCCTTGGAACAATGCTAGGTAGCAGGATTTCGCCGTGTAAATACCAGATGTGTTCCATCTCCAGATCAGCTGGTCCGGTTGATCGGTTAGGTTGACAAGCGCCAGGCAACGCCAGAGGGTGAGGTACTGTCCCAGCTCTGGGATGCCCACCACCCCCTGAATGTCTCTTGCCCAATTGTTTGCCTGTAGGCCTTCAGCGATTGTTTTGTTCTGTCGGCGTTTGGGGATGCAGCTATAGAGTTCAGGGGCAATTTCTTTCACTGAACAACCGTCAAGCCAGCGATCCGTCCAAAATTTGCCCGTACGCCCATCGCCGACAACCAGGTAAGTGGAGGTAAAGAATAACACCTCCTCCTGGGCAGTGAACTGTAAGCCAAGGCCACTCCAGGCTCTAGAGGTGTCCGTTCTGCTGTACCATAGCCATCGAAGTCACAAAGCTAGCCCAGCCTTTTCCATGTCCTGGATGCCAAGGCCCCCATGGGAAAGTGGTCGGCAAACAGCTTGCCAATTGACATGGCAGCTGCCACCATTCGCCTCAGCACGTCCCTCCCATAAGAATCCACGCTCAATGCGCTGAAAGGATTTGATGATCTTTTTGGTGGGCGCCAGGACAAGTAGTTGATGTATCGGGATGGCCATTAGCACGGACTTGACTAGCGCGAGCCTTCCAGCCTTGTTCATGAGTCTGGATTTCCAGGTGGGGAGCATGCCCATGGCCTTGCTGACCAGAGGCTGCAATTGCGCGCTGGTTTAACTACCATTAAAGCTTAATCTCCCCATTCCCCGTTCCCCCACCCCAACCCCAAAAAACTACCTCAAAGGCGATATGAGTAGCTAGAAAATAAAACGTGTTATTCTCAAACTTACATGCACAACTTGGGAAACACTGAACACATATATAGGTAAAGTTGAACTATGATCTACTCTAACTGTTCTTGTCACAGAATGATCTGCAATATTTGTTTCAGTGGTTGAAGTAGCAAACTGTCAAACTAGTAACAGTATGCTACATCGTGAATACTTTTAGCATCTCACTTATACCACATTATATGTCATCCGTGCATAAATACCTTTGATACAGCATATTACGCAGAATCTCTGTCGTCATTATAAGGATCTGAGCATCTTTATTGATAGCAGAATCTCCTGTAAGAAGACCAACATTATGATCACCAAAGGTATTCCTGAAATAATTATACAACGGCAATGTGTCAAAATAAATTTACTACTCAGAATCTGACCATCTAGGTAAATTATATAACACTCTCAGCCTTGCAGTACTCTAATACTCCAACAGCCCAGCTGATGGAATTTTCTAACAGTCATAAATGTTCTCCACAATCATCACGTGGATACTAGTGGACTTGCCACTCTCTAGAGTTTCAACTTACACCTGAATTGATAGTGTGCAAGATATAACTTTACAACATAGCAAAATAACTAGATAAGCTAACATGCAAGAGCAGCTTATGCCGCCGGATCCAGGGAGTAGAGTTTAAGGTAGTCATTTATTGTATGCCTCAACTTTATAAAGAAAAAGAAGGCGATTTGCAAGGTTCCCCATCTGTTGGGGGAATGAGGATGCCATGAAGATGCTAAATCTAGGCATGTCCCCGATAAAATTTCACGTGTTATCACAAACCTGCAAAAGGAAGGACATGAATCATGAAAGTAGCATTTTACCGGAAATCACGGAGCTTCTGATTTGACAAGGCCTTCAACGGTGTTGTGTAGAAGAGACGCCTTCCCCTGGCAACTGTTGCAACAGCTGCAGCTTCTGCAATTAGTGTCTTTCCGCTACTTGTAGGTGCAGAAACTACGACAGACGAGCCTCTTAGAAATGCTTGTATAGCCAGGCGCTAAAATAAGATAGGAAACAGTGTAAGAAAAACGAAAACAATATGGTCTAGGCCATGATAATTAGTCTATCAAGTACTTAAAATTCAGAAAGGAATGTTTAGTGTCCTTTGCTTTTTGTGTACAACAAATATTAGCATCTGGCTTCCAAACTTTTTACTACTACCAAAGGGGAAGAGGTGGAGATTTGTTTGCAGAAATCAAAGCAACAATTTTACCTCTACCTATTTCAGTGCCTTTGACTGCCTATCATTTTCAAAATTTATTGCAGTTAACTTGAAATGTACTCAACATTACCATAAACAACGATGTGGAGAAGATCTCCAAAATGATACTACCTGGAGCACAAATTACTGAAACATATCTGCTGCAAAGAAATACAGTAGAGTTCATTGCTTATCACAATCATTTACTGGACAGTGCAACTAAGTTTTTTAGATAAAAAGAACATGACAGTATTTTTGAGCTCTATAATGCTATAATGGGGAAGTGTGCTGTAGTGCATGATACGAGAGATGGCCCCCATGTAATCCCACATATCTAACATTCTAACTAGGGCCCTTAAGAAAAAATTGTAGGCATTCCGTTCCATGTCTTCTCAAACCAGACACGTGGACCAGAGCCAAAATGGTTTTGTAGCTGACCTGTGTAGTTTTTTACCCGAGCTAACACGTGGCAGTCCAATTTGGCATCCATCTCCTGCTGCTCTCTCTTTCTCTGGTGGGCATTTTGACGAGCAGCTGGTGGCAGATATACGCCGGCCCTCAACCACTCAGCGGCCGAGTTGGGTTCAGGAACGAACATGTCTGATTTGACAAGATGAGGGTCGAAATGTCCACGATTTTTTCTTAAGGGGCCAAAAGCAAACTCTACGACTAGGCGATGGGCCAAAAAAAGCACTTTCTTATTTAATTCATGTTTAATTAGCGTAATTTATTTGAGATCTCCTTACATTATGTGAAAGATGGGATTGAATTATAGGCAGTGATAATTACCTTGTTTATATTAGTACCATTTTCGAATCACTGCGTTCCTAAGCTAACCATTGAATCGAAGCTTTTTAAAATAGGTTCACCTAATTCAGTGTCAGATGCTTCCCATATTCTTATATATGTAGCAAACTATAAATGTAAGCTTTTCAAACTAGGGCCCCACCAAATCAAGGGTTAGTTTCTTTTTATAAGTTTTAGCACATTGCTCCTTTTTCTTAGCATTAGAGATGTAAAGTCAACTTTCACTGGTTTTTAATACTCCCTTTCCTTAGCGGATGTAAATCAACTGTCATCGGTTTTTATCATTATACTCCCTCCGTTCTAAAATACTCCAAAACATGTCTAAATACTCGGTTTTTATCATTAGTTTTGGAGTAAGTGACTTGGATTTGTCTAAATTCGTATGTATCTACACACTAAAACGTGTCTTGGTGCATGTGAATTTATACAAATCCAAGACACTTATTTTGGAACGGAGGGAGTAAAACAGATGGATGGATTTGACAAACTAATAAATTTCAAAATTTCTGCCGTGCATAATAAATTAATAATCACGTGCTGGTCGATGCTAGCTCCAAATGTCAACCATTTCGGTACTCCAAAACTGATAGAACTCTCACTACAACACAATGTAGCTCCACTGGGTAGAACCAGAACGAGCTCATTGCGTCAGGTACCTGAAACTTGTCGATGGGGAAGTCGTAGATCCCGGCGAGTTCATTGTAGTCGATCATATCCTCGCCGAACTCCCGCACCTCGGCGACCAGCTTGGCAACCTGCTGCGACTTGTACTCCTCCGACTGCTGTCTCCGCGCCGCGGTTTCCTCTCGCGAATCCTCCGCCGCCCCCTCATCTTCGTCCTCGCCTCCACTCTCCTCTTCCAGCTCCTCGCCGCCCTCCTCTCCTTCCTCATCCTCTTCCTCGTCGTACTCCGCGTCCACGTCGCGGATGTCTAACTCGTCGTCATCCTCCTCGTCGGCTTCTTCGTCCTCGTCGTCGTCGGACACCGGGGCGGCGGCGCGGGACGGGGAGCGCGCGGAGGGAAGGTGGAGCGGAGCGGAGTGGGCCTGGGCTGGACGCGACGGCAGGAGGAGAGGAGGGGTTTGGGGGAGCGCGTGGCGGGAGGCGGTGGGGAGTGGGAGGAGGAGGAGGAAGTGCGGGGCGAGGCAGTGCATGGCGGGAGGGTGTGGTGATTCAGCCGGCCCGGAAGAGGCGGGGGAAGACGAGATAATGTTAGGATTTTAATCTTCGCTTTTCCACATGGTAACCCAAAATGCGCCAATGGAATCGGTTTACGCCATCGTAGTGCGAAGAGAATGTCTAGCACATCCCTAAAAACTGGATTGCAGGCGGTAACCCGCGTAAACCCGTAAAAATTTAAATTATATTAATACTAGTTGAATACCCGTGCTTCGCTACGGTTTTTGAAACATATATAAGTTGCAATATTTTTTTTATTTTCATCTCTAATTCTCATGTCTTACCTCCCTTTGTCATTGCTCTTCTCAAATTTACTCTCGTCTAACATTGTGTCTCAAAATTACTCGGGCTTAACATTGTGTCTCAAAATTACTCGGGCTTAACATTGTGTCAAATATTGCCCTTTTTCTCCAATTCACATATATATTCATCATGGTTCTTACCTTCTCTAAAATATAAATATGGAGTCAACAAAACAGAATATACACCTTGGGATTGAACTCGTGAAAACCTTACATCTAGTAAAAAAATATTGCTCATTCTTATGATAAAAAACCACCATCATAAACCTATTATAACAACGATAATCATATCCTTAATATACAATAATATGCAATACTTCTTCAGTCCCAAATTAGTTGACTCATCTTTTTTAGATACCCTTGTATTTAGATGTGTTTAAGTTTCTAGATACGCGTGTATGTAGAGAAAGTCGAGTCAATTAATATAGGAATGCGACCTCACCCTCCGTCCACTTTTGTAAAGGTAGCTAGTGCAAGACATGATTATCAAATACCAGAAGTCTTCGAACAAGTGAATGGCGATCACCATGAGAAACTATAAACAGAGAAACCAATTTAAATTCTTTAGACACCCTAAGAGCCTCTAACCATGCATTTTAAATGCCGTTCATAAAACACACGTTCAACGGAGATTTCTTTTGAGCAAGTGTCTGAAAGGAACTCACTTCTCCCCTAGTAATATCATGGTGCGGCCTGGTCTCCTTATTATATGAATCAAACGGTAATTTTTTAAGGTCGAGGAAGACATTAGGACATAGGAGGAAGATCAGCAACAGTTGTGAGCACTCTAACCGCTCCAGGCCAAATGGTGCCTAAGATCGTCACAAACAACAGTGGGGACAGACCTTCCTCGGTTTTTCCCCTCTGGTGCTCTCTCAAACCTCTTCTCCATGGATAAACACTTGATCCCGGCCTCCAAGCAATGAGTCCAGTAGTTTTTTATTGAAAAAGGATGTTTCAGTTGTGAGGTAATAAGAAAAGAGAGGAGCCATTTTCTCCCTACGGAAATTGCAAGCGGCGACATGAAAAATAGAAAATGCTCAATTTTTCGAATCCTAGCCTCATGGAATTCTATCTACCGGGGAGGTTGAGATGTTCGCGACTGGATAGAAGAGAACTTGGACGGATTGCCGAACAATCCAGTGGAGTTTACGTTATTAAGAAGAGGTGTGACATCAGTCATTCAACTTCAACAGTAAAGTCATAGTAATATACAATTGGATAGCCTATGTTTTTTTTACCACAATCGGGATCCTCCTTTAGCATCTACCAAATAATCGGCCGTTTGGGAAAAATTCTACAAAAAAGAAGAACAAGGTGGAGCGCCTGATCTATACAAATATAATCAATTGCAATCTATTCAAGTGAGTTTACAATTCGACCACTATGTCCCTCGACAATTTCTGCCCATCATATAAATCTATCATCTAATTTTGTAGGTAAATTACATATCAAGAAGGTTACCCGCATGGCATTTGTACGGCCAAACTGAATCTAATATCATCCATGCATGCTAACATGGACGGTGCTTGCGCACCGCCGGGAAAATTTGAACTTTTGGAAGGTATGACCGTCCTCCTCCTCAAGGTGTCTCCCCTCCCATGCAAACTTTTTCTCCCATGAAGTAATGGATCGATTGATACCATATAAACAATGTCCTTCAAATAACAATAAATCTGGATAAGATATGTGCATTTAGGCGAGAACTAAGTGCTATGTTCAGAAAGTATTACCTGGCCTTGACGAGCAGGGGCATCGAGGCAAAAAAACTATGGACCTACTGCAAGATCAATCAAACTATTGAGAAAGTACGAATCTGCATTCGAGACTTGGGACAAACAAAGTACGTAGCCTCTACAAAAACATATAAACAAGAAAAGAAACAAACAAAACTATGACAGTCACAATTCATGGCCGATGTTCGATCATGGAGGTGGTGGCCACGACAGCGAAGTAACCGTTCCCGTCACGGCCTTGCAATGAGAAGTTTGATCTTGGAGGGCATTAGCTTCTGTGACACCGGCAGACATGGGAACTGCGGTATGGGGTGCGCCCTGATTAGATCGGCAAGCACATAAACACAAAATAGAAAAAACAATTTCAGCCTTAATGTTTACACCTCTTTCCTGCCCGCCGTTGGTGAATCCGACGAGAGGAGTCGTGCGGCCGTGTTAAGTGGGCGCTACACGGCATTAGGATGTGACCCGGAGACGTCGTCATGGCAAGACCTATCAAGGGACGATGGTTTTCACCGGAGGACGTCATCTTGGCGCGACGATGGACAGATTGTGAGGCATCGGAGCCGAGGTGGAGGTTGTTTCTTTTTCTGATTTTATTGGTATTTGGTATGAGTTGTTGGGTAGTTGTCGAGCGGAGAGAACGGCAGGCGCACGATCCGTCCGCGATCTTGAAATCGGAGGATCTGTTTGTTAGGGGTGCGCGGTGTGCCGATGAATTTTTTCCATGCATTGATTGTTAGGAGCTGATACTATTTTTTAGTGCAGCCCTAGAATTAAGTAAACGCATGCACTACTACTCCCTCCCTTAGGGATTATAAGGCCTAAGAGTTTTTTTTTAAATGTTAAGAATTGTAAATCCTCTCTCATTTATTAGTCTCTCTTCTCTAATGCATGTTCTCCTTTTTCTCTATCTTCTCTCATGCATGTGTAACTATTGATGCATGTAGTAATCAAGAGGGTGAGTTATTGATTTTCTTAATCCTATCAAAGTGGTCCATAGGCCTTATAATCCCTAACAGAGGGAGTACTACTACTCGTTTCCAAGCTCTCTCCTAATTAAGTGTTTATCCCTTCCAATTATTTCTCCCATTAACCCATCTAGTAACCGCATCAGCCTCCTGTATTTTCTCCCGCATCAGACTCCTTGATTTTCTCCTGTAGCCAGCCCTCTAGTTCCTCGTTGCTTGGTTCTCCTTAAATGTAGTGTTCCATTTAACTACTCCACGTTTTAGATTAGATTCGAACTAAAAAATAGGAACATTTTGTTATTGTGGTGGCATTTCTCCAGTAATTGTATCGAAGTGTGACACCGTGTGACATCACCGTTTTGCTTTTAATAGTAAAGATTGCTGATTTTTTTTTGAACTAGACTAATAAATTTTGACTATAAAGCCGGACAGGACAGATGAGGCTTTCAACCCTAGTAAAAAACATAACCCCGTAAAATATTTGTTCTAGTGAGAAAAATCCGTTCCAGATCCCGTAAATATGACTGGCCTTTAAATAATTTATATGCACCGAAAATCTCCTCTCCTACCGATATATGCTCAGGTTTCGCGACCTAATTGTTCGTGCCCCCTTTTTTCTCGTAGGAAACCATTGGCACGCTGAAATCCCCCCTCCTCCCGCGCACTTTCGCCTTCACTGCCACCGCCTTCCGCCGTCAATTTTGCTCACCTTTGCCACGCCCGCTACAGCTGAGCCCTCCACTGTCTGTCGCTTCCATTATGCACCGGTGGGAGGTCAAATCTCGTGATTTGACTGGATCCCCTTCGCCGACTCAGGTCACCGAAGTCGCAGCTGCCATGGATGTGGCGAAGAGGTCCGATTTGAAAGTGACGCCCACCTAGGCGGCTTGATTCGGCCATCCAGGAGAACCAGCTGCCTCCTCCTCTTTTGCAATCCTCAAGGGTGCGCTCTCAATCGAGCTTTGCATGTCACCATGGTCGCGTCGGCCATGGACTAGGTATGTGTTCGATTCCGCGAGTATCTTCGATAGATCTTGAGTTTGCGGGTAGTTTTTTGACCTCTAAAATTTGTAGATGGGTTCAATGAGCGTGAGCGAAGAGTTTTTTTCGAAGACTTCTCGTCTGATGATTCGGACATTGAATAATTGCTCTTCGACGATGAAAGGGCATTTCCCTAATTATGTGTTTTGGTGTTTGATTAACAACACAATGTTGGACTAACCGTGTTGAAAGAGCATGTGGGCCCCCATGTGTGGTTTTGGTAATTAATGACAATCTTTATAAACTGATGTGTGTATTAAGTTGCACTTGTAGGAATTGTCTATTGGCATCGCTTGGAGCATGTGTTGGCTTCAAGGTAGATGATATGAAGAAGAAGAAGTGTTGTGCAAGCTCAAAATGCGCCATCCCTAGAAGATCGCATGTTTGATAATTGCCATCCTCGATGATCATGGATCGATGAAGAACAAGGTTAAAGAAGAGGTTTCCCCATAGTGTAAGGGAGAGCAAAGTGCAAGTCTTCATCTAGCAAGCGCAAGGAAGAGGAATCAAGAAAGGTGTCCACCTTGAGAAGGACAATATCGTCTACATTGCACTCAAGTGGATCGCTCAAGGCAAAGATATAATCTTGATAGGTTTTCTCTTTTGTCGGTATCATGTTGTTAAATTGGAGACCGTGTTTAGGATAGATAGCCGTTCTATCAAGAGGGGCTCTCGAGTGAGTAACTCGATCATATCTTTCGTAGAGAGCTCGAATCTTTGCATTCTTAGCATCATCTTTCTTGGTTGTTATTTCGATCTTATCCATGGGAGGTTCTAGAGTCTGTGGTAATATTCATAACAAGCTCTAGATCAACAAAAGAGGATTCCCCCTTTGATATCTTATTGCGTTTTTTATCTTGGAGGTTTTCCGTTTTCTCGCCAAGGGAGGTATCTCACATTATAATTCATGAAATATTCTCACTTGGTGGTATCCAATATTTTCATGAAATATTCTCACTTGGTGGTATCTAACATTTTCATGAAATATTCTCACTTTTTGTTGGGTATCTCTTGTCGTCCTATTTCCAACAAATTTGGTTTTGTGTCGATCGGAGTTTTCTAGCTCAAGTTATTGCCATTTGACTTTGCCCTTTGTCTGATTTAAAAGGAAAAGGCTTTTTTTGGGCCGTCCGGTACTACCGTGCGCACTACCGTCCGTCCCTGAGTGCTGTGCAGCCCACTATGTTGCCCGGTAGGCACAAAGTACCGGCCCAAGCGGTTGTAGCACCCCGTTCCCTCTTGACCCCGGGGGTGTCACTCCTGGAAGTTTGATAGGATCTCTAGACTGGCCCCACAGACCAACACTAGTCTTTTCTACGGACTTTGTCCTCACTCATGCGCACCCGGTACCCACTTCCCATTCGGTCACCCATCCTCAAATTTCTCTAGGCCAAGCACACTTAACCTCATAGTTTTTTAGATAAGCTTCTGGAAAAGAAATTGCAACTTGTTGGCATGAGTATCATATTAATCCTATTAAGCCATGTACCTAGACCTCACATACATACACCCTTTAGAAGATCGATGCCCTTGTCGATCAAGCACACCCCATGAACGTCCCCTCTTAGCACACGTCTGTGCGTCCAGTGCCGGCACATGTGCCATGTCGAGTCCACTCCGGGCCATACGCGCCATGATCAACATGTGTCGCCACTGGCCCGCACACCTGTGTAACCATGAGGGTCGGCTCTCATACCATTTGTAGCACCCCGTTCCCTCTTGGTCTCGGGGGTGTCACTCCTGGCAGCTCGATAGGATCTCTAGACTAGCCCCATAGACCAACACTAATCTTTTCTGCGGACTTCGTCCTCACTCGTGCGCACCCGGTACCTAATTACCAGTTGGTCACCCATCCTCAAATTGCTCTATGCCAAGCATACTTTGTAGGGGTTCGTAGCATGGAAAACAAAAAAATTCTATCGCATGAACACACACAAGCCAAGATATATCTACTAGATTGTAGCAGCGGGTCGATAGAGTACTAACCCTCGAAGATTCCAAAGCGGTTAACAAGATCGTATTCTCGTGGGTGATGTAGTCGTTCACTTGTCGATCTCAAGATCGTGTAGACGATCCTTCCGGTGCCACGTTCCGGCAGCGCTCCCGCAGTCGGTCACACGTTCGGTACTCGATGAAGACCTTCCTCTCCCTTGTTCCAGCAGGCAGCGGAGGTTGTAGATCTCTCCTCGCGATTCCGGCAGCACGACGGTGTGGTGTTAGAGGTAGAGGGGAAATCCCGCAGGACTTCGCCTAAGCCGGAGCGGGTATGGTGGAGTAGAAGAGGGCCTCGACGATCTAGTGTTTAGAGGGCCGAGGGGAGGTGGTGGTCGGCGGCTAGGGCTAGGGCCTAGGCGGCGACTTGGAGATCCCTAGGCGGCGGCAACTTGTGAGAGGGGGCGGCGGCCGACTTAAGTTTGGGTGTGAGGGGTAGGGGCGCCCTACCCCTCCTTATATAGGTGGGAGAGGCGGTTTGGGGGGAGGGGAGTCCTCCCCCAAATCTTGTACTAGGCCGGCGGCAAGGGGAGGAAGGAATCCACCCCTAGGTAGGTTTCCTTCCCTCCCTCCACTTGGCAACCAATGTTGGGATTTGACTTTTTCAAATTGGCGTTTGACTTTCAAACTAGAGTTTGATTTCTCTATTCCCATTGCCCAGCCAAGTGACCTAGTACATGATGCAACCATTCCACTTTGTCATGACACATCCATGTACCCTTCCCACTCCGGAGTGATGGACCTTATAGACCCTTCTAGAACATTCTGGTGAAAACACCGAAACCATTCCCGAACTCCGGAATTGGACTTTCCTTATATGAATCTTATTCTCCGGACCATTCCGGATCTCCTCGTGATATCCCGGATCCAATCCGAGACTCTGAACAACATTTGGTCTCTTTACTCACATTCCATATCTACTAAACAACATCGAATCCTTAAGTGTGTCTCCCTACGATTCGTGAATTATGCAGAGATGTTCGAGACTCTTCTCCGGTCAATAACCAATAGAGGAATCTGGAAATTCATATGGCTCCCACATTTCTACGATTACTTCGTGATCGAATGAACCATTTACATACGATACCAATTTCCCTTTGTCTCACGATACTTTACTTATCCGAGGTCTGATCGTCGGAATATCTACATACCTAGTTCAACCTCGTTACCGACTCTTTACTCGTTCCTGTGATATGTGATCCCTTGTGAGACAGTCACATGCTTGCAAGATAATTGGATGACATTCCACTGAGAGGGCCCAAAGTATATTTATCTGTCATATGGATGGACAGATCCCACTCTTGATCCATGTGCCTCAACACATACTTTACAAACACTCAATGCCACCTTTATAACCACCCAGTTACGAAGTGGTATTTGATTTCATCAAAGCATCCATCCGGTGATGGTGATTAACATGCTCTCATGGTCGAAGGATTTAGGTTACTATGTATCTGAAAGCTTATAGCAAATGAACTATTGAAATGACTTGATCTTTATGCTACACTTAACTATAGGAGTATGTCCATCACACCATTCTCCTAATGATATGATCTTGTTATTAACAACATACAATGTTCATGATTAGGAAACCATAATCATCTATTAATCAGCAAGCTAGTTGAAAGGATACAGATGTCGCCTAGAGGGGGGTGAATAGGCGATTAAAACTTTTCCGAGAGTGGCTCGACAAAGGCGGAATTAAACTAGTGTTTACTTTGTCAAGCACAACCTAGAACAACTAGGGTTCACCTATGTGCACCAACAACTTATGCTAAGCAATACAAGCAACAATGTGATAGTGAGATATAGATTACTTCAAGCACGAAGGCTATCACAATGTAAAGTGCATAAGTAAAGAGCTCGGGTATAGAGATAACCGAGGCACGCGGGGACGACGATATTTTACCAAGTTCCTCCCAACATGGAGTATGTCTCGTTTGGAGAGGGGGTGGTACCTAACCACCTACGCCACAAAAGGCCTCCCTTATTCTCCGGTGAATCTCACCCCAACAGGATCGATCCACACTTCCACTATCGGTGCACTTGTCGGTGGCAACCGAAACCTCTCACAAGGTTGGGGCACTTCTCCACAACTTAATTGGAGGCTCCCAAAAAATGCCACCAAGGACACAAAACCGTATAGGGTTCCAAAAACCCAAGAGGGGAAAGCTTCTATGAACAACACGAACCAAATCCTCCGAGGAGAACACAAACCGATGCACCGAATGCAAATGGCAAGAACACCACAACGGTGCTCCAGTCCCTCACTCTCAAGTTCCAACAAAGCTACTAAAGCTATTGGGGGAACAAGAGAGGAGGAATCAAAGAGGGACACAAAATCCCCCAAAATCTAGATCCCAAAAGATACACTCACAAAGAGATGTTTTGGTTTGATCAAAACGTGGACCTAGATCTCCTCTCTCTTCCACTCAAATATGGGCAAGAATCATCGAAGGGGAAGAGATTAATCAAGCTTTTAAATCTAGAGCAAATGTGGACAAAGTTTAGACAAATAGAAGAGGAATAAGCAGTCAAAACGCAAAACTGGCAAAGCTATTTAAAGAGGTGGACTAAATCTGCTTGTTTGGGTAAAATAAACTAGACCGGCCGGTATTGCAGCAGCCCGGAAGAGCGACGCGCCAGCGTGGGTCAGCAGGCGACGGCGTGGCGCCGCATAAGCGAAAGCGCAGGCTGCAGGATGTGCACGCGGTCAACGCGGTGGCTCAGCGCATGCGGCGAAGCAAAGTAAGCTGGCGGCGAAGCGCGCGACGATGCGCAAAGAAGCGAAGCGGCCCAGCCAATGACGAGTGCACGGGACACGAGGCGGGGCAAGCGCGTGAGAGCAAGCAAGCGGGCTGGCGGCAGACAGCGGGAGCAGGCCAGGGCAGGTCGAGCAGGATGGGCCGGCCGGTAGTACCGCTTGGGTGGGCCGGTACTACCGGGCCAGTCCGGTACAACCAGATGAAGGTTCCAGGCCAGACTGATAATGGGCTGCGCGCGCCAGGCGCGTCCGGTACTAGGCCCGGTAGTACCGGATGGCCCAGAAAATATTTTTCTTTTATCTTTTTCAATCCGAATAAAATCAAATATTCAAACTGCGATAACTTCTGATTGGGAGCTCGATTGATCCGATTCCAATTGCGTTGGAAAGAGGACGACATGTGCTACCCTATAAAAAGTGAAAATATTGGTTATCACCAAATGAGAATGTATCAAGTATAATAATGTGAGATACCTCACTGGGTGAGAAACCGGAAAGCCGTCAAGATCAAAATCGCAACAAGATATAAACGGAAGATCCGATTTTGATGAACAAGAGATTGTTATGGAGATTACCACAAGCTCTATATCCTCTCATGAATAAGACCAAATAACAACCAAATATGATGATGCAAGTATGCAAAGGTTTGAACTCTCTCCAAACGATATGATCGAGTTACTCATTTGAGAGCCCCTCTTGATAGTACGACTATCTATCCTAAACCCGGTCTCCCACTAACAACATGAGACCGGCAAAAGGGGAAACCTATCAAGATTATACCTTTGCCTTGAGCATTCCACTTGAGCTCGATGTAGACGAACTTGACCTTCACAAGATGGAACGCCTTTCTTGATTCCTCGTCATCGATCCATGATCACCGACGATGGCAAGCATCAAACATGAGATATTCTATAGATGGCGCATTTTGAGCTTGCACAACACATCTTCTTCATATCATCGACCTTGAAACCACACATGCTCCAAGCGATGCCAATGGACAAATCCTACATGTGCAACTTAATACACACATTAGTCCATAAAAATTGTCATTAATTACCAAAACCATACATGGGGGCCCACATGTTCTTTCTCTAGTATTACAAAGAGGCTTTACTAGGGACTCTTACATGTTTACAAATCACACGGGTATTAATGTTTCCGGTTAATACAATTATAGCATGAATGTAAACATTTATCATAAACACAAAGATATAATAATAACTACTTTTATTATTGTCTCTTGGGCATATCTCCAACACGCTTAATCTCAGAGTTTTTTTCAGATAAGCTTTCGGAAAAGAAGTTGCAACTTATTGGTATGAGTATCCTATTAATCCTATTAAGCCATGTACCTAAACCTCACAGCTGTCGCCCGGGCGGGCCGGTACTACGGGGCCGGCCTGCCTGGATCACGCTTGCCAGCTGCCGCCGCTCACTCTATATCACACACTCGCTCGCCTCGCTTCACCCGCTCGCTCGCCTCGCTTCCCCGCGTGTTGTCCGCCCGCTTCCCGCCTCGCTCGATCCTCGCTCGCCTTCCTCGCCGCTTTCTTGCTTAGGTCGCCAAGACTCGCTTCTTGGGCCCTGGGAGGTACTACCGGCCCCATGCGGTACTACCGACCCAGGATGGATCTGGGCCCCAGCGGTCAATTTTCTAGGCCCTCTTTAAATATCCCCCTCTCTCTCTTTTTGTTTGTTGCTTCTTCTTCCTCTATTTCCTCTCAATCTTTGCCCTATTTTCCCTACCCTCTTAAGCTTGATTTCTTTCTCTCCATCCAATGATTCTTGCATCTATTTAAGAGAAAGATTGAGAAGATCTAGATCCACAATTTTACCAAACCATATCATCTCTTTGTGAGTGAATCTTTGGGATCTAGATCTTGGAGGATTTTGTGTTCTCCTTGTGTTCTTCCTCTCTTGTTCCCACAATAGCTTTAGTAGCTTTGTTGGAACTTGAGAGTGATGGATTGGAGCATATTTGTGGTGTTCTTGCCATTTGTACTAGGTGCATCAATTTGAGTTCTCCTTGAAGAATTTGGTTCGTAAAAATCAAGAAGCTTGTCCCTCTTGGGTTCTTGGAACCCTAGACGGTTGTGTGTCCTTTGTGGTGTGTTCTTGGGGCCTCCAATTAAGTTGTGGAGTTATCCTCAAGTTTGTTGCCTTAGTGGTGTCTATTGGGAGCCTCCAATTAAGTTGTAGATATTGCCCCAATGTACGGTTTTGGTGACCGCCCTCGAGTGTCCCATAGTGGATCGGGTGCTTGCCGTGCGGCGGGTGCACGATATTAATTGGACATGGTTATAAAGATTCAGGTATACTGACATGGTCATACCCTACGTGTGCACGATATTAGTATACCTGGTCCAGCTCAAGGAAGGCCCACAAGAACACACATGGCCTATGAAGATTTTCGGGTGGCCCAAGCCCATGATGCTTTCGGATCCTTGGAGGACAAGACTAGAGTAGATAGAATATTCAAAAGGGAAACCCTAATCTGTAACCGACTCGACCTATGCCAGAGACCTGCCTATCTATATAAAGGCTAGGAGGGCACAGCGAGGAGGGCACCTCTCACCGCATACGCACCTCCACGCCAGATTGCATCTGCGCACCCCTGTACTTCTCGGTTCTGTCGTAATCAAGAGCACACAAGCAGGAGTAGGGTTTTCCCTCCGGGGGCCTAAACCTGGGTAAATCTCGTGTCCCGGTGTTGCTTTTCTGTTAACCGTTCCGCGATCTCCAGCATCCCCATCTTCTCCAAAACCCAAGCTCATAACAATGTGCATTGACGAGATCGAACCTTGTCAATTGACGATGTCTGTGGGAACTGGGGGCGCTGATTGTGCGATCGTGATGGTCCCAACCAAAGCGATCTTCAACTCCTCGGCGATGGAGAGCCACCTCCTCTTTGGCGCTTTTGACTTCACCGCCCACTCGCCAGCCACCATGAAGGATTTCGAGCCTGTAGGCGACGGGCTCGAGATTCTGTTCGGGAGCTTCTGCTTCCAGGTGGGACAGACCAGCACTCTCCGCCTCCCAGAGCGGGTGCCATTGCCATCCACCAGGCCCGCTTCGTGGGCCCCGCATACCAGCGTGGTACGCACGCCGACGCTAACAGACGAGTCCTATGACAGCAGCAGCTGCAACTCAGATCTGTGCGGCCCTCCATCAGACGAAGGAACCTACGGTTCCGGATACGAAAGCTGCGGCAGCAGCGATCCAATATGCAAGCGATACCAATGCGCCGTGGTCATTCATGGCGAAACGGAGGGGCAGCCAAATTCAACTAACCCCAACCCACCACCAAATCCACCGCCCAACCCGCAGGATGGAAACGGAGGAAACAGAGGGCAGCCATCCCTCTAGCCCAACGAGGGCGATGCTGCTGCCTACCAGAGGATCAATCTCAACGAGGACGGCTGGTGCCAGGCACGCAAATCCGTGGCTGGCAACAAGATCCTACCTGTGAATGCTTCACGGGACCTGCTGATGGCATATCACCTGCTCCTCATCGGCGAGCACAACAGGCAAGTGAAACAGCAGGAGGAGCTTGACAAACGCAAGCAAGCAGCTTCAGAGTCCAGCGCGCGGCGAGCTGCGCTCTCCGCCGCTGGTGGCTCCAGCTCGCACGGCAACCATGCCAACAAGCATTGCTCTCGCACGGATAACATGGACCCCGCCGTGCGACGTGAGGTCACCAAAACCCTCAACACGTCCTTCATGGAGATGGACGTCAATGTCAACGTCATATTGAAGACGCCACAGGCTGCGATCATGGCATTAACTACGCACCTCGCGTCCCATCCACCTCCGGTGGGGGACCCAAAGAGTGCCATGCACAAGTCTGCACTAGCCGAAATCAGACTCGTCGGAGCTGCGCTCCACGAAGAACTGTGCGCAGCTCGATGGTTCAGCAGATCTGTTCGGCGCACACAGATGCTGAAAAACTTCAAGCTTCCTTCATACACTCTGAAGTTCGACGGTACGCAGGATCCGAAGGCCTGGCTCAGCGACCACCTCTCGTCCGTCAAGCTGCACGGCGGAAACAAGAACACCGCCCTACAATGCCTTCAGCTGCGGCTGACAGGCTTGCTCAGCAGTCTGTCTTCAGGCTCAATCCAAAACTAGGAGGAGCTGGCGTACAGTTTCATCTGAAACTTCAAGGGCACCAGCAAGAGGCCAGCCTCGATCTAGGAGCTACGGGCCTGCACTCAACGTACGGGCAAATCCATTCGCTCGCACATCTTGGACTAGTCCAACATCAAGAACTCCACGACACACATCTCCGAGGAGAGGACGATCAACGCCTTCAAGGATGGCGTCAAGCGCCCGGACTTCAAGGAAGTACTTGGGCGCGTCAAGCCCAAGACACTCGACCACTTCATGGACATCGCCAACAGGTGGGCAGATGGCGAGGATTCCCTCCACCGAGCACATTCAGATGAGGAGGATGAATACAGCCGCAGACGCGAATGCCGTAGCAAGCGAAGATCGCGCGTCTATGATGATCGCGACGGACCCACATGGTCGCGGCTGGCTACGCTGAATGCCGCAACGACAATAACTGCAACATCGGAGGATACCGTGGAGGCAACTTCCGCAACGGAGGACGCCCAACACAAACATGGCAGCGTCATGGCCGTGACGACAAACCTTCGGCATACGACAAGTTTTCAGGTCCCTGTACCATCCACTTCTACATCGACAAGCAGGATGGCAAAAAGAAGGCCAGCCACATGCTCAAGGACTGCCGCGAGTTCCAGAAACTCAGTGAGGGCCTCACCCAAATGCAACGCCAGATCATGAACCCTGGGTTCGGACCCGCACCTGCACCAGGTGACATCGCACATGGAGCTCCTCCACCACCACCCGTGGGACCGTTGAATCCTGCAATCGCACCTGCGCGAAACAATGTCACATGTGGATACCCATCGCCAAAAGGTTCTCTCATGATCCAGAAGGGACACCCTACCAATAGGGTGCAAAAGAAGATCACTCGACAGGCCAGCCTCGCTGTAACCGCTCCGCCAGCCATCCCTGAGTACCTCAGCGGCTCGGAGTCCTGCATCACGTTCGATCATTTGGACCATCCCCGCCATATCCCTCGCCCAGGTCATGCTGCCCTGGTCCTTGAGGCGCAGATCGGAGGATTCGAGATGAGCCGCGTCTTCATGGACGGCGGTAGCGGCATCAATCTGATGTTCGCCAGCACCCTCGCAGCGATGCGGATCCCGCTGTGCAGCCTGGAACAATCCAATACAACGTTCCACGGCATAGTCCCAGGGAAGGGCATATATCCCCTGGGAAATATATGGCTTGATGTCATCTTTGGCAAGCCCAAAAACTTTTGATGTGAGTGGCTTGAGTTCTAAGTGGTGGATTGGCCATCACAATACCACGCCATCCTCGGGCGTGTGGCGTTCGCAAGATTTCTAGCAGTATCGCACTACACATACCTGCTGCTCAAGATGCCAGGGCCCAAGGGCGTTATCACAGTCTAGGGCAGCTTCACCCGATCCGACCACTGCGATAGAGACTTCAACAGAATCTCCCAGTCGTGCTGTATGCAAGAGGAGATCACGAGGCTTCGATAAGTGACAGACAACGGGGCACCCCTAGTCTCCAAACAAAACGCACCCGACATGTCGTTTGACTCCACAGTCAACATGGAAAAGGTGCAGGTCCACCCGACGGACGCCTCCAAGACAGCGCTGATCGCCAACGACCTTAGCCCCGCATAGGAAAGCGTGCTCGTCGAATTCCTCCGTGAGCGCTGGGAAATCTTCGCCTGGTGTTCTGCGGACATGCCATGAGTTCCCAGGGAATTCGCCGAGCACGCACTCAATATATGTTCGGACACCAAGCCCGTCAAATAGTCCATTCGACGATTGTCTGAGCCACGAGCTGAAGCCATCGGAGTCAAAGTCAACAGAATGCTCGACGCCGACTTCATTCGGGAGATCAAGGAGAGCGAGTGGCTAGCAAACACTGTGCTGGTCCCTAAAAAGGATACCGACATCCTGTGGATGTGCGTGGACTTCACGTTGCTCAACAAGAACTTCCCCAAGGATCACTTCCCTCTACCACAGATCGATCAGATCATCGATTCAACTGCAGGTTACGAGAAACTCTCCTTCCTCGACGCCTACTCAGACTACAACCAGATTCAACTGAAGGTTGAAGATCGGGAGAAAATGGCGTTCATCACGCCGTTCGGAGTGTTCTGCTACAATACCATGCCCTTCGGGCTAAAGAATGCGGGTGCCACGTACCAGCGGTGCATGCAGGCATGCCTGAAAAGCCAGATCGGTCGCAACATACAGGTCTATGTCGACGACATAGTCATCAAGACAAGGGAGGCCAAGACATTGATCGACGATCTCCGCGAGACGTTCGACAACCTCGATCACTACAAGATCAAGTTGAATCCAGAAAAGTGCACCTTCGGCGTCCCATCTAGCCAATTACTTGGCTACTTCATCTCCCAGCGAGGTATCGAGGCAAACCCGAAGAAAATCCGGGCCATACTGACCATGGAGAAGCCGAAGAACATTAAAGGTGTCCAAAGAATTGACTAGGCGCATCAGCTTGAGCAGATTCATCAGCCGCATGGGTGAGAAGGCCTTGACTTTCTTCCAACTGCTATGCAAAGCAGACAAATTTGAGTGGACACCCGAAGCAAACGATGCATTCGAAGACCTGAAGCGACTGCTCTCCACCTCGCCTGTCCTGGTCACGCCAAAGGAACACGAGCCTCTGCTGCTATACATAGCAGCCACGCATCAGGTGGTAAGCACCGTACTCGTGGTCGAACGACCGAAAGAAGGCAAGACCCATGGGGTCCAACGCCCAATTTACTACCTCGGCGAGGTACTGACGCCAACAAAACAGAGGTACCCTCACTACCAGAAGCTCGCCTACGGTGTGTTCATGACGACTCGTCGGCTGAGCCACTACTTCCAGGAGCATCAGATAATGGTCGTCAACGAGGCGCCACTCTCCAACATCCTGAACAACCCCGAAGCCACGGGACGCGTAGCCTTGTGGGGCATCGATCTATCCCCTCTAGACATAGTCTACAAGCGGTGCAAGGCGATCAAATCTTAGGTCCTCCCTGACTTCCTAGTTCACTGGATGGAGCTCCAGCTGCCGAACAACCCGGACATGACACTATCATGGACGATGCACTTCGATGGCTCCAAGCGCGAGGCTGGAGCAGGAGCTGGCGTCATAATGACGTTCCCGCAAGGTGATAAGATGAAATAGTCCTTCGGATGAAATTTCGCGCCTCCAACAACGAAGCTAAATACGAGGCCCTCATCCATGACATGAGGATGGCCAAGATCTGCGGCGCAACGCGCCTAGTCATCTACGGTGACTTGAACCTCGTCGTCTAGCAGACGATGCATGAGTGCGACAGACACGCCGCCAACATGATCGTGTACCACGCGCTCTACAACTCACTCGAAGGAGACTTCAACGGCTGCAAGCTTTGCCACGTTGGAAGGGAAAGCAACGAGAAATCCGATAGACTCGCCAACATTGGATCCACCTGTGCACGGGTACCACCAGGTGTGTTCCTCGAACAAATCTGCGAGCCCTCTATCAAGAGGAAATTCCCCAAGGGATCACCCGAAGAAGCAGAGCACTCGGGGGCAGCGCTACCCGAAGGACATGAAGGACCCGAAAAGCTCGATATGGAGGTCGAGTTGGTCAGCCTGATGCAGTTCATGGCAATCGAAGAAACATGGACGCAGCCGTACCTTCGGTACCTGATAAATAGAGAACTGCCTGATGACCCGACAGATGCCCAACGCATATCTCATCGGTCCAAGGCCTTCACCATCATCAATAGCGAGTTGTACAAGCGCAACATTTCGGGTGTACTCCAACGGTGCGTCACCATCAGTGACGGCAAAACCATCCTCCAAGACATCCACGATGGCATCTGCGGCCATCATGCGGGTAGCCGCGCCCTTGTCGCCAAATCTTTACGAGATGGACTCTACTGGCCAACGGCCATGAACGACGCCAAGGACATCGTCCAAAGGTGAAACGGCTACCAAAGGTTTGCGGACAAACCACACGCACCAGGGTCGGAGCTCAGGCCCATACCCTTGGCCTGGCCCTTCGCCCAGTGGGGCCTCGACATGATCGGCAAACTGCCCAAATCTTCGAAAGGAGGCCACGTCTACCTGTTGATCGCAGTTGACAAGTTCACCAAGTGGATTGAAGCCATGCCTGTCACCAACCAAAAGGGAAAAACGGCCGTCAAGTTCTTCAAGTCCATAGTCTACAGGTTCGGCGTGCCACACAACATCATCATGGACAACGTGTCGAACTTCATCTCCAAAAACTTCTAGGACTTCTGCGAAGGCCTTGGCATCAACATATCATACGCCTCCATGGCGCACCCGCAAAGCAACGGGCAGGTCGAAAAGGCCAACTGTCTCGTAGGCGGTGGCATCAAGAAACGCCTACTCAGCCCACTCGAACGACTTGCGGGAGCCTGGGCAGAAGAGCTACCCTCTGTCCTCTGGAGCTTGCGTACAATGCCAAACAGATCAACTGGCTACAAGCCATTCTTCATGGTGCGCGGAGCCAAAGCCTTACTACCTGTAGAAGTACGCCACAATGCCCCACGGGTCATTGCCTACAGCGAAGCCGAATCGACGGCCGCACTCGAAGACGCCGTCGACACACTTGACGAGGCACGCGACATCGTCGCGGCTCGCTCATTAGGCTACCAATAGAGCCTCCGCAAGTACCACAACCGACGACTGCGGCCAAGGTCCTTCGTCAAAGGAGACCTAGTCCTGTGACTCAAGCAAGAGCGGTCGAAGAAGCTCGAGTCACCCTGGGAAGGACCCTACATCGTCATCGAAGTCACCCAGGTGGCGCCTACCGCCTCAAGGACGTCAAGTCAGGAGTCGCATACTCCAACCCATGGAACGTTGCACAATTGCGACGCTTCTAACCCTAGCTATTATTTTACTTTCAATAAGGCTACTCAGCCGAACAATGTACCTCCTCATTACGATATGAATAAAAGCTAAGTCCCCAGTTCAAAAAATATCTTTACCTTGCATTTACTTTCTGTTACAATACACTCGGGGGCTCTGCCTCACCTCACGACTTCGTCGCCTGAGAATAACGCATGTAAACCTGAGTAGCTAACCGCGTCAGGCTAACGAAAAGGACATGCATACAACAAACCACCACGTGCTAACACAAATAATCTTTACAACAAAGGGCACAACAAGCCCACTCGAAATATATACAAGTTTTATGTCTATCTTTTTATAGGGTCTACCTATTCTGAAGGATCACGCGCGCCCGATGCTCAAAGAGATCCACGATCTCTTCGGCATACTGCCTAATAGCCGCATAGTGCGGGCACATGTCCCAGAGGCTACCGTCCGGTCGAATAGGCAGCCTAGTTGCCACCGTCGCAAGGTCAACATCAGGGCAATGCAACCGAACAAGTGAAAGGGCAGCCTTCACGCCTGCAACCAACAGGTGCCGCACCAACTCCCTCACATGGATCACGTCTCGAAACTTCACCAGCAAACCCCAAAGAGTTAAGGGTGCCTCGTCTAGAGGGAAAATGACGTACAAAATCGACGACATGGAAGTCTTCGCCTGCTTCAGCACCCGCGAGACTTGATGCACACGATCCTGCACCGTCGCAAGGACGGTGGCTCAGTCACGATCTATCCAGAAGAAACCGCCAGCTTCCAAGTCCTGTTCGGTCAGACAGTTGATCCGAACCGCAACGTGTTCCTTCTCCTCCCTGGGAACAAGGTTAACACCTGCAGAACATTCAGGATAAGGTGACATGCAAAGAAGGCGCACCCGAAAACGAGCAGCATCTCAGGAATACTTACATTGCAGCTGTTCGCTCAACTGCCATAGCTCCCCCATCAGATACTCCTCTCTGGTGGTAGCCCACTCAGTCTTCGACTTCCACACGTCCGCGTGGCCCCGAACGCCAAGGATCTCCTTCTCCAAGCTACGGACGCGATCACGAAGGAAAATAAGCTGCGATGCATCATCCAACGATGGTCGTGGATCTGGTGCAGTCGAAGTACCAACGGGTGCACCACCCGAAGGACCCTAGAAGGCAAAACAGGCAAGGAGATAAACATCACAAACATCTCTGAAGATAGCTCGACAAAATAACTTATATACATTAATGACCACCGCGTGGCACAAAAGAAGGATTGTTCATCAAAAAAAGCATACATTACAAAAGAGGATGCACTATCCTAAAACTACAACAGAGAATCCTAAGAACTCGCATCCGGCGTGGCCCCAAAGCCAGAGTGCCTGCTCTTGGCCTCCCCTTGCTGCTTTGCAGCATAGTGCGCCAGCAGGTCGATAAGCTTCGGACCATAACGCTTACAACGAGAGGCGAAGTGACATGGTTATACCCTACGGGTACCCGATGTTAGCCTACCTGGTCCAGCCCGACGGAAGGCCCGCTCGACGACCTGCTCTGGTCCAGGACGCCTATGACGGTTCGGCTAGTACGAAGCCATATGGACACGGACTCTGAAGCATACAAGATAAGGAAATCTCAAGACTAGAGTTTGAATACAACTTGTAACCTACTCGTATCGGTACCTGAGACCTAGCCTCCCCATATATAAAGGCTAGGAGGGTCCAACGAGGAGGGCACAACCTACAGACGCCATAATCCCCAATAGATAGATCTACGATCTCCACCTCCATGATAGACCTAGAGCTGTCGACTCGAACTTTCACATACACACCTCCACGCCAGATTGCATCTGCGCACCCCTGTAATCACCGGTTCCGTCGTAATCAAGAGCAGACAAGCAGGAGTAGGGTTTTCCCTCCGGGGGCCTGAACCTGGGTAAACCTCGTGTCCCGCATTGCTTGTTTGCTAACCGTTCCGCGATCTCCAGCATCCCCATCTTCTCCAAAACCCAAGTCCATAACAATGGGCATTGACGAGTCGAAACCTCGTCAATTGGCGCCGTCTGTGGGAACTGGGGGTGCTGATTGTGCGGTCGCGGCGGTTCCATCGTCAACAATCTACAACTCGAAGATTACCGAGAAAATAGATCTACTTTGGCTCCCACGCGTCCCTCAGTCGTTTTCAAAGACAACCAGATTGCATCTGGCAAATACACCCGCTTCAGCGCGACCCACCTCATTAACGACGGAGGCAGCGATTTCGATTGCTGCACCACTCCAGGCTACTCAAATGCAAAGGAATCTTCACCAATATGATAGAAATCAAGCCTAGAACTCCTGGTCTGGGCATGGCGCACATGAACTAGATCCGTTGAGTTCACTAGAGGCTAGAAGCTGATCAACCAAGAATCAAGATCGGTCCAAACAAACATTGCCAGCAATAAAGGCATCAAATCCCGATGTTAAAATTTCTGATCTGATTTCAACACATGTCAGATCGCAAGAGAGGATTGGAGGAAATTCCACCACTCAAGCCGTGACTAAGGAACCTTTCCTATTTCTATTCTATGGTGGTCAATATGCCCACGACAGCTGATTCAAGTGTCGGGTCCAATCAATCGATCTATCCCATCAATCGATCCATGCCAAGACCTGCCTGGACAATTTCGGATCAGTGAAGCTACGTGCATACAACTATTCAGTATCGCATTGGATTGTCTTATCGTCTCCTGAGAACGAGCAATCTACTCGCCTTTTTTGCTCACAGTAATGATGATAAAAAGCGTGATTCCGTTGCACCAACTCCGCCATGTGAACCGTTGTGGTCCTCGACCTTGACAACCCGATGCACTTTTCGACTACGTCGATCTTCTGCGATCCTCGATTGCAGCAAACTGCTGCCACCATCGGTCTCGGTGATCCGCTGCCGCGTTGACTCCGGCCCGCCGCATCGACTACGCCGCGTGACCCGCGGTTGCATCGAATCCGCGCTCGAGGGCTCTGCTGACTCCACCGGGAGACCCGCTGCGATCTTCGACTGCGACCCAATACGATTTTCGGCTCCAGTGACTCGAGGGCTCCCTCCACTTCGGTGACATTCTGTGGTCTTCGACTCCGACAAGTCGCTATCTCCCTCGGCATCAGCGATCCGATGCAGCTTTCGGCTGCGGTGACCCGCCACCTCCTTCGACTTCGATGACTCGCCATCATGCCGACTTCGCCGCGTCGATTACGTCCGCCGCGTGACCCGCTACTGCGTCGACTACGTCCGTGGTCACATCAACTTCGTCCACGGCAACTACCAACAAAGCTAAGTTTCCCTCTACTTAGAGTTGATTTCTTTTTTAACCTAATGTGCCATCGGCTCCACGCACTCGAGCACCTCGAACGCGACAGCCCGAGTAGCTGATTCTGCCTGACCGTCGAATCCTTGAACTCCGAGTGCCTCGGCAAGGTACTGAGACTAAGGGTAATCAGGCTAACGAAAAAGCCTAGCATACAGTGCAACAGTGTCGACTCGATCGGTGCCAGAATCTTACTGTACAAGCCGACATGCAAATATTATTTACAAGATACAAGTACTTCATAATTCTTAATGTTTTCTGTAGCTTACAATGACGTCGACTGCGCCGATCTATTCTATCGGGTCCTCCAACGGAGTCGACCAGCGCCAGTCACGTCAACAGACGCCAAGACCCGAGTCGAAGCATTCCTCAGATGACCACATCAATCATCGACAAAAGCGGCACTGGCCATGCACCCGACAGAAGAAACGGCGTTGACTTCATCCGTAACGTCGAGTCCTTCCGGCTATAATGTCGCATCACTCCGCTACGTTGATTCCTGGCTCCTTATGTGTGAGACGCTGACTCGAAGCACTTCCGGGTCAGTGGTTTCTCCTTGCATGAGTCTCCACTCGAGTCTGTGACTCGACTAGACACTCGGGGGCTACTCCTATCAGGAGCGCTGGTCGCGCACCCGATGTACTTCTGGGTCAGCGGTACGTCCACGAGATTGTCGACTACAACTTCGTAAGACTCGAGTCTCTGCCCGAGTCTACGACTCCGCCAGACACTCGGGGGCTACTCCTATCAGAAGAGCTGGCCGCGCACCCGAGACATGAATTACCTGATCTATTCTTCGAGTCCTACGTCGAGTCTACGACTCCACTACGGACTCGGGGGCTACTCCCATAGGGAGGATTGATTCAAGCATCCGAAAAAATTGTGTCCTACAGACCTGAAGCCCACAACGTCTGAATTAAAGTCTCTGCTCGAGTCTACGACTCGAACAGACACTCGGGGGCTACTCCCATAGGGAGCGCTGGTCGCGCACCCTATGATTTCTTTGACTGCGATCCTTCGGATCAACACGCAATTTTTTTTGGCAACTCTGCCCCATTAAACGCTAAGTGAGCAACGTCCTCCTTGGCCACCCGAAACACCTCCACGGTGATGAACATTCGGATGCTGTGTCTGCGACACAAAGATAAGACCTATAGATATCATCTGATGGCCTGGTAACACACATGACTACGCTCTGCTAGTAAGAATATGTGCCAATAGGCGCGATGAAAAATCCCGACAGACGCGTTGGGTACATCATTTAAATTCACTAGAATTCCACTCCTGTAAGTCCTCCGCGGCCTGAGTCGAATTACGCCAGCATATGTTCCGGGTTCGAGTCGAGGGACTCGAACCTGAAGAAGATCGTGTTGTTTTGTCCTAAGATAGTTAACTGACCCTGATCAGTCGGGATAGTCAGGCACACGCATCAACAATCCCTACACATTCTCTTGAAAGACAGAGTTGCACCCGAAGGATTGAAGAGTCCTCAGCCGAATCTACGATTCGACTGAACACTCGGGGGCTACTGACATGGTTATACCCTATGGGTACCCGATGTTAGCCTACCTGGTCCAGCCCGACGGAAGGCCCACTCGACGACCTACTCTGGTCCAGGACGCCTATGACGGTTCGGCTGGTACGAAGCCATATGGACACGCTCTCAAGCGTACAAGACAAGGAAATCTCAAGACTAGAGTTTGAATACAACTTGTAACCTACTCGTATTGGTACCTGAGACCTAGCCTCCCCATATATAAAGGCTAGGAGGGTCCAACAAGGAGGGCACGACCTACAGACACCATAACCCCCAATAGATAGATCTACGATCTCCACCTCCATGATAGACCTAGAGCTATCGACTCGTACTTTCGCATACACACCTCCACGCCAGATTGCATCTGCGCACCCCTGTAATCACCGGTTCCGCCGTAATCAAGAGCAGACAAGCAGGAGTAGGGTTTTCCCTCCGGGGGCCTGAACCTGGGTAAACCTCGTGTCCCGTATTGCTTGTTTGCTAACCGTTCCATGATCTCCAGCATCCCCATCTTCTCCAAAACCCAAGTCCATAACAATGGGCATTGACGAGTCGAAACCTCGTCACGAAGAGAGCAAAGGCTACCTCTGAGCCGTCTGGTGCCGTCGGCATCTAGGAGGTGACGTGCTGAAGATCCATATCCGCTCCGAATGCCATGGCCATGGCCAGACCCATGGAGGCGCTGATGCCCTTCTGCTTGCTCTTGTAGGCCGTAGGGGCATCCTCTGACAGCGCATCCGCCAGAGAATCGACATCCTCAAGGGCAGCGCCCTTGGGAACGATCTCCTTGTAGAAACGCCGGAGGACCTCCTTGGCCTTAGCAAGGGAGCCAATAGCAGTGCCGCAGCGATCTTCGACCGCTGCGGTGGCATCATCCAGAGCGCTCCTGTGCTCCAAGACACCACGATCAAACACAATGCCCGAGGCATCTGGCGCAAAGAAGAATGGGCAGGAGTCGAATAAGGACATGAAGAAAAGCAATCGAAAATCCAAAGGACCAATTCGCATGCAAGACATTACCGGAGAACGCCTTGGCCGCAACCATCAGCATGTTGGCCATCTCCTTCTCACGAGTAGCAGCTACAGTAGCAAGCTCCTTCTCGTGATCCGCAAACTCCTTCCGCAGGCGCTCTTGTGCCTTGGCAGCAGTGGCCACCTCCTTCTCCAGATGCTCCTTCGCCTCAACAGCATCCGCAACCTTCTTCTCCGCTCGATCGAGGCTCTTGTCGAGAGCATCCAGCCGACGAAGGGAATCATTGTTCTCTTCTGCAAACAAACCAACAAGCACATGAGTGACAAAAGCATCATTCGTGTGATAAACAAACATAAATGAGCAAAATCTAGAACCTTGCAGCTGCTTCATGCTGGCCTCCAGTGCCATATGCTGCTGGATGAGCAGATTAGCGCTGCGCATGAAGGGTTGCGAAAGGAAGCAAAAGCAAATAATTAAGAAAGCGTCAGAAAAAGTGCTCGGGGGCTACTCCCCGGAAAAAGAAAAACATTCAACAGAACAACCCAAAAAGGGCTCAGGGGCTCCCCCCAGGACGAAAAAAGAAAGCAACTTACGTGCTTAGATGGAGACTCCGAAGGTCCACCAGGGGTCTTCTGAGTAATGACCACCCGAGCCTCTGGCGGAGAGGGATTCAGGGAATCATCCTAAGAGTCGGCCACCATCTGAGAGTAAGGAGCTCTCAACTTCGACTCCCCTACGGCCTCCTGAGTGCCCTCACTAAGAGAACCCTCCGAGGAGCGTCTGGAATAAATAGTACTAATCAAGACAACAAGAAAAGTTGCGCATGCAAGATTCAGAACAAAAGGCATCCGAAGGTACTTACGAGTCAATGTCGCTCAAGTTGAAGACGGGCGGCGCCTTCTCCTTCTTCTTCTTCTTCTTAGCCGGCGGCTGCGGAACCACTGCCTGCAGAGGCACAACCGAGAATGGTGCGGAAGAAACGTCGTCCTCCTCGCCGTGGCGCACAAGGAAGGATGGGTCCCTAGGCGTCGACGGAGTCGAGGCATCCGAATATTCGCTCGGACTCCGTGCTTGTTTTTGGGTCCACCCCTCGCTCGCCTCGGGGGCTTCATGAGTTGGCGACTGCGCCGGCGGTAGCTCAGACTTGGAGTCTACCTCCTCATTGTCTGGTGCCTCCCTATATTTCTCAGGCAGAGGGGGGATGGACCCCGTAACCTGGACGCGCTGCAAGCAAAGAAAACAAAGACATGAGAAACTACAACAAGCAAAAAATGCACAGCAAAACGCAACGCGCACGAATATTCTTCACCTTCGAGGCTCCTTTATTGGCGCTAAGAGGGGGGTTAGCGACTCCCTCGGCAGGTCTTCACCAGCCTTGTACTTCAGCAGAGGACGGAGGGACCTAGCAAGATCACCCGAAGATAATTCTTCGGATGACACTCTGGTAGGGTCACTAGGGCCGACGTAGAGAAACATCGGGTGCGCCCTGGACTAGAGCGGCTGCACCCGACGCTTGAGGAAGGTGTGGATGATGTTGACTCCGTTGACCTCCTTGCCTGACACCAGTTGGAGAGCCTCCACCCGCTGGTAGAGCATCTCCACCTCCGCCGCTTCGCCCTCCAAGATGTGGTTTTTCCATGATCTCTTTCGAACGATCTTCTGCTCGGAGTCAAAGGGGGCAAGACCAAATTGCTGACCGCCCAGCTTAACATCGCGGATGTAAAACTACTTGCGACGCCAATACTGAACGGACTCGCAAATGGAGAGGGAGAAAAGATGGACAAAGGGATGAAGAGAAATCATGCAGCCACCAAGCGGATAGACTCCGTCGGAGCCGGACTGCCTCTTCATGGAATAGAGTTTCTGGAAGAGACCAAAGTGTGGCTCGATGCCGATCCAGCACTCGCAAAGCGTGATGAAACACGCAATGTTAAGAAGGGAATTGGGAGACAGATGATGAATCTGAATCCCATAGAGGAAAAGGAGCCCACGAAGGAACTCGTGGGCAGGAAGCGACAAACCACGAAGAATAAAGGCAACGAAGATCACCCGAAAACCCACGGGTGGGCGAGGGATTACCTCATTGCCAGGGATCTTGACATCCTCCTGGTTTTGCGGGATTAACCCCGCATCGCGCAGCGCGCGCAGATCGGTGTCGCGCACGTCGGAACGCCTCCACTTGCCATCAATGTTGTGTGCAGGGGCGGCAACCTTCTTGCAGCTAGCAGCAGCACTTGAGCCCGCTCCGACGGATGAATTCTTCGACTTCACCATTGCGGAGCGTCGACAACGGCGGTGCGCGTTGCGGTGACCCAGCATACCACTGCATTATGTAGTATACTATAGTCGTTGACATAACACCAATGAAACACTGTTCACTGGTATTACATCCCTCAGAATGGCACAACAGAAACACATCGGGTCCAATACATGGCTAAAGGTTACAACTCACTCTTTACATAAGATCCAGAGAACACTCTAGGTTAAAGAGAGAGAAATAACTTCTTGCGGAGAGGAATCAAAGATAAACATCGCAAGAATGATTATACTATTAAGTCTAATATTCTGACTAAGAGGTTGGCATTACTGCTATTGCAACACACTACAGAAATAGGTTCTTTGGTTAGAGATAATATTCCTATCTAATCAGTAACTTTTGTCTTCACTTGAGTTGAGGTATATGTTGACTTCCTTGTCTTCATTGAAGAGCTTTAGCTGGTCTTGATAAGTCCTGGAGCATATCTTGATGTAGACATTGTCTTAATGGCTTCAGAATCTAGCAAGGGTGAAGAAGATACTTTGAGCACGAGCATACTCAGCAAATTCACTAGAAAAGGAGTGTTTGATGCACTATAACTACAGCCACAGACCGTAGGTCGTAGGCAATGCAAGTTTTCATAAACATTTCTTCAAAGGTTGCTTTTATTCTGAAAATCTATGTCCGTCAGCCTTCACGGGTTTACCAGAACCTTCATGGGGTTCCTTTCCCGCCGCGTTCGCAGCTCCTTCCCGGAACAGGGAGTAACAAGTTACAGTTCTTACACTCTGCAAAGGTGCGTTACTTTACCCATGAGATATCAACTCTTTGTTGCATAACCGGGAAGCTTATTCCCGTCCACAATTCCATGATGTGGGGCCTAGAAGATGATCCAAGCCAATCACTGCCCCCTTCGCGACCTCGCATGCCTCCTTGGTGTACACCATGCCCACATAAAGAATTACGGCAATGGTTTGTACAAACCGTTAGATGTCAGAACTATCGTGGGACGTTGAGGGTTCCCACCCATATGCTGCATATCCTCTATGAATTACAATTAATATGCACGCTACAAGGATAACATCCACGACCTGCACATCCGCCTTCATGCGAGAGGAAGAAGATACAACTGACTTCTCCGTCCCATTCCAAATCTCATGGTCAACGCGAAATATACGACGCAAGAATCACTGGCGACATTGGTTGTTAAGTCCTAGGTGATATAGTTCTGAACAGTGGTATTCCAACCGTCAGACTTAATAGATTAACTTATCACCTTGGTGTCATGGTATTCCCGACGAGTACGCCATGGAGGGGTCCTCATAGTGCGTGTTTAGAGACGTGGGGGAAGGCGTACGGTTGGCAGTGCGAGGTAATGAGCTTACCTGTGTTCGAGATCCCACGACGGTGGCGGAATCCTACTCCTGCTATAAATCACTATAAGGGTAATACGCCGAGTTACAGAGATAGGTTCGCTGTGCGAGGATGTATGAATCGATGCCCTAAAGGCTCCCATAGCCCCGACTTATATAGTCGCCAGGTCCTAGGGTTACAGGGAAAAATCCTAGCCGGACAAGTTACAGAGTCCTACATCGTCTATTACTAGTCTTGTGTATCTTGCACTCCAAGGCTCCGGGTACGCTGGTGACTCCACCGTAGCCTTCCTTTATCCGGCATGGGCCTCCCTTCTGAATCCATCTAACTGGGCCGCCCAGCAGGCCATAGGCCATGCTACCAACTATGAGCCACCCGGGTTATCCGGATAGGTGACATGCTATGCTGATACCCATATAGCATATCCCCAACAGTAGCCCCCGGAGAACTCCGAGATCTTGCACCGTCTTGCCTCTTCAGATGAATGTTCCGTCTAGTTGGATGTCGGCAAATCGTCAAGCAATATCTTGTAGTCCTCCCAAAGAACCCTGCAAAGCTTTCTCCGTCTTCAACTTGTAAGCCGGAGAAATGCTGAATCTTCCATCGCACTCTTTCGTAGTCGGATTGGATACATCCATGTCGGAATCTTCGATGTGACAGCTTATCTACTCATGTCAGCTAGGATGACGTAGGCTTAGGTCAGCGACGCCTCGTAACTCGCACATGCAGAGAACGCAATCATGTCCGATTTTCCCGCGCGAGCGATACGAACCGTTGGCGGCGACGGTTGGAGACGTGGCAAAATTTCCGCGCATGTTCGCGAACAGGTCGTCTACGCGGCAACCGTCTGATCAAGCTGCAGGAATCTTGACGCTGGGGATGATAAATAGTAACCGTGGGGAAATTTCCACTTTTTACCTCATTCTCCTCGCATCATATTCTTCCTCCAGTCGCGTGCCTCCTCGAGCTCTCCGCGAGAACTCTCGAAAAAACCCTAGCTCCAATCTACACCAGTGACCTCCGTACCCACTCCATGGCCAGTAGTAGCACTTTCCCATCGATGGCGGCGTCGAGCGAAGCCACGGCGAAGCCGGCGAGCTCCGTCGTCGTGCCCCTAGAGGGTTTGTCATCCCCGCATCGGCGGTGATCGAGTCCACCGGCGGTGACCTTAATCTGGCGGCACTGGAGCCGTTGGAGGAGGAACTGGACTCGCACAAGGGCGAATAGCGTGGCTCAGATATCACAGACCGTGATATCCAATAGTTAATCGCCGAGGGCTACCTCCCTGCGACGGAGGGGCTCGCCTGGCGGGCGGCGCTAGCCGGCGAGGTGACACCTTCTCCCCAAGCCAGACAAAAGGTGTACCTCATAGCCCAAATGGTACGCGGTGTCTCCCTGCCCATCTACAACTTCTTCCTCTCCGTCTTGAACCATTATAGGGTCCAGCCCCAGAACCTTTCCCCAATAGTATCTTAGTGCTTAGAAACTACGCGGCACTCTACGAGGGATACTTAGGGATAAGGCCTAGGTTAGACCTCTTCGTGTACTTCTTCACCGTCAAACGTGAAGCCAGACATAGCAAGGAAGAGCTTAGGAACTGCGGCACCATAAGCTTCAAGATTCGACCTGGCCGGCGGTTCCCCGACATCGTCGGCCACGAGTCCTGCAAAAACTGGCAACATACGTATTTTTATGGCCCAGACATCCCTCTGGCTGGCCGACAAGTTACGTACCCGGACTTCGTTGATGGAGCCGCCCGCTGAAGCCTCGTCATGGAGATCCCAGGACTCCCTTCCCTCCGACCTCGACGCTTCTCGTGCCATAAGGCGGATCAAATGGTTTGTAGAGACGGGTTTGACCGGCTTGGACCTAGCCATGTGCTGGTTCATCGGGAGAATCCAACCTCTATAGCACCGCGTGAAGCTCATGCACGAGTATACCAGTGACAGAAGGGATAGTCTCCGCATGTCCGTGGACAACTTCTCGAGCGACTCCGTCAAGCTCCGCCTTAAGGACATGGTCAAGGTGAAGGATAAGAAGCGTGGGTTCACCATCACCTATGACATGTTCGTAGACGGCAAGTGCCCAAAGGTAGGTATTTATTTTCCGTGTATGACATATACTCTAGTTTTCCCGTCTTGCAAATGTCATCTTATCTAACACAGTGATTTCTCACTTAACAGCTTAGCGATCTAGAGGAGGGCAACCTGGCTGCCCAAATCTACGATCCAAAGATGAAGGAAGTCACGGTTGTGTCCGACGATGAGGCTCCGTTGGTGCGAAAGCGGAAGAGCTCCACCTCTGACGCTGCCAACGGAGGCAAGAAGAAGAAGACGGAGGGTGGAGCCTCCAAGAAGACTACCGCCGCCCTAGAGGTCAAAAAGAGAAAAGTTACTGGGATCCCCTTTGCCAAAGCACCCCCACTTGTGTAAGCTTGTTTCTCTCTGACATTGTCTATTTATCTCTCTTGCTCCTGTACTTATGCATTTTGCATGTTTCAGGAAGAAAGCCACGACCAGCGTCAAGAAGACCTCCAAAACATTGGGGGCTTCTCGAAATATTAAGGATATGCTACATTGCAACACCTCCCCCGCCATCGCCCCTGCCACTCCTGCCATCAAGCCCTCGTCTGCCCCGACAAGCTCACAAGCTAAGGAAGCATCAGGCCCTTCCGCCATGGAAGTGGATTTTGGCGCCTCTACCGAGCTTGCTGTTGTCGGCGGGCAAGCGACGCAGGAGAGTACCGCCCAGCAAATGGCTGAAGCTCTAGCTAAGGATGCCATCGGTGGCAGTAAGGCCGTTGTGGAAGCAGGTACCTCTGCCGTTGGTGGCGCCCCCGCACCCAAGAAAACCATAGCCTATCCGAAGATAGTCTATCCGGTTCTTACACCGGGTAGCACTGCTTTGGTCCCTGGTGCGGCGCCGACATCTCCAACGTGCGGTCTAGAGGATCTCTGCCGGCAAGCATAAATCTTGCAAGGAAACAGCGAATCCTTTGCCAAGCTGCTGGCCGAGAGTGCTACGAACCTCAAGATCATCGCACTTGTAAGTTTTATTTGCCTTTTGCATTTCATATGAGTATCCCACTGTAGCTCCCGAGGATGTAGACGGAAAATCATAAGCTTTTGCGTCTAGATGCTCTAAGAGTGACTAAGCTAGAAAACTTCTCACTGTAGCCCCAAGCATTTAGATGGAATGAATTATTCCGACTAGATGCTTTTAAGAGTAGCATACGCAGTGTTTATAAATTTCAGTACTGTAGCCCCCAAGCTTCTAGTTGCAACTGAATTAGTTCCGACTAGATGCTTAAAGAAAGCTAAGCATATGTCTGAGTTAAAAAAATTACACTGTATCCCCCAAGCTTCTAGTTGTAATTGAATTAGTTTCGACTAGATGCTTAAAGGAAGCTAAGCATATTGTTAAGTCAAAAACTCTCGCTATAGCCCCTGAGCGTCTAGATGGAAAATTTTCGACTAGATGCTCCAAGCAGACTAAACAACGTTTAACTTTGTCCTTTTTTCCACAGAACGAGAATGCTCGAAGGGGCATGGCCAATGACAAGTACCAGAAGATGCGCGCAGACCTGGAAGCTGAAAAGGGTAAAACTGCCTTCTTGAAGGAACAAATCACCAAGAGCAAGCGTCTGTTTTCTTTTTCGCATTCCGACTTGGTATTGTGCCCATATTCTCCGAGTACTTACTGTGTACTTTGCTTTCTCCAACTTGTAGAAACCATCGCCAAGGCCAAGAATATTGTCGAGCAATCCAAGCATAAGCACATTTAAGAGCTGGATAGCGAGAACAAAATTCTTAAGCAGGAGAGGAAGGCCATGCTAAAAATGCATGAGGAGTCGATGAAGGTCCTGTAGGACTCCGCCACCGAGGAAATCAATCGCTTGAAGTAGGATATTGCAATCTTAAAAGATCAGAAGCAAGCTGCCGATGAGCAAAATCAACGCCATAGCAAGGCGTATAAGCTCCTCCAACAAGAGAAAGAATCCTTGGCGGACACCCTTTGGCAAGCTGAGGCCAGCATCTTCAGTAAGTTTTCCCCGTCTTGGATTTCTGTAGTCTGGGTACTTTGAATTGTTGAACTCATGCGCTCCTTGTCGAAATTTGCAGCTTGTATGGGTTTAACCCGATCACATCCTCCAGCCAAGGAATGCATGGTTCTTGCCGGCAACTTCATCAACACCGCCATCACGCAATCCAAGAAGATTGCCAAGCCCCTCCAGATAAACATCAAAGCATCGGACTCCATGGTGAAGTACTCGGAGATTTTGCGCCGAGCCCCCGAGCGTATCACAAGCTGGAAAGCTTCATGTGCACGGGCTGGCGCAAGGATGGCGCTGTCAATGGTGAAGGCACACTATGAAGATGCCGACATCGACACGGCGACCTCTGGTATTCCCGACGTAAACGATGATGGCAAAGAGATTAACCATGAAGCCATCTTGTCGTCACTTGCGGGCTATGATACCAGAGTTGCCGAGTTGGTGGACGTCAACATCTTCGTGCCCATGAACATCATCGACAGCGGCAACCAAGATTCCTCTGAGTCCCACCACAGCGCCGACTTCGAGGGTGATTCTTCGGCTGGTGATGATGCTGCTTCCAAGTCACCTGCACCAAAGGAGTGAAGAACAACTTTGTAATATTTGTTTCACCTTTGGTGTATATGCGGCAAAAACTTTGTTTATGTAACTTAAGGCGGAAAACAATGGTTGTTATTTCCTGCTACTCAAGAACTAGTTTTCAACATGTATATATTTTTTAAGCAAGTGCTGGCTTATCCATTACTTTGGTTCTTATGCTTGACTTTTCGTGAGTTGGAAGACTCGTTGTCGGAACCATGCGCTTAGGTGATGATTCCCAATGGAACCGTCAATAACCTGAGCCCAAAATCGCCGACAATAAGTGCCGAAAGTCACTACTCCAGAATCCACATAAAAACGACAAAGAACGTGCAGACCAGAAAACTTAAGCTAACGCCTGTAGACGGAATTTTCACAAGTGCAATCGCAAAACTTGTGCATAAAGGTTTTACATGATCCAAAAATTAACACTAAAGGAGGTAAAAGACTCAGAAATATGAGTGAACCAGAGAGCTTTATTTCATTGATCATATAAGAGGTACACATTTAGATAAAAAATGCTAAGTGTAGAAAGGACGTAGCTGTGCTATGTTCCATGGCCGATCAAGCTCCGGGTAGTCATCATCCGGGTCACGTCGCTTACGCTTATGATCCTCGTTGGGTCTATCCTTCAGTTCACAATTGTCAACAAGGTAGTAAGACCCATTGAGTAGCGCCTTGCTTATGATGAACGGTCCTTACCATGGCGGGGATAATTTGTGTGACTTCTTCTGCTTAAGTCGGAGCACAAAATCCCCCTCTTTAAACAAGCGATGCTGAACACGGCGACTATGGTAGTTGCGTAGCTTCTGCTGGTAGATGGCGGATCTTTGGCATGCCAAAACGCGCTCCTCCTCGAGAATGTCCACATCTAGGCGTCTGGATGCTTCAGCGTCGTCTTTGTCGTAGGCGGCAACTCTTGGTGCATCGTGAAGGATGTCAGAAGGCAGGATGGCTTGTGCTCCATAAACCATGAAGTAAGGGGTGTAGCCGGTGGATCTGTTGGGTGTAGTTCGTAAACTCCACAACACAGATGGCAATTCTTCCGCCCAGGCTCCAGCTGCTCTATGTAGCGGTGCCTCAAGACGTGGCTTGATTCCCTGCAGAATTAATCCATTGGCTCGCTCAACCTGACCGTTGGATTGTGGATGTGCCACAGATGCAAGGTTAAGTCGGATGCCTTTCTCCCAACAATAAGCCTCCACTTCTCTGAGTGACAAATTGCTGCCGTTGTCGGTAATAATGTTGTGTGGGAGACCAAATCTCACCACTAGATCCCGGACAAACCTGAGGGCAGTTTCCCCATCAAGCTTTCTAATGGGTTTATCTTCTATCCATTTAGTGAATTTATCAACTGCTACAAGCAGATGCGTAAACCCACAAGGTGCCGTCTGTAACAGTCCCACCATGTCTAGCCCCCAGACTGCAAACGACCAAGTTATTGGTATTGTTCGCAGTTCTTCAGCAGGAACGTGTGGTTGTCAGGCATAATACTGGCATCCCATGCATGTCTCAACCAGCTTGTCGGCGTCCGCCTTTGCGGTCACCCAGTAGAATCCTTGCCGGAAGGCTTTCGCGACCAATGATCGAGGAGCGGCGTGATGCCCGCAATCTCCGAGATGGATCTCGCGTAAGATTTCCATACCTTCCAGCTGGGAAACACACTTTAGGTATACACCAGTAGTGCTCCTTTTGTAGAGTTGCCCATTGATTATGGTATAACCCTTTGATCGTCGTACTATTTGCCGTCTTTCGACTTTGTCGTCGGGCAAAGTTCCGTGTTCGAGATATTCCATGAACGGTTTTGTCCAAGCCGGAGGGACCTTAGTCACCATGTTGACGAAAGAGTCAGCTCTATCCGGGTTGTCGATGTCGGCTCCCTTCACAGATGGTGTGCGCAGGTGCTCTAGGAAAACTCCTGGCAGAATTTGCTTGCGCCCTTATCCAAGCTTAGACAGCAGATCAGCCGCCTCGTTTTGCTCCCTAGGTACATACTTGACTTCATAGCCCAAGAAGCTCTTGGCTATCTCGTCCACTTCGTCTCGATATGCCGCCATCATAGGGTTTTGCGCATTCCAGGTGCCAGCCACCTGTTGGGCAACCAAGTCGGAATCTCCACAGCAAACTATGCGCTTGATGCCAATATCCTTGGCCACACGAAGTCCGTGAATGAGTGCTTCATACTCCGCCATGTTGTTTGTAGCCTCGAAGTGGATCTGCAGAACGTAGTGTAGCTTGTCTCCTGTTGGTGACTGTAGCAACACACCAGCCCCGAGCTGTTGAGCAGCTTTGATCCGTCAAAGTGCATCACCCAGTACTCTGGTTCTGGCAACGGAGTAGCATATGGCATCTCCATCCAATCTGCAACAAAATCCGTCAAGGCTTGTGACTTGATAGCGTCGCGTCTCTTGTAGGTGATCTCGAAGGCGGCAAGTTCAATGCCCCACTTCGCGACCCTTCCCGTAGCGTCGCTATTGTTGATTATGTCGGACAGTGGAGTCTTGCTCACCACTGTGATTGGGTGCTCCTGAAAGTAATGCCTTAGCTTTCGAGAAGCAAGGAATACTCCATAAGCTATCTTCTGGTAGTGCGGGTAACGTTGCTTGGACTCCGTCAAGACCTCGCTCACATAGTAAACTGGTCATTAAACTCCGTGCTCATAGCCTAGTCCCTTCCGCTCTACCACGACGACGATGCTGATTACCCGGTTGGTTGCCGCCATGTAGATTAACAGGGGCTCTCCAGGCTTGGGTGATGCAAGGATAGGCGCTGAGGAAAGAATCTCCTTGAGCTGCTTCAATGCTTCGTCCATCCATGTGAATTTGTCCGCCTTCTTCAGCAACTTGTACAACGGCAAAGCCTTCTCTCCAAGTCGGCTGACGAACCGACTAACTGCTGCAACACAACCTGTTAGTCGTTAAATGTCCTTTAGGCATGTCAGATGGTTTATGTTTAAGATGGCCTTGATTTTCTCTGGGTTGACCTCGATTCCTCGTTGGGAAACGATGAAACCCAACAATTTGCCGGCTGGAACCCCGAAGACGCACTTCTTAGGGTTAAGCATCATGTTGTATTTCCGGAGATTATCAAAGGTTTCTTTTAAGTCGGAGATTAAGTCATTTGAATTTTTAGACATCACCGCGATATCGTCCACATAGGCATGAACGTTCCGACCAATTTGGTCGTGGAGGCAATGTTGCATTGTCCGCTGGTACGTATCACCTGCGTTTTTCAGCCCAAAGGGCATCGTAACATAGCAAAACGTGTCGTACGGGGTAGTGAACGAAGTGGCTAATTGGTCCGACTTCCTCATCTTGATCTGGTGGTATCCTGAGTATGCATCGAGATAACACAAAAGCTCCAAGCCAGCTGTCGAGTCAATGAGTTGGTCAATGCGAGGCAAAGCAAACAGATCTTTGGGACATGCTTTGTTTAAGCCGGTGTAATCAACGCACATTCTTAATTCATTGGTTCCCTTTTTGGGGACAAGTACAGGATTGGCCACCCATCGGGTGTGAAGGACTTCTCGGATAAATCTAGCCTTAAGTAATCATGCTATCTCTTTGCCAATGGCGCGTCTCTTCTCATCTCTGAAGAGTCGTAGAGGTTGTTTCACTGGTTTGCATTTTGGATCAATGTTTAAGCTGTGCTCGGCAAGTTCCCTAGGTACACCTTTCATGTCGGCAGGTTGCCAGGCAAAGATGTCCCTATTGTCACGGAGGAACTCGACGAGCGCGCTTTCCTATTTGGGATCCAGGTTCGTCCCAATGGCTGTGACCTTGGAGGCATCGCCTGCCAGAAGTTCCACCTGCTTGGTCTCGATGGCGGCCTTGAACGCAGGAGCAGATTTGGAGATCTGCTTCTTCGATGCGGGCATCTCTGAGTCATCGACCTTGCTCTGGATCTCTTTGAATTCTTCGCTGTAGAGGACAGCTTCTGCAACGGCTGCTTCATTGATCTCGCAGTCCCTTGCCTTGGTGAAGCTTCCGGATACGATGATGACACCGTTTGGTCCGGGTATCTTGAGTTTGTTGTAGACGAAGCATGGCTTGGCCATGAACGTGTGGAATATGTCGCGGCCGAATATGACGTGGTACACGCTCTTGAAGGGAACCACCTCGAAGGTCATGCGCTCTTGGCGGTAATTGTTAACATCGCCAAAGGCGACCTGAAGTGTAATGCATCCAAGGGACCGAGCCTCCCGACCAGGAACTACGCCGTGGAAGATGGTGTTGGTCTGCCTTAGGTTTGCCTCCGTCAAGTTCATCTTCTGCAGTGTATCCAGGTACATGATGTTGATGCTGCTTCCACTATCCACCATACACTTGGTGAACTCCACGCCGTCAATCAAGGGGTTGATGACCATGGCGTACTGGTTCTCCGTAGGTATAAGGTCTGGGTGGTCCGTCCTGTCCCAAGTTATTGGAACCTCTGACCAGCGCAGGTACTGGGGAACCGGGGGGAGAGTGGCCATCAGGATCCTCAGAGAGGTCTTCTGTTGTCGGACGGTGGGGGTGCCAAGGAAAGTGTGGTAGACTGGTGCCTTCTTTGCGAAGGGGTTCTTGCCCTTATCGTCGCCCTTGTCGGCGTGCTTGGGGTCAACATCCTCGTTCATGTCACTTGACTCCTTGGACTCCTTCTCCTTCTTCTTCCCCTTGACCTTGCCTCGCGGTCTGTTCTTCCGACTTTGCTTGTAGCCGGACTCCGGGTCTTCCTTGAGGTCGTTGACGAACTTGCAGTGTCGATTGGTATGGGTGGCCTTGCCGTTGACATCGAGGCGTACGAGGCACGACATATCGCGGTACTCCTCATAGGTTTGGGGAATGCGGAGCGGCGCCGAGGTAGTTTCACTTCCTTGTTGCTGCCCACGACTAGCTCCCCTTCCTCGGCCATGTTGTCCGCCTTCATCTCGTCCTGCAAAAGTCATAGCGACCATGTCGGTAGATTGCTTTTCTTCTGGGCGGTTTTCCGCTTTGTACTGCTGTTCCTCCGAGCTTGGGTTGGGACGCCTGTTGCCAGCAAGGAGCCGTGAGCATTGTCGTCGGCAGTTGCGAACTCACTAGCCAACTGGATCATTTGATTCAAGTCAAGCTAGTGATTGTCCTACAAGCGCTTCAGCTTATGTCGGAGCAACGTGCCCCATTCCAACCCGTCGATGAAGGCGGCCATGGCGGTATGAGCGTGCACTCCTACGCAGGAATTCTTCATGTCCAGCGAGCGGGAGAGGTAGGCGCGAGATGTCTCATCTTTCTCTTGCATGCACCACTGTAGATCGCCCACAGTGCAGGGACGCTTATATGTACCCTCAAAGTTCTTGGTGAACGCTTCTTGCATGTCCAACCAGTTGTAGATAGATTTCTCCGGCAAGTCGTCGATCCATTGACGGGCCGTGCCTGCCAACATTAATGGGAGGTACTTGACGGCGACGTTGGGGTTGCCTCCGGCAATCTCCACCGTGTTGCCGTAGTCCTGCAACCATGTGGCTGGTTTGGCGGTGCCGTCATAGGGCTTGATGGTCTTGTCAATCCGGAAACCTTTGGGGTAAGTTGCGGACCGTATTGCAGGTCCAAAGCAACGTGGTCCCAGGTATGGTCCTTCCCGGGCCTCGTGGATCTTATTGATCCACGAACGTGCATCGTACGGCTCCGGGTTCTTCTTCTTCTTCTTCTTCTTGTCAACAGGGGATGGGCTGCGTGAACGACGCGGGCCTCCTCCGCCATGGTGACTGCTTGGTGGTGATGGAGGCAGAGGTGGTGGTGGGTTAGCCTTCTTGCTGTTACCCTCCTGCGACGCCTCACGCCTGTCACGGTTGCTTGTCGGACGCGGAAGGTCATGGTGCGACTTGCTCCTGTGCCCTTGGTTGCGCTCTCCATCACGACGGGTCTGCTCCGCGTTGTCGCGGATGACAATGCCGCACTGCTTTGGTGGGGGCATATCCGTACGGTGGTGAGCCTTGTAATCTTCACGGTGTCGGGGAGATCGGGGCGGTGGCGACGGGCGACGAGGTCGAGCCTTTCCTCCGTGGTCGGAGGATATGGGGATGGCATCCTTCCTGTTGCGTGCATCCCTTCGTTTTCGTTCCGATGAACCCGTCTGTGACCCGACATCAAGAGGAGATATGTCCCTTGGTGGCTTATACTGGCTAGACTGGCAAAGCGCTGGGTCGGACTCTAGCCTTTGAGAGGTGGCCTTTTCCTGCTGTTTCACCGCCTTGGCCACTAGGTCATAGACCTGTTCCACTGCCTCGGGCGATCTATCCTGCTCCAGAAGGGTCTTGGTGACGGCGAGGTTAAGGAGTGGGGTGGGCATCACCTGCTTGCCTTCACTGTCAATGTATGGCTTGGCCTGCGCCGGCTTCAAGGGAGCCCATCCTAGGTTGCGCTGTACACGAGGATCGTTGATGACGCAAGCCGGAGCCTTCTTGGCCTTCTGCTGCTGCAGCAAAGTCTTGTACTCGGCCTCCATTGCTCTAGCTTTCTCTATGGATTTTTGCGCGTTGACCATATCTCGATCTAGGTTAGCGCCTTGCTCTACGATGGCCTGCGCTTCCTCCAGCAGCTGCTGGTGCTTCTCGTCAAGCTGGGTCATGTTCCGGATATGAGCAACGGTCAGTGGCTCGACGAGGAGGTTGCCGTACATCACTCTATCAGCTGGAGTAACTTGGGCTGCTGCAGACGTGGATGCCGGAGGCGGCAAGTTTGCGGTGTTGTTGTTGCTCGGGCCGGTGAAGAGTTCCTGCGGCTGCTGCACTGGGTGAGGCGGAGGAGGCATGACTTTTGCGCGATCATCGTCAGCAGCAATAAGTGGCCCCTTCCCCTTTCCCAGCGCTGTAGGCGGAGCTCGTCCGGGTTGATCTTCATCCATCGCCGTCCCAATGGTGACGAACACCCCTCGAGACGTGACAGCGTTGTTGGCTTGCTCATCGCGCGAGTACTCCTCCTCCATCTCCTGCATAGCAGAGTCTATCTCTTCTGGACTGAAATCTATCTCTTCAGAATCTGCACTGAAGTCAGCATAAAGTGCGTCAATGACAGAGTCGGAGGGTGCCAAGACTTCCTCGATGACGGGAAGTGGAGGTGCAGCGGCAGCGACGATGACTGGAGGTGGTGGTGCTACTGCGACGATGGCGGCCGGAGGCGATGGTGGAGGGGGCTGAATCGGAGGTTCTTCATCGATGAGTGCGAGTGCTTTCTGGGCTTCCGTGTCAGCTTCCACGTAGTTGTTGACGATGCTCACCATCTGTTCAAGGGTAAGGCGTCTTGTTGCCTGCTGCCGCCTTAAAGAATGTCGGAGAAGCGTGCCACGGTCCAATCATTCCACATAGTGATACAAAGCGTTATCATCGGGGTAGTGGGCCAGATCGACTCGTATACGGAGCCACCTGGCTAGGTAATCGCGGGGGTTTTCGCCTTCTCTCTGAACACAGCGCGCTAGATCGAAGATGGTAACCACTCCGACGAACTTGGATCTTTGCTGTACAGACGCACGGGCGAAGCCGACGGATTTGCAGTGATCTTCCACCTTTATATCCTGCACATGGGCGGTTTGGGTGGGCCTTGAATTTTACCGATCTTTGCTGGCAAACTCCGAAGAGATATCCGACATCGATCCTTCCGCGAACGTATCCTGCCCGTAGGCGGTCCGTGCGGGTCTTGATGCTCCTCCGACTCCCAGGGAACTAGTGCCCGAGTCGGTTTCGCCGATGAAGAGGTGGATGTCTCCAATAGGATCGATCGAACACCGCGTAGGGTTCGTTTTTGCCGGGATCCAGAACTCGTCAGGAGGGACGATCGGAACGTTGACGGAGAAGAGAACACGACCGATGGCCATGGTTTCGCCAATTCCCGCGAATATCTTGGTCCTCGCCTGCTGAAGAGCCTGAAGCGCCTCTTGCCCCACAGTGGGCGCCAACTGTCGTGGTATTGCCGACGAATACGCCATGGATGGGTCCTCACAGTGCGTGTTTAGAGACGTGGGGGAAGGCGGACGGTTGATGGGTACGAGGTAACACAACTTACCCAGGTTCAGATCCCACGACGGTGGCGGAATCCTACTCCTGCTATAAATCACTATAAGGGAAATACACCGAGTTACAGAGATAGGTTCGCTGTGCGAGGTTGTATGAATCGATGCCCTAAAGGCTCACATAGGCCCGACTTATATAGTCGCCAGGTCCTAGGGTTACAGGTAAAAGTCCTAGCCGGACAAGTTACAGAGTCCTACACCGTCTATTACTAGTCTTGTGTATCTTGCACTCCAAGGCTCCGGGTACGCTGGTGACTCAATCGTAGCCTTCCTTTATCCAGCATGGGCCTCCCTTCTGAATCCATCTAACTGGGCCGCCCAGCAGGCCATAGGCCATGCTACCAACTGTGGGCCACCCGGGTTATCCGGATAGGTGACATGCTATGAGGATACCCATATAGCACTATCCCCAACACCTGGATCAGTAATCAATAGTTCACATTATTATTGAAAATAGTGTTTCCTGACCTTTTTTTAAATGCAGGTGAGGACAACACTGAATTCGTAAAATACTTTACAGAAAATAAACAAAGGACATGAGCAAGTGTGAACTTGCCTTTTGTGATTGCAAGATTATGCACTCATGGTCTTCGAGTTAGTATAAGATCCAAAATCTGAAATCAGCATCATTGGTCCGGTAAGGACTAATGTTTAAAGAAGCAATATGCTTTTATGCATAAGTAATGTGATGCACGTTCTAAATGCAAATCCCGAGGATAACGTTGTCCTAGGTTTTGGATTCCGGAAATGGTTATTTTGGAATGTGTGGTTCTTTTATATAAGTTTCACCTTTGTGTTTTTATTAGAGCTTATGAGTGTGTGTGAGCAACACATAATTATGTAGCAATGAAATATACATTTATGAAATACTAGTCAAGATTTCTTATACAAGAGTTCTTGTTCAAAGTGGCAAAAAGGATAACCTTCGAAGAAAAGGTTTCTCTTCTAAGGTCTAAACAAACTTTGTGGGTAGTTAGTGGTGGTTGATGTTATTGGTTTGCTCAAATGGTTTGGCTTGAGTTGCTTTATAATTTAATTACTTCAGACCAAAGTTAATTATAAAACATATAGTAATGCTTATAGTGTTGTATTAAGATTTTGTAGACTAAAGTTAACTTTAAAACAAGGATGATTTTGAGAGTATAATACTTATAACATTTATACCTAGTGTATCTGAAATGTTTCCGTTAGGTTACTTAAGAATGGTCATTCTTTTTTCTTGGATAATGGTTTCTTGATTTTATTATGGAGTAATATCATTTATATTTTATACATAAGTGAGTATAGTTTATAATCTAAAACATACTATTACTTAACTACTTATGGGTTTATATAATGTTGTGGTATTTTTTGCAATTTGGTAGTTAATATAGATAGAAAAGGTTTGGTGTATTCATAAGTTGTTATTTAAGGTTTTTATTATAAATTGAAATACTTTGAAAATATAATCTTCACTTAGGGATGATGATAATTTAATAAAAAGATACTTATAATGTTTTAAACCATTTAAGCTTCATTTTATTAATATTTAAGACTAATATTATTTATTAAACTTAATTTACTCATTTTAGGAATATTAGTAATTTTCATTTATCCTTATATGAATTATTACTGAAGTAAATAAGTTTAAATTTGAGTTTTTAAAATATTTAATTAATTTTTTATTTAACTCAGAAGTAAAATATTAAATTTTTAACATGTAGATATTATTTTTGTGATTATTTTGGTATATCACATTTATTTTTGTGATTTATAAATAATAAGTTATGATTTTTATAATTCTTATTACTTTATAATTACTTAATAAATAATAAATATTTAATGAAGTGAACTAAAAATACATAATTACATTTTTATATTAGAATTCTTATTTTTCTAATATTTTTGGTATTTTACTTATATTATTAACATTTTGTAGGGATACGGGTAGGCTACACTAGCGCAAATCAAAAAAATTCTACCACATATACCAGGATTACTGTTGTCATAGATCACGGGATTACCACTAGATGCGCAGTTGCGGAATTGATGAAGCACGTCGAGGCAGTGTAGACTTTCCACGTCTCCTCCTTTTCCTCGTCCCACGGCTCCCCTTCTTGGCTGCGCCAAGCAGATCTGGCGCCTCGAGGTATCCACACGTCTGAGGTGGAAGCGTCAGACGTCGGACTGCTAGGTCCGCGCGTGCAACACATGCGTGAGGAGTGGCGGCTGGGAATGATCTCAGGTCTAACCCTGGTCAGCTCGCCCCACCCTCTCTTATATAGGCGTCTCTAGTGGGCTTCTACATTAGCAGCCCATTAGTAGCCTAAGCGTGGTCTAATTCGGATCCGATCCTCATTAGGCTTCCAGCCCCTTAAGTGTGTGACCCTATAGGTTCATATACGCATAGACATGACACGAATACACTTATTCTGTCAATAGTTGGTAACGGCCTCTAGCAAGACGTGCCAACTCCTAAACGCATACAAAGATCATATCGGACGAACCATCACAAGGTTTAGTACATGTCTTTCCCTTTGCCTCACGATATTTGGTCTAGCTCCAAGTTGACCTCCCTTTCTTGATACCGTGATTCGGAATCCCTTTACTAGGTTAACTCTTAACCATAGGTAGCACGGCCATGCATTTCTGGATCCGATCACTCGAGGGGCCCAGAGATATCTCTCTCAAGTAGAGATGGGCAAATCCCATCTTGATTGACCATGCCTTGCAGCATGCTTCAGGACAAACCCGAAAACTACCTTTATAACTACCCTGTTACGGTGCAGCGTTTGATATCCCCAAAGTAGGTCGATCCATATCTCAAGTACATGCGACAATCTCAGGTCTAAGGACAAAACGTACACGATGTGTAGAGAGAGAGAGAGCTACAACTAATTGCTAGTCTCAGGTTGGGTCAGTCCAACCCCATGTTCATAACATGTGTCCACATCATTGGTTTGACATCTCCATGTCTATGACTTGCGAAACATAGTCATCAACCAATCGATGTGCTATTCTAATATTCATGTGTGTCCTCACATGAACTCCAACTAGGGACAACTCTTAAATAACCATACAAGTAAAGAGTTTCACAAACAATTCACATAATTGCCAATCAATACAAGTTGCCTGATATGGATATTCAAGGAACATTACAATAACTCATGGATACATATGAAATATAATCACCTCTATGATTGCCTCTAGGGCATATTTCCTTCATATTTATCATTATAGGAATATGAATTATTAAAGTTTTATTACTAATAAAACCTTTATTAAATAACATTTATTTAAATAATCATCATAATAATATTTTATAATAGTTTTAAGTTGTAGATTTTATTTTTCTAATTTTTTTCATATATTATACACATTTTTCTGAATTATAAATCAAAAGTTATTGATTAAACAAGATTTAATCCTTTATTAAATTTCTGGAATATTATTAATTGAATTATAACATTTTCTTTATTTCCTAACAGAGAATACTTTTTACACCGTACCAAGAGCTAGCCCTAGTCACTGACCAGTGGGCCAGTGACCACCTCAGCACGTTGTGTGAAGAAAATTCATTTATTACTGACCTTCTTTTTACTCTCAGTCGATGACACCTGGGCCCTAGGCCACGTCAGTTTCCACGCAGGACAACGACCAGTCAAACTAGCTGACGTGGTGCGATCATGACGTAACGATGGCGTCAGCATCACCACCGGCGCCAGAGGTTGGTCGCCGGCGACTATCTACTGCGCCCTAGCAAGCGAGATAAGCCTAGTCCCAATAAGCGCAACCTACTGAACCTAATAGTGGTGGCGCCGCTCGGGAATAGTCATCAGAGCTTCAGCTCCGACGAGCTCCGACGGTGGCCGATGGTGGCATATGGCGAATCGGCAATTTACAACGAGATCCGACGATTGAATGTTACTGGGAGGTTCAGGAACTCACCCTGATGATGATTGTGTGGTCAGCGAGGACAGGCGCGGTCGGAAACGAGTTTCCCGACAAGGATTCCGACGAGCTGTTGCAAAGAGGAACGGCAAAATTCACCCGCTCCAGTGCTCCTCTTGATGCAAGATTCTACCTAGAGGATCTACGGAGGACGGCGCTTCTCCATGGATGCTCAGAATGGTGTGGGGAGACGTGGTTCGACGGCGAGGAGTGGCTCCGGTGAGCTAGGGTTTCGGTTCCATTTGCATCTGCGAGGATAAGGAGGAATTAGGGATAAGGTTTGAGGCAGGGCGTCGTGGTGGCCTTCTTATCCCTTCCTGGAACGACGGCGAGTATCTTGACGCAAGGCTAACAACGACGACGGCATCGAGCTCCGCCAGCGAGCTTCCTATGTGCGTGACGATGACGACGATGCAACTTTTGCGGATAACCCCCTGGCAATTTCTTTAGCTCAACCCACGGCCCTCTCCTGACCCCACTTGTCAGTCATAGACATAAAAGAATCTGGGCTGGTTACTGGGTTGTTGTGGGCTGCTCAGGGGTGTCAGATAGGTGTAGGGTTGTTGGGCCACAGCCAGGTAGTATTTTTATTTGTTTTATCCTTTTTCTATTTTCTGTTTTCTTATTCAGATTTGAATTTGATTTATATTTTGAACCTTTCTTTGTATGATTTGTTTGCTGGATATTTACAACAATACTAAAATATACTTTGTCTCATTTGTGAAATATTATTATATCATCTTTTTGTATTTCTTTTATTTACTTAATATGAACCCCCTTGTTAATATTTTATATAAACTTTTCTTATTATTTTTTTCTCCTATTTTAGTTAAGGATTTCTTGAATGATATATTCTTATTTGTTTATAAACTTAACTCTAAATGGGCTTATGGTTTGAATATAAATTTTATATTTATAATGATCCTGGATCATTATTTGATGCATGAAACATGAAAGACAGTGATATGGTTATTACTATTCCCCTTAATTTAGAAAATGAAATGTATATATTCTATTGTGATAAACAAAGAGACTTAGGGTTTTGAAACATGAACTTTACCTTGGCTTTAGGGTTTTGCATATACTTAGATCCCTTTATGGATATGGTTAAAGATTCAATAGCTAAACGTGTGGTTTTCTTTTTGGGATATTTGTTGACAACCCATTTTATAATAGAAAGTTATATTGAGAATGTTTCATAGAAACGGAATGGATAAAGATACTCCTAGGCACATATAATTCTGATGGTTGGAATTGACAGAGAAAAACTTATGTGATTTGTTATAAGAAAATATTCCTATAAAGTGATATATACATAAGATAATGGTTCATTAGCATAAAATGGATATTATATTTGATTTGAGATTTAGAGTTGCTTGTTTACCAATAACTACTATCTTCCATCATTCATAATTCTAGACTTCTTTATTAAAGAATTCCTTTCCTAGATATACTACCCTTTCGTATCTATCATCATAGTTAACATGATGGATTATTAATTCACTTGAATATTCTGATTCACCTATTATATTTCTAAACTTATTGATAAATCCATGGAATTGATACTAGAGTATTCATAACTTCCTCATATCATGGCTTGGTTGTATTTACTACTCTACTGTTCATAACCTTCCATCCAACAAATAGTTCCTTCAATTTTTCTTATACTCTTCTTAATCATTCGTTACTAATATATCTTTATTAGTTGTATGCTTTCAACTACTTTTCTCTAAAGTTGACAATCCTTTAATATGAATAACACCACTTTTAAACTCTATGCTATACTAGCTTTAATTGAGTAATATCAGCCTATATTTACTTAACTCTCATGACTTACACTTTAATCTCTGAATTATATTTATGTGGTTTACAAAGACTACTCTAGGATCACTTATCTCTACTAAGGTTCCAATCATGTTCTACCCACCAGTATTACTTATACTAAATGTGAGCATTCAATATTGGTGGCCAGAGCATTACCATTATAATATTTTAATCATTTATTACTTAAGTTCTTAGTTGGCTAAGCAGGGCTTTATCAATCCTACCTTTTATTGTCTGGAAATTATCTTCTTAGTATCTTATATTGGATTAAGGTTATTAATGGACTATGCCCTCATTAGAAGATTCAAGTAGATGTTCTGATAAGATCAAGTAATAGATCAAAGATTGATAGTTAAAGAATTTGTGAATCAATGGGGAATTATCCAACATTAATGAACAACAGATATTGAAATAAGTTCCAAAAAGATTCTATAGAAAGAAATATTTATATATATAGTGGATGATCTTGTCTTAATCTCTTTCCAACTCCAACTCATCAAAGGAGTTTTTAAGGTTAGGTGTTACTATGATACTCAGGATGTATGCAGATGGGATTAAGATATAGTGGTTACATTCTTATTATTTGTGTTATATCCTTAACTTGGTACTTTTGAGTGATTATAATAAATACTATAATATGATCACCTAATGATCAAATATATCTCACATTGTATTAAGGTTTAACTTATAGTACATTTGATCTACCCTTAGATCAAATCTCCCTTACCCAAAATGAGGTTTTAGCAAAGGTCCTATTGAAACTTATCGCAGTCAACTTGATGATCTACTTCAATTCCATCAAGATAAGATAAGCTTCAATCACTTTGACAAGTTTTGTTTAAAAGCGCAAAAATTATTCGGATTTTCTATGCATGAATGCAATGCACACATCTGGGTTCAACTTATTTCTAGGCTCTAATGCTGGGATGTTACACGCGTGCAAGAACAAAGAGGGAAAATATAGAGGAGCATCCAGTGCACACGAGGACGAGCTCGTGAAAATGGAGGCAGTGAAAGCAAATGGCAAAGGGTGAAAACAAACCACTGTTTCCCCACGGTTATAAGGATGAAAACAACGAATGGGAACCATTCATCCAGAAGCCCTAACGCTACGGTCAGATCCAACCGTCCATATGTCAACACAACAGCGAACCGTCGCTCGCACGCCGTCCACTATGCACGGAAATCAAGGAGACGCCATATTTTTCGCCACGACGCGCATGACTAGTCAACTCCAAGTCAGAAAGTGGGACCCACGTTCGTCCTGTTACGTCACCTTTGGCGCCGCAGACGGTTGAGGTCACCGATCATCAGCACTAATGTCATCAAAACCAAGCTAGTAACGGTTGGAAATCTTCGGCTGATAACTAAAAGTACTCACTCGAATCTACGATTCGAGCAACTACTCGGGGGATAATCCTATCAGGAGCGCTGGCCGCGCACCTGAGAGATGATTAAGGTACTACACTACTGATGATTATTCGAGTCCTACGTCGAGCCTATGACTCCACTAAGGACTCGGGGTCTACTCCCATAGGGAGGATTGATCAAACATCCGAAAAATTCTGTCCTACGGACCTGGAGCTCAATTAACTGAACTAAAGTCTCTGCTCGAGTCTACGACTCGAACAAACACTCGGGGGCTACTCCCATAGGGAGCGCTGGCCCCGCACTCTATGAATTATTCGACTGTGATCCTTCAGATCAAACACGACAAAATCTTTTCTGGCAACTTTGCCCAAGTCAACGCTAAGTGAGAAGCATCCTCCTTGGCCACCCGAAACACCTCCGCGGTGATAACATTTCGGATGCTGTGTCTGCGACACAAAGATAAGACCTGCAGATATCATCTGATGGCCTGGTAACACACATGACTGCGCTCTGCTAGTATAAAGCCGTGTCAACAGGCATGATGAAAATCTTGACGGACGCGTTGGGTACATCACTTGAAAACTACTAGGATTCGACTCCTGTAAGACCTTAGCTTCCTGAGTCGAATTACACCAGCATCCGTTTCGGATTCGCGTCTAGGGACTCGAGTCTGAAGAAGATCGTGTTGTTTTGTCCTAAGATAGTTAACTGACCCTGATACATCAGGAGAGTCAGGAACACGCATCAATAATCCCTACGAGTTAAAATCATTTTTTCTCTTATGAACAGAACCAGCTGCACCCGAAGGATTGAAGAGTCCTCAGCCGAATCTACGATTCGACTGAACACTCGGGGGCTACTGACATGGTTATACCCTACGGGTGCAAGATATTAGTATACCTGGTCCAGCCCAAGGAAGGCCCACAAGAACACACGCGGCCTATGAAGATTTTCGGGTGGCCCAAGCCCATGATGCTTTCGGATCCTTGGAGGACAAGACTAGAGTAGATAGAATATTCAAAAGGGAAACCCTAATCTGTAACCAACTCGACGTATGCCTGGGACCTGCCTATCTATATAAAGGCTAGGAGGGCACGGCGAGGAGGGCACCTCCCATCGCATACACACCTCCACGCCAGATTGCATTTGCGCACCCCTGTACTTTTCGGTTCTGCCGTAATCAAGAGCAGACAAGCAAGGGTAGGGTTTTCCCTCCGGGGGCCTGAAACTAGGTAAATCTCGTGTCCCCGTGTTGCTTGTCTGTTAACCGTTCCGTGATCGCCAACATCCCCATCTCCTCCAAAACCCAAGCTCATAACAATGGGCATTGACGAGATCGAACCTCGTCAATTGGCGCCGTCCGTGGGGACTGGGGGCGCTGATTGTGCGATCGTGACGGTCCCAACCAAAGCGATCTACAACTCCTCGGCGACAGAGATCCACCTCCTCTTCGGTGCTTTGACTTCACCGCCCACTCGCCAGCCACCATGAAGGATTTTGATCCCATAGGCGACAGGCTCAAGATTCTGTTCGGGAGCTTCTGCTTCCAGGTGGGATAGACTGGCACTCTCCGCCTCCCAGAGCGGGTGCCATTGCCATCCATCAGGCCCGCTTCGTGGGCCCCGCATCCCAGCGTGATACGCACGCTGATGCTAACAGACGAGTCCTATGACAACAGCAGTTGCAACTCAGATCTGTACGGCCCTCCATCAGACAAAGGAACCTATGGTTCCGGATCCGAAAGCTGCGGCAGCAGCGATCCAATCTGCAAGCGATACCAACGCACCATGGTCATCCATGGCGAAACGGAGGGGCAGCCAAATTCAACTAACCCCAACCCACCACCAAATCTGCAGGCTAGGAACGGAGGAAACGGAGGGCAACCGTCCCTCCAGCCCAACAAGGGCGACACTGCCGCCTACCAGAGGATCAACCTCAACGAGGACGGCTAGCGCTAGGCACGCGAAGCCATGGCGGGCAACAAGATCCTACCTGTGAATGCTTCACGGGACCTGCTGATGGCATATCACCTGCTCCTCATCGGCGAGCACAACAGGCAAGTGAAATAGCAAGAGGAGCTTGAGAAACGCAAGCAAGCAACTGCGGAGTCCAGCGCGCGGCGAGCTGTGCTCTCTGCTGATGGTGGCTCCAGCTCGCACGGCAACCGTGCCAACAAGCATCGCTCTTGCACGGATAACATGGACCCTGCTGCGCGACGTGAGGTCACCAAAACCCTCAACACGTCCTTCATGGAGATGGACGTCAACGGCAACGTCATACCGAAGACGCCGCATGCTGCGATCATGGCAGCAACTACATACCTCGCGTCCCATACACCTCCGGTGGGGGACCCGAAGAGTTCCATGCACAAGTCCGCACTAGCCGGACTCGGACTCGTTGGAGCTGCGCTCAACGAAGAAGCTCCTACAGAGTCGAAGAAAAAGGCTATGGTCAGATTCAACCGTAGCCCCACACCCCCATCCGACGAGGAAGAGGACGAGCACGATCTACCTCGGCGATGCAAGAGCCCAAGATGCCGCAACTGCAACTACGACGCTCGAAATGACCTCGCCCAGCGCAAGGTCGACAAGGCACGCGCCAAACGCACGTGCTCAACCAAACCCAAAGAGGAAGACGACGGAGAACTATGCAGATCTCGACGCTTCAGCAGATCTGTTCGGTGCACACGGATGCCGAAAAACTTCAAGCTTCCTTCGGACACTTCGAAGTTCGACGGTACGCAGGATCCGAAGGCCTGGCTCAGCGACCACCTCTCGTCCGTCAAGCTGCACGGAAGAAACAAGAACACCTCCCTACAATGCCTTCAGCTGCAGCTGAGAGGCGCAGCTCGAATCTGGCTCAGCAGCCTGTCTTCAGGCTCAATCCAAAACTGGGAGGAGCTGGCGTACACTTTCATCTGAAACTTCAAGGGCACCAGCAAGAGGCCAGCCTTGATCGAGGAGCTGCGGGCCTGCACTCAACGTACGGGCGAATCCATTCATTCGTACATCTTGCGCTGGTCCAACATCAAGAACTCTGCGGCACACATCTCCGAGGAGAGGACGATCGACGCCTTCAAGGTTGGCGTCAAGCGCGCGGACTTCATGGAAGAACTTGGGTGCGTCAAGCCCAAGACACTCGACCACCTCATGGACGTCGCCAACAGGTGGGCAGATGGCGAGGATTCCCTCCACTGAGAACATTCAGATGAGGAGGATGAATACGGCCCTGACCAGATCGACATACGCAAGCGGTAAATCGCACGCTAATCTGACCCGAGGCAGCAGACGACATATGGCGAAAGATCGCACGCCGACTATCACGACGGATCCGTGATACGTCGGAAACGTATCTATAGTTTTTGATTCTCCATGCTTGTTTAGTATCTACTTTGCTTTGCTTGTCTACACTTTCAGGTGCTTTTTACATGTTTTCTGGTACTAACCTACTAACAAGTTGCAACAGTGTCAGATGCCTGTTTTCTGCTGTTTTTGGTTTCAGAAAAGTTAGTAAAGAAATATTCTCCGAATTCGACGGGACAAACGTCAAAGTCAATTACTTTCCGTGGGGAACAAGAAGTCCAGAGGGGAGACGAGGAAGTAGGCCAGGGCATCCAGACCCTCCCAGGCACGGCCAGGGGTGGGCCCGCACCTGGCTAGGGTTTGCCCCCCTGGTCGCCTCCCCGGCCTCCCCCTTCGCCTATAAGAAGCCCCCGATGCAGAAACCCTAAGCACCCGATCAAATCTCCAAGAAACCGTCTATAGCCGCCGCCACCATCGTCCCTAGATTGGGGGGAGGGGGGATATGAAGTTCTTCCCGGCACCCTGACGGAGGGGAGATCATCCCGGAGGCCTTCTCTCCGGTATGATGCGTGATTAGTTCCACCTTGGACTATGGGTCCATGTAGTAGCTAGATGGTTGTATCTCCTCCTTTGTACTTTCATGTATAGATCTTTTGAGCTCTGTTCATGATCAAGATCTAATCAATTTGTAATCATGCATGTTGTGTTTGCGGGGATCCGATGGATATTGAGATTATTATGCTGGTTTGATTAATGGTTTTGTCTTTATGATTCTATCATGGCTGTGTTGTTTGTGATCTTGCATGCTCTCCGTTGTTAGTAGCTATCTTGGCCAAGTAGTTGCTAGTGACTAGAAGAGGGGGTATTTATGCTCGATAGTGGGTTCATGCCTCTAGTTTCCAAGGGAAGTGACAATAATCTCTTCGGTTGTAGATGTGTTGTTGCTACTAGGGAGAAAACAACGGTCTCTTGTTCATGGAACATGTGGACTGTTTACCTTACACACTTTGCTTAAAGCGGTTATGCATTGCTTGCAACTTAATACTAGAGGGTTCGGATGATAACTGAAGGTGGACTTCTAGTCATAGATGCGCTTGGATGGCGTATGTATCTTGTTGTATTGCCCAATCGAATCTCATAGGATCTTTCTGACTAGTAATTGCATTGTTATGCCTTGCTCAGTTCCTGTCAATTGCCCTGCTGTAATTTGTTTACCCTTCATGCCATGTTGTTTATCTAAGGAGAGCACCTCTAGTGAACTATGGACCCCGGTCCAATCTTTACCATTGATACATTTTCCACTGCTACTTGGTTACTTGCTGCAAATCATTACCTTCCACACCATACATTTAATCCTTTGTTACAACAAACTGGTGAGCTTGACAACCTCACTGATACGTTGGCGGTTTGGCACCAGATATCCGGGGGTGTGGAAAGAGCAGGGGAAAAGTCTTGAGTTGTGTTGTGCAGGTGTCCGTGTTGCTTGCAACACCTATGTTATGTTTCCTTCCTCCTTCTGGTTCGATAACCTCGGTATCAACTGAGGGAAAACTTCCTGCTTGCTCTTCACACCCTACGCTTGGGGTTACAAACAAAGTGCCACGTCGAGCATCATCAAGGCTTTTCTGGCGCCGTTGCCGGGGAGGCTAAGGACGTCTTCAAAAGGGGAGTCCTTCACTTCCTTTCTCTTTACTTTGTTTTTAGTTCGCTTTGTTTCTTTTGCTTGGTTTTGTTTGCCTCTTTCCAAAAAACCCAAAAAAATTAGTCTAGTTTGGTTTGCTTGCTTTATTCAAAAACACAAAAAAATTAGTTCCTGCTCTAGTTGCTACCATGTCTGGTTTTGGACCAATCTTTATTTCACCTATGGAAGAGATCTCCACTTTTAAGCAAAAAAGTGAAGAGAGTTTTAAAGATGCTTGGTCTAGAATTTCCGCTTTACAAAGGGAAGTGAGCCTAAGATGAGTCTTAGCTTGGTTGTTGATAGTTTCTACCGCGGTATTGCTCTTCGTTATAGATATTCTTTGGATGCTATGGCTGAGAAAGATATTTTGCTATGTACTGAGGATGAAGCTTTTGATGCCATAAAAAAGTTGATTGCAATTTATAATACACCTGGCAAGTCTGATTCCTCTTTTGTTGGGGATATGCTATATGGGTATCCTCATAGCATGTCTCCTATCCGGATAACCCGGGTGGCCCATAGTTGGTAGCATGGCCCATGGCCTGCTGGGCGGCCCATTTAGATGGATCCAGAAGGGAGGCCCATGCCGGATAAAGGAAGTCTATGGTTGGAGTCACTGACGTACCCGGATCCTTGGAGTACAAGACACTCAAGACTAGTAATAGACAGTGTAGGACTCTGTAACCTGTCCGGCTAGGACTTTTCCCTGTAAACCTAGGACCTGGCGACTATATAAGTCGGGCCTATGGGAGCCTTTAGGGCACGATAACTTACAATCTCAGACAACCTCGCATAGCGAACCAATCCCTGTAACTCGGCGTATTGCCCTTATAGTGATTTATAGCAGGAGTAGGATTCCGCCACCGTCGTGGGATCTGAACCTGGGTAAGCTGTGTTACCTCGTACCCGTCAACCGTCCGCCTTCCCCCACGTCTCTAAACACGCACTATGAGGACCCCTCCACGGCGTACTCGTCGGCAATACCACAATAGTTGGCACCCACCGTGGGGCAAGAGGCGCTTCAAGCTCTTCAGCGGGCGAGGACTAAGATCTTCATGGGAATCGGCAAAACCGTGGCCATCGGTCGCGTTCTCTTCTCCGACAATGTTCCGATCGTCCCTCCCGACGAGTTCTGGATCCCGGCGAAGACGAACCCTAAGCGGTGTTTGTAACACCCCACTTTTAGTTAAACTCATATTAGGGTTTGTTTTGCATCATAAGCATCATACCTTAAAAATGCATGCATTAAGAATTAAGGCAACACCCTAAACCCTAATCATTTCCTCTCTATTTGAGATCAATCCAGATGGTTTTGATTTTGAAAACTACCAAATTTATTGTAGCCCAAATGGACTAATAAGGGACCCACATTATTTTAGATATTTTACAAAACCTCTCGTATTTTGAATTACACAAAACATATTCCAAATGGAAATACAAACAGAAATTTGAAAACAGAAAAAGAAAAACAATTTGTAAATAAAAAATAGAGTCAGCCAGCTAATTGGGCCGAGCCCATCTTGCTCTCCTCTCTCTCTTCCACTCAGTGCGCCCGCAGCCAGCCCACTTGCCCCTCCGCAGCCCACAGCCGGCCCGTACCCCTTCACCGATCTTTTTCGCCGTCTTCCTCGCGGGTACAAGTAGCTCCGTGTCGCCGCCGACACCGTCTGATCGCCTCGCGATGCCTGCCTTGGAGGCCGATAAGAAGACCCACGACGCCTCGCCGCCTTATCCTCTCCTTCTTCCCCGTGTGCTCCCTCTCTTTCTCTGCGGCAAGCTCGAACCCTAGAGCCGCAGATGCCGCTTGTCGCCGTCACTCCCGGCCTCCCCCCACCCAGCTGAGCACCGCTCTGGAACCACCGCACCCTCCTCTGCCGTTTGCCCCGAAGCGCTCAAGCCGGCGAGCCTCCAACCTCCGCAATCGGTACCTCCTTCTCCGTCACCGGCCGTCTCCTCATCGTCGATTCCGGTGCCCTCCGGCCTCGCCCGGCCTTCTCGAGCCCTCCTCTGCACTCTAGGTGAGCAGCCGCTCCTCCTGGACCACCTCGATGGCCCCCTTCCTCTATGTTTCTTGCTCGCATCGAACGCGGCCGTGCACTGCCGCTGGACGCGGTTGCACAGGTCGCTCCGGTGACCATCCGCGGGCGGCGCCGCCTCTGCCATGCTTGCCTGGCTCCGCTCGCTCGAACGCACTTAATCGCGTAGTCCCGCAAGCCTTCTAGCGCCGCCAACTGCCGCCGCCTGGCCGTTCTCCGGCGAGACCCGCGTGGCGCCCGCGTGGATTGCTAATGTGGCCTAGGCCCCACCTGGTAGCCGCAGCGGCTAGCCCCTGCCCTGGTGAGAAACACCCCAACCGGCCTCCGGTCCCAGTTTGCTCACGTGGATGCCTATGTGGCACAGGGCCCATCGGTCAGTTGCTGTGGGTAGAGTTTGGCTGGGTGTAAAAAGTATTTCCAGTTTGATTTAAATTAAGAAAAGGTTTAATAATTTCAGTAGTTGTTTTGAATATTGTAAATTCAATAACTTTTAATTTATAAGTCAGAAAAATACAAATAATATATCAAAATGTTTAGAAAAATGAAACCTATCTAATTAAGCAATAATTATGCATTGTTCAACAACTTAAATGACAAGTTTAATTAGAGAACTAATTAACCCTTCTCATATGTTTCGGAGTTTTCTCCGAATTAGGGTTTTCACCTCTCGGAACCCCGATTAATTTGTTAAACATGCTTTAGGGTTTCAATTCAATACAATTTAACTTGTCATAACATCATCCTTGCTTGACCATTGCATCGATGCCTTGTTTTTATTGTTTTCCTCTTTTTCCGGTGTTTGGTTCTTCCTCGGTAGAATACGAGATCGAGATCAAAGTCAGAGATCAACACCGTCGAAGATCGAAATCGACGAACAATACTTGACCAACTCTAACCAAGTCAAGTTCAAGGCTTCCGAAGATCTATTTATTTGCTATCAACTGGCAAAGGCAAGCATAGCCCCACCATGATATAATCCTACGATTTCGAAAGCATTTCAATTCTTCCATGATGCATACGATTCTACTGTGGTCTTTTATCGATAGATAGAGTATCCTATCTATTGCATACTCCCTTTGAGCTTATATTACCTGATCCACTGCTCCTAGCATAACTAGGTTTGGCTTGTGTGCACTGCTAGAGCTTTTATCTGTGTTCTGCTTAGCCAAGCATAGCTATTGAGTCTGGTCCATCCAGATGATGTATCAGATGCAGAGAATCTAGTATGATAGGAGAACATGATGATGAGATATCAGAGGTGATATGAGTTAAACATGCTAAGGCTTGTATGGGAGGCCACGGTGGGATGTTGTTTTTCTAGTCCCATGCTCGCCACCACTAGGGCCTGAGTTCTTGCCTTTGGAACCGAGATGAGCGTACAGCCACACGGGGCTTGGGAACCCCTCGCCTGATTAACTTGCCTAGTAGATTCCATGAGTCACATAGTTCGGGCGTTCCATTCGCCATATGCATAGAAAATATTTTGAAAGATTTCTCGGGTGAAGTTGGTGTATTCATAACAGGTAGGTAAGCGTGGCCGGGGTTGCTTGGGGTCGATGGAGCCCTTGTTAACCAACCTCGCCTCACATCTTTAAGTACCAGCTTCGGGATTTGACCCGTTACGGCGGAACCATACTTATTGCGTGACTCATGGTCTCGGCGAAAGCAAGGTAAAGGTCGTGGCCAACCACCCTTTGCCAGCCTTCCAAGGAAGTGGGCTAATAGCTTGGCATTAAGAGTCGGTTGGTACGTGTGGGTAAAGTTGTACACCCCTGCAGGGTTAAATCTTTTCGAAAAGTCGTGTTCACGGTTATGAATTCCTGGCGACCAGATTCTAAGATCATAGAGAACTTGAACCTAATCTTAAAACTTGGCAGATCAACGTGTGCTTAAGGATGCTTCCTGATGGGTACGAGGGGGTGATCCTAGTTCAGATGATGATGATTCAGTGGATATCAAAATATGATGATCAATACTTTGGAGATGTCGCTCTCTTATCCCCTTTTAAAATACTCTAACTAGAAGAGCTTCTTCTCCCTATTGTTTATAAACAAAAGTGGCTTTATGCAAAACAACTCCACCAGCCATAAGTCTTCCGGAGTACACCCTGTACTCACCCTTGCTTTATTGATACTTTTGGCAGAGTAAGTGTTCACCTGAAGACGAGTTCCGTACTACATCGACATCGACGAGTAGCTTGGGGTTCCCGACCGGCAGCTTGGAATCTATGGGCTGGGACGTCATCGTTATGTTTCAGGCCTCTTAGGCCATTTGTTAAGTTTGCTATACTTAATAGCATAATTTGCCTTCCGTTGTTGTATGTTTGTGGTCAGTGACCTCTGCTTGTAATAATTTGGTTCTACGCTCAGTTATGAGCTCGCTGTAATAATTTTTGTGTCGTAGGGTCACTGCCGTGTTACCGATTCTTCACTGGTTATTCTCGAGCTCAAGGTTAAGCTTATTTCAGACGGAGCTCTGGGATTTGTTTAGCCCTGATCTCGGGGGTGTCACAGTTCTTGGTATCAGAGCAGTACCGATCGTAGGAAAACCTTGCTATTGGTCGATGTTGAGTTTAGTGATTGTGAAAACTATTTGAAAGCTGAAAAGTATTTGTGAAAACTCTAGTATGCTCCTTTTACTCCTTATCCAGTTTTGATCTAACTCTGGTTATTTTATCTGATGTTGATTTTTGAAAAGTTTTGATATCTCTTCTTGTCTTTCAAAACTTAGGTGCCTTCTAGGCATGTCGTTTCTCAACCAGTTGACCTAGTGTTGAGTTCTCTAGAGTCGTGTGTGTTGTGTATCCCTTGTTACCCTTTGCTCTTGTTAATCTGAGAGATTCCTTTCTATCATGATCTCTCTATCCTTTGGATCCACAATATGATATTGCTGGTTCCACAATAGTCTGTTCTAAGCTTCGAGGTTTCCTTTCGCCTCGTGTGCCTCTTTTTTGTTTGTTTGGGTACTTCAGAAGTTGTTTCTTCTCATGGAAGTTATCTCGTGATTACTACCTTGCGGTGTACGCTGTGTCACTCAAGTAGTAGTTACTCTTTTCTCGAGTTTTAACCCTTGGACTTGAACTTAAGATCCCTGATTGTGCTAGATTCTGGTGTTGTGAATCTTGTACATGAAGCTGACCTTTAGCCCAAGATCCATCCCTTTCACCCCTGTTGTTAATGTTCGCACGTTACCTCAGGTTGGATGGTATTATAATTCTAGCCTCCAAGCTAGTGGTCTTTGTCGCTATTAAATTGTGACAACTAAGGACTTCCCCTACCACATGCTAAGGCAGATGTTCTTTAATGGAACCAAATACATCACGACAAGAGTACTCCTCGTGAGTCTCGCATCTATACTCATGACTCTTCCACACCTTTTCCTTTCCTTACATTGGTTTTTGGAAGATTGTTGACTCATGCATCCACATCTCGGGATTCTATCCTGAGCATGTTCTTTTTCCCTTGTTGTTTCCGACCTTTTTCTACCCGTTGGTTGCCAAGTAGTAAATGTGCATCGGTGTCTTACAATACAAGATACTCTTGTGGTCTGTCAAGACAAACCATTTCAGAATGTCTAGGAGAAACAAACTCCAGTACCTCGTCATATCTAGGACCAGGTCAAAGTGTTGTAATCCGCAGATCAAGAAGCAGTGATTAGCCTCTATCTGTTCTACCTTAAAGTACCACACTCTTTTAATACTAAGAGGTTGTGCTGAGTTTCATGACCCCTTAATGAAGTGATCCTCTTACACACCTTTACCCATCCTTCCTCGAGCTTTCGCGCTCGTGAGTGATGTGTGTGCGTAACAATGTGGCCATCTGAGATTCTAGCAATTTTTATTGTTTGAACTCTAAGGACATTTGAGTCATTCTTAGCGTGATTGGTTAACCCCGTCACTAAGCAAAGGATGATTGTGCTACCGAGTCTGCTATCCTAGTACATCTCTTCAGTCAAAGAGTTAGGCTTGTGCCGAAGCTCTGAGACTATGTCTTCTTGCCTTACCAAGCAAGTTTCCTCTCGAACTAAGTGACATATCGGTGGTTCGTGATATTCTAGATGTCTACTATAAGTATCGCCATGTTACCACATGACCGTGTTGTCAAGTGCTTGAGCAAGCAAGTTCTCTAAACTGCTCTTTTCTCCAAGGATCTAAACTGGATACCCCTGAACTAGTTGGTTGAGCTTAAACAACAACTTGGAGAGTTATAAGACAAAAGTTCTATCCGACCCAGTTCCTCCTTAAGGGCTTGTTTGGATGTACCGGGATTTTTGTCCCGGGGAATGAAATCCCGACCGGGAATCCACGAAAACAGTTTAAATCATCCGAATATTATTCCCCACCTTCCTTCTAGTGGATTTATTTCCCTGGGAAAAGGCTGGGTTCCCCTGATACCAAACAAGCCCTAAAGGAATATCTAGTTTTGTTCATGTTGAAGAAAGATAATATTTCCTTGTGGATATATTATTTTCCCCCACCTTTGATTTGATTTGGGCTATCGTCAAATCAAACTCGGTTCCAAGGACTATCTTGATGGTGTTTCTATTTGAGATGTTTCACTTGAGTACATCTTCATGTTCTTTGGTCTAACCAATATTGTTGTCTCGTTCAAGCAACATATGAGTCCATCTTCTTGGAGTGTCTCGATAAGTTTTTTGTTGAGCCCATCAATGACATCCTTATCTTCTCCATGTTAGATTGAATACATATGGAACATTGGGCATTAATGTTGGAAACTTTTGAGAACCATCTTTGAGTCATCTCAAAGTATGAGTTCTGGATGTTAGAAGTAATCTTCTCTGATTCACGTGCAAATGATGAAAGATGTCGCCGTGGATTCAAGAATAGTTATATCTGTTACTTAAGGACACATGTGTGTTTTATTGTTAGTACTTTACATGTATGAAGTTGTCTTTCGACAAGATGCTAATACAGGAGTATAGAAATCTAGCTCGTCTTTCGGAGCTTGACATTGTAGTCCCTGTCTTGAGAATCTTGCAACTTTGCCTTTGGGTAAATGTTGCAAATTTTCTATTCAGACATGCTGAGTCCGAAGTATCATACCACCTAACCAAATCTGAATCTCAAGCAGCAATTATAGTTGGTGTTCCTCAAGGTTTTGACATAGGTCTCTTTGTACATCTGGCAAGATTGATGTAATGGTTGACACACTTAGCCGGAAAGAACTTTGCCATATTCTCTTGAACTTAGCAATAATAAACACTCTTCATAAGACTTCTTCTATATTTATTATAGGAGTTGTGCTTATGGTTTCCTTTGTATACGAAGTCCGACCTTTACTTGATGTTTGATTTCTTGAACATCAAGGAGAACATTTAAAGTAGTGTTGCTAAATGTCTCTTGGTCGACCCTCCAGACCTTTCTATGTTGGCAAGCGTCTTGTTGTGCGAAGTAATTAAAGTCTAAGAATGAAGTTTCTTTCTTCTCGTGTCATCAGGAATCTTCTAAACTATTCACCTTGGTGGTGCAAAGCGATACCCTAATCTTTGGCAAAGATTTTGGTATACCTGGATGAATAAAGAGTTTCCTTCACTTTCTCAACCATGTTTTAAGAGTGACTATGATTTTGGTAATCTATAGTTTCTCTTGATACGTGTTTCTTGAGACTCTTATGAGTCCTCTCCACAAAACACCTTTCCGTCTTGGCCTTCTGTTGAATGAAAAAGTGATCTTTCTATGTCAAAAGTAGTTCAACAACTTGGTTTTGTTGATCCACATCTCTGCAACCTGAAATATCTACTTAAGCCGTTTAGTAGAGGTTCCCTATCTAAGTCTATGGTCATGTTCTTTTTGTTGGAAGCTTTCTTCTTCAGAAGCTTCAAAACCTCATGTAAGTTCCATGGTCTCAATCCTTATGAAGACCATCTGTCTAACAACTTGAAACCTTCTCCTCTTGTTTCCTCTGTTACCTTGGTGTGTTTCATGTTTATCATCTCAGAGTTGTTTCTAAACACTCCATCCATGATTTGACCATGAGATACTCCGTGTTGTTTAGTGTGTTTCTCTCTTATCTTTAGAATGACCCTATTTCTTTCTCTCTCTGTCTCTCTTCCTACCTTTGGAATCTCGGGTCGAGATTCTCGTAAGGGGGATAGAGCTGTAACACCCCACTTTTAGTTAAACTCATATTAGGGTTTGTTTTGCATCATAAGCATCATACCTTAAAAATGCATGCATTAAGAATTAAGGCAACACCCTAAACCCTAATCATTTCCTCACTATTTGAGATCAATTTAGATGGTTTTGATTTTGAAAACTACCAAATTTATTGTAGCCCAAATGGACTAATAAGGGACCCACATTATTTTAGATATTTTACAAAACCTCTGGTATTTTGAATTACACAAAACAGATTCCAAATGGAAATACAAACAGAAATTTAAAAACAGAAAAAGAAAAACAATTTGTAAATAAAAAATAGAGTCAGCCAGCTAACTGGGCCGAGTCCATCTTGCTCTCCTCTCTCTCTTCCGGTCACTTGCATTACCAGCCCGGCCGTACCCTTCACCGATCTGTTTCGTCGTCATCCTCATGGGACAAGTAGCTCGTGTCGCCCGACAAGCGTCCTCACCGCCCGCGATCAGCGCCCGTGCTTGATGCCCGCCGCCGCTCTGTAGGCCGATAAGACCCGCGCCGACGCCCTTGCTCGCCCTTATCCTCTCCTTCTTCCCCGCGCGCTCCCTCTCTTTCTCTGCGGCAAGCTCGAACCCTAGAGCCGCAGACGCCGCTTGTCACCATCACTCCCGGCCTCCCCCACCCAGCTGAGCACCCCTCTGGAACAGCCGCACCCTCCTCTGCCGTTTTCCCCGAAGCGCGCAAGCCGGCGAGCCTCCAACCTCCGCAATCGGTACCTCCTTCTCCCTCACCGGCTGTCGCCTCATCATCGATTCCGGCGCCCTCCGTCCTCGCCCGGCCTTCTCGAGCCCTCCTCTGCACTCTAGGTGAGCAGCCGCTCCTCCTGGACCACCTCGATGGCCACCTTCCTCTCTGTTTCTTGCTCGCATCGAACGCTGCCGTGCGCTGCCGCTGGACGCGGTTGCACAGGTTGCTTTGGTGACCATCCGCGGGTGGCGCCGCCTCTGCCATGCTCGCCTGGCTCCTGTCGCTCGAACGCACTTAACCGCGTAGTCCCGCAAGCCTTCTAGTGCCGCCAACTGCCGCCGCCTGGCCGTTCTCCAGCGAGGCCCGCGTGGCTCCCACGTGGATTGCTAATGTGGCCTAGGCCCCACCTGGCAGTCGCAGCGGCTAGCCCCTGCCCTGGTGAGAAACACCCCAACCGGCCTCTGGTCCCAGTTTGCTCACGTGGCTGCCTATGTGGCACAGGGCCCATCAGTCAGTAGCTGTGGGTAGAGTTTGGCTGGGTGTAAAAAGTATTTCCAGTTTGATTTAAATTAAGAAAAGGTTTAATAATTTCAGGAATTGTTTTGAATATTGTAAATTCAATAACTTTTAATTTATAAGTCAGAAAAATACAAATAATATATCAAAATGTTCAGAAAAATGAAACCTATCTAATTAAGCTATAATCATGCATTGTTCAACAACTTAAATGACAAGTTTAATTATAGAACTAATCAACCCTTCTCATATGTTACGGAGTTTTCTCCGAATTAGGTTTTCACCTCTCAGAACCCCGATTAATTTGTTGAACATGATTTAGGGTTTCAATTCAATATAATTTAACTAGTCATAACATCATCATTGCTTGAGCATTGCATCGATGCCTTGTTTTGATTGTTTTCCTCTTTTTCTGGTGTTTGGTTCTTCCTCGGTAGAATACGAGATCGAGACCGAAGTCAGAGATCAACACCGTCGAAGATCGACGAACAATACTTGACCAACTCTAACCAAGTCAAGTTCAAGGCTTCTGAAGATCTATTTATTTGGTATCAACTGGCAAAGGCAAGCATAGCCCCACCATGATATAATCCTATGATTTCGAAAGCATTTCAATTCTGCCATGATGCATACAATTCTACTGTGGTCTTTTATCGATAGATAGAGTATCCTATCTGTTGCATACTCCCTTTGAGCTTATATTACCTGATCCACTGCTCCTAGCATAACTAGGTTTGGCTTGTGTGCACTGCTAGAGCTTTTATATGTGTTCTGCTTAGCCAAACATAGCTATTGAGTCTGGTCCATCCAGATGATGTATCAGATGTAGAGAATCTAGTATGATAGGAGAACATGATGATGAGATATCAGAGGTGATATGAGTTAAACATGCTAAGGCTTGTATGGGAGGCCACGGTGGGATGTGGTTTTTCTAGTCCCATGCTCGCCACCACTAGGACCTGAGTTCTTGCCTTTGGAACCGAGATGAGCGTACAGCCACACGGGGCTTGGGAACCCCTCGCCTGATTAACTTGCGTAGTAGATTCCATGAGTCACATAGTTCGGGCGTTCCATTCGACATATGCATAGAAAATCGTTTGAAAGATTTGTCGGGTGAAGTTGGTGCATTCATAACAAGTAGGTAAGCGTGGCCGGGGTTGCTTGTGGTCGATGGAGCCCTTGTTAACCAACCTCGCCTCACATCTTTAAGTACCAGCTTCGGGATTTGACCCGTTACGGCGGAACCATACTTATTGCGTGACTCATGGTCTCGGCGAAAGCAAGGTAAAGGTCGTGGCCAACCACCCTTTGCCAGCCTTCCAAGGAAGTGGGCTAATAGCTTGGCATTAAGAGTCGGTTGGTACGTGTGGGTAAAGTTGTACACCCCTGCAGGGTTAAATCTTTTCGAAAAGTCGTGTTCACGGTTATGAATTCCTGGCGACCAGATTCTAAGATCATAGAGAACTTGAACCTAATCTTAAAACTTGGCAGATCAACGTGTGCTTAAGGATGCTTCCTGATGGGTACGAGGGGGTGATCCTAGTTCAGATGATGATGATTCAGTGGATATCAAAATATGATGATCAATACTTTGGAGATGTCGCTCTCTTATCCCCTTTTAAAATACTCTAACTAGAAGAGCTTCTTCTCCCTATTGTTTATAAACAAAAGTGGCTTTATGCAAAACAACTCCACCAGCCATAAGTCTTCCGGAGTACACCCTGTACTCACCCTTGCTTTATTGATACTTTTGGCAGAGTAAGTGTTCACCTGAAGACGAGTTCCGTACTACATCGACATCGACGAGTAGCTTGGGGTTCCCGGCCGGAAGCCTGGAATCTATGGGCTGGGACGTCATCGTTATGCTTCAGGCCTCTTAGGCCATTTGTTAAGTTTGTTATACTTAATAGCATAATTTGCCTTCCGTTGTTTTATGTTTGTGGTCAGTGACCTCTGCTTGTAATAATTTGGTTCTCCACTCAGTTATCAGCTCGCTGTAATAATTTTTGTGTCGTAGGGTCACTGCCATGTTACCGATTCTTCACTGGTTATTCTCGAGCTCAAGGTTAAGCTTATTTCAGACGAAGGTCTGGGATTTGTTTAGCCTTGATCTCGGGGGTGTCATAGTTCTTGGTATCAGAGCAGTACCGACCATAGGAAAACCTTGCTATTGGTCGATGTTGAGTCTAGTGCTTGTGAAAACTATTTGAAAGCTGAAAAGTATTTGTGAAAACTCTAGTATGCTCATTTTACTCCTTATCCAGTTTTGATCTAACTCTGGGTTATCTTATGTGATGTTGATTTTGGAAAAGTTTTGATATCTCTTCTTGTCTTTCAAACTTAGGTGCCTTCTAGGCATGTCGTTTCTCAACCAGTTGACTTAGTGTTGAGTTCTCTAGAGTCGTGTGTGTTGTGTATCCCTTGTTAACCTTTGCTCTTGATCATCTGAGAGATTCCTTTCTATCATGATCTCTCTATCCTTTGGATCCACAATATGATATTGATGGTTCCATTCTATTCTAAGCTTTGAGGTTTGCTTTTGCCTCGTGTGCCTCTTTTTTGTTTGTTTGGGTACTTCAGAAGTTGTTTCTTCTCATGGAAGTTATCTCGTGATTACTACCTTGCGGTGTACGCTGTGTCACTCAAGTAGTAGTTACTCTTTTCTCGAATTTTAACCCTTGGACTTGAACTTAAGATCCCTGATTGTGCTAGATTCTGGTGTTGTGAATCTTGTACATGAAGCTGACCTTTAGCCCAAGATCCATCCCTTTCACCCCTGTTGTTAATGTTCGCACGTTACCTGAGGTTGGATGGTATTATAATTCTAGCCTCCAAGCTAGTGGTCTTTGTCGCTATTAAATTGTGACAACTAAGGACTTCCCCTACCACATGCTAAGGCAGATGTTCTTTAATGGAACCAAATACATCACGACAAGAGTACTCCTCGTGAGTCTCGCATCTATACTCATGACTCTTCCACACCTTTTCCTTTCCTTACATTGGTTTTCGGAAGATTGTTGACTCATGCATCCACATCTCGGGATTCTATCCTGAGCATGTTCTTTTTCCCTTGTTGTTTCCGACCTTTTTCTACCCGTTGGTTGCCAAGTAGTAAATGTGCATCGGTGTCTTACAATACAAGATACTCTTGTGGTCTGTCAAGACAAACCATTTCAGAATGTCTAGGAGAAACAAACTCCAGTACCTCGTCATATCTAGGACCAGGTCAAAGTGTTGTAATCCGCAGATCAAGAAGCAGTGATTAGCCTCTATCTGTTCTACCTTAAAGTACCACACTCTTTTAATACTAAGAGGTTGTGCTGAGTTTCATGACCCCTTAATGAAGTGATCCTCTTACACACCTTTACCCATCCTTCCTCGAGCTTTCGCGCTCGTGAGTGATGTGTGTGCGTAACAATGTGGCCATCTGAGATTCTAGCAATTTTTATTGTTTGAACTCTAAGGACATTTGAGTCATTCTTAGCGTGATTGGTTAACCCCGTCACTAAGCAAAGGATGATTGTGCTACCGAGTCCGCTATCCTGGTACATCTCTTCAGTCAAAGAGTTAGGCATGTGCCGAAGCTCTGAGACTATGTCTTCTTGCCTTACCAAGCAAGTTTCCTCTCGAACTAAGTGACATATCGGTGGTTCGTGATATTCTAGATGTCTACTATAAGTATCGCCATGTTACCACATGACCGTGTTGTCAAGTTCTTGAGCAAGCAAGTTCTCTGAACTGCTCTTTTCTCCAAGGATCTGAACTGGATACCCCTGAACTAGTTGGTTGAGCTTAAACAACAACCTGGAGAGTTATAAGACAAAAGTTCTATCCGACGCAGTTCCTCCTTAAAGGAATATCTAGTTTTGTTCGTGTTGAAGAAAGATAATATTTCCTTGTGGATATATTATTTCCCCCCACCTTTAATTTGATTTGGGCTATCGTCAAATCAAACTCAGTTCCAAGGACTATCTTGATGGTGTTTCTATTTGAGATGTTTCACTTGAGTACATCTTCATGTTCTTTGGTCTGACCAATATTGTTGTCTCGTTCAAGCGACATATGAGTCCATCTTCTTGGATTGTCTCGATAAGTTTGTTGTTGAGCCCATCAATGACATCCTTATCTTCTCCATGTTATATTGAATACATATGGAACATTGGGCATTAATGTTGGAAACTTTCGAGAACCATCTTCGAGTCATCTCAAAGTTTGAGTTTTGGATGTTAGAAGTAATCTTCTCTGATTCACGTGCAAATGATGAAAGATGTTGCCGTGGATTCAAGAAGAGTTATCTCCGTTACTTAAGGACACATGTGTGTTTTATTGTTAGTACTTTACATGTATGCAGTTGTCTTTCGACAAGATGCTAATACAGGAGTATAGCAATCTAGATCGTCTTTCGGAGCTTGACATTGTAGTCCCTGTCTTGAGAATCTAGCAACTTTGCCTTTGCGGTAAATGTTGCAAATTTTCTATTCAGACATGCTGAGTCCGAAGTATCATACCACCTAACCAAATCTGACTCTCAAGCAGCAATGATGGTTGGTGTTCCTCAAGGTTTTGACATAGGTCTCTTTGTAAATCTGGCAAGATTGATGTAATGGTTGACACACTTAGCCGGAAGGACCTTTGCCATATTCTCTTGAAGTCAGCAATAACAACCACTCTTCATAAGACTTCTTCTATATTTATTATAGGAGTTGTGCTTATGGTTTCCTTTGTATACGAAGTCCGACCTTTACTTGATGTTTGATTTCTTGAACATCAAGGAGAACATTTAAAGTAGTGTTGCTAAATGTCTCTTAGTCGACCCTCCAGACCTTTATATGTTGGCAAGCATCTTGTTGTGCCAAGTAATTGAAGTCTAAGAATGAAGTTTCTTTCTTCTCGTGTCATCAGGAATCTTCTAAACTATTCACCTTGGTGGTGAAAAGTGATACCCTAATCTTTGGCAAAGATTTTGGTATACCTGGGTGAATAAAGAGTTTCCTTCGCTTTCTCAACCATGTTTTAAGAGTGACTATGATTTTGGTAATCTATAGTTTCTCTTGATACATGTTTCTTGAGACTCTTATGAGTCCTCCCCACAAAACACCTTTCCGTCTTGGCCTTTTGTTGAATGAAAAAGTGATACTTCTATGTCAAAAGTAGTTCAACAGCTTGGTTTTGCTGATCCACATCTCTGCAACCTGAAATCTCTACTTAAGCCGTTTAGTAGAGGTTCGCTATCGAAGTCTATGGTCATGTTCTTTCTGTTGGAAGCTTTCTTCTTCAGAAGCTTCAAAACCTCATGTAAGTTCCAAGGTCTCAATCCTTATGAAGACCATCTGTCTAACAACTTGAAACCTTCTCCTCTTGTTTCCTCTATTACCTTGGTGTGTTTCATGTTTATCATCTCAGAGTTGTTTCTAAACACTCCATCCACGATTTTACCATGAGATACTCCGTGTTGTTTAGTGTGTTTCTCTCTTATCTTTAGAATGACCCTGTTTCTTTCTCTCTCTGTCTCTGTTCCTACCTTTGGAATCTCGGGTCGAGATTCTCGTAAGGGGGATAGAGCTGTAACACCCACTTTTAGTTAAACTCATATTAGGGTTTGTTTTGCATCATAAGCATCATACCTTAAAAATGCATGCATTAATAATTAAGGCAACACCCTAAACCCTAATCATTTCCTCTCTATTTGAGATCAATTCAGATGGTTTTGATTTTGAAAACTATCAAATTTATTGTAGCCCAAATGGACTAATAAGGGACCCACATTATTTTAGATATTTTACAAAACCTCTGGTATTTTGAATTACACAAAACAGATTCCAAATGGAAATACAAACAGAAATTTGAAAACAGAAAAACAATTTGTAAATAAAAAATAGAGTCAGCCAGCTAACTGGGCCGAGCCCATCTTGCTCTCCTCTCTCTCTTCCGCTCGGTGTCTGCGGCAGCCCATCTTGGCCATCCGCAGCCCACCCTGCCTTTTCACCGATCTGTTTCGTCGTCTTCCTCGTGGGGACAAGTAGCTCCATGTCGCCGCCGACACCGTCCGCCGCCGCCGCGATGCGCGCCCGGCGCCGCGATGCCCGCCGCTGCTCTGGAGGCCGATAAGACCCGCGCCGATGCCCTCGCTCGCCCTTATCCTCTCCTTCTTCCCCACGTGCTCCCTCTCTTTCTCTGCGGCAAGCTCGAACCCTAGAGCCCCAGATGCCGCTTGTTGCCGTCACTCCCGGCCTCCCCCACCCAGCTGAGCACCCCTCTCGAACTGCCGCACCCTCCTCTGCCGTTTGCCCCGAAGCGCGCAAGCCGGCGAGCCTCCAACCTCCGCAATCGGTACCTCCTTCTCCGTCACCGGCCGTCGCCTCAACATCGATTCCGGTGCCCTCCGGCCTTGCCCTGCCTTCTTGATCCCTCCTCTGCACTCTATGTGAACAGCTGCTCCTCCTGGACCACCTCGATGGCCCCCTTCCTCTCCATTTCTTGCTCGCATCGAACGCCGCCATGCGCCGCCGCTGGACGCGGTTGTACAGGTCGCTTCGATGACCATCCGCAGGCGGCGCCGCCTCTGCCATGCTCGCCTGGCTCCGCTCGCTCGAACGCACTTAACCGCGTAGTCCTGCAAGCCTTCTAGCGCCTCCAACTGCCGCCGCCTGGCCGTTCTTCGGCGAGGCCGCGTGGCGCCCGCCTAGATTGCTAACGTGGCCTAGGCCCCACCTGGCAGCCGCAGCGGCTAGCCCTGCCCTGGAGAGAAACACCCCAACTGGCCTCCGGTCCCAGTTTGCTCACGTGGCTGCCTATGTGGCACAGGGCCCATCAGTCAGTTGTTGTGGGTAGAGTTTGGCTGGGTGTAAAAAGTATTTCCAGTTTAATTTAAATTAAGAAAAGGTTTAATAATTTCAGGAATTGTTTTGAATATTGTAAATTCAATAACTTTTAATTTATAAGTCAGAAAAATACAAATAATATATCAAAATGTTTAGAAAAATGAAACCTATCTAATTAAGCTATAATAATGCATTGTTCAACAACTTAAATGACAAGTTTAATTAGAGAACTAATCAACCCTTCTCATATGTTCTGGAGTTTTCTCCGAATTAGGGTTTTCACCTCTCGGAACCCCGATTAATTTGTTGAACATGCTTTAGGGTTTCAATTCAATACAATTTAACTTGTGATAACATCATCCTTGCTTGAGCATTGCATCGATGACTTGTTTTGATGGTTTTCCTCTTTTTTGTTGTTTGGTTCTTCCTCGGTAGAATACGAGATCGAGATCGAAGTCAGAGATCAACACCATCGAAGATCGAAGATCAACAAACAATACTTGACCAACTCTAACCAAGTCAAGTTCAAGGCTTCCGAAGATATATTTATTTGCTATAAACTGGCAAAGGCAAGCATAGCCCCACCATGATATAATCCTACGATTTCGAAAGCATTTCAATTCTGCCATGATGCATACGATTCTACTATGGTCTTTTATCGATAGATAGAGTATCCTATCTGTTGCATACTCCCTTTGAGCTTATATTACCTGATCCACTGCTCCTAGCATAACTAGGTTTGGCTTGTGTGCACTGCTAGAGCTTTTATCTGTGTTCTGCTTAGCCAAGCATAGCTATTGAGTCTGGTCCATCCAGATGATGTATCAGATGCAGAGAATCTAGTATGATAGGAGAACATGATGATAAGATATCAGAGGTGATATGAGTTAAACATGCTAAGGCTTGTATGGGAGGCCACGGTGGGATGTGGTTTTTCTAGTCCCATGCTCGCCACCACTAGGACCTGAGTTCTTGCCTTTGGAACCGAGATGAGCGTACAGCCACACGAGACTTGGGAACCCCTCGCCTGATTAACTTGCCTAGTAGATTCCATGAGTCACATAGTTCGGGCGTTCCATTCGACATATGCATAGAAAATCTTTTGAAAGATTTGTCGGGTGAAGTTGGTGCATTCATAACAGGTAGGTAAGCGTGGCCGGGGTTGCTTGTGGTCGATGGAGCCCTTGTTAACCAACCTCGCCTCACATATTTAAGTACGGGCTTTGGGATTTGACCCGTTACAGCGGAACCATACTTATTGCGTGACTCATGGTCTCGGCGAAAGCAAGGTAAAGGTCGTGGCCAACCACCCTCTGCCAGCCTTCCAAGAAGAGGGCTAATAGCTTGGCATTAAGAGTCGGTTGGTAAGTGTGGGTAAAGTTGTACACCCCTGCAGGGTTAAATCTTTTCGAAAAGCCGTGTTCACGGTTATGAACGCTTGGCGACCAGATTCTAAGATCATAGAGAATTTGAACCTAATCTTAAAACTTGGCAGATCAACGTGTGCTTAAGGATGCTTCCTCATGGGTACGAGGGGGTGATCCTAGTTCAGATGATGATGATTCAGTGGATATCAAAAGATGATGATCAATACTTTGGAGATGTCGCTCTCTTATCCCCTTTTAAAATACTCTAACTAGACGGGCTTCTTCTCCCTCTTGTTTATAAACAAAAGTGGCTTTATGCAAAACAACTCCACCAGCCTTAAGTCTTGCGGAGTGCACCCTGTACTCACCCTTGCTTTGTTGATACTTTTGGCAGAGTAAGTGTTCACCTGAAGATGAGTTCCGTACTACATCGACATCGACGAGTAGCTTGGGGTTCCCGGCCGGCAGCCTGGAATCTATGGGCTGGGACGTCATCGTTATGCTTCAGGCATCTTAGTCCATTTGTTAAGTTTGCTATACTTAATAGCATAATTTTCCTTCCGTTGTTTGATGTTTGTGGTCAGTGACCTCTGCTTGTAATAATTTGGTTCTCTGCTCAGTTATGAGCTCGCTGTAATAATTTTTGTGTCGTAGTTCTTCACTAGATATTCTTGAGCTCAAGGTTAAGCTTATTTCAGACGGAGGTCTAGGATTTGTTTATCCCTGATCTCGGGGGTGTCACAGTGTTCGATCGTTCCTATCGGAGGCATCCACCTCTTCATTGGCGAAACCGACTCGGGCACTAGTTCCCTGGGAGTCGGAGGAGCATCAAGGCCCGCACGGACCGCCTATGGGCAGGATATGTTCGCGGAAGGATCGATGTCGGATCTCTCTTTGGAGTTTGCCGGCAAAGATCGGAAAAATTCAAGGCCCACCCAAACCGCCCCTGTGCAGGATATAAAGGTGGAAGATCGCTGCAAGTCCGCCGGCTTCGTCCGTGCGTCTGGACAGCAGAGATCCAAGTTCGTCGGCGTGGTTACCATCTTCGATCTGGCGCGTTGCATTCAGAGAGAGGGCGAAAACCCTCGCGATTACCTGGCCAGGTGGCTCCGCATACGAGCCGATCTGGCCCACTACCCCAATGATGATGCTATGTATCACTTTGTGGAAGGACTAGACCATGGCACGCTTCTCCGACATTCTCTAAGATGGCAGCAGGCGTCAGGTCACCTTACCTTCGAAGGCATGGTGAACACCATCAACAACTACACGGAGGCCGAAGCAGCAGCTCAGATAGTGCTTGCGCTCATTGATGGAGCCCCTCTGATTCATCCACTGCCACCACCGCCTCCGGCCGCCATCGTCGCAGCTGCGCCGCCACCTCCAGTCTTCGTCGCTGCTGTTGCACCTCCACCGCCCGTCATCGAGGCAGTCCTGGAACCCTCTTACTCTGTTATTGACGCGCTTTATGCTGACTTTAGTGCAGATTCATAGGAGATAGATTTCAGTCCAGAGGAACTAGACTCCGCTATGCAGGAATGGAGGAGGAGTACACGCGCGACGAGCAAGCCAACAATGCCGTCACGTCTCGAGAGGTGTTCGTCACCATTGGGACGGCGATGGATGAAGATCAACCCGGACGAGCTCCGCCTACATCGCTGGAAAGGGGAAGGGGGCACTTATTGCTGCTAACGATGATCGCACAAAGGTCATGCCTCCTCCGCCTAACCCAATGCAGCAGCCGCAGGAACTCGGCACCGGCCCGAGCAATAACAACACCGCAAACTTGCCGCCTCCGGCATCTACGTCTACTGCTGCCCAAGTTACTCCAGCTGATAGAGTGATGTACGGCAATCTCCTCGTTGAGCCACTAACCGTATCTCATATCCGGAACATGACTCAGCTTGACGAGAAGCGCCAGCAGCTGCTGGAGGAAGCGCAGGCCATCGCGGAGCAAGGCGCTAAGCTAGATCGAGATATGGTCAACGCGCAGAAGTCCATAGAGAAAGCTAGAGCAATGGAGGCCGAATACAAGACTCTACCGCAGCAGCAGAAGGCCAAGAAAGCTCCGGCTCACGTCATCAACGATCCTGGTGTACGGCAAAACCTAGGATGGGATACCTCGAAGCCGGCACAGGGCAAGCCATACATTGACAGTGAGGGCAAACAGGTGATGCCCACCCCACTCCTTAACCTCGCCGTCGCCAAGACCCTTCTGGAGCAGGATAGATCGCCCGAGGCAGTGGAACAAGTCTATGACCTAGTGGCCAAGGCGGTGAAGCAGTAGGAAAAGGCCACCTCTCAGAGGCTTGAGTCTGACCCAGCGCTTTGCCAGTCTAGCCAGTATAAGCTGCCAAGGGATAGATCTCCTCCTGATGTCGGGTCCCAGACGGGTTCATCAGAACGAAGACGAAGGGATGCGTGCAACAGGAAGGATGCCATCCCCATATCCTCCGACCATGAAGAAAAGGCCCGACCTTGTCGCCCATCGCCATCGCCCCGATCCCCTCGACATCACGAAGATCCCAAGACTCACCATCGTACGGATGTGCCCCCGCCAAAGCAGTGCAGCATCGTCATCCACGACAACACGGAGCAGACCCGTCATGATGGAGAGCGCAACCAAGGACACAAGAGCAGGTCGCGCCATGACCCTCCGCGTCCGACAAGCAACCATGACAGGCGCGAGGCGTCGCAGGAGGGTAACAGCAAGAAGGCTAACCCACCGCCACCTCCTCCCCCATCACCACCTAGCAGTCACCATGGCGTAGGAGGCCCGCGTCGTTCACGCAGACCATCCCCTATTGACAAGAAGAAGAAGAACCCGGAGCCATACGATGCACGTTCACGGATCGATAAGATCCATGAGGCCCGGGAAGGACCATACCTGGGACCATGTTGCTTTTGACCTGCAATACGGTCCGCAACTTACCCCAAGGGTTTACGGATTGACAAGACCATCAAGCCCTATGACGGCACCGCCAAGCCAGCCACATGGCTGTAGGACTACGGCAACACGGTGGAGATTGTCGGAGGCAACCCCAACGTCGCCGTCAAGTACCTCCCGTTAATGTTGGCGGGCACGGCCCGTCAATGGATCGATGACTTGCCGGAGAAATCCATCTACAATTGGTTGGACATGCAAGAAGCGTTCACCAAGAACTTTGAGGGTACATACAAGCGTCCCTGCACTGTTGGCGATCTACAGCGGTGCGTGCAAGAGAAAGACGAGACATCTCACGCCTACCTCTCCCGCTGGCTGGACATGAAGAATTCCTGCGCAGGAGTGCACGCTCAGACCGCCATGGATGCCTTCATCGATGGGTTGGAAAGGGGCACGTTGCTCCGACATAAGCTGAAGCGTTTGCAGGACAATCACCGGCTTGACTTGAACCAGATGATTCAGTTAGCTAGTGAGTTCGCAGCTGTCGACGACGATGCTCGCGGCTCCTTGCCAGCAACGGCCGTTCCAACTCAAGCTCGGAGGAACAACAGTACAAAATGAAAAACCGCTCCAGAAGAAAAGCAATCTACCGACATGGTCGCTATGACTTTTGCAGGACGAGGTGATGGCAGACAATGTGGCCGAGTACGGGGAGCTGGTCGTGGGAAGCAACGAGGAAGCGAAACTACCTCGACGCCGCTCTGCGTTCCCCAAACCTACGAGGAGTACCGCGATATGCCGTGCCTCGTACACCTCGATGTCAATGGCAAGGCCACCCATACCAATCGACACTGCAAGTTCGTCAACGACCTCAAGGAAGACCTAGAGTCCGGCTAAAAGCAAAGTCGGAAGAACAGACCGCGAGGCAAGGGCAAGGGGAAGAAGAAGGAGGAGGAGTCCAAGGAGTCAAGTGACATGAACGAGGATGTTGACCCCAAGCACACCGACAAGGGCGATGATAAGGGCAAGAACCCCTTCGCAAAGAAGGCACCAGTCTACCACACTTTCCTTGGCACCCCCACCGTCCAACAACAGAAGACCTCTCTGAGGATCCTGATGGTGACTCTACCCCCAGTTCTCCAGTACCTGTGCTGGTCGGAGGTTCCAATTACTTGGGACAGGATGGACCACTAGACCTTATCCCTACGGAGAACCAGTACGCCATGGTCATCAACCCCTTGATTGATGGCGTGGAGTTCACCAAGTGTATGGTGGATAGTGGAAGCAGCATCAACATCATGTACCTGGATACACTGCAGAAGATGAACTTGACGGAGGCAAACCTAAGGCGGACCAACACCATCTTCCACGGCGTAGTTCCTGGTCGGGAGGCTCGGTCCCTTGGGTGCATTACACTTCAGGTTGCCTTTGGCGATGTTAATAATTACCGCCAAGAGCGCATGAACTTTGAGGTGGTCCCCTTCAAGAGCGTGTACCATGTCATATTAGGCCGCGACATATTCCACACGTTCATGGCCAAGCCATGCTTTGTCTACAACAAACTCAAGATACCCGGACCAAACGGTGTCATCATCGTATCTGGAAGCTTTACCAAGGCAAGGGACTGCGAGATTAACGAAGCAGCCTTCGCGAAAGCTGTCCTCTACAACGAAGAATGCAAAGAGATCTAGAGCAAGGTCGATGACTCAGAGATGCCCGCGTCGAAGAAGCAGATCTCCGACTTCGCTCCTGCGTTCAAGGCCGCCATCGAGACCAAGCCGGTGGAACTTGTGGTAGGCGATGCCTCCAAGGTCACCGCCATTGGGACAAACCTGGATCCCAAATAGGAAAGCGCGCTCGTCGAGTTCCTCCATGAGAATAGGGACATCTTTGCCTGGCAACCTGCCAACATGAAAGGTGTACCTAGGGAACTTGCCGAGCACCAGCTTAAACATTGATCCAAAATCCAAACCAGTGAAACAACCTCTACGATGCTTTGGAGATGAGAAGAGAGCCATTGGCAAAGAGATAGCTAGGTTACTTAAGGCTAGATTTATTCGAGAAGTCCTTCACACCCAGTGGGTGGCCAATCCTGTAATTGTCCCCAAAAAGGGAACCAATGAATTAAGAATGTGCGTTGATTACACCGGCTTTAACAAAGCATGTCCCAAAGATCCGTTTGCTTTTCCTCGCATTGACCAAGTCATTGACTCAACAACTGGCTCAGAACTTTTGTGTTTTCTCGATGCATACTCAGGATACCACCAGATCAAGATGAGGAAGTCGGACCAATTGGCCACTTCGTTCACTACCCCATACGGCACGTTTTGCTATGTTACGATGCCCTTTGGGCTGAAAAACGCAGGTGCCAGGTACTAGCGGACAATGCAACGTTGCCTTCACGACCAAAATGGTCGGAACGTTCACGCCTACGTGGACGATATCGCGGTGATGTCTAAAAAGTCAAATGACTTAATCTCCGACTTAAAAGAAACCTTTGATAATCTCCGGAAATACAACATGATGCTTAACCCTAAGAAGTGCGTCTTCGGGGTTCCAGCCGGCAAATTGTTGGGTTTCATCATTTCCCAACGCGGAATAGAGGTCAACCCGGAGAAAATCAAGGCCATCTTAAACATAAACTGTCCGACATGCCTAAAGGACATTCAACGACTAACAGGTTGTGTTGCAGCATTTAGTCGGTTCGTTAGCCGACTTGGAGAGAAGGCTCTGCTGCTGTACAAGTTGCTGAAGAAGGTGGACAAATTCACGTGGACGGACGAAGCAGATGCAACATTGAAGCAGCTCAAGGAGATTCTTTCCTTAGTGCCCATCCTTGCAGCGTCCGAGCCTGGGGATCCCCTGTTAATCTACATGGTGGCAACCAACCGGGTAATCAGCCTCGTCGTCGTGGTAGAGAGGAAGGAACCAGGCTATGAGCACGGAGTTCAATGACCAGTTTACTATGTGAGCGAGGTCTTGACGGAGTCCAAGCAGCGTTACCCGCACTACCAGAAGATAGCTTATGGAGTATTCCTTGCTTCTAGGAAGCTGAGGCACTACTTTCAGGAGCACCCAATCACAGTGGTGAGTAAGACCCCACTGTCCGACATTATCAACAACAGCGATGCTACGGGACGGGTCGCGAAGTGGGGCATTGAACTTTCCACCTTCGAGATCACTTACGAAAGACGCGACGCTATCAAGTCACAAGCCTTGGCGGATTTTGTTGCAGATTGGACGGAGATGCCAGATGCCACTCCGTTGCCGGAACCAGAGTACTGGGTGATGCACTTTGACGGATCAAAGCTGCTCAATGGCTCGGGGGCTGGTGTATTGCTACAGTCACCAACAGGAGACAAGCTACACTACGTTCTGCAGATGCACTTTGAGGCTACAAACAACATGGTAGAGTATGAAGCACTCATTCACGGACTACGTGTAGCCAAGGATATTGGCATCAAGCACATAGTTTGCTGTGAAGATTCCGACTTGGTTGCCCAGCAGGTGGCTGGCACCTGGAATGCGCGGAACCCTATGATGGCGGCCTATCGAGACGAAGTGGACGATATAGCCAAGAGCTTCTTGGGCTACGAAGTCAAGTATGTACCTAGGGAGAAAAACGAGGCGGCTGATCTGCTATCTAAACTTGGATCAGGGCGCAAACAAATTCCGCCAGGAGTTTTCCTAGAGCATCTGCGCACACCATCCATGATGGGAGCCGACATCGACAACCCGGATAGAGCTGACTCTTTCGTCAACATGGTGACAAAGATCCCTCCGGCTTGGACAAAACCGTTCATGGAATATCTCGAACACGGAACTTTGCCCGACGACAAGGTCGAAAGACGACAAATAGTACGACGAGCAAAGGGTTATACCATAATAAATGGGCAACTCTACAAAAGGAGCACTACTGGTGTATTCCTAAAGTGTGTTTCCCAGCTAGAAGGTATGGAAATCGTACGCAAAATCCATCTCGGAGATTGCGGGCATCACACCGCTCCTCGATCGTTGGTCGCGAAAGCCTTCCGGCAAGGATTCTACTGGCTGACGGCGAAGGTGGACGCCGGCAAGCTGGTTGAGACATGCATGTGATGCTAGTATTATGCCCGACAACCACATGTTCCTGCTGAAGAATTGTGAACAATACCAATAACTTGGCCGTTTGCAGTCTGGGGGCCAGACATGGTGGGACCGTTACAGACGACACCATGTGGGTTTACGCATCTGATAGTAGCAGTTGATAAATTCACTAAATGGATAGAAGCTAAACGCATTAGAAAGCTTGATGGGGCAACTGCCCTCTGGTTTGTCCGAGATCTAGTGGTGAGATTTGGTCTCCCACATAGCATTATCACTGACAACGGCAGCAACTTGTCACTCGGAGAAGTGGAAGCTTATTGTTGGGAGAAGGGCATCCGACTTGACCTTGCATCTGTGGCACATCCACAATCCAACGGTCAGGTTGAGCGAGCCAATGGATTAATTCTGCAGGGAATCAAGCCACGTCTGGAGGCACCGCTACATAGAGCAGCTGGAGCCTGGGCGGAAGAATTTCCATCTGTGCTGTGGAGTTTACGAACTACACCCAACAGATCCACCGGCTACACCCCTTACTTCATGGTATATAGAGCAGAAGCCATCCTGCCTTTCGACATACTTCATGATGCACCAAGAGTTGCCGCCTACGATGAAGATGACACTGAAGAATCCAGACGCCTAGATGTGGACCTTCTCGAGGAGGAGCGCGTTTTGGCATGCCAAAGATCCGCCATCTACCAGCAGAAGCTACACAGCTACCATCGTCACCGCGTTTGGCATCGCTCGTTGAAAGAGGGGGATTTGGTGCTCCGACTTAAGCAGACGAAGTCACACAAATTATCCCCGCCATGGGAAGGACCGTTCATCATAAGCAAGGCGATACTCAATGGGTCTTACTACCTCGTTGACAATCGTGAACTGAAGGATAGACCCAACAAGGATCATAAGCGTAAGCGATGTGACCCGGATGATGACTACCCGGAGCTTGATCGGCCATGGAACATAGCACAGCTACGTCCTTTTTACACTTAGCATTTTTATCTAATTGTGTACCTCTTATATGATCAATGAAATAAAGATCTCTGGTTCACTCATATTTCTGAGTCTTTTACCTCCTTTAGTGTTCATTTTTGGATCATGTAAAACCTTTATGCACAAGTTTTGCGATTGCACTTGTGAAAATTCTGCCTACGGGCATTAGCTTAAGTTTTCTGGTCTACACATTCTTTGTCGTTTTTATGTGGATTCTGGAGTAGTGACTTTTGACACTTATTGTTGGCGATTTTGTGCTTAGGTTATTGACGGTGCCATTGGGCATCATCACCTCAGCGCATGGTTCCGACAATGAGTCTTCCGACTCACGAAAATTCAAGCATAAGAACCAAAGTAATGGATAAGCCAGCACTTGCTTAAAAAATATATACATGCTGGAAACTAGTTCTTAAGTAGCAGGACATACAACATTGTTTTCCGCCTTAAGATAAATACATAGTTTTTTCCGCATACGCATCAAAGGAGAAACAAATATTACAAGTTGTTTTTTCATTCCTTTGGCGCAGGCGACTTGGAGGCAGCGTCATCAGCAGCAGGAGAACCACCCTCTAAGTCGGCGGTGTGAAGAGACTTAGAGGAGCTTTGGTTGCCGCCATCGATGGTGTTCATCGGCACGAAGACATTGACGTTGACCAAGTCGGCAACTCTAGTGTCATAACCCGCGAGTGACGACAAGATAGATTCGTGGTTAATCTCTTTGCCATCGTCATCCACGTCGAGTATGCCAGAGGTTACTGTGTCGATGTCGGCATCTTCATAGTGTGCCTTGACCATGGACAACGCCATCCTTATACCAGCCCATGCACATGAAGCTTTCCAGCTTGTGATACGCTCGGGGGCTCGGCGCAGAATCTTCGAGTACTTCGCCACAGAGTCCGACGCCTTGGTATTAATTTGGAGGGGCTTGGCGATCTCTTTGGCTTGCGTGATGTCGGTGTTGATGAAGTTGCCAGCAAGAACCATGCATTCCTTGGATGGAGGAGGTGACCGGGTTGAACCCATAGGAGTTGCAAATTCTGACAAGGAGCACATGAGTTCAAAAATTCAGAGTATCTAGACTACAGAAATCCAAGACGGAGAAAACTTACTGAAGATGCTGGCCTCATCTTGCCAAAGGGTGTCCGCCAAGGATTCTTTCTCTTGTTGGAGGAGCTTATACGCCTCATGATGGCGTTGATTCTGCTCATCAGCAGCTTTCTTCTGATCTCTTAAGATCGAGATCTCCTCCTTCAAGCGATTGATCTCCTCAGTGGCAGAGTCCTGCAGGACCTTCATTGACTCCTCATGCATTTTTAGCATGTCCTTCCTCTCCTGCTTAAGAATTTTGTTCTCAGTATCTAGCTCTTGAATGTTCTTGGATTGCTTGACAATATTCTTGGCCTTGGCAATGGTTTCTGCAAGTCGGAGAAAGCAAAGTACACAGTGAGTACTTGGAGAATATGGGCACAAAACCAAGTCGGAATGTGAAAAAGAAAACAGACGCTTGCTCTTGGTGATCTGTTCCTTCAAGAAGGCAGTTTTACCCTTTCAGCTTACAGGTCTGTGCGCATCTTCTGGTACTTTTCATTGGCCATGCCCCTCCGAGCACTCTCGTTCTATGGAAAAAAGGTCAAAGTTAAAACGTTGTTTGGTCTGCTTGGAGCATCTAGCTAGAAAATTTCCACCTAGACGCTCGGGGTCTACAGCGAGAGTTTTTGACTTAGCCATATGCTTAGCTTTTCTTTAAGCATCTAGTCGGAACTATTTTAGTTCTCGATTAGAAGCTTGGGGGATACAGTATAAAGTTTTTAACTCAGGTATATGCTTAGCTTTTCTTTAAGCATCTAGTTGGAACTAATTCAGTTACAACTAGAGGCTTGGGGGCTACAGTATTGAAATTTATAAACATTGCGTATGCTACTCTTAAAGCATCTAGTCAGAATAATTCATTCCACCTATATGCTTGAGGGCTACAGTGAGAAGTTTTCTAGCTTAGTCACTCTTAGAGCATCTAGACGTAAAGACCTATGGTTTTCCGTCTACATCCTCGGGGGCTACAGTGGGATACTCATATAAAATGTAAAAGGCAAGTAAAAACTTACAAGTGCAATAATCTTGAGGTTTGTAGCACTCTCGGCCAGCAGCTTGCCAAAGGATACGCTGTTTCCTTGCAAGATTTCTGCTTGTCGGAGGAGCTCCTCTAGACCGCATGTAGGAGATGTCGGCGCCGCACCTGGAACCAGAGCAATGAAGGGAATATGCCTGAGAGGAAATAATAAAGTGGTTATTATCGTATTCCTTATTTATGATAAATGTTTATTTTCCATGCTATAATTGTATTAATACGGAAACGTTAATACATGTGTGTTTAATAAACAAACAGAAAGTTCCTAGTTATGCCTCTCTCATAAACTAGCTCGTTGATTAACAAGATGATCAAGGTTTCCTGATCATGGACATTGGATGTTGTTAATAACGGGATCACAACATTAGTGTAATGGTGTGATGAACATTCATCCGAAGTATAGCATTACGATCAAAGTCATTGAGTTTATCTTGCTATAACAACTTACAAAGTGATCCTAATCCTTAGACCATGAGATCATGTCAATCACTAACACCGGAAGAGTTTCTTGATAACATCAAACGTCACACCGTAACAGGGTGATTATAAAGATGGATTTAGAACTAATAAAGTGTTATGTTGAGGCCCATGGATCGAGAGTGGAATTTGTTCATCCCGATGACGGATAGATATACTCTGGGCCCTCTCGGTGATATCACATTGGTTAGCTTGCAAGCAAGTGATTTGATCACTAGAATGTTATATCACGGGAACAAGAAAAGAGTGCATGTCAGTAACGAGATCAAACTAGGTATGGAGATACCGATGATCGAATCTCGAACATGTAATATACCGCGAAACAAAGGGATTAAGATACTAGCATAAAAGGTTCCGACAATCACAAGAAAGTCATCGTTGAATGTGTGGGAGTCAGTATGGGTCTCTAGATCCCGCTTCTGATTATTGATCCGAGAGGGGTCTCGATCATGTCCGCATTATTCGCGAACCATAGGATGACACACTTAAGAGACACCGACATCCATTTGGAGCAAAAGTTTCATGCCGAAAAGAATAACAAGCGCATGAATTTATTTCACTAGATACCGAAACGGGTTTTTAGGTGAAATTGCATAAAGTGGTTATGCATGTGAAATAGAATTCTAGCAAGGGGTTATTTGTGAATGTTTGTCATTAAAGTAATTGACAAAATTCTGAATAAAATAAAAGAGTTTTATTTAATGAGAGTTTGCATTAAATTTGGTGGAAATTTAATAGGAATTTGAGTGGGTTTTTGAGTGGAGAAAATTGAAGGGCCATTTTGTGAGTGGAGTGTCCACCCACATGAATGAGGGAGAGGTGGGGGCACCCTCCATGGCCGGTGGCCATGCCCCCTTGGGCTGCCCCCTCCCCTATATAAGGAGCCCCTCCTCTCACTTCTCACTCACACCTCCTCGTGAAGGATCTCTCTCCCCCTGTAGAATTTATTCCCCATGGTCTCGGACTAGCGAGATACATGTTCCCGGTGTCTATTCGGCAAGAAAGAGTTGTGCTTCCACTGCATCGCTGGAGCGAGGTGGCGGAGGTTGCTCGGTGCCTCGAACATGTGTGCGAGCACGGATGCGCTGCTGTTTTGCGACGCTAGGACTTCCTCTCGATCTTGAGATCGACAAGAGATCGTCTACATCAACCACGAGTTTGGACTCATTAAGATTTGTCGGTCTTCAAGGGCATGTTCTCTACGGATATACATCCGCCCGTTGTTTGTATCTAGTAGATAGATCTTGGTACATAGTTGTTCCCATTGTAGGAATTTTTTTGTTTTCTATGCTGCGAACCCTACAGTGATATCAGAGCCGGATCTATGCGTAGATACTTTGCACGGGTAGTACACATATGAGTATGTGGGCAATGATGATCATTTTATTACTTCTTAGTTGTACTTTGGATATTGGTGGCATAGTGGGATGAAGCGGCCCAGACAAACTTTACATGTCCTCGCAGATGAGACCTGTTCCATGCTTGACATGCAACTAGTTTTGCATAAGTGGCTAGCGGGTGTCTGTCTCTCCTACTATAGTCAATATCTAATTTGCAACGAGTTGTCAACAATTTGGTTATCCTCGTTGTGGTTCATGTTCGTAGGTAAGAACGGTTCTATCTTGGAAAGCCCTAAGCCACGTAAAACTTGCAATGGATAAATTAGAGGCGTCTAGTTTAGATTGTTGCTGGGCTAGTGTTATGATATGGTGATGTTGTAAGTAGAAGTATAAGATGATACTCTTACAACACACATAACGTGTAGGTTCCATAGACCTTGGCCTTACACATAGAGGTATGATAGAGATCATACCACGATGCACATGATGGAGATCAAGTGCGGGAACCATATCATTTAACTTATTAACATGTGATGTTTATTGCATCTTATATTGCTTGTTTGGCGTTTTATTAGCATAATAAGATGATCCCTCATTTAGATATCAAGATAAAAATGTGTTCTTCCTTAAGTATGCACCAACAATGTTTCGTCGCTTCAAGACATCACGTGATGATCGGGTGTACTTGAATCCACGAGCATATCTCGGGTGTAAGAAAGTTACACACGCGAATACTAAGGTTCTTACTTGGCGAGCCTAGCATGTACAGACATGGCCTCGGAACACGGACTGAAAGGTTAAGCATGAGTCATATGTTTTTGATATGATGACCATATTGATGCTCGCCTTTGAAGCTACACCGACTCACGTGATGATCGGACTTGGTGTAGTGGATTTGGTTCATGTAATCACCAAAAAGACACGAGGGATGTCGTTTTTGAGTGGGAGTTCATTTCTAATTTGGATTAGTAGAACTCAATTTATCATAAATTAAATCAAAGTGAATTTGCATAATTTGTTGTAGTCATTGGCATTCGTTCACTACCTTATGCATAGTTGTAATTGAGATAATAGAACTATAGAATTCTGGATATTTACTTTACGAACTGGTATCGTATTGTGTTGAGTGTCAATCAAAGTTTAAAGTCCTATTGCAAAATTTTAGCAAACTCTATTTACTCCGTGAAATTTAATAGTAGGTATTAAATCGAGAGTAACAATTCCAGTGTTAGTATCTTAAGTATCATGTTTGCCTCCATGATTCTTGATTGTTTTAATATCAAGTTTATCTAGGAGCTGAAAGAATTGTCTCAGAAACCATCATGTGTGGCAGATATAACGATATCTAAAACAATGTTTTGGTTGCAATATGATAGAGTATAATATATGTTCTCATATTGGATGAGAATTTACGAAGGTTGGAGATGTTAGACATCCTAATCATCCAAAAGGGTTTTGGAAAGTAATGTTATACTCACGATTCGCCTTTATAAGCTACAGTAGCTTGATCATGAAATTCGTCATGATAAGGATGAATAGAATATGTATGTAAAGTGTTTACTACACTAAAAGATTACTAAAGAATGGATTTTGAAAGAATACCGATCATTTTGATGATGGTGATCTACTTCAAAGTGCAAGTCCAAAGGTATTATTATTTGAATATACACGCTTTGGACTATGTGTCATGCATATGGCACCACTTTTGATGTTGATAGATTCTTTTAAAAGGAAAAGGAAATGCTGAAAGAGAATCTATAAAATATATTTGGCAGAAAAGAAAAGATTGGAAATATCCAATTTAGGTATATGATGATATACACGTTATGGTTGTATTCTTTGCTTGTTAAACAATGTGGTTCTTGGGTATTGGATACCGAATTGGTTGGTATGAAATTTCATACAAAACGACGCAATTCATGAACCATAATGGCCTAAGTAACTAGCAAGAGAATATGTGATGATGTTCAACGAAAACAAACAAATTGTTGTTTGTATTTCTCGTTGACATCAAAGCTTGACTTTAAGATTTGTTTTAATAATTGTTATTTAAATCAGGTATTATGAGAACAAAGGTTGTTCAAATAATTACCATATTCCATATAAGATGGATGATTTACAAATCTAGTTGGAGAAATCACATTCATAAAGCCTAATGCTAAAATTTGCAAGACAAATGATTGAAAAATCACTTATGAAGTGACATCGCTGTTTAAATTATATTGGAAATAAAACATGAAGAAACTCCATTTTCATGGATTTTTGGAGTCTTTGATTTGATCAAGTGATGCTTGTGAGACTTTCCTCGGGATAATTAAAACTTCGTTCAAAGGCCAAAGAAGAACAAACGACTAAAATATTGGAATTTATACATGTCGATGTATGTAGTCCATTATGTGTAGTCGTAAGCGATGGGTTTCAACTTCATATACTTTCTCCGGAAATTTGAGTGAATATTCACTTAATGAGAAAGGAGTGTGAAATATTTGAAAATGTTCAAAGACTTTCAAGATGAAGTGAAAATCATTGTGACAAGTAAATAAATGGTTTATGATTTTATCATAAGGGATTTATTTGAGTTACAAGTGTAATAAGAAAAATAAATGAATTATGATTTTATCATAAATGGATTTATTTGAGTTGCAAGTTTAGCAAAATACCTAGATTTACATCTCCCAAAACACCATAGGAGTATGGAGTGTTTGAGATTTCTAATGAAACCTTGTTTAACATGGTTGGATCAAAGGTGTTATTTATATGTAAGGTTCCCAACCTTTAATAAGGTAGAGATCCCTATGTTTACAATGCTAGTCCCTGGATCAATAGCTAGCATCCACAGTTAAGATGTAATATCAAGAAACAAAGGTCATAATACAACTTTATAACCAGGAATAAAATAATTTATTACATCGTACATAGCTCATTTGGCTATCTTATTACAATGCAGCAGAATATAGCAATAGCATGGGGTCCTTCATCTTCAAAGTGCCACAGGCAGACATGTTGGTTGTAGACTTGTAATCCTACTTCACTAATATCAAACAAACCTGCAACATAACAAGTTACAGCCACAAGGGTCAATACATTTGAATTGTATTGGCAAGTGATACTATGGTAGTATAGTGGAGTCTATCATCTATATGCATTTGGCTAAGAGGAGCTTAGGCTTGCTTTGCTCAAAATAGATTTTCCTTATCATTTGAAAACACTAAGTTTTTGCTTGACAAAAATCTTTCCCAAGGCATCTCCCAATAGAAATTGGTGATCCTTCAATCCCTTGTTCACCCACAAGATTTGAAGCTTAGAAATTTGGATGATGAGATTCTTGATAGCTTCCATGTCTTGATGCTCAAATTGTCCTTTGCCAGGGACATGGCTAAGTACTTAGATTTTTCACTCTGTAGAGGTGGTGCACTTTCCCCACAAGACTTGGTTTCGCCAAGACAAGATCTTTCAGAAGCCTTCCCTTAGACCAGAATGGACGCGCTCCAACCTATCAAACCCCTACCACCAACTTTCCATTTGGCTAAGTTCTTGCAACCTATATGATCCAGGCAGAGCCCATAATGCCAAGTGGCTGCACTTGAAGCTTCTCAACATTTGACATCTCAAATCTCTTTGTTCCTGGGTGGCCATCCACAAGTGAGATACACAAGGTTCACCAGTCCCCTGGCCTTGTGTAACCACTCAACACAAACCATTCCTTCCATTCCACCCAGGTGATTCATTCACTTAGTTGTTTTATTAAGCAAAACACAAGTCCTCAGACTTAGAAATTTTTCATAGCATGAATATATATTCCACCCTTGTTTTCTACTAGCTAAGATAAGCATGATTGTAGTAGGAATCTTAACTTAGGAAATTCTACTAACGTTTCATCTACTAGGATTTCCCATGGCATAGTTTACACTTAGCAAAATTCCATGAAAGTCCTACTTAGAAATATCACTAATGCATAGTGAAATTAATGGGACAAAAGTATGAAGCATCACTTGCCTTTTTGGTAGAGAGTATAAGTTCACTCCTTGTCCTTGCAACAATCACAATCTTCAAGTCACTACAATTCAATCAAGCAAGGCACAATTTCAATCTACCAATCAAGCAAAACATTACATAAAATAATAAAAACAAAGCAATGCATGCAAACATGCAAAAATATTGTTTTATTTGAAAAAGTGGTTTCTTATGGTTCATAAACCTTTGAAAACACCTAATGGTCATTTTATAAAGTGGCAAAATCATTTGCAAAAGGTTTTACTTCATAAACCATTTTTAAACCAAATCATTATTTCATGTGGTTAAAAATGCCTTTATCAAAGTAGCAATTTTTATAGAGTTCACCCAATACATTTTTAAATCATGAAACTTGGTGTTTGGGGTCAGAGAGTTTATTCCAAAACATTTTCCAAAGGTTTTCCTCCAAAACCATTTTTAATAATTAAACCATATTTTTATTTGACTAAAAAATGGTTTAAATCCAAGATTCATTCTTTTGCTTCACCAAATACATTTTTGAAACCACCAATTGATTTCTAGGGTCAGTAGGTTCAAAACAAACCATTTGCAAAAGATTTTATCCCCAAAATCATTTTAGAACAATTTTTATATTCTAAACATGCATACACAAGTTTCTGCAAAAACAAACATTTTAACAGAAGCTTTTTACTAAACAAAGTGCATGGTTGGCTAGGGCTTGTCTTTCTGAATCCATTGATATAAAATTTTCAAAATTTGGACGTGTGGTTTGAAAGTTATGGATTTTTCAAATTGGAACATCAAATAGACAAGTTTCTGTTTTTAAAACGAACTCCAGGCCACGTGTGTAGTTCTTATTCGACCATACCGTTTCGTCCGGATCAGCTTCTCTGGCGCGTTGGATCTAAAGTAGATCGTGTGGCTCAGAAGCAAATGTACCCCTTCGCCTAGATTCTATCGCGTCACTCCGATTCAGATCGGACGGCTACCATTGCATTGCCAAGTTCTGGCGGCGCGACGACGGTGGCGCGCGGCGGCGGCGGTCTGCTAGCGGTGTTGCGGCGGTTACAGGAAGCGAGGAAGGGAAAGAATGTGCTCACCGGGTTCACGAGGTTGCGGTGATGCTCAAGGTTCCTTCTGTTTGTCGAGGGGCGCGCTGGTGTTGCGTGTATTGCTCGCCAGAGTAGCTTGCGGGCTCGGGCACGAACGGCCGTGGTCGAAGGCGAGTGCCTGGGATGCAAGCAAGCAAGTAAAAGTTTCAGGAGGATGCGCACGATCTCGGGGGTCGTAGGTGTACTCACCAGAACACGAGGGGCGCACTGGTTTGGCGTTAGTAGCTCGCCGGAGAGGTAGCAGGCGGCGACGCTTGCTCAGTGATGATGTTGTCGATGATTCACAGCATGCACGGATGAACGGGCGACACTAGGAGGTGCGCCAGGAGGTGGGGAGTATGTGAGCTTGGTCGAGGAGGCAAGGGGCGACGAGGGGCTGCCGGAATCGGCCGGGAAAGTCGTCGGAGCAGTGGCAGAGTATGGATGAAATTAAGCAGCCTGGGGGCGTACTAGGGTGAGGCGACGGAGGGGAAAGGAATAGGGGAGGCAGGCGCTTTAGATAGCATGGTCGTGGGGGCGTTTAATGGCGCGGTTAACACGAATTAAGCCAGGTTTTAATCGCCTGCAACGGCCGGCGAGGTGAGGGGCGGAGTCAGCGGGTGAGGAAGATGAATACGTGGCGGTGGGGTCATCTGGCAGCGAGAGAGAGGAGGAGGAAGTGGGTCCGGGCGTTCAGAGACTGCGTGGGTTTCTTTCGCGGTGAGAAAACGCTTCGCGAGAGAGTGGGGGTGGGCTTGCTGATGGGCATTGTGGGCTAGCTAGGCTGGGCTGCACCTTTTCAATTTTTTTTTGTTCTGTTTGCTTTTCTTTTTCTCATTTGATTTTTCTGTTTTGATTTTGAATAAGAAATTCAAACATTCATTTGAATTCAATCCTTTGCCAAAATTTGTGTAGGTTTAAATACTGATTAGTAACATAATCTGAAGTCAATTTTTGAATAAAACTTTATTCTTTTGGGGGTCTTTTAATTATTCAAATAAGCCCTTGTTTTAAATCAAATAAGATTTAATAATATTTTCAAACACCATTTAGATTCTTTAAACTTTCCAAATCCTTTCAGTAGGTTTTTATTTGTTTATTTGGGTTCAAATAATTCATCTTGAATTATTTGGAAAGTATTTAATATGATTCATAAATCATTTGAATTGTTTTTTTAATTCCAATGGAATTTAAATATAGTTTTAATTCCCTAATTTTTATTTGGAAGATTTATTTTATTTAAGTTAATTAAACAACTTTTATTCCACTTGGGTAAATTCCAAAATACTATTTTCTCATGAATTATATAGTTATCCTTATTAGAGATTTGTCTTTATTAAAATAGGGATAGAATGGTTAATGCCATTTTATTTTATTTTGGAAATTCTTTATCCTTTTATTTTATTTGATTTGGATTATATTCATTCCATTTGCTTAATGGATTAGGCCAAGATTTATTTGGTCTTTCAAATATTCTTTATTTAATATTTCTATCTTTGTCTTATAAAATCCATATCTTTTATTTAGAGTTCCAAACTTGGGGATTCCAATTTGTAAAATTTTATTTGATATTTATTTATCTTTTTAAATATCTTTTAGTATTATTTGATCACCATTTGGTATGATTTATAGATAGGTCCTTTATTAGCTTTGGAAATTAAATATCCTTATCTTATTAAATTCATAAGATTTTATCTATAGCTCCAAATTGAATGAAATCAATTTCTATGGTTTTATAATATTTCTATTTGTCAGTCTTGATCATTTGTAAATGTTTGTTGACAAGATTTTATATGGATCAAATCCATAGGCTTGGAGGTAACTTGGAAATGATTTTTATTCCATTAGGGTTTAGGGTTTGGTTTTATTTTCCAAGTGTTTAATTTCCAGATGCATTTTATGAGGAATGCATTTCTTTTGATTTGGATTTTGTTGGATTCAAATGTTAACCAAAGTTTGTTCCAGATGAGATTTTAAGTTTCCATTTAGAAACAAAAGTTTCTTTTCACCCTGATTTTCAACAATAATTTATTTTGTTTATTTATTTTCACATTACAAGATTTGCAAAATCTTGGGATGTGACATTATAAAACAGCCATTATGTTTTAAAAAGATTAAAAGCTTTAGAGACTACCGCTTTTTCACTGAAAAGAGCTCCATCTAGATCCGTTGAAATGACACCATGGAAGTTATGGTTTGGGGTAAAACATAAATTGTCATTTCTTAAATTTTGGTATGCTAAACATAAGTAAGATGTTTACAACCAAAGTCGGATGAGCATGTCTTTGTAGGTTATTTCGAATAACAATTGGTTATTCCTCCATAACACCAAGGACAAAAGGGTTTGTCACTTGAAATGTGAAGTTTCTTGAAAAAGGAATTTTTCGCAAAAGTTAAGTGGGAGGACAATAGAACTTTGATAAGGTTAACGAACCTTAGCTAAATGTGCTGAGTTGCGCAGCACCAGAAAACATTCCGGAGGCTGCCATAACGCTCATAGCTTATGTGCCTCAAAGGTTGTGGTCACGAAGATCTAAAGTTCCTATTGAACCAAGTAGGTCGGATAAACAATAAAATGCTAAGATTTGAGAGTAAATCATTATTGTTTGGCAATGATGAACTGACTACATGCAAATAAGCGACGATGGGCCCTGACTCTGTCAAATGCTTAAAGCCATAAAATCCGTGATAGTTCCATACACGAGAAATCAAGTTTTGAACTTGGAAGACCCTCCAGAAAGGTGTAAAAACCTATCAGTCGTATTTGGATCTATAAAGAAACAGACATGGATGTTTCACATCTATGAAATAGTTGACATGTTGTAAAGTATTTTATGATAATCTTCAAGGAGTTTACTATGACAAGATTTGATCTTTCATAGCGATATTTAGTCTGGACGGATTAAAGTAGCAACCACTACATATAATTTGGTATATGGTAAATGAAAAAACAAAACAAAGTTCTTCTAATAGAATGGTTACCTCGGACGTGTACAAGACACGGTCCAAAGGGTTTTGTTAAATTCAAAGGATGCTAAAAGGGCATGCAAACTTCAATGGTTGAAGTAAGCATCGCGGAGTTGGAATCTTCACCGTGATGAAAAAGGAGTTTTCATCTGGAGACGATGAACATGCTTGCATTTGCAAGAAATTAAGTGGGAGCGCTGAGACATATTTCTAATACATTATGTGGAGGACATCTTGTTGATTAGAAATGATGTATATTTTATTGACAATGGTTAAGAATTTCATTTCGATGAAAGACTTAGGCAAAACCCGAATATTTAGCATGAATATCTATAGTGGATAGACGGTGACGCTAATATGGTTATGCCAAACGTACATATATGATATATTGAAGGAGTTCAATATAGAAATGACAAGAAACATTTCTTGTCGCATGGAAAGGAATTGAATCAAGATTCAAGTATATCGACACTTGATAAGTGAAACAAGATTCAAGTGTTTTGACACTTGATGACTGAAATCACAAGAATGTTTTGATCAATCATACCATGATATGTACACATCCAGATATGTCCTATGCTCTAAGTGTTATGAGCATATACCAGAATGAATCATAAAATGATCATTGGACGATAGTAAGGATATTCTTATGATCTTTTGGAAGAACTAAGAATATATTTGTGTAGAGGTGACAAACAATTATAAATAGTTCATTGTAAAGCGTTACATTGATACTAGTTTTGTCACAAGATACAAATTAAGTTTATCTCAATTTAAACTATGGGTGGCACAATGAAATGGAAAGAAAGTTTTCATGATGGATTTGGATGAATTCCAAAGTTAAGACATTGTGACGGATACTACAACAAAAGGCTAAGTATATGACTGCTATAGTAGCAGCAAAGGAGGGAATTTGTGTCAAGTAGTTTGTTATCAAACTAAGGTGTGGTTCGCAACGGGCTAACACTAAAGATATATTGTATGACAATAGTATCGACGTGTTTTAACCTCAAGGAACTAAAGTTCTCACCGAAAGACCAAATTTATACAATGCCATCTCATTAGAGAATGAGTGATGCGTGAAGACGCAAAGACATGCAAATACACACGGACCTGAAAGTGTCAGATATGTAGATTATGTTAACCACTTGCAATTGCGTATATGGAACACCGGAAAGCCATAAGTGTTCAATACGCAAAGTTTTCAAACTAGATTATTGTCTCTAGTGCAAGTGGGAGACTGAAGGGAATATGCCCGAGAGGCAATAATAAAGTGGTTATTATCGTATTCCTTATTTATGATAAATGTTTATTTTTCATGCTACAATTGTATTAATACGGAAACGTTAATACATGTGTGTTTAATAAACAAACAGAAAGTTCCTAGTTATGCCTCTCTCATAAACTAGCTCGTTGATTAACAAGATGATCAAGGTTTCCTGATCATGGACATTGGATGTTGTTAATAACGGGATCACAACATTAGTGTAATGGTGTGATGAACATTCATCCGAAGTATAGCATTACGATCAAAGTCATTGAGTTTATATTTCTATAACAAATTACGAAGTGATCCTAATCCTTAGACCATGAGATCATGTCAATCACTAACACCGGAAGAGTTTCTTGATAACATCAAACGTCACACTGTAACAGGGTGATTATAAAGATGGATTCAAAACTAATAAAGTGTTATGTTGAGGCCCATGGATCGAGAGTGGAATTTGTTCATCCTGATGACGGATAGATATACTCTGGGCCCTCTCGGTGATATCACATTAGTTAGCTTGCAAGCAAGTGATTTGATCACTAGAATGTTATATCACGGGAACGAGAAAAGAGTGCATGTCAGTAACGAGATCAAACTAGGCATGGAGATACCGATGATCGAATCTCGGACATGTAATATATCGCGAAACAAAGGGATTAAGATACTAGCATAAAAGGTTCCGACGATCACAAGAAAGTCATCGTTGAATGTGTGGGAGTCAGTATGGGTCTCCAGATCCCGCTTCTGATTATTGATCCGAGAGGGGTCTCGATCATGTCCGCATTATTCGCGAACTGTAAGATGACACACTTAATAGACACCGACATCCATTTGAAGCAAAAGTTTCATGCCGAAAAGAATAACACGCACAGGAATTTATTTCACTAGATACCAAAACGGTTTTTCGGGTGAAATTGCATAAAGTGGTTATGCATGTGAAATAGAATTCTAGCAAGGGGTTATTTGTGAATGTTTGTCATTAAAGTAATTGACAAAATTCTGAATAAAATAAAAGAGTTTTATTTAATGAGAGTTTGCATTAAATTTGGTGGAAATTTAATAGGAATTTGAGTGGGTTTTTGAGTGGAGAAAATTGAAGGGCCATTTTGTGAGTGGAGTGTCCACCCACATGAATGAGGGAGAGGTGGGGGAACACTCCATGGCCGGCGGCCATGACCCCTTGGGCTGCCCCTACCCTATATAAGGAGCCCCTCCTCTCACTTCTCACTCACACCTCCTCGTGAAGGATCTCTCTCCCCCTCTAGAATTTATTCCCCATGGTATCGGACTAGCGAGATACATGTTCCCGGTGGCTATTCGGCAAGAAAGAGTTGTGCTTCCGCTGCATCGCTGGAGCGAGGAGGCGGAGGTTGCTCGGTGCCTAGAACGTGTGTGCGAGCACGGATGCGCTGCTGTTTTGCGACGCTAGGACTTCCTCTCGATCTTGAGATCGGCAAGAGATCGTCTACATCAACCACGAGTTTGGACGAGTTATGCTTTGTCGGTCTTCAAGGGTATGTTCTCTACGGATATACATCCGCCCATTGTTTGTATCTAGTAGATAGATCTTGGTACATAGTTGTTCCCATCATAGGAAAATTGTTGTTTTCTATGCTGCGAACCCTACAAGCAGTGCTACCCGGTGTAAGCACCTGATAGACTATCTTCGGATACTCTATGGCTTTCTTGGGTGCAGGGGCACCGCCTATGGCAGAAGTACCAGCTTCCACCACCACCTTACCGCCACCGATGGCATCCTTAGCCGGAGCTTCAGCCATTTGGTGGGCAACACTCTCCTGCGTCGCCTGCTCACCGACAACAGCGACCTGGGTAGAGGCACCTGAGTCCACTTCCATGGAGGAAGGGCCAGATGCCTCCTTAGCTTGTGAGCTTGTCGGGGCAGACGAAGGCTTGACGGAGGGAGTGGCAGGGGCGATGGCGGGAGATGCGTCACGATGCAGCATGTCCTTAATGGTTCTAGAAGCCCCTAATGATTTGGAGGTCTTCTTCAGGCTGGTCGTGGCTTTGTTCCTGAAACGTGAAAAATGCATAAGTACAGGAGCAAGACAGATAAATAGACAATGTCAGAGAGAAACAAGCTTACACAAGTGGGGGTGCTTTGGCAAAGGGGATCCCGGTAACTTTTCTCTTCTCCGCCTCCAAGGTGGCGGTAGTCTTCTTGGAGGCTCCACCCTCCGTCTTCTTCTTGCCTCCGTCGGTAGCGTCAGAGGTCGAGCTCTTCCGCTTCGCGCCAATTGAGCATCGTCGTCGGACACGATGGTGACTTCCTTCATCTTTGGATCATAGATTTGAGGAGCCATGCTGTCCTCATCTATGTCGCTAAGCTGTAAGGTGAAGAACCACCATGTTAGACGAGATGACATTTGCTAGACGGAAGAACTGGAGTATATGTCATACACGTAAAATAAATAAATACCTTTGGGAACTTGCCGTCTACGAACATGTCATAGGTGATGGTGAAGCCACGCTTCTTGTCCTTCACCTTGACGATGTCCTTGAGGCGGAGCTTGACGGAGTCACTCGAGAAATTGTCCACGGAGATGCGGAGGCTATCCCTTCTATCGTTGGTATACTCGTGCGTGAGCTTCGCGTGGTGCTGCATAGGTTGGATTCGCCTGATGAACCAGCACATGGCTAGGTCCAAGCCGGTCAAACCCGTCTCTACGAACCATTCTATCCGCCTTATGGCGCGGGAAGCATCGAGGTCGGAGGGAAGGGAGTCCTAGGATCTCCATGACGAGGCTTCAGCGGAGGCTCCATCAACGAAGTCCGGGTACGTTACTTCTTGGCCGGCCAGAGGAATATCTGGGCCATAGAAGTAAGTACGCTGCCAGTTTTTGGAGGACTCGTGACCGACGATGTCGGGGAACCGCCGGCCAGGACGGACCTTGAAGCTTATGGTGCCGCAATTTCTAAGTTCCTCTTTGCTGGCTCCGGCTTCATGCTTGACGGTGAAGAAATACACGAAAAGGTCTAGCCTAGGATTAATCCCTAGGTAACCCTCGCAGAGCGCCGCGTAATTGCTAAGCGCTAGGATGCTGTTGGGAGAAAGATTCTGGGGCTGGACTCTATAGTGGTTTAAGACGGAAAGGAAGAAGTTAGAGATGGGCAGGGAGACGCCATGTACCAATTGGGCTTTGAGGTACACCTTTTCTCCGGCTTGGGGAGAAGGTGTCACCTCGACGGCTGGTGCCGCCCGCCAGGCGAGCCCCTCCGTCGCAGGGAGGTAGCCCTCAGCGATCAGCTCCTGGATATCGCGGTCCGTTATGTCCGAACCGCGCCAATCACCCTTGTGGGAGTCGAGTTCCTCCTCCAACGGCTCCAGCACCACTGGATTATGGTCGCTGCCGGTGGATTCAACCACTGCCGAGACGGGATGACCAAACCTTCTAGAGGCACGACGACAGAGCTCGCCGGCTTCGGCCGACGCTGCCATGGAAGGAGTAGTGCTGCTGCTGGCCATTGGGTGAGTTCGGAGGTGACTGGCGAGGATTGGAGCTAGGGTTTTTTGTGAAGATTGTGCGGAGAGCTCGAGGAGGCACGCGTTGGAGGAAGAAGACGATGCGAGGAGAGAATGAGGTGAAAAGTAAAAGGTTCCACCACAGTTACTATTTATCATCTCCAGCATCAAGATTCGTGCAGCTTAATCGGACGGTTGTTGCATAGACGACGTATTCGCGAACGTGCGCGGAAATTTCCCCACGTCCCCAACCGTATCTGCCAACGGTTCGTATTGCTCGCTCGGGAAAATCAGACATGATTGCGTTCTCTGCATGTGTGAGTTACGAGGCATCGCTGACCTACATCTATGTCTTCCTAGCTGACATAGGCAGATGAGCCGTCACATCAGAAGATTCCGGTATGGACGGATCCAGTCCGACTACGGAAGAGTACGATGGAAGATTCAGCATTTCTCTGACTTACAAGTTGAAGACGGAGAAAACCTTGCAGGGTTCTTTGAGAGGACTACAAGATATTGCTTGACAATTTGCCGACATCCATCTAGACGGAGTATTCCACATGAAGAGGCAAGACGGCGCAAGATCTCGGAGTTCTCCGGGGGCTACTGTTGGGGATATGCTATATGGGTATCCTCATAGCATGTCTCCTATCCGGATAACCCGGGTGGCCTACAGTTGGTAGCATGGCCCATGGCCTGCTGGGCAGCCCAGTTAGAAGGATCCAGAAGGGAGGCCCATGCCGGGTAAAGGAAGGCTACGGTTGGAGTCACCGACGTAGCCGGAGCCTTGGAGTACAAGACACGCAAGACTAGTAATAGACAGTGTAGGACTTTGTAACCTGTCCGGCTAGGACTTTTCCCTGTAACTAGGACCTGGCGACTATATAAGTCGGGCCTATGGGAGCCTTTAGGGCACGATAACTTACAATCTCAAACAACCTCGCACAGCGAACCAATCCCTGTAACTCGGCGTATTGCCCTTATAGTGATTTATACCAGGAGTAGGATTCCACCACCGTCGTGGGATCTGAACCTGGGTAAGCTATGTTACCTCGTACCCGTCAACCGTCCGCCTTCCTCCATGTCTCTAAACACGCACTGTGAGGACCCCTCCATGGCGTACTCGTCGGCAATACCACGACATCTTTCACAAATATTTTTGCCAGGTTGAGCACTCTTGAGACTAGTATTGCTGCCATGAATAGTTTATCACACGCTTAGGGCTTACCATGGTTATGTTCCCATAAATTCCAATCCTTCAAAGTGGCTTCCCACAATCAAAGTCTGAATAAACACTCCACTTTTTGATGCTCTCTGTGATCTGAATTTTGTCTCATGCCTAAAGATATTTATGATTCCTTGAGTCTTTGGGGGCTTACTGAAGGAGGATAGGAAATCTCTCTTACCAACAATTCCAATATATTACCCATTGGAATAGCTGAAGGTGTGTTTACAAAAATCTCAGGAAAAATGGTGTCTACTGATTATCTTGTTATTGAATGTGTAGGCAAGGGACAGATTACACTTGAAAGATCCCTACTGAAACACATTAGGGCAGTAATAGATGTGGGAAAGGCATCATGCATTTTGCTCCTCCAGTAAGCAATCATATCTTCCCTAAAGAGAAGAAGAAAGGTAAGAAAGGAAAGAACAAGAGGGGTAATGCTTCTTCATTTGAAAATACTTAATTCTCCTTGCTTCTTGTGCCTAACTTAAAGGCGTTAAAGAAAAGTACTTGTTGGGAGATAACCCAAAAGTTTCCTTGAGTCTTGGAAGTTATTACTTCAGTAATGACCTCTCCTTATCCTTTTTGTTTGCTTTTTGTGCCAAGAATGACCTCTAATGAGAGGAAAGTAAGATTTGGGGAGTTGCTGTCCCGAAACAAATTTCCATCCTCCACCAAAAAATTTCGTGTGGAGTCTCTGTAACTCGGATTGAGCTCAAAAGTTACGAATAAATCCCCCAGTATGTTAGATAACTTTCGTTAGTTCAACACTTTTTGATTTGAGCAACAGAAGATGTTTGAAAAAATCGGTTTCTACCTGCTGGTCTGTTTTGACAAATTTCTGCCATTATTTGCATTTGCTTCTTATTGATTCCTTTTTGAGTTCTCTTTAGGTGAATTGAGCTTTTTGAAGGAGTTACTATAGTAGCTTGTGTTTTTAGTGAAAAGCCTTGCTGTTCCAAAGCTTTGCCAGAGGTCTAATATCTTTTGAATATACTAATGTTGCTAATGAAGATTGTGTGAAGTTTTGTATGAAGGAAAAATTTCAGGTGTAGAGAGAGAATGATGCAATGAGATGAAGAATGGACAAAAGCTCAAGCTTGGGGATTACACCATGGTGTCACCCCAATAAATATCCAAGAGGTACAAGCGTCAAAGCTTGGGGATGCCCAAGGCATCCCCTTCTTCATCGATAAAAAGCTCAGGTCTGTCTAGACACTTCGTTTTTATTGTTTCATGCACAGTTTTGTTGTTCTTGGAGAGTCTTAGTTTTCGTTTGCTTTGCTTAGTTTGTTTAGTTTTCTTGAATAGTTTGGACCCCTGTTCTCGCAGTGTTGTTTTTCAAATAAGTTGCTTGGTGTTGGAAAGGAGTAGTAAGTTCTTGCTTGAAGTGCAAGAGGAGCTTGCATTCACTGTGACTTATACTTTAGCATGACATGATAGGTGTTGTTTTGACCTTATGATTAGTGATTACTGCTGTAGCATGTCTTGTTCCAAACAATTGGGATTGCTTAGTGTGCCTTGAAGAAATTATGCGTTGTTTTACCATGCAAAAGCATAGTATTGTGGTATTCTCCTTTGATGCTTTGCTTGGGTTGACTTGGCACATGCTCACACCATGTTATGACTCTCACAAGTCACCATTAGCCTCTATGATCATTTAGTCGTTGACTTGTGGTACCACTCTTTGCTTTGATTACTATGCTTTGTTGCTCTGCATGATTATGGCCATTATGCTCTCTTAGTTGGTTGCTCCCAGTATTTTGCTAGCCTCCACTTGTATGAGTAAGCTCTACTCATGCTTCCAACTCCCAAGAAACCAAGTTATTACAAAGTGTCCACTATAAACTCCTATGCATGGTGTGTTACACCATTCCAAGTATATTCTTGTTTTCAACTATCTTCCAATTAAAAACTATTTTGTTATGTGAAAACTTAGTGATTAAAGCCCTCACGAACTTCATGGCACACTTTATATTCCCTGCCCCTAATAAACTTGAACCATTGTGACAACTTTGTTGTATATGCTTGCACTTATAAGCTGGAATTAGCAGAACCGTGCTGTCACGGGGAACTTTTTCAACATTGCACTTGTACTTTGTACTGAGTTGATATCATGCTATTTTGTCTATGGATGTCACCGGTGTGAAATAAAGAGGGAACTTGTAAGTCCATGGAGTTTATATCCTGTGTTAGAGAAACGCCTGGACCGCTAGCCTAAGCCATGCCTAATCATGGTGGAAACTTGCAGCATTACCATAATGATTTATCTATGAAGCATCCTCAGTAAAAAGCAATGCATATGGTAAATAAAAAGATTGTTGAGATGCTCATTGTCTGCTTTCCTTGTCATTTTGGTTATGGGAAAGCTCCTATAGCATGTGCAAGGGGTACCCGTTGGCGGTTCTCAATGATATGCAAATAATTACAATGACAAGAACTTACCTGGACCCAAAGTTGGGTATGCATGGGGTGTGGCCCTCGTATTCAAGGGACTTGAGACTGCCAACTTATACTTCATCAAGCATATACTCCATCTTTGCCACTTTAACCTTAATCACTTCAAGACTCTTATGATAGGGGCAATGAGGACTGAAAGCTAACAAGTACCATAATTTTTGGAAGATATTTTTGAAACTTGTAATCCCTGCTTCCTTTACAAAAAGGCCTTTCTTCCACCCCCATTGATTCTCCACCTTCTACCTTTAGGCACCATTAAGAGAGCATAGTTGTCATTCGGTGTGCAGTGTTCCAAAGCTTATTGATTGATGCATATTGTGATATTATTTGTTCTTGTGCTATTTGTTTCTAGTCACCCTTGTGAACTTTGAAGGTGTCCTATGCATCTATATTTCTACTCTATGAGGGACAAGAAAAATGCCACTATGCTATGTTTTCTGTACGTGAAACAAACAAATGTTTTTCAATGCATGCTATTCATGATCTTTGTTTGTAGCTTGCAATGTTGCATGCATAGTTACTATGTCCTATTGTTAGAACTGTATCTCTCATGCACATGTTTAGAGTTCTTTGATCCAAACTTTCAATGCTTGCAAATGGTTGGATATTTATTGTGAGGGTGCATGTCACCTCAAAAATTATTCTTTTTATGACTTACCTACTCGAGGACGAGTAGGAGTTAAGCTTGGGGATGTTGATACGTCGGAAACGTATCTATAATTTTTGATTCTCCATGCTTGTTTAGTATATACTTTGCTTTGCTTGTCTACACTTTGAGGTGCTTTTTACATGTTTTCTGGTACTAACCTACTAACAAGTTGCAACAGTGCCAGATGCCTATTTTCTATTGTTTTTGGTTTCAGAAAAGTTAGTAAAGGAAATATTCTCGGAATTGGACGGGACAAACATCAAAGTCAATTACTATTCGTGGGGAACAAGAAGTCCAGAGGGGAGACGAGGAAGCAGGCGAGGACACCTAGACCTCCCAGGCATGGCCAGGGGTGGGCCCGCACCTGGCTAGGGTTTGGCCCCCCTGGTCGCCTCCTCGGCCCTGCCCTTCACCTATAAGAAGCCCCCGATGCAGAAATCCTAAGCACCCGATCAAATCTCCACGAAACCGTCTGTAGCCACCGCCACCATCGTCCCTAGATCGGGGGGATCTGAAGTTCTTCCTGGCACCCTGTCGGAGGGTAGATCGTCCCGGAGGCCTTCTCTCCGGTATGATGCGTGAGTAGTTCCACCTTGGACTATGGGTCCATGTAGTAGCTAGATGGTTGTATCTCCTCCTTTGTGATTTCATGTATAGATCTTGTGAGCTCCGTTCATGATCAAGATCTCATCTATTTGTAATCATGCATGTTGTGTTTGCGGGGATCCGATGGATATTGAGATTATTATGTTGGCTTGATTAATGGTTTTGTCTTTACGATTCTATCATGTCTGTGTTGTTTGTGATCTTGCATGCTCTCCGTTGTTAGTAGCTATCTTGGCCAAGTAGTTGCTAGTGACTCCAAGAGGGGGTATTTATGCTCGATAGTGGGTTCATGCCTCTAGTTTCCAAGGGAAGTGACAATAATCTCTTCGGTTGTAGATATGTTGTTGCTACTAGGGAGAAAACAACAGTCTCTTGTTCATGGAACATGTGGACTGTTTACCTTACACACTTTGCTTAAAGCAGGTGTCTGTTGCTTGCAACTTAATACTGGAGGGGGTTCGGATGATAACCTGAAGGTGGACTTCTAGTCATAGAAGCAGTTGGATGGCGGTCTATGTATCTTGTTGTATTGCCCAATCGAATCTCATAGGATCTTTCTGACTAGTAATTGCATTGTTATGCCTTGCTCAGTTCCTGTCAATTGCCCTACTGTAATTTGTTTACCCTTCATGCCATGTTGTTTATCTAAGGAGAGCACCTCTAGTGAACTATGGACCCCGGTCCAATCTTTACCATTGATACATCTTCCACTGTTACTTGTTTACTTGCTGCAAACCATTACCTTCCACAGCATATGTTTAATCCTTTGTTACAGCAAACCGGTGAGCTTGACAACCTCACTGTTTCGTTGGGCCAAAGTCTTGAGTTGTGTTGTGTAGGTCTCCGCGTTGCTTGCAACACCTGTGTGACGTTTCCTTCCTCCTTCTGGTTCGATAACCTCGGTCTAAACTGAGGGAAAACTTGTTGCTTGCTCTTCACACCCTACGCTTGGGGTTACCAACAAAGTGCCACGTCGAGCATCATCAACCCGACATGGTCGCGGCTAGCTACGCCGAACGCCGCAACGACAACAACCGTAGCAACAGAGGATACAACGGAGGCAACTTCCGCGACGGAGGACGCCCAACACAAACATGGCAGCGTCGCGGCCGTGACGACAAACCTTTAGCCTACGACAAGTTGTCAGGTCCCTGTACCATCCACTTCTACATCGACAAGCAGGATGTCAAAAAGAAGGCCAGCCACATGCTCAAGGACTACCGCGAGTTACAGAAAATCAGTGAGGGCCCCACCCAAATGCGATGCCAGATCATGAACCCTGGGTTCGGACCCGCACCTGCACCAGGTGACATCGCACACAGAGATCCTCCACCACCACCCGTGGGGCCGTCGAATCCCGCAATCGCACCTGCGCCAAACAACGGCACATGTGGATACCCACCGCCAAAAGGTTCTCTCATGATCCAGAAGGGACGCCCTACCAATAGGGTGCAAAATAAGATCACTCGACAGGTCATCCTCGCTGTAACCACTCCGCCAAACATCCCTGAGTACCTCAGCGGCTCGGAGTCCTGCATCATGTTCGATCGTTCGGACCATCCCCGCCAGATCCCTCGCCTAGGTCATGCTGCCCTAGTGCTCGAGGCGCAGATCGGAGGATTCGAGATGAGCCGCGTCTTCATGGACGGCGGCCACGGCATCAATCTGATGTTCGCCAGCACCCTCACAGCGATGCGGATCTCGCTATGCATCCTGGAACAATTCGATACAACATTCCATGGCATAGTCCCAGGGAAGGGCATATATCCCCTGGGAAATATATGGCTCGACGTCATCTTCGGAAAGCCCGAAAACTTTCAGTGTGAGCGGATCAAGTTCGAAGTGGTGGATTGGCCATCACAATACCACGCCATCCTCGGGCGTGTGGAGTTCGCAAGATTTCTAGCAGTACCACACTATGTGTACCTGCTGCTCAAGATACCAGGGCCCAAGGGCGTTATCACAGTCCAGGGCAGCTTCACCCGATCCAACCACTGTGACAGAGACTTCAACAGAATCTCCCAGTCGTTCGATATGCAGGAGGACCTCACGAGGCTTCGAGAAGTGACAGACAACGGGGCACCCCCAGTCTCCAGACAAAACGCACCCGACATGTCGTTCGACTCCACAGTCAACACGAAAAAGGTGCAGGTTCACCCGATGGACGCCTCCAAGACGGCTCTGATCGCCAACGACCTTAGTCCCGCATAGGAAAGCGCTCTCGTCGAATTCCTCCATGAGCTCTGGGAAATCTTCGCCTGGTGTCCTACAGACATGCCAGGAGTTCCTAGGGAATTCTCCGAGCACGCACTCAATGTATTTCCGGACGCCAAGCCCGTCAAACATTCCAACCAACGATTGTCCAAGCCATGAGCTGAAGCCATTGTAGTCGAAGTCAATAGACTGCTCGACGCTAACTTCATTCGGGAGATCAAGGAGAGCGAGTGGCTAGCAAACACTGTGCTTGTCCCTAAAAAGGATACGGATATCCTGCGGATGTGCGTGGACTTCACGTCACTCAAAAATCACTGCCCCAAGGATCACTTCCCTCTACCACAGATCGATCTGATCATCGATTCAACTGCAGGTTGCGAGAAACTCTCCTTCCTCGACGCCTACTCAGGCTACAACCAGATTCGACTGAAGGTCAAAGATCAGGAGAAAACGGTGTTCATCACGCCGTTCAGAGTGTTCTGCTACAATACCATGCCCTTAGGGATGAAGAACGCAGGTGCCACATACCAGCGGTGCATGCAGGCATGCCTGAAAAGCCAGATCGGCAGCAACATACAGGTCTATGTCAACGACATAGTCATCAAGACAAGGTAGGCCAAGACATTGATCGACGATCTCCGCGAGACGTTCGACAACCTCGATCACTACAAGATCAAGTTGAATCCAGAAAAGTGCGCCTTCGGCGTCCCATCTGGCCAATTACTTGGCTACTTCATCTCCCAGCGAGGGATCGAGGCGAACCCGAAAAAATCTGGGCCATACTGACCATGGAGAAGCCTAAGAACACTAAAGGTGTCTAGCAGCTTCATCAGCCGCATGGGTGAGAAGGCCTTGCCTTTCTACCAACTTCTACGCAAAGTAGACAAATTCGAGTGGACACCCGAAGCAGACGACGCATTCGAAGACCTGAAGCGACTGCTCTCCACCTTGCCCGTCCTGGTCATGCCAAAGGAACGCGAGCCTCTGCTGCTATACATAGCAGCCACGCATCAGGTGGTAAGCACCGTAGTCGTGGTCGAATGACCCAAAGAAGGCAAGACCCATGGGGTCCAACGCCCAATTTACTACCTCAGCGAGGTACTGACGCCAACAAAACAGAGGTACCCTCACTACCAGAAGCTCGCCTACGGAGTGTTCATGACGGCTCGTCGGCTGAGCTACTACTTCCAGGAGCATCAGATAATGGTCTTCAACGAGGCGCCACTCTCCAACATCCTGAACAACCCTGAAGCCATGGGACGCGTAGCCCTGTGGGGCATCGAGCTATCCCCTCTAGACATAGTCTACGAGCGGCACAAGGTGATCAAATCTCAGGTCCTCCCTAACTTCCTAGTTCAATGGATGGAGCTCCAGCTGCCAGACACCCCAGACATGACACATTCATGGACGATGCACTTCGATGGCTCCAAGCGCGAGGCTGGAGCAGGAGCTGGCGTCATACTGACATCCCCGTAAGGTGATAAGATGAAATACGTCCTTCAGATGAAATTTCGCGCCCCCAACAACGAAGCCGAATACGAGGCCCTCATCCACGGCATGAGGATGGCAAGATCTGCGGCGCAACATGCTTAGTCATCTACGGTGACTCGAACCTCATCGTCCAACAGACGATGAATGAGTGCAACGCACACTCCACCAACATGATCGCATACCGCGCGCTCTACAACTCACTCGAAGGAGACTTTGACGGTTGCGAGCTTCGCCACATTGGAAGGGAAAGCAACGAGGAAGACGATAGACTCGCCAACATCGGCTCCACCTGTGCACGGGTACCACCAGGTGTGTTCCTCGAACAAATCTGCGTACCCTCTATCAAGAGGAAATTCCCCAAGGGATCACCCGAAAAAGCAAAGTACTCGGGGGCAACACTACCCGAAGGATAGGAATGACCCGAAAAGCTCGATACGGAGGTCGAGTTGGTCAGCCTGATGCAGGTCATGGCAATCAAAGAAACATGAACGCAACCATACATTCGGTACCTGATAAATAGAGAACTGCCTGATGACCCGATAGATGCCCAGCGCATATCTCGCGGGTTCAAGGCCTTCACCATCATCAATGGCGAGCTGTACAAGCGCAACATTTCGGGTGTACTCCAACGGTGCGTCACCATCGGTGACGGCAAAACCATCCTCCAAGACATCGACAAGAGCATCTGCGGCCATCATGCGGGCAGCCGCGCCCTTGTCGCCAAAGCTTTACGAGCTGGATTCTACTGGCCAACGGCCATGAACGACGCCAAGGATATCGTCCAAAGGTGCAACGACTGCCAAAGGTTTGCGGACAAACCACACGCACCAGGGTCGGAGCTCAGGCCCATACCCTTGGCCTGGCCCTTCGCCCAGTGGGGCCTCGACATGATCGACAAACTGCCCAAATCTTCGAAAGGAGGCCATGTCTACCTCCTGGTCGCAGTTGACAAGTTCACCAAGTGGATCAAAGCCATGCCTGTCACCAACCAAAAGGGCAAAACGGACATCAAGTTCTTTGAGTCATAGTCTACAGGTTCAGCGTGCCGCACATCATCATCACGGACGATGGGTCGAACTTCATCTCCAAATAATTCCAGGACTTCTGCGAAGGCCTTGGCATCAACATATCATACACCTCCGTGGCGCACCCACAAACTAATGGGCAGGTCGAAAAGGCCAACGGTCTCGTGTCAACAACCGGATTTTTAATCTCAGATGCCTATTATGCCATACATCGCAATCCCAAGATTACCATTTTTGCGAGACATAACAAATTTGGATATCACAGTACATCATCCATTACAAACCATACATAAGGTCTTACAAAAATAAGGATCTCATGATCCAGTTCTTAATACAACTCAAGAAGCGGAATAACGTAATAGTAACGATAGCGTAGGCGAAGCTCCATCTTCAGGGTCACAGGCAATGCTGACGATGGGAGATGATCCTAGTTGTCGTAACCTTCCCGCGGTCCGTCATCCTGATACTCCTCTTCATAGTCTGGCCACAGGAATAGCCAGAGACAAAGCCATGAGTACTCTTTAAGTACTTGCAAACTAATACTAACAAGTGAAGTGGTTTTGAATAGGATATACTAAGCTCTAGGGTTGTTTTGCAAAAATCCAGATTTACCTCTACTAAGTTCACAAGCAAGAGATTTAGTTGAAAGTTGTATAACACCTAAGTGGGAACTTGAATTTCATATCACAACTCTGTTGTGGTCAAGTCAAAGTCACAAATCATTTCACAAGTTATTTTGAAAACATCTGACGGGGGAATAATGTGGCCACTCCAACTGTCCATAACCGCGGACGCGGTTATTCGAATAGTTTGACACTCTGTAGAGATTGTACACTTTCACCACAACATTCGATACATCCGTCAGGAACAAATCCTGAATTCACCATACTCAGTATGCAGATAATCAATCCTAACCTTTCAATTACATGCCCTATTATAGGCACCTCTCCTGTGAGTTTGGCCTCCCAACCATGACCAAATATCATCTTGGGTACTGCACAGGTGGACAATCTTCACAAGGTAGCCTCAGCTCAGACCTTGGCCGCGAGGGAACCCATACTAAGGTATATAAATTTCCAGCCAAGCCCTACCCAATTTTTGGGTATTGTGGTTGTACGATAAAATTGGAATGGTATCGCATCCAGACAACCATCAGTTTTATAAAGGGCCAAGGCTCATGCCTCAACATTTTCATCATCAAAATCATCTAATGTTCGGAAACACATGTCAAAGCATTTCAGTAGAATGACTCATCATTCTAAGGTTTTTACAACCATTTTCACCAAGTATTCCCATCTAAAGTTGATCAAGTTTTATGCTTAGCACTAGCATCTACAAGTGGTGGTAAATACTAATGAGGGGTGGTAAAAAAGTGGTGATTTGCTAGGTTCAATCTCATGCCTTAGGATGACATCAAGATTATCTAACTTAGGCCAAATTTTATGCTATTTATGCTACCTTCCAATATTCTTCTAATATCTACAATTCACTATGTAAACTCTAAGAGAAAGCTTTAATAAATTAATAAAGTATAAAGCTTGCAAGTAAAACTAGGATTGGGTTATCAAGTGGATATGATCACATATGCTTAAGGCTTGTAGTTATCATGGTAACAATCAAGTATTAGCTTTCATAAATTGCAAGGGTTATCTTGCAAGGTTTCAAGTATTGGCTTGCCTTGATCAGAGCAGTGGTTGAAGTTCTCCTCGGCTTCTTCCTCGTAGTATCCTCCTTCCTCCTCGTATCCTTGGTCGGTACTAGCGTCTATAAATAAATACGATGTACACAATCACCAAACAATACTTAACTATTTCCAATCATCACACAATGGTTCACACTAGATGATCTATCATCATCACTAATATTACAAGATTAAAGCACTTGTCTTACTTGTTTTATTTTTAGAAAAGTAATTTCTACTCATTGAAAAACTACTTAAGATTTAATATTCTCCAACTCAAACATGGGATCATGTTGACACATGTCATCACCACATATTTCAGTACATGGGAATGTGATTTAAAGTGGTGTCACAATTTAATAAGGTTTAACCTTTTTATTTTAATTAAATAAAGTGACTAGAAATGCCTATGGGGCATTCTTTTATTACTTGAACATTATTTCTGCAAGTAAACCCATATGTTTTTATATATTCTAAAAGGTATGATCACATGTGATTTTAGAGAGTTGGAATGAACTCAAAAGCTTTTATGGTTGAATTTTGAAAAATGTTTGAATGTAGAAAAGCTTCTGCCTTGTTATTTTTACCATGGCTGATCCACAAATCTAAATGGTTTGAATCCAACGGGCTTGTATTAAGTATTTCAGTACCTTTCTACCAAAATTGGTTTCATGCATTTTGGTTCAATGAATCGAGCTGGGTTGATTTTTAAATCTGGGTACAGAACTATGTTTGAAATTAAATGAATAAAGCTTAATTTGAATTGTTGGGTCACGCGGGATGTTTTACTGGGCCGGCCCACTACACGCAGCGTGTACGCGGGCTGGTTAAGTAACTGTCCCCACGCGTCAGTGAGACGGGGAGGGGCGAAGCGGTATGGGGCAGTGTGAATCGCACGATCTAACTCTAATCAAACGGCTACGGTTCATCGTCCACGTCGGGCAGCGCCGGCGAGACAGAACCCTAACGTGGCAGGTGTGGGTCGTGGGAGGCTCACAGGGGCTCAGGCGAGGGTCGGCGACGGGGGCGAACGACGAAGTCGACGACGGCGGTTCTCCTGGTACCGGCAGCTCCTGCTAGGGCGGCTCCAATCGACGGCTCCCTTCTTCTCCAACAGTGGCGGGCTCCGGCCAAATTCTGATGATGCGCTGCTCGCCTTGCTCCGGGAGTGTGGTGGGGTGATTCTGGGTGAGAGGGGAGTGAACTGGTGTGGCGAAAACGAGCGGTGGAGGCCTCTATTTATAGTGGCAGAAGGGGACCGACGGGCGCGGGCTGAGCTCGTCGTGGTCGACGGCACAGGCAGCTACTGGCATGGGCGGCGGTAGGGGACAGTTCTGTGCTCCCTGGCGAAGCTCAACGTCATGGTCATCCAGCGTGGGGCGGTGCTGATCGGTCGGAACGTCGTGGTGCTCTGAGCGGGTCCGACGGTGGTTTTAATGTCGCACAGCACGCGTGGTCCGCGCGGCGGCGAACGGGCATGTCTGGCGGGGTGCTGGTGATCATCCCTGCAAGCGGCGAGGGCGGCGTGCGGTCTGTGGGTGCTGGTCGAGCGGGGCGCACGGGCGCGCTCTCGGCTCGCGCAGAGAGGTTTGGCATGGGCGTGTCATGTGGTCCAGGGGCTGGCATTTCTCGGGGCTGTGGCGGTGGACGGTGCTGCATGTCCCAGACAAGGTTGGCGAGGCTAGTGCGGCCTCTAGCTCGCTGGCGACAATGGGGTGGCAATGGTGCTCTCGGCATGCTTGACATTAATGGCTAGGCTTGCTCACAGTGGTGCTAAAGCTAGTTAGATTATTTTGATCATCTATTGGGAGTGTAGAGTGAGATATAGAGGGAACAAGTTAGGCCAATTTTACTGCACACTATAGTATTTGATGTTTGTTTGATTTGAATCTGCAATGTGTTTGATGAAATGGCCGCAAGAACTTTAAATTTGAAATTTGGATTCAAACTTTGTGGGTTTGCTAGGCACATACTAGGAAGTGTCTGGTTAGTTGGATTAGTCAAGGGGCATTGGTTTGGTTGGGTTTTGAAAATGGATGATCTTCACATATGAATAACATTCAATTTTGAATTGTGATTTGAATGGGGTTGCCAAATGGTTCTGCAAGTTTGAAAGGTGGGCCTTGATTCACTTTTACTAGTTCTATCAAGGGGTGAAAAGAATTGGGAAAGTTTCTGTTTGAAATCTTGGACTAGAAACACTCAAAGTGACCTAGTGAGCAAGATTGGCAAAAATGACCATTTGCTTTATTTGCTTTGTTTTTTATTTTATTTTGATTTGTTTCTGCATGGAAATGTTTTATATGATGTTATTTTCATCTTTAAACCATTTCTTAATATTTAGATTAATCACAGAAGTCCATTCATGCATTTGTGAAATCATTTCATTCACACATGCATTCGTATGATTTTAATTAATCAAAGTTTTTGTTAACCCTAATTTTAGTGATTAGAGTTTGATGATCGTTGTTTTATATTTTTGGGATGTTACAAACCTTCCCCCCTTAAACAAAATCTCGTCCCGAGATTTGAAAAAGGACAAAAAAGATTACCTAGGATTCAAAGAGATCGGGAAACTTTGTCCTGATGTGATCTTCGCGCTCCCAGGTAGCTTCTTTAGTGTGGTTGCTCCACTGAATCTTGAGAAACTTGATGCTTCGGGTCCTGATGGTCCTGAAAGCTTCTTCCAAAATACAGATGGGTACTTTGGGATAGGTCAGGTCATCGCTGATCTCTATGGTCCGGTGATCAATGTTCTTGAACACTTCAGTCTTCTCCGGAACTTCAAGGCATTTGCGAAGTAATGATATATGGAACACATTGTGCACTACTGCCATCTCCTCTGGCAGTTCCAATTGATATGATACCTCTCCTCGATGATTCAGAATCTTGAAGGGTCCGATATATCTGGGGGCTAACTTTCCTTTCAGCTAGAAACGTTGCATTCCTTTCAACGGCGACACTTTGAGGTACACAAAATCTCCAATATTAAAAGCGAGGTCTCGACGTATCTTGTCGGCGTAACTCTTCTGTCCTGACTAGGCGGTCTTGAGGTGCTCATGAATCTTGTGAACTTTCTCTTCTTCTTCTCGTAGGATGTCGGGTCCGAAAATCTGACTCTCTCCTACTTTCGACTAGTTCAACGGGGTGCGACATTTCCTTCCATACATAAACTCAAACGGGGCCATTTGCAGACTAGCTTGATAACTGTTGTTGTATGAAAATTCTGCGAAAGGCAGACAGTCTTCCCATTGAGATCCATACTCTAGCACACATGCTCTCAACATATCTTCAAGTATTTGATTTACTCGCTCCGTTTGTCCATCGGTCTGAGGGTGATAAGCTGTGCTGAAATCTAGTCGGGTTCCTAAACCTTCTTGGACTTTCTTCCAGAATCTCGAGGTAAACTGAGTTCCTCAATCCGATACGATGTTCTTGGGGACTCCATGCAAACTGATGATTCTGGCAATGTATAACTCCGCTAGCTTCGAACTCTGGTATGTGGTCTTGACTGGTAAGAAATGGGCTACTTTGGACAATCGGTCAACTATGACCTAGATAGAATCATTTTCTCTACTAGAAGTAGGCAATCCGGTGATAAAGTCCATTCCAACTGAATCCCATTTCCATTCTGGAATCTGTAGAGGTTGCAACAGTCTAGCGGGTCTTTGATGTCCCGCCTTGACTCTCTGACATATATCACACTTGGCGATATAGCTTCCAATTTCTCTCTTCATCTTATGCCACCAAAATTGTTCCTTCAACTCCTGATACATCTTTGTTCCTCTGGGGTGGATAGAATAAAGGGTATCATGGGCCTCTTTCAAAATCACTTCTTTCAATTCTGAATCTGTTGGTACACAAAGGCGTACTTTGTACCACAGAACTCCTTCTCCATCTTCCGTGAATCCGGGTACTAAGCCTGTACAGATACGACACTTGATTCCATCGATACTAGCATTTCCTTTCTACGCCTCTTTGATCTGGCTGATCAAAGTGGGTTGAAGTTCTATGCTAGCCAAAAATACTTCACTCACTAATTCCATTCGGAAATCTTCCATCTCTTTGTGCAAACTTGGTTGCTCCTTTAAAATCATGGAGTTCAAGCGGCACGGCAATCTGCTAAGGGCATCTGCTACCACATTGGCTTTACCGGGGTGATAGTGAATGTCCAGATCATAATCCTTGATTATCTCAATACATCTTCTCTGCCTCATATTCAGCTCCTTCTGAGTGAATATATACTTCAAGCTCTTGTGATCTGAATAAATCTCACAACGGTTTCCCATCAGGTAATGCCTCCATGTCCTCAGGGCTAGAACTACGGCTGCGAGTTCGAGGTCATGGGTTGGATAATTCTGTTCATGTTGCTTCAGTTATCGAGATAGATACGATATAACTTTTCCTTCTTGCATTAGCACACATCCTAGGCCGATCTTGGATGTGTCACAATACACGTCAAAGGGCTTCGTGATATCCGGCATGATCAAGATGGGGGATGAAATCAATCTTCTCTTGAGTTCTTGAAAACTCGCTTCACATTTGTCTGTCCATTCAAACTTCTTGTCCTTCTTCAGCAATTGGGTCATGGGTCTGGCGATACTCGAGGATCCTTCGACGTACTTGCGATAGTATCCCGCTAATCCGAGAAATGCACGAACTTGGGTTTGAGTGGTTGGGGCTTGACAATCTTCAACATCTTTCACCTTTGCAGGGTCAACGGAAATTCCTCCGACTGATACGATATGTCCGAGGAATCCTACCTCCTATAACCAGAATTCACATTTGCTAAACTTGGCATACAACTGATGCTCTCTAAGGGTTCCAAGAATGGTCCTTAGGTGTAGCTCATGTTCTTCTTCTGATTTGGAAAAAATCAGAATGTCATCGATGAAAACAACGAAAAACTTATCCAGGAAGTCCATAAAAATCTTATTCATGAGATTCATGAAATAAGCGGGGGCATTGGTTAATCCAAAATACATGACAGCATACTCGTATAATCCATATCTGGTGGTAAAGGCAGTCTTTGGAATATCCTCTGCACGAATCTTGAGTTGATGATAGCCAGTTCTAAGATCAATCTTAGAAAACACTTTGGCACCAGTCAACTGGTCAAACAAATCTTTGATCTTCGGCAACGGGTACCTGTTTTTGATAGTGACATCATTCAACTTCCGATAATCCGTACACAGACGGTTACCTCCATCCTTCTTGTCCACGAACAAAACAGGTGATCTCCATGGTGACGCACTTGGTTGAATCAACCCAATTTCCAGCATGGCGTCCAGTTGCTTCTTCAGTTCTGCTAGTTCAGACGGGTTCATACTATATGGTCTCTAGGCTATGGGTCCGATTCCAGGGATTAGTTTGATGATAAACTCGATATCCCGATCTGGGGGCATACCGGGCAAAACATCTGGAAATAGATCGGGGTATTGACAGACTATCCGGACTTGGTCAATGGTAGGCTGGGCTATACTCTTGTTGCACTTGAATTGACGAGGCAAGGTTTCAGATACATGCTCGATGGATATTCTGGCTGTACTGGTCATGGTTATGGCTTTCTTGGCACAGTCAATTAATCCTTTGTGTTTGGACATCCAATCCATTCCTAGTACTACTTCCAAACCTTTAGTTCCGAGTACTATTAGATTAGCATAAAATCTATGCCATGGATTCGGATAGGGATGGCTTTGCAAATTTGTCTAGATTTGGTGGTTGAACCGGGGATTTGAACAATCATAACATGCTTCAATTTGGTTGGTTGAATCTTACTAGTGCATGCAAATTCTTCAGTGACAAATGAGTGTGATGCTCCAGAATCAAACAACACTCTTGCTAGTACTGAGTTAACAGAAAACATACCCAGCACGACATCTGGCGCTTCCTGGGCTTCTTCAGCATGCATGAGAAAGAGACGGCCATTGCGGTTGAGCGAATTCCCTGGGGCAAACCTTCTTCCGGGCTGAACACGACGCTGTTGCTGAGCTGGGGCATTTGCATTGGGGGTTGTGGCATTCTTCTTGGGGCACTCATTGGAGTAGTGACCCTTGGTTCCACATTCATAACAAGTCACTTGCGACTTGTCCTTCGCTGCAACAGGCACAACATTGCTTCCGGTCCTTGGGGCAGTGTTGGTGTTGGTGGCGGCATTGTTGTTGTTGTTGAACTTGGGTGGTGCACGGTTGAAATTGCCTTAGTTGCCGGGGTTTCTGTGGTTTCCTCCGGGCCTTGGGTTTCCACGGTTGGGATAGGTCGAACGGTTCATCGGGGGTCTGTTGGTTCTCAGGGCAAATCCTGGAGATGGGTTGGGGTGATACTTTGGTGTCTGGTGGGTTCCTGGTTGATGCATCATGCGGCACTTGCGTTTCTCATTGGCTTGGTTGATCTTTCCTTACATCTGAATGGCAGAGTCGACTAGGGCTTCAATATCTATAAAGGGGATATTGACTAACACCGTCTGCATCTCATCGTGCAGACCGTTCAGGAATCTCTCTTTCTTCTTGGCTTCAGTGTCGATCTCATCCGGTGCATACCTAGCTAGTGACAAGAATTTGTCATGGTATTCCACTACTATCATTCTTCCTTGCTTCAGTTCTCTGAATTCATCCCTCATCCTCTTGATTAAATCCGGTGGCACATGGGTTCTGTTGAAACTTGACCTTGAATTCATCCCAAGTCATCATCAGACCTCCGGTCATTGCACAAACGCTGTTCCACCATGCTCTTGCATCTCCGGCTAGATAGTGGGTGGCGAATAGAACTTTCTCATTAGCTTCTACTCCTGCAACTTCCAAATTGTTCTCCACTGTTTGCATCCAATCATATGCATCTAGGGGTTCTTCTGACTTAGTGAAAACAGGTGGATTGGTGTTCTGGAAATTCTTGAGCTTAGATCCATGGTTGTCCTGATTTCCATGGCCTTGATTATTGTTGGCCATCTGAGCTATCTGTTGAAGGGTGGCCAGGTTGGCTTGACGTTCGACTCTTTCGGTTTCGCGGTCCGAAACCAACATCTGCAAGAGTTGCAACATTGGGTCCAGGGCTAAGTTGCTTCCTCCGCGAGGCATATGAAGATTGAGATAGATCATGAGAAAAGAGGGAAATTTCTAAGGTTTAGGGGTTGTTTTTTAAAGTTGTTAAAGTGTGACTCAGATTTTGCTAGCAACTTGCTTTTCATTCATTCATAGCACACAATACAACACACACCACAACAAAGAAAAATAGATGGTTTTAAGAACCATTCTATGAAGCTACGATACAATGGGGCCGACTACAACTCACTAACGCTAGTGCTCAAGTGCTACTACTCCTTGGAGTCAGTGTACTCATCATCCTCATCATCATCGTCATCGATGAAGGCGAAATCATCCTCATCGGTGAAGAAGTCCATGGCCTGATCCTCCAGAAAGTCATCATCATCGCTGAGATAGGAGTAGGGGTCTCCACGAAGGTTTTCTTCGGCATTCTCCCTTTCCTCCAACGGCATGTCTCTCTCGTGGATGGTCTCCTCCAAATCTGTGATCCGGTGGCGAAGACGGGCAATGATGCACTCCTTCTTGTTGAGCTGACGGCGACGAGACTTGCGATCCTTCACTAGCATGGCGAGGGTCTGATCCTTCTTCTTGGCGATGGCGTACTTGTGGTTAGCGTAGGCACGTGCATTGTCCAACTCCTTCTGACGATCGTACATCATGAAGCTGAGGTGGTCCACTTGAATCTTCAGCTCGGGATGATGTGGGGCCTCTAGTGGCTATCCCATAACATCACGCCTTGGGTAGAACTCAAAGCGGGTACCCTTGATCTGATTGATACTCTGCCCACACAGACGGGCAAGAGCTTCCTGCATTGCCCTGGCCAGTCCATCGAGCCAGTTGTTCTCCCTTAAGGTGAACTGAATTCCCTCGGCAGTGGGAGGTTCAATCTTTCCTCGGAGACTTGCAACAACTAGCCACTGCAGGTCTTCTCCTTCCTGATCATTGAGCTGAGCTCCGAAGAACTCGGGGTGTGGACGCTCCAGCAACTCCGACAGCTGGTCCAAGTCACGCTCAAAGATGAGGTCTCCTCCATTCCCCAACTGATAAAACTTGTTGTACTTCACGTCCATCTATAAGAATATAGGATGAGTAAGTTAGTTGAGTGATCAAGTGTGTCAAATTATATGTAAGTTTGCAAGAATTTTTGAGGAACATGAATTTTCATGAAAGAATCCAAGTGATAAGAATGAGAATAAGTTTTTTTAAATACTCACTTCCTTTGGTTTTGAAACTAGGTTTTTGATTCAAACGTACATTCTAACTAGGGTCTCCTATGGTCAGGATGGCTCTGATATCAACTTGTCAACACCCGGATTTTTAATCTCAGATGCCTGTTATGCCATACATCGCAATCCCAGGATTACCATTTTTGTGAGACATAACAGATTTGGATATCGCAGTACATCATCCATTACAAACCATACATAAGGTCTTACACAAATAAGGATCTCATGATCCAGTTCTTAATACAACTCAAGCAGCGGAATAACGTAATAGTAACGATAGCGTAGGCAAAGCTCCATCTTCAGGGTCACAGGCAATGCTGACGATGGGAGATGATCCTAGTTGTCATAATCTTCCTGCGGTCCGTCATCCTGATACTCCTCTTCATAGTCTAGCCACGGGAATAGCCAGGGACAAAGCCATGAGTACTCTTTAAGTATTCGCAAACTAATACTAACAAGTGAAGTGGTTTTGAATAGGATATACTAAGCTCTAGGGTTGTTTTACAAAAATCCAGATTTACGTCTACTAACTTCAGAAGCAAGAAATTTAGTTGAAAGTTGTATAACACCTAAGTGGGAACTTGTATTTCATATCACAACTCTATTGTGGTCAAGTCAAAGTCACCAATCATTTCACAAGTTATTTTGAAAACATCTGACGGGGGAACATTATGGCCACTCCAACTTTCCATAACCGCGGACGCGGCTATTCGAATAGTTTGACACTCTGCAGAGATTGTACACTTTCACCACAACAATCGATACATCCATCAGGAACAAATCCTGAATTCACCATACTCAGTATGCAGATAATCAATCCTAACCTTTCAATTACACGCCCTAGTATAGGCACCTCTCCTGTGAGTTTGGCCTCCCAACCATGACCAACTGTCATCTTGGGTACTGTATAGGTGGATAATCTTCATAAGGTAGCCTCAGCTCAGACCTTGGCCGCGAGGGAACCCATACTAAGGTATATAAATTTCCAGCCAAGCCCTACCCAATTTTTGGGTATTGTGGTTGTACGGTAAAATTGGAATGGTATCGCATCCAGACAACCATCAGTTTTATAAAGGGCTAAGACTCATGCCTCAACATTTTCATCATCAAAATCATCTAATGTTCGGAAACACATGTCAAAACATTTCAGTAGAATGACTCATCATTCTAAGGTTTTCACAACCATTTTCACCAAGTATTCCCATCTAAATTTGATCAAGTTTTATGCTTAGCACTAGCATCTACAAGTGGTGGTAAATACTAATGAGGGGTGGCAAACAAGTGGTGATTTGCTAGGTTCAATCTCATGCCTTAGGATGACATCAAGATTATATAACTTAGGCCAAATTTTATGCTCTTTATGCTACCTTCCAATATTCTTTTACTATCTACAATTCACTATGTAAACTCTAACAGAAAGCTTTGATAAAGAAATAAAGTATAAAGCTTGCAAGTAAAACTAGGATTGGGTTATCAAGTGGATATGATCACATATGCTTAAGGCTTGTAGTTATCATGGTAACAATCAAGTATTAGCTTTCATAAATTGCAAGGGTTATCTTGCAAGGTTTCAAGTATTGGCTTGCCTTGATCAGAGCAGTGGTTGAAGTTCTCCTCGGCTTCTTCCTCGTAGTATCCTCCTTCCTCCTCGTATCCTTGGTCGGTACTAGCGTCTATAAATAAATACGATGTACACAATCACCAAACAATACTTAACTATTTCCAATCATCACACAATGGTTCACACTAGATGATCTATCATCATCACTAATATTACAAGATTAAAGCACTTGTCTTACTTGTTTTATTTTTAGAAAAGTAATTTCTACTCATTGAAAAACTACTTAAGATTTAATATTCTCCAACTCAAACATGGGATCATGTTGACACATGTCATCACCACATATTTCAGTACATGGGAATGTGATTTAAAGTGGTGTCACAATTTAATAAGGTTTAACCTTTTTATTTTAATTAAATAAAGTGACTAGAAATGCCTATGGGGCATTCTTTTATTACTTGAACATTATTTCTGCAAGTAAACCCATATGTTTTTATATATTCTAAAAGGTATGATCACATGTGATTTTAGAGAGTTGGAATGAACTCAAAAGCTTTTATGGTTGAATTTTGAAAAATGTTTGAATGTAGAAAAGCTTCTGCCTTGTTATTTTTACCATGGTTGATCCACAAATCTAAATGGTTTGAATCCAACGGGCTTGTATTAAGTATTTCAGTACCTTTCTACCAAAATTGGTTTCATGCATTTTGGTTCAGTGAATCGAGCTGGGTTGATTTTTAAATCTGGGTACAGAACTATGTTTGAAATTAAATGAATAAAGCTTAATTTGAATTGCCGGGTCGTGCGGGATGTTTTACTGGGACGGCCCACTACACACAGTGCGTATGCGGGCTGGTTAAGTGACTGTCCCCACGCGTCAGTGAGGCGGGGAGGGGCGAAGCAGTACGGGGCAGTATAAATCGCACGATCTAACTCTAATCGAACGGCTACGGTTCATCGTCCATGTCGGGCAGTGCCGGCGAGACAGAACCCTAACGCGGCAGGTGTGGGTCATGGGAGGCTCACAGGGGCTCAGGCGAGGGTCGTCGATGGGGGCGAATGATGAAGTTGACAACGACGGTTCTCCTGTTACCGGCAACTCCTCCTGGGGCGGCTCCAATCGACGACTCCCTTCTTCTCTAGCGGCGGCGGGCTCCAGCCAAATTTTGGTGATGTGCTGCTCGCCTTGCTCCGGGAGTGCGGTGGGGTGATTCTTGGTGAGAGGGGAGTGAACTGGTGTGGCGAAAACGAGCGGTGTAGGCCTCTATTTATAGTGGCGGAAGGGGACCGACGGGCGCGGGATGAGATCGTCGTGGTCGACGGCACAGGCAGCTACTGGCATGGGCGACGGTAGGGGACGGTGTTGTGCTCCCTGGCGAAGCTCAACGACATGGTCTTGAGGCATGGGGCGGTGCTGATCGGTCGGAACGTCGCGGTGCTCTGAGTGGGTCCGACGGCGGTTTTAATGTCGCACAGCGCGTTGTCCGCGCGGCGGCGAACGAGCATGTCTGGCGGGGTGCTGGGGTGCTGGTGATCATCCCTGTAAGCGGCGAGGGCGGCGCGCGGTCTGTGGGTGCTAGTCGAGCGTGGCGCACGGGCACGCTCTCGCCTCGCGTGCAGAGACGTTTGGCATGGGCGTGTCGTGTGGTCCAGGGGCTGGCATTGCTCGGGGCTGGGACAGTGGGTGGCGGTGAACGGTGCTGCATGTCCCAGACAAGGTTGGCGAGGCTAGTGCGGCCTCTACCTCGCTAGAGACAATGGGGTGGCAATGGTGCTCTCGGCATGCTTGACATTAATGGCTAGGCTTGCTCAAAGTGGTGCTAAAGCTAGTTAGATTACTTTGATCATCTACTGGGAGTGTAGAGTGAGATATAGAGGGAACAAGTTAGGCCAATTTTACTACACACTATAGTGTTTGATCTTTGTTTGATTTGAATCTGCAATGTGTTTGATGAAATGGCCGCAAGAACTTTAAATTTGAAATTTGGATTCAAACTTTGTGGGTTTGCTAGGCACATACTAGGGAGTGTCTGGTTAGTTGGATTAGTCAAGGGGCATTGGTTTGGTTGGGTTTTGAAAATGGATGATCTTCACATATGAATAACATTTAATTTTGAATTGTGATTTGAATGGGGTTGCCAAATGTTTCTGCAAGTTTGAAAGGTGGGCCTTGATTCACTTTTACTAGTTCTATCAAGGGGTGAAAAGAATTGGGAAAGTTTCTGTTTGAAATCTTGGACTAGAAACACTCAAAGTGACCAAGTGAGCAAGATTGGCAAAAATGACCATTTGCTTTATTTGCTTTGTTTTTTATTTTATTTTGATTTGTTTCTGCATGGAAATGTTTTATATGATGTTATTTTCATCTTTAAACCATTTCTTGATATTTCGATTAATCACACAAGTCCATTCATGCATTTGTCAAATCATTTCATTCACACATGCATTCATATGATTTTAATTAATCAAAGTTTTTGTTAACCCTAATTTTAGTGATTAGAGTTTGATGATCCTTGTTTTATATTTTTGGTATGTTACATCTCATAGGCGGTGGCATCAAGAAACGCCTACTCAGCCCACTTGAACGACTTGCGGGAGCCTGGGCAGAAGAGCTACCCTCTGTCCTCTAGAGCTTGCGTACAACGCCAAACAGCTCAACTGGCTACACGCCATTCTTCATGGTGCACGGAGCCGAAGCCGTACTACCTGCAGAAGTACGCCACAAGGCCCCACGGGTCGTCGCCTACAACGAAGCCAAATCGACAGCCGCACTCGAAGATGCCGTCGACACACTCGACAAGGCAAGCGACATAGCCACGGCTCGCTTAGCAGTCTGCCAGCAGAGCCTCCGCAACTACCACAGCCGACGACTGCGACCAAGGTCCTTCGTCGAAGGAGACCTAGTCCTGCGACTCAAGCAAGAGCGGCCGAAGAAGCTCAAGTCACCCTAGGAAGGACCCTACATCGTCACCGAAGTTATCCCAGGTGGCGCCTACCGCCTCAAGGACATCAATTCAGGAGTCGCATACTCCAACCCATGGAACGTTGCACAATAGCGACACTTCTACCCCTAGCTATCCTTTTACTTTCAATAAGGCTACTCAGCCGAACAATGTACCTCCTTATTACGATATGAATAAAAGCTAAGTCCCCTGTCCGAAAAATATCTTTACCTTGCATTTACTTTATGTTACCATACACTCGGGGGCTCTGCCACACCTCACAACTTCGTCGCCTGAGAATAACGCATGTAAACATAAGTAGCTGACCGCTTTAGGCTAACGAAAAGGACATGCATATAATAAAGCACCACGTGCTAACACAAATAATCTTTACAACAAAGGGCACAACAAGCCCACTCGAAATATATACAGGTTTTACATCTATCTTTTTACAGGGTCTACCTATTCCGAAGGATCACGCGCGACCGATGCTCAAAGAGATCCACGATCTCTTTGGCATACTGCCTAATAGCCGCACAGTGCGAGCGCATGTCCCAGAGGCTACCATCCCGTCAAAGAGGCAGCCCAGTCACCACCGTCGCAAGGTCAACATCAGGGTGATGCAGCCGAACAAGTGAAAGTGCAGCCTTCACGCCTGCAACCAACTGGTGCCGCACCAACTCCCTCACATGACTCACGTCTCGAAACTTTCCCCGAAAACCCCAAAGAGTTAAGGGTGCCTCGTCTAGAGGGAACATGATGTATAGAATCAACGACATGGAAGTATTCGCCTGCTTCAGCACCCGCGAAACTTGATGCACACGATCCTGCACCGTCGCAAGGACGGTGGCTCGGTCACGATCCATCTAGAAGAAACCGCCAGCTTCCAAGTCCTGTTGGGCCAGAAAGTTGATCCGAACCGCAACGCGTTCCTTCTCCTTCCTGGGAACAAGGTTAACACTGCAGAACATTCATGATAAGGTGACATGCAAACAAGGCACACCCAAAAACGAGCAGCAGCTCAGGAATACTTACATTGCAATTATTCGCTCAACTACCACAGCTCCCCCATCAGATACTCCTCTCTGGCGGTAGCCCGCACATTCTTCGACTTCCACACGTCTGCGTGGCCCCGGACGCCAATGATCTCCTTCTCCAAGCTATGGACGCGATCGCGAAGGAAAATAAGCTGTGATGCATCATCCAATGATGGTCGTGGATATGGTGCAGTCGAAGTACCAATGGGTGCACCACCCGAAGGACCCTAGAAGGCAAAACAGGCAAGGAGATAAACATCACAAACATCTCTGAAGATAGCTCGACAAAATAACTTATATATATTAATGACCACCGCGTGGCACAAAATAAGGATTGTTCATCAACAAAAGCATACATTACAAAAGAGGATACACTATCCTAAAACTACAACAGAGAAGCCTAAGCGCCCGCATCCGGAGTGGCCTCAGAGCTAGAGTGCCTGCTCTTGGCCTCCTCCTGCTTCGATAAGCTTTGGACCATAACGCTTACAACGATAGGTGAAGAGAGCAAAGGCTACCTCTGAGCCGTCTGGCATCATCGGCATCTGGGAGGTGACGTGCTGAAAATCCAGCTCCACTCCGGACGCCATGGCCATGACCAGACCCATGGAGGCGCCGATGCCCTTCTGCTTGCGCTTGTAGGCCATAGGGGCATCCTCTGACAGTGCATCCGCCAGAGAATCGACATCCTCAAGGGCAGCGCCCTTGGGAACAATCTCCTTGTAGAAACGCCGGAGGACCTCCTTGGCCTTAGCAAGGGAGCCAGCAACAGTGCTGCAGTGATCTTCGACCGCTACGGTGGCATCATCCAGAGCACTCCCGTGCTCCAAGACACCGCGATCAAACGCAATGCCCGAGGCATCTGGCGCAAACAAGAACAATCAGGAGTTGAATAAGGACATGAAGAAAAGTAGTCAAAAATCCAAAGGACCAATTCGCATGCAAGACACTTACTAGAGAACGCCTTGGCCGTAGCCATCAGCCTATCGGCCATCTCCTTCTCGCGAGCAGCAGCAACAAGCTCCTTCTCGCGATCCGCAGAGTCCTTCTCGGCAGCAGCGGCCACCTCCTTCTCCAGACGCTCCTTCGCCTCAGAAGCATCCACAGTCTTCTTCTCCGCTCGACCGAGGCTCTTGTCGAGAGGATCCAGCTGATGGAGGGCATCGTTGTTCTCTTCTACAAACAAACCAACAAGCACATGAGTGACACAGGCATCGTTGGTGTGATAAATGAATAGATATGAGAAAAATCTAGAACCTTGCAGCTGTTTCATGCTGGCCTCCAGCGCCAGATGCTGCTGGATGAGCAGATTAGCACTGCGCATGAAGGGCTGCGAAAGGAAGCAGAAGCAAATAATCAAGAAAGCATCAGAAAAATTGCTCGGGGGCTACGCCCCAGAAAAAGCAAAACATTCAACAGAACAACCCGAAAAGGGCTCGGGCGCTCCCCCTAGGACGAAAAAAGAAAGCAACTTACATGCTCAGATGGAGACTCAAAAGGTCCACCAGGGGTCTTCTGAGTAATGACCACCCGAGCCTCTGGCCGAGAGGGATTCGGGGCATCATCCTCAGAGTCGGCCACTATCTGAGAGTAAGGATCTCTAAGCTTCGACTCCCCTACGGCCTCCTGAGCGCCCTCAGTAAGAGAACACTCTGAGGAGTGGCTGCAATAAATAGTACTGACCAAGACAACAAGAAAAGTTATGCATGCAAGATTCAGAACAAAAGGCATCCTAAGGTGCTTACGAGTCAATGTCGCTCAAGTTGAAGAAGGGCGGCGCCTTATCCTTCTTCTTCTTCTTAGCCGGTGGCTGCGGCGCCACTGCCTGCAGAGGCACAACCGGGAATGGTGAGGAAGAAGCGCCGTCCTCCTCGCCATGGTGCACGAGGAAGGATGGGTCCCTAGGCGTCGGTGGATTCGAGGCATCCGAATATTTGCTCATACTCCGTGCTCGCTTTTGGGTCTGCCCCTCGCTCGCCTCGGGGGCTTCATGAGTTGGTGACTGCGCCAACGGAAGCTCAGACTCGGAGTCTACCTCCTCATTGTCTTGTGCCTCCCTATATTTCTTAGGCAGAGGGGGCATGGACCCCGTAAGCTAGAGGCGCTGCAAGCAAAGAAAACAAAGACATGAGAAACTACAACAAGCAAAAAACGCACAGCAAAGCGCAACGCGCACGAATAATCTTCACCTTCGAGGCCCCTTTATTGGCGCTAAGAGGGGGGTCAGTGACTCCCCCGGCAGGTCCTCACCAGCCTTGTAATTCAGCAGAGGATGGAGGGCCCTATCAAGATCACCCGAAGATAATTCTTCGGATGACACTCTGGTAGGGTCACTAGGGCTGGCATAGAGAAACATCGGGTGCGCCCTGGCCTGGAGCGGCTGCACCCGACGCTTGAGGAAGGTGCGGATGATGTCGACTCCGTTGACCTCCTTGCCTGCCACTAGTTGGAGAGCCTCCACCCGCTGGTAGAGCATCTCCACCTCCACCGCTTCGCCCTCCAAGATGTGGTTTTTCCACGATCTCTTTCAAACGATCTTCTGCCTCGGAGTCAAAGGGGGCAAGACCAAATTGCTGACCGCCCAGCTTGACATCCCGGATGTGAAACCACTTGCGACGCCAATACTGAACGGACTCGCAAATGGAGAGGGAGAAAAACTGGACAAAGGGACAAAGAAAAATCATGCAGCCACCGAGCGGATAGACTCCGTCAGAGCCGGACTGCCTCTTCATGGAATAGAGTTTCCGAAAGAGACCAAAGTGTGGCTCGATGCCGAACCAGCACTCGCAAAGCGTGATGAAACACACAATGTTAAGAAGGGAATTGGGAGACAAATGATGAATCTGAATCCTATAGAGGAAAAGGAGCCCACGAAGGAACTCGTGGGCAGGAAGCGACAAACCACGAAGAATAAAGGCAACGAAGATCACCCGAAAACCCATGGGTGGGCGAGGGATTAACTCATCACCGGGGATTTTAACGTCCTCCTTGTTTTGCGGGATTAACCCCGCATCGCACAACTTGCGCATATCGGTGTCGCGCACGTCGAAACGCCCCCACTTTCCATCAGTGTTGCGTGCAGGGGTGGCAACCTTCTTGCCGCCGACAGGAGCACTCGAGCCTGCTCCGACGGAGGCCTTCTTCGACTTCACTATTGCGGAGCATCGATGGCGGCGGTGCGCACGCAAGAACGAAGAGGGAAAAGATTGAAGAGCGTCTAGTGCGCACGAGGACGAGCTCGTGAAAATGGAGACAGTGAAAGCAAATGGCAAAGGGTGAAAACAAACCACTGTTTTCCCCACAGTTATAAGGATGAAAACGACGAATGGGAACCGTTCATCCAGAAGCCCTACCGCTAGGGTCAGATCCAACCGTCCACGTGTCAACATAGCAGCGAACTGTCGCCCGCACGCCATCCACTATGCAAAAAAATCGAGGAGATTCCGTAATTTTCGCTACGACGCGCATGACTAGTCAACTCCAAGTCAGAAAGTGGGACCCATGTTCGTCCTGTTACGTCACCTCTGGCGCCGCAGACGGTTGAGGTCACCGATCGTCAGCACTGACGTCATCAAAACCAAGCTAGTAACGGTTGGAAATCTTCAGCTGATAACTAAAAGTACTCACTCAAATCTACGATTCGAGCAACTACTCGGGGGCTACTCCTATCAGGAGCACTGGCCGCGCACCTGAGACATGATTAAGGTACTACACCACTGATGATTCTTCGAGTCCTATGTCGAGTCTACGACTCCACTAAGGACTCGGGGGCTACTCCATAGGGAGGATTGATCAAACATCCGAAAAAATTGTGTCCTACGGACCTGGAGCTCAATTAACTGAACTAAAGTCTCTGCTCGAGTCTACGACTCGAACGGACACTCGCGGGCTACTCCCATAGGGAGCGCTGGCCGCGCACTCTATGAATTAGTCGATTGTGATCCTTTGGATCAAACATGACAAAATATTTTCTGGCAACTTTGCCCAAGTCAATGCTAAGTGAGAATCATCCTCCTTGGCCACCCGAAACACCTCCGCAGTGATAACATTCCGGATGCTATGTCTGCGACACAAAGATAAGACCTGTAGATACCATCTGATGGCCTGGTAACGCACCTGACTGCGCTCTACCAGTAAAAAGCCGTGTCAACAGGCATGATAAAAATCCCGACGGACGCATTGGGTAGATCACTCGAAACTACTAGGATTCGACTCCTGTAAGACCTCAGCATCCACAGTCGAATTACACCAGCATCCGTTCCGGATTTGAGTCTAGGGACTCGAGTCTGAAGAAGATCGTGTTGTTTTGTCCTAAGACAGTTAACTAACCCTGATCCGTCAGGAGAGTCAGTCACACGCATCAACAATCCCTACGAGCTAAAATCATGTTTTCTCTTATGAACAAAACCAGCTGCACCCGAAAGATTGACGAGTCCTCAGCCGAATCTACGATTCGACTAAACACTCGGGGGCTATTGACATGGTTATACCCTACGGGTGCACGATATTAGTATACCTGGTCCAGCCCAAGGAAGGCCCACAAGAACACACGCGGCCTATGAAGATTTTTGGGTGGCCCAAACCCATGACGCTTTCGGATCCTTGGAGGACAAGACTAGAGTAGATAGAATATTCAAAAGGGAAACCCTAATCTGTAACTGACTCGACCTATGCCTGGGACCTGCCTATCTATATAAAGGCTAGGAGGGTACGGCGAGGAGGGCACCTCTCACCACATACACACCTCCACGCCAGATTGCATCTGCGCACCCCTATACTTTTCGGTTTCGCCGTAATCAAGAGCAGACAAGAAGGAGTAGGGTTTTCCTTCCAGGGGCCTAAACCTGGGTAAATCTTGTGTCCCCATGTTGCTTTTCTGTTAACCGTTCCGTGATCTCCAGCATCCCCATCTTCTCTGAAACCCAAACTCATAACAATGGGCATTGACGAGATCGAACCTCGCCATCAGGAGAATAGGGTGAGGCCTTGTCACATCCCAAGTTTTTAAAAATTGGGACTAGAAAAAAATTCATTTGCATTGCATTGACATGTCATTTTGCATTCATGAAAATTTTCAAATGCAAGACACTACATTCAAACCCTAAATGGAATTACCGAAGTGCTCCTAAAAAAATAAATACATGGAAATACGAAATTACGATTTTGAAATAGGCAAACTATTGCCAAAAAGGATCTTATATTGATCCCATAGTTTTTAGAAAAATTTAGAAACAGAATTGAATTCATTTGGAGCTAGTATGAAGAAGATATGCAAATAAATAGAATAAGAAAAAGAATAAAAAACAAATATAAAAAAATAAACCTAACCTACCCGGCGAGCCACCCCGGCCCAGCCCACCTAGCACGCTAGCGGCCCAAATAACATCTGCAGTAAGTGCAGCCCGCATCCCTCCTCTCTGCCGCTGACAATGCGGGCCCACAGAGTCGTCTTCCTCCCGCCGAACTCATCCCCAACCTAGACACCTAACGAACCCGCGTGAAATCCGAGCCGAATCCACGTCGAATTTGTTCGTTCCCTTCCCTCTCTGCATGTTTCCCCTCCATATAAACCCCCCCTCTATCTCATGTTTCTGTTTTTGCAAAAAATTTAATAACCCTATTCCCAGATCGAGATCGATCCGATCACCGCCGCCGGAGCTCACGGGACGTTCCCCAACTCGCGGTTCCCATCGCCCCGGCCCCCTTTTTCCCTCTGACCTCTCCCTCTCACTTGAGCGCATCGCCCTGACCACCTTTCCCCATTTGCGGCTCGCCGAACGCTGCTGGATTTCTCGCTGGAGTCCGTGCGCCATCGCCGCCTCTAGCCGCTCCCTGCCGCCGCTAGAGGAAGCACAGGAGGCATCTGAAGACACCCCCGAGACCGCTGCGTCCCGCTGAGCACCGTCGTGCCCGACTCTGCCGCTAGGACCACCGGATGCCCTCACCATCACCGCCGCCCGAAGCCACCGCTGTCGTCACCTCGCCGTCGACGCCCTGGTAAGAGAGAGACAGTCCCGGCCGTCCGATCTAACGTGAACGCGCCAGATTAGAAGGAACCCACGAAGGGGTATCACCCACTCGCGTCCTCTCGCGTGGCACGCCACGTCACAGCCGCGCCAGCGCTGACCCTCCTAGTCGCGTTGACTACACATTATTAATTCGTTTAGCAAATTTGGAAATAGCAGAAAATAGTTGAAACTTGGAAAAATTGTAGAAATTAATCCACTGGTCCAAAAATTACAAATAAGGTATCAATAGAGTCAGAAAAACGTGTAAAATTTTAATATGACAGTAGATCCAACCTTTACAGTATGTGTTTACTGTAATAATTTAATTAGTTTTAATGATCCTTTAGGTTAATAAATTCATAGTAAAATATCTACTGGTTCAAAAATCATAAATAATATACCGATGGATTCACAATTTTGTGTAGATCATCAATACGCAATTGTTTCAGACCTTTACTGTAAGGTTTTGCAGCATTTTATTAAATAGATTAATGGCTTAGTTGGAGTATTAAAATCATAGTAATTCGAGTACTGCTCAGAAAATTACAAGCAATATGTCCCTGAAATCACAATCCCGTGGAGACTACGGATCTAATTTTAGTTTGATTTTTAGGCAAAAGAAACTATTTAAATGATTTAAAACCCATTAAACACTATTTAAATCATACAAAAAGAACTATAACTCCGATTAGGGTGAATCCAACGCCTACTGGTTCGTATTAACGTCCTCTATCCAGTAAACCCCAGAAACAAATTTAGTCGGCAGTTAGAACAGGTATTGCAACAGAACTATTAAAACCCTATATTAGCAAGTAATTATTAATAATAAGTACCCCATTGCATTAATTGATCTCCTGCATGCATCATATACTTCAGTATTGTTTAGAGAACTAAACTAACAACCATTGTGACTTATTAAATTGTCATGCATGCATTTGTTGCATTTGTTTGATCTCTATGTGCTATTGTTTATATTGTATGCAATTGTTTGTCGATAGATTGCGAGGAGTGCAACGTGTGTGATTGCAACGAGTGCTTGAACGACTTCAGCTGCAACCAAGGCAAGTAGATGCTATTTTGATCATACCATTGTCCTACTATTTTCTATGCATTGTAGTGTATTTTATAGTTGCATGTGTAGGAAAGTACTATCGCTATGCTAAATCCTATACACCTTGGTAGGAATTCCTTGTAGATGAACCATCGTATGTATAGATGTGCTTAGCCATGCTGTGATAGACGAGGGCTGGGTTACATCATGTGATAGCTGTTGCTGTTAGACTTGTTATAAGAAAACTAAAACAACTTAATCAATGAATCTCCTGGGTGTGATGGGATTGATAATTTTTGGTGGTTTCATTGCGGAAAGGCACCCAGGTATCAAGAGAAAATGATTGACTTCTTTATTCAGTAGCTTACGTGTACAACCATGTGCCAATAATGAAATAGGCGGTTGGTTGGACTCAGTAGGTTGTGGTAACTCGAACCCATGTATCCAGAGATGTAGAATTTTGGTAGGTTGGTATGGTGCGTGTCAGGTTTAGGGAGATACTTTCCGAATGGTCCCTTCTTGGACTTCTCCCTATCATCACCCAATATGAGAGTGGTGGTACGAGCTGGGCTGGCCAAGTCACATGGGTAAAGTGTACTAACCCCTGCAGGGTGTATAATCTAATCGATTAGTCGTGTCCCCGGTTATGGACATATGAGTTGCTTGATATTGAGTTCATGACATGTTTCTCGCTCATTCCAATTTCCTAATTGCTTTAATGTTGATGGGTTAACTTAATTGGAATCTTTTCAAAGAAAGTCAAAACTGTTTATGAAAGTAGGACAAAGGTATTTGCAAATGCAAGCTAGCGACACCTCCACTTGCCAAATATGCATGTAGATGCTAGTTCTATTGTCTCATTTAATAGCTCTACTTCCCATACATTTCATGTATTGACCCTTCGGGGCTGCTACATTTTATGTTGCAGGTTGTTATTCCAATTCTGAGTGATCGAATAGGTCGTGGTACTCCACTCAACATTTATTCGCTTTTGGGCAATTGAAGATGGAGTCTACTATATATTTAAGCTTCCGTTTGCTATTGAACTATTTGAGCTCGCCTGTGTGCTAAACTTTATTGTAATAATTGCAAATTCTAGATTAATTCATTATTTATGATGCACTGTTAAATTCTTTGGTATTCATCTGTACTGTGTGTGCGAGTGAACCGATCCAGGGATTGGCCCTATACACATGAACTCAGCCTTATCAGGCGAGGGTGTTACAGGATGATATGAGAGCAGTGCGTTGACTGTAGGATCGTGACCTAGCAATGGATTAGGAAAATCATATGAAAAATTATAAACACTATACGATTCTATCTATTCTCTTCTTACACTTCTTTCTAGTATCATCTTATCATTTCAATTCTCATACTCTTCTCTTTTATGATGTAGAAGGAAGACTCCCTCTAGAAATGAACTCATAATTTTGTACTTATTAGATTCTTGTAATCCTTCATCTAGCTTTTCTAATCTCATCTTGTTCAAACTTGTAGATGAACACTTGTGCAAGAAAGTGCTAGATTTAGAATAGTTTGATGATGACCACCATATAGCTTGATATAATCTTGTTTAGATATAGCAATCGATCATTGTAAGAACTTGTTTGAAAGTTGCTTTATTGTGATTATATTGTACTATTTGATACCTTAAAGTTCCAGAATATTTTTGAGAGATTTCCTATTATGTTAATGAAGGTTTTGATTAGAAATTCGTGATAGTATCGCTGTAGTTTTCTGCTAAGCCAGCTGTACTGTATGATTTTTCATCTTTTTTTGGTAACTGGAAAAATCTGAAAAAATAGTGTTTGGTGCGAAACTTCCTGTACTATATGTACAAAAATTGGATAAAATTCCTGATGAATTTAAGGTGCCTAGAAAAATTCGTGAACACTGCTGTAGTTTCAGGACAGATTCTGTCCATTTCTTTTATGATTGTAGGTTCATCCCCAATTGGATATTAGTCAATAGAAAAATATTTTGTGGATGGTATACCACTAAAATAAAAATTCTGGAACATAAAAAAACTATTTTGGCTTGAGTGTTGTTTGCAATGATTGTTTGCTTGTGTGCCAATTGTTTGCTTCATATAGTTATGTGTAGTATTACTTCTCTAGTCTTTCTATCTATAACTTATCTATGCTGTCCCAAACAGATGCCGCCCCGCCGCCAACCCACTGAGATGGAACAACTGATAGCATCACAGGCACAACTAGCATAGGTGATAACTCAATTCATGGCTACCCAGAACAACAACAACAACAACAATAACAACAATAACAACAACAACAACAACAACAACAATGGGAACAACCAGCCCCAAGAAGATGCTCTCACCAGGTTTCTGAAATTGAGGCCAGCTAAGTTCTCCACTGCACCTGAACCTATGATTTCTCTTAAATGGTTACGCTCGGTAAACAAAGATTTAGTGACTGTTGGATGCACTGATGCTGAGAAGGTGAGATTTGCTACTCACCTACTGGAGGGACCAGCTGCTTCTTGGTGGGATACTTTTTAGATCACCCACCCGCTGGACACTGTTACTTGGGCCATGTTTGAGAAAGGTTTCAAGGCCAACCATGTTTCTTCAGGGGTCCTGAGTCTCAAGAGGAAGGAGTTTCGCAACTTGCGTCAAACCAATCGCACAGTGGCGGAATATATAGAGGAGTTCAACAATCTGTCATGCTATGCAA